>OZ014560.1:16204193-18604193 GCA_963966155.1 Clivina fossor
TATATATATATATATATATATATATATATATATATATATATATATATCCTTCTAAAGTAAATTTAAATAGCATTTATGAAACTGGGCCTCAATATTTTATGGAACTTGAATGTAAAATATATGTTTGTGTGTCCGAAATACTTTTATTTTCGTCACTTTTAGATAATTATATTAGATAATATATTTAAAAATAAATGTTTGCTTCTATTTTTTTTCATATATAGGCAGTTTATTAATTTTTGATTGTTTTTATTATATCTGATATTATAATTTTAAATAAACGATTTTAAAGTAAGTTATTTTAAAGAAACGTCAAAAATTCTTTTGTCAAAAATTACTTTTAAGAGTGAAATGAGAATACTTATACTATACTTATAAGACTTTTCCCATAAATATTTAAATACGACGTAAAGAAATGGAAATAGACTAATTTTGCTTTAAAGTGTCGATATACTCATAATAATTGTTATTTTCAGAAAATTTTGTACAGCACATAAAACTATTTCAAACATTTTAAAATTGTAAAACTTATCTATTATAATAACAAGTTTGCTAAAAATATTTCTAACTTTTACAATTGTACTAATGAAATAAAAAAAATGTAGCTATAGAATATTTAGTTGAAACTTTCGAATTTCTATAGGAAAAGTGGTCAATTTAGCCGGGAAACTTGGAAAACGTCTAGCATATACTCAAACTGGAAAATTTAATTTAAGTTTGCAATGTCGATCCATTTATTTGCAGAATCTGTTTGTGTTTGCTCCCAATTTTTGCCGGTTTTACTCAAATTTGTTTAACAAAATTAAATTATAACAAAAAGTCTGACGTTTCTCAAATTTAATTATTCTTTTTGTCTACATCATTATTGTATCATATTTCAATAATAAATAAAAAGAAATGAAAAATATTATACACAAACAGAAAGAAAATTAGCTAATTTTATAAGAAAAATAATTAATACGAGTACTTTTTTATAAGATATTTCCTCTTTTTTTTTTATTCTCTTTTTCTTCTCTTATCAATTTACTATTTTATTGTTAAGTTATGCAATTATTTTAATATCTTCAATAATAAAAGCACTGACTTCAATAAAATCTGACTTTTTTTAATTAATAAATTATAAATGTTACTTAGTAACTTGTTTCTATGTTCTGTGTATTTATTATTTATGTCATTTATGTCATTTCTATAGATTTTTTGTGATGATGATATACGTGCAGTATATAAAATACCAAGTTTTTAAGAAAATGCTTGAAAACTTTTAAAATTGAATATAAATTTTGTTCGGTAAACATTTTATAGAAATAATTCATTTAGATTTATTATAGTATCTCAAAAGATAAATCTTAAGAAAATATTGAAAATATTTGTTGATCTTTGCAAGCACATTATTTCAGCATTTAAACCTAATAAAATAAAGTAGATTTTTAAAACTGATTTTTAAAAGAAGACAAGGAAATACAAACAAAACTTGGAAGACTGCAAATTGTTTGTCGACCAAATTAATTTGAAAATTGACGGACTGTTTCTTTGAGATAATTTTTATTAAAATCGGATTTCATTTTGCATAAACTTTGTATTGATAAATTATTCTAATCTAATACATATTTCACGAAAAATTTTTTTTTCGTTTAAAAAACGAACCGAACTAAACATGTATTAAAGTTGTTGATTCAATGGGCGGAAAAGATTTTTCGCGGATAGCGCCACGCTTTATTCGCCTAATTTAAATTTTAAATTTCTTCAAAAAATCGTTTCCGATGCTATGAGCATATGTTGTATGCTAATACTCCAGTACTTTCAGGGTACATACGAGTTTTCAAGTATAAAATAGCGCTTACTATGTTTCGTCTAAGCTGGTTTATATACGGAGTTCAATCAAAACATAATATCTACAACTTAATAAGCTTTTCGGATGAAATATATTTTCTGTTTCGTTATTTTGTTGCTTTGTATAGATTGTATGTTTTAATTCTGATTTGCATTGGTTTAGTTAGTAGTAGAGTAGTAGAGTAATAGAGTAGAGTAGTAAAATAGTAGAGTACGGTGGTAGAATGCATACTATTCTATTACTAGCACAATGTAAACACTTTGCATGGATAACATATATCGAATAGTACATCCTACTCGTTCTTTCTCCACCACAAAACTTTCTCTATTTTACCAACATACTATCAATGTAAACAGAATAATTGCAGTAGAGTACAGTAATGGTAAAGTAGTAAAGTGCGAAACATGTGTCAATTTTTTTTTAATTTATAAACAGAAGTTGTTGAGATTGTTAAATTGCCATCATTAAGATGGTTCGGTTATCCTGAGCGAATGTCTAATGAACGTTTGGTTAAAAGAATATATATGTGAGTGATTTGGAAGGTATGCGTTTGCGTGAATGTACGATGAGTAGATGGAGTAGTATGATTGAGAGAGTAGTTTGCGTAAGCAAATGTTTTGAAGTAGTAGGAATAGAAAAGCATAAATGTGGATGAAGCTACAGTTGCTTGTCTGGATAGAAATGTTTGGAGAAAATTAATTTCTGGATAGTGGAAATAGTTTGTGCCACACCCTTTTGGGTACATAGCGTAATTGTATATGTATGTATGTACCATATGTGTATATAATAACTATGTGCGTGCCAAATTTTAATATTTTCTGTATTAGTATTTGAATTATAAGCCATCAAACATGACTTCAGTTTTATATGATAGAAATGTGAAACAATAATGCTAATAATAATAATAATAATAATAATAAAAATATGTAATAATACATACATAGATACATACACAATTACGTTCTATAGCTATAAGAGTGTGGCACAAATTTTTTCCATTTAGTGTAAATATGTTTCCTAGCCTAGATTTCAGATTTTGTTCAAAACTCCAGTAAATAGATTGAAATTAAATCTATTAGAAAATTTAGTTTGATTTCCTGAAATCATTATTATAATAGTAATTACTAATATACTTCAGTCTGCAAGTTATTTCTTTATAATCATTGTCTAAAAATATAACAGTAATCATTTTACAGGATATAGAAAAAACGGATGAGTTTTTTCTTTTATATCAATCTAAGATTGTAAGTACATATCGATATAGGTTTTGATTTATTTCGTTTCACTCACTTCTGATGCTGCAAAGCAAATATAATAAATAAAATATTATTGGCCGGCACTAACTTGGGTTTTCGATCTATTTCGAGCGTATCCCAATCCCAACTCGGAACAAATCGAACCTAAATAATTTTGATATATTTCCGTCTGAAATGTATTGTTTGTCGATGGTAGGTCAAGTGTGATTAATTTTTTTTTAAGAAATATTACTATGTTACCAATATTATTTAGATACCAAACATTGTTGGATATATTTCTTCTTCTATTGACGAGTAGAAGGATCATCAAATATTATCATTATATTTATGCTTTGTAATAATAATTATCATAATACAATGACAAAAATTTTACTCTAAATTCAAGATTTTTACTTTCAACTCAAAAGTAAACGTGTTTTTGAACTGTAAACTTATGTTTTTCTAATAGAAATATATTTCTTCTTCTATTGACGAGTAGAAGGATCATCAAATATTATCATTATATTTATGTTTTGTAATAATAATTATCATAATACAATGACAAAAATTTTACTCTGAATTCAAGATTTTTACTTTCAACTCAAAAGTAAACGTGTTTTTGAACTGTAAACTTATGTTTCTCTAATAGAAATAATTGAAAAAAATAATATAAGTAACAGTATAACTATTTTAAAAGATTTGTATAAAATTATTTACTATTTAGTTTAGAAACATAATGTTTTTCTGGAATAAATGTAATTGTAAAATTATTAATAATTTTCAGTTCAAATGTAGTTTTATTTTTGGGGTATATATAAATGAGCATTAGATATGTCAACGAATACCAGATAACAGAAATTTGCAATTTAGGCTATTTGCACGTTAGATTAATCAAATTAACGCCAAATGTATAAATATACGTCAGTACGTTAGGTTAGGTTAAATTTGTTTTATTTGTTATGTTGTTTTATTTTATAAATTGATGTTTAATACGCTATTTTAATGTGGATATCAAATAACCGTTGTGAATTTCTATTTATTATTGTTACATTGTCTTATTCTGGCGTTAATTTACCTTTTTTCAGAATGCATATAAATCCCACCCTTTATTTAAAAACTAAATATGAACAAATTTTATTGAAAGCTTTGAAACTAGTTATACGGTGACTTACTATTATTTTCTCTATTAAAATTTTTATTTTCATTAGAAAAACATAAGTTTACAGTTTAAAAAGACATTCATTTTTATGTTAAAAGTAAAAATCTGGGATTTAAAGCAAAAATCGAACTCAAGTTAAGCTGTAGCTTAACTTTGTTTTTCAAATACACAAGCTCTGAACATTTATTAACAATTTGAATTCTTATTTATAACTTTTACTCGTATTTGGGTAAAGGTAAATTATTTCCGAATCAGTCACTTGGAAATAATTTTGTTTTACTCAAATTTATTAACAGTGGAATTCAAAAAAAATATATGATAAGTTATTGTAACTTATTATCCAATTATAAATATTAATTACAGTAATTTAAACGCAAATTAAACTCGATGTAATATAATGAATAAACCTAACAAAAATAAACAAAACACAGGCGAAAAGTTCGTGTCCATGCTTACGATGATCGAATGAGCGGTAAAGTTTGAACTTGGAAAAATGTTTCTAACCTCCCCAACCCTTTCAACGGTGGTAGGAATCAATGATACGACAACATCACTGACTTAAAACGTGACATCCTTTCGTTTCTCAACTCTTTTCTCATTAAAAGTTTTGCGCGAAACTATTTTGCATACTTGGTTGGCATTTACAATGCAAATTGCTAAAACAACTGACAGATGACAAAATCTATATACCATGTTCGCAGATGGATAGAAATTCACACTCGCTTTCCAACAAATTTCGGGTTCATGCATATATTTGACGAATATTTTCGTCTACCGACTTATACCTATGCCAATTATTTAATTATAAATTTGATTTATACAATTTGTAATTTATTATTTTCTCTATTGTTTTATTGTTTAATACAATTAATAAGACATATACCAATCGTATTATCAAATAAACGAATTACATTATAGCATTAAGTAAATTTACTTTGCAATATTCCAATTTATACCAATTTTATGACTAATTCATCTACATTTTACAGTATGACAAAACGTATAAACACACAAATTTTACAATCCCCAATCAAATAGAAATTTATTTTCAAACGATATAAAATTCCGTGCATGATGAAATGTTTATTCATTTTTATTACTCGTACTAGCTATCCAATTTTAATGAATGGAATCGTAAAAAGTTGACAGGTTTATAGCATCGGCGATTAAAATTATGACTTTTTCAAATTTTTATTTTCAGTTACAACAACCGGAAATCGATGGACAGGAAGCTGGTCGACGTTTCCGGGTTGAAAATGGCGATTCGCCGGGCGAAAAGGACGAAGTAAGTGAAATTTATAATTGTTACATAATTTGTTTTTGCCAATTTTTTGCCATATGTATTTTTTATCACTTTCACTGAAAGGAAAAAGGTATACTGTTTGCTACGGTGTCTGTTACATTATCCAAAATTAAAACAAAATATTTAGAAATTCTTCATATAACCTCTAGATGACGTATCTGAACTTAGTTAATGAAGGTTAATGAAGGCAGTCAAAATTTTATTATCGCAACTCCCCCTCGACGAAATTGACGAAATTTTCAGAATTGGTTTATTTAGTGCCTAAGATAATCATGTAGTTTAATTTTTTTTTCCAGTGATACAAATTTCCGAGAAAAAAATTACAAAAGTTTTTTAAAATTCTTTATGGCCATATTATTTATCCGAATATAATCAAATTTACACGGAAGATTCTCCTGCTTAGGTACATAAATTATATAATTTTAGTAAAATACAGTGTTTCCAACTTCCCGAGAAAAAAATTATAGCTACATTATTTTTCCTATTTTAATGAAATTTTCACAAAAGATCCTTCCAGTGCCCACATAAATTATGTATTTCTAGTAAATACAGTGTTTTCAACTTTCTGAGAAAAAATTTACTAAAATTTGTTTAAATTTATTATGACTACGTTATTTATCCGACTTTAATCAAATTTTTACAGTTTAGTAAATTATTGGTAGCAAATAATTTAAATTATTGCTATTAATTTGAATTATTTGCTGAATATTCGTAATTTTGAACTTTCAAAAATATTACATTACTTTCGATTTTTATTAAGGAAAGATGTAAATTTATTGCAAGTACTAATAGTTTTGCGTATTCTTCCACGAATTCTAGAATCAAAATGTTACTGATAATAATAATGATAGCTAAAAAACTGAACGTTAATCAGGGAAATATTAAATATTTTTCCAGCAAATTTATTAATAAAAAAAATTGTGCAATTGAAAATATTTTTAATTTTAAAATTCAGGACTAACTTGGAACATTTTTCGTGTTTAAATAATTTTCTTGTAAAGTGTAACAGAATATGGCAATTAACTTAAATAATTTTAAAAGTCTGGATAATTAAAATTTACATTTATATAAATCGTATAACAATTTTGTCGAAAAGTAATTTCAAGAAAAAAATAAAATAAAAATTTTTCAAGAAGCTTTTCAACACTAATATAATTTGCACGGCGAGACAAATGCTGTCTCATTAAAAAAACATCTTTTTAAATTTTTCTCGCACTTATTTATTTAAATTACCAACGGCAAAAATAAATGCGAAATTGTTGTTTGCTAATTTTGCTTTATTTTATTTTTAGAATCTTCCTCGAATTAACCCTACATTGTTTCTACCAAGAAAATTAAATTAGATTTTGTAAAATTCTAAAATTTATATTTAAGATGCAATTAAATATTATAATTAAAACTTTTGATTTGGTGTTTTTCTGATTTTAAACTAGCAGTAATTTATTATCTTGAATATAGCTAAGAACGACATATAAACAATATAGTTGGTCGTGATCTAGTAGTTAGGACATTTGCCGCGAAAGCAAAAGATCTTTGATTCTAATTTCGACGAAGTCAATACATTTTCCAAAATTTATTAAATTTATATTAGTTCACTGCGATTAAGTGAATATTTAAATATTTGTGAAAGTCTTAGTGTCATCGTAGAAAACATTACTTTAATGTAACATATTTATACTTTATTTAATGATGCAATTGCAAAAAAATTTTTTCATTTTTTAATTTCAATTAGCTAAAATCTTATTTATGTTATAATACAAATTGATTAATTGTATTAAAGGATTAACTATATTATTATTTTTTTAATGGAAAATGTTAAAAATATTTTTCATTACTGAATTTTATAGAATTGGTTTTTAATCTTCAAATTGAAAATTTTATTTTAATGATAAATGTAAACTTATTTTTATTTTAGAATTATTAAAGTACAAATTGACCACTAGGATTAACGGATTAAAACAAATGAACAAATAACGTTTGACCACCGCGGACAAAATTATCAAGGGATTATTTTACTAGAAACAGATTAATTTGTAAATACAAGTAACATTGTAAATTAACTTGTTAGCTGACGAATCAAAGAGGCACTTCAAAAACAGTTGACAATCTAATCTATTGATTAAATTAATTACATTTTATGCAATTGTCTTTTAGCTTCCTAATAACAGAAACAAACTCAGTTAACAATTGTTTATTCTTTACTTTTAATCTAATATACAGGTAACGCTTCTATAACACGGTAGATAAGTTCCAAAAAATTAAAATACATTTGTACATATATTTTTAAGACACATAGAAATAACTTCAATTTTATTAAAAATGTACCTGAGAGGTAAACAGTTATTTTTGTCATTTTTATAGTAGACGCGAAAAACAAAAAATTACAAAGGCCCTTATTCTCACCTTATTTATAAAAGTGATTTTTGCCAAAAGTACTTTTGACGTTTACTTAAAATTATTTATTAAGCACTTTATAATAGTTTATTTAAATTTTATAATACCAAATATAATGAAAATAATCAAAAATAATAAAATTATTTATATTTGATCAAAAACAGAAGCAAAAACTTATTTTGAAATTAATGATAAAAGCACTTTTTTACGAAAAAGTGAAGTGAGAATACGGGCCATAGTTTTTTTTGATTTTTATATCGGCATAAGTTAACTACCATTACTAGAAAGAGCTATTTTTAAGAAAATAGTCGTATAGATTAAAATTGAGACAGTTATAAGCACATTAAGTTAGCACATGCAGGTGATGAACTTACTACTGTTTTCCTCTTATGTAAAGACAGGTAAAAGTAAAACAAAAGGTTGTAGTTGACAAAAACTTCTTTAATACGCAGTACAAAATTTATTCTAAATTGTAAAAAAAAAATAACTTATATTAAAAATGAGAATTATAATAATATTTTTCGTAAATGTTTTTCAACATTCAATAGATTTAACGATTGAACTAATCGGAAAAGTAGATGTTGTTCAGGTACTTGTAATAGCAGCTCTTCAGATGTCTCAATTGCCGCTCCGGTGGTTTTTTAAGTGCAATCCGATGCTTTTTATCCTTCATCAAGAGGAAAAAGATGTCAACCAGTATCAGGTTGAAACCCATTAATTCTACATGGAAAATTCTTTCAAACTCATTTTATGTAAAGAGTATTAGAAAGGAGACTCTTGTAAAAAAAACTGGTTGTATATACTGTTGTCGAGTTGTCGATGAAGCGATCTCCTATTAAATTAGCCGTATTTTTTTGTCAGCACTTTAATTTTATTTAGTTTTATTGATTTTATTTCTTACCTGTAATTTTGGAATTGCGTTTTATTTGAGGACTTAAGCGGAAAAGCTGACACTTTGTAAGTTTACTAGATAATTTCGTTTAAAGATTATAATCAGTGAGAACATAGGCGTTCAGTGTTTTCAAATGAAACTTGCTATATAATATATAATATATGACAAATATCCTAATTTATTGCAATATTTGATTGAATATCCTTTCTTCTAGAGAAGAACAAAATGAAAACAACAATTTCGATAAAACGGTCGATTTGTTGCTTTTCCACTGAGCTCCATATTTGCTAATTGCTATCACAATTGCTAGATGATTCCATCTTATGCATATATATATATATATATATATATATATATATATATATATATATATATATATATATATATATATATATATATATTATAGATTTTATTAGCATTTTTTTATTAATAAAATAAACTTATATAGAAACATTTAGTTAAATTTTATTTATACTTATTAAAAACTACATACTTATATCTTTTGATTGAAATTTTTAGTTTTTAAATAATTACATACATTTAAAAATGATACTTATTTAATTAGTTTTAGCAACTTTAACTTGACATATTCTGTTTCAGTAATTTAATATATTAGCATATTTTTTATTAATAAAATAAATTTATATACAAACATTTTATTAAATTTTATTTATATCCATTAAAAAAAACTGTGTACACTTATTTTTAATGTAGTTTTTATTTTTTCACAATAACCGCATATATTAGCAATAATTAAAACTTATTTTTGGTAAACTTCAAATTCTGTTTAAGATGAAAATGAATAGAATAAATTAATTAGTGACATTAAAGCTATTTTTTTTTTTTTGTTTCAGATGTTCGGTTCACCATGTACTCCCGTTTTAGAAAATCCTGAATATCAAACTAGATGGTACTTTAAATATTTTCTTGGAAAACGTAAGTATACAAAACAAACTCGTTTGCACGATGTCTGGGATTTAACGCTTGAAAAAATTCTAATTGAATTGATTTTCTAGTGCATCAGAATTACGTAGGAATGGATTCAGAAAAAATTCCGTTCTTTTTAAGCGTAGTTATGAATGAAGCCAACAACCAATGCGTGCCTCTTTATCGAGCTATACTCTTTAAGAAAACGGTATGTGTATCTATCTATATATTTTTACTTTATCGATGTGGAAGACACAAACTTTACATTAATGAAATAATTTTTAATTTAATTATTTTTCATATATTTGCTTATTCAAATACATTTAGGGACATTACATTAGTAGAGTTAGTAGTAGAGTACACTCGCATACTTTGTTTCCAAATCACTATACTATAATTTTGGTAGCATAACTATTTATACAAATCTAGTAGTTTTGTAGAGGAGAGTTTAGTTTAAACACAACCTTATATTGGTCGCTGTAACTCCACTAAAAATTCGATTTTCAAAAAATTGTTTTGACGTATTATTCTACACACTATAATCTTTCAGAAAATGAAAAAATCCATTTTTGAAAATGTCAGGGTAGTGTCCCATCTTAATATCATCCATTTTGTTTTTAAGTTTAGTTGTCATTGTTTAATTAGTTTGTCGTTTCTTTTACAACTGTACAACTATTTTTATCTCTTTTTACTAATCAGATATAAAGTGATCTGTCACTTTCAGGCATATATATAAAACTATCTTTATTTATGAATTATTTTTGTAGTTTTCAGAAAATGTTTAAATGTAGTCAATGGTTCACTAACCTTTTTAGCAATTAAATTGTTGCTGCGTCACTGACAATTATTCTAAAAGAACCAATAAATCATCAATATTTGAAAAGAAATTTCCATCGTTTGAATTGAAAGTTTTTTTTTTCTTGTAAACATAAAATTCAAATTTATATTATAATGTATCAATCCAGCGCAATGCCTTTGATCATACAAAGCTAGAGAAATGTTACTTTGGTGCGTTCACATGTTAACTTATGTACGTATACGCTCGCACATATACACGTCAGCGGAGCAAAAAGCTGCCAAAAAGCTTTTGCTTTATATAACATATTTAAACATGGCTTTGGGTTGACGCATATTTTACCATCCAAAGTTTTACGTTTATTATATAAATTTTTTTGTCAGCTTTAAACACGTTCTATGCTTTTAAGGTAAATGGTGAATTAATACAAGAGAGAATATTAGAATTAGGTTCGTTATAAAATAAAACATTTTATTTGCAGTTATATATTCAAAAATTTATAAGTTTACAACTGCAAATGAAAATAAATTTTGACTGAAATAATATCTTTCAACTACTACATTATTATTGTTTTTAAATAACGTACTATCTTACTAATGTCTTACATATTTAATATATATATACCAAACTTATTTGAAGCGTACAAGATTTCTACATAATTTATTTAATAGAATCCAAATGCAAGTGAACCGTAAACTGGAATTTTTACTGAATCAAAATAAACTAAAAATTTAAATTTATTGAAACGTGAATCGAACTGAAATTTAATAAAATTTAATCCAAAATGGTTACGTAATAAATTACAGTATTTATTTTTTTAATTTAGCAAGATCAAATAGAAATGCGCAATTTACTGATTAATGATAAATATAAAAAACAAATTTTTTTGTAAAAAACTATGTTGTAAATTAAGTAAATATTTTTTATATATATTGTTTTTTTCTTTGCTAAGAAAAAATGTAATTATAAACATTGATCCTCATTATGTGCTTGGATTTAAAATTGGTTTTAATTAATATCGGTTTTAAATCTAAAAATTAAAACACCCAAAAACCGATTTTGTTACACCAATCAATGAAGCTAAATACCTATTTTAAAAGCTAGGCTTATCATCAGTTGCAAATTTAAATCTAAAATTCTAATCACTGATATAACGATACACAAGTACCTAATGATTTAATGATCAGTTTGCTGTACTGCTTATGGAAGAAGCTTATCTTCCAAACGAGGTATTTAGCTTCATTTTTTTAATTGAATTTTGTGAATTAGGTAATTTATTCTTAATTTATTACATAATTAATACATTTTTGTCAAAGTTGATTATTTATAATTTTAAATTAATTCTACTCTAAAATTTGATAAAGTATCATAAACGTAATAATTCCAGTAATTTATATATTTCATAATTATAACCTATAGCTTATTTTCTATATAGATATCTTTTAGATTCCTTTAGAACATTAAAAAACCTCATTAGTATATTTCATATTATATTTAAATTAAACTACAAAAGATATATGACTAAATAATTTTATTTTTAATGGAAATCATTAATCTTTTTTCTCTCTTATCATGCCTGACCATAAATATTCGTTTGCTTTGGAATTAAAAATCAATACATATTCCCGTTTAAATTACACGTAATATGCCTGTTAAACTTCCTATATAAGATATCGAGTTGCTTCGGGAGAAATATCACACCGCGAATCAAAAGTTATTCAACATTCGAGAAATCTAGTGAATGTGAATCCTTTTAAGCTTGCACATAATTTTATCTCACAATGGTTTCAAATATCAGAATTCTAACTATAGTATAAATATATATATAGTATAAATAATGATGATATATTTTTATCTGTTTCTCTTTATTGTAGGGAGCACAAAAAATATCTTTGCCTTATACACATAACAAATTACTGACAGTGAAACAAATTTTATCAAATTTTCCCAATATGGAGAAAATTGAAAAAGGACCAAAGGAAATTTTATCGCCCGACATTCAGAAGGATCTTTTGCTTTTAGAGGAACAAGAAGGTTCTGTAAATTTTAAATTCGGGGTTGTTTACATGAAACAGGGACAAACCACCGATGACGAAATTTTAAGTAACGGTAAGTTAGAGCTATTTATTTTCAATAAAAATATAATTCCTAATCTTTGCTTTACCACGGTTTTATTTAATATCTTTACTTAGTAAGTCAAATATTTGTTTAAAGTTTTTCATTTTTATGAACAAACAAGTAGTCTTTAAATTTGGAGAGAATTTTTTTTATTAATTTAAAAAAAAAAAGATTGAAACTGTATTTGATGTCATAGAAAAAAATTGATTAACATTTAAACAACTTTTTTCTTGTTCTTTTGTTAACTGAATAAAAATAATTTATATCTGTATATACATAACTTTAATGATATTGTAACATTTTTTTTCCAAATTACAAAGTTGTCACTTTATATGAAAACGTCAAGAACATGACTGACATTTAAATTATTTAACTTTTTATATTTTTCGTATCTGTGACCAAAAAAAAAAAATTTAATAAATTAGATAAAGTTTGTAACTTATAATTTATTCTTCGTATGTAATTATTTTGAATATTTAGATTAATTTATATAAAAATAAATTAAACTAAATTAATATTTTAATTGTTATTACTATTAGTTATTCATATTTCATTTTTTAAAAATCTAAGAAATTATTAATAAATAATAAATTTTATTAAAATACAAATATTTTATTTTATAAAATAACATGTTTTGTTTATATTTGCATGTATATTTTTAAAAAAAATCATATGCTGTCATGTAACAACACTGTTATAAATATTAATGTTGAAGATCAGTCTAAAAACAATCATATTACTGTCGGAATTCTAAAATATATGAAATCTGAAAGAAACAAACATACTTTTATATCTTCCGTACATCGAAAACTTTATTTATTTCCAATGTTAAAAGATATTTATATACTTCAATATACTTTATTTTCTACATTCAAATAAATTTCTAAAATATGTGTTTTAAGTTAAACTATAAATGTTACACGACACTGTTAAATATAGATTATTAATTAAAACCGTTAATAGTTTAAGATACTAACATTTTCAACTATAAATTAATGATCCTGAATTAACCTAAACAAAATACGTCTACATAGTCAATAATTTTTTCACCACAAATGCGTTATTTTTTAATCAAAAATGTAAATTATACTTTATATAAATTTTTAATCATCTTTGTGTTTGTACGGCTATTGTTTCAAGTAAATTTATTTATAAATATTTTCAAATACAGCACTTACCCATCATTAAGTCTTTACTATGAGCTAGGTTAGTTATTTATAGAAGCAAATATTTTTCCATTAAAGAGAAAATTATGTATATTATATGGAAATTATGTTTCAGAAAATGGTAGTCCAGAATTCGATGAATTCGTGTCATTACTGGGTGAGAAAATTAGGCTCAAAGGCTGGGATAAATACCGAGGCGGTTTAGACGTGAAAGGTAAGTAATTTTCTTTGTATTGTAGTTAAATTATGCACGATATTTCAACTATTTCAATAATTATTTTTTTTTTCATTTTTGAGATTCTTATTGATTTTCTTACGTTGTTATTGTCGAAATTCTCAAACTCGGGTCTTTGACTATCTAGAAAACACTGTAAAAGAAACTCTCAAAACGATGGTACAGAAAATGTTATTGGAGCATAAGAGGTCGTTGGCTTATAGTCGTACATATATTTGAATTTTGGAATGCAAATATCATACATATGTATATGACACATTTTTTTACGATTTATCTTAATGCATACGCATATACCTGAATTCCACAATTAAGTTTTTAGAAATACAAAAAAAATGTTTTATATTACTATCAAAAATATACAAATGGATAACTCAAACAAACAAATAGTTTTTTCTAGTTTATTTTAATATTTTATTATTTTTATTTTTAGCTTTACAATTTGCAAACTGATTTTTAATAAAATTGATTTATTATGTTTTTGAAAATGTAATATTTTTAATATACAAAGACGGTTCTGACGTCTTTGTATAATTGACGTCTTTGTCGTCTTTGAAACGTCAAAAATATTACTGTACTGCAAAAACAAATAATACAAAAATATATTTTATTATTATTATACTGTACACAAAATTAAAAGAATCATACTCGTTTTTGCATCGAGTTTCATTTAATTTGTATGTCAAACGGTTAAATATATTTTTATAATTCTAGTAAGTCAGTGGCGGATTAAGGAGGCTGCAGACAAGCCACCTCTTCAGTATTTAAAATCTCTAAATTTTAGTTTTACTAAACAAAATAATAGTTTATGAAAAAAAAAGAATACAGAAAATACTATGATATAAAATAGTAAACCTATTTAGCAATAATGTTGTTATTTAAATTCTGGTGTGATTGTGACAAACTAAAAACTTTTGAAGTGTCAATCAGTTGCGGTTTACGTAAATAAAATAAAATAGATTACCTGTAATATGTACAACCTTAAATGCTACGAGTATTATGTGTTGCCAAATCATTTAAAAATTAATGACGAATATGGATTCATTTTTATTAGTAAACAAAAATCAACTTAATGCGAATTCTGAAAAAAATCCAGCTAGGAAACTCATGCAAGCTTAATTCGCCACTGTTGCAAAGTCGAATATAAAGTATATTTTTTCTATATTCGTTTAATTTTGATTGTGGGAGAACTTCATAAATTGTGATGATAAAATTTGATAATCATTAAAATAGATTATTGTTTGATTTATTATAAATGCAACTCACAATACACAAACGTGTTATAATTACAAATTTGACGTACCACATATTCCCAATGTGACAATACTTTCTAAATTTGTTTGTTATCTAATTCAGGCGGGTTATACTTGCTCGGTTTTAACTCAGTTTTTACTGTGTAGTTAAATTGCATCGAAATTGTGCAGTTCTTAGATAACTCAGTTTCTCCAAACACTATACAGTTTTTATTCAGTTTTTATTTAGTATGCAGCGAAATCATAACAGGCATTCTAATATATAATATTTTTCAATGAAAGCTACACAAATTCTATAGTCCACAACATATTTTATTACAAAACTACATATTATGAACAAATCGATAAAAATGTCAAATAAACTGCAAAACTCACTCAGTTTCAACTGGGAAGTTATAGTTAGCGCAGTCATACTCAGAGTCCCAAATTTTGAAAACTCCGGTTTTCACACTCACACAAACACACTCTCGCTACGAAATACTGCGCAATTTCGGCCTGTGCAGTAAACTGAGCCTAGGTTATAATTTCAATTCTTTTACACTAACTATTAAAAACTGCAGACCTTTATCTTTTAATTGTATTTTTTAAATAATTACAGTAATTTAAAAAATGACAGCTGATTAGTTTCAGAAACTTACTATGAGACACTTTCTGGTTAATAATTAATTTATTTTCTACGGTAAATCATAAAAAGCCCATGCTACGTAAGTATATATTGGAATTCTTATAGGTGATATGACGGGGAAATACTCCGTGTACACGATATACGAGGGTCACGAGATAATGTTTCATGTATCAACAATGCTGCCGTATTCGAAAGACAACAAACAGCAGGTGGAGCGTAAAAGGCATATTGGCAATGACATTGTCAACATTATTTTCGTGGATAATGCCAGCCAGACAACAGCAACAACAACGACCGACGCACACAACACCGTCTTCAATCCAACCTGCATCAAATCACAATTTACTCGTATCCTTCTTTTGCTAGATTGTGTTTTTTCTTTTTCGGTTTTACAGATTTTTCGCTATCACATGCTATTTGACTCACTATTCTTCTCGCTTCGTGGGCGTTTAAATTTTATTTTTATTTTCTCGGTAGCAGAGTCAGGGTTATGAAAGGTAATTGCTGTTTTATATTTGCTTCCATTTTTGCTTCACACCTGATAAGTTTATGCAATATAATTGGAAATTTATTATGACTTTTATATTTATCTTTATTAGTCGTTTCGTTTTATTGACAGATATAATCCATCATAGAATGTTTATTAATTTATATTAATGAATTGTATTGTCCAAATATATATTTTATTTAACATATTGCGTACTATTTAGCATAAAATGTCACGTTCTCACTTCACAAGTTATATTTAAATATTTTGCAAGTTATATTGAACAATTTTATGAGTTATATTTATTATTTTTAAACAATGCACTTCAAATTTTATTAACGATTGACTCTTTTAAAAGAATTTTGCATTTTTATAAAATTACCAAACACGCCATGTATTTAAAAAGGTGTGGCACAAACTCTTTCCACTATGCCGAAATTATTTTCCGCCAGATATTTCTATCCAGATAAGTAACTTTTGCTTCATTCACACTAATAAATTTCTCTCCTAAAAAAAATACCACTACTTATTTATAAAATTATAAAAATTATATTAATATTGACAGAAAAATCAAAGATAAAACGTTAGCTGAAGCAAAATTTTAAAAATAAAACAATGTAAAACATATTCGTACAGTAAGAAAACCAACTAATATTTTCATTGGATTTTCTTCCTCAAATAGAAAAGATATATACGATGAGATATGAGTTTTTGTAAAATTTTCAATGTAAATAACATTTTTTCGTATGTTTACTTTGAAAAACCTGCATTTCGTGAAATGGAATAACATTACATATAACTTTTCATATTTTTATTTTCTTTTTTCCAAATTTGAACTTGAAACTAATAAAAACAAATCGAATATTTTACTTTGTTCTCAAAAGAAAATATTTAGAAAAAAATTTAATATTATTCGTTCTAATTCCTGTTTTAATTCCAATAAAGAAAAAAAAATACTATGAAAACATTCTACAATTGACTACTAAATGTTATTTAATTTTTGTTTAGATTTAGAGAAATTGTATACATTTACATTCATTTATATTTTAAAGCTTTTTATTACTTATAAAAATGTAATATAAAATATGTTTTTGTCTCTAAATAGGTAATGATATTAACAGCTGCTTTTTGAGGTGGTTTTAATTAAAAGCTGTTTTGATTGAAAACTGTTGATTTAGGACTTTATTTTCTAGGATTGCGTCGTGAATGCTTCAACTGTTATTGTATAACCTACGAGAAAGTGACATTATGTTTTTGTACGTCATACCATGTATTATATAATCAATAGTCATACGTAACTATTATCTGTTTTTTTTTAACACTCAGCTGACAAACTCGTATATAATGAAGTATGTCTTAAGTTTTATCCGGGAAATATTTCTGCAGTTCATTCATAATATGTTTACAGTGCTTCATTTTTATCAACTGTTATGTTTGTGTTTTTAGACCGTGTTTATTTTCTTTAAATGTTTAGATATAAATTTAATAATTAATATTACAGTTAAGAATGACACCTTTCTTTTAGCTAAATAAGTTAAAATATATAACATTTCAGTTTGCGGGAGAGTATCATGTAAACGTACAATTATTGCACAATGCTATATTTTCGTGGCATAAACTATGTTCTTCATTATTTTTATTTAATGCTTATTTTTTTCACTTGTTTATTACACAAATAACATAACTATACAATCCTTAACTTATTAAAAATCTAGATGTATTTGCCGTTGTCAGTATTGATAGTAAACGACAGTATCGCTTAGCAGTTTATTCGGACGAAACAGTACCGTTATTTGGACCAAGTTTACCCTGTCCACCGGTGTTCAAGAATCACGATCTATTCCGGCAATTTCTTTTAGTGAAACTCATCAATGGTGAAAAGGCCACATTTAACACACCTACCTTTGCCGGTAAACGGGAAAGAACACTCGATATGCTCATCAAAGATTTGTATTCCGAACATATGACCGATCAACGACTGGTAAGTTTTATTTTTCATTATAAAATGCTCTTTATTTGTATATGTATAGTACAATATGAATACAAAGAAAAGTGTGTTGAAATGAGATTTTTGCGTGTTGTATATAATATAGAAGAATCTAAGATGTCTTGTTTCTTTGTGTTTTGCAAATTAATATTCCAGTATTTAGTAAAAAATAAAACAAGTATCCATTTGTTTACTTACATATATGTTTTATTATTTAAGAATATAAATATATAATCTACAAATATTGTTGTACGATGACCGGAAAATTTAAAAAAATTGTGAATTCTACTTATAAAAGTAATGAAGATTTATTTGTTCAATTAGGTACTTGCACGAATGTTCCAAGGACAAATTTACCTGAATCGTATGATGCGCGCATCGCAAATCCTGCACGTATTCGTTATATATGTGCGCACGCATTATAGTTTTATATCAAAGTCATCATATCATTCGGATATATTAGTCTCAAACATACGTGCAAGTACCTAATTATATAAAAATGTCTGTCTGTTTTAGTTTCGGAAATATTTTGTTTGTTAATATTTATTTTATTATTTACACATAAGTTTAAAAATATTAAAAAATTAGATACCAAATTCTCTTAAAAGTGTTAAATATTTAGGTATTAATAAACACAGAAGTAGTATTTCATATTATTAAATATAGAATGGCTTATTGATTTAAAATAAATGGTTTGTAAAAACATTAAAAAAATTATACAAATGGGAATAAGTATAATAAATATTAATATGTATTATCATGAAATTTGCCGAGATAATAATAATTAATTATAGTATAGTAGTGAATGATGTAATTTGATTATCTCTAAAGTTATTAAAACTAACGTGATTTTTTTTTACATTAACATAAAATAATTAGATCTACATTAAAATTTATAACACACTTAGAAAAGTAAAAAAGAAAAATATAATTAATATTTTTATCAAACTATCTAACTTGCTTATAAAAAAACTGCAGATAGCAACACAAATTATATTTTATTTAAAAAAATATTTATTGTATTAAAAAATATAATAAAATAAAAAAGTCATTGTTAATTAAAATAGTTAATTACTATATTTCACATCTAGATTTCAAACAAAAAAAAAATATATATGTTGCAATATACCAATTTAAAACAAATTTGTCAATTTGCATTTGAAAAAAAAAAGCGTAAAATGGAAATATGTAAAAAGCCATATTTTAAAATTGAACTTATTTATGTATACAATGCAAATGAAACGTTTTACATAATTTTAAATTTAAAACAATATTTAATTTTTATGCGTGCATATGATGTTTGAATTGTTATTACATACTATATATCATCGTTATTATTAAATTTCCATGTACACTCTAGATTTTTTCGCATGTGATATAAAAAATATATGTAGTTCTTGTCTACTGTAAGTAAAAGAAGTGGGAAAACGCATTAGATTTTATAGCAGGACTCTTTTTTTTCCATTACGCACAATAGATATATTGCCAAGGTTTTAAAAGTGTGTGTGTGTGTGTGTGTGTGTATGGACCTATAAAAATATTTTATATAGGTATATATATATACGTAGGTAAATTGATTTTCAAAATTTCCAAATAGAGAAATGTTAGAATATTTTATTTAACAATACAAAAAGTATTAATAAACTAATTCAGTTGCGATAGCCCAATTGTAGTTGAATTATTATTCTTTTGTTCCTATTGTAGTCTCTCGGTTCGATCTGTTGAAGAATATAAATTATTCGAAACCGGTTAGCTATTAAAAGATTAATCTCAACAGTGGAGTTTTTTTGCTTTTATTTGTTTTCAATATTAATAAACTATTATAATTCGATTTATAATTGTTTTATTAAAATCAATAACTCTTTGTATAATATCCATTTCAGTTGGTCATAATTTGTGAACATTTTTGTTTAAAATTTATCTCAAAATTTTGATAACCACAATTTTTCTGGTACGTAATGACGCATATTGAACAGCAAATTATGATCGCCTAAGATGAGCTTAAAACGAGCTCAAACACAAATATTTGATATAAATTTTAAACAAAATTGAAATTTGGAATATATATAAACATAGTAAAAAAATATTTCAGAACTCCTTATATAAAATAAACCGGCTTTAGGTTTCGACGAACTCAATGTCTATCTTCATCATGAAAACTGATACAAATGACATTTACAGTAAATAAGAGAACACATTATTAGGTAACAAAGAAATAGCTAGATCATAAAAATTTTATAAATTTTTAATTAATGAAAGCCAAATTTTATTTAAGTCAGCTACTTATTTGTTACCTAGTAACTTGTTTGCTGAGTTCCTCGAAACTTCGATTATTAATAAATATTAATAAAGAACTTAAAGTTAATGCCGTTTTATTATAATATATATATATATATATATATATATATATATATATATATATAAATATTATATTTTTATAAAAATGTACGTTATATAAAAATAATTTCATATTTCAGTTTCGTTCCCAAAAAAACGGTATTATTTTTAAATATCGGTTGTTATGATTAACGTTCGCAAAAATTTACAAAAATATTGGTTAACTATTATTTTTTAGCTATTTTACACCTTGATATAATTCCACATGTTTTTTTTTTTCGTTATTTTCGTTCAACATAACAACAAAGTCTCTGATGAGACATATGTTAATGAAAAGACAAATCATTATAGCATGAAAAGGGACAACGATCCAATTCACTATGCGATGATGTCCCCTAAGGGCGATTATAGAAACGGAATGTACTATCCTGGTATGTGTATTATCCCGCGCGTAAACTAAGTTTAGGTTAGGTTTAAGCGCGAGCTTGCGCCTCGCGTTTGTGATCCAGACGAACGTGAAATCGTATTGTCGTTGGTCCAGCGCACACGATAGGAAATCACTATGACACAGACACCCGACCACCGTCCGGATTATAAATCGACACAACACCCACCCTTACGTGACCTGATTACCATCACGTGGTCATTATATGCGTGTGTTATAACATCAGATCAACCATAATATAGATGGGAAACACACTACAATGTTTTGTTATATCAATAAGAGACAGAAGATTTGTTTATGAACGCGTTTGTGTTTACAGTTGTTTCGATGTCTCTGGATTAGCTGGCGAGTTCATTTTGGAAAAAAAAAGATGTCAGATTAGAAAATGTAAACATCCTTTTTTAATGTATAAATCAAAACAATCCGCGTATTTATCTATATTTATGATTGATCTGATATCATAACCCATTTCTCTTGCACGCCTTTTTTCTTTTGATCATAGTCACCATTCGTTGCTCACCGGATGAGTTATTTTCACAATATTTGAATGAGAAACCGGTTTAGATTTTTGTGTTTTGTCCTAATTTTATTATTAACATAGGGTGGCTATATTCTTCCCTTATATTATGTAATATTTTACGTCATCAGATGACGCATCCTTTAGAAAGAAATATTTTGGAAAGTTAGAATGGATCAATATAATTTTTATTTGTGGTACAACTATTTTGAAAAAGAAATTCTTAAAATAATTATTTTGCTAATACCTATTCAATTTTTAAAAGTCTTTAAATTTATATTATAGAAATGCTTAAAATATTTGCTATAAACTGAAAATCATTTTTTCTACTTATCTGTATACAGAAAAAAAATTCTAATGATTTAGTTGTTTTATTATTAATTTTTAAATGAAACATCTGGTTCAAGAATAAATAATGATTACTTTGGTGTACTTAATTAAATTTCTTATTATTCGTTTATGTAGAATTATAAGTTATTTATTATTGGAAATATCATTTAATTAAAAAGACAAATAATTCAAAATTTAGTTCAGAATTAAATAGAATGGCTAATAAAAAATCTTTCAGAACTCATTATATTAAAATATAATAGCTTTAAGATTTAGGTCTGTATTAATTTTAATTAAAAATCGATTTTTCGACATACGTCATCATTAGGAAAAATGATATAAATGATATATTTTATTTTTTCTTTATAGCATTTGACATATTGGTCAAAAAGTTAATATGTTTAAAAAATGATACATTACAAAATCAATAAATAACAACTGTAATTGTAATCATATATTTTTTATTCTATTAATTTAAAACTATTTCTATGCAAAGTTTACGATAACATATTTATGTCACAATGTCGCAGTGATATTGCTTTTATTTCATAATATACAGTTTTTCTTATCAATTAATAAATAATTTCAACATATCAGTAGCGGAACAAATCGGGGTAATATTATTTTTAAAGCACTAAAATTAATGAAAACTGAGTTACTGTTTTATTAAGTCTATATAATGAAAGTGTATTTTTTCATCATTCCATGTACTGAATATAAAATATTGAAGCAATTTCGGATATTTTGTACGTTTTATTGTTCTATTTTTCGCAAATTAAATTTACGTAGAAGACTTAATAAAAAATTATTATATAGTATATAGTAAGACGTTTACAGTATTTGCAAATGTTCGTATAATATTTACCTAGTCATAATAAATCCGTTGAAATATTGCTGTCGCACGAAATGCTTATGAGCATGAAAATTATGTGTAAAATACGTTACATATAACAAAATTGCATACTGCGAAAATACTTTTGTATACGTATTAATATGAGCATATATCTAAGCAAAGAGGTAAATATTAACATAACTGAATGATAGACTGTCATAAAACATATGTACTGAGTACTATTTAAGCTGCTAATATCAGAAAGACTGAGCTTTGCTCGTTAAAGAGGGACTGAAACTGTTAAATAGTTCAGAATTACTCGATTGAAAGTATAAAAAAGATATTTTATACTTCACGTCCCTTATAATCGTTAAGCAAACTTCAAACTCTCAAGTAAACATTTAATATTATAATTTTTCGGATTATTTTACGTATACAAATAATATATTTTATAAATACAAAAGTTTCTACTACAAACGCTTGAAAGTTTAGTAAATCCAAAGATTTATGTTTCAAATATTTAATGCAATTAAATTAGTAAAACCAAGAATTTATTTAAATCTATAACTATTTTCTAAACTTTATGCTTTTACACCATAAATAATTATTGTTGTATGTATATCTTTACGTATTACGTAGTAAAGTAATTTTATTTTATTTTTCAGACAATGCTAAATCGTCGAGCTTTTTCAGACGTACTAGCTGAAACTCCAAAACATTCCCGTCTCAAAGAAGATGCTAGGCAAATTGAATTTGTTAGAATTGGACAGGTAAGTTGTTTTAGTATTTCATTTCTAATTATTTTTAATTATTATTTATTTTAAATACTTCAGTAGTTTTGATTAAAAAAAAGTCATGAAAATATTTAAAATTTTAACAAGAAAACAATTGATTAAGAAAAAGCTTTATTTAAAATTAATTAACAAAAGACTAAAAACTTGATTAGTGACTATTCATTTGATCACAAAAGGAACAAATTAAGTCAATTTCATATAATTTAAATAAAGTATTGATGATGGAAATAAAAAATATAAAAATAATTAACAGGTTTTTTTTATTTTCATTTTGTAAATACTTGAAAAAATATCTCAAATTTCTTGTTTAATTTAAATATTATAGTGTTAGATAAAGAGGTAGAACTGTGTTCAATTACTTTAAATTTTGAACGACTTGTAAAAAATTCTCACTGTTTAATTTTTTTAATATTTTTCTCTTTTTATAATTATTATTGTAATGTTTTGTTCAGATTATCTTTTTGTAGGCAACTACTGTCATATGACAAAATGTATTAAATCTGTCTCGATTAAAATAAAAGAAAAATGATAGTAAATATTTTCGTTTATATAACACAAAATACTTAAACGTTTAAAAATACTATAAAAAATAAAGATATAAAATATACAAAGTATACAATAACAAATTTTTGATTATATCAATCTTCAATTACACGTCAAATAATAATATTATTACGATAATATATGATTATAATAGTTAATTTTTTAATGTACATCTGGTCAGATATTTGTTCAATTTTTATTTTGTACTCAAAAAAGTGTGACATAAACAAATAAATAAATTTCTAAACAACAATCTCTTTAATTTACATTTAATTCTGTTATTAACGATAATATATTTGCATATACAAATTTGAAATTCTAATTATTTCAGCATTGTTTATAAGCAGTTCAATATGCAATATATCTTTAGCTGAAAAATTCTCGTACAGTTATGTACAATTTGTACTGCACTTATCCTAGGCTTTAAAGTTAGAAGCAATAATGCGTGGTGACGCGCCAACGAGCTTAGCAAGTGCAGGAAGTGCCGGCACCGTATTCAAACGTTCGCCATGGGAGCCGAATTGTTTCTATCCCGTTTTTCCAGCTGTCATGATCGTATGCGGCGATTCCTGGAGCGAAAATCGACTTATGATTGCAACTGACGATGGCACGTTTGTCGTTGAAGGTAATCGGAAACAAAACAAACTGTTCTTTTCTGTTCTATTCTTTTCTTTCTGCTTTGTACTTTCATACACAACAATAGAATGGAATAGATGATCTATCTGTGCGTCATTAGTTAGGTTTTTTTTGTTCTTGAGGGCTGAACAAATACTGATAAAAAATGGTAGTATACGAGATGTGATAAGAAAGTTTTGAGAATCATTTTATTTTCACTGAAATAAATAGCAACAATATAAAATATTTACGATCTATCGCCATATAGTCCGATCAATATTACTATTAGTATTTTTTGATCAGTAATACTGACAGTAATGCCAATAAATATCAAAATGTTTTAATATTCTTCAATATTTATCCTTACACGATCAGTAATATTTTTAGATACTTGAATTTTATTCCTCTATATTCCAGGTATACTATAGGTTTATGTAAAAACGTTAAAAAAGTGTTTCCTTTAAAAGGAAGTGAAAAGCATTAAATAATAATTAACTATCTTCTTATTATTAATAATATCAGATTCGTCTTCAATAATAAAAAAGACAACGGACCTGACAGGAGATTTAATAATAATAAGATTAAAGTTAATCATAACGCAGATTCAGTATTTACAAATAAAAGTTTATCTTTTAACATTAATACTTAATAATATTAATTTATTGACTGATAAATAATTTTGTAAATACATTAACAGTAAGTCTTTTCACAAAGATCAACTATTATCTTTAATTGCATAATTTATTATACATTCAAAACATAAAATTTATTATAATATTGAAATTATTCAGGATCGTCAAAATACTCCTGCCATAGTATAGAAAGTTTTATTAAAAAAAAATTGTTTTCTCTCTGAAACACACTGACATTGCGATGTTGATGGTCAACATTTTGTATTAAATTTAAATATTTTTTTTTATGTTTGTTATTTGTATGTTGTTTACATTTTGCAGTACATTCCCTTTCAGTCTACCTAATAATAGCACAGTGGAAAAGTTTTTAATCTCATTATATGATTCAAACAAAACATTCTATTAAATTTAATTATAATTTAGTTTTAATTGTTTGTGCATTTCAAATACAAAATGCATTTTGTTTGGTCATAATTTAATTTTGTTTTATTATACAACATTTCAATATATTTTCATTCAAAAACTACATAATTATTTACAAATAACAATGTATAACTAAATAACACCTAAAATTTATTTATCGAAGTGAATTTAGTTCTAAAAAATTATGTAAAATGTAAATGTAATAAATACTCTAATATATCACAAATAAGTATCGATTTTAAACTTCTAACGGCACAATCATTATTGATCTCAATAAATCGCTTTTCTATCGACTTTTCACACTTCTGATGAAATAAGTATTGTTGTTGTTTATAAAACAATCCTTTTTTCATTACTTAAATTTGATTTCAGTTAATGTTTGTTATGAAATTGGTCGTTAGCCTAAAAATGATCCGAGTTAAGATGCATCAAACCGCTTTAATTTGAATAAAAGTTTTGTGATGTTGTTATGCATATTGTTTGATGTGTACATAAACAGTTTAAATTGTTATTTTATTTATTAAAATAGATTTTAAATTTTGTTTTATAAAGTGTGCCATATTCTCTCATAATGTTTAATTATAGTTTATTATTTTAGCAACATTTCAAATTTATGTTGTACCTGTAAATTTTTTCCCTAAATTATAATGTCACATACTTTTAATTTAGTAAATAGTACTGTAATATTTTTAAGTTTTATTATTAATGCTGCAAAACCTAAGTATACTATGCATTCTCTTAATTAAGTTAGTAAAGATAAATCTATTTCATTAGTGATAATTAATTAATAGTAATAATAAGCATACAAAAGTGTGAGACTCATAAATAAATAATTATATATATACAAGTTTAATAATATTTCTCAGAACGCATTTAATACTTATATGTAATATTGTATTTAATCAAGAGATCGTAATAAATAAAATAATAGATCATTTATGAAAAAATAATTTTTGAATAATAACTCGAAGACAGAAATACTAAGAAAATCAAGCTGATAACATCTTGTAATAATTCTATACTGCACAGAAAAAATACTTAGACAATTTTTCTAATATTTTAGTTATTTAAGAAAAAAGTAGATGATATTCCATACACATATAATTCCAGAATAGATAATATTTATCTAATTTGATCAGCTTGTCGTATATTTAACTATTGCTGTTCGTCGATTTTAGATTATTTAAACTTTATTTAAAATATCAATTTGATTTAAACTGATTTGTATGTAGATGAAATGACTAATATTATTAGAAATATTATCTAATTAAATAGATAAATCATCTAAATGAATGTTTTATTTTTTCTTTATGTATATGAAAATAAAACATTTTGAAATATTTTATATTGTTGTTGAATTATTTAGATGGCAATTCGCACAGATTGGTATTTGATAAATCTTTACAAGTGAAGCAATTAAATATTGTGGAACCACATGGTATTCTTTTGCTACGTGCTGGACAATCATGCAGGGAAGGCAAAGTCTACGTATTTCGATTATCAGAAATCGATAAACAAACCGAAACAAGAACAAGAATCGACGTGAAAGATCATCGAATGGAACGAACTAGAGGATGCCATCTTTATTCTCTTTCTCGGCAAGGTAAATTCAATTTACGAATAATAGTTTTTAGATAATATATTCAAGGTACAGTTTATCGAAATTTATTTAAAATTAATATCAAATTACATAAAATCTATATACAGAATAAATTTCATTTCTTTTAGTATTTAGTGTTTTTCAAATATAATTCTACCAGAACTTAAACTTTAAGTTTTATTTTATTAAATTATGACTTCTAAAAAGTTTTTTTTACTTTGTTAACTTATATTTTACTGAAGTTTGTAAGTTTTTCTTTTTTTTTTATTTTTTTTTTTCATATAAATAAGACCTTTTATGTCAATAAATAAAGCAGAATATTATCCAATGCTATATATCCAATGCTATATATATCATTAATACAGTTCTTAAAAATGAATTAATTATTACTTAAATCATAATTTACATTTATGAAACCAATTTGATTGTTATTGATATATAATTACTAATTTTTCAGGAGGATCTCGTCTGCGAATGTGCGTTGCAATAAATAGAAAATTACTATTATTCCAGTGGAAACATTCTGCTGCATGGACAGCTTGGTGTCCGACAAATGATACAGACACAGTCGATGGTTTCTCATTTCTCTGGGTACAATATCAAGAAATAAATTCCAAATAATAATATTAATTTGTTACATTTTAGGAAATTAATTTATACGAATACCCCTGTCTAATGACAGTTCTCGATGGTAATGTAAGTCCCAGATCTCCCAGCCAAGGCGAAGTTCTGGTATGCGTTGGCTATAAGAACCATTGGGAAATAATAAATGGCCGAACTGGTTATTCACACAATTTACATACGGTAGAGGGCAATAGAGTACATTTAGTTGCAGCACTTGATTTATACGAGGACCAAGAAGTTGAATTACTTCTCTGTTATAATCGTAATATTATTTAGATTTATGAATTTTTACTCGTGCTTATAATGCATTTTTTTTGCCCCTTTTTAGATACATGTCATTTTCAGAAAATACAAGAAGAGAGTTGTCATAAAAATACAAATTTTGATTTTCATTGGAATTCAGTGCCTACAAATGTCGGTTAGTATAATTAATTTTTTTCAATATTATATTTAATAGAATTTGTAATACATTCAGACTACAAATTCAAATTTTTAAAAAATATATAGGAAATAGTTATAATGGATGTTATTATAAAACACTATAAAGTTTTCCAATCTAAAAAAATAAAAACAACAGTAAATACAAAAGTTTCAGACTGTCGATTCAAAATAAGATATATAAGTAAACGAATAGCTCTCACGAGAATACGATATCAATACGAAAAAAAAAACAACTTTTATTTTGTCATTTTTATTTTACCTTTGTTTATTATAAAATAAGTTACTGTATTTAAATTTATATTATATAAAATATTTATATAAGAATTTTTTATATTATAAAATTAATTTATTTTACTATAATTTTTGTAACCATGAACTTGTCATATAGTATCACCTTTTTTGTTCCTTTTCGTATAAAAACACATATTTACTTTTTTTTTGCAATCTGTTTTTCTACTATCAATCAATCTGGTTGACATAATGATAATGAACTTTGCCATTAAACTCTAGAAATCTATTGATTACCTAAACTTCATTTCAGAACATTTTTTACTATTGCATAGTTAATGAATACTATTATTATAAATGTTGATTTAACTCTTTAAATGTCCCCTTATTTTCTTACAGCTTTTCTTGCAACATTTAAAGAAAAAAGTAAATTGATTTCTATATTAATCTAACTAGATTTTGAAAATACCAAAATAAAATTTAAGAAAAAAATCTTCACTATGCAAAATTAATATGTTTTACAAAGATATGTAGCTAATTATTTGTATTTTCATCTTGTATATTAAATTTCAAATCCAAACGACAAAAAAATAATGTAAAACTGTAGTTTGTATTTTTAACTTTTAATTATTATTTTTTTTCAGTGTGTGCGTTCCCATATGTAATAGCATTTACGTCTGATTCGATGGAAATTCGACTGATAGTAAATGGAAATCTTGTCCATACAATGTCTATGCCTAAATTACAGCTAGTGGCATCGAAAAACGATATATTTTTTTCAACAACTGCACCGGAATTTTTCCCAGAACGAACTGAACGATTAGCGATGGATCTACGTTGTGAACCTGCAAAACATTCACCTCCATCTAGCCCACATAATAGTATGTTCCTTTAAAATATTTAAAAAAATGTTCTACTTTGTGCTAATAGTTGACAGTATTTTAGGACCTCTAGATTTTAGTTTTATTAAACAAAATAGTTTATGAACAAAAATCATCTATTTTTAAATAATTGTTATTACTATAGTACAAAAAAGAAAGCTGTTTACTTTAGAGCCGAGGTTTTTACTTTTAACTCAAAAGTAAACGTGTTTTTGAACTGTTAACTTACGTTTTTTCTAATGAAAATAAAAATTTTAATAGAAAAAATTAGTAAATAACAGTGTAACTATTTTCTAAGCTTTGTATTAAATTAGTTAAATTAATTAAATTTAAATTGAAAATTATTAATAATTTTACAATTACATTCACCTTTGTAGTATCAATCAGTTACTGTTTATATAAATAAAGTAAAAATAAAAATAAATTACTTGTAATAATTTAAAACATATGAAAATTGTAGATTGTCTAATTCATTTACATGTCAATAACCATAATATGGTCTCTTTTTGTTATTGAACAAAAATCATCTTGATTTAAGGGCCCCCGAATAAAAAAATATCCACAGTTCAGACTGATCTGTCTGAATAATATAATCCATAAATATATATATATATATATATATATATATATATATATATATAAATATATATATATATATATATATATATATATATATATATATATATATATATATATATATATATATATATATATATATATATATGTTTGTTTTATTTTAGCGACTCCGGAAATTCGACCTTTGAGATTATATCGTATTCCACTACAAATATTAAATGGTGGCAATACTGAACCGGATGCATGTAGTACACGAAAAACTGTAGATAATTGGTCCAGTGCGGATTCAAAATTAACTGTACCGAATCGGGTTGCATCGAGAAGTGCGGCCAGTTCACCGATACCAACGACAAAAATTAAAACAACATCTTCGGTTGTAAAGTGATAATTTTAAGAAAAAGAAAAGAAACATTCAATCTCTATTATGCCTTTCTTCACTTCTGTTATTCTGTGATACCGTTCTACTGTATATGTATAACTATCAAAAAAAAAATCTATAAATCTATTGTCAATAAATATAAACCTTGTGAACTTTGTAACCATTTATTTTTAATAAATTTACTGTACGGTGTGTAAATTTTACGATAATAATGTTATAAGAATTTATATATAAATTTATCTGAAAATTTTATGTAAATAATACATATTATAATTGCAAATTTAAAACAGTGACATCTGACAAATACTCATTTAACAAAAGTATTTAGTTTTAAGTTGTGTAAAATATGTATATTGTAATAACTGTTTTATAATTTCTGTTTGTATAATATTTTCTGTCTGTTTGAACACCTATTTGATAGATTCTTAATAGTCATAATACATAAAAATAAATTTAAAACAATGCAATACTTATATAATATTGCCAAATATAAATAAATTGACAAACTTGGTATTAATATAACGAAATCTATCTATCTTTTAAAAAAAATTATGATATAGATACATATATGTTATGTTAAAGACTGTTATCAATTAAATAATATAAAAAATTAATTTGTATAAATGATTCTGACATTAAAATATAAATTTAAAATGATTTGTTTCTTATTATATTATTTTACTAATTTAAAATAACTTTCGCTGGTATTTTACGTTCCAAATTCACTATGTTTGTTTAATTTATCTATATTATTGTTTTCCAAACATACTTAAAACAAAAACAAAACAAAAGAATTTTTACCCATTTTTATTGTTCAATTTCTAAGATGAACTATTTTACTATTAGCATCTATTAGTTAAAGAATACCTTAAGCAGAAATATTTTTACCTTTAGTCCAACACTGATATTAGCAAGTAACATGATATTTTATTGAAAACCGCAAATTATATGGTTTCTTAGCTATATAAAATTTTATGAACTCTTAGTGAGTGCACGTTAGTCCTTCAATGAATTACAGTGAAACTGAATTGTTATACAGTCCATCAAAATGGTCACATAGGAATAATGCATTGCAATATCACATTGATTTTTGTTTTAAAGGTAAAATTGAAACAATTAAAAGTGATAGGTTATTTTTAAAATATTTTTATTCTAGTTAGCAATCGAATATCGGAAAAAATTCCTTGCACTAGAAATGTTAAATATGGAGGAAGAGAACGTCAAAAATTTGATATATATGGAACGGATCTACCAAGAGGTTACAAAATTTACATATTTATAATTGCAATAAACATATTTTAAAACATTTACTATAGTTATACAATTTGACAATATGATGATATTCATGTGATACAGAATAACGTTTTCAAAACAAAATAACATTAAAAATTAAAAAAGTATTCATAGTTACCGTACAGAAAAACAAAATATTTTTGAATAATCTGAAAAAAATAATAGTAGAAAATACACTGGCTGAAACATAGTATAAAATTATTAAATATTTTATCTTTTAGAGTCTTCCATTTTTATTTTTATTCACGGTGGATATTGGCAGGAATTAAGCAAAGATTTATCGAGTTATGTAGTTGAACCATTTTATAAAAATAGAATCAAAACTATTATTATTGGTTATAGTTTATGTCCTGAAGTAACAGTCAGAGATATTGTAAATGAAATACAGAATGCCATGAAAAATATAATTGAATATGCAAAACAAAATGGTTGCAAGTAATTTTATATATTTTATTTAAAATATTTTTTATTTGTTAACAATATAATTTTAGGAAAATATTTATATCTGGATATTCCTGTGGCAGTCACTTGATTTCCAGTTTATTTACGGAATTTTATGCGTCGCTATCTGAAGAAGAAAAGCAACTATTTAAAGGAGTTATACTTTGTTGCGGAATTTACGATTTGACTCCTTTAATTGATACATACATAAATGATCCTTTAAAGCTGACATATGATGAAGCTAAAGCATTAAGTCCATTATGTCAAAATCTACCGCATTTAGATTTTACAATCAACATTGTAGTTGGTGAATATGACAGTCCAACTTTTATTAAACAGTCTCAATTATATTTTCAAAAAGTTAAAAATAATGCTACAGCACTATTTAAGATAATTAAAAATGTGGATCATTTTAGTATTGTTGAAAATTATAATTACGATGAATACGAATTAGTTCAGTTTATAATTGAATTAGAAAAAAAATATTGAAAGAAATCTAATTTTTATCAGTTATTGTTTTTATCAAATTATTATTTAACATTTAGTTCTTATTTGCAAATTTTGAAACATTTCCACACACATACATTTTAATATTTATTATATATTTATTGCTAAAAAGTAAATAATTTAATATTTTGAACAATAAAATTTCATGCAATTGTATTCATACTTCGAGCAAAGAATTAAAAGGTATATATTCTTATAGAAAATATTTTATTGGAAATTCGCAAAAAAATTTGCATCGTATTTAAGTGAAAAAATACATGTTAAATGATTAGCAAATTATTGAATCGTAATCAAAAATAACAAACTATATACTTATTTTTTAAATGTATATGTATATTAAACTAAATTAAAATTATTAATTAACTAATTACTATTTTATATTTATTTCTTTACTGTAAATATTCTTTATTTAGTAAAATTAGTTTTATTTTTAGTAAACAATATAATATTAAATTTATATTAACAATAAATATTTGTAAATATCTATATTTATGAATTAGTAAGGTATCTATTAAATTAATAAAATCAATTATACTTCCTTTATTGCCTTTTCATATATTTTCATTAACTAAATATGTGGTCCTAATTGATATTTCTTAATAATAAAATAAACAAATAAAAAATTTAAACATTCTACATTTTTTTTTAGAAATCCAAAAATATGGTTTATTAGTTAATTAATAATTTTTATTAAATAAGCATTCATTTAAATTTACTTTGTAAAATTATCATGTGCCCCATCAAAAAACTTACCAACTCCGCCCATGCATAATTAAACTTATTTATAAAGTGACGAAATACATATTAGATATATATTATAACTGTAATATTAAATTGATTCATTTCTGTTCAAAATGAGTATCAGTGAATTAAGTGAAATTGAACGGCTTTACATACCAGCATTGTATTCACACAGAAATGGAATTGAATCTATGGATATTCACATGAACTTTAGTGTTGCTGGTAAATATTGAAATATTCTTATTTAATTAAATTATAAATAAAATTGATTCTTTTTTTTTATTTCAGCTGGAGACAGAATAAGACTAAAAATTCCAAGTATATTAAATATCGAGTACGGAGAGAGAGAACGGGAAAAATTTGATATATTTGGAACTGACTTACCGGATGGTAAATATCGAAATAATTTTATATTGACGATATATTATTTAATTTAAATATAAATATAAAAAGTTTCTTTCAAAATATTTCAATAACACAAATTATGTAACTATAAATTATATTACAAAAAAAAATAATACTATTATAATAATTATAACTTATATTGTGATTCTGTTCAATTTACATAAAATTGGAATTTTTTAAACTAAAACCTTTGGAATTATTTACTTAATGCGATTTGTTCCAATTCTATAAATCTATAATTTTAACATCGTCATGTTAAATTGCGTCAAATATCACGTGTTTCCGAAAATATTTATATTTATGCAATATTATCGTGTAAACAACATGCAATAAGTATTTTTTTTAGTTGAAAGTTCAACAGATTATATTCTTATTTCATTACTCTAAATTAATTATCAAAAATTTAATTGATAATAAATTTAGTTAATTTACTTATTTGTTGACTATAATTATTAAATTTAACACATATACATTAATGTAATCATTTATATGTATATAAATAGAAGTTTTATTGTAAATTTCTGTTATAAATATTGATTTTTCAATGAATAAGTCATGTATTTTTTTTAAGGTTTAATAATATTAATAATAATTATATATATATATATATATATATATATATATATATATATAAATTAAATGCAAATTTAATTAATAAAATCGTAATATTTCTGATAATATCATCTTTGTTAAACATTACGAAAAAATCATTTGGTCGGTTTACAAATCTATAAAAACAATCATTTCAGTGCGATAAATTTTTATTTAAAAAAACTTCAAAAGTTGAAACATAATTCAAAAAATAGATTTTTTTCAATTTCAGATTCTTCCATATTTATTTTCGTTCATGGTGGTTTTTGGCAACGAATGCATAAAGATTTAGCAAATCATTTTGTGGAATCATTTTATCGAAATAAAATTAAAAGTGTTATTCTTGGTTACACATTATGTCCAGATGTAACAGTTAAAGATATTGTTAAAGAAATTGAAACAGCTGTAAAAAAAGTTATTGCATATGCAAAACAAAACGGTTGCAAGTAATGTCAATTTTTATTTAATATATATATATATATATATATAAATATTTGTTACAATTATTTTAACAACATATTATATCTAGGAAAATATTCCTGTCCGGACATTCTTGTGGTGCTCATTTAGTGGCAAGCTTATTCCAGGAATTTTATCCATCATTACCTGACGATGAAAAACAGTTACTTAAAGGGGTTGTCCTGTGCTGTGGAATTTATGATTTAACTCCTTTGATCGATACATCGAACAACAAAGTTTTGAAGCTAACATCTGATGAAGCGAAGACATTAAGTCCACTGTATCAAAATTTACCTACTTTAGATTTTCCAGTTTCCGTTGTAATTGGCGAACATGATAGTCCAGCTTTTATTAAAGAATCGGAATTATATTACGAAAAAATTAAAGCTGTGTGCAATAATTCGTTCTTTAAAATTTTGAATGGCATTGATCATTTTAATATTGTTGAAAGATACGGTTGTGATAATTATGAGCTAACTAAATTTATTGTTGAACTAAACAAAACATCTTAGTATAATAGTACTACAAAAATTTTATATTATACAAATATACCTATATACCATACTAATTATATAATTATAAGTTAATTGTTTAAATCTTAACAGAAATAAAAATAATTATGGTAAATATAGTTTGTGTGTGTTATCACATATTTTTTTATTAATTTTTATCCTTAAATGCTAATATTGAATTATTTTACCATTATTGAACATTAGGATAATTATTGCAAATGTAAAAATGTTTTATTTATCAAAAATATAATACACAGAACATAGTATGTAGTACACATAATAAAAAATTGTAATTCACGAATCTGTTAAAATAGTTGTTGAAATTTCATAATTTTTATTAACGAACAAAGAATGATCATCATTTTCATTTGAAATACTTTTGGCTTCAATATTTCTCATTTTCAGTATTTTATTAGCCGCATATTTTTTCTCCATTACCTAAAACTTTAAATTAAAATCTATTTTCAAGATATATTTATAATACATTGTTACCTTCAATATTTTGTTTGCGCTTTCAAAATTTACGTTTGTAAAATAGTCTGTATTAAATGTATTTGTATTTTTCGATACGTTATTTGTAAAATTATTGCTGTTAAATTCAGTAACAGCTTTTGTTAATTTATTAAATAAGTCATTTTCAATAGTTGTATTATCATTCATAACATTTTCTAAATTTATATTTACATCAAAATTTATATTTTTGATATCGATTTCTAATTTTTGTATTTCAGATTTTAACTCATCAATAATTACATTTTTCTCTTCATTTGTCATTTTCACAGTTTCTCCAAACTGTGGAAACAAATTTTCTTCACATAATACAGTATCTTTAAATTTATCTTGAGACGGGTCCGTCAAAATATTTATTAAATTATCGGGAATATTCTCTTTATTTATATCCGAGTGTATAAAAGATAATGTATCAAAAATTCTGTCAAATATTATTATCTAAAATAAAAAAAAATAAAACATACAATAATTAATATGAAAATATAAATTTGGCAATACTTACCTGTTTTTCTGTTTCAACATTAATTGAATTGAAGATAATTATATATTTTTCTGAATTTTTTATAAAACCATTTTCATATAATATTTCTGCAAGAACTGTCTCAGTTTTATTAGTTTTTTTTGCTTTTTCTATTCGAGATTGATTAGCAAATCCCAATTTTTCTATAATCCAAGTAATCAGAAAAATTCTATTTTGTTGATCGAAAATTTTTTGTATCTGTTTTTCATTCATCATTTTAATAAGTGGGTAATCCAGAGACACTAAATAGTTTTTATATTTTTGTAAAATATTGTGATTTAAACTCATTTTTTTTATCAATGATATTTTACCTAAGGGAAAAAAGAATTAGGTAATTAATTGAAATAATTTCAGATGCGCCGCGCCATTGTTCACGCATGCGCAGTATGCAGCCAGCTATGACAGCCAGTAAAACATGGAGTCCGTACAATCTAGATTATAATCTATATTGCAAGTTATGTTTAAAATATGAATTTAAGTTGAAAATTAGCGAAATGGACATTTTTCTAATTTAATGCAAGTAAATTAGAGATTCAGTGTTTGTTTGGGATAACGTATGTAATAAATTGTAACCAGGTAATTACAATATTACTATATCTATGTACAAGAAAGTTAAATCAGCTTACGTCAGCCATTATATTACTTATTTAATGAAAATAAAGTGGTTAGAGGTCGGAATTTATGCTATGTGGTTAATATTTTTATTTATAATAATAATATGTTCTTACCTTTGTTTATATTTAAGTTGAATTTGCTTCAATTTAACGCAAAATTACGGATGTTATTAAACCGGTATCACTGTTGTTAACTGTTAAATGACAGTTGAAGCATCATGCTTGATTTAATTTGTTTTTTTTGCCGCGAAAATTTATATAACCAAACATATCTATTTAATCTTATATATTACATATATATATATATATATATATATATATATATATATATATATATATATATATATATATATATATATATATGAATTTTAAAAATACATGAGTTTATACATGATTTTTATGATATATTATTTTTAATTAAATGATATTTAAAATATTTAGAGGAAATGGCAAGTCCATCTCCGCAAAGTAGTCCAATGCCACCGCCTCAGGCACTGAGCCCAATGGGACCTCCGATCCAAAGCCCGGCACCACCACAATCACCTCACAGTCCTTATCAAGCATCACAAATGGGACATATGAACGGTCCACCGCCTCATAATATGCCACCAGTCTCAGGATCAGGACATTTGAACATGAATCCAATGCCAGGACCACCTCATAATATGTCTCCGTCATCTCAAACCGGCCCGCCTGGTTCTGGACTGCAACATCCAATGGGCCCAGCCGCTTCTCCCGGCCCACATACTCATAATATGCCACCAAATGGCCATCTTTATGGCCCACCACAATCTTATCCTGGTATGCCTCCCGGGCCACCTCCGAATCATCTCATGGCACCGGCTCAACATCTTGGTATGCCTCAAGGTCCTGGAGGGCCGCAGCATAATGGAATGACACAGGGGCCAAACGCTTCACAACATCCTAGTATGGCTCAGGGGCCTGGTGCACCACAATATTCTGGAATGCCTCCAGGTTAGAATTTTTTTATAATTTTTTTTTTTAGAATTTCGCTTAAATAAATTAATAGTCGATTCTTGAGTCAATTAGATTTGTTGAAATATTTTTAAAATTTTCGGTTCTTGTAGAATTACACATTTTCTGAAAAGGGCTACAATAAAAAAATACTTTTTTTATCTACCTTTTGTTAATTTAATCTTCTAAAGTCACCCATTTCTTCGTATTTTTATTAATAATTTACACACTTAATGCGAATTAAATCCGATTTAAATCACTGACAAAAATCAAGTGATTTAAATTAATGCAATCCTGCTTCAGGTGGTACTCAGCATCCGGGAATGGCACAAGGATCAAGTGCTCCGCAACATAGTGGCATTCCTCAAGGCTCACATCATCCAGAAATACCGCAAGGACCCATCGGATCACAACACGCTGGCTTACCCCAAGGTCCTGGTGCACCTCAGCATCCGGTAATGTCACAAGGTCCCGGAGGTCTTCAGCATGGAGGAATGCCACCGGGACCAGGTGTTTCACAACATGGTGGCTTGCCGCAGGGTTCCGGTAGCCTTCAGCATTCGGGAATGCCTCAAGGTTCCGGAGGGCCGAAGCATAGTGGAATGCCGCAAGGTTCTGGTGGTCCACAGCATGTAGGACATGCTGGACCTCTACAGAATCATCATGGAATGCCACAAGGACCACCACCACCACATGGAATGAATCCAAATATGTCACAAACAGGACAAACTTATCCTGGTCATCCAATGCCAATGGGACATCCACAACAACAAAATCAAGTAAGTACTTTTTTCTTTAATATTTATTAAAATAATTAGAATTAATTAGGAAATTTAATTTACTGCCGATTTAAGAAAGAATATTGCTCACAATAAAACAAAGATTTTTTGTCAGCATTTCAAACTTCTAATGAAACATTTATTGTCAATAAAATAATGTTTTTAATTTGTTGATTTAAAGTTTACTTTAGTTAAAGTATTATGAAAAATTTAGATTAAAAAAATACAATAAAAAGAAAAACGTTTTAAATAATATATTCCTTATTATTATTAAACTTGCTTCTACGTCATAAATACAGGAATGAAATCAATTTTTATAATAAATTCGAAATTGCTATTTACGAAAATCGCGGACAGGTTTGATTAAGGTTAAAATCATATATTTTATTATCTTATTTATATAAAAATAATAATGAGTTCTGAAAGATTATTTACTAGGTATGTTAAGAATAATACAATTTATTTATTTGTAGATTATATTTACAAAAAAAATTGAATAGAAATATTTGAATAATACTAACATGTATTTGAATTTGCACTAAAAAAATTTCTATTACGTAAAAAAAAAAGATAATTGAATTAGGTCAGTTTCTTATCAGCTTCTTTAATCATTGCAATGCATTCATCGGCTAATGCTTTAGTGGCAGCAACTAAAAATGTTGGTTTCATTACGTCAAATTTTCCACCTATAAGATAAACATGCGTTTAATTTTGATTTCAACGATATTAATATCAAAGTAAAGCCGTATTCAGACTGCTGTTTTAGTTTTAAACATAAGAATTTGATCAATTCAAACATTTGACGTTAAAAATAAATAATAAGCTATATGCTTAAAACTAATTTTTCAACGATAGGTGTGAATAAAACCTAATTTACCATCTGTAGCAAAGACACATCCACCAGCCTCTCTTACTAATATAACGCCGGCTGCTGCATCCCATGGTTTTAAATAATCACACGTATATAAATCTTGTGAACCATTCGATACGTATGCTAAACCTAAAGCAGCTGCGCCCATTGAACGGATTCTAAAATTATCAAATTTTATCAGTTTTGTTTCGTTAAATCGTCGGTTTAAACGTAACAATTCACTAAGTAGTTTTTCGGAAAATTGAATTGACGTATCTAAGCGACAATTCTTTGACGTTTATTTTATTATAATTATTATTATTTGTTTATTTATTTATTTTTATTATGTTTATGTTTAATTACTATTTTTGACTTCAAACGTGACCCTTTAAGGTCACGGGATTCCCTAGTTTTCTACTAATTGGTGTGTTTCACTGCATTAGAAAATTTGTGAAACTTTGTGACTAAATGTATCTAATAGTATTTTATAATTTTTTTATCATTTTAATTTGTTTAATTTATTATTTTGTTATCTTAAGAAATAATTATATTTACAATTGTCGCAATCATTTAAAATAATAACTCAGTAATATAATAAATTACTCGTTATTCTTATCGTGATTACTAAAACAAATAAATATTGGAAATTATTATAACGCTTGCCATATTAATATTATAATTAGTAAATTTTGTTGTATAATTAACGAATCTTGAGACTGAATTTTTATTGATTTAATTCATTTTACCTAATTATAAAACTAGATATTAGTCGAAATAATATTGAAAAAGAAATTACGCCTGAGATTTGCTAACTAAAGCATCCAAACGAGTCATGAATATTTTTCTATATCGTTCATCTCGTGCTATTGATATTTCAAATCCAATCATTGACTGAGATACTTCTACAAAAAATGTAACAATTCTATCAGTTTTGTTTGTATTTTTTTCATAATTTATTAATTAATTTACTTTCGATTTTGCTGCAGTACACACGTTTTCCATTGTAATAAGTTCCTTTGCCTTTTTGCGCACAAAAAAATTCTTCCAAAACGGGATTGTATATAATGCCAACGACTTCGTCTTTATTGATTAGTAAACCAACCGATATACAATAAAAAGGAAAACTATGAACAAAATTTGTTGTACCATCGATTGGATCAATCAGCCATGTTGGAGCGTTTGTTAATTCAGGAAGTTCGGCTGTAGATTCTTCACCTATAAATCTATGTTAAAAATTAGTTTCGAAAATAATTGTTTTTCTACTTATGCAGGAAAAAAACAAATATTCGGCCTTCAGTGTTTCTTATCTTAAATGCAGTTCAATATTTCGAGTAGAACCCAACTTTTACAATTTGGAGTACATATGGATCATTTTGAACACTTTTCTTTTGTGTGAGCGAAATGTTGGAAGATATTTTGCTCATTATAAAAATAATAAGTTATAATTTATTTTTAAAATATATATTAAAAAACTACGTCAATAAATAATACTAATGCTGGAATTCTGAACAGTTCTGTAGCGTTTTCTATAGGAAAAGTCTAAACAATCTATTGCTACAGAATTGTTCAGACCTTGAAATATTGAACTATATTTAAGATAAATAAAAAAAACTATTGACTGAGGCACGAGTATTTATAAATTTTCACAGTTAAGAAAATATATAATTTGTTTATACTTATGAGTTGGAAATTCTTTCTTCAACGTATTGATTAAAATATCTTCAACTCTTTTATCATATATAGTAACAAGGTCCCAATCTGTGGTTTTAAGCGTAGCTGTTCGATCTTTAGCTTCTCTAATAATCTGTTAAAATATAATTAATAGTTATCTAAAAATTATTTCATCACTCGTAACGCTTAAATTTACTTCAAGGTCAAGTTTTTTTTTCTTTACATACAAATAGATTAATTATTATTCTACTTACTTTACCAGCCTCTTTGACTAATTTTACAGCGAATTCGTAATAATAATCCAAATTTTCTTTTGCCATTTTTAATTCTTTCTACTTTCAAAGTATAATAGATACTGAATGATTCTTAGTGAACGGAAAATAATATAAACAGTGTTTAAAAGACCTTGGAGTTAAATAGTTATTATTTATTAAGTTACATTTTTAATTGTAGTTCGGATTAGAAGAAAAGAAAATGTATTTTAAATGTTTTCACGTCTGTTAGAAGTTTTTATCTTATCATTAAAAACGAGATAAAATTATGCATACTCTAATTGAAATTTACACAAATAATTTTAAGCCTATGATGATTTATATTTATACAGCTTAATGTACACTTTAAAATATTATTTACTACATTTTTGTCTGCAAAAATTAAAACTTTTTATATATAAAGGACGAATTAAATAAATTGTTTAAATATAAGTATATATTTATATCGTCATTTTTGTAAATGTAAATGATGCAATATTAAAGCAAATTTAGTTAAAAGGTCATCAAAACAAATTGGTTTATATTACGAGATCGACTTTAATTAATACCGGTTTTAAGACAATGCAGGACTGAACTAATGAACTACAATTCCCAAAAATCGAACTTATAATCTTATAATATCAGTTTAACTTCTGGATGAAATTAACGCACCATTTGAATTTATATATTGTACTTATAATTTTACTTCGTTTTATGTTTTTTTTTTAAATAAAGCTATCAGAAGTTTTGCAAATTATGATAAAATATATAGAAAACCCCAATTAATATAACAAAAAGTTTATTTTAAAATATTTTACATTTAATTTAGTAAATAATCTATAGCCTCTACGGCTATTGCAGTAGGGCGTTGTCTTGTATTAAAACAAATTTAGTTAATAAAATATGTTTTGCGTGAGCGAAAGTTTCCAAGTAGTAGGAATATTAGGCAGGCCACATACTAAAGAAACATGAAACATAAAACGTGAAACAAGATAACAACACATTGTTTTAAATGGGAATCCGCTCATCAGAAACAAATGCTGAAGAAACATGTTGCATGAAATAGAGCCTGTTCTATATTTTTTTTCCATGTTTCGCGTGTGCATGAAAATTAATAAATTTCTTGATATTTAAAGACGCGTAGCTTCTAAACCGAAAGTGCTATTAAAAAATGATGAAAATACAAGTGGTGAGAAATTTTATTGTCTATAATTTTATTTCCATACAATTTTTTGATAAAATGCATATTTAAGTCCAGATTGCACTAAATATAGAAATATTTAAGTTTAACATTTTTATTTCTATGCATTAAAATTAGAAAGTGGCTATTTATACATACGGTATGTATACGCAATTGGCTATTTATACATACAGTATTTTTACGTAATTGGCTATTTAGGGTAGGTTAGGTTAGGTTAGTAGGTTGGTTTAGGTTTGTTTTTTTTTTAGTATGTATAAATAGCCAATTGCGTATACATACCGTATGTTTAAAAAGTGATGTAAATAAAACTTGTAGGAAATTTTGTTGTCTATAATCTTATTTCTATAGAATTTTTTGATAAAATGCATATTTAAGCCGAAATTGCACTAAATATAGAAACATTTAAGTTTAACATTTTTTTAAATCACTGTTATCCAAACTATCGTCGGTGTTCGAGTTTATTGTGAATTGAAACCAATTTAATTTTTGTTTCTTCAATTTGTGTATCACTGTAAAAAGTTTCATATTTCGTGTTTCATATTTTCAGTTTCGTATTTCATATTTCATGTTTCACCTTTCTAGTTTCTCTGGTGTGTGGCTTAGCTAAGAGCATGTATGAAAGGAATAATGAATGTTGCTTGTCTGGATAGGGATGTTTGGAGGAAACTGATTTCGGGATAGTGGAAAAAGTTTGTGCTACACCCTTTTGGGTATATGGCGTGATTGTATATGTATGTATGTATGAGTTCTTGAATGATTTTTTTACTATGTTAAAAAGAATTTTATCTTGAGGATGTGTATGATTATTTATAGAATCAGTCATCTTCTTCGCCCGGACCAAATGTGCCACCGAATACTGGTGCACCGGGTGGCTCACCAAGTCAGCCTAGTCCAGGTGGACAGGGACAAGAAAACTTAAATGCTCTCCAGAGAGCAATTGATACAATGGAAGAAAAAGGCCTGCAAGAAGATCCACGTTATTCGCAATTATTAGCTTTGAGGGCACGATCCAATGGCAATGGACCTCATCCGTTTACTTCGACACAGTTACAACAATTACGGTATTTTATTTTATGATTAATTGTTAACCCAATAATAACGTTCTAATAATGATTTAACTACAAATTTGTAATACCATAACGTAACGATATTTCGATAACGTTAACATATTAACATGTTTTTTTTGTTTGTATTTTAAAATGGAATAATAAACTTAATTTGGTATTATTATTTTTTATTTATTTATACTTTGCAGATCTCAAATATAATTTCAGAGCTACAAATATAAATTAGTTTTATGATTATATATAACAACACACATACACAATCGCGCCATGTTCCCAAAACGGTGTGGCACAAACTATGCCGAAATTTTCTTCCAAACATTCCTATTAAATTTAGACAAGTAACAACAATTCATTTTTTAAATATTATTTCTAACAGTATCAAAAACCAATAATAAATAACGTATAAAATACTTAACGATTTGAAACGTTATTTCATTTCGGTTGTTAGCTATTTCAGTTTTACGTAATCTGTATGAAAACAGTATTTTCCACGTGATTTCGTGATTTAATATAATTAAATACAAATTATTAATTAAAACTTTTAAAATTGTATATAATATATATTTTTTGTTTTTTTAATAATTTTAGTGTTCAAATTATGGCTTACCGACTGCTGGCTCGTAATCAGCCATTAAATCAGCAATTATCAATGGCTGTACAGGGAAAAAGAACAGACGCTCCTCCACAATGTCCAACGTCACCTTCGAGTCCTTTCCAGCCACTACAAAATCCAACTGGAGTACCACCCAGTCCCAATCAACAGGTAATTTTCCAAATTGATTTGTAAATAATTATTGCTTTCGTAAAATTATCGTAATTATATAATAATTTGCAATGTAGAAAGTAACCATTTACTGAAAAATTTATTATTTTATTTTTTAATTTGTAGTGCAAAGGTGACCGGTTTGTATTTCTTTAGAGCTGTCTCTTGTTTTATGCTTAAGTATATATAATTATATTCTTTTTAGCTAAAAATATTTTAATATAAAAGCCATAAATTTTGTAATCAATAGTTTTTAATTTTTCTGTAGATATTGGAATGAATTTTTATTTTATATATTTTTTAGTTTTAGTTTTTTTAATATTACGAGATTGCTGTGTTTTTGTTTTCGTATTAATAGGTAAAACTGCTTGGTTATTAATTATTTATACTTTAATTTATCTCTCGCATTTATTATTTTAGTGTGTGTGAATGACTATTAAATTATAATTAAATATAGTAGGTTTATTTCAATTGTCTGAGGCATGCACAATGTTGATTAAGCTTGTAATACTAATTATACTGCGAACGAGTTCAATAAACAAATTTTCACGCGCATTATTTAAGTTATTAATGTTTAAGAATGCTTTCTTTTATTCAGAATAAGATATATGCTAAAATAAAACGGCTTTAGGTTGCAGTTTTGTATTAATATTTATTAATAATCGATGTTGAAAGCTAAATATAATAGTAAATTTGCTATAGCATTTTCTATAACGAAATATTAACCTTTAAAATATATTTAAGTTATTTTTTATGTTAATTTGTCAAGTAGTGGACATATTTAATTCAGCTAATATATGTATATATTTTTTAATTGTTAATTATTAGAATTACATTGGGTATATTTGGTGAATCAAAATCAGTTTTTAAAAAACCAATTGCAAAAGCGTGTTTTTGCGAGATGTGAGTGGGCAGAGTTGTGTTTAGGCATCCTCACAGCCACCTTCCGTAGTGGGCGAGTGTGGTGACTCGCAGACTGTACAGAATGGATTTGGCGGGGGCGAAACACCTTTACAACCTATGCGGCCGCCAGGGCCCCCACGACCATCGCCTCCCGCTCTTCCCGGCCCTCCTACTCAAACTGGGCCGCCCGGCCCATTGTCTTCCGGTCCATCTCTTCCACCACTGCCCCAGGTAAAATATATCGATTATATATTTTAGATACTATTTATTTTTATATCAGGTCACGTCTATTGTAAACGTTTCAAATAATTACATAATGTTTATAAATAACATTTAAAAATTGAATTGTTATATAATATTATGAAAATAATTTATATTTATAACTTTGAAATTATCTGTAACGTGTAAATTAAAGAAAAATATTACCAAATTAATTTTTATGTTTGAAATACAAACAAAATGTAACTTTATCTCAAACGAAAACTCATAGAGAATAACATTACAAAATAACTTTTTACGAAACGTTATTTATTACGTTATATAACGTTATTTAAATATCGTTACGTTATCTATTTCTAATTGTAAATAAATAATATCAAATTAAAATAATAATTTGCAATAATATTTGTATTTAAAAAACAAAAACGAAACATGATAAGTTAGCAAAATACATGAGACAGCTCTAGAGAATTTTCCAACCTTTATTAAATAAGAATTATTAATAATTAACATTATTTCATTCTAATCGTGTACATATATTTCACATTATTAATTTACTATAAAACTTAGGTGCGTACTCAAAATTACATTAAAAAAATACGTATTTTATGAAATTGTATGCGATGATATTGCTAAGGTCATGCAAGGACCACCACAACAATCTCTACAAGGTTCAATAAAACCAGCTCAATTGCCTATGCAAGGATCTGGTGTTCCTTCAGGAGTTCTAGCAGCGCCTCGACTTTCTAGCCAAGCCCAACTAGGACAACAACCACAATCGAAACAAAATCGGGTTACTACATTACCAAAACCAGCTGGTATTGATCCAATAATTATTCTACAAGAACGCGAAAATCGGTTTGTATTTACTGAACTATTAAAATATATATTCTAAAAGTAAATAGGACTTAATAGGTATGTTTTCTATTAAACACATGATATTCTATCATTTACGGAATATTTATTTAACAACTGTGTTGGCTAAAAACTGAGTTATAATTTTATTACTCACAGTTGTGAGGTTATGGACACCATACATATATTATGAACATATTATTCAACAAAAGTAGAAAAGTACATACATACACACTCATGCTATCTACCCAAAAGAGTGCTTCACAAATTTTTTTCATTATGCCGAAATTATTTTCCGCTAAACATTTCTTTCCAAATAAGTAACTTTTGCTTAATTCATATTCATGATAACCTCTCAATTATACCAAATAAAAATTTAGATTATAAATTCTTTATTTATTTTTCTATTTTATGAATTTAGAGTGGCAGCCAGAATTACAGCCCGAATGGAACAACTAAAAAATCTTTCAACAAACATGTCCGACGATCTACATATACAAGCGCAAATTGAGCTGCGAGCTTTGCGGTGTTTAAATTTTCAACGGCAGTTACGTAGCGAAATAATTGCTTGTACACGACGCAATACAATTTTAGAAACGGCTGTCAATGTTAAAACGTACAAACGTACGAAACGTCAAGGTTTAAGTGAAGCTCGTGCTACTGAAAAATTAGAAAAACAACAGAAACTTGAAGCCGAACGTAAACGTAGACAGAAACATCAAGAGTTCTTGAGTTCGGTTCTTCAGCATGGTAAAGAATTCAAGGAGTATCATCGTAACAATCAAGCGAAATTGACTCGTCTAAATAAAGCTGTTATGAATTATCACGCGAATGCTGAACGAGAACAGAAGAAGGAACAGGAACGAATTGAAAAAGAACGTATGCGCAGGTAAATAATATCTTTAATGAAGCTAAGAAATTAAAATTAAATTCTTACGTTTTGTTTAAGACTTATGGCAGAAGATGAGGAAGGTTATCGTAAACTTATTGATCAAAAGAAAGATAAACGTTTGGCATTTTTATTATCTCAAACAGATGAATATATTGGTAATCTTACTGAAATGGTTAAACAACATAAAATTGAACAGAGACGAAAACAAGTTGAGGAACAAAAATGGAAACGAGTAAGTGAAAGTTTGGTTAATTCGGATATTTTTTTAAAAATAATTATTGACATTAAATAATGAAACATAAGAGGTTTATTATTTATTATTTGATTTGTCAATAGCCTATCTCAGTCATTTCTATTGATCTTAGAGCAATTTTTATCTTGTATCATTACCATGGATTTTCTCGATATAGAATCAGAAGAAGAAGCTAACAGTCGATGGTCTAATGCCGGATGATGGTGATGATGGTTCTCAGGGTTCTGATTGTCGTGTAACCGTGCTGGAAACAAGTACGGGCAAAGTGATTTCAGGCGAAGATGCACCATTATTGAGTCAGTTACGCGATTGGCTCGATCAACATCCGGGCTGGGAAGTTATCGATAGCGATGATGAAAGCGATCAGGATGATACAGGTGAAGATGGTGAAGGTTGGTTCATAGTTATGGATATACAGGAACGAATTGTGACCTGGGGGCCATAAGGGTGAAAATATATATTAATAATAACATTGTAAAAAAATATTTTTGAGAACTCATTATATCTAGAATCTAGATGATGGAAGCATCGTTTTCCAAATACTTATTTGCTGTAGCTTTATTCGATTTAATTAAATTTTGTGGTTAAAGGAATTTATTCGAATTTGTTTACGAGAATTAAAAACAAATGCAGAAACCTTTAGGTCAATTTCACGATATCAGTATGTTCTTTAAATTTAATACTTACTTTATTTTTAGTAAGAGATTATGGAGATACTAATAAAACTGAAGAAGAAAAAGCTAAAGATGTTATCAAAAAAGCTAAAGTTGAAGATGATGAATATAAAAATGCTACTGAAGAACAAACCTATTACAGGTACATATATTATTGTTAAAATTTGATTTACCGAATTTATGTATATAATATAATTAATGGAATAAATTAGTGGAATTCTCAACAATTCTGTAGCGATACGTAAATGTAAATAAATTTTTTATTCTGTAGAAAAAGGCAAGGTTCTGTAGCGTTAAAGATCTGTTCAGAATTTAAAGTAAATTTCAGATTTGTATTGTAATGATTATAAGAATTACTGATTTTAAACAGGTTTTCAGTTAAACAAGAATATTAATAATATTAACGATTTCTGAAAGAAAAAAAGTAATTGTGTTTTTTCTGATTAAATTGTAATTGCTTCTACTTAACAATAATAATAACTTAACTTAATAATAATAAAATAAAATAGTATAAGTTATATAAATATAGAACTAATTTTGAAATTCCAATTCTGTAATAAAACTTAAATTTTTCAAACATAAACAAAATTTGTAAATCGGAAACAGATATACAACTAATGGGTCTATTCGGCTCACATCTATAAAACCTATAGCGTTACATAATTCTTCTATTGATAGAAAAAGACAAAATTTTCTGTAACGCTACAGATGTGAATTGAAAAGAGCCATAGATTTGTTTTATTGATAATTTACTTTTAACATATTTTTCAGTATTGCGCATACTGTACATGAAATAGTAATGGAACAAGCAACAATTCTGGTCAATGGTAAACTGAAAGAATATCAAATCAAAGGATTGGAATGGCTTGTATCGTTGTTCAATAATAATTTGAATGGCATTTTAGCCGATGAAATGGGTCTCGGTAAAACAATTCAAACAATCGCTTTAGTCACTTATTTGATGGAGAAGAAGAAGGTTAATGGGCCCTACTTAATTATTGTTCCTCTATCGTAAGTTTATTCGTTAGTTTAGTTAGGGATCAAATCTTGTAATCCAATTTTTGGACCACTTACATATTTGATTTGCATTGATACTTTGCACACATAGGTAATTCAGATGAGAATATAATATAGACAGACTGAAATCTCATAAATAGTTAAGAATTGCTCGTTTCATTATATATGGCTCATTTATTATATTATAAGATTCACATAATTGATTTAGGAACAATGTAACAAGACCCAACATTATTAATAATAGATTGATAAGAGAAGTAAACAGAATTAATCTCTCTGTCAAATGTTTATATGCATGTTTCTCCAGCATCTCCTCCTAAACCCCTGAACCGATTTTTATGGGAGTGGTGTCATTTTAATTGGTTAATTCCCTATGATTTCATCTTGTTCTCAAAAATTTGAAAGATTATGTTTAATGCTATCCTCCAAAAAATGTCAAATGACAGCTGTGTGAAGTTATGTACACTACTGATAGACGTGTTGCTTTTGAGTAATATATAATAGTGCAATTGATATTTTATTATTATTATTTATTTATTTTTATTATGTTTATATGTTTTATTACCATTTTCGACTTCAAACGTTACCCTTTAAGGGCCACGGGATTCCCTAGTTGGTTTACTATATTGAAACATCGAACTGCAACCTAAAGCTTTGTTATTATGTAAATCTTCTGATATAATGGATGAGGCAGCATAAAAGGGATATTTTGACAGTTTTGCAATGTTGTCATGGTGATAAGTTCGATAATTTTGCTATGGTTGATTGAATTTATATGATCATGACAGCAGTTTTTCAATATTCATTGTATCGAAAAGGATTTTTAAAATAACTTTTTTTTTTCTTTCTGAAAACTTGTTTATGTTTTCGAATCGATGAAATTTGCAAAGTAATATTAACGTAAATTATCTGTTTTTAGAACTTTATCTAATTGGGTACTAGAATTTGAAAAATGGGCACCTTCTGTCGTTGTAGTTTCTTATAAAGGTTCTCCGGCTGGTCGACGGGCAATTCAAAGTCAAATGAGATCGACGAAATTTAACGTACTTTTAACTACTTATGAATATGTTATTAAAGATAAAGGCGTACTAGCTAAAGTAAGTTTTTATTTCAATCTCTTTTACTTCATATTGTTGCTTCTTCAAGTATATAATTGTTGTTACTTAGGTTCAGTATAATTGTTCATTAAGATATTTGCGCAGTTTACATTTTGTGGTAACATCAAGGAAATGTGATTTTTATTAGGATATGTTTTATTTTGGAATTCAAGCTTACATATATGTTGCTACAAGAACAAACTTTAATGATTTTTGCACATCAGTGAAATGACGTATCAGTTTTCGCTGTATTCTAACAAAGTCGACACTTGCGGAAAACTGTTTCTATGTCTGTTGTACTCATTACAATTTATCATGTGATCACAGCATCACAGAACTGATCGATCACTAATAATGCATACAAATACCTGAAGAAGAGACAATAAATTACTGAAACTAGTTGTGCGTTTATACAAATTGATCTATATTAATATAAAAAAATCATCTACACCAGTACAATAAGAAAAAAATGGTTAATTCTCATCCATGTAATTATTATTATTATTATTGTAATATTTATTTCTAGTTACCATGGAAGTATATGATTATCGATGAAGGTCATCGTATGAAAAATCATCATTGTAAATTAACCCAAGTATTAAATACACATTATTTAGCACCTCATCGGCTACTTTTAACTGGTACACCGCTACAAAATAAATTACCGGAATTGTGGGCTTTGTTGAATTTCCTTCTTCCGTCGATCTTCAAGAGTTGTTCCACGTTTGAGCAATGGTTCAACGCGCCATTTGCTACCACTGGTGAAAAAGTAAGTTACTGAAGAATTTTGTTGGGCAACGAAATCGTATTGGAAATTACACCAACACGAATTAGTACATGGCCTTACAATTTCTAGTTACTAGTAACTTTTACTATTAACAACATTTATTATAAAAGTTATTCTAAATTACATTTATAATCATTTATTTAACGTATCGTATTGTAATATATTTTTAATAGATTAAAATAATGTGATTTATATATGTGTATGGATTACAAATCTATTATAGATTATAACAATTAGAATTTTTTGATTAGTTGGCATCTCGAAATGAAATAACCAAAATCCCAGTGCAATCTTAAAACATACATATATTTGTGTTAATTTGTTGTACAAGAAAATCTCCGAGGGAAAAGTGCACCGTGTAAAGCAAGCATTAAATTTAAAAAAAATACATAAAACGTTTGTTTTAAGGTCGAATTGAACGAAGAAGAAACAATTTTGATTATTCGTCGTTTACATAAAGTACTTCGACCGTTCTTGCTAAGACGTTTGAAGAAAGAAGTCGAATCTCAGCTACCCGATAAAGTGGAATATATTATTAAATGTGATATGTCTGGATTACAACGTGTATTATATAAGTACGTTTCTAGCTAGTTATGTTTGTTGGTTTTGGAAAATTGAAAAATATATCTTCTTCTTTTTTGTAGACATATGCAAAATAAAGGCGTATTACTTACGGATGGTTCAGAAAAAGGCAATAAGGGCAAAGGTGGTGCTAAAGCTCTTATGAATACCATCGTTCAATTGCGAAAATTATGTAATCATCCATTCATGTTTCAAAATATTGAAGAGAAATATTGCGATCATGTTGGCTTGTCATCGGGCATCATTACCGGGTAAGTTATTCATTATTTTAGATTTATCCAAACTGTTTGGAACAAACCATTCATTGCGTCATTCAACAGTATTTTGATGCTTAATTAAAATTAGATAGCCCAAGTGTAGTTGAATTATGATAAGGAAAAGTCTAAGGATTTATTAAAACCAATAAAATAAAAGCCAAAAACTATATATTGTTTAGAAAATATTTTTAATTGATGACTGGTTTTGAATATTTAATATTCATTATCAAATGAAGTTATTTATTTCTGCTCTTTAAAATGTACAAATGAGATTAATAATGCTTCATCTCTTGCCATTTGTATTATTTATTTTATTTGTTCGGACATTAACTTCTCGTCCGCAAGCTAGCTTGGTAGAAAGAATTATTTGTACAGACATTATTATTGAAGCATTGACATTACATACATTTATTTTCGAATTATTGTAAACTTTTCAATTTGAAACAGTTCGTTTAAATTTACTTTTGTTTTCAGTCCCGATTTATATCGAGCGTCCGGTAAATTCGAATTGCTCGATCGAATTTTACCGAAATTGAAATCAACCAATCATCGTGTATTACTCTTCTGTCAAATGACCCAGTTAATGACGATTATGGAGGATTATTTAAGTTGGCGCGGTTTTGGTTATCTACGGCTTGATGGTACAACGAAAGCAGAAGATCGTGGTGATCTGCTAAAGAAATTCAACTGCAAGAATAGTGAATATTTTCTATTCTTATTGTCAACAAGAGCTGGTGGTCTCGGATTGAATTTACAATCAGCTGATACTGTTATTATTTTCGATTCGGATTGGAATCCTCATCAGGTATGATGTTTTTTTTTTTATTTTTATAACCTTTTAAGGACTGCAGAAAAGTCTATACTCGAAACTAAGTCCTATTTTATGGTTAAAATTGTTGCTACGATGGATAAATATGTGTTTTAATAAATCTATTTTCATTCAAACTAGAATGTGCTTTATTTTTCTTATTCATGAAGATGACATATGTGGTTAATATAGTAATTTTTATTGTTTTTATAGGATTTGCAAGCTCAAGATCGGGCACATCGTATTGGTCAACAAAATGAGGTGCGTGTACTACGTTTGATGACAGTGAATTCGGTGGAAGAAAGGATTTTAGCTGCGGCACGATATAAATTAAATATGGATGAGAAAGTTATTCAAGCTGGTATGTTCGATCAAAAATCTACAGGTTCTGAACGACAGCAGCTTCTTCAAAGTATTCTGCATCAAGACGAAGCTGATGAAGAGGTAATTACTTTCAAATAATAATTGATTGAAAAAGCCTTTTTCAATAATTGTCAATTGTAGCACGTATAGTTTTTGAGATAGTTTTTTTTTTTATAATGTCAATTTTATACTTCAGAATGAAAAGTTTGTATAAGATAAATACGGAGTATGTGTTAGAAAATATGTTTATTGTTGAAAAGAATCGAATTAATACGGGCTTTCAAACAAAGAAATTTTGCTTGTTTATAATCGAAACATTTGACCAATATTCTAGCAAACGACAACAGCTTTGTAAATTTGACAATTGGTTTTTGTAAATATCTTAGGAGGAGAATGAAGTTCCCGACGATGAAACGGTGAATCAAATGATTGCTCGTACCGAATTGGAATTCGAATTATTCCAGAAAATCGATTTGGAACGACGGCGCGTAGAAGCGAAACTCGGCACGCAACGCAAATCACGTTTAGTCGAAGAAAGCGAATTGCCCGATTGGCTGGTCAAGGATGATGATGAAGTTGAACGATGGGCATACGATGAGAGCGAAGAATCATATTTGGGACGTGGTACGCGGCAACGTAAAGAAGTTGATTATACGGATAGTTTAACGGAGAAAGAATGGTTGAAAGCGATTGATGATGGTGGCGGTTATGAAGATGATGAAGAAGAGGAAGAAAAAGCCAAGAAGAAAAAGGGTAGAAAGCGAAGATCGAAACGTGGTGGTGATTCCGATGTTGAAGCTAGTACGGCGAAAAAGAAACGGGGGTCTAGTATAGATCCGAAACTCAAAAGACAAATGAAGAAATTAATTACTATTGTTGTCAAATACACTGATAGGTGAGAAATATTATTTTTTATTCCTTTAAATATTTATTAACTTTAAATATTGTTAACTCTTTAAGGACGGTTATCGTCCTTAAAACTTTGCAGTGTTGATTTATACTTTGAAAATCCTTAGTCTACATTTTATATTTATTTTAATTATCAAACTAAAAATAGTCGAAGACATGCGCAATATGAAGTTAGATTGTAAGTTATCATAGTGTGTACACTTGTAAATCAGATGTTCATAGTTGATAGGAACAAACCTTTTATCAACTTTTAGTGTAGAAGATGTTCATTTATTAAAATAGGGCATAAAAATTCAGTATTTTCCTGCAACAATTTGTTTGTTTACTAAACGTAAATTTCATGTTTTTTGTTTTAGTGGCGGAAGATTATTAAGTGAACCATTTATGAAATTGCCATCTAAACGAGAACTGCCCGACTACTACGAAATAATTAAAAAACCTGTAGATATTAATAAAATTACGTCACGTATTGATGAAGGAAAGGTAATTTTAATATATTAGTGACTAAATATTGTGGTTAGCGGGAAAAAGCACAAGTCAAAACTGCATTTTTTAAGAGCAATGTTTTTTGTGTGTTTTAATAAATAATAACCTTTATCGTTATTTTTATTTTTTATTAACTTTATCATATGAAATTATTACGGTCCATGAAAATACTTATAATGTTTCAATTAGCATCAAACTGTATCAGTTCAGAAATAGGATTCACTATCCGATTTATTAATTGCCCGCAGCTTTTACTAACTTATGAAACGTCAGCCAATAAATTGACCGACCACAGAATTTTCTCTTAACAATAAGATAATAGATTTCCAATTCTGCATTCCAGTATTCCGATTTCGTGGAACTAGAACGTGATTTTACGCAGCTGTGTCAAAATGCGCAAACTTATAACGAAGAAGCATCATTGATCCATGAAGATAGTATTGTACTTCAATCGGTTTTTACAAACGCTCGCCAACGACTAGAAACTGACGGTGATTCGGAAGGCAATGAAGAAAGCAGATCACGTATATAGTTTTATTTCTATCATTTACGGATGAAATAACGTTTCAAATCGTTATCTTATTTTTTTAAGTGGAAATTAATGTTTGAAGTACAAACAAAATATATTTTTCTCTCTAAGTAAAAAGTTACGGAACGTTAACAGTTACTATTATAAAGTTATTGAAATATCGTTACGTTATTGTATTAGAAATTATAGTTTAATAAATAATATAACGTTATCGGCTATTGTTACGTTATCCATCCCAGCTATTATTTAATAATAATCATTATATTATACCGATTTATATTTGATTCTAGATGCTGGCGATGATGATAAGTCAGATGCAGATTCAAGTGTCAAAATGAAAATAAAAATTTCAAAAACGAAGAAAGGTTCATCGGGACGACGTAAACGAACGACGAAAAAATATATATCGGATGATGATGATGATGATGATGATATAGATTAATTTATTATTTATATTAATGAAATACATTCATTCATTTTTTTAGTATATGGTCCGAAAAGTACACTAAAATTTTATTGAAAAGTGTGTGTTGTATTGTAATTATTGTGAAGAATATAAATATATGCATGTATACTTTTTGGTTAAGGATATATTTTATAGCATAATTTAAAACTAAACATACAAAATTTTGTCTGTTTAGATTAATTATACAAATTCTAATTTTTTTATGTACTCAATAATGTAACTTTTAAATATACATAGATGTCTTATAAGGAATATCTTGTTTTATTTGAAATTAATCCTTCATTTTTTACAAAAATAAAATTAGGCCAAGTGATATACGATAAACCAGGTATTATGTACTACAACATATCCAAAAATCAACCCCTTACGACACCCCCTTATTAATTAAGTCAACCCCCAAAACTGATAAAAAGTTAACAAATTTGTGTGTAAATAACAAAATTTGCCGTTCCCTTACAAACCCCTATAAACCAAAACCCTTATAAACCATATACGTACTACAACATATCCAAAAATCGTAAGGGGTTGATTTAGATAACCAGTTTAACATCGATGCATTGCGGGATTGTATAAGCTAAAGCGTTTTAATCAGGAAAGCGTAAAATGCAAAATTTGTATCAGGAAAGCGTAAAATGCAAAATTTGTGTCAAGAAAGCAAAAAATAAAACATTTTAACAAAATTGAATCAGAAAAACAAGTAAGAATTGAAATTTTTTTCATATTTTTATCACAGTTTTGGGGGTTGGCTTAATTAATAGGGGGGTGTCGTAGGGGGTTGATTTTTGGATATGTTGTAGTACGGCCATAATTGACTAGTATATGTAATACGCGGAAAATTTTGTTATTTTTGCGAAATTCCCAGCCGTTTTCGAGATATTCGCGAATAAAGATTTTTTTTGCAAACATTAATAATTAATAGCCGAGGGCTCGTAAAAATGTATCAAAATGTATTAATGTATCAAAATGTATTAATGTATCAAAATGTATTAATGTATCAAAATGTATTAATGTATCAAAATGTATTAATGTATCAAAATGTATTAATGTATCAAAATGTATTAATGTATCAAAATGTATCAATGTAGCAAAATGTATCACTTGCTTATTGGCAACCAGTTTAACATCAGTGCATTGCGGAAATGTATAAGCTAAGGGGTATTAACGAAATTGTATCAGGAAAGCGTAAAATGCAAGATTTGTATCAGGAAAGCGTAAAATGCAAGATTTGTATCAAGAAAGCGACAAATGAAACATTTTAACAAAATTGGATTAAGAAAACAAGAAAAAAATTGAGATTTTTTCTATATTTTTATCACAGTTTTGGGGATTGGCTTAATTAATAAGGGGGTGTCGTAGGGGGTTGATTTTTGGATATGTTGTAGTACGTACCTAGTTTATGATTGGGGTTCGTATGGGGGACGGCAAATTTTGTTATTTTTGCGAAATTCCCAGCCGTTTTCGAGATATTCGCGAATAAAGATTTTTTTTTGCAAACATTAATAATTAATAGCCGAGGGCTCGTACGGGGTTGGGGGTTGAAAATATTATAGCAACACTAGTGTTGCGGAGTAGATTTCGTTATTTTTGCGAAATTTGCAGTCGTTTGCAAAATACTTGCAATTTCAATTTTTGAATTTTTATACACAAATTTGTTTACTTTTTATCACAGTTTTGGAGGTTGACTTAATTAATAAGGGGGTGTCCTAGGGGGTTGAATTTTGCATATGTTGTAGTACGTACCTGGTTTATCCTACTGTTTGTAAGGGGGACGGCAAATTTTGATATTTTTGCGAAATTCCCAGCCGTTTTCGAGATATTTGCGAATAAAGATTTTTTTTTGCAAACATTAATAATTAATAGCCCAGGGCTCGTACGGGGTTGGGGGTTGAAAATGTTATAGCTGCTAGGCAGCACTTGTGTTACTATAACATTTTCAACCCCCAACCCCGTACGAGCCCCCGGCTATTAATTATTAATGTTTGCAAAAAAAAAAATCTTTATTTGCGAATATCTCGAAAACGGCTAGGAATTTCGCAAAAATAACAAAATTTTCCGCGTTATACAAATACCAGTCAATTATGGCCGTACTACAACATATTCAAAAATCAACCCCCTACGACACCCCCTTATTAATTAAGTCAACCCTCAAAACTGTGATAAAAAGTTAAGAAATTTGTGTTAAAAATTCAAAAACTTAAAGAAAAAGAAAAAAGAAGAAAAGAAAAAGAAAATTAACCTTATAAATGATTTATTTAATAACAAATTTGGTTTTCTATTTTCTAACAATTTTTTAAAGAATATTAAACAAATTTGACAATTTTGAATAATTTATTTAAATTTAATAGACGGGCTGTTATTTTTTTAATATTTGAGGAACTGGGGAAAAATCAAAAATATACACAGTTATTTGTTTAAGAAATTTATTGAAAAATAGAAAAAAAAATACATTTATTACAAAAAAATAAGTATAATACGTATATAACTTTATTATTTGGTCAATCACATTGTTAACTATGTGATTAAGTTCGCAAAACTCACTTAATTATCTTGTTAACTTAGCAATGTAATTAACTATGTGATTAGATTGTCAAAACAAACTTTAATAATTTAAATAATTAAAATGTAAAAATTTCATAAAATTAAAAATATGTATATATACAGGGTGTTTCACAACTTAGAGCAAAAAATTAAAGGGTATATTCTGTACGACGTGCTGATCATGAAACAAAAAGAATTTTTTTAAAATTCGCAAAGTAAAGGGTAGTTTACTTGAAGTAGACATTTTTTGAACCACTGGAGTAGCATACGTCATAGAAAGAAATATTAAATGAAATTAATTATCAAAGAAACATTATGTAATGTTAGTTTTATTTAGAGACAATAATTGTTTTGAATACAAAATAATTTATAATATTAATGCATTGTATTATTTAATATCAAGATAATTTGGGAAATAACATACCTGAAGCGCAAAACTACAAATACTGTTCAAAATTTGCACCATTCATCCCTACACGCATTGCAGCACGTTGAATTAATGACCTAGTACAGTCTTGACACGAATTTTGTTCTCGTATTATTTCTGCTGAATTTTCTATTCTCTGCCTAAGTTCTTCTTCGTTTTCCGGCGCATTTTGGTTGTCGTAGACGAGGGATTTAAAATGACCCCAAAAATAAAAATCCAGCGGGTTTAGGTCAGGGGATCTAGCAGGCCACAGGTCCACCGCGACCAATCCACCTGTCCTCAAACACTTGGTTTAAATGTTCTCTTACATTTAGAGCAGAGGTTCCCAAACTTTTTTTCCCCGTAGACCACTTTCAAAAATTTACTGGTTTCGGTGGACCCCCTGCTGCTACATTTCTACCATATTCCCAAAACTCGTCAAAAAATGTGAAGATTAGATCTAACGATGGATATATGCGTCGCGGCTGAGTTCCAACTCTAAATTCGGAGTGGTAAAAATAAAAAGAAGAATAGTATATTTTCATTATTCATTAAAATTTTTTATTAAAATAATATGATTAGACTTAATAGACTTAAAATTAAACATTAATAACGTAACTTCAACAATTAAAAAAAATAGTCATTTTTAATGGGAGGGATGCACTTGATGAATTGATAGCAAGTTATCAATATTTGGCTTCAGTTTTGTCAGGAATAACCGCAAATCTCCCCGTTCTGTGATATTCAATCTGCTCCTTTTTTTTGTTAATAGGTTTGTCACCACACTAAAACTTTTTTCGACAAGGTATGACGAGGGAAACGCTATCAAAAGTTTTCTCGCAATTTCCCACAGTCCAGGATATTTTTCGGCAATTTCTGCTTGCAGCCAAAATGTTTGATAGCCTTTTTTAAATTTCACCTTCAGCTCCTCATTGGTGGTAAGCTCGAGTAGCTCCTCTTGCAATACCACATTCGCCACTTCCGTTTCATCAAATGGATTTATGATCCATGGTGGTATTTCCATCGTCAGAATATCTTCAAATCTATTTTTGAAGTCATCATGCAAGGCATTTAAATGTTGAACGTATGTCTGAATATCCTCATCAAGACATTCTGCCTGTGACAAGTTTGGAAACTGTGCGAATTCGCGCCGACTAATATTTTGCTTCATAAATTTCAATTTTCCAAGAAAAGCCGAAATTACACCCTTTGTTTTTATTAAATTTAGGCTGTCCCCTTGCAACTGCAAGTTAATGTCATTAAATTTTTTGTACAAATCTGTCAAATACGCGATGTCTGCTTTCAATTTGATCAGATTTTCTTTTAAATCTGGATCTTTACTTTCCAAAAACTCTAAAACTGATTCAAAAAGTGAGTAAAATCTTGTTAAACATGCACCTTTCGACAACCAGCGTACTTCAGTATGTAAGAGTAATCGTTGGAAGTCTTCATCATTTTCGTCGCACAATTGTGCAAATAAACGGGTATTTAACGCGTTGCTTCTTATTTTGTTAACTGCTTTAATCACAAATTGAAGCGATTGGTGCAATCTATCACTCAAATTTTTCGCTACCAGGTGTTGTCGGTGTATGACACAGTGAATTGCAGTTACTCCTGGTATAATTCTTTGAAGATGGCTTATAAACCCACGATATCGCCCGAACATGGCAGGAGCTCCATCTGCTGCCACCGAAGTAATGTTTGTAAATGGAATCGATTTTTCCTTAAGAAAATCGCTCAGGACATTAAATATTGATTCTCCTTTTGTGTCCGTCTTCAAAGTTTTCGCGAATAGTAGCTCTTCATGGATTTCTTCGTCCATAACAAATCGAACATATGCCAATAATAAGGCTTCATTGCCAGGTAATGTTGATTCATCCAATTGAATAGAAAAATGAGTTGTTTGCAGATAATTGCACAAGAAGCTTTCAACATCAGAGCTCATTTCATCAATACGCCTTTGTACAGTGTTGTTACTCAAAGAAATTTTTTTAAGTACGTCAAATGGAGGTTTGTGCAGAACAGTTTTTAAAACCTCTTCAACAGCGGGTAAAATTAACTGTTCACCGATGGTGTGCGGTTTTCCAGATTTCGCGATAAGCAATGAGATATTGTAGGATGCCCGCAAGCCATCATCGTTACTTTGAGACGTTGAAGCGAACATACTTTGCACGGTGGGTCTTCTTTCATATTTTTCCTTCAATGTTTGAAAATATTTTAAATCTTTGCCTATTTTATCAGGATGACACCTTCTTAGATGATCTTCGAGCTTCGATGGTTTCATCGAGTCATTGCTCAAAACTTTGTTGCACAAAAGGCATATGGGCAATCGTTTGTCGGCCGTTGATGGAACAAAACCAAATTTCAAATATTGAACACTGTATTGTCGACATTTCTTCTTAGATTCAGCCATGTTTCGTATCAGTTACCTACGTGTAAAGAAAAAAAAAAGTTTGTTTTAGTAATCATAAGGTGATTTTAACAGGATATGGCTATTTGAACAGAATTGAATGGGAATAATTAGTTAATTATTGCAATGAAAAAACCAAAATGCCGGCGGCAAAACTGATTTTAATTATTAAAAGCAATAAGCCGCTAAGATTGAATCTATTTTAATGTAATGCAAAACATTTTTTGATTAATTATATTTTGATACATTTCTGTAAATTCGAGAGAAAATACTTTTAAAGAATATTTTGACGTCAAAACACCGCGATTTTAATGTTTTATTTATTACGTTGATACATTACTATACGAGTGGTACATTTTATGAAAATATTTTTAGTCATTTAGCATTAGCAACTACGAGGGCACTGAAATATGTACAAACATGCAGGTCAATTATAATAACTCTCTTTTAGTGAATCACCACAGTCGGGTAAATAAATAATTTTATAATAAAAAGTACTAAAAGTTCAATCTTTCTCGGCTTTCTGTTCTTTTATAGAAGTATCGAATAATGGCCCTGTTCAGTATTTAATTTTTATTACGTACCTACTACACGCAAACATAACAAATAATATAATATTACTACAATATAAAATAAAAGTATGTATAACAAATAGGCAGGTATACTTACTTTTTCCGGCACTGGCAAACACTGACATCGATTCACTCACACGTTTCTTTTCAAAATTCCCGAAACAAATGAGCACAGCAAATGAGTAAAGCAAATGAGTAACGTTTGTTCTTGGCATTCGTATTTATATTGGTGAAGAATCAAACAAGTTCATGCAAGATTGCAAGCACAGTACAAGTCGTATTTCGTCCCTATGCACGTCTTAACTAGCGTTGCTGGCTGGCTAGCGGGCGGCGCTTTGCAAGTCTCGATACGCGTTGTACTCAAAATATCGAATATGCAAGTTTTTACAAGTTAACAGTCGCTGACTTTCTTAAAATACACTACTCAAAAAAATTAACGGAGGTTTAAAAAAAAGGAAATTAATACTAAATAAACAGGCTATCAGATCCATATGCCGGCCTAACTGAAAAAAAATTTTCACACCCGTGGACAAAAAAAAAACAAGCAAAAAATTTGCAATATTATTTTTTTGCGCTATCTGTTAGTATTGCATGAGAACCGTAACTCCTAAAATATTTTAGCAAAAATCTGAAAATTTGAATCATAAAGCTTCAAAATGCTTTTTTTAAAGTCTCAATACGACCATTTTGCACCGAAATAAAGCCTGTCAAAAATCACCGAAAAATTTGGAATTTTTTTTAGTACCTAGTGTATTATCTGCCTACAATGTAGGCCCTACATTGATAGGTACAGCCAAGCCAACATTTTAGTTCTTTACGATCGAAACCAGATAAATTTTCGTGGACCCCCACTTACAACCAGTGAACCCCCATTTTTTTTTCTCGCCATCGTAGACCCCCGTCGAGTCTTCCGTGGACCCCTGGGGGTCCACCTGGACCACTTTGGGAATCACTGATTTAGAGCATAGTGTGATGGCGCACCATCGTGCTGAAACCATGTCTGCTGACGCACATTTAAAGGCACATTTTCCAGTAGTTCTGGCAAAGTATTTTGTAAAAATAATAAATAATTAGCTCCAGTCATCCTATTTGGTAGAATGTACGGCCCAAGTAATATTCCATTAACAATACCTGCCCAAACATTTATCGAAAAACGATGCTGAAAACTGCCCCGTACAACAACGTGTGGATTTACTTGACTTCAATAATGAGAGTTATGATAGTTATGAACTCCCTCCCTCGTAAAAGTAGCCTCATCAGAAAATATGATGTACGAGGGGAAATTCGGATTTTCAGTGTGTTTTTGTAAAAGCCAGTTGCAAAATCGTACTCTAAACTGATAGTCAGGTTCTGTTAGCCTCTGTACCCGTTGAAAATGGAATGGGTGGTAGTTTTGATCTCTTAAAATTCGCCATACTGAACTATGTGATACTCCTAATTGTTGAGACGCTCTTCGGGTACTAATAGTTGGTTCAGCATGTACAGCATCTAAGATATCATTAACCATATTGTCGTGTTGATGCTGGCGGCCACCACCTCTCCCACGATTAGGTTGCACATATCCTGTGTCTCGAAGGCGCTGGACTATCCTCACAAACGAACGGGGAGTGGGTAATCGGCGTAAAGGATAACGTTCAGCATACAGACGTCGTGCCAATAACGAATTTTGCCGTGCTTCGCCATAAATTAACATCATGTCCACTAATTCACTGTTACTAAATGCATTCATTTTAACAAAAACTACACTACACTGCTATTCACTGTAAAATGAGAACAGTGCACCAGCAAAGATAATAATAATTAACAGCAATGTCGACGAAAGACTACCTACCCACTACCTATCAAATTAAATTAAATTATTAATTAAACTATTACACATTTTATTAGTATTAGATATTACGTAAACAATTACTTTCGTTGTAGACGATTTGAAAACAATTATTAAAAATAATTATCGACCAGTGGCAAAAAAAATGTTTGCTTGAAATACGATGCAATTTTTTTTGCAAATTTTAAAAAAATTCTTTTTGTTTCATGATCAGCACGTCGTACAGAATATACCTTTTAATTTTTTGCTCTAAGTTGTGAAACACCCTGTATATATATATATATATGTATATATATATACAGAGCGAGTGTAAAGTTTGGAACTATCGCAATAAATCTTTTATTAAACGTTTTTGAAAAAAATCCTCGAACACGTCGATTTTTATTTTAAATAAGACAAATTTTACTGTAATAGTCACTTAAAGATCGTCTTTTGTTTTTGAGTTATGACGTAAGAGATAATTTTTTTAAATAGAAACCTATATTTTTTATTATTGATTTTGGTAGTACTTTTTATTCCGTTTCCAACCATATAAAATTTTAAATATGTTACATTTGAAAAAAATTGAGAAAAATAATCTTAAAGTTTAAATATTAAAAACTAATTAAATTGGCAAAATGAATTTAGTTATTAGTGTATAAAACAAAAAACATTAGCTACGACTGTCAGAATTATACAATTTAAAAATGTCAAAATAAAATAAGTGTTATTATTTTACTTTTTCTTTGTTTTTCACTCAATTACACAATTTTTATTGGAACTCTTGATTGTTATCAGATTTTTGTTTTAAAACTTTAACGGCAATTATCTCAAAAATTTCAAAATACAGTACCATACTTTTTTATCATATTTGGTCTTAGAATTTCATGTTCTTTCCAAATTCACCATAAAAAATTAGGGTTTCCATTTAAAAAAATTATCGCTTACGTCATAACTCAAAAACAAAAGACGATTTTTAAGTGACGATTACAGTAAAATATGTCTCATTTAAAATAAAAATCGACGTGTTCGAGGATTTTTTTCAAAAACGTTTAATAAAAAATTTATTGCGATAGTTCCAAACTTTACACTCGCTCTGTATATATATATATATATATATATATATATATATATATATATATATATATATATATATATATGTATATATGTATATATATATATATATATATATATATATGTATATATGTATATATATATATATATATATATATATATGTATATATATATATATATATATATATATATATATATATATATATATATATGTATATATATACAGTAGAACCTCGATTATCCGGGCCAGCCGGGACCGAGCCTTCGCCGGATAATCGAAAACACGGATAATCCAAACACCTCATTTTTATTTTTTTTAATAATTTATTCAGACAAATACATGTGTCAAACGAATGTCTGTTTACGTTTAACTAACGAGTCGGTCGGCAGTTGGCGAAAATAATAAGTAAACACATAAACGGAGGATTTCTCGAGCCGAACTCGGGTATTCCCCGTTGCGAACGTCTGAACGGTGCAGCCACGGTCAGCCACGGATAATCCGCGCACGGATGACATTTTAAAAATGCCGCACGAAGAATCCGCCGCCCGAATAATGCGCGCACGGATAATCGGGGTTCTACTGTATATATATTTAATATTTCATGAAGTGATAGGTTTTGTTGCGGTGCATTGTGACCACGGTCGGCGTAGTGTCCCTAGTATGCGGTCGGCGTTGTTTCTGGTCGGCGTTGTGTTTCTGGTCGGCGTTGTGTCCCTATCACCATATACATCTATTCTTTTTTCATGAGCCCTTAGATGTAAGAAATGAAAGTATAAAGTTTAGTAGTACTTAGATTGAAAAATAAATTATAATTTGTCGTAAGAAAGGGCCGAAGATAGATTTTTTATTTAAAAGACAATAGAATGAAATAGAATAATTTTCGAACAGTTAGTAAAAAACTAGAAGAAAAAATTCTTATGTGATAAGTTGTATAAAACAATATACTAGTTTATAATTATTTTGTGTTATAATTAATAACTCCTCTATGACGCGCGTTTCGCGTTTTTCGTCTTGCTTTTATAGTGTTTTGTGGGACCGTGATTGATTCTGATTGGCTGGTTTGTATTGTATGAAAAACAGCCAATCAGAATCAAGCATGTTCCAGGGAATAGTATAAAAGCGGAACACAAAATTATTCTATATCTTGTAAAAAAAAATTATATAAATTTATAAAATATAAAAAATTAGTAAGTAAAACATAACTGATATCTGCTTCAGATCAAAATCATGTTAATAAATAAATAAATATACATACAATGTAGTTGTTTCTTTTTCAACTTTATTAATAAATCTAAGAAATATCTTTTTTGCAAAATGTTATACATTGTATACCAGACATTGATATTAATAGTAGTGACAAAATGTATTTACAATAGTTTTTACACACATTTTTTATAATAATTAAGTTAATATATTGTGATCATGTGATTACAATTTTTTTTAACAATCAAATCATTTTTATTAATAAATTTTTCTAATAATCTATGCAAAGATTTTCATGATCACAACTGTATATTTTAGTATTTTATTTGGCACATCATAAATTCAATATCTGAAAAAAGAAAAAACTCGTTTTATTTGTAAACAAAGAATGATAGTTCTTTTTTTTGTCTTGTATATGTGTGTTAAAACATTAAATGATTTTGTTTTTCAATATAGATATGCTTTTATTATTTATTACAATATCATTAATTTTCTTAATAAAAGAATATTTAACAAAATTTTCAGTTTTTTTTTGCAATTTCTTGATGTGAGATATATTAAAATTCGTACTAATCAAGGCACAGTAAATAATATATCGCAAGATTGTTTTAATATTATTTGTATAATTATGGTAAATTTAAAATTTTTCTAAAAGATGTTACAGTATATCGGAAAAAGAATAATGTTAAGATATGAATGATTCTAGTTATTAAAAAAAAAGTACTTTCTTTTTGTTATTTATAAAACTTTGTTTAACAACATATATAATTTATTATATATTAATACATAGTCAACATTTACATATGTACATTAAATTTGCTAATTTATTTACTTATTAAGTTTAATCATTGAACAAGGAAATATATTTCTTCATTCAATGATTCAACACACTCATGTAAACAGTGCAGTAAGAACTGTTCAAAAGTATGCGTTTGTTTTAACAATATTAATAAATTATAAAACAAATATGATTTATACAGTTTATCGTGAAATTATCCAACTAATTTGAAGAGTTAATAACTTATTTTCCAAAAAGAATAACCTGTTAAATGAACTTATTTTTTTTATAAATGATCGTTATACATAAACTCACAATCTCTTATTCTTTCAACTTATAGTTTTGTGTTCTTTGAACAGATATTAATTTATTATTTGTTGATCTATATCTGGTTGCAGTCAGAATATGGAACAGCGACAATATTCTACCACTGCTAATTTATTAATTAATACAATCTGGTTGAAGATTAAAATTAAAGTGTCTAAAACATTGTGAGATTATAGAGACAACTTTAACAAATAAAAAAAAAATAGAAAGTTCGTAGCTTTTACTGCATCATGTATAAAAACAAATGACAAATTTTGCAAATATTTTTTGTTGTTAAATTACAGTTTGATTATCTGAAGTAGCATTAAAATCAATATTTTCTTGAACATTAAAGAATAAATTAATAAGTTTTGGACGGACATTTGTCACCTTTTTGACATTGCAGGTGCCAAACTGAATACCGTTTTTTTTTTGTTAACTATACTCTTTAATTTTAATTTAATTTTATAACACACTTTTAATTATCTACTTACAACATATTTAGTAAAACTAAAAATTTAATTAGCACTACTTCGCAAAGCAATTTGAGCACAGTTTTTTAAATTTATATAAATAAATTTGTTTATAAAAAAAAAAAAAACTAATAATCTTACTATATACACTGTAAAAAATTGGCAACCCATTTAATTAATGTGAGCTAATTTATTAGTAGTTTTAATTGATACTACTACAATTTTGTAATATAAGAGAAAAGAACAATAAAAGTGCACATTATCACAATATTACAAGTTATATTTTACAGTTTTGCTTGTTTTAACGTCACATCTTGTTTTAATCTATGATAAATATCGAAAACTATTTTTATAAACAAAATTTTTGACAAATTATGGATATAGTAGAATTATACATCACTATAAAAAATTGTTGTAAATTTACATATTTTATGAATGTGATATTTTTATAAAAATGTAATATTATATAAATTTAAATTACAGGTTTTACAGTGTGAGTACATATTCTTATATTTTTAATTACACATACATACATTTTCTTTTACACATACTTACCACACTGTATATATTTTTTAAACAATCTGACTAATTGTAAGTTTAAACCCAGAAACAAAATCATCAATTTAAATATATGGTTATAATTTTTTTTTTGTTATTTTCTGATAATCGGATTGTCAAAAAATAATCTGTAATAAGAACAGGAAAATAGATACAAATGTTTTAATACAAAAATATAAATTATATTAATTTGATTTTTGATTATAAAATTTTAAACTAAAAAATTAACAGGATTTATATTATCGTTAAAACAAAATTATTGAGATTTTCTACGCAAACGTTTTACCAATTTCTGAAATTTTTATGTTAACTATTTTTTAAAAAATGCACGAGTAAAAATATACTCGTAGTAGTTAATAAAATTATAATTTCTATAGAATACAGTCACAAAGTCAGATTGATGAATCTATTTACTAGAAAAAGACAAAATATTTTGTAATGTTACAGGTCTTATAGATAGGAACCGAATAGACCTATAAGCCATTTCTGTGCTCTAACAAATGAAAATGAAAATAAAATATAAAATATTTAAATTAACTTGAAAATAAACTCATAAAATATGTAGAATTTACTCTATAAGGAAATTATTTAAAATTATTATTTAAGATTTAAAAAAACAATAGAAAAATAAATATATAAGTATGCTTATATTTGTATACTTTCATTTTATATACATTTTAATTGAGTTTAATTAATTTTGGATGCTTGAACTCTAGAAATTTGTCTAGTTTGTGTAATAGTTAATCTGGTCCTGCTGCCCTTTGTTTGTACTTTACAATTATCAACGTGTAAGAGAATAGAAAGAAAAATACTTAATATATATATATTATAATATATTATAATATATATAATATATATAATATATATATATTATAATATATTATAATATATATATATATATATATAATATATTAAGGTAATGTAAATACGAAATTCTTTTTCTTCTTTCATAAATCAAACGTACGAAAAACGTAAGGTATAAACAAGAAGTTAGTATCTGTTAAAGTATTTTATATTAATTCGTAACTGCCACTTTAGGATCAAAATAATTGCAGATTCATTTTGATAGTAGTGGTTACGGGTTAAATAAAAGAATGTATTCTCACTGAAAATATTACATTATTAAAATTTATTAATCATAATAAAAAAATTCAAGCATCGCCAACAACAAAAAAAATACGAAAACACGAAAAACAACTAAAGCAACATATGAAATTTCCCTAGAATTTGTAACAGTCATTTTCTATTAAACATCAATAAATCATACAGGGTTTTACAGTTCGAATAATGACGGTAGCAAGTTGTGACGTTAAAGTTCTCGCCAGTTTCTCCAGAAAAGGAAGCTTAACGGTTCCCTGGCGCTTATGCGTATATAATGTCATCGCTGCTCTCTGCCGCGTCACTCCAGTGTCCCGAATCGAAGTGCAGTTTGTATTTGCTAGGTGGCCGATGGAGTTTCGGTCATATTTCAAGTATAGCCTCTTGCTCAGCTAAACTGTCAGATAATGAATGACTACTTCCTGGTATTGGTTCGGGTAGACCGTCGTCCAGGACTTCTGTCACTTCTTCAAATCGATTACTACTGAAAATAGTAATTCGTTTCTTTCTTAATTATTTCAATTAATTCTTAAATATATTTTTAAAAAATATGATTGTACACTGAATGTAATATTACATAAACTGTCTATGTAAAAATTAAATGATAGTTTGTTTAAATCAATTTTGTTTCTGGAAAAATTTTGGTCCCTTAATTTTTTGTAAAAAGTGCTTCTGTAATAAATGTTTGTTTCTATTTTTGCTCATATATGCGTAGTTTTTATATTTTCTGATATTATAATATGTAAATAAATTATTTTAAAGCGCTTATTAAGTAATCAACGTCAAAAGCACTTTTGCCAAAAATCTCTTTTTTAAGTGATATTAGAATACGGACCTTTGTTTTACACAAAGGATTTCTGTAATTTTTACTCAGACATTTATGTAATAGACTTTTTCAGTATACGTGAATGAATGAACTATCCAAGCGTTTTATTTGGCATTTCCATATTTCTTTTTTCAACTCAATTTTTAATGTTTTTTGACAGAGTGACCATTGACTACATAAACAAAAATTTAAATAAAAGTTTGTCAACATAAAACCATAAAACAATCGCTACATGATTATCAGGATTGAGTTTTAAAAACATGGACCACTCAAGAGATGCGTATAAAAAAATATGATTGCATTTTGCGTGAGTATTCATCAAACGTAAACAACTGAGCTCATATGATAATGCAAAAGTTATTTATAGAAACAGGAATGTTTGTGTAGAATATGTAAAATTGTGATGAATAATGGTGTAATTTTGAATATATAAATAGAAGAAATAGAAAAGCAAAATATATTAAAAAAATTTAACTTAAAATTATAAAATATATTATAATACAAAAATAAAATATAAAAAATAAATTCTGAGTAAAAAAACTGCTTTTATTATTTATTTCAAAATCAATTTTTGCTTCTGTCTTTTATTAAATATAAATAATTTTTCTAATTTTCATTTTATTATTATATTTAATTTTATAAAATCTAATAAACTATTTTCAAGTGCTTAATAAATAAGTTTAAATAAAAGTTGAAAGAACTTTTGGCAAAAATCGTTTTTATAAATGAGATGAGAATATGAATAATAGAAATTGATATAGTAATTTTAGTTGCTCTGAAGCGTGCTGTATATTTTACAATGAAAATTACAATGTAATTTTTAATATATTATAATATAAAAAAAGGTTAATTTGATTGCATATAGCAGTCAACTGAATTTTAATTGAAATATGATTTGTAAGCACAAAGCAGAAAATTGTTGCATTTAGTTTTCCGAAATTTGCAAATTTATTACAATTAATTTTATAACATAATTATTATTTATGCAAAGCTTTTTTATCGACTGATTATTTAACAAAACTTTATTGCATAATATTTGAATAAATTACGATATATCTAAATATGATAAATCCAACACAAATGTTACCAAAATGTATGAAAGCATAATGAATAAAAATAAATCAATTAAAACCTGAATGGTGTCGGTGTGGGTGGAGCAGTTATATCCCCTAATTGCGACTCATCGTCTTTTAAAAGTAGGGTAAACGAATGATTATGCCTAAAATAATAACGAAACAAGACAAAAACTTAACAATAATTAGTGGGTTTCACCAAAACCAAGACAAATAAATAAAAAAAAAACAACATAAAATTGTGTATATATTATGTTAAAATAATTCCAAGATTAAAGTCCAATAGATAGAATCTAACCGGATATAAGCCCATAACCAAAAACTATAAACCACTGACTGCTGCCCTTTTTACCCAGTACCAAATTCATCAAATAAATTCATTTCCTATAAACAAACTACTAATCATTTCACCTTTGTCAATTTTTTAAAATTTCTTTAATCAAAAATATACATTAAAATAACTACGTAACTATATGTTTCAAAGTAAAATTATTTATAATAAATAAGAAAAGAAAATTTTAATTTGCTCGTAGTGACGTACTAGTGTATCAGCAAGTATTCAGCGTCTCTTGCGATAAAAACAAAACAATGTTGCTTATATCTGTTATGTCAAAATCAAAACCAAGTGTTTCATTTAAATATTTTTGTTCATCTTTACAATGCGTAATTTTAATATATAATAATTATTGGTATAAAACAATATTTTGCAGCCATAATGTTTATCTCAATTTAAATTTCATGTAAATGTAAACATAACTTATGGCAACGCTGCTCGATAAACTAACAGATACATTGACAAATGGTGCACTGTTCGAAAAACACTATAACGTCATTCAAAGAGAGAAAAACGCGTGGTGCGCAAAAATACTGTAATTTATTTTAAATAGATAAAATATGTTATGACATTTATATAATTATTGTTCAATATTCCGCTTTAAAATAGTAAATTTCACTGAATGAAAGCCCATTACGCTTTTGGATTAGAGCTATTGTCCGATAACATTATGTACATTGGGCTTTAGTCTGGCCATGTTTCATATAAAGATTATTAAATTTTTCCAAACCAACATTTTAAAACCAAAATACTTATACTTTTGACGCTGTACAATAATAAACATATACATTTTTTTTTTTACGTTTAATACCTTAAATTGTATTTATCGAAAAGATCAGGAGATGAAACTCGGTGATATATTATTGGCAATCTAAGAATAAATCATAATATTTTTTAAATTATTTTTTTACTAAAACAAAATCTGTTACATGTTCATAGTTTATACAATATTAATCAATTGTAACAGAAATTTTCGTTTAAAATAATATTAAACCGATTTAATTAGTGTACTTTTCAAATTTAAATTAATATAATCATGTACAAAATTTTGTAAATATTATTTCAATATTAAAATAACAATAATAATATAAATAAATAAATAAACAAATGTACTGGAATAAATTTATTGCAAAAAAGGTAAAAGTAGGAAAATAATTAAAATTAATTATATATCAAAATTGGATAGACATTTTTTATAGTAGAGCTGTATTATTTTACGAAATGGGTAGTATTGAAGAAAAAGAGTGAAACTAGAATAACCTTTTACTACTAGCACATTTATAAAAATTATTTAATCATTTTTATTTTGAAAATAAAGTATAAAGTTGAAAATTTACAAAATTACAATTTAATAATACTAGCCATGAAATGAAAACAAAAGAAAATTACATTTACATTGGAAATAGTTCTCGTAAAGAATAACACTTATTATTTATTACAATTCAATTTACAAACACAGTATAATACAGTATTTGTCTTTCGTTTTAATTTCATGACTAGTTCAATTAAATTGTAATTTTATAAAATTTTAAATCTAATTTCTGCATCTTGTTTATTTATTTGAATGTTCTACAACATTTATATAAAACAATTTCTTTTAAACGAATTTGAGAAGCAATGCCGCATTGAATTTATAGAATTTTCTAGGCTGGTATGCCATGGTCGATCTATCCTCGTCGCAGATGGCATCTTCAGTGCTTGGTGCCTGAATTCAATCACCAAGCACTGAGAATGCCATCTACGATGTACGGCGAAACGTCTGCAACGATGATAGATATACCAGTCCAGAAAATTCTATACCGGCCGTGGAAGCCTGTTGATTACTGTTTTTCCATGTCAATCGCCTATGTACACATATATGACATACCACACGGTATATATTTCAAAATTTATTTAAAAATATATGTATTGAATGAGCATTCTTCATGTAATAATAAAATTTAATATCTTAAATATTAATATATATAAATATATATATTTAATATATATGTAAAAAAAAGAAAAAGAGAGAGAGTGAGAAAAAGCAGAAATACCTTTCAAAGCTGTCAGCTTCACCTTGACCGAGCAGATGATCCTTACGTCTGCGATGTCGTTTTCCTTTAAAGGACAGCATCAAATAGAAGAGGGCAAGGACAATAAGTTGTCCACCGGCCACGTACGATAACCAGAGACGACAAGGCCAAACGAGGGGGACAATAGACAATGTCCCATAAACGATGCTTTTCTTCCAACCGTCAATCCATCGTACCCAGTCCCAGCAATGCCACAGTGTACTACAGTCCGGTCTACAAATAGATATATATATTTTTTATAAGTATGTTACGAGGAGTAGAAAGCAATGATTATTGTGTTGTGCCCAGAGAGCAGGCTAAGCAATCTGGGCGAAACACAAAAGAACTCTCTATTCTGAGTGATATGTACAATTTTTTTCTTCAAGTATTCTAAACGAAATGAAATTAAAAATAAATAAAAATACATGCCACGTAACCTTAACCAGTTACTAACAATTGTAGAATAGTAGAATAGTAGTGATTTGTGAGAATTAATCTTTCTTCGGTCGAATGAACAATTTCTGACCATTCTGTGCGGTATACATTGCATTTCCTGCACTTCCTTACACATTTTTAATAATCAATTTTAAGTAAAAATAAGCAATGCGATTATCAATTAATTTAAATTGACTTAATAATTTTTTTAATATAGCTGTTAGAAATGTCAAATTAAATACACTTGATCGTGTTTATTTGATCGAATATGCAGTTTTTGACCATCTTGGACGATGCTTATTGCATTTCTTGCGCTTCGTCACACATTTTCGATAATCAAATTAAAATTGAAACTAAAATAAATAATGCAATTGTCAATTAACTTAACTTAACTAGACATAATAACCGCCGAAGATGTCAGAGTAAATACACTAGACGTTGTAGTTATGTTTGGTGTATATAGCAACTAACTACTGTATAATAATGTCATTATTTTACTAGTAACATAATGACCTTTTTCTACATAGGCAATATGGTAACGTAATATTAATATTATGATATACTTGAAGAAAATACATTTCTCGCTTTTATTTTCTCGGACACAAAAAAGCGTTTGGCAGTTTCGCGATATTTTATACTAAATATTCCTGTTGTTTCGAAGCTAATAAAACTGACCTACTTGTCTTAGTTGCTGTACCATGTTGAAAATTAAATATGATACTATTTGCTTTATAGTGCAATCAGATCTAATGTAAATTAAGAAAGTTTGTCAACTATAATCATATATCGTATACTTAAAAACGATAACACAAAAACAATCTTAAATTATTAATTTATGACTGGTTTCTTCATTAATTAGGTCGCCATAGAAAACTAGCTTTGAGATATATAGGCCTGTATTCCCACCTCTTTTGTTTATAAAAATGTGCTTTTATTTCTTGATTTAAAATAAATGTTTACTTCTACCTCTTATCGAATATGAGTAATATTTCTATTTTTGATATATTTTTTTATATCTAATATAATAAAATTCAAATAAACTAATTAAAATTGTTTATTTAGTAATTTTAAGTAAACGTGAAAAGTAATTTTGACAAAAATCACTTTTAAAAGTCAGGTGAGAATACGGGTCAGTGAATTTAAATATTTAAGTATTACAGATTTTTGATAAAACTACGTGTAAATCGTTTGGTTGTTGGGTGTTTTAGTTCATTTGTTTAGTCCTACTTTTATAACAGTTACGTTGTCTTAAAACTGGTATTTGTTAAAACTGATATTGAATTTGTAGTACTAGCCATTGTGATTAATAAATAATCAATAAATAAAACACGAATAATTATTTTTCCATATTTATTACATATCCAATTAATGAAAGATTTCATATTTTCAAGAATTTGTTCATAGAATTTTGAAATATTAATCGAAAAAATTTGGTCAATTATAATTTTTATTAGTAAAGTTAAAGTTTTAATTATAAACATTTGATTAAAAACAAAACTATATAGTTCTATTTTGTTCTAGTTTGAAACTCAAATGTCAATAATTTTGCACATATTAAAACTAATTTGATTTCAAAATTTAATTTTAAAAGTTCACAAAATTAGATTTGCTAATCTATAAAAATTTAAAGTTAAGTAATAAAAATAAGCAGATATAATACAAAAAACTAAATATTTATTTCATAATTTTCAGCTAGAAGGACTCTACTTTAACATTTAAAAATTCAAAAATATTAAAAACTTATTCTGAAACAAATATTTAAAAATGCAGTTTCATTAATTTAAAATACAAAAGTTTAAAATAACAAAATAACCTTTCAGAATTCATTATATTAAAATAAAAAAAGATTTAAGGTTAAAATTTTATATTATTGCCAACCGTCATATCATATACCATAAAGGAGGTATTATAATCATACCAAATTTGACGTATCGAGATTTTTACAGATAAGCACAAATTAGTTTTATAGTAACACGAATCTGTCGGTCTGTCTGTGGTAGGGCTGGGCGATATTGGAATTTCAATATCGATATTTTATATTCAAAAAATATCGATAATATCGATATATCGAAAAATCGATATATCTATATATCAAATTATCGATATATCGATAAATCGATATATCGATATTATCGATAAATTAATATATCGATATATCGATATTTCGATATATCGATATATCGATATTTCGATATATCGATAATTTTTATTTTTAATATCAATTATCGATATATCGATAAATTATCGATATATCGAGATTTTTTTCCAGCCCTAATGCTAATGGATAATATAATTTAATTTTTAAAATAGAAACACTAACAGAAAAATTTTAAATTTATAATATGCTAACAGTATGGATATGAAATGAAATAATCGCCAAACATTTTGTTATTTATTTTTAAATAAAGTGAATGAATGAAAATTTTATTTGAAAATAAAAATGATTATCAACATTTCGGAATATTTAATTTAAAAAATAAATAAAACGTTTCATAATTACTTTGACATATCATACTTATACTTGTGAACTAATTATAACAAAAATTTATAGATAGATAATTTTAATTTTATCTTATTTTAAAATACACTTTATTATCAAGCGCAAATAAAAATGATTAATCTTGTATATTAAATATCGTTATTGTAAACCGTTATATATTTCAATTAAAACCAATCGTTTTTATTATGTCTCATCCATATGCGAGATCAAATATTTGTAGCTTACAAAGAGGATATCATCTATCTTAAATATCGATATATCGAAATATCGATATATCGAAATATCGATATATCGAAATATCGATATATCGAAATATCGATATATCGATATATCGATATATCGATATATCGATATTTCGATATATCGATAATTTTTATTTTTAATATCAATTATCGATATATCGATATATCGATAAATTATCGATATATCGAGATTTTTTCCCAGCCCTAGTCTGTGGACATGTGTAGAGCAAATTCGGCTGAAAAGATTATTCTAAAATTTCATGTTTCAGGTTCTGAGGTGAATATCTCAATTTGATCAACTTTTGATAAAGATCTGCCAACCAGGAGTAGTAATTTACTAATGTCAACTTTTCATAAAGTTCTGCCAACCAGAAGTGGTAATTTACTAATGTCACTTTTATGTATTTTAAGAATATTTCGCAACAGAGATATATTTCGAAAAAATTTATTTAACAAAAGTTGCTAAATAAGTTATAATTAGCAACTTTTATTTGTAACATTTTTAGGAACAGCTAAATAATTTTTCATATTTTTGATAGATCAAATTCTGCGAATAGGTGGCATACTACAATAATTGTTGATATACACATTTTTCTATTCCATAAATTTATTTAATTGGGTAAATGTTAAAATCAATTTATTCTTGGAATAATATTAAAATTAGCCAATGAAATTTTGTCATTTATTCCAGCCAATCATAAATAATTTTTTACTTATCTTAAGAACAAATAAAATTGGAAATACTGCCCTAAAAAAATATAAAGCTGTAGAAATAGAATCTATAAGTGAAAAGAACGAATTTCTTTCAAATTAAAGTGAACTATAATTTTGTTTGTTATATAAATTCAAATTGTAAATAATTTTTATGAAATTTCTTATATTATAAAAAAGTTATAAAATTTGTGGTTCATTTTAAACTCCATAACAAAAATAGTAAAATAAATGATTTACGATAAATTTATATTTTTCCATATTTTGAAGATGATTTGCGGGTTAGGTTAGGTTACGATTGGAGGGGCGTAGCAGGTGGATAGAAGCGATAGGTTAAAAATCTCAGTTTAAGCATGAATGACGGTAGAGCGCGCAGCGGTATAGCGTTAAGGTTAAGGCAGTAACGTATTATTATCACCTAAGACGGAGGGCTTATATCTCTCCCTTGGTGATAAATTTACACGAACGATAAATTTATAAAAACGAGCATTTTTGTAAACGCAAAAACATCGCAAATAATAAATGTTACAGCCTTAAAAAATATATATATATATACATACATATATATATATATATATATATATATATATATATATATATATATATATATATATATATATATATATATGAACATTGTACTCATATTCTAGCTAGTGTTATATCTCAGTTTAAAAATATTGATTCTGAACGATTGATTCAATAATTGCAAAAATTACCGAAATATTTTAATAAATTTGGGATCTAAACCACAAAATTTCATTCAAAATTAAAAAGCTAAATTGGTCGATTGGAAAGATTGGGCTAGTCGGATCAGTTATAATTGGCCAATGGCGTAACGGCACCTGTAGAGAATAGTGGAGATACAGGTATATATATATATATATATATATATATATATATATATATATATATATATACCAGATTGTGGAAAAACGACGAAAATAGGTTGTCCACGGCATACCAGCCTAGAAAATTCGATATTATAAATATTTATCAAAGTACTATAAGAATTATGAAAAGTTATTTAAAGAATAATTTTGAATGTACTTCTGCATAAATAACATGTTACAGTAAAAATTCTAGGATTCTGTAAGAAAAATACTTGCCTATGTGCAACTAAATTTCTTACGAACTCTCAGAATTTTTATTTCAATAAGATTGAATAATTTTATTTAAAAGATTGAATAGAAAATACACCTATTTGTCAGTAAATAATAACGCAATAAGTAAATCAGGCGAGTGTTGTAAATCAGGACTGCCAACTGAAGAAAATTATACATAGAACCATATAGCGGTTTACCGCATATAACCAGTCAAAACGATACGAGTATTACATACTATATATATATTTATATATATATATATATATACGTAATATTATACATACAAACTTTCTACATATTCTCTCTATAGTTAGTTTTAGTTAAGTTGTATCAAACTGAAATCGTGATAATTCAAATGTTCTCATCATTGCATACACAATTGTTAGAAATTGTTTGAATAACTAAACATAACTGTTTTAATTCATCTACTTTTTGTTTAATTTGAATAATTTTTTAATAGTTATTTATGGATTCCAACACTTTCTACCTAAATATATATTTTATAACTTTATTTTTATATTTCATTTATATAAACTTTTAGTTAAGTACATTTATTTGTTAATTAGTTAGTTATGATCAACTTTTAGTTAATATTTAGATATGTAATAAAATATGATGTGGATCAACAAATTTATGTAACTTTTATTGAAAATTATTATTCATTCGAAATAAATATATATTATACATAAAATATATATTTTAATCATACTAAGGCCCCAGTATTTCTAAATGTTGGAATAAAGTTATCCTTAGAATAATTTTAAAATTAGGCAATGAATTGTCATTTATTTTGAAGATACAGTTTTAATCAATCTCAAGTAATTTTTTTACTTAAAATAAAACAGCTTTAGTATATAATTCTGTACTAATTTTTAATAATAATCGACGTTTCGACGTACTCAATGTACATCATCATCATCAGGAAAAATTACACAAATGACTTTACAGTAAATATACAAAACATAGAAACAAGTTACTACTTAACAAAATGAGTAACTAGATTATAAAATTTATAAGTTTTTCATTTCACACACAATAGAAATATATAAAGAAAAAGATAACATCAATCAGTGTGCAGACACTGATTTAAATAAAATTTGGCTTCTTTTAATTAATAATTTATGAATTTTTATAATCTAGTTACTTGTATTTATTTACTGTAAATATCATTTGTATCATTTTTCCTAATAATAATTAATACAGAACTATATCCTAAAACCGTTTGAAATCAGTATAGTGAGTTCTGAAAGACTTTTTACTTATCTTAAAGTGGGTCATATACACTCAGTTTTAACTGTGCCCATACACTGTACAATTTTTACGCAGTTAAATCGTGGTAGGCACTCAAATAAATAATAATTTTTATTAAAAGTTACAAAAATTTGTTGATCCAACTCATATTTTATTACATAATTAAATATTAACTAAGAGTTAACCAAAACTAACTAATTAACAAATAAATGTACTTAACTAAAAGTTTATAAAACTGATATATAAAAATAAAGTTGTAAAATTACTGTTTCTAGATTCTCATGTTTATTCAAAGTTCTTAATTATCAATTACTTATTTGAGATACTTTCAAAGTAAAGAAGAAAAGTAAGCAAATCCGGTACTGGACTACGCATTTCTTTTCATTCGTAGCTTCATGAATACTTAAACAATACGAGAAAAGCTATGTGCGAAGCTTTTTGTTTGTTTCTTTGGAAACAGGAAAAAAGGATACAAACCTCACATAAAACATTATAAAGTCCCTTTTTCTATTTACTGTCTAATTGAATTCGACTTTTCTTTTGTTTTTAAACAAAAAAATATCACTGTCTAACCTCGCCGCTTTGATTAATATTTCAAATATTTTCATTTAAATAAAATACTTTTGTAATTTTAATGTTAATATTTTTTATGACACTTGATTATTGGTTGCATGTACATTTTATACAAAAATAGATTAAAATTTAAACTGAGAAAAATTTTGCTTTAGATTCAAGGTTTATACTTTTAACTCAAAAGTAATTCGTGTTTTTGAACTTTAAACTTATTTACAGAAAACAAAAAAAATTGTAAATAACTGTATAACTATTTTAAAAGATTTGTATAAAATTATTTACTATTTAGTTTAGAAATAAAGGCCCGTATTCTCACCTCACTTTTAAAAATAATTTTTGTCAAAAATACTTTCGACGTTTACTTAAAATTATTTATTAAGCACTTTATAATAGTTTATTTTAATTTTATAATATCGAATATAATAAAAATGATCAAATATAGAAAAACTATATTTACATTTGATGAAAAACAGAAGCAAAATCTTATTTTGAAATTAATGATAAAATCTCTTTTTCACGAAAAAGTGAGATGAGAATATGGGCCATAGTATTTTTCTGGAATAAACGTAATTGTAAAATTATTAACAATTTTCAATTCAAATGTTTCGTTTTTATACTAAATATTAACTAATTTCATACAAAAGCTTTGAAAATCGGTATACTATTAAAATTTTAATTTTCATTAGAAAATCATAAGTTCGCAGTGCAAAAACAGGTTTACTTTGAAGTTAAAAGTAAACAAATCAAATCTAAAGCACAATTTTTCTCAGTACTTGTATCTTTTATGTTTTATATCTACAGTAATATTTCTCAAAAAAAAAGGTTTGTAAAATATTATTGTTAAAAAATATTATTCTTGAATGACTTTCATAATATCTTAACTCTAAAAATATGTTAACGACCACAAATTATTATTAATATAAGTGTTTATTTAAAACATATTTGCAAATTATAAATTTCGTCATTCTCAATATACATTTATTTAGAAGATACAGTTTTATAAAATGAAATATTTCATAAAACAAAAAATATTAAAGTTTTTTTGTTAAATGTAAAAAAAATTCTTTTGTTACTGAATGTGGGGTTAAAAACGTATTGAATCTATAAAAAAATTGATTTTGAAATTTTGACGGAAATACATTAACGGAAATTCATTGATAAAAAGTGTTGTAGTTGATTTCAGTTTGAACTTTGCTTGTATAAATATGAGCAGAAATTCAATATTTTTATTTACTAGTATTTCATTTTTCAAATATTCTAAAAATACGCGAATTGAAAATTATTTAAAACTTGTTTTGTTATATATTTAATTATATTTGTAAATAAAATTTATTGAGATTTCATAAACAATTAAAATAATTTAATTGATAAAATGTTAAAATATTTTTGAAAAATTACCAAATGTTTGCAAATACATTTATTATTATTTTATAATTTAATTTATTTTATATCGAATATTTATTTTAAATTAAATAAAAATGAATAATTCATGAAGTTTGTATACGAAAATTAATAATGCAAAAAGTGTATTAAATTGAATTTTTGTAAAAATAAACAATATAAAAATTTAAATTTTGTAAAAAAATATAAAATTTGTAGCAGTTAAATATTTAAGTAACATAATAAACTAAAGAATTTATTATTATTTAATAGAAAAATTATCAAATAAATAGTATATTATGTTTCGAGTAGTAGAAAGCGATGATTATTGTATTGAACCCAGATATTTGTGGCCGAAGCGAAGCCAAAGCCAAGCAATTTGTGCAAAATACAAAGACAGCTTTCTATTCCGAGTTTAATGATTTTTTCAAGCGTTCTAAACAAAACTAACTAAAAGTAGAATAGTATGTATATATGTAAATATTATTTATATTTGTTACGTAATTTGTTAGAATTGATGTTTCTTTGATAAAATTTTTGACAAATTTGGCGGTGCACATTAAATTTTTTTCATCTTTTTTTTTACACATTTTCAATAATAAAATTCAAATTCAATCGAATATAAACAATGCAACTGCCAATTAACTTAACTTAACTTAATAATTTGTAATATAGCCGTCGGAGATGTCAAATTAAATACACTTGACTGTGTTTCTTTGATTGAATAAGCAATTTCTGACCACCCTGAACGATACACATTGCATTTATTGCACTTTTTCACATATTTTTAATAATTAAATTTAAATTCAAGCGAAAATAAACAATGCAATTGTCAATTAACTTAACTTGCCATAACAGTTTTCAGTATAGCAGCCAAAGATGTCAGATTAAATACACTTAACATTGTAGTTCTATTTGGTGCTTCCATCCAGCAACTGTGTGTGTATATAATAACTAATTACTGTATAATAATGACATTATTGTACTAGTAATATAATGACCTCTTTCTACATAGGCAATATGGTAACGTGATATTAATATTATTATGCAATTGAAGAAAAAATATATTTAATAATTTCAATTTTTTATCTGTATTCTCAAATATCATAACAGTTTTCAATATAGCAGCCAAAGACGTCAGATTAAATACACTTAACATTGTAGTTCTATTTGGCGCTTCCATCCAGCAACTGTGTGTGTATATAATAACTAATTGCTGTATAATAATGTCATTATTATACTAGTAATATAATGACATCTTTCTACATAGGCAATATGGTAACGTGATATTAATATTATTATACAATTGAAGAAAAAATATATTTAATAATTTCAATTTTTTATCTGTATTGTCAAATTAGCTAATTAAAAAAACTGGCAAACAGAAAAAAGTATAAAAATTTGTTAATGACGCTTTAAACAATTAAAATAAACATGTAAATATGTAATAAACGTATTAAGCTTTTATATCTGGTATGAAATGAACTAATCTCATAACGTATGCATGGAAAGTATAAACATAACAAAACAAATTTATCCATAATGATACCCGGTTGTTGCAACAGAATTAATAATTACCTCCAATATGTAATTTAAACAGTGCGTACAGGTATTACGGATATTAAAACAAAACATAATTGTATATGAATGAGATCCTGACAGAACTTTCGTCAACACAATTTTGCATATAACATTGTATTTTCTTTATTAGTATTTCATTTACTAGGATCCAGGATTTACAGATGTTGGAATAAATTTACACTGAGAAAAATGGATAGTTACCGTAACGCTATTTATATTTAAAAAGGTGACACAAACACAAGATATTAAAAATAACAAAATAAGTATATTTAAAAATTAACTTTAAATATAATAAAAACAAAAATTTAATACCATCAATTTGTATATAGTATTACAGTCTTAATTCTTAATATAGTATTAAAATATATATGTGAGTAGATTTTAAAAATGTATAAATTTGTGAATACAGTAAACATACTCGTATATTTCAAATAAATATCTACTTATTATTATCCAATTTGTTAAATATCTATTTTTCTCAGTGTATACTTGAAATAATTTTCAAATTAACATAGTAAAAAAATCTTTCAGAACTGATTATAAAAAAATAAAACAGCTTTAGGTATTATTTATTAATACAGACGAACTCAATGTCCGTCTTCATCAGGACAATTGATACAAATGTAATGTACAATAAATAAACAAAACATAGAAACAAGTTACTAAGTAACAAATAAGTAACTAGAAATTTTTTTATAAATTTTTAATTAATGGAATCCAAATTTTATTTAAATCAGTGCTTTCACAGTGCTTGATGTTATCTTTTTCTTTATAAATTTCTATTGCAACTCGTATCAATCTGCTGTTAATATTGATTGGTCTTGCAATAATTACAATATCTACGAATTTCAAAATACTCTAACGCATGTTGAGCAATAGCAGATTTATCATAAAATCAAATTAAAATTCCAATGAAAATAAACAATGCATTTGTCAATTAACTTAATTTAACTTGACGTAATAGTTTTCTCAATATGGCTGCCAAAAATGTCAGATTAAATACACTTGACGTTGTAGTTATGTTTGGTGCTGCCACCATAGTATATAGTAACTAACTGCTGTATAATAATGTCATTATTGTACTAGTAACATAATAAACCCCTTTCTACGTAGACAACATGGTATCCTAATATTAATATTATATTATGTCAGCTTGAAAAAAAAATATATTTTTCTAATTTAAAATAAATAGCTAAATTTTATACGTTATCTATTTAATTTGTTAATATTTTATATGACACTAATGCAGCAAAATAACTTATTAGGTACTTATATCGTACATCACAAAAGACAGTGATGAAATAAAAATGTAATATTTTTAATTTAACACGAGATAACTCGTAGTTTGCGTTCTTGGTTATGGCTCTGATTACGAGTAATCTCGTAGTTGTTTAATTTGCCATATTCGTGCAGCTACGAGTTATCTCGTAGTATATAAGCGTAACTATGGATAGATGGTCTTTGGGAAAAGAATAAAAACCAAGGGTGGTTTCAACGAACAGAAAATTTATTGATAAATGAACAGAAAATAATAATAATATGATAAAAATATAAAAAACAAAAAAGTTTGTTTCTACTTTATAAAAAGTTTATTATGCATGTGTGTAAATTGCTTTTGAATAAATAATCCGTACTTATATTAAAACCGAGTTATATTTGATTTATTTTTATATACTTCAGAATATATCATCGCTTTTTATCTGTAACAATTTATTCTGAAATTCGCCAGAAATCACAACAAAACAGTTTTTAGATACAGTTTTACAACTATAAAAGGAAAACTAGTTCACTAGATATGAGAAATTTAATTAGAGAATATAATAGAATAATATTTTAGAATCACGTATCTCTGCAATAGTGTAAACAAATATCATATGATCTCTATAGTATACAAATACTCTAGCTTATTAGATAGGGTTAAGTCAGGTTGGGGGCTATTAATCCAGAATTAGAGAGGATTATGGCTGGTTGCATTTATGCAGCCAATATGTGAAATAGCCTACTCTACATACTACTCACTAGATATAGATATGCAAATTATTTTAAGCTCGAATTGTAATGAACTTATACGTATACGAACGCCATATTAGATAATTTACTTTAGTTATCATTACTATTGGTCTTATAGAATTTATTGATAATCATCAGAGTTTCAATAATTACTATAGAAATTTATGATATTTTACGATAACTTTTTCCGATAATATTTGCAAAAATAACACCATGCAATTTATAGATCTCTGTTTTATAATTAATATATTTTCAATTAATTATTTTATAATATTAATGTTCAAGATTTTACAACCAGTATCAATTGAATTTATATAATTTGCTGGACTGGTATACCATGATTAATTTATCTTCATCGCAGACGTTTTGCAATACATCATAGATGACATCCTAAGTGCTTGGTGAGTGAATGACAGTTTCTGTTCCGCAATCTAGTATATCTATCTGTAGCCCGACCGTCCGTGAAAAATTATAAAAAAAATATTTAGCCGTGTCGAATAAAAATTGTTAGTTATAACTAGTTTAGCAACTTTTGATAAATGTTTTATTTTTTTCGATATATATATATATATATATATATATTTTTGTTGCAAAATATTTGTAAAACAAATAAGTGATATCAGTAAATTAACACTTCCGATTAGCAGATCTTTACCAAAATGATATATTCACATCAGAAGCTTAAATATGAAATTTTATAACAATCCATTCAGCCGAATTTGTTCTATACGTGTCCACAGACAGACCGACAGACAGATATCACGCTAAAAACAATTGATATGTGTAACTCTAAGCCTAATTCATGCTTATCTGTAAAAATATCGATATGTCAAATTTGGTACGATTGCAATACCTCCCTTATTCTATATGATATGACGGTCGGTATTTACCGGATTTAAAATTATCCCAATTCGGTTCCCACACGTATTATTTATTTTATAGTTTTCCAATATTTATCTAAACTTTATTTGAAATAATAAATTGATTTCAGTTAATTTGGAAATAGATAAAAATAACTAATATTATTTGAAATATCTATATTAAATAGACGTATTATATAAAATTTTATCATTTAATTTAAACAGCAATTTTTTTTTAAGTGTATATTTTTAGGTTTTGTTTCGCAATTAACAATTGGTTTGTTTTACACATTTTAACTTTCTTATATCAAAACAAAAACAAATAAAAAAAAACTGTAATTAGTATGATTTACATAACACAGAAAAAAACCATCTAATCCCGGAAAAAGTGTTGAAATTCTGCGTAAAAAAGCAGATAATACAAAAGGTTAAAGCATCTGTAGGCCGCGTAATTCAGAGAGCAATGAATTGCCCAGGAGCTGGCTGGCGGTTTTCATAAAAACGCGTTTCATAAAAAAGCAAAAAGAAAAAAAATAAAGCAAAGAGTATCTACCTCACTCACTTTCAATTACACAGCCGCCTGCTTTTTGACAATGAACGTCTAATGAGGGGAGCGCATCGCATCGTAAAAGTATAAAAAATGATCTTAATAAAAATAAATGTTTCGAAGACGAAAAGAATGCTTACTTTATTTCACTTACCTGATGCAAAGCCGTAGAAAGAGTGTTATTGCCCATATTATTTCTAGCCAGAATACTAGAATTGACATTGCTCTGAAACAAAAATAAAACATTTCATTTTGAAAATTATTTATCTATTGTTATTTGTATATTTTTAAATCAAAATAGAAAATATCTTAAAAGTCTCAAAATTTATATAAATTCTGAATAAGATAATTCGTTTAGAAAATAACGTTAGTTTGACATATTTAAATAAATTTTTAATTCTATCCCTGGTAATAATAGATATTCTCTAATTCTGCGACTAGTTATTCCAGGAATAATTCTATTCGATTAATACTGATAGAGTAATTTAACCTGAATTTATTCTCGAGTTAGTAGTTAACTCTGTATATTATTATTAGGATATATCTATTATTTAATCTGGATTAAGAAATTTCAACTTTTTTAAGTAATAGATAATCTTAAAAAATAATGTCAGAACTTATTATATTAAAATAAAACAGCTTTAGGATTCAGTTCTGTATTATTTTTTATTAATTAATTAATCCTACAGCCGTTTTATTTTAATAAATAAATTACTTTTATTAAATGAAAAAAATACATTTATGTGTCGAATGTACAAATGTAAAATATAAATAATGAAATAAAAAAGCTTTAGGTGTAAGTTCTGTATAATTTTAAATAAAATTTGATGTTTGAATATACTGCATGTATATCATTATCAGCAAAAATATACAAATGATATAAATAATAAACAAACAAAACAGAAAAAAGTTTCTAGGTAACAAATTACAAGTAACTAAATTATAAAATTTAGAAATTATTAATTTAGAAATCCCAAATTTTATTTAAGTTAAAATATTAAATTTCTTGTAATAATAATAGCAGATTCTTCTTTTTTTGTAATAAAATAAAAACACTTATTGATTTAAAAACAGAAATATCATACAATTTTAAAGACTTAAAATATGTTCTTTCAAAATGTCAATTTGAAAATTTAGATGTCAAACATTATTTTCTTATTCTGCTACAAAAATTATTTAGCTTGTAACACCATTTTTAGTACGTAAAATATAATATTTAATCTCACCTTATAAAGTGTTTTTCAATCTGATACAGAAAGTTTATTTCTGAGAAAAAGTTATTATTTATATAAAAAAAACACAGTTGACATGTGACAAACTTGTAATTTAAAAAAATATCATGGCAAACTTAAAAATAACACAAATATAAAGTTGTATTTTTACATGTCACACTCAAAAAATAATTGGTAGAAGCGTCATTAAAATAAATTACTTTATTAATACAGTGTAAAAATTACAATTTTAAAAAAAGTCTTACGTTGTTTTAATATCTATTACTAAAAATAAAAAGTTAAAATTTCAAATTACATTTCTTTGTTTTTTTTTTGCAATTTCCCTCATAAAAGTAACGTCGATAAATTAATGATTTTCATAGCTATGATATGCATTCTCAATTTCATTGCGAATTGAACCATATATAAAAAAAACTGAATATCTTATGAAGTGAGAATATTCTGGAAAATGATGAAGAACTTTATTTTTATAGATCAATTTAAAAAAAAAATTTATGCGCTCATAAAATATGAAATTTCAATTGAGAAAAAATATTTCTCTTACTAATTTAATACGTTCATAATTCTTTCTAACCATGAGAACTGAGTAAGATTTAACTGAAAAATATTTGTATAAAAATCTGAGTTAAAAATATGAAACGTTAAAATAAAAATAAGTTAATCTACCAAATGGATTACATTATATTTGTTTTCTTGTACAAATAGTCAAATAACTTTTTATTATACGCAGAAATTATTTTCAGAAAATGCTATTAAAACTTTTAAATTGACCATTGTAGTTTAACCAAATAGAGATTTAAAATACTATGATATAAACTACAGTAAGAGTTTTATTAGATAAAGTTTAAAAGTTTAAAGTTTATTAGATAAATATGATAAAGTTTTATTAACCTAATAATGTGTTTATGATTTTATATATAAAAAAAAATTGATAAAATTTGAAATAAATTTTTATATAATAATAATTAATAATAATATCTTTATTTGTCTATTATTAGTAGATACATTTACCACAGACATACATATAATAATAATTAATAATAATATCTTTATTTGTCTATTATTAGTAGATACATTTACCACAGAATAAACATTTGATACATACACAATAATGTTATATATTTACATATTCAGAAATACCTATGTTTAAATATTAAATGTTTAAATATTATGTTTAAATATATTATTTAAATCAATGCGTTCACACTGATTGACGTTATCTTTTTCTTTATAAATATTTATGTATTGCTTCTCTTATCAATCTGTTATTAATATTGATTGATCTTGCAAAAATCTTCGAATTTCACATCATGGAAATCTAACACATGTTGAGCAATAGCAGATATATAAAAGTTGGCTTCTATTAATTAAAAAATTTATAAAATTTTATGATCTAGTTACTTATTTGTTATTTAGTAACTTGTTTCTATGTTTTATTGTTTACTGTAAATGTCATTTCTATTAGTTTTTCTTATGAAAACGGACGTTGAGTTCGTCGAAACATTGATTATTAATAAATATTACTACAGAACTTAAACCTGAACCTGTTTTATTTTATAATATTATATAGTTTCCTAGCTAAAAAATCTAAACTATACTCTTTATCAAAGTCTAATCAAATTTTTAGCAAAAATTTATATACCTATTTAAACATTACAATTTATTTAAGAGTGAAAAAAAGCAACCCTTAGATAACAAACTAGAATAAAATAATTGAAATAGTAAGCAGATCTATTTTTATCAATTTTAGTCAATGATTGAATTATGTAAAGTACTAGAATTACTAGACAATAATGACATCATTACGGTAGACAAACAATTCGGTTCCAGAGAACCTTTTTGATTTGATAGAAAGCACATGTGGAACCGCGATTATCACATTGCTTCGGTAAGTTTTTTTCCTTCGTCGCAACAACATTTGGGATTAATCTCTCTCTTGTTTTCAAGTCACGGACAGAAAGAACAAAAACCTCGGCTAGTTCTAGGTCCCGAATACGAAACAAGATGAAAGAGAAAGAGAGAGAGAGAGAAAAAAAAGATTAATAACATGAAGAAAAGGATCATTCCACGAAAACCAAACGAGACTTTACGCCAAATCAGTTGGGATAACTTGCTAACACTGGTGCGCAAATTTTAGCATCTTTGTGTGTCGAAAGATGTTGTACTTTTTTTTAAGTTTGCATTTGTTTGAAAGTGAAATTTATTTGTCTTTTATACAAGGCTGTTTGTTCATAGAGTTGATACTGAAAACATTGTATAAATACGCTTTGTTTCACAGTTTTACGCACTGGGAAGATTAATTGGTGAATGTTTTATAAAATTATATTATTATTTAAGTTTAAAATTTGTTTTGTTTATAACAATCCCGTTAGCTATAAGAAATAAAGAAATAGTTTATAACTCAAATACTAGGAAATAATATTTGAAATACAGTTACAATTAGTTAAGACCATAATTTCTAACACAGAGCCGATTGCATAAAATATTGTTAAACGCTTTTAAATTAACTCTGTCATTAACTTACCAACTGACTAATAAATGAGGCGTTTTAAAAACAGTTGACAATCTACTGGCTTAGTTAATTCTTGATTAAGTTAACAACATTTTTCTTCAAGCATATCGTAATATTAATATCACGTTACCATATTGCCTATGTAGAAAGAAGTCATTATGTTACTAAATACCAAAAATGTTACCAAAAATAACTACAACGTCAAGTGTATTTAATCTGATATCTATGCCGGTCATATTGCAAAACTATTTCGTCAAGTTATGTTAATTGACAATTGCATTATTTATTTTCGCGTATTAGCTACACAATATATATATATATATATATATATATATATATATATATATATATATATATTAAACAAATAAATAAACATACGTAGTATTAATATTCATAACGTAGAAAAACAAAAATTAGCAAATTACTATTTAATAAAATAATATCACTTTATCATCAGTAGAAAAATAAAAAAACGTTAGATGTAAAATTTAAAAAGTATCAACTATTACTGACTGATTAAAATCTTCGACATCTGAATTTATAAAAAAAAATGCATTTCTGCTAGAATATTTGAAATCAACTTTTAAATTTTAAACTAGTTTAAACTATATAATTGTTTAAACACGATGATTACATTACCATACAAATCTAATAACAAGAAATATCAGAAGCTCTTTAATCAGTGTAGTGTTTATGTACCACGTTCAAGTGTTGCCTTTAATTTTGATGAGCGATAGTAAAATATGGTCGTGTTTTGAAAAACGTCACCGGTAGCCAAATCGCATATGTATATACAACACACATAGAGAGATGGTTGCCATGGTTATGAGTGCACAAGCTGCATCGATCCTTCTGCTGTTACACAAAAGAGTTTTTAAGGCTACCTATTCAAAACTCTAGTATGCTGGAGGTCTCAGGGTGCGTTGGATGGTGTCGCCCATCGCCACCACCGGAAATGGTTGGCTGTCACTATCAAATAGTCAAGGCACGTACGTCTAATCATACAGCAGACTTCCGCTTAATATAGAAATTTTGCCAAGCGCGAGCGCTCATTCGGCGGCCAAGTCATCAATGCCTAATTTAGTTCAGACGAAAGATAAAATCAAATCAATCATTCGTTATATATTTTGGGTTCTCATTTAAGTTATTTTATATTAAAAAATATTGTACATATATGCTTTGCATAACACCTTTATTATTAAAATAAAACGATTTTAGGTTGTAGTTCTGCATTAATGTTTATTAATAATCGACGTTTCGACAAATCCAACGTACGTATTCATCAGGAGAAAAGACACAAATAATATTTACAGTAAATAAACAGAACACAATATGCGTTAGAAAATCTTCATGATGTAAAATTCGAGGATACGATAATAATTGCAGAACCCATCAATATTAACAATAGATTAATAAGAGAAGCAATAAAAATTAATAAAAAAAAAGTAATTTTCTTTAATTTTCCTTAAAAATAATCTAAATTTTATACTTTACTTGAATGTATACATTTTAAAAGTCTGATAAGTGCACTATTAATATTTAAATTGTTTTCATTTAATCATTTCTCGAGTTTTTTACGTTATGTAAATTTCGAATTTAATATAAACTTTACGAAATTCTCATTTTATAAAGCATATCGTTTATAACTTGAAAAATCTATAATTTACAAGTTAGATCATTTAAAAATCCTCATTTTGTCACGTTTTTCTTTTGTGCGATATAAAAATTAATGAGTTTAACAAAGTAAATATTTTCTTTTTGCCGAGTTTTTTTTTCATTGATTACGTCTGTAAAAAAACTTTAATTAAAAATGCAATTAGCTCAATTACATTCTTTTCTAACAAAGTTTTAAGTCATTCTTTGTAATAATCTATAAATCCAACAAATTAGTTGGAAAAGAAAAAAAAAATTAGGATTTCGTAGTGTTATTTCTTTTGGTATGTAATTTCGTAATTTTCTAGTGCTGACTACAGGATGTTGAGAAAAATAAAGATTAAAGGGAAGAAAAGCGTGTTTCACAAATATTACATTATATAGTACAAAATAGCTAACCTGTATACCATAAATTCCAAGATTTGAATTCCACTAATTTCATGGATGTTTGTGTTATTTATTGTCCAGATTACATTGAATGCCTAAAATACTTTAAAACTAAATAATTTTAAAAATTTTATCGCGTGTTTATCATAAAGCAATTTGATTTTAAAGCCTCATTCGGATTGTCGTTTTAGTTTTTGTTTTACGCATAAGTACAAGAATTTAATCAATTTAAACACTTGGTGTTACAGTCTATCAAGTATTTGGATTGATCAAATTCTTGTGTTTATGTGTAAAACTAAAACGGCAGTCTGAATAATGCTTAACTTTTAAAAAAATAATTAATATTGATTTTAAAGGTACACTGAAAAAACTGAGAGTATTTTGCATAAGTTTCCAAATACTAGAAATAGAAAAACATGTATGAGAGATATCATGAATATGGATGAAGCTAGAGTTGCTTGTCTGGATAGGAATGTTTGGAGAAAACTAATTTTAAGATAGTGGAAAGAATTTGTGCCACACCCTTTTGACTACATAGAAGCAATAAGCATATTCATATATATTTTCGAATATATCTCCTAAAAACTAAATTATTTAAAATTGCTAATTTGGAGCCAACGATTTGGGGTATTTCATGTTCTTACGTATGACATCATATACTTGTGTCGGTCATATGAAGAAAAATAAAAAAATAAAAATAAAAAGAAGGCATATGACAGGATAAATGACGTAGTTTGCCTTGTGGTATGAGGTTTTATATGATTTGAAACGTATGGTTATGGTTATGTTAAGCTATTTTTTAATTGGTTTATCTTAATAAATATACAATTTTGGAACACAATATTTGAAATATAGGTATATCATTTTTTAGTTAAAAGAAAAATATAAAACAATTGTAATAAAGAAATTCGATTATAGTTTTTCGTACGCGAACAATCAATATTTGTGTCAAAATACGCAAGTATGTATAGAATTTTCCTCCACAAGTTGGTATAGAACACATATCAAAGTACACGACTAATTTATAATATTTTTTAAAAGTTACTTAAAAAAATATATTTTTATCAATCTTTTAAAGAATTTAAATATATAAATCTTTTTTTAAAAACATAATATAAAAAAATCAATCTTATGTAAGATGTTTTTCATCAACCTCAAAAAAAGTATTCGCTAAAATAGCATTTCGATTTCAAAATAAAAAGGCTTTAGGATTTAGTTCTGTATTAATTTTTATTAATAATCGATGTTTCGACGTACTCTACGTGCATCATCATCAGAAAAAAATGATACAAATGACATTTACAGTAAATAAACACAACATAAAAACAAGTTACTATGTAACAAAATAAGTAACTAAATTATAAAATTTATATACCGGGTGTAGAAATGAAATGTGAACCATAGGGATTTCAATGTTATTTTTTAAATACGGCTGTATCTCTTTCCCTATTGACTTTAGAGCAAATATTTAAATACAAAACTTGTTCAAAATGTGAAAATGCATGGTATAAAGTCATTTTTTTTTTTACATAAATATTAATATTTTACGATATACAGGGTTAACCACTAAAAAATGAGCTATAACATTGGGAAACGGGAATGATATCGAAAAATGCGGAATAATGAGTTCTATAATTCGGTGAAAAAATCATTGTTCTACGATACTTCGTTTAGGAGAAAAAAATTAAAAACTGATTTTCGAAAAAAATGCCAATGGTCCCCCCTTATCAACTTTTCGAAAAATCAGAAAAAGGTGAATAAAAAATTAAAGAAAAACAGGAAAAAAAAAGTGTCTGGTACAAAAAGTAGGATAAAAGAGTAGACAACGAAAGCCAGTGTTAAAATATCCAAAATCTTTTTTTTTTTAAACAAAACACAGGGGTACCCCCTTACGAAATTTTTCAAAAATCAGTTTTTAATTTTTTTCTCCTAAACGAAGTATCGTAGAACAATTATTTTTTCACAGAATTATAGAACTCATTATTCCGCATTTTTCGATACCATTCCCGTTTCCCAATGTTATAACTCATTTTTTAGTGGTTAACCCTGTATATCGTAAAATATTAATATTTATGTAAGAAAATTGACTTTATACCATGCATTTTCACATTTTGAACAAGTTTTGTATTTAAATATTTGCTCTAAAGTCAATAGGGAAAGAGATACAGCCGTATTTAAAAAATAACATTGAAATCCCTATGGTTCACATTTCATTTCTACACCCGGTATTATTAATTAAAGGAAGTCAAATTTGATTGATGTTATTTTGTTAGCTTTTTATTATAATGAGTTCTAAACGATTTTTTTTAATATATTTAGATTTAAATTTAATCAAGACTAAATTATTTATCAAAGAATCTTATAAACAAATAAATTTTGTTGCAAACTGTTTCAATCTCAACATAAATTTAGAAGCAAGATTTTATACAGCAATAGAGAGTTAAAACTTTACAATAAAACGGAAAAATGTTCTTGGAAAATATGGTACGTTTTTCTAAATAAAATAAAGAAGGAAAGTAAATACTTACAGTAAGTAGACTCCAGTTGGCTTCTGATGTATTGTGTTGTCCACGCCAACACCGCATAATACTGAAACATAAAGGAAACGTTAAATTTATGTGCATGAAGACGAGACTTCTCTAACTTCCTTGTTATACTGCTATTGTTTTTAATTTACTTGAGAACCCAAATTGTTTTCATTATTCCGCTTTTTAAAATGTTTAACTCTTTCAAGACAAATTATTTATTTATTTGAAAACTAAACAGGCATAACGCCTAATTACATAATCTCATAAATTCTTAAATACTATAATTAATTCAATTAGAAAATATTCGACTGGTAAAAGTAATTAATATTAATTAAATCTTAAATATAGTTTTCATTCCTGTACTAGAAATATATATTTTTTACAGTATTATTATTAAATTATATCATTATATTGCAAATAGATTCGTATAAAATTGATAAATTTCTTCTTATATCTGTATGTATATATTACAGTAATAATTAGTAAAGTACGACACATTTCTGATGTCACTCAAGATAAAGTGGACATTTTCTTAAAAGTTCCCTTGTAATTATTTTAGCTACTTTAGGACCAATATTTCCAATTTTATTTATTCTTACAATAAGTAAATAAATCATTTGTAATTGGTCAAAATATATCCTCAGAATATTCCAAGTATAAATTTATTCCAACATATATAAAAAGTTTAGTTTAGACAGTCATAATTTGTTAACAAAGATTTATTAATGACACAGTAAAAAATTTTTCTGAACTCATCATATTAAAATAAAACGGCTTTAGGCTCTAGTTCTGTATTGATAATCGACGAACTCGACGTACATCTTCATCAGGAAAACTGATAAAAACGTAGATTATTAATAAATATTAATACAGCCGTTTTATTTTATTAATGACATATTTGCAAGATGTGTTGTTATGCACAAGAAATTAGATGAGGTATCTAAAAAAATATGTGTGGAAAAAAGACGTAATTCGCATTGTGTAAACAAAAATGTTAACAAATCATGATCGATTAAAACAGGCTTCAGGTATATTGTTCAATTGTTTCCTCTTAGTTTAGTGTGAGATTCAAATCAGTATTATTTAAAACTGGAGTTAAAATCGAGGTTGCAGAATCCGTTCATAAAATTTTCAGATTTTTTTTGAATAAATTTTGATGAATAATTAATTTATATTACTTTCTATTAAAGACAAATTATTTAAAAAAATATGCAAATGCAAGAAATTCATATCTAGAGAAAATTTCAAATAAAGTTTAATATTCAAGACACAAAAAAATCTAAAGTATACTAATTTATAATTCATTTCGGTTTAGTACTTTTCTAGTTCTTCAAACATGTGTAAATGCTAAAAGAAAAGTTTCAGACTTTCCTAATAATCTAACGGTTAACGTGTAAAAAGAATATATAAATAAATAAAAATACAAAAGCTATTATCTTTCTAAAAAGAAAATATCGTGAAAAGTTTAATACATTTTCTTAATACATACTTTGCTACATTTCTAAATTAAGAAAACTTATTGTCTAACGTAAGTTTTAGTAATTTTCAAAGTACTCGACTATGGTGTACGACTAAAAAATTATAATTACGTTTACTTGAAGTTTGCCTTATTCAAATGTCACCTAATTATGTTTAGAAAACATGAATTATTAAAACTCGTTTTCCGAACGAATACAAACGAATTCATGCTAAATTTTTCATTGTTCTGTAATAAGTTAGCAAATTTTAAATATTGCCAACAAAAGTTTTCGAGATCTAAAAGAAAATATAAACTTTAAAAAGTTTTGAAATGTTTTGTTCAACATTGCTGAATTTCTGTATGTATATTAAAAATCTATACAAATAATATATACAAAAATCAATAAGAAATTAATGTGTATATAAAGCCGATATAAAGAACAAATATTTTACTTTATTATATTATAATTTTTTTTTTTTAATATTTAATACAAAGATAATATGAAACTGACAAGTAAAAATTGTTAAGAAAATTATTAATTTTTTAACACTTTTTTCACACTTCTAGATTATAATTTTATTATTTTTTAATGAAATATGTAATGTCCCTGTAAACATGTATATTTCAAAATGTAACAAATTAATAAATGAAAATTTGCAAACTATTTATTAATTTATATCCGCACAATCCAAATATCGTATGATACAGTTTTCAGTCGCAATAATAATCTAGTTTAAAATTTACGACATTTTTAATTGGTTGCGATATCATGTTGGTAATACTGCATCGTGCTTGCCAGAGCGGACAAAAACATAAATCACAGATATGACAACGATGATCAGCTATCTATAATATGGCAACGTATGAAAAAAAAAACAGCCCAGTGAAGCTAGAGAGCTAGCTTGAAAATTTGGTCCAATGTGCAAACAGATCATATTCAATAACATGCTGCAATATTGCACGGAAATATTGTAAAGAAGTCCTGTAGTTTGTCTTCATCTTTCATTTGCTGTACGAGTTTGACACAGGAAGCTTAGCGTTTTAGCCAAAGGAAACAGAAAGAAAGCAACAGCGATCCTTAAACTTTCCAAGTTCGAGAATTTATTCTTTTTTAAATGTATAATATATAGTTAAGTACATGTGCAGCGTATATTAAAAGTTTCAATATATACATTAGTATATTATGTTACGAGTATTAGAAAGCAATGATTATTGTGTTGAGCTACTATATTTGTGGCCGAAGCGAACAAGCAATCTGGGCGAAACACAAAAAGAGCTTTCTATTTCGAGTGAAATAAACGATTTTTTCTTCAAGCGTTCTCAACGAAACCAAACTAAAAATAAATAAAAATACATATCAAGTAATCTTAACCAGTTACTAACTAAAATAGTATGTATATGTATATATTATTTATATTTGTTACGTGATTTGTAAGAATTAATCTTTCTTTGGTCGAAATATCTGACCATCCTTGGCGGTATACATTGCATTTCTTGCAATTCTTCATACAATTCAATAGTCAAATTAAAATTCAAGCAAAAATAAACAATACAATTGGCAATTAAATTAATTTGACTTAATAATTTTTAATATTGTCGTACATATCAAATTAAATACACTTGACTGTGTTTCTTTGATCGAATATGCAACATGATCGCTTTCTGCTCCTCGCAACATAATATACAATTTTAACTACTGTTATAAATTGCTTCATTTTTTTTGGTTCCTATATTAATAAGTATTCATGATAGTAAAATCTATTTAAAATGTATAGGTACCTATTAGAAATCTGTAAGGATAAGAAAGTTTGACAGACGCAGGCATAGAAAAATGAATGGTGTCTCGAAAAAGCGTAGTAACGTAATACAAATAATGACTTTTTGGATGCTGTCATAGTCGCGGCTTGCTTACATTTCTTGAAGCGAAGATTCGCCAACTTCTCCAAGCCACACATATATACACACACACACATACACCGATGTGTGTTATTGAGTTTTTCTTGTGCGCGAAACTAATTTCAACTCGGCCTGTCTCTGTCTATCGCTCGCGACTCATTTTACCTCGCATTGCCGCGCCGTCGTTCACTATGTTTCTGCTACCAGTGCCACTGTACACGTATACCGTAATACGACGTTTCCAAATAGAGATTTTTGTTTTATTTACTTTCCTATCTTACAAATAACTTACGGCCAAAGTGATGTTACCGAGGCTCTTAACTAATTTCCTCTTTTCCTTTTTCAATGTTTCTTGCAAGGAATTTTGACATTTTTCAACTATAGTCTTATTCGAAATTAACTTTCTGATTTATAGTTTCAGCTATAAAACTTGGCAAATTTATATAATGTCAAAAAAACTATCATAAATACGTAAGAGAAAGCGTTTTAAATTTAAAAAAAAAGTTCTTTACATATCTGGCTGTGCTCTTAAACGAAATTGAATCAATGGTTTATCTTTAAAAAATGCATTCCATAACTTGTATTATTTATTATTTACATTGAAAGAAATAAAAAGGTTCAAAGTAACATAAATATACATTCATGTATACATATATATATATATATCTGCTATTTTATTTTTGATAATTTGTTGTAATAAACAAATTATATAGATACTGAAAAAAATTAGTAAAATTCTTCAAAAACTTTTTTTTAATAACTTTAAAACTTTTAATAATTATTATAGTAATAATTATATAGTAATTCATGTTTGCGATTATCGTACAACATCTAAACTCCACATAAAACTAACTAAACTTATTTCCGAAAACTATATAAAATTCTCGTAAAAATAGTCGGGAAAAAATTCTCACTATATGTTTATATTTTCGTTGAAAATTCGTCGATTTAAAAGCAAGATCGATTTTCCCAGTCGTAAAGTCGGCATGCTCATGTCCGGTCTTTGACCAAATAAGTCGACGAACGAGATATTTCGTTTTGGGTGGGTGGCGAGAGCTCGTGCAACGAGACGTTGAACGTGACTGAAATTTCACCGGTTATCACCACCCCACCCCTCTACCCGGATGAGCGAGCGAGCGAGAGGAATGAACGAGTTACCGATCAAGAGGGAGGAGTTCGCCAGTTCTCTGGGTCCACTAGTTTTCCCTTCCGAAATGGAACATATTGAAAGTAACAAGCCGGAGCAACGCGGACGACGATCTTAGACTTTCAACAATGTGATTTAAATTCACAAGGAGGACAGGCAAAACACCAAAAACCGGGGGCGAGCAGCAACTGGTTTTAATATTGCAGTCGAGTGACGCTTTTTCTCGACTCTTTCGCGTAGCTATAGATGCTAGAGAACTTGTGCATTTTTTTTGCAATGTTCAATTCGGTTCAATTCAATTCTCGTTCAATTGGAAATAGGACAAATGAATATTTTGCACTCGCTTACTACAATTTTAATGCGTTCTTGTTTCAACAACTATGTACGATGGAATTTATTTTCATAATTACGTTGAATGATTCGCATTTTTGTATTAACATATAGGAAAAGTCTTGCATAATTTACTCAATCAGACAGATTGCTTATAAAGTTTTATCTTAGTTTGTTTATTTGTTAATTTATATAAATAATGTCTGGTGTATTTTTGGTGGTTACGAAATATCTATAAAAATATTAATTACTGTAATAAAAAAAATACAAAGTGTTAAAAAACTCAATGTGATTATTTCCGGTAATGAAAATTTCAATTTCATTTACCGTCTACGTGGACGTCCGATGAGTAGATGAGTAAGTATAATTGAAAGTATTTTGTGTGAGCGAATGTTTCTAAGTGGTAATAATAAGATAACATACACCATAAAAGTGAATAAAATAAAAGTTGTTTGTCTAGATAGAAATGCTTAGAAAAAACCAATTTCTGCTGAAAGGAAAATAATTTCTGCTACACTCATAATTGTATGTATATATTTACAAATTAATTCACATTATTCTCTCTCTATCTCTCTCTCTCTCTATCTCTCTCTCTCTCTCTCTATATATATATATATATATATATATATATATATATATATATATATATATATAGACCCGAACAATAGAAGCAATAGAAATTGGCAAAGAAAAAGATAACATCAATCAGTGTGAAGACGTTAATTTAAATACAATTTGGCTTCCTTTAATTAATAATATAAATTTTATAATCTAATTACTTGTATTTTATTACCCAATATCTTATTTCTATGTTTTATTTGTAACATTTGTATATTTTTTCCTGATAATGATAGGTATATCGAAACGTTGAATTTCAATTAAAATTTATAAAAAGCTTAATCTTAAATCTTTTTTATTTTAATATAGTTCTGAAAAATTCTCTACTATTTTAAAAGTATTCTTATTTATCTTCACGGCACATATTACAAAAAAAAAAAATCAAAAATAATAATTCTAATAAATAATGAAAATATTCAAGAGACAGGAAGATGAAATCAAATAGTTATTTACGAATAATAAGCATTAAATTATTTGAAGCATTATTGATGTAAAAGTTCTATATGTATGGTAACATATAACATAACCTACATGATAGCAGTCCCTCGATAGTTTACCTTAGTAAATGACCAACAAGGGACAAAGCTAATTACCATTTTCGCTAACAAGGTCTGTCGGAGGAAAGAGAATATCTTATTGCTACACTACATGCATATACGTAAAGTGGTAAACCATAAAATGTTATTACCTACACACCCCCCAATCCTAACCTCTATACGGTACACGCTTTAAAACGTTCGCTTAATTTTAAGAAATAAACTAAATACATTGCCCCTCTTTTTAATTTATGTTTATTTTAACGAAAATAATTAAAATACGAATTATTCATGATATTTACCACGTTTTTTTATTAGTTTTTACACGCTAAGCATAAATTTTTCGGGAGTAAAATTATTTGTTTTATTTTTAGGGGGTTTTATCTGAACATGGTTGAAGTATTTTAAGTCTGGTTTATTTGCTTATAAATCTACTATATTTTGAAATTATTTTACTTACTTAAATGTATATTTCTTAATTAAATATTATACGTTGGAAAAAATGTATCATAAATTTTAGTTTTTATTACATATGTACACTTGTAGGTGTGTTTTTTAAATAACTTAATATTTATTTTGTTATGTTAAAATAAAAAGTGCTACTTTATTAAATAAAACACGCAAAGTATGTTAATAATATAAGATTATATAAAAATTACGTTGAGTCAAAAATATTTACATAAATTTATGTAAGTATAAATAAAATAAATTAAAATATTCAATAGTTGCTTTGTATTATTATTATTATTATTTAAATAAAAATATAAATTATGTTAAATATTCATAATAATCTAGATATACTCCAATTTTAAAATTTGCATAATAAGAATTTCCCACAAAAGCTCATTATTTTAAGATATTTGGTCTACGCTGTATATTTCATATAAAATATTATAATTTAATTTGTAAATGTCTTTGATGTGCGTTGAAACGTAAGTAACTCATTTTTCTCCTATTTCGTCGTCTTAATTTTATTTAAAATCTTCTGTTAACCGTAAAAAGCTACTGTATCTTTTTCTTACACAAAATTGCGATGTCAAATGACAAATTTGATACGATCATAATGCCCCGTCTCTTTTAAATTAAAGTAGTAGTTTTGACAGAAATTTCACAAAGTCCCACCGCATTTTATTTTTACAGAACCCAAGAGTCTCATATGATTTTTTGACCCGGGTCGCAAAACTATTGTTTACTTTTATCTAGACTTATATACTTTATAACCTGCATGAGAAATTAGAATTATAATGAAAATATTTATAAAACCAACAACAAAAACAAAAATATTTTAGTTTATTTTTCTAATATTTGAATTATTTTATATCAAAGAAATGCATCATTTTCAGTTTTTCTATCATATTGTGCTAGCTTTACACGATATATTTTTCTATACAAAAAATATATAACACAAACAAATTTTTCTGTACTACACGATGCAATATTTGATTCTATACAGATATCTGTACATAATATTAGGTATATACCGCCGCGGGTGCTTAGTTTTTCAGTAACAGTTTATATTGAAAAATGTATGAATTAGAACACTTTTTCATGCATTTTTGACGCGAAAATGAATGTTTGAAAACATCAAACTCTAGGTTATGTATTATCATCAATTCAAATTTATGTGTCCAGTTTTTTTTTTTAATCTTATTTAATTGAAGCAGTAAATATTATTATTGATAAATATGTAATTTTCAGATCAAATATAAATAAATTGTCAAAATATAAAATATAAATGTGCATGCGTCTGTACATTTTATTCTATATCGTGTAAAACGTATCATAATTTTGTATATTTTCTATATATAATTTTGTATAAAAAATTGTATATATTTTGTACAGAAAAGTGCATTGTGTAAAACCATGCATTAGATAAAAAAGATCTAATGTAAGAATAGACAACTACATTTGATATATTAATCCTAATGTAATTAGATATTTCTTTTTAGTTTTAAATTATTTATCCAAACCTTATTTGAAATAATTAAATTGTATTTCTACTAATTTGTATATAGATACAAAAACTAATATTATAAAAAAAATATTACCTAATTAAATGTATAAATCATCTAAACTTTAGTCATTTAATTCAAATATAAATTTTTTATGTACGTTTTCTTAAAAAAATATTTTATTATAAATTTTAGTGTTACAAAACTTACATTATATTTTCTATTCTAAAAAAAATTTTACATTAAAGAATTTTTCTGAAAAATAATTTAAAGATTTTTGTAACAAAATTTATTTTTTAAAGAATTAGCTTTGAAAATTTGACATGCCCAAATCACTTTAATGGGCTAAGCTATTATCGCCATATGTTTTTGATTGAACTTTCTCGCAGCTCGTATCATATACGCATAATGTCAAGTTTTACTTTTGACATGCATGTCGTGACTTTTATGAAAAATATAAAAAATTAAAGCGATTTTTCAACTAACGTAAAAATCAACAGACTCTCAACCAACATTACTATATCATTATAAAAGTGTAACGCAAATGTGCCACACATTTATTTCATTTTATATATTTTTAAATAAATTTGTTGACCATATTTTTAATGAATTATTAATAATTTAAACAAAAAATATCTTGTAAAATATTGTTGAATATTCATATTTTATTCAAGTTGTCAGTATATAAAGAAAAAAAAAGAATTATAAAAATAAATAACGTAGTTAGAATTTTGTCTTTTTGATAATATTTTCATGTAATAACTTATTTAAATTTCAAAAATATTTTTTTAGAAAAAATGTTATCGTAATGAAAGTATGTTTACAAAAATATTAAATCACTTGTAAATATTTACTGTGGCAATTATGGATTTATAAAAAAAAAATAAAAAATGATCCAACATTAGTCATAATTCTTTTATAATTCAATAACCAGACTACCATCAATTTCTTTTGATATTATTTTTAAATAATATTAAAAAAAATAAATAATATAATCTTAACACATTGAACAATCTTTCAGAGCTCATTATATAGAAATGAAAAAACTTTAGGTTTAAGTTAAGTTAAGTTTATCATCGTCAGGAAAAAAATATATACAAATGACATAAATAATAAACAACCAAAAAATAGAAACAACTTGACAGGTTTTAAAATACAAGTAACTAGATTATAAAATTTGTAAATCAGGGCATTCAATTAAAAATATTTTATAAAATTTGAATGTAATATTAAGTTTATTGTTCCAAATAGCAATTTTTCATATAATAATGCATCTTGATAGATAAATTTGTATCTAAAGATATTGAATTATTTTACCAATAGGATAACCAGTGGGCTTAATAATATACAGCCTATTATATCAGCACTTTATAATAAATTTCGAAATCTGTTTTAAAAAGAATTAAAAAAATCTATTAAAACTGTCGCATAAAATTTAAAATTAATTTAAAAAATGCATCTTGATAGATGTTTTCTAACAAATTAATTTTTAAATTGTATCTGAAAATATTAAATTATTTTACCAATAGGATATTCAAAGGAGGTTGATAATAATCAGACGAGTACATCAGCATTTTATAATAAATTTCAAAACCTGTTTTAAATAGAATTAAAAGTCTATTAAAACTGTCACAATAAAATTAGAAATTAATTTTAAAAAAAAGCTCTGGGCAATTTTAATAAAAATTTACGTAAAATTAAAAAAAATAATAATGAAAAACTAAACTTTTTATTTACCTATTCATATATGCATATTCGTTTACTTATTTTTGCTGGTGAAATAAAAATTATTAATCCGAATAAATGAAAAACAGAAAAAATAAATTATAAAAAATCTAACGATTAATTTTTAGTTTACCAAAGCGTATTGATAGAACTGCAGATATACGAATATAACAATAGAGATTTGTATTTTTATTTTTATAAATTTTGCTATATTTCGCTGTATTTTATTGAACTTTTAAATAAGCATACGTAGGCGAAATTGAAAAGATTTATATGAAATTTTTGCACGTTTATCAGCAAACAATGAATATAGAAAAACTAAATATTGATTTTCTTTTTTCGAAATTTGCTTATTTTCCGGAATATTTTAGCCGTGCGCATTTATGTATATGTGTTTGTATGTAAATTCTGCATTTCAATATCTGCAAATTTTAATTCACCGTGCGTAACCTGTCAATGTTACTGAATTTATTTCGCTAGTATTTTAATTAATTAAATCAAAATATTTTAGAATATTAATTAAAATATTTTAAATTCTTTAATACTAAAACATTTTATAATCGAAAATGTTTGAAGATATTTTGATTCTGTAATAAATCAATAATGATGTATTAATGTTTTTTACTTCAAGCGTATCATAATATTATTACGCTACCATATTGCCTATGTAGAAAGAGTTAATTATATTACTAGTAAAATAATGATATTATTATACAGTGGTTAGTTACTATATACATCAGTGATAGCAACGCCAAATATAACTACACAATCAAGTGTGTTTAATCCGACATCTTTGGTGTCCATATTGAAACCCATTACGTCAAGTTAAGTTAAATTGATTGACAATTGCATTGATTATTTTCGCAAGAATTTTAATTTGATTATAGTCAATGTGTAAAGAAATTTAAGATATGCAATGTGCACCGTGCCGAGTGGTCAGAAACTGCATATTCGACCAAAGAAATACGATCAAGGTGCATTTAATTTGACATCTCCGACAGCTATATTAAAAATTATTAAGTCAAATATTAAGTTAATTGAATTTGAATTTGATTATTGAAAATGTGTGAAAAACTGCAAGAAATAGTTAATTCTCACAAATCACATAACAAATATAAATAATGTATACATATACATACTACTCTACAACTGTTAGTAACTGGTTAAGTTTACTTGGTATGTATTATTATTTATTTTTAGTTTAGTTTCGTTTAGAACATTTGAAGAAAATATCGTATATGTCACTCGGAATAGAAAGCACTTTTTTGTGTTTCACCCAGATTGCCTCGGTCACAAATATCTGGGCTCAACACAATAATCATCGGTTTCTATTTCTTAACATAATATACCATTTTCTACTTCTGTTAAATAATACTTTCATTATATATGCGCCTCTTGATAAGTAATGTTGTTTATTACTAACACTACTGGTTAAAAAAATTTATATGAATTGAAAGTTTTCAAGAAATTATGAATATGGATGATGCTAAAGTTACTTGTCTGGATAGGGATGTTTAGAGGAAACTGATTTTGAGATAATGGAAAGAGTTTGTGCCACATCCTTTTGAGTACATGGAGTAATTTTGTATGTATGTATGTATATACTCATTACTCAACTCATATTTACTAATTTATTGTTAAAAACAATTCGTAAAAAAAAAATTCGAAAAACTGTAGACATATGTTGTATTCCCAGGTTCACTGTATCTAATGGTCGTTATTTTAACAAAAATAATTGAAGTGTAATTTACGTATTTTTGTTCTGCTAATGTGCTTTTTCAATTGTTATTTGTAAAAAATTTATGTTAGTTGTCATAATAAAATATAAATGAATGCATGCATAATTTATAGTATATGAAACAAATCTATAAAAATATTTACATCTATTTTTTAATAAAAGTATTTTGTACAGTTTATAAGATAATAAAAAGTTAAAATCCTGTTTTTATAACTCATAAATAGAAATATGTATGCTACACATTTACTCAGTTAATTTGATACACTTTTAGAATAAATAATGAGGAATGATGTGAGAAGAAAATTTATAATTAATTGTTTTCACAAGTATTATATATGTAAATACTTTATTAATTAAATAAATATTAATACTACAAATAACGTTAAAATTATTTTTATAATAAATATCTATTTAATAAAAATCCTGAAATATATTAAAGCATTTTTTAGATTTTAGTAGTAGTGAGGATTTTGTGGTAGCTATACTGTTAAAATCACAGTGTGAATGTAGCTTAATGATCATTATATCTTGCCGTGTGTCTTATACATAAGACTAGTTCAGTGAACTTTGAAAAACTTTATTTCAATTAAGAAAAAAACTGCAACAATTTCTATTTTCAATAGCCAGGATTAACTACGAGAATTTTAGTGGAAAATGTTTCTCCATTATATTTCATTGCAACCATTATTTCTATTATATAAAGTTTTAATCTGCTCAGCAGTTTTCTTCTTAGGTAAAGAATAAAACATATTGAATAGTTAAGAAATATGGTTTGAAACATTTAAAACTTGGTTGAAAAGTAGTAAAAAGCAGCGAAAAGTTGAAGTAAAATTGTATATATATATGTGAATTCGATCAAGACAAATATCTGTTTTTCTTTAAAACGACGGCGCAGCGACGGAAAAGCGGAAAAGTGAGGGAAAACGGAGGAAAAGCGATGTATGTATGTGTGCGTTGAGTTATAGCGAATTGTTCTATCGAGTATCGCGATGCGCGTGACAATGCGCAATAAATCTTTGCCAAATTTTATCTGCACGGGAAAAATACGCTCCTTTCTGCTGTCCCTTTTTTTGCCTATCGTTTTGACCTCTACGACGCACCATCTTCATTTATTATCTTCTGATTTACACTACTAATTCTTTAGCTCTTTTATATGTTTTAATTCATTAAGACATAGTTCTTTGGAATAAAATTCTTAGAATAATTTTAAAATTAGCCAATGAAATATTGTCATTTAATTTGAGAATATAGCTTTAGCCAATTACATATATTTTTTTTACCGTAGTCTATCTATTCTTGACCACGGCATACCAGCCCAGTAGGTAAAGCTTTTTTATTTTTATATAACGAATTCTAAAAAATTGTTTACTATATTCATTCATTAAGTTTGTTTAAAGTGTCCAATGCTAAGTTGCAGTTTTCACCATTTATTAAAAACACAAAAAATACATTAAAAAAAGGAAAACCTGTATTTTTTTCTAAATAGATTTATATTAAATACATTTATGTTATAAACAAAATACGAATAAATCACAATTAGCTTAAAAATAAAACATAAAAATTGTTTTTATATTAATAACAGTAAACAAACGAAATAACAAATATTTGTGAAATAGAAAATTTTTATGATAAATATGTATTCCCACGTCAGTTATGTATAATGGCCCAGAGGTAACACTATTTTTGATTTATAGCTACAAAATTTTAATTTTCAACAACAAACACCAACGCAGTCTGGCTTGTATAAATGAACAAACAAGCAGAGAAAAATATAAAATATATGCTATTATATGGTTTGCTAACGAAACAACATCCACCCTCAAATGCCATGCAAGCACCAAGCATGTGCTAAAACAAATTAAAAAAGAGGCTTTTAATGTTTTTATTTCGCGACATTTTCATTTTATTGTATCACATTTTTTGTTAATTTTATTTTAGGAAGAGCAGGATGATAATATTACTATAAGCATTATTTCCATATTATTTAACTTTAATATTTGATTAAAATTAAGTTGAGAAAGTTTTATCTTGTTACGAAACATTAACGCCAAAATAAATTAGATTTTTGGTAATGTATGCATGCGCAACTAACACACTAACACTACTGTATATTTTACACTATTTATATGTTTTTTACACCAACTATATAAAATATAAATAAAATTATATAAACTAGTTAACAGTTAAACAATATTGAGAACTATTATTTAATCGATTAGTTGTATAACAAAAAAAAAAAAGTATTTAACATAGTAAAAAAATTGTTCAGAATTCATTATATTAAAATAAAACGACTTCAGGATTTACTTCTGTATTAATATTTATTAATAATCGACGTTTCCAAGAACTCAGCGTACATCTTCATCAGGAAAAAAGATACAAATGATATTTACAGTAAATAAACAGAATATAGAAACAAGTTATTAGATAATAAAATAAGTAACTAGATAATAAAATTTATAAATTTTTAACATAGTAAAAAATCTTTCATTTTCCTGATGAAGACGGACGTGGAGTTTGTCGAAACATAGATTATTAATAAATATTATTACAAAATTTAAACGTAGAACCGTTTTTAATAAATTTTAAAATAAAAAAAGTCAATTTTTTTTTAAAATCCGTCCCTTTACAGTGATTGATGTTGTCTTTTAAATTTTATGATCTAGTTACCTACTTATTTTGTTACTTAGTAACTTGTTTCTATGTTCATTTATTGTAAATGTCATTTTTATATTTTTTTCTGATGACTATATTTATTTTTTGTAAAATTCTAAATTTATGTTTGTTATGTGACCACAGTAAAATTATTATTATTGTTTTCAGAAAATCAAAATTTATAAAAGTTATAAAATATTATTTCCTTAATTTCGAAATAGGTTAAGATCCATTTTTGTTTACCTGTTCTAAAATTGTCTAATACGAATGTATGCAAACGCCGTTTTTTGTAACAATGTTTAAAATTTATAAGTTTTGCTAAAAAAATATACCTTTTATAAAAATAATTTCATATTTCGGTTTTGTTCCCAATAAAAAAGATATTTTTTCGGTTAAAGATTACCGGTTTTAAGTATTTTAAAATATCGGTTAACGTTAGCAAAATATTTACCAATATATTAATTAACCGGTTTATTTTACCGGTTTGATGCCCTCATTAGCACAAAATATAATTTAACAATAACTTAAGATTATTTAAACGTTAAAGAAAACATTAATAATTAAATAAAAATTAATGCCTCAACAGAAATCTGTGTAAAAAGTTTTTAATTAATTTTTTTAATTATAAATAAAACAAATTATTAAAATAAAATAGTTTTAGGATTAAGTTCTGTATAAATTTTATATAATTGTTAACGTTTAGCTATTTAAATAAAATTTATGGAAAACTTAATCCTAAAGTTTTTTTTTTATTTTATTATAATGTGTTTCGAAAAGATTTTTTTACTATGTTAAAACAAATTAAATTAAATTTTAATTTTGGAATTTCCAAAACTAAATAATAAACTTTGCATTAGAAGTAATTTTAATAAAATATTAAAATTCGACGTCTAGTATATCGAAACGCCGAATTTTGTTATATAAAATGAAACAGAACTTTAACAGAAAGCTTTTTTATTTTAATATAATGAGTTCTAATATTTATTTTACTTATCTCATATTTCTAAATTTAGTATAACTACAGCTAACTTTCATATAAAATTTAAAATGTAAATGAAAATAACGAAAATAAAAATTTAATTCTGTATCTTTATAAAATATTTCTATCTCTAAGTTAGTTTTTGTTTGTGCTGTTCTTGGACGAGAGAAATCAGACACACAAATTTTCCGTGTGGTCACAGTGGTAGACACAGTTTGTGCTCATTCACAAACACACATACACACACACCACACGTTTACAAACATAAAGTGTGCGCGCCAACAGAAACATAGTAAATTCACTAGAACGTTAAATCTGTAAATTTCATTAGCTCATTCTGCACGGTTGCCGAGCTGTGTGCTGTCGGGGACTCGTTCTGCTCCTGTGTTCATGTGCAGTTGCCTTTAAAAATATTACGTTTTCACAGTTACGTTTTCAGTATAAATGTTTGAAAATGAACTCAGTAGCAAGCACACTAACAGCCGGCTATTCCAGTTATAGATAGTTGTTTACAAGAAATTTCGAATCTAAAAGCAAATGTTTGATCTTTAGAAACGGCGCCTCCGCCATAAAATACAGAAAAGTATTTTATAAATATCTCACAATAAAAAATATAAGCAAAGTTCATAATTATGAAATATAGAAATATTTATTGAAATATATATTATATGTTTGTAAATAAAATATAAAAATATGTAAATAAAAATTGTTTAATCGTTTAAGTACGAGTAGCGCTAAACGCAAATAAATTTTAAAACATTGTAAAAAATATTGTAGAAAATAGCGAATATTTTGTCTTTTTCTATCAATAGAAGAATTGCATTTATTAGAAAAAGAAATTATTCTGTAACACTACAGGTCAATCAAATAGATCCATTTGTTATTGTGGTCATTTTTTAGATAAATAAATGCAAAATGCTGAGTAAAAAAACTATACAATATTAACAATTGCTTGAGAAAACTATTTTATTTTTAAAAATAAAACATGTATAATTTTACATATTACAAATTTCAATAGACATAAACATATATGCATAGTTGGGATATATATCTTGTACGCTAACACTGTAAATTAATATTCAAACTACATAACTCGTAAGTTTAAATTGTACTAGAACTAGCTAGTATAGCAGTGTGTATATGTATTGTCCGAGCAAACTGTTAATTGTTTACTTATGTAGCAATTTAAACAATTCTAATTGATTTATAAATGTATATTTTTGTTTGATATTCCTACAGTATATTTCCAATTATACTGCATGTAACAATATTTACAAATTCAAAAAAAAAAATATGAATTTTTTTAAAAATTTATGGCAATTGTTAATGTTTATGGTAACCGAGATAGAATCAGAAAATATATTTTTCTTCAAGCGTATCAAAATATTGATATTACGTTACTATATTGCCTATATAGACGGAGGTCATCATATTACCAGTACAATAATGTAAATATTATTAAACAGTAGTTATTTACTATATATATATATATATATATATATATATATATATATATATATATATATACCACTGGTGGCAGTACCAAGTCAAGTTGTATTTAATCTAACATCACCGGCGACCATATTGAAAATTATTAAGTCAAACCCAATACTTACTACCACAGCATACTATCCCTGGATAATAATAAACATAGATTAACAATTAACTGAAGAATAAATTTAAGTTAAATTACTCTATCAATGTTAAAAGTATAATATTCAAACTGCTGTTTTAGTTTTACACACAAGAATTTAACTAATTACAACTCTTGAAACACTTTTAATTTTAACACCAATAATTTTAACTGATATAATTATTTGTTAAAAATGCAGTACAATAACTTTCATTAATAATACTCAAATAATATATTATAAAATAATCTTTTATGCATAAACTTTTCATTTTAAGCCAAGTGCGAGAAGTTAGAAAACAAAAAGGATGATATATGATTAGATAATTGAAGAAAAAGTTGTTCTCTATGTTTTAACAACAGAGTTTTAAGTTAGATTAAGAAAATATTCTCAGGTAGTAACAGACAACTTGTATCATATCATAGAAGATAAAGTTAAGTTTCTTAACAGCAAAACTTTTAATTAGCACGATCTTAGTACAGTCTTAAAATGAACTACTAACAGTATTCAATTTCATAAAAATTTATAGCTATAATAATATTTCAGTTTTTGCTTTTAGATATATTCGTGGTATAAAAACTTTTAATCGCATTTTATTTAAAATTAAAAATAAAATATATATATATATATATATATATATATATATATATATATATATATATATATATATATATTTCAAGTATACGGCTTATACAAAGTATTTCTAAAATATAATTTAATAACAAATTATAAGAACCGATAAGTTAATTATCAGTTATTATAGAAAATACTTATAATTAAATTCTTATTTTATTAAAAATTTATTACTAACGTGTTTTTCTTTGGACATAATAAATATAAGACAATAATTATATTTTTACCCCTTTGACTAAAAATAAAAAAGGTGTAGCGTTTGGTACGGTATCTGTAACATTGTCCAAAATTATAATAAAGTATATAAAAATCCTTTATATAACCTCTACATGACGAATCTGAACTTATGAGGATGTATGTGTGAGCGTCGTCAGCTCGTTCGTATTTGTGATCGCAACTTCTCCTAGATGGTTCAACCGATATTTTCAAAATAGGTTTATTTACGGTACACGGTGTTCTACCCAAAGATTGATACAATTAATTATTGTTTCAGCTTTGGTTAATTTCACAAAAATATTAAATAAAATAATAAAAATTACATGTTTAAAAAAAATTATAGCCACATTATTTATCCGATTTTAATTAAATTTTCACAAAAGATTCTGCTACTGTTCATATAAATTACGTATCTTTACCAAAATCCAATGTTGCCAACTTTCCGAGAAACAAAATCACTAAATTGTAAAAATCAATTATGGTTACATTATTTATCCAAAATTAGTCAATTTTTTACAAAATATTCTTTTAATACTCGCAAAAATTATATAATTTTATTGTTGTATAGCATTATCAAAGTGGTTCATATATGGGTTTACCCGTATGCTTCTAATCTTATTTATTTAACATTTAAAATACACATATGTACTAAGTAACATTTTACAGAAAAACACAATTTATTTTAAACATTGTATTACTTTTGAAAAAGCATGTAATATACTAAGCCACATACTAAAAGATAAATGGAACTGAAATTTAAATTAATTTTAAATTAATTATTGACATTAACGTTAAAATTGCAATTTTAATTCAATCGGTTTTATTTACAAACATATTGTTCAATGTAATACAGAAAGTTTGTAAATTATATCAATTCATTAATTATATTAAACATGTATTTTCTATTTACTTCCATAATTATCAAATATTAGCACAATATCATAATTAATTTTAATTTCAATTTATAATGAATTTGTTATAAAATATGAGATAGACTGATTTATTCTCATATTGTTTTAATTATTAAAAAACTAGTTAATTTAAAATAAAAAACTTAGAAAATTTCAAAAGTAAATAACTACATATATATATATATATATATATATATATATATAATCTCGCTATGTATCCATTATTTTTACTACTTGGAAATATTCGTTCATTCAAAACACTCTCAATCATACCTCTTCATCTATTCATCGGACGTTCACTATAGCTCTAATTTGTAATAAGTGCATAGTTATTTTATTAATTTTATTTTATATATTAATTAGTCTAGGATATTAGAAAAAAAAAGAATTTATTCTGCATAAAAACAAAATTCAGAAATTTTGTTTTTATGTACATTTCAAATTATATATTAATTGTTGTTTTAACTTTATTTAATTTTACAAAAATATCAAATAAAATAATAAAAATAACATATTTAAAAAAATTGCTGCAATCAATAACAAAAAGTAGCAAAAACATAATTTGGAACATAATCATAAAATGTTTTTACCAAAAAAAGTTTCTAAAAAAAATGTTGTAAATAGAATCTACATTTTTCTTTTTAAATTTTTAGCATAGTGTTGTGACTAATTCTATTTCTAATATTACTATAATATATTTTTACTCGTTTTAAAATCTGCTGAAAATCAAAAAAACATCAATAAATTACCAATTTTACATTTTTTTCTAATAGTGTAGATATAAATTTTGATAAGATATGGCAAAATGCTCAATGTCTGATTGTTTATCAAGGAATCTTGTTTTAAGCTAGCTGTCATTGACGGCATATAGGTAAAGGTTGCGTGTGGCGAATTGAGTAATTTAGCAAATTTCACATAGTTCACGCCCGAGGTGACACGATGTAATCACGGAAACAACAACAACAGACAATAAACACGTGCTGTTGTGGCCCTACAACACCCCCACACACGGCACCCCCCTTTTCATTTTCACAATCCTCACCATTATAACCACACAAGTATTATATCATCCGCATAGTTTGTCTCTTGTATTCTCGTGTGTGATTTGTCGAAAGGTTTATTGCCACACTAATAATTATTTATTTCTTCATTACATCGCAAACTAAAGAAATAGTATAAATATTTATAACAATTTCAATATCTTCAAAAATGCTGGTAAAAAAATATAATAATTTAAATAACACCTAAATTCATATAATAGATTATATCTAAAGTCCTTCTCAAATAATTTTTTTAAACTCGTTATAAAACATTTCAAATACTAAATAATGTGCAAGTATATTTATTATAAAATTAAGCAACAAACGAAAAATTTCCCACCAATTATACGCCATTCCCCCCATAAATCCAATTAATAAATAAGTGTCAACTGAAAAAAAAAATTGTTGGTTCGCGAGATGGCGAGAGAGATAATTGTATTCAATTGAGCATTGAAATTCAAGCGGCACATCAGTGTGGAAAATATGGCAGCTGGAGCAGGGAATGGTAGAATAGCGGGATGATATTGATCGTTTTAACAAATTTAAACACACGGTAAACGACAGGAAAAGCAAAGCGAGGAAAAAGAGAGCCAAAACGGAAACGATGCTACATAGACAATTCGACAGAACAGGATATGTCCGCCCATTATATTGCACTCGAAATGTCCAGATTGTATGTAATGTGTTAATTGTTACCTATCATTGGATACTGAATAGTTTTAAACACGATGTTAATTTTCGGAATTTGCTTCAAAAATTTCTAATTTAATTTTAAAGATATTGTAAAGAAATTTTACCGAATAATTTTATTGAAAAATATATTTGTTATATATGCATTTATATGTTTATTATTCAAGTCAGTAAGTTTTCAAATTATTTACTCAACAAGTCTGTAACTATCACTGAAACTTTTTTTGTTTTAAATCTAAGGTTTTTACTTTTAACTCAAAAGTATTCGTGTTTTTAAACTGTAAACTTATGTTTTTCTAATAGAAATAAAAATTTTAATAGTTATACTGTTACTTACTATTATAGTTTTCTATTAACATTTTTATTTCCATTAAAAAACATAAGTTTATAATTTAAATACACATAACAAATAACAGAGTTCTTTATAAGTTGTATTATAATTAAATTTATGCTTATATTCCATTGTTTTTCTGTTACATACTTACAACTTTACCAGAAATATTACTTTTTGGTGTAACATTATACTGTATAATTTATTGTAATACGTTTCATGATTTCGGGTAATATTTTTTGAACGTAATTTACTTCAAGTGAAATATAAAAAGAATGTCAGTAATATCAAGTTATATGGTTATACAAAGACATTTGCGTCTAGCTTATATATATATTTTTAGTTAATTTTAATTTTAAATTTTGTTTGTTTATTGCGAAAGATAATATGAATTTTTTAATAACTAAAAAGTCAAGATTTGTTTTAGTTATTAAGAAAAATGCAAATTTGTATTTTATTGCTTTTATTTTTGTAATGGTAGATACAGTAAACTTGGAACATTTGCATATAATTAATTTTCTTTATAGTTTATATTTTATATATATACTAAGTGTCTTTATGATTTTTCTCCTAGAATCTGATTCATTCACTCTCTATTTAAAATAATACATTTACTTATAAATTATGCATTTGAAGATTTATAATATTTTATTATTTTAAATAATAGATTTTCTTTCATTTGAAATTTAAAATTATTCAAATATTAAAAAAAAATCATAAACACGAGTTTACTTTTATAAATTATCTGGTGTCGTACGTAACACATTTTAATATTGAAACTAAATTTAAAGATTTCTAGCTTAAATGAGACTTTAATGTAGGGATTTAAATAAATTTTGATAAAACAATTCTGAACATGCATGCCATTTAAATATAAAGAAAGTATAGTTACGGATTTCACAATTATAATAGTGACCAGAATTGAAATTTACTTAAAGTTCTGTAAATTTAAAGATTTAAACTAAATTTAATGAACAGAATAGCGCCATAAATCTCAAATTTGTTAAAGACAATTTATTTACAAAATGCCAACTTATAAACTCTTTGTAACAACGTGCTATAAATAAAATTTTAATTTTGTATATTACAAAACATTGTTTTAGAAGAAAAGTTTATAGCTTGTTAAAAATGTATTATAAATGTTTGTTTACATAAAAGTTTTTATTATTTTGTGCGTAGGATTACATCCTAAAGAACAAAGCAACATTATTATTATACCTTACATATTAAAATACAAAAATTTAATATAAAACTGTAGTTTTTAATCTAATTCGACAAATAATTAACTTTATTCAGAATAATTATTGTATATGAATGTTTGACAGAAACAAATTTCGACATAATAGAAAGAGTTTATGCCACACCCTTATGGGTACATGGCGTGATTGTGCATGGATGTATGTATGTAAAAAAAACTTGTTTCTTTTTTTAGATTTTATAATAAATTATTATAATTTTATAAAGATCTGTTTAAAGTTTCAAAAAAAGTTTTCAAAGTTTACAATATATAATATCAAACTTTTACGTCAAAGTTTAAATTAGATTTATTACATCAAGTTTAAATAAACAATTAATTTTACAAAAAAAGAACCTTAATTTTCACTCATAATTGTTCAAAATTAATAAAACATTTTGATAAGGAACAAAACCAAGCAAATTCATAATACAGTTACTAAAAACAACATAATTCACTTCCAAACAGACATTAATTTATAATAAAAGAAAAAATTGGAAAACATTAAATAACAATTATTTGAAATAAATAATGTATGAATTTCTGAATAAACTTAAAAAATATATTATAAATTCCTACAAATTAACTTATAGAACGTCTACATAGTTTTGTAATTCAAAAAAATATGCGTTCAGTCCAATTTGCTCTACAAATCGACAGACAGACATCCCGCTAAAACAGTTGATTCGTGTTACTATAAGCCTAATTCGTACTTATCTGTAAAGATCTAGATACATATGTCAAATTTAGTATGAGTACAATATCTCCCTTATCTTATATGATGTAACAATCGGTAAAAAACAAAAATAAAATAATGTATGTTTAAAATAATATTTGAAATAATTCAAGTTCAAGACATAATTAATGAATGTCATTAACACGGTAAGTGATTCCATAATATCACATATAATTTAGAAGTGAAATTATTACGAATATGGCAACACATATACATACGTATTTAGAGTAACAAAAGTTGTTAGAAACTGTTTGAAGGGGTGGGGAGGGGTAGCAATTATAACAGTTTTGAAATAGAAATGTGTGGCCAAACTGTATACGGAGAGTTAAAATGGACACTTTCAGCAACAACAGTTTATAAACTAAAACTTTTCCACACTATAAACTATGCGTATGTGTGCGGATTTAAATACATGAGGCCATTTGTATATATACATTTCAAATGAAGGAATCTTATCGTTAGAATTGTAAATTGTTTTTTTAGTGTAATTATGAAAGAAAATAGATTAGGTTAGGTTCGACAGGAAGTTGTGAAAAAGTAAAATTAACATATATTTTCAATTATGTTTTCCTACAAGTTTTGTATTTATATTAAATTTTTATGTTTAAATTTCGATAAAATACAAAAATACAAATTTTATGATTAGTATATATATATATATTAGGGTGGTTCTTATTTTGGCAAAGTCGGAAATTTGTTGCTCCCACCCGCCAAAATTATTCCAAATAAATAAAAAAAAATGTCCATACACTTCCCAGACCTGTCAGATGACATTAACCCGTGCCTGTTAAAGGCTCAAATCGCCTTTTTAGACATTTTGAGATATAACTTTTATTGTATTCACTTTAAAAATATTTCAAAATAATCACCAAAAAGCTAATAAAATATGCTTTTTAGTAGTCCAAAATTCATGCCATTCCGATGATTATTAACGGAGTGGTGTGAATTTGAAAAATATGATTTTTGACTCAGAAAAAAGCCATAATGATTAAGGATATATATATATATATATATATATATATATATATATATATATATATATATAGAAAGACTTTTTTTACTATGTTACAGCTTTGTTATTTTAATTCAAACATAAAACAGAAATTTATAAAAAGATATCTTAGGTTATTTTAAAATATGTTTCACATACAAAAGTTAGAAATTTGTATTTCTTATTAGAAAAACTAAACAATTTCGTATGCTGCATTTCAGAAATATAAAGCTAAAAACTAGATAGTATTGTATTAAATATTTAAAACAATGTTCACTGAAATTTTCAATAGTATAAAATACTGGAAAACAAAAATATGGAGCGTCAATTCTCAGTCACGTTCGTACAAAAACATTGTCTTATTCTTTTCAACTTCTTCTCCGTTATTTTCCATCTCGTTCTATTTCCGTTTAAATCAAATAACGTAGAGGCGAAGATGAAAAACTTAAGGTAACAAAATAAGATGAACACGAGAACTGAATAATGCAAAAACCGGCTATAATTCAAAAAACCGGAGCAGCCAAGCTACTGACTTTATACATTTGAATATGGCTTTGAATAGACAGACACAAACACACACACACACCAACCAACCAGCCCAGCACGAGAAATAATAATATAATTTCGAGTTATCCGAATAAAGCCTTATTCACATTTCCACATTTACTTTGCTTATTAGATAATTCAAATGTATAATCAAATTCCGAGCTGTGATAATAGATGAAGCGGCCGCCTTAAAGCAACTAGTATAAATAAAATAAAAATATATATTGTATTCTTAATTACACATGGCGTATTATATATTAGATTATAGTATTTTCTAGTAAAAAAAATATTTTTTTTTAAAGAATTTGAAAATCGTAGTTACAAATATTCTTTTATCTTTTTTTTTAAATTTTTGTATAATATAAAGCTACTAGCATAAAAGTTCTTTCCAAAATTTTTATTTTACAATATTTGTTATACAGAATATTTTTAAGTTGATTTATCTAATATTTTAGTTGTTTTATCTGAGAAAAATAGATGAATTTAAAACATCTAATTCAAGATTATGTTTAGAGTATTTATCGAGTGCAATTAAATACTTTTTCTAGTTTGTTATATATTTATTTATACTTATTGATTTATTTATTTTGCAGTTTTCGATTATTTGTCTAAACTTTATTTAAAATAACAATTTTTATTTAACTACTTAGCATGTAGTTGAAATAACTAATATTATTGGAAATATCATCTAATCAAATCATCTAAAATTTTGGTACCTAATTCGAATTAGATAAAAAAAAGTTTATTTTTAAATATTTGTTTAATAAAAACTTTATAAAAAGTCTTGGTGAGATATAGAAAAAAATTCCTAAATATTTTTTTTAATATCTATATGAGATAACAGATATCTAGATAATAGATTAGAAAATTGGTATTAGACTAATATTAACTAATACTATTAGTTAAAAGAAAAAACTTTCAAAATACATGAACATATTATTAGTGATAAGATAACAAAAAAAGTCATAAAAATTTACTGCATTTCTATTAAAAAAAATAGTTATTAATATTTTAAAAGGGTTTCATTTAAATTGTAATTTTCATTCTACAAAGAAAAAACATATTTTAAAAATGATATTAAAATAAAACTGATTTAGTAGATTTAAAAATTCAAATAATTTTAAAGTTTACATATTAAAATTCTACGTCTTAACCTAAATTCCAAATTAATTATTTTAATTATTAAATTTAAAATTAAATAAAAATAACCAAAAAAATTTATGTAAACAATTACGAATGCATTAGCAAGTACAATTGTATGCTAAAGAAAACTTTTAAATATGGCAACGTTATCTAGATAATTTTATAATAAATTGCAGAAAAATTAATCTAGATCAAATAATTAATATAAAATTTAAAATTTCTGAAATAAGATAAAAGATAACAATTTTTATCTTAAATTCATTGTTTATAAAATGTAACAAAAAACTAAACATAAAAAAAATATAATTTACAGTTACAAAAATATTTTTGTAAATATTTTAATTTACTGAAATGAATGTGACAATACAAAATATAGAAAAAAAATTAAAGTAAATAACACTTAAAAAATACGAGCAAAAAAATAAACAAAAAATTCGCAATTTCGATTGAAAAAATAAACAATTTGACATTATTTGACGTTTTCGTTTTACTGAAATGAAATTTCGATCACCAGAAATACTGAAAAACAGAGTTCGTTAAACATAAAATTGTGAATAGTGCTTTGTCGTTACAGGTTTTTTTTTGTTTCAGATCTAAGTTTTTATCATCTTCCAGATGCCTTTTTTTAGCCCGGCTTTGTAGCTTATGTGCCGGTCAATCAATACGTTACATAAATATGGCGTATATGTATGAGTATAGGTAGGTTTAAGTGCTATAGTTGAAACACATAGCAACAACGGTAGCGGGGAGGGGTTATAAAAATCGAGAGGAAAAATAACGAAAAAGGAAGTAAGAGAAACGGCAAGACAAAAATATTACGTTGCTGTGTGTACATTACTGATTTTGTTTACACTCTTGTTAAGATCAATTTTACGTCTTATTTTCTTAGGTGGAAAACTGTGTAGACGGAAAATAAAATACTATACACAAAATATTGCTTTAGAGATTTTTCTCAGTTCACTTGATATAAAAATAAATATATTTACTTAATAACAAGAATTATATAAGATTGACAAATTATATGTTAAATATTCAATAATAAAAATGAAAAATACGAGAAATGTATTTAATAATATTGAACAAATGTAATATTTCAATAAATATTACAAAATTGTATTTTTCAAATATTGCAATTTATTTCTATATCAATGTTTCTGAAATGAAATTTTATGAAATCATTCACAATATACATTTATTGCAAATTTTATTGAATTTTTTTTTTTTCATATTCAATGAATTATATTGTATTTATATAAATTTAATCTAATTGTAATTTACTCTCAGTTTAATCTCACGACAGTAAAATATATTAATATGCAGATTTACTGCATAAATATTAAATATTTCAAATGATATATTTTTTAGACGATTATTACGTCAGTAAAAGAAGATTATTACAAAAATACACTTTACAAACTAGTACTCAGTAGAAAGATTCTGATGATGATGTACGTAGAGTACGTCGGAACGTCAATTTTTTATATAAAATTAATACAGAACTATTACTTTAATATAATAAGATTTTTTACTACGTTAGCATTTATTTTATTATTTTAGATTACAAACAGTATATTCGCAAAGAGTTTAAAAAAACTATCAATTCAAATTGTATTTAACAATCAATCTATCGGTGTAATTTTTCTTATAAGAAGGGTTTCAGCCCAATATATCAATTTCAATTATCTTGACAGATTCTAGCTCAACAATTTAATCCAGAACCGACTGGAACCCGTTCATTGTCGAGCAAACCTAATCGAATCGCAAAGGATGCGATATATTTTTCGGCGTATGTAGATTGCAAACAGACAGGCCTTCATCGCTTGACCTTTGATCAAAATCATCATTCAACAAAGAAGGAAACCTCGTTTATTGTTACCTTAGCAAGATTGCTTCTCTTACATTACATACACGTACACCGGACCTTCCTGTTTAACCCTTACACGATACCTGCCCTATTTAACCGTTCTACTACGGAGATTAGCTCGGTATTTAACTAGCAAAATTACTCATTATGTTTTCTTTGTTATATGCTGTCATGCGTTCATTAAAATTTTAAAATTAACTTGTTTAAGAATCGTTTCTAAATACCAAGATAGTTTTAGAATATTGAAAACTTGTGAATAAATGGCAGCAATTATTTTTCTGTCCTCGAATCTGAAATTTTCAGGTTTTGTATCTAAAATGAAAATAAATGCAAAATAAATACAATTTTGTTATTGATGATTTTATTTATTTGAATTTATGAACATTTAAATTTTAATGATGTACTAAAATAATTAATTTATATAAAAATGTACAATAAAAATAATTTATGTTTATGATTTAAAATTTAATGTAAATTATTTGTATTTCCCTTTTGTACGAAAATTTCGCAAAATTTGATTGATAGCATAAAAAAGGATTTTGGTAATCCTTATATAAATCAGATATGATTTATCTTTTATATATTTTAATCTTCTTGTACTTAATAAAAAATAATGATCCAAAAATTTAAATAATGTAAAATATATTTAGCATTTCGGAATTTTTGAAACCATTCAAATATTTTAGAATCATAAATATTAATAAAAATTAGTAGAAGATGGAATTCAGTCCGTTATATATTTTTTATTATCTTCTAAGCCAACGTTTCGGCAATCACTATTACCTGCTCTATAATAAATACAAATATATATATATATATATATATATATATATATATATATATATTTATATATATATATATATATTGTATGATAATAATGGGTGAAGCAGCCAAAATGTTATTAGAAATCAAAAACTCATTTGATATTCACAAGCTTTCGGCACAATTTGTACCTTTTTCAAATGTATATATATATATATATATATATATATATATATATATATATATATATACATACAAATATATTCATATATACATATATAATAATATATAGAATAACAAAACAAAAATACTTAGGTACAGCAGAGTATTTTTAGTTGATGTTACATGTAACGCAAATATACATTATTTGAATAGAAAATTAAAAAATATCTAGTTGCTTGTCTGGATTGAAATGTCTTTTGGGTATATGGCGTGATTGTGTATGTATGTATGTATAATAAATAAATAATAAAATTTATTTAATAATATCAGTGTTATTTATATAACGTATAAATCAAGTATATTGAAAATTGTATGTATGAATATTACTATTCTAGAGATAACGACACATTTAGTATTTTGTTGAAGACGTCTACAACTATTGTAAAACTGCTGCCACCATATGGTTTATATTTGAAGAATGATTTGTTTCAACTACAATGTAGATACATTTTTGATATACACTATAAAATTGCATTCAACACACACATGCATGTTCAGTTTTTATATTAAAATTTGTATAAATTTAACCACAAATGATTTATATTCCTTGGAGAAATTAAATTGAAACAATTATTAATTAACCGTACGGGACACGATTTGCATTAAAAATATTATAAAAATACGTTCTATTTTAAGTTGCTTTGCGTTATTTTTTTTAATTATCTTGCATTTTTATTATATTTATATATAACAACTAATAAATATATACAGTATGTTCATTTCAAATGTTTTCATATTAAAAATCTTGTGACCAAAAATTTTTTAATTAGACGGAATATCTCATTAATAAATTTGCTGTGGTAAAGTATCCTGCATTGAAATCTAAAATAACTGAAATATCTCTTTGTAATCAATCACTTATAACAGTGATTGTTAGCAAATGCTTAAAGAATTGTTTAGATTTCTTGAAAATGAATTGACAAAAAAGAATTTACAAGTAAAAGAAAATCATGTTAATAATTAATATGACATATAATTAACAGCAAGCACATATGTTATGTGTTATGGATTGTCTTTTATATTTCGGGATTGGGTAAAACGCTTAATCAATATTAAAGTAATGTTATGTAACAAAATAATAAAAAACGCAAGATTTTAATTTGTTTTTTATTTTCTTTATAAATAAGATATTAAAAAAAAAATATTTTATTGAGAGTGCCAACTTTATAATTTATATTAAACACCAAAATTAGTGGGTAAGGTCTTGAATATCAGCAAACAATCATTATTCTAAAACATCAGCCCGAATATTCGTTGGCAGTTCTTGTTACTACTTTGACTGCAAGGAAAAGTAGTTAAGCGTTTGGTACGGTGTCTGTAACATTTTCAAAAAAAAAAAAAAATTGTATAGAAATCCTTTATATAGCCTGTAGATGACGAATCTGAACTTAGTTTATGTGGGTGTATGTGTGTGCGTCGTCAGCTCGCTCGCTCACTCGCTCACTCGCTCGCTCGCTCGCTCGCTCGCTCGCTCGCTCGCTCGGTCGTAAGTCAAAATTTTGTGGCCGCAACTCCTCCTAGACGGTTCAACCGATTTTAATGAAATTTTCAGGATAAATTTATCTAGTACCCAAGATGGTCATGTGGTTTTGGTTTTTTCCAGTGATGCCAACTTTCCGAGAAAAAAATTACTAAAGTTTTTAAAAATTCATATTGGCTACGTTATTTATCCGATTTTGATCAAATTTTCAGAAAAGATTTCCCTAATGCTCCCATTAATTACATAATTTTATTAATTTTCAGTGTTGCCAACTTTCCGAGAAAAAAATTACTAAAGTTTTAAAAATTTTATTATGGCCATGTTATTCAACCGATTTTACTCAAATTTTCACAAAAGATTCTCCTAGTATTCATATAATTTATGTAATTTTAACAAAATACAGTGTTGCCAACTTTCCGAGAAAAAAATTAGTAAAATTTTTAAAAATTTATTTTGACCATTTTATTTAACCGATTTTAATCAAATATTTATAAAAGTTTTTCCTAGTGCCTAAATAAATTATGCAATTTTAACAAAATACAGTGTTGCCAACTTATCGAGAAAAAAAATCACAAAATTTTTAAAAAATTCATTGTGGCTACATTATTTATTCGATTTTGATAAAATTTTCAGAAAAGTATCTCCTATTGCCCACATAAATTATAATATTATTAAAATACAGTGTTGCCAACTTTCCGAGAAATGTCAAAGTAGTCTATATATGGGTTTACCCATATACTTCTAATCTTGTTTAGATATGTAATTAGTTTATAGAAGATACACATTCACTATGTAAGGTTTCGATATCGAATAAATTTATCAAGTAACCTCGACAGTTGCTATACACCACCAAATAAATAAAAACAGAAACAAAAACAAAAAACGCGCACAACGCACCAGGCTCAGGGGAGCGACAGAGAAAAACATATTGGTAAATTGTAGAGGAAGGGGATATATCAGTAAATTGCATGTAACACATCTAGTGATAGAACCGGGGTTAGGTGACGTGAGGAAGGTCGACTTTAATTAGTCTAGAAAATGAACAAAACAAGTTGTATGGCATCTCTCATCCAGAATGTGTGTGGTGTATGTGTGTTTATGTGAAATATACATAGTGTTTGAGCGAGTTTTCCTCTTCGGTTTGTTGAATGAACGACAGGTGGCAAAGGGTGAAGTGTTATGGATGTATGGTGGTGCCCACCCCCCCTCACAGTCTATACCCTGCTCAAAATTTTAACCCTTGCCTGGCTGGATTTTCGAATGAGTTATTTAGATGTGGTTTTATGTTTGTATCACATTTTACATAAACAGAAAATTGCCTTTTTCCGTACTTTGATTTTATGAATAACGACAAGGGTATTTGGCTATAGACATATTATGGTATAAATATTAATGTTGTTTGACATTATTATGATTTATATACAATATGTGATAGATTTATCATAACATGACCTAATTATTTTTATTTCATTCACATATTTTTTTATAAATAATATTTAAATGTTTATTAAAGATTTCAATTTGAAAATTTGGGTTATAGTTCTGTATTAATATTTATTAATAATCAACGTACGTTTTCATCAGAAAAAAAGATACAAAAAATAACATAAAACTTTTGTATTTTTTTTCCTGATAAAAATGTATGTTGAGTTTGTCGAAACGTCGATTATTAATAAATATTAATACAGACCTATACAGGGTCATTCAAAATTAAACGACATCTTGCATGTGAAAATAAGCAGAAAATTTCCTATAAACAGAGGTCCTTAAATGCAGCGTTATTTGTTACTACAATACCACATTCTAAAATAAAATAGTTAGGAAAATTTAATTTTTAATATTTTGTTCAACAACCTGTATCTTGGTAACGCTGCATTTAAAGACTCCTGTTTATAGAAACTTTTCTTCTTATTTTGGTGAGAGGAACACGCCATATACAAAATGCCGTTTAATTTTGAATAACCCTGTATATAACATAAAGCAAATTTTTTAAATGTCAGTCAGGTATCACAATAAAATTATATATATATATATATATATATATATATATATATATATTTGAAGAAAATGTATAGCGTCTTACTCGCATGTTATATCTGTAACTTACTTAAATGATTTACAGCACTTGCCTCAGGCTTGTGTCGTAAATATCACCTTTTTAGATTATAGTCATCATATTATATATATATATATAAATACCTATATACTATTAAAATTTGAATAGAAACAATTCGTTTAATAACAGTTTCATAATTTATAACCGTGATTCTCAAAGTAGGCATAGGCAATATCGCCCCTTGTGGGCAATTTAAGTTCCGTGGTGGACAATGATGAGCCGATGGGTAATAGGAGAGGATATGAAGATTCTCAGGGGGAAATAAGTAACGCGCAAACATTATCTATATACAGCAGGGGGGGGGGGGGGAACATTGGAGATTTATTTTATTCATAATTAGGCAATAGCTCAAATAAATTTGAGAATCTATGATTTATAAGAACAGAATTATTAACATATAAAATCATATGTTTCATTTAAATTTACATAAAATATAAAATAGAAATTTTTTTTTATAAAAATATAACATTTTTATATATTTGCACTTATAAGTTAACATAAAAATATTTTTAAATGAATAAAAATTGTAGAGTGTAAATTTAATTTATCATTTCCTGTATCATATTATGAATATAACAACAAATATAATATTTCAAGTTTCAGTTGTAATATACATTACAAAACAAAATTATTATAAAATTTAAAATATATTATAAAATAAAATAAAAACTAAAGTTTTTAGACAATGTGTTGTTAAACATACGAGTAATATAAAAATTATGTTATATATTTGTGTTTGAATAATACAATTAAATTTCATTTTATTTTTCAAAAGCATGTTTGTATTGTATATTTTACTCAATTAGTTTATATAATTTAGTTATATTTTTGTTTGTAAATTTCTATAATTCATAATATTCAAATAATGGTTCCATTTGACGATAAATAATATTTTCAATAAATAAATTTCAATGTTCGACCAACTGGCGTGTACACAAGTAAATGTGGATTAACTAACCGTACAAATATTTGCGTTAATTTTATTAAATTTAATTAATAATATGTTATAAGGAGCAGAAAGTAATTTTTATTGGGTAGAGTTCAAATACTTGCGGCTGAGGCGCAGTCGAGGCTGAGTAATCTGTGCGAAATATAAAAAGAGTATTCTGCTCCAAACGAAACTAACCTAAAAATGAGTAAAAATACTTACCAAATAATCTTAACCTTACTAAAAGCTGTAGAATGGTAAGTATATGTATATATTATTTATATTTGTTACGTGATTCGTGAGAATTAATGTTTCTTTTTCGAATATAAATTTTTTAACAAATATAGCGGTGTACTTTGCATTTATTTGCACATTCTCAATAATCAAATTGAAATTCAAGCGAAAATAAACAATGCAATTGTCAATTAACGTAACTTGACATAATAATTTTTAATATGGTCGTTGGAGTGTATTTCTTTTGTCGAATATGCAGTTTTTGACAAATCTGGCGGCGCATATTGCATTTCTTGCACTACTTAACACATTTTAAATATCAAATTCAAGCAAAAATAAACAATACAATAATTATCAATTAACTTAACTTAACTTGACGTAATAGTTTGTCAAAAAGGCCATCGAAAATATTAAATTAAATACACTTAACGTTGTAGTTATGTTCAGTGTTGACACCAGTGACATATATATATATATTACTATACTAGTTACATAATGAGATCCTTCTACATAGACAATATAGTAACGTACTATCAATATTTTAATAGGCTTGTAGAAAAAATATTTTAGCAGTCAAAAATAATAATTTATATTTTGATTTTTGAAATTTCTTTTTCAGATTAATGGTAACACAACAGAAATAATAAATTAAGATACTGTGTTAATAAAATAAAATATTTCCCCCTTAAACCACAAAAAATAATATTAATAATCTTTGACCACAGGGTACGTTGAGTATATGTGTAAACCTATATCACTGATTAGAACTTTATCTTTTGCTACTGATGATAAAAGATTTGCTTTCAAAATACGTATATAGCTTTTTTTTTAAATATTATTGTTTCTGGTTTAAGGCAAATTATTTAATTTTATTACAATAGAAATAGATAGAACAAATAATCATGTTTGGATAGAAATAACTTGATAACAGACTCTGTATTAACACTTGTTAAATACAATACACCTTATCAATAAACATATAGAACCGAGTATTTAGAAACCAAATATGTTACCGTATAGATAATTGAGTTATCTTCCACACACTCTTCTTAATTTGAAATGTAAATTTAGCATTAAGTCTATACAATAAAGTTATCAACTTTGCGTATAACGTGGAAACCACATCGAAACGTATAAATTCCAGTTTCGAAAACACGAAATTAGACGAACCAAATAGTTAAAACACAAACAGTTTAGAAAGTTCCGTCTCCTCCCCACTACGAAAATAGTTTGTCAGTGAAAGAACCACGCAACAAGAGAACCATACATATTCCCAATACTCAAACTAAAACGGTTTAAAGTGCTTGTTTGTTGGTTTGTTAGTTTGTTAATGTATCATGTACACCTTGCACATACCAAATGCTTTACCTTAAACCACAAACATATACGGTGTGCTCACAAAGTTTACAAACTGATCAAAGTTTGTTTAATTTAACAGAAAAAAACTGTAATAGTTCATATTTAACATATGATAAAAAAAAATCTTTAAAAACTCATTTTATTAAAAATTCAAGCGAAAATCAACAATGCAACTGTCAATTAACTTAACTTGACTTAATAATATAGCCGTCGGAGACATCAAATTATCGTGTTTATTTGGTCGAATATGCAGTTTTTGACCACATAATAACGTCTTTCTACATAAGCAGTATGGTAACGTAATATTAATATTATGATACGCTTGAAGAAAAAATAAATTAACTATAGATTTATTTATTATAAAACTATCCGGAATATTTTTATTTTGTGTAGTACTTTTCTAATTATCTTTCTGGTTACAACTATTGTAAAACAATTTCAACATCAGTTGCCACAAACTATTTAAAGTTTCTCTATAGAATAAACTATCGTATAGAGTGTGTGTGTGTATACGTATTTATGTTTATATAAATAAAACGATTCAGATGTGTATGGTGAATCGCTTCAATCAATCGTCATCAGCATACACCGCACACACACACTCACAAACCCATACTTCGTCATCGATCAATCTCAATCGGAGCAGCAAACGCATATATATATCGAGTACGCCACGCCACACCACTCGGATTACGCGAATAAATCACTCAGCACTCTCTCTCTCTCTCTCTCATACCCAGTCACAGTCACTCAAATACATTGCGTCTGCCCAAATTAATAGTGAATCATGTCGCTCTGCTTCGTTCGGTACTCAATAGACACCACACGGCTCTCACACACACACACATATAGAACCAGAGAGAGAGAACGAGAACGCCTCAGAGCTACCAGAGAATAGAAGCTCTTGGCGTCACCGTGGTGGTACATTTTGGTGGATGCGCGGCTTCGTGATCGATGGCATCTAACGCGTATTGTTACCACTATGGGGAGCTTGATGCACGGGAATTGGGCAGGCCACCAAACCTCTGAAGAGAAACTGGTTTGATTCGACACGTTAAATTGTTGGCTAGGTTGCGTACACAAGTTCCTAAACTGACTCACATTTCCGTTAAAAACAACGGTCCGCTAAAATAAAAATTATGAAATTCCATAAGAAATCTTGCTATATAGCAACAACGTTTCTTACAAACGGCCTGATTCTCTAACAAAGTTGTTAAGTTTTAGCAACGTTGCTAACAACTATAACCAATAGAAACAAATATAACAGCTGCCATTTTAATTTTTCATTTAGTCTCAGCTAATATTATTGGCTAATATTGTTAGCAACGTTGCTAAAATTTAGCAACTTTGTTAGAGAATCAGACCGAATGTCTCAGAATTTTTGTTATAACGGACCGGTATTTTTAACACGTTTTTATTAACTCGCTTGCTTGTCTGTCTATTTGTTTGTCTGTTCGGTACAAATTTTCCAATCGATTTTAAACTAACTTTCCGATGAGTTAGAAACTAGAAACTTTCAACATAGCTTAGATCTCTATGACAATACAATATTAACTAATTAATTAATTAATAATATTAGAAATATTAATTTTTATCTTGTGCTATATGGATGAATTCCGAGCATTCGTGTATTTAGCATTTTTTTTTTTAATAAAAACAAAAAATATTTAAAACTAAAGGTATTATCGACAGAAAAACTTTTTATCGTTCTGACCATCGAAAATTTTTCTTATAGTATTATTCCGTTTACATTGTGCCGATGTTACAGTATCTAGTTTGAGTTATTCTAGTCATCTAATTCATCTGTTTTTTCAGATCAACAATGAGAGATTAAAGTGAAACATGCTGTATACATAAAATATACATTAAATAATATACATTATTAATTATAATATAAATTTTTGACCAAATTTATATATTTACATAAAATAGTAATTTACTAAAATTAACATTAAATTAAATAACTTCATTAATATAAATTGAAATAGTCCAAAAATTCAAATTATTATATTATAACATTTAATCGAATTAAAATTTCAAATTTAATTTTTGTCTGAAATACATTTTCATCGCATTAACCAAAATTAATATCAAAGTCAAATGAGAATTTTAACGTTCGTAAAAATATTTTTCAATATATTCGATAACATTTTTAAATAGTTAAAAGGTATTTGGAAATTGCTAAAAATCATGACAGAGCAGAGATAGGCATTTACAAGTAAAAAAAATTATTTTTTAACGTTTATTAATTTCATTTGTAATAAATGCGTAAAAAATTTAATATATGTAAAAAACGTAAATAATGTAAAATTTTAGTTTTTTTTTTATTACGCCAGTAGGTAGCTTTTTGTTTGTATTTGTCAAACTTTGTTGTCATATATATATATATGTCACGTTTTTTTTTTATTTTTACAAGAGTATGAGCGCAAATGTAAAATTTCATTGTAAATTAGTTAAAAATAGTTAAAAATATTCTACTTTGTGTCTGAAATGTGGAAGCGAAGTAAGTAGACATTATTAATATTATACAGGATATTCTAGTTTTTATTTTTTGTAAAATAAATGTAGCTGATTTTATGATATTTTTTTATAATTTGAACAAAAATAAATGTGATTATAAATATCCTTTTTCACATATTATACATTTTTTACTTTAAAAAAGTTGTAGAATTGTTTAATGTAAAAAAAAAGTTTTTTACGCATAAAAAATGATGTTTAATATATGACGTATTGTAAGTACCCATCCCTGTGACATAAGTAAAAAATAGAATAGGATAGATAATTTGTTAGAAATAAATAATTAATATGCTGGACATAATATTCAAATAAAATTTGAACTTATTTACTTCTAGAGTAAAATTTAGTATTATAATATTTAACCAAGTAATTTGCTCAGCTAATTTGTTCATCTAGTAAATTTACTAAGCGTTTATAGTACAGTTACTATAAGAATAAGCGTATTTAATTTCGTAAAAGACAATCGCTCTTTGCTTATAAGTATGTCATTAATTTTTATGACTAAACGTGTGACATCACTTGAGCTTTTAAAACGGAATGGAATTGTTTTGTCATTATGCCAACTTCCATACCTAACCTAGTCAGAAGTGCAATGTAAAAAAAGTGCATCATTTGACTTTGAAAAACACTGTTTCAAATAAAAAATAAATATATTTTATTTAATAAAAAAATGCAATAATATATTATATAAAATTTACCTAATTACGTGTAGAATAAAAGAAATTAGTTTTTATTCATTAGAAACTTTCATATTGCAAGGTTTTCCCCTAGATTATGACGTCCCTACAAACTAATATTGGCTTTACACAATGCATTTTTATCTTTACAAAAAAATGTGCAAACAAAATATTCTGTATTACACGATCCATGTTCAGTTTGTCCGTGACAGTTTATATAAAAAAATTAATGAATTAGAACACGTCCTATTTTTCATGTATTGTTTTAAATTATTTATCTTACTTTATTTGAAATAATTAAATTTATAGAATTTTCTGGGCTGATATGCCTGTTAAAATTTCTGGATATTGGAAACTTTCCAACCCCCCAAGAAATTTCAATTAAATAATAAATAAATTGTCAAAATGTATAATATGCGTTTACACATTAATCTTAATAGTCTACATATTAATTTTGTATATTTTCTATATAATTTTGAATAGAATATTGTAGAGAAAAATGTATCGTATTTGATAGCGATTCTTTCATAATAAATTTACTCTATTGTTTCCGAAACCGGGTCTTACAATAGTAACTTCCATTATCCACGTACTTTTTTTGCTCGAATCAAAATACCTTCACATCCACGTACATTCGTATCATCTATAATGCAAGTACTTATCCGACTAGTTCTAGACTAGACTAGGCTAGACAACAAATGTATCTAGTATAGTATTGCTGACATAGAAAATGGACGGTACGCGCAATGCATTATTCAAAGCCGGAAAGAGTAACGTTAACCCGACGCGTCGGCGTCGTGGCGCCTCGCACAATGTCCATGATATGGAAACATGAAAGACTTACGGTATATACAACTAGGCTCTAAGGTGGGTTTAATATCCTAAGTGCATACGAGACGTGAGACACACGGAACCGTTATTTTCTGTTTATGTTTTACGTTTTAGCGCGAACATAAGGTGGATGGTGCATTAGAGATGCGCTCCCGCCAAAACGATAAATGTGCAATAACTATAGTGTGAATGCACACGCTATTATTATGAATAATTTACGAAAATGCTTTAGTAATTTTGTTAGTGATTTCATTTTTGAGTAAGTAGGTACTTTGTTGGATTATGGTTATGGTAAATATAGTAAGGCTAGAATAACGTAATAAGTTATTTAATAATACACTACAATTTTCTCAAATATTTACTTAATGAAGATCCACGTTAAGTTTGCAAACACATCATAATAGCACATAAGTGAATATTGTATTTAAAATTTAACTAGTATTAATTATAGTATTAAAGCAATGTTTTCCACGAAGAGTTTTACAAATATTTCAATTTCCACAAAATCGCAGTAAACTAATATATAATTAGAAAATATAATCCCTTGCCGGGATTCAAACCTAGAACTTCCTGCTTTCGCTGAATAGATCCTAACCACTAGCTTACGAGCCAACGTCAAAACAATCACATTTTTTTCATTTATATTTTAATTTATTTAATAGAACTAACTAAATTAACTCATGATTTAGTCATTACTAGTCAAATACAATATATTTCCAATTTAACGAAAATTAAAGTCCGATTGAAAATCGTGGGCCATTCAGGCCAGCCAGAATTCGCCATAGAAGCAGAAACTGTCATTAAGTAATCACTAAGAATGCTATCTACGATGTATGGCAAAACGTCTGCGACGAGGATAGATCAAACACGACATATCAGCTCAAAAAATTCTACAAATTCAATGGATACCGGCCGTGAAAGTCTGAAGATAACTATTTTGTAATTCATTTAAATATTTACGAAAATATAAACTTATAAGTAAGGGTCAGTGTTTCGAATTTAATTAATTCTTAAGATAAATAAAATATCATTTATGATTGGTTAACAATGTATTCTCACATTTCATTGGCTAAATTTTAAATTATTCCCAGAGTAAATTTATTCCAACTTTTGGAAAAACTAGAGTCAAGTTATACAAATTTATACGTTTTATTTATAAACATAAAAATATTTTCCAAGTTGCATGCATGCTATTAGACATAAAAATTTATGAAAACTGAACCGTATACCTGTTGATCATAAAATTCCACTCGAAATATAAATACTAAAATGTAATATTTACGTTTATCCATATATATATATTAAGGCTAAAATATGGTTTTTAGGCAAGTGCCAGTTTTTTTCATTTATTTTGTGCAGGAAAAAAACGAAGGACACAACAAGAAGAATAAGTAGGTTCTTCAATATTTTGAAACGGAACGGTAACGTAAGTCTTCGTGAGCTTTTATATGTTGGCAGGAACACAAGGCGAACGCGTCAGCGGTTTGCTTATACCTATATATATTTTGCCTCCGAACGCATTTTTCATCTGTTATGAAATTTTTCGGTTATAATTCAACATGATATTTATTATTCATAAAAGTTTTTCGCGTGCTGTCCTTTGCGGGCGGAATAGTCAGTAATGTTTTCATTCCGTCTCCTCTACGTACGGTTCATGTCTGATGTTGGCCGTCTGCTTATATAACGTACGACTCTCTTGTGTAATTTATACACAAATAGACTCATGTTTGCAAATGAAGCTTTTTCTCAAATATTTATTTTATTACTGCATTCATTCTTCCCTGGCATTGTTATATTTTCTATTATTTTTGTTCATAAATACACGCAAACTTAATTAAGTTGCATTCTTCACAGATGACGTAGTAAAATAAAAAATGCTTTATGAAACCGGTCGTTAGTATAAATAAAAAAGAAGACAAAACTCACAGTAAAACTGCGAGTAAATGTCTTTCAGTTAAAATATAATCTCAGGTAAAATAATAATCCTACATTTAACAAGCGCGATAATATTTGTAACTGAACATGTATTTCATAATCTTAATCTAAAAAACAAACATCGTTAAAATTTACAAATATTCTCAAACAAAATAACATTGGTATTGGATTATTTTATTCAGTAATTTCAAGTAAAAAACAAAACAACGACATATGTGTGTGCATATCTATATGCAAACACATCGTGTTTTCGATTTTTCTTCTAGCTTTTCACAATAATTCCCATTACAAGCAATACGAGGCAAGTGGGAAAAACCTATTTCCATTTTCATTCACCCATTCGCATTGTCAATAAATGAAAATGTTTACAGATAACGGCCGGAAAAGCAAAGTTAGCGCAATAGCTTCCCGATAATGTCTCAAACAAGATCCCTGTGTGTTATCGATAACACATTTCAAAATATATTCCATCAATATCAATTTCGGATTTAATTTTCTATTTTTTTTTTGCAAAATAAATTACATAATATACTTAGTATGTTCTTTGAAGAAGATAATTAATTTTTCAATATATTGTTAAAAGATTTTTAATTTTCTTGCTGACAAGATATCATTGTAAGGTTTTTTTTGTTGTTAAAGATTCCTTTTCTGGATTCTTTAAGAATTTTAACAAAAGCATTTTAAGCTTTTGTGTGTAATTGATTATAATTTGTTCCATACAAAGCGATAAAAGAAAGGTTATTATAAAATAAAAATTTGCTTCGATGTACAAAAATTGTTTTGGAAGATGAGTCCATAAAGTTCAAATAAACTGTATTGCTTGTGTTAATTTAATTACCAATGGGAAATATTCAAGAAAATTTTATCCTTGTTTGTTATACTCATATTGATTCTAGAAAAATTTTAAATATAAATAATTTCCAAATACATTTATTAAAATTTATCAAAAATAAACTGAAAATCAAATTTGTTTTACAATTACAGAGTGCTTCGGATTAACTACTTTTCTAGTCCATAAATAATCTATCTACATTTAAATAATTAACAATAAATTTTGTTCAGTATTTGAATTATAATTTAAAATAGTTTTATTTCTGTTTTTCGAATTCATTCTGTATTTAGACTGGTTAGTTTGATAAAGTATTTAATAAATAAACAAAGTAATCAATAACCATATAAATTTGTTTAATTTCTGTGTGTTGGGGACATTTATTTTTCGTCAAATAATTTTAAATCGATTTAATATGTCAGTCTTTGTTTTTCAAAATGCAAGTAATACATTCTTGTTACAAAAAAAATCATTATTTGAACTTAGTACGCCACTGACTATAATAAAATGTTATATTAGATATTTTATTCATTTTTATGTATTGCTTTTTTTAAGGTTCGACTTTATGTGACAGATATTCGTATTTTATGCAGAGATCAGCTGTAAATCTTAATGCATTTATAAGAAATTTTATATCTACGTTCCCACTTTTTTCTCAAATATAACGTTATTTAGAAATTTAAATATTTAGAAGAGTTATCTAGCTTGCTACAAAATTAGTTATAAAATATAAAATATTGCTATAATGTTTACAATATTGCGATAAAAAAAAAATTGATAAATAACTTATGGTCTATTCTGATCATATACGTAAAACCTGTAGTATATACTAGAGAATGTTTTGTCTTCCTCTAGTATCTTGTAACGCTACAGATCTTACAAATGTAAACAGAATACACCCCTATTTTTTAAGCATTTAAATATATCAAAAACTATTTAATAATAAGTTAATATCAAAATAAAAAGCTTTAGGTTAAAATTCTGTCTAATTGTATATTAAAATTCGATATAATGAGTTCTGAAATATTTTTTACCATGTTAACCCATTTTAGGCCGTTGATGCGTTTTCGCAACGGAGACTTCATGATTTTTTTTCCATATCAAAACAATTGTAAATACAAAAATCAAATGTACATTTTAAAGTTTGAGGTTTGAAGATATCATAACAATTTTTTTAATGTAATTAATATGAATATTGATTTTTTTATAAATTTAGACAATACGGTCATTTTTGGAAAATCAAACTCGTCGAATTGAAAACGAAATAAAATAAACAATAACAATAAATTAAGTTCCCTATTGTTAGAGTTTTATTTAGTTGTTTATAATAAATTGAATTAATACAAAATTTGTGGATATCTTATTATTCTTTGTGTATTTACAACACTTTGAACATGGTGTTGCGTTTTCGCAACAACGGCCTGAAACGTTAATATCGCAAGCGCGTATTGGCGCTGCGCCGTATAATCATAACACGGTTTAGCGCGCTTACATTTGATGTAACAAACGCATTTTTGCTTCGCATTTTGGATGATTTCTCGTTGCGTGGCAGGGTAAATTGGCTTTTTGGTTCGAACTGTTCGAAATGACTGGACGAAAAAGAAAATCTGCGAGTGGAAAAAAGTCCAGGTCTTCAAAAGGACGAAATTTGCAAGAAGTGGAATCACAAGTCGACGAATTGAGAGTGTTTTGCGTAAGCGAAAGTTTTCAAGTAGTCGGAATAGAAGAGCATGTATGAGAGGAATTATGAATGTGAATGAAGCGAAAGTTGCTTGTTTGGATAGGAGTGTTTGAAGGCGACTGATTTCGAGATGATGAAAAGAGTTTGTGCCACACCCTTTTAAGTACATGGCGTGATTGTGTATGTATGTATGTATGTGATGCCATCAAACAATACCCCGACAGATGAAAAAGATTGTGACGGCGAAATCACAACAACATCAACTATAATTACAAATTGATATTAATTTTTTGTCAGAATTCTTATACCACATTCGGCCGTTGATGCGAAAACGCAACAGTTTGTTTCTCTTACTAGAACAATAGGTAAAAATTTTTCCAGCGCGTATTTTTCTACATTAGGACTCTATAAACTAGAATACACAACAAAAATAAGTTTTTTTAAACGTTCTTTTAGTTTGGCCAGAAATGGGTTAAGTTAATAATATATATACCTATATATATATATATATATATATATATATATATATATATATATATATATATATATATTAGTATTGTTATTAGATTTAATGTGAACTTTAATAACAAGCAAAAATACAGTATTGATTTGTAATTACAGTATATGAAAAGAATGTAAATTGTGTGGCGTCTAGTTAAAAATGCGTCGACTTTGAAAATTTATTTTTCTAACTTAAATGAAGCGAATTTATCACGTTAACTTTTTCGTCGAAATTTAAATCTAAAAAGTTGGCCATTGCCAAGATAAAAACTTTCCTACCGTTTTCATTTTGAAGTAATTTGTTAGAATTCGTATCAATCCATTGTCAGTTCAAAAATGATACATTATTATCATATTATAATGAAATACATATATTATTTTTTTTTTCAAATAGAAACAATTTGATTAATAAGAAAAATCTTTCTATTAATATTATCGTAAAAATTATGTAATAGTAATTACGTATCCAAGGTTGAGTATTTTCTTAAATAAATCGTGGCTTAAATATTACTCCTACATTTTACTGCTGGCATATTTTATTCATGTCATTTAACTAATTTTAGTATAATAATAAAGTAATTGTAATAAAAGTTTTTGATTTTAAATAATTTCGAAAAATATTTTTACGGATTTAGATGAAAAAAAATTCTAAATCAAGTTCTAAAAGTGACACATATCAATTGTTTTTATTATTTACTAGTAAAAGTCAAATATTTATTATAACTAGTGAAAAATAATAATAAGCAAAATAGTAATTAAATAATTTGAAAATAGATATATTATTATTTATTGAAATACCCAATTTTACAAATCAAAATTATTTTTACTTTTGAATTAATAGTAAAACTGTTGGTTTTAAAGTAATATTTTTTTCAGTGAGTTGGAATAAATGTTTACTCGTACTTCAATAAAAATAACAATATTTTTTTTCTTATAAGTTTATTAATATATTTAAGTGACCAAATGTAGAAATGTAGCTATAGTTAATAAATAAAGCAGTTTAAAATTTGTCGTGTTTGAATATACGGAAGCATATATGTCATGGGAAGTGATATAAATGACTGAGGTACTTATTCTAATTTCCATAGTTGAATGTGGTCATCCTCCGTATGATATATAATCATCATCTATTGGTATTAAAATACGAGATCAATACTATCATAGTGACACTGTTTTACCGGCACAAATTTTCATTCCAATAATATCTTACTTAATATTCAATTTACTTTTGTTTTAGATAATTAATTAGACTTACTAATGACAACACTGATACAATATAAATTATATGTCAAATGTTTGTCAGTTTTATTATGATAGCAGAAGAATACAAATATTTAAGGATGGTCTTTATTTTGGAAAAGTCGGAAATTTGTTGCTCTCACCCGTCAAAATTCTTTCACAATGTTGAACCTTTATATATGTATAGAATTTAATTTAAAATTAAATAATCTAAAAAATAGTAAATATAAAAAAATATAAGTATATAAAAAAATGTTTTAACAGAAATAAGTAAGACATTGTATATATGAGATAATAAAGTTTCCTAATTTTATTTATTTATTTCAAAAATAAAACAATAAATATTTTCTGGTTTATTATTAATATACAACATTTATTAAAATGACACGATTTATTGATAAAACTAATATAACAGTTTTTAAATACCAAAAACGTAAATTTCATCGCACCATTTTACAAATCAACAAATTCAAATCAGTTTAAATTTATATTCTAAAATCTAAATACCAAAACTAATAAACTTTATCAGAAATTCATTAAATACTAATGGACCTTTGATGTTTATTTCCAAATATATATATTTCCCAATTTCTATTGTCAACAAACCAGCTAAATTAACAATAAAACTAATATCGGAATAATTTTATAGGATTAAATTAAAAAAAAAAAAAAAAAAAAACTATCGGAGAAAATCATGAAGCCGTTTACCGACGCAATAGCAGTGAAATGATACGATTGAGAAGACATTTAAAACAGTGTTGAATCGCTAGTAAAATTGCTTAGAAATTTTACGCTCGTGCCCATTTTCGAGGTTGAAAAGTAATCGGGCTACCGTAATAGGATATCCGGTACACCAGTTCGCCTGTCACTTTCCTACTATTTGCACTTAATCGCTAACAGAAGAAACGATGAGACAGATTCGTCTCTTTCTCAGATCAACCATAATATAGATAGAGAACACAATACAATGCTTTATTATATTAATAAGATAGAGAAGTTTGTGTTTATATTCGTTTCGATGTCTCTGTGTTAGCTGATAAGCCCAGTTTAGATATATAAAGATGACTGGCTACAAAATGTAAACAAACACTTTATTCATCTATTTATAATTACGGGTGTTGCTCTAATTACAAAACTGTCTACATCTACAATATAAATACGCGACTATATAAATTGGCCAATGTGATTTTTGTCTGTGCTTCTTAAGAAACAACAATTTTTAACATAGTAAAAAAATCTTTCAGAACTTATTATATTAAAATAGAACGGCTTTATGATATAGTTCTGTATTAATTTTTAATAATAATCAACGTTTCGACGTAGTCTAAGTACTAGGTAAAAAACCAATAAAAATTTATAAAGAAAAAGATAATATCAATCAGATTGATGGCACTGATTTAAATATAATTTGACTTCCTTTAATCAAAAATTTCTACATTTCATGATCTAGTTACTTATTTGTTACCTAGTAACTTGTTTCCTTGTTCTGTTTGTTTACTATAAATATCATTTCTATCTTTTTTCCTGATGAAGGAGCACGTTCAGTTCGTCGAAACGTTGATTTATTAATAAATTATTATAGAACTAAAAACTAAAACCGTTTTATTCTAATAATTTTTAAATTTTATATCTAATATATTAATATTTTATATATTATAAACACAAAATTTAGTCAAATTATTCAAATGCAAATAGTTTTTCTTTATAAATACGAAATATAATTTTCATTTCTGTCTTCATATATAACCTAAAAAACATACCAATGGTAATGGTAATTTATATATTTTTTCTTGTATAAATGTATTATTTTCTTTAATCTTCATCAATATTTTTCAATCCTGTATTTTAAATAAAAACTACATCCATCCTTTTTTTGATGTATATAACAAAACAATGTATGTATTAGACAACACATATCTGTATTTATGGTTGATCTGATGTACCATCCTAGTTCTTCTCTCATTTCAATCATTTCGCCTCTGTCGTTAAGTGATACATTTGTTCATTTGCATTTTATACATATTCGTGCACAGCAGAATTATTCGGTTGATTGCTATGACGCAATCAGAGCCATAATTATATTATTATTGGAATTTGCACGATGGCAGAGTTAAATCAATTGTTTTATGTGTGGGAATAAATTCTTCTCATTCTTAGTTAAACATTTATAATTATGTAAAATACTGATTGTAAAAAAAGAGACAAAAATTTTCGGAGCAAATTAAGTCAAGATATTTTTAAAAACGTGTTAAAAAAAACATTAGGTTTAAGTTATTAATGTTTATTATTTGTTTATTATTTACCGACTGTCACTATCACATATGATAAGGAAGGTATTGTAATCATATCAAATTTGATATATCTAGATTTTTTACAGATAAGTACGAATTAGCTTTATAGTAACACGACTCAACTGTTTTTAGCGTGATATCCGTCTGTCGGTCTGTCTGTGGACACTTGTAAAGCAAATTCTAAACGGATTGTTATAAAGTTTCATATTTACGCTTCAGAGCTAAATATTTAAATTTGATCAACTTTTGGTAAAAATTTGCTAACCAAAAATCTGTTTTTTGCATTAAATATTTATTAAGTTAATGTGAAAAATATATTATTGTTGAAACAAAAAACAAAAAATATCTTGGAAACGATTTATTTGCGGACCATGTATATTAAGACTTTTCGACTTATTTTTATGTATTATATACTCTTTAAATTTGTAATTTTTTTGTTAACACTCTGTATACCTAAATGATTAAGAAAAACATCCAAATGACATTTAATTCTGGTAGTTCTAGTGTTAAATATATTTGCCATTAATCAAAAAAAAATTTGTTTTATTTCAAGTATAGAAAACATCAACAAGTCTTCAAGAATTTGCAATCACTTTAAAATCCTTAAAAATAATGTCATTAAATTTTCCAGTATACAATATATAATTTCCGTTAAGTATCATTGTCTTAAAAGTGAAGTGAATGTTTATCTCTGTTAATTGCATTTCCTATTTACAATAAATATATTTCAATTGCATGTTAAAAATCAAAGAGTTTTATACAAGAAAACAATCTTGAATTGAATGAATATAAATTGATATCTAGATATACGGAAATATAAATATAGTCGCTATAGACGATACCTGTTTGACTATTGAGGCATAGAGTGTATACGTCAGAAATAGAGAGAGAGAGAGAGAGAGAGAGAAAGGTACTCTACCAGAAATGGTATTTGATATAATCCGCTATAGATCAAAAGATCCAGAGCTTACATTTTACCCGGGGAACAAAGCAAAACAAAGTACTACCTCTCCGATAGAGAAAACTACACAAACGCCGTACCGCCGTCCCATCTCAAATTCGATTCCAAAAGGTTTTATACTCAGTTCCACTTCGAAACGAAAGGTACGAAAACCTGTATATGTAGGAAATATATATATGAGTCGCTGGAATCGCTAAGAGCTAAATCCACATATACGCAGACATCGTTACGTAACGAATGCGGTGATCGTTTGAATTAATGGACAATTTGCCGCAATCTATTCAACCAAAACGAAACTATTGCAGTACAAGAACGCGGGAAAATATACTCGCTATTTTTGTCGAATCGTATCGTAAATTGCCGTCAGATTTAAAACGAAACTAGTTTTACAAATGTGCGTTTAGGAGATATTTGTGTGATTGCTACAATAAAAAAAGTTGTAAATAAATTGAATTTGCATAGTAAATAGTAATTGTACATGTTTTCTTTATACGTAACTAGTTGAATAGTCAAAAATACATTTTCTATTTTGCGGATTAAACTGTAAATTGCCGTCAAATTTAAAATAAAACTATTTTGACAAATATGTTTAAAAAATATTTGTGTGGTTGTACAAAACAAGTTGAAAATAAATTAAATTTTTACACTGTAAATAATAATTGTAAAACTTTTATATGAAAAGTAATTGTAACATAATAATTTTAAACTTATTGTATTGCAGTTAATAAAATTTACACAAAATTATAATAGGTAAATATCGTAATAAATCAAGGTAAGCAACTTTTGCTTTGTTCACAGTTATATCTTTTATAGATGTTCTTTTATTATTATCACTTGGAAATATTCATTCAAAACAAAACAGATATAAAAATAACAAAAATTTGCAAAATTTTAAGCAGAAAATAAAACAAAATCGCACAATTTATATTTGATCCTAAAAACCTAACCTAAAAATTAAACATTCGCAAGTAATATATTCAAATGATCAAATAAGGCTTGAAACAAGTAGGCAAACTCTAGTTCCGCGCCCGTTCGCCTCAAATTGAAGTGGCAAATTCACAGTTTCATCCCTTTTCTCCAGCGCGAAACTATTTCGTAATTTCGCAATTTCCACATTACATCAAAGAACGGAGCGCGGCAAGCAACATCAGCCCAGGCGTTTGTATCTGATAAAATGTCTAACCGCTTAAACGTAGACAAGAAGACAGGCAGCTCCCTCAGAAAGACAACTATGCGATAATTCGGACATGGGTCGGGGAAAGCTACAGGTTATACGATCTACAATTATGCGACAACACCTCCCTGTGCTTAACCACACGGATTCAGTCAGTGAAATTTTACGAAATGTTACTATTAACTAGTTTACTCATTTACGCAACGGATTAAACGAAAAACTAAATCACTAAAACAATTGAATGTGGAATATAATCTATACATATACGGGAGCAAGTTAATAATCCCAAACAAAGTTAAATATAATTATTATCAAGAACTTTTTGTTAATAGTAATGTAAACAACTAGTTCACAAATAGATTCAGTTATCAACTGACTAAACAATTAAAGTATTCTGAAACAATTGACAATCGTTTACTTAATCACAGGATCACGTAACAGTGTTTTTATGCAACTTATACTTAATTCCTGATAATAATAGATATTCTTTTTAATTTTCCGATTAGTTATTCTAGGAATAACTTAATGCATTAACATTGATCGAATAAATCGAATTAGTAACTAGCTATTGTTTATTATTATTAGAAAATATATTATAACTTATCGATACATTTGCTATTACCATAATTTATGATTATAAATTATATTTATTTTTATTTATTACACATTCATATAGAACCTTAAATTATTTGATTACATAATAAGCAAATTATCATTTCACTAATAACTATGTTCAAAAAATAAACAAAATTATAAAATATAATACAAAGCAGCATGTACCAAGTTAGTCACGCGGCTAAGAGACAATTAACGGCGCTAATCGACATTTAGTCGCGCGACTAATTGTAAGTTGGTACATGCAACTATCTAATAAATTTACAAAGTAGTATAACTCTCTGTAAAACGTATAAATTTAAAAACTACACTCTATTTATAATAAAAATAATTTTTACGTTTAAGTGATGAGTCATTACTGTTGCTGTAATAATATATTATAATTATTTACTCTTGTTTAAGTACTAATTCATAACAGTTCTAAAACTTCAGTTGCCTATTGTTTAATCTTATACCTTCAATACAAAAATTTAATTATCATTAAGCTACATTTACACTTCGGTTTTAGCAATGTGAATGTAACTTAATGATAATTAAATTTTGTCGTGTTTAGAAGATATTATTCTAATCTAACGTAATGATTATTACTTATTCAAATAGAATAAAACTCATACCTGTGGCTCGTGCCGTAAAAAATACGTGCTCGCTCAATAACATATTATTTTATTTAAAAATAAAATGTTCTTCAAAAAAATTCAAATTAGACCAAATATATTTGTAATATTTGAATAAAAACTGAACAACCAAAAACAGTATAATACCTCTAAATAATTTTTAAACAAATATTTTTTGATAACAGTCTAACATACCTAATTACATTTGTTTTTTTTTTTTTTAGTTGACAAAGTAAAAGTATATGACAGTTGACACAGGATGTCCGCGTCTGATACAAGCCTCCAACAAAACCGTGCGTCTCTTTAATTAGACTCGTGTATGTTAAAAATTTTACAACTTTTCAAAAATTATTCATCCTCCCTTATAAATATCAAAATTAATTATAAATTTACGCGCTGGATTAAAGAGAAAATTAAATCGCAGCCAAACAATTGAATCTGTTGTAGGATATACATACATATATCATGGTTTTGTTTTGAGGTTAGAATTTAGACAAAACCAAATTTAACATTGTCATATATTTCAATCAAATTTTAGACAATTTATTATCTAAGTCAATTAATGTCAGCTACGTTTGTTGTGTTAGACATGCAAGTTTAATATTCTGCTTGACAGAAATGCTGTTCTAGACTAATGAATTATATATTATAATTGATGTAATTAGAAGTTGCAAACATTAATTTCATTTTACAGTTTATGGAAATTATCGAATGTTGAATAATTGATTTGGCTGAATCAAAACATAAATTAACACATCTAAGTTTGTAGAATATTTTAATGAAATACTCATTTCGTAATGTCAAATTTTATTTCAATTATCACGAAATTAATGTTGAGCTTTAGCGCAGAACTAGTGTTTCTAAACCAAAATACTTACACAATTAAAAAAATACAATGCAAATGAATTTTTTTTAGTTTTATTAGTATTTTATATATATTATTAATATTTTTTAACAAATGTATTGTGTTTTATAAACTAGTAGATTGTACAACTCAGAACCAATAGTATTACAACTAAAACGTAGAATTAATTTTGAGATAAGTAGGAAAGTGTGAACAAAGAAATTTTTAATGGATTCTTTATCTACATATCAATTAAAAGATTAGAAAATGATCTACTGTGGCGAAATTTAAATAAAAATAATATTATAAAAAATCCCAAACCACACTTAAATTAAAATAAAGCTAAATACGTATTTCGGAAGCTAAGCTTCCACCTTCAGTAGCAAATAAAATCTACAAAATTCTTACCTGTTATCCAAAGTACATAAGCACTTAAGCACTTGTCAAAGATCACTGGTGATCACAGTGATCTTCGACAAATGCTTAAATGTTTATGTACTTTGGATCACAGGTAAGAATTTTGTAGATTTTATTTGCTACTGAAGATGGAAGCTTATTTATTATTTTAATTTAAGTGTGGTTTTGGGATTTTTTATAATATTATTTTTTTTACATATCAATTACTAGAAATAAATTTGTTATCTTATATATATATATATATATATATATATATATATATATATATATATATATATATATATATATATATATATATATATAGAATAGTTGCATAAAATTTTTGAACTTAAAATAATTTTTTTCTTAAATCGTTCATTTTCTATTAATTATATAATAAAGTCAATTGAAAAGATTACCTTAATTTTAATTTTGTTTCTTAAACTTAAGAAATACACATACAAAAAAAAAATTTGATACATCACAAACTTGAATAAAACTACTGGTAACAGTGCAACTTTTATTTGAACAAAATTTTAAATTCCTTTGACATACATAAATAAAACATGTAACAAAAATGAAATATCTACAAATTAACATACTGCAAAAATATTTATCTATGTATATAACCCCCGAAAAAAAATGGCAGTTTCTTGTCAACGAAAAGTGTATAATTGAAAATAAACACAGAGAAATAGTGGTAGGTATATTTGTTGTGTAAATGCAGGCAACATTCATATATACATATATACAAGGATAATAGCAATGGCAATGGAAGAGAAGCGAATTGATATAAAAGCGAAACGACACATACACACACAACCATTTTCGGGCGAGCATTGAAAACTGAAATAAACTGAACCAAACTGAAAATGGAAGCATTTCTATTTATTTATCAAGCAATTTGTGATTCAAAGTTAGATAGTGGGTTGGGCTGGACGAGGAATATACAGCCGACACCACACGCCCACAATCGCACGCGTCCCCGAAATGTGCATCAATTTCCATCGAGGAAAAACTCTCAATCGTCCCCATATAGAAAAACATATCCGCTTACAGAACCGTACTTCCACACTTTTATATAATATTTTACACGCTATTAAAATAAAACAGTTTTAAGATATAGTTTTGTATTAATTTTAATTAATAATCGACGTTTCGACGTACTCCACTATATCCTAATGTCATTTTGTTCTAATATAATAAATTCTGAATGATTTTTTTAATATGATAAGTTCCATAATTGGATTTTGAAAAATTATTTAAAATACATTACTTATGTACCATTAGACAATCAAAAAAAAAACAAAATTTAGTTTCACTAATTAGTTATAAAGCTATAGAGTTACATAGTTTGAAACTTTAAATATTGTATAAAGTAATACTTTGTGAATTTTAATTTATATTAAATAATAAAGAACAAAATACACAAATATTTGTATTTTAACTTTTAACGCTTTCATGTTTCTGCTTATAGTGTGCAATTTGGTGGCAGCGTTCTTTGTTAAAAAACTTTTCCATCTTGTTTACAAACTTAATAAAATATTTAAAAAAATTGTTTAGTTTCTTATATAGCATTTTGAACATGCAACTAACTACTTTAAAATTTAATTAATAAAAGCAAGAAAGAAAACTTGCAACTAGATTCTACAATATAGAATATAATAGAATCAAACTTAGCTTTTGACTAATTAATTAAACCATAATACAAATTTACAAAATTATAGAAATTACAGCAAATTATTAACTTGCATTAGATTTATTAAAGTAAAACTTTTTAATTTCAAACTTAATTTTTTCGAATCTATAATATATTTCGGTAATTAATTATAGTCAAGTAATCCATTGTAAAATATATTGTTAATAGTATTACTTTTAGTTTTTTTAGTAATATACGTAAAAATTATCTACATTTGTAACATTATAATTATGCACACTATTATTAAATATAAATTTATTAAATATTACATAGAAATATTCATAATTAAAAATTAGTTTGTAGCATACCATCTCTGTGTAATGTGAAAAAAATTATCAACATAAAACATGTTTTTATCAAAGAAAATGCGTACATTTGTAAACATAATATTTTTATAATTAAATGTTGTTGAACTTAAAAATAATTCAAATCTCAAATGATAATTGAATAATAACAAGATAAAAGTTTTGTTATGTGAAATGAAAGATATAATTTTTAAATTAAACTTTTTAACAATTTTAACTTACATTAACACGGGTCTACAGTACTTTCAAATTACTTTTTCATTTGTAATCAAATTAATATATATTCAAATATGCAAGTTTTTATTGTTGTTAATACGTTTAAATGAGCTCAAAATTAAATTATCATTGACTGATATTATATCCTTTCTAGGTGTTTTAGTTTATTTGTTTAATCTTGTTCTTATGACAGTTGCATAGAATTTAACCGGTTTTAAACCGAATGAGTTATTGTTTAGTGCATTTTTTTTACATTAGGTAAAGTATGTAATAAATAATCAATAAACATTTTAATTAAGATAGTAAAAACAATCTTTCAGAACTCATTATATTAAAATAAAACGGCTTTCGGTTCTACTTCTGTAATAATCGAGATTTCAATGAACTCAACATCCACGTCTTTATCAGTAAAAATTATACAAATGACATTTAACAAATGAGTTTTTGTCAACTTTTTACACTTCTAGAGAAATAATTACTATTGCTGTTAATAAAAATCGACTTCTGATAAATTATTTATTATAAAATTGGTCGTAATATTTTTAATTTTTTAAAAAAGTACATTTTACTAATATTATTAAATAACTAAAAATTATGTTTGTATTTGTAATATAATATATTTCGTAAAAAGCCACAATATATATAAAACATACATACATATACAATCACACAATGTACCCAAAAGAGTGTGACACAAACTCTTACCACTAGTCCGTAATTAAATTTTTTCAAACATTCCTATCCAAACAAGCAACTTTAGTTTCATCCACATTCATCTAACCTAATTCATACATGCTTTTCTATTCCTACCACTTAAATAACATTTGCTCACGCAAAATATTTCTCAATTATACCACTCCATCTACTAAATGTAAATATTAAAATAATGCTTTAGTAAAAACTTGTAAAATTAACGGCACTTTTAAATAAAATAGCAAAAAATATAATTAATCTACATTTTTATATTATTTAAAGAAATAATAAAAATATAATAACAAATTTTATAACATAAATTTAAGGCCCAAAATACTAATTAATTCTTTAATATTAATAGGATATTAAGAAATGAACATATATAATGTTTGTATGCCATATTTATAAGCACCCATTTTTTATACAAATAAAGCTTTTTTGCCTGTCTGAGAATGGGCAATTTTTTGCGTCATATATGTAACGAGCGGCATGTAATAATATCACAGAACAGGAAAAAAAAGGGAGGGATTGTTTCATCCCCTACGGCACGGTAGATAGGTGATATAACTACGTATAATTTATGAGACGTTTCAAGAATGAGCACCCTATCTGGGTGAGCAAAATGACTAAAGTTAGTTTAGCGTAGTGTAGTGTCGAGTAAGGGACGAAGTAAAAAAGATTTTTTTTCAGAAGTAGTCCGTCTCTGGCGTCTTAGTGTAAAATTGGGCACCATTTCAGGGTACACTTTACGTCGTACGCTATTTTCAAAATGTCTGCACGAGATTTGAACTCAATTTAAAAGGCCGCATGAGACAGCATGCTCGGGTTAGTCACAAACAACATTTAGACTTTACGTTTAGATAAACTTGGACATCTATGCATTGTGTGCTGTTCGAAGGGAAAAAAATTGAAGTGACTCACACATGATTTTTCCGAGATGATAATGTTAATGGCATGAATAAGTTTGCTTTCATTTTTTTTCTATAAAATCTACGTAAATTAATGACTTTTTAAATGTTATAAGAGATAATGTTGAAATTCAATGTTTTTACCGACCGTCATATCACATATGATAAGAAAGGAATTGTAATCATACCAAATTTGTCATACCGAAATTTTTACAGATTAGCACGAATTAGACTTATAGTAACACAATTTAACTGTTTTTCGAGTGATGTCCGTCTGTCGATCTGTCTGTGGACACGCATAAAGCAAATTCGACTGAGCAGATTGCTATAAAATTTCATATTTAGGCTTCGGAAATGAATATCTCAATTTGATCAACTTTTGGTAAAAATCTGCAACCGGAAATGATAAGTAATTTATTGATGTCACTTTTATGTGTTTTACAAATATTTCGTAATAAAATATAATGATAAAACACTTTGTAAAATATTACAATATTTATTAAAAATTTGATACTGCAGTTTCAACAGTTAGGTAATCTTCAGACTAAGTGAGTGAATGACAAAATATTTTATATATATATTTATATATATATATATATATATATATATATATATATATATATATATACATTTGTTTAGTATTATTACACCAAATATGTACTAAGTCTCATTATTTTGATGAATTCTTACAGATATTAATATGCAAGCTGTAATTTTACATAATTTAAGAAGTTTTACCAACAATATGTAATTCTACATTAAGTATGTGATGCAATTTGCGAAAAATAAGCAATGTTACTTATTAGGTAATTTTTACTTACTTATATTATTATTATTATAAATTATGTAAAAATTATAGAATTTTTATAGTAAAATTGTACTACTATTTTGTTGTAATTTCGCTATTTTTTTTTTAAAATGTGTTTATATAATTTATAACAAAACTTCCGAATAAATTTTAATATATTAATTTGAAACATGACAAAAACAATTTTACACGATACGATCAGAAAATATAATATGAATGTGACATAATTGTAGAAAATAACATCAATTGAATCGACTAAAATAATATGAATTTTCCGTTTTATTTGTATTTGCCCAGTTTTTCGCAAATTTGTGTTGATATTTCCTCTGACAGTATTCATTTATTTTGTCATATTGTGACTTGATAAATCTGTGTGATCCGGATATTTAAAATTATATATGCCGTTATATTTGTTTTGTATATATTAGTGCCGTAAATAAATGTGAGAAAAATACGACATATTTATTTTTAAAATTATTTATAATTGTTTAGTTTCTGCGCACTAAATAGACAATTAGTAATAATCTTACATTTTGATCTATATCTGTGATCTGGATCAGTCATAACTCTGATTATTCATCTGATGATGGTATAACAGCCGAAATTGTACAATAAAAAGATTTTCTTTAATTTGTGAAACAACCGAGTGGTTTTATTTCTAATTTTTTATTTATATTCTAATATTTATTGTTATTTGTTTATCTAAATATTTACATGAGTAAAATGTTCAATATGTACATATAGAATAAAATATCATACAAAGCAATGAAAACGCTGTTTGAAATTCCATGCTTGTTTTTAATAAAAGGAAAATGAAATAATAAAAACGCTACGTTTTGTACGAACAACGTAGTATTAGTATTATTTTATTTTGATAATTGTGAAATATGTTCTGTATTTGCTGTTGCTGGTAATGCTTTTCGAATATTTAATGAATACTAATTTTAATATTAAAAAATATACGATAAAAAGTGAAATAAAACGATTATCTATTTTGCTTCATTCTTGTTTTCTTTTTGCTGTTTCATTAAAAATGTAAATTAGTATTGAATGACTGATGATGTTAAACGATGAGGAATAACACTTAATATATAGAATGTTTCATCTATTTCTAGTAAATACAATTTTTCATTCGATAGAAAAAGACAAAATATCTTGAAACGTTACAAAACTTACAGATGTTAACAGAATAGATTCATTCTAAATTTCATTGAAATAATAGATAATCAGGCCAATTAACTAACGTAAGCATTATTGTTATATGCATTTGACCTTGCATTTAACAATATTGCTAAGTTAACAATATGACTTAGTTAATTGGCCTGAATATAAGTACACTGTTAAAAATATATCTTAAATTTATATAATTTTACATATAATAACATTTTTAATTAGAACGAATTCGACGAACTGCGTGCGCCTTCATCAGGAAAAAGATAGAATTAATATTTATAATAAATAAACAGAACATGGAAACAAGTTACTAGGTAACAAATAAGTAACTAGATCATGAAATATATAAATTTTTGATTAAAGGAAACCAAATATTATTTAAATCAATGCCTTCACACTGATTGATGTTATCTTTTTCTTTATAAATTTTTATTGCTTCTCTACAGAAAGAGAACCCAAAACCGTTTTATTCTAATATTATAAGTTCTGAAAGAATTTTTACTTTGTTAACATTTTGTAATTTTACTGTGATAATTAATATAAATGATCGTAACATCATTATACATTTGTTATACTTTAAAAGTAAGTTTCAACAAAATTTAAAAAATGTTAAAGAAGATAAATAAAAAATAAAACTGAATCTTAGATATAATGAATTAAATCCACAAAAATTTACTGTTCTTTTACTTAGTAAAAATCGGAAAGTAAATAACAAACTTTTTATATTTGTTTTTTAATTATTGTTCTAGAAAATTCTTCACACACATCCTATTTTATAATTAATTATATTTCTATTTGAAAATAAATCAGTTTTACGAAGAAAATAAAACATAATTATCTCTCTCGCAGCTGACGTGTTCAAATGTAAACAAAACAAAATAACTGAAGAAATCCAAACAATAATTCAGTTAGCTGATTTTTTCCCAATTTTTTCGTTCTATTTTTTTTTTGGTTTGCCACAAGTTCGATTATTTCTAGACCGCTTAGTCTTGTACAGTTCCCATATATATCCCGGGAGTGTACTACAATTCCACGACCATCAAACATGACATTTCTAACTTTAATCCCTTTGGAATTTTCGCTTTTTTTTCACCTCTTTTGTTTTCTATTTTTACTTTTATACCTTTGCTAGAGTCAACTCATATCTCATATAATACGATAAATTTAATTTCATAGATTAAATATTGAGCGTATCCGCAAATTCTATTATTTATTAAATAGACAGTTCATCAGCTTATTGACTTATTTTTATTTATAGTATATTTTGAAATAAAACTACAGTTTAACAATTTTTCTTGACATAGTAAAAAAAATCTTTCAGACTCATTATATTAAAATAAAACTGCTTTAGGTTACAGTTCTGTATTAATGTTTATTTAAAATCGACGTTACGACGAACTCAACGTCCGTCTTCATCAGGAAAAATGATACAAAAAAAAACGTCGATTATAAATAAATATTAATACAGAACTTTAACCTAACTTTAACCTATTTGAATTTTTCTTGACTTATCTGATATCAAAAAAATATTAAACTTTTTAACAACCACGTTCCTGAAAAAAAATAACCACGATCTATTTGATTTGTTACTCATATACGTGAGTTATTGAATTATTATTCAATACCTTTTGATCTAACAAACTTTGTATAATAATATACATTATTGTACTAATATCATAATGACCCCCTCTATATAGGCAATATATGTAGTAACGGAATATCAATATTTAAAACACTTAAAAAAGAATAATTTTTATAGGTAATAACCATCACTACATTTCCGTTAAATAATATACTCCTACTATTATATTATCTTTGTACTCGTATGTATTAAATTTTTTTAGAGTTTTCAAAACAAAATAAGTCGTACAACAAGCTCGGATTTTGGGTATTTTTATTTCATTTGTTCAGTTCCCGCTCTTATGACTGTTACGTTGTTTTAAAACCGGTATTTGTTAAAACCGATTTTACAACTAAGCTCGTGGTACTAGCCAATATGGTTATCCTCTTATAACCCAAGTTGTGACCAATGTCAAATTTACATTTTTATAACCCTAAATTTTTGTTTTAAAGTCCCCTTTCCTTCTTGTATATGCAAAAATTATGATAAATTATGTAGGTTTATGAAAGAATAAGATCTCTTCTATATTTAGAAGCCCGAAGCAGTCGTTAATAATTTTTATTTGAAATATATGTATATCATTTTATAATTACTGTTGCATATATTCATTATTATTATGTTTCTAACGGCTGTAACTGCTTGTATATTTCTGCTAACCATGTATAATTATTTTAGTAGAACAGTACTTTATTTTTTGTAAACGATGTTCTACTATCCTTAAGACTAGATAAATTAAGTTTACATTAAGTTTACATGAATTTTAATAAAACTTGTAACAAAGTGTTTAGTTTTTTAAAATCAAAACAAAAAATTGTTGAAAGTCATATTGAGTTTGGAGAAATACGACTGCATATAATTAACAGCAAATACTTCTAATTTAATTTTAAAAAGTAATTAAAAATACGTAGTTAATTTGTATGGTTATTATTTTCTGTCCTTTTTTTTTCTAAAAAATAATTGTTAGCATATGTATACTAAACTTGATTGGAATTTTGTTATGTAGTGTTTTTAGTTTTTATTTGGTACAATGTATAAACATAGTACAATATGACATTGTTTTATTGACATAAATAAACTGATACAAAAAAAAAAATAACCTACAATCTAAACAATCACATATTTACTGATCAAATAAAAGTAATAAAAAACAAAAAATATCACTGTTAAATCAAATAGAATTAAAATCAAAATATTTATGCTATACACACAAACCTAAAAACAAAAGATGATCTTTATGTTGTAACCGGGTTGCAAGGGTATATTTAGTAAGATGTGCAGTTGCATGTTGTATCATTCATTAGATGTTACGAAAAAAAAAATTTAATTTGCTTCATTAACTTGGTAGAACAGATTAGTTCAAAATAGTTAAAATAAATAATATAACAATAAAACAATAAACGAAATTTAAAATAAATTTCCTAAATTATTCGGAGAGATAAGCTTCCATCATTAGTAGCAAATATTATTACAAGTTACTTATATGACGTAATTATTTTGAAAGTACAAAAAATATATAAAAACTCTTGTTTTGTTAGTTGTAGTGTTAAAACTGTTTCAAATGCTTGTAACTAGAGATGACAGTGTCATTCTTCGTAGTTCTAACAGTTAATTACTAGCGATACATAAATAATGAATAAAAAATAAGTTTCGAAATGTCACTGATGGTGATAGAGCTACTCAAGTATATGAGGTAGCAAAAGTATTGATTTCTTTACTTCATCTAATCTTACGTAGCTTTGTCTGGGACCATCTGTTTTCATATCTGTTTTATGTCTTCAGATCATTTTCAAATTACGACAATTTTTATTTATTATTATATTTTATTTTGCGGTCACATTCATATTTCAAAAATCTAATCTTAAATATTGCATTTTAATTTCTATTAAAGTAAAGTATGAAACTATATCACGATTTTGAATTACATTTATGTCACAGCAAACAAAACGAATTGTTTGTGAACGTAAATAATTACTAGTAAATGTAGACATTCACCCAACTAATCACTGAATCAAATAGATACAAATAAACTTTTTGCCTGACCTATTACCAAATGAAAATTAAAAAAAAACTTTGAGATTAAGTTCTGCCCAATTTTTAATATTTGTATATTTTTTTCTTGATGCTCATATACATGGAGCATTTAGTATCGTCGATTTTTAAATAAAATATATACAGAATTTAATCCCAAAGCTTTTTTTTAATTTTAATATAATGAGTTCTGAAAAATTCTTTATTAGTTATTACCAAACTTTTTAAACCGTATCAACATACTTTTTACTTGACCTAATACCAAACTCTTCAAATATATTTTTTCCTAAAGAACTCTTTGTTTACATTAACTGAAGTAATCTGTAACTGTACTGGTAACAGTTAATATTTACTGTACAATTTATTTCCACTGTATTAACGTAGTAAAAAAATCTTTCAGAACTCATTATATTAATATAAAAAAGCTATAGGATTAAGTTCTCTATATATTTTATTTAAAAATCGACATTATGACGTACTCTACGTATATCATCATAATAAACAAATGAAATATAGAAACAAGTTACTAGGTAATTAATAATTTATATATTTTTTAATTTATAAAATTTTTAATCTAGTTACATTGTTATCTAGTTACTTGTTTTTACGTTTCGTTTGCCATCATCATGTTTTCCTGATGATGATATATGTAGAGTATATCGAAATGTCGATTTTAAAATAAAATATATAAAGAATTTAATCCTAAAGCTTTTTTATTTCCACGGCATTATTACGAGTATATAGACATTATTCAATAAGTTGTAATTATGGTTAATACATGAGTAATAAGCATTACAGGCAAGTAGAATATTACACTTTTTCTACGACTATGTAATTTAATAAAAAATTCAAAATAATTACATTGTATCACAGAAACAACGATAACTTGTTAGATATTTTAAATAAAATTTTGTAATTAGTTCAAATCGTTAAGTAATAAACTTACATAATTTTGATTAGTCAAAAGATAATGCGTAATAATTCAAAACTCACTAATGTGAGTAATAAATAACATTAATTAACAAATAATAAATATACAAAATGAAAGAAATAGAAATAATACTTTTCTGGTAACTAATAATGTTCTTAAAAAAAAATATTAAAAAAAATTACGATAATAAATTATTAAAAGTACATCTGTCTTTTTTTTACCTCTAGAATTTTGATACCTAAAATTTTCACTACTCTGTACATATTTATAAATTAAATATACATCAACTTTTAAAGCAACATTCTTAATTATTAATTTGTAAGTGGAAAAAAATTGTAATTATTAACATTAATTTATCTATCTGTCATTCTTGGATTTAATTTTAAATTGCGTTTTAATGAATACGTCAGTCTTTTAATTAAAAAAGTTTATCTCGCCTGGAAAAAATTTATATCTCCGTATATACGTCTGTTTGTTCGTGTGTGTGTGTGTATGTATGTGTGAATTATCCTGCAATATAAAAAAGATTAAAAAAAGAGTTTTTTTTTTGACAAACCGGAGCTAAATAACATTCTAGACATATGCATTCGTTATTTTACCGAGTTTTTGATTTTTTAATTAAAAACAAGTTTATTACATATAAAATGTTTTTTTTTGTAAGAAGCTATATTAAAAATGAAAAAAGTTGTTTGCATTACGAATATTTCGCCCTCCAGATTTATTATTTTTATATATTACTGTTATTTTATTTTAGATCTGAGGATTGAGGAATAATCATGAAATATTTTTTTTCATATTAATATTCAAATAAAAATAAACCATATAATATAGTAAAAAATCTTTCAGAACGCATTATATTAAAAAAATAAAACTGCTTCAGGTTAAAGTTCTGTATTAATATTTATTTATAATCGAAAAACGCGTGTTAATACATATATCGTTTATATCGCGTATGTATTAAAAAGATTTATTTGAATGATTTTGATGGTATAAGTTTGCGTGGACGTCCGATAAGTAGTTGGAGTGGTATGATTGAGTGTTTTGCGTGAGCGAAAGTTTCCAAGTAGTAGGAATAAAAGAGCATGTATAAAAGGAATTATGAATGTGGATGAAGCGAAAGTTGCTTGTTTGGATAGAAATGTTTAGAGGAGACTGATTACGAAATGATGAAAAGAGTTTGTGCCACACCCTGTTGGGTACATGGAGTGATTGTGTATGTATGTATGTATTAACACGCGTTTTTCGAAAATTTCAATTGTGTAAAGGAACCTGTTACTTTCGTAAAAACAAGCAAAAATTATTATTCTGATGTTTTTTCGATGTAAAATTATCGATTTTAGTCTTACTGAAAAATTTTTTTTTGCGGACACTAATGTATACGATATAAAAATCCGTCAATAAAACATTTAAAATATATTGAATAATTTTTGAATAATTGAATGTTTATTAAACGTATCTAACAATTTATAGTTACTAGAAATTTATTTTTAATTTATATACTTATTTTTTTCTACGAAATTGATAAATTTTGTCATGCAACGTAAAACAGTTACGTACTAAATAGAAATATAAATGAAAATTATTTACATATTATATAAATTATTAATTTAAAAATGTTTTAAATTAATAAAATATTTTATAATATAAAACTAATACAAAACAAAACACATAATATTTTCCCATTTAGTAAAAAGCATTGATCTAACAAAAGAGAAAAAAAAACAAACTAATATAACAAATTTCTAAAGAGAATATTATAAGTTAATAATGAACTTGACTGCAGGTGTCATCTTCCTCCATTACAGTTGTCGCTTAAAGCTCCGCTTTCCTATTTAAGCTCAGAGCTTGAAAGCATTCACTATTATGTTAATAGAACTACTTTACTAAAAGCGTTTGTATTCAACTATAAGTATGTTTTTTAATTATAAAATTGAGAAAAATTAATGATTATCTGTTTTAGATCCATTCATTAAAAACAATTTATTAATTTTTGCACTTATTTTTTTAATGTCTTATTTATTTCAAATTGCAAAGTGCCATTAAATAAATACTCTAAAAAATATTATATTTTGACTTGCATTATAATCAACTTTAAACTAATTATACATTTGAAAAATTAGATGTTCCAAAAATTGGTCATTCGTTTTTAATAAACCTACTGTAGATTTAGGTAGATAAGACATAAAATCGGTAAAATAACAACAGTTATTAAACTTACTTTAATTTTATAAATTTTAACTTAAAAATATGAAATAATATCTTTTCAAATGTTCTTCAATCGTAATTACTTATTTATTCCAAAAACTGCGTGTTTTTAATCATTTAATAAATATTTGACAATAATATTACTTGCCCAAATGCATTACAAACAAATATAAAATGGAAACTGTAAAATTATTGAACATATGTTATGTAATATGCTTAGAAATGTGATTTACCTTAATTATATTGAAGTAGTTGTGTGAATGCAGAAAACTATGCGAACGGCACAAACACAGTAAATAATCGTAATAAATTACATGGCCAACTTTGCGCTTAATTAGAATAAATCATACGAGCGAGGAACCGAACGAAGAACAGGGAAGAAGAAGAAGAAGCATAACTAAGAAGCATAGGAGATAACAACCCAGCTTACACACAAGAAAAGATATTTTATTGCTATAAGTGAAAGCGTTGCACTAAAGAATTTTGCCTTTATTTTATCATCTTACTCATGCACAAGAACTTAGAGACACTGTCAACTAAAAACTTTAAACAATTCTAATAAAACATGTAAGATTGTGTATTTAATGTTAACTTCAAATAAATTATACTTTTTAGCTTTTTGCAGCGCATAAATATTTTCCGTGAAATTGTTTTACGTAAATAATTTGTTGCTGGTCTTATTTGCAAATAAAATAAACCAACTTTATTATTGTCTGTTACAAATAGAATTCAGTATTGTTATTATTTGAATAAACTTTCTTGTACCAATTAAAAAATAATTAAGAAATATCTATCTAATCAAAATAACACTAATTTACTTAAAAGTACTACACACATCTTGTATAATATAAAATATTTATTCCTTGTGTACTAGTCAATAAAAAAAATGTTATAAATATTACAGCAAATAAAATTTTGAATTCAAATTGGAAAATAAAAACGTATTCTGTCATGTTCATTAAAAAGTGTAAATAAAAAAATATATAAAAACCGCAATTTCCAAAAAGCTTTTGCATCCAGCTTACGTCAATATTAATTTAGCAAGATTTTGACAAACAAGGTAGTTTGATGCGTAAAATACCAAATATGAGAAGTTGAATTTGTATATGAATTGCAAAATTGCAAAGTTCAGCAACGTCAAATAATATTCTTGTATCATAAATCAACGATAAACACTGAATAATATATATATCTGACACATTAGAAAAGCATAATTAATTTTCTGATAAGAACGCCACTGAGCACCCCCAGCATCAATTTTAAATTTTACTTCAAAGCGGCCCATTTGACAAATAAATTTGCAAAGTCGTTATTAATGATTCTGAAGAAAATTACATTTAATTTTAAAACGATACTGGAGTTCCTAATTACGCGTTAAATTTATTCTTGTTTGAAAATTGAAAAAGTTTTTGTGAATTATATCCAAATATATAAACAGGTAACCAAAAATAGATTAACTAATAAGAATACTGATATTGTTAATACACAACTTTCTAATCACAAAACTAACTAACTTCTAAAAAAGAGTTAATTTTTAATATCGTTAAATTATTACAAAATAGAATTAATTTTTCGTAATAAAAAGTAAGAATTAATAACTATTTATTGGCAAACGAAGTTAATTATATAATTTAAAGTAAAACTTATTCATTGTTTTAATAGTTAATTTATTAATATAGTATAGTTTTGTTTGTTTATTATTTATGTCATTTCTATATTTTTCCTGATTATAATATACGTGCAGTATATCGAAACGTCGAGTTTTAAAATTTACACAGAACTTAAACCTAGAGCTTTTTTTATTTTAAATTCTACTAAATTTTAATGTTCTTTTGTTTTTATAATTCAAATAAGTTTTAAACAAACAAACAGTGACACATCAACCATTTCTATATCTGTCAAACAACTTTTGCCTCTATTTGATATTAAAATGAAAAACTTTAGAAAATTCCCAAAAATAGAAAATAGAATCTGGAGAGTTATAATAGTTAGTATACATGGAAAAAAAGTTAGTTCCAGTTCTAATATTTTGTTTCAAATTACATTTGCTTGTCGACAAGCAAATTCAGAGCTTTATAAAAGACTAGAAGGAAAGTATAAAAAAAAAAGTTTGGAAATTGTACGAAATTGACATCGGAAAACGGAAAACTAGTTCACAAGCGCGTAGTGCTTAACTTTTTCAGTTTCTCTATCTCGCTTCTACTTATTCTCCTATTTCGCACACTTCAATATACAAAACGAAAACTAAGTTGTAATGGAAAAAGTCAGAAATCATTCGATATTTTTCGCACCCAACAAAAATCTTTCAAAATGACGACATATCAGTAACGTTGACATTACAATTTTTCTCTCTATTTATTTATTTTTTTCCATATCATGTTATGAAGTAATTCCCTAGGTGTACGACAAATATTTTTCTCTAGAAATATCAACAAAAAAATTCTTTTATATATTTCTCTTCCATAGCAATGTAATAATTTTTCATATTTTTGTCGGATAAATGGTATACTATGTGTATAGTGGATTTGTTATTTTCATAATGTTATTGCTTTTGTAAAAGTAAACAATGTAATTCCTGTTTTGATAGAAAATTTTAATTTATTTTTAATACCTAGATATCTCGATATACGTATATTTACATTTTTTTAATATTCAGAAATAATTTTATTCAAACTCGTATTTTTTACCGATCGTCAAATCACATATGATAAGGGAGGTATTGTAATAATACCAAATTTAACATATCGAGATTTTTACACATAAGCACGAATTTAATTGTTATTAAATTTCATATTTGAGCTTTAGATGAATATCTCAAAATTTGATCAACTTTTGGTAAAAATCTACTAACCGATAGTGATAATTTATGTGTTTTACGAATATTTCTCAAAAATTTATTTAACAACAAGTTATAACTAACCACTTTTATTTGGAACATTTTTCGATACGGCTAAATAATTTATTTTATGATTTTATATAATAACAAATAACCGGCATTGTCTGTCCCAAATATTTAATGAAATTAAATCAATTCCAAATATTTATTCATGATTTATTTTAAATAGTTATTCATAAATTATTACCGTCTAAAATAATCTTTATAGTGTTACGTATGCGTTGTTGAAGCTCTTTATACTGAAGATTTATACAAGTTTTACTGTAACTAATTTCTATTATTTTTTTTGCAATTGTTTATTTCCGATTTAGCTTAAAACAATATTTTTAGTATACAATAATTGTATGAATACAACAACACAAATTTGATATAATAAATTAGATAAGCAATTAGTGACTATGCTTGTTAGAAATGTACACAGACATTTTCGGTTCAAAGTTCTAATAGCAATTTTATATTAAGAACTTAAAATATATCACGGCTGCCAAGAATTCTCAATGAGATAGGTTTATTTTAAGATAATATCTCTATGACACTGCATCTGTACTCTATCTCTAGTAGAGAATAAAAATATATATATTTGTTTTTGCTATATCAAAACATATACATTACATATATAGATAATTGCAGTATTTTCTACTTCTAGCCTCAAGTCAAATATTTTTTTTTCACTCTGACATCAAATTAGTAAACATTTTTGTACGAAAAATAAAGAAAAAATTACTTTGTGTGTAATCTAAAAATTGTATATTATTTTGAATAAATATAATACTTTTAAGTTAAAGTAGAAAGGTTGAAAATTTTTAGTATTTTTACATTTGTAAGATCTGTAGTGTAATAGAATGTTTTGTTATTGTCTAGTAAATGAAATTGTTCTAGTATTAAAAAAAGACAAAATATTCTGTTACAGATATGAATCGAATAGACTCAAAAGTTAGAGCTACTTTAGACGGTAATAATTCTTTAAGAATTTATAAATAAATATTTGAAATAAATCACGAACAAATATTTGGGATTCATTTATTTTCACTAAATATTTTAAACAGATTTGTGATTACATATCATTTACCACTGCTACCAATTGACAACAAATAGCCACAATAGCTGAATGACAATTTAAAGCAATGGCAGTTATTTGCTGTAAGTTAGTAGCAGTGTTAGATGACATAAATACGTATGTTCTCACATATCTGTCCCAATTATTTAGTCAAAATAAATACTTATTCATAAATTATTAGCGTCCAAACCCAAAATGGCCTTATTTTATTCTAAAATAATATAATATACTACCTTTTTTTTAATGTGTTATAAAAAGATATATTTATGTAATATGTTCTTAACGTTATAGAACAAAATTTACTGATATAAAATAATATCAATAATATATGAATAAAAGTTTTAAAAATAATAAAAAACTTACCAACAGAGGTGAACACGCCAAATATTCTGGTAATAGGTTCTATGGTATCGAAAAAACATTTTCGTTTCGATGGCACTTCACGAATACGTATTTGTGGTGAATTCATTTTTAAAATTTCGTTAATAATTTAGTCTATTTTTTAAAAAAAAAGAAACTACATATACATTCAACTACTACTAAAAGAAAAACAAATAAAACACACGGTGACAGTCACTTGTTTCATCGATCGGCAATTTTTCTTTCGGGAAATATTAACGGCGGTTTAGGTCTGTTAAACACAAAACGTAGCATTTTTCCTCGTGGAACAAAATTTTCTTGTGGTACAGAAGTTTTCTGAAACAAAAGGGGATATGGTTAATGTAAAAATAAATGCGCTTACAAAACCAGAATTAATAATTATGTGTTTAGTTAAAAGTAAGGTAAATATATCAAAATTAGATTTATGTTTTTAATAAGAAAGTTTGTTTGAACTTTGTGTTAATTCCGAATATAAATAATGTGGAACTTGTGACTGAATATAAAATATGTGTGCTTTATCCTTACATAAATTTCAGGATGAAATTTTGCTTGGTATATTCATAAAATAATAAACTGTTTACAAATTTAATAAAATTTATTATTAATATTCAAATATAACTTTCATTCTGGTAATAATAAATATTGTCCTATTCTTCGATAGGAATATCGCTATTCTGTTAAAATTAATAGAGTAACTTAACCCATAAACTAACTAACTAACTAACTAACTAACTAACATCATAAATATGTATAATACTATAATAATAATAATTATATATATATATATATATATATATATATATATATATATATAAAGTGAAAAACTACACATTTCGGTCTAACATCAATGACATTTCAAAATAATTTAAATATTATACTAGTCATAAAATCAATTGATGTTGAAACATAAATATTATGAATGACCACAAACTTTTGAGTAAACAAGTTCCAAAGTTTTGATTGATCAAAGTTAAATATTCAAGGTGAGTAAATATTAGTTATCAATATATAATAAACGTATTTTTTAACAGAAATGCAAAATATATAACAGTAGTATCTCGACTTACGAACTTAACTCGTTCCTGTTCGCAATTTGCAGCTCGAAAAATTCTTATCTTGAAACGTAGTTTTCTTATGAGACATCAGTTAATCCGCTCTCAGATTTAAGAATTTTTAAAAACAAAAAATTATGCATCTGTGTACAATTATTCGTATCATGAAAATAATTTCGTATCTACAGACCAAAATGGAATATGAAATAAGTTCGAAAGTTGAGCGGTTTTGTAAGTCGAGGTAACAACTGTATTATTGCAAACACTACATACTGTTATACTGTTGCAATATTACGTATTTTATATTTGATTAATTTTGTTGATAATTGAATGTGAATATTGTTCAATAAAGAGACACAGGTACATCTAATTGAACCAAACATTTTCTAAGAAGATAATTTGATAAAGGTTTTATCATGTTTTGGGTATAATGAGATAGACAGTATCACTTACAATGCTTTGATCTTCAAATGCAACAAGATACATAAAAAAGCCTTATAAATATATTATAACTTCACTAGACAGAAATTACTGATACATTAATTTAAAATAATAAAAATAAATAGTATTCCTATCCTAGTTTCTGTAAATATTAAAATTTACTTCATATATTTTTTATTCCTTAATTTCCATTTAAAATTTACAAATATCAAAGTATTTTTCTTGCTGAATCTCAAAATTCATTTTTTCTTAACAAGCCTATATTTTTAACAGAAGTAATACAGAATACACTTATAAGTTTCATTCATACTACCTTACTTATTACAAAATTAGCGTTAGGTTTTAGCGCAAAGCTAGTGGTTTTGAATAAAACTATTTACTAACTTATTAAAAAATAAGACAAAAGCCTTTTAACAAATTTTTATTACATTTTCAGGAGCTAGTGGATTCTACAGTTCAAAATAAATAACGTTAGACCTTTAAAAATAATATTTGATGTTTTAGATAATAATAACTGTTTTTTATGATAACGGATATTAGAATAACGAATGCTTAATCTAATTATTGTAAGTCAAATTCTTCGATGTTTTGACCATCCAGTGATCTTCTTCAGGAATCAAAAAGTAATATTTATTTATTTAAAAAAACAAAAACTGTTTAGCAGTACAATATTAATATCTTAATACTTGAACTTTGTTATCTGAAAATTTTACTTACAATTTGCTAGTATTATAATTAATTAAAATACACAATGCTGTGTGAACGATATTTGAATATATAAAGAAACATTATAAAAATTCTTTGTAAACATCAGATGTAAACAAGATATTATTTAATATATGAATAAACAAAACTAAAACAAAATGTAGTAAACAATTTTTTCCTTAGATATGTGCATAGCAGTAAAGAAGATCAAACAAAAGAAATAATTAGAAAATATAAACGAGTAGACGTGTTACAAAGATGGGTGCTCCTGCTTTTGAGCAGCAAGAACTAAATTCCCTACTAGAGGAATATATGTTGTATAAAGGTGGTTCTTACCAAATATTTACTATGAATAATTTAAACTGAAACACAGCGTTGTAGAAACTGTATGTATGTGTCTCTCGGATTTATTAGTGTGTGTGTGTATGTCGTTCATAGGAAGTTTGCGAAACATCCTACACACCGTTACCATAGCAACAAAACAAGAGTGTAATGTCATCACTTTTGTAGTTAGCGTAAAATCAGCCAAGCAAAATTTTATATAACTAAAAGAACAAAAAAATTTCCAAAACTTAGAAAGCATAAACTAAAATAAATATTAGTAATACTACTAACATACAGTTGTAGTTATTAAATATAATTTTGTAATTAAGAATAATGAATGCCATATTTGATTATGTTATACAAAAATTATGCGTCTAAAGAATAAAGGCTCATTCAGACTACCCTGTATACTTATAACGAAATTGGTATTATATTTTAGTGTAGAGCTAGTGAACCCAACTATTTACTAACTTATGGAAAACAACATAAATTTTCAATTTTAATTTGATTAGATATTGGGTTTCATTGTTGTCTTTCAAAAATTATTATTGTAATTTTACAAGCTAATAAATAGTGCAATTCAGCATCAATAGCATTACGACTAAAACATAAAACTAAAACATAACTAATACATGAACGTATTAAAAAATTAGATAATAATAAATTTAAATTCGAAATGAAACAAATTCTTTTGCAACATAGATTTTATAAAATAGAAAAATTTTTAAATAATGACATAAAAATTTTAAAATTTTTATTATATTAACATTATAATAAATTTTAGTTTTATCATTTTCATTGTTTTTTATTATTTATTTGACACATTATTTATGTATTGTTCCTCTGTATTTTGTAAAAGGAAAAATTATATTACTTTAACAATATTAAGATAATTAGGCATATATCACTTTATATATTTTTCCTATATTAAATTTATTATAATTATTTCAAATATGTATACTATGTGTGACGAAGCAAACTGTATTTATGGCATTATGCTAAATAAATAAATATTATATAATATTATTATATTAAGTAGAATAGTGTAAATGACACAACAGTCATGACATTTGCGTTACTTTTTCATAAGTTAGTACATAATTTTGTTCAGAATCACTAGCTCTGCGCTAAAACCTAACATTAATTTTGTCATAAGTAAAATAATCTGAATGTTCTTTTACAGTATGTATTAATTATACAACAAATTTCGCATATAAAACATATATTAAATTTCAATACTAATAAACGTTTGATTAAAAGAATATATGTGAATGATTTTTGAAAGTATACCTTTGCGTGAACGTTCTAAGAGTTGGAATGGTATGATTGAGAATGTGCGTGAGCGAAAGTTTCCAAATAGTAGAAATAGAAGAGCATGTATGACAGGTACCATAAATGTGGATGAAGCTAGAGTTGCTTGTCTGGATAGGAATATTCGGAGAAAACTAATTTCGGAATAGTAAAAAGAATTTGTGCCACACCCTTTTGAGTAGAAGGCGTGATTGTGTATGTATTATTACTTTTTCATACATCTTAAATAACAATGTATCAAATTAGCAAAATGAGAAAAATTATATTAAAACAGTGTTAAATTAAAAAAAAAGAGTAGTTTACGCCAAACTGAGTTGAAAAATGTTTTAAAATTATGTTAAAATAAATGAGGGTAAAAGTTACATAATTAGTTAGAGTTAGAGAAATTAAAAAAATGACTTTAAAAAGTACATCTTTTGTAAACGCAGCTTGAAAAAAGTACGCAATATGCTAAATTAGTATAAAAGTTTTAAATTACATATTTCAACTATGATTTACAGCGTTTAAACAGAAATTTAACTAATAAAAATTTATAATAATTTATCAGTTTGCAGAGTACATATTTACAAAATTAATCTAATAATTAAAAATTGTTTATAAACATTCCAAGTAAACCACATTTTTGGTAAATTAATTTTTTATCAAATTAAAAAAAAAACAAGTTTATGTTACCCAAAATACAGAATGTCTTATGGTAAATTAGTGAAACTAATCATCTGTTATTTTCAAATGTATCTAGTTACTGCAAAAACAAAAATTGTATTGGAAAAGTAAATGTCTACAATTTCAATATTAACAAAATGTTTGTATATAAATTTATTTTATTGATATGATGAGCAAAAATAATTTCAAAAATTCCCAGAACCACAAAATTAATAAATCAAATAAAAATCATATTTTTGAAGCAATATTTTCGTTAGTAATCAACTGATTACGGTAAAACTTATTGTTAGTATAATGAATATAATTATTGAATACATATAAAGTAAAGTAATGAAAAATACATTATAATAAATGAATATTTATTGATTTGTATGTACAATACCTTTAAATTTTGTTCCTGATTTCTAAAATAGAATAAGAAATAGTAAAAATGGACGTTTTTAAATTTACAAAATTAGCTGGGAGTATAAAAAATAAGTACCGAAATATTTGTTTTTAATAACAAGTTTACTGATAGGTTGGTATGTTTGTGAGTACATGTTTTCAAGTGATAAGAAATATCATAAATATGAATAAAGTAGTTGCTTCTCTGGATAAAAATGTTTGGCGGAAAATATCACACCCTTATGAGTACATAGTGTGATTGTGTATGTTTACATGTATTAATTTATATATGTATGTATTATTTGCGTCATTTAATTGGACTACTGCCTGTTTAGCGTAATTAAATAAATAACATGTATGTAACAAATCTTCAATTGTAGTAAGTTATTTATAAAATTTTAAAAAATGTTTCTTTATATTTTTTTATTTTCACATAAAATATACATACATTTATTTAAGTGTGCTTAACAATTAATTTTTAAAAGATTAGGGTCGTTTTAGTTTTAGTTTCACCCACAAACACACGAATTTGACCAATCCAAACACTTGGTGTAAAAACTAAAAGTGTGTCAAGTGTTTGGATTGGTCTAATTCTTGTACTTGTGCTTAAAGCTAAAACTAAAACGGCAGTCTGAATGAGGCTTGAACTTAAATTCAAAATTAGCAAAATTACCTTACACAGTTTTTATAGAACTTTAGTAATATTTTTTTATTCTTCTATACATCTGTATATTTGTTTTCAATCATTTATTATAATTTATTTTAAATATTATTTTTACGAGCAAAGATTATTTTAATTCTTATTAAACTGATAGATCAAGAAATACCTTATGAATTGTTTTCGTATTTAAGTATAATTACAAATATAATGAAATACAAACGTCAGTAATAATTGAATAAACAAAGAAATGACATAGCATTTGTAAATTTAGTTTATCGTACATTATAAAACAATAGCTCCTCGTTTAATTATGTACATAAATTTCATATAATATATTCAGAAATTAATATTTATTTGTATGTTTTCAATTTAATACTAAATATTTTATATTTAGCAACTTAAACCATGTTATATGTTCATTCTGTAAATGCATTAATTAATAATTATAATTTGAACTCAAATTTTGATTGTTTTAAACCATAATATTCATACAAATGTAAATTTATTTACAAGTTTAAGTTTTATAACAAAAGTGATTCTTTAATAAAATTTAAATAAAATTTTAAAAACCACTAATTTTTAAATGTTGTTCTCTAATATATTTAAATTTAATAGTTATATAAAAATTTATTTTTATTTTGAAGATGTTAAACCAAATAAAAATTGAATAAAAATAAAATACGCTAAATTCTGCTTTTTGTTGTTTGTTTACCACAAATTCCAAAAGATGTTCATGCTTTCAAATTCTTCTCTTTCATGTAGAAGTAAAATAAGGAAAAACGTTTAATATCGATGTACGAATAACAAGAATCAGAAATGAAAAATTCTTGTAATTTCTAAATTAAAGTTGAAATAATGTTGCTTCTATTTATGTATAATATAGTAAAACAGATTTAAAATAATATTAAAAAATACATACCATTCACACTTCCCTACTTATCTCAAAATTAGTTTTATATTTAGTTTTGAACTGCACTGTCTAGCAACTCGTAAAAAATATAACAAAAATTTATCAAATGACATTAATAATTTCCTATTTTGGCTGCAATAAAACCAACAATTGATAAAACTAAAATCTATGTTTTTTTCTTAGTTTGGTTCTAGGCTAAAACATAACACTAATTTTGAGATAAATATGGTAGTCTGAATGAGTCCCTAATATAAAGGGTAATAAAATAAAACGGCTTTAGATTTAAGTTCTGTATTAATATTTATTAATAATCGACGTTTCGACTAACTTAACGTTTGTCTTCATCAGGAAAACTGATAAAAATGACATTTACAATAAATAACAGAATATAGAAACAAGTTACTAGGTAACAAATAAGTAAGTGGATTATATTTTTTTTTTCAATAATTAAAATTTTTATGATCTAGTTACTTATTTGTTACCTAGTAACTTGTTTCCATATTCTGTTATTTATTGTAAATGTCATTTGTATCAGTTTTCCTGATGAAGTCGGACGTTCTGTTCGTCGAAACGTCGAAATTTAAACCTAAAGCCGTTTTATTTTATATAATGAGTTCTAAAAGATTTTTATTATGTTAAAGGGTAATGTTTTGCAAAATTATTTGCATATTTTTAAAAAATTAAAATTTGTTTAAACGAAAAATAATAACTAAATTACACAGTATAATACGAGTAAATATATTATAAAATTCTTGTATTTTTTATTTTAACATCACAATATTATCTATTATCAAAATTAAAATTAAAATAATATTAAAATTTTAAAATAATACTTTTAACAAGTGTAAATTTATTACACAATGAAGTGTTTATATGTGAGTCTGCCGTTGCGCTTGAGAATATATGTCTGCGTTCATTCTCGTCCTTGGCTCGACTGAAGACAAAATCATGTCTGGTTAAGTTTTACGTACGCGTGACGTATGCGAATGCGCGGACATGTGTTATCATGCGCTAGACAGCATTACAATATATATATAAACTGGCGCTAAATTTTAAACGCATGCTAAGTCTTTAACATACCGCCCCCCTTGAAACACAGAGGGGTTTCAAAACAATAAGAAACAATATTACATTTTTCTTTCTTACAACATAATAGACATATCAAATAAATGCATATTCAATTCCTTATAACATAACAGTAGCTTATTTGCTCACTTCAGGTAACACACAAATTTTTGTTACTGAACGCCTTACATATTTACCACTACACCACAAGGTAACCACTCTCACTATACCGTCAGCACCAGGATGTACTTCATGTATCCGCGCTAAACGCCAACATGAAGGTGGCAAGTTGTCTTCTTTTAGCAGCACGACCATGTCCGGTTTCACGTTGAAGCCAGTCGTCTTCCACTTGGTTCTTTGCTGCAGGCAGGAGATGTAGTCTCGTGACCAAGCTCTCCAGAAGTTCTGTACTAATTTCTGCAAGAATTGGTAACGATTTAGACGGGTAGTGTGTTGATCAGAAACGTCTGGATCAGCGATTGTCGTAAATGTACGACCAATCAAAAAATGCGCTGGGGTTAGCACTCGTATATCGTTCGGATCGGACGACAGTGGGCCTAATGGCCGTGAATTTAAGATTGATTCAATTTGAGTCAATACCGTGCACAACTCCTCGTACGTTAACGAACTATTTAGCACAATTCGTCTCAAATGAAACTTGACCGATTTTACACAAGCCTCCCACAGGCCGCCCATATGCGGGGAATTAGCAGGGATAAAATGCCAATCTATACCCATGTTACTCAAACCTTGTACGATTTCCGTTGTTACGTCATTCAAGAACGTGTACAATTTTTTAATTTCTGTATTAGCTCCACGAAAATTAGTGCCATTATCACTATACATCTTTGACGGTTTTCCGCGTCGAGCACAAAAACGTCTTAATGCAGCTAAGAAACATTCCGTACTCAATGCCGTCACGGCCTCTAAGTGTACGCACTTAGTCGTAAAGCAAACAAAAACTGCGATATAACATTTTGAAATTTTGGCACCGCGCCCTATTTTATTTTTTATTAGCATAGGACCAGCGTAATCGACGCCTACCGTGTGAAATGGATGCATAATCGCGGTTCGATCAGCCGGTAATGAACCCATTAAAGGACTATTTGTTTTTGCATTAAATCTGCAACATCTAACACAATTTCTCACAATCGCCTTTGCCGTATTTTTGCCAGCTATTGGCCAAAACCTTTCTCGCACTATATTTAATAACGACGTTGGACCGACATGAAGCGAGTTGATATGTTCAAATTGAAATACTAATTTCGTAATAATCGCGTTTCTTGGCAAAACTATAGGATGACGTTTATCAAACGGAAAGTCTGACAGCGTTAAACGACCCCCTACACGTATAATTTTATTCTCATCAATAAATGGGTTTAAACTAAGAAGTGAACTTTCTCTCCTTAATGGCTTATTCCGTAACAAGTCAGTGTAATCTTCATTTAGATAAAATGCTTGACTATATTTGATTAGCATCAAAAATGCTTGCTCTAACTCCCTTACACTTAAAGGTCCTAACGATCTATTCTCTACCTTAACCGACGAATTTTTAATAAACCTCAAAATGTAAGCTAAAATTCTTTTTAGTTTGGTTAATTCAGAAAAACGATTCGCTAGTTCGACTAAAAACTCGTAATCATTAATTCTTGATATCGCTGTTAGTACCTTTGCCTCGGGTATTACTATTTCCGATTTAGATACTACAAATTTTTTCAAATTTAGTTCAGCCGCTATTAACCAACTTGGCCCGTGCCACCATAGATTGTTCGATTTTAAATCTACCGGATACGCGCCGCGTGACAATATGTCAGCTGGATTATCTTTACTGTTGACGTGATACCAATCCTTAACTTCCGATTTCGACTGTATTTCAGCAACTCGGTGTGAAATAAAGGTTTTCCATTTACTAGGACATGAATTGATCCAATGTAATGTAATAGTAGAGTCTGAATAATAACAAATTTTTTCAAAATTTGATTTACTTGCAAAAATAACCTTTTTCATTAATTTAGCTAGAACTAGTGCTGCGCATAATTCTAACCGCGGTAAACTAATAGTTTTAAGTGGAGCAACTCTTGATTTAGAACAGAGTAAGTTACAAATTATTATTCCGTTCGACGATACGCATCGTACGTAAACCGATGCACCGTATGCCTTTTCGCTCGCGTCAGCGAAGCCGTGCAACTCTAAGCTTACAATTTTATTACCGGTTACCCTTCGTGGTATACAAATGTTATTAATAACCGACGATTGCTCTATAAATTCTAACCATTTATTTTTAATTTCGCTCGGTACTTGCTCGTCCCAACCTATTTCTAGTTTCCATATATCTTGCATAATTAATTTTGCTATCACGATTATCGGACCTAACAATCCTAATGGGTCAAACAGTTGAGCTATGTGCGATAGTATGACTCTTTTCGAATAAATTGTATTCTCTGTACTGACAGCATGGTAAGCAATTTCGTCGCGTACAGGTAACCAATGAATACCTAATGTTTTTAATGAATCGTGTTCATTGCATTTTATTGTTAAATTTTCCTGTTTATTTAACGCTACATTGTCAATTATTTCCGAATAATTTGACGCCCATTTCCGTAAAGGAAATCCACCATTCTCTAACAGAATGGTCATATCCCTTTGCAATACCTTCATTTCTTCGAGATCGTTACCCCCCGTTATTAAATCATCCATGTAAAAATCTCTTGTAACTATCTCGGCTAAATGATTATTACTGTTTTGTACACTTCGACCTAACTCTTGTAAACATTTTGTAGCAATAAAAGAGGCTGGTCGCGTACCGTACGTTAACGTTTGCAATTCGAAAATTTTTAATTCTTCGCTAGGAGAGAATCTCCATAATATTTTTTGATATTTTACATCATTTGAATTGATTGTAATTTGTCGATACATTTTACTTACGTCAGCCGTTAACACGTACTGATAAGTTCGGAACCGTACAAGAATACTGAATAAATCGTCCTGCAAAACAGGCCCTGTCATTAAAATGTCGTTTAGAGAAATATTATTTGAAGTTTTTGATGACGCATCAAAAACTACCCGAACCTTCGTTGTCAAGCTATCGGCCTTGTATACAGCATGGTGTGGCATAAAATAGCCTTCTTTATTACCAGATTCTAATGTACCGATTTCTTTCATATGCTCTAATTGAATATATTCTTTCATAAAATCATTGTAGCTAACCCTCGCTTCTGGATTACTCAATAACTTTCTTTCCAAACTAAAAAATCGCCGTTTCGCGGTTTCTAATGAATCACCGAGACAATTTGATTCTATTTTAAAAGGTAAAGAAGCAATGAATCTACCATTTATATCGCGTGTTATTGTTTCGTTAAAATGCTTTTCGCACTCGATTTCTTCGATAGATTTTACTTTTTTGTCAGGTGTTTCTTCTATTTCCCAAAATTTAGCTATATTTTTATCTAGACGTTGTACTAGACTCAAGTTACAACGTGCTACGTCCAGAATATTATGTGGTATACAACCCGATACTAGCCAACCAAAAACACTATTTTGTAAAATCAGCCCTTTTTGTTGAGTACGGATCTGACCGTTACACAACAATTCATAAAATATTTGCGCGCCTAACAAGATATCTACATCCTTTGTTTTATAAAATTCCGGATCTGCTAATTGCAGATTCCCTGGCAATTGTAGCAATTTTGAATTTAAATCTATTGATGGCTGCGAGCCCGCTATTTTATCAAGAATATAAAATTCTAATTCTACGCAATAATTACTAATGTTAGATTTTAAATTTGTTTGAACTACCGCTGTAGCCTGACTATCCTTTGCATTTATACCTACGATTGGCAAATGCACCTTAGTCGATCTTAAATTTAATAAACTAAACAATTTTTTAGTTATGAAATTTACTTGTGAACCAGAATCTAACAATGCACGTGCTTCATAATATTTGTTGTTATTTCCCTTTATTTTAATCATGCAAGTAGACAACAATACTTGTGTAGGGTTTATTCGACAATTAGATGAGAGAGTGGTAGCCGCCGCGCTAACCACATCATCCTTACCGCTCGCGTCATCGCTCGTTGTTCCGGCCGTTAAATGCAGTACCGTATTGTGCGGTTTTTTACAATTCTTACAACGTGTTGCCTTACATTCATATGCTATATGCCCTTCTTTTAGACAATTTAAACATAATTTATTGTTTCTAGCATATTTTATTCTCTCGTTTACATTTAATTTCAAAAATTGAAAACATTTGTTTGTGTAATGTTTATCATTTTTACAATAATAACAAAAACTATCTTTCGTTGTTAAATTACATTGTGCACGCGTATCTACCGTTTTATATTTAACGTATTTCGTTTCTTGCTTATCGTTTGTTTTATGATTTAAAACTTCTAACGTATGACATTTGTGAGTTAAAAATTCTTTCAATACTTTGAGTTTGGGCATTTCCGTGTTTGAAATTCTAGTTTCCCATTCGCGTCGTGTATTGAACGGTAATTTATTAACAATCAAATGTATTAACAAATCGTCCCAATATTCTACCGGCCTATTTAATGATAGCAACGCCCTAGTGTGTTGTGATACCGTGTCTAAAAGTTTTCTAATACCGTGATAATTTTCTTTTGATACCGGCTCTATTTCGAATAAAGCGCGTATATGATTATTTACTATTAATCTAGTATGCTCAAATCTTTCTCTAAGTAGCTCGATTGCTTGACTATAATTTTCGTTTGTAATCTCTAAACCCGCAATTACATCTGCAGCGTCGCCTGTCAAAGATGTAATTAGATAATGCAATTTATCTACATTTGAAAGAGTTATATTTTTGTCTATTAATTCCATAAACTGATTCTTAAAAGATATCCAATGTTCAAATTTGCCGTCAAATGATGGCAAATTCATCGTTGGAAGTTTTGTTATGCGATTGGCACTCCCTACCGCATCCGTAGCAACAGACGGTCCTGTATTGCTATGATTTGAATTATATTTCGCGTAAATTTCATTTACTTTAACCTTTACATTTGCAATTAACTCATCTATTTCTTCATTTTCATCAAAAATCTCATTAAACTCATCTTCTACTTCTGCGTCGTATATATCTTTAAAATACGTTTCATAATCGCTAAGTAAGTTTTCGCAAAGATTGAATTGTTTATATGATTTATTTTGTGAATCTAAAGTTTCATTAGTTTTATCAATATATTTTTGTGCTAACTGTAAATTTCTTATTAAAAACGATCTTTTATTTTTTAATAGTTTTAATTGTTCGTTAAGGTTCTGTGCCATCGTTGTTAACTCAATATAGTATCAAATAAGTGACAATAATAATAAATAATACGACCTAATCCGAACGATATAAAGGTGTCTTTGTGCTGAACGCCGCTGCCGCGCCCTTTGTTGTTGCTGCTGGCTGCCGCTGCACCGCCACCGCTGTGCCGCAGCCGCTGCGAATGTTGTGCCCGTGCTGTGACGTCACCGCTGCTCTAGTAATACGCCGCTCGTTTGCTTGCTTGCGAAATTGCCGCCTGCAATTCCGTTATTCTTGGTATGCCGTTGCCTCGTGCTAGGACTTGTCGCTTGCTGTTCCCGATGGAATTCTTATGATTTCGATTGTGACCCAATGTCCGCTATGTAAAACTCGACTGTTTTACTTGGTGTGCCAATGTATCGATTTATATTGGCGTTTTCTTGCAACTATCGATTAGTTGTTTAGCTCCGATTGGCTAATTTGATATAACGATATACACTTGATAACTGCGATTCAGTTATTTTGCTGCGACGAACCAATGTAAATTTATTACATTGTAGTAACGATATACACTTTATGTAACGATATACATTTTTATGTAACGATATACATTTTTATGTAACGATATACATTTTATAACTGCGGTTCAGTTATCTGGCTAGCGAAGGACCATGTAAAGTTATACATGGTGAAGTAACGATATACACTTTTATGTAACGATATACACTTTTATGTAACGATATACATTTTTATGTAACGATATACATTTTATAACTGCGGTTCAGTTATCTGGCTAGCGAAGGACCATGTAAATTTATTACACAATGAAGTGTTTATATGTGAGTCTGCCGTTGCGCTTGAGAATATATGTCTGCGTTCATTCTCGTCCTTGGCTCGACTGAAGACAAAATCATGTCTGGTTAAGTTTTACGTACGCGTGACGTATGCGAATGCGCGGACATGTGTTATCATGCGCTAGACAGCATTACAATATATATATAAACTGGCGCTAAATTTTAAACGCATGCTAAGTCTTTAACAACAAGCCTCGTCCATATTCATTTGTTAATAAAATATTTTTTAGTATTTTTTTTTTATACATGGAAACCACTACATTTTTTTTTATGAAATAAACGTAAAACATTTTTTGTAACAAAATGTTCTCATCATTTGTTTCACAAAACAAAAAACATGCAAAATATGTTTAAAAACATTGTTCTTTTTGCTTAAAAAAAATACAATTTTTAACTATAATTTAAATTGCAGTTTTTTTTTTGGTATTGTGTTGTAAAATGTAGTAAAGCCGTAAAAGGGCAGGTGATATATAAAGTGTAAAGTTAAAATGGATGCAGTGACAGTTGTAAATAGGCAATTATTATTGTAAGCTTGCCAACAACAACAACAACATAAACAAACAACCACCTAAAACAACATCGGAAGCCGAGAGGAGAAGTATAACTTTTCACACAACATTTACATGCATATGCTGACAGGATAGTTTAACGGGGGCTTTTTCGTCCATGACAAATTACTGGAAAACTAACAATTTAACAACGCAAGTGCTTAGCAAATATATCTAGATTTAAAACTATTCTACACTCTATTAGATAACTGTATTAAATTTTCAAAAAAAAAACTAATTATCTATCAGACGTTAGATTGAGAAAATCGTATTATGTCACTATATAATTCTCTAATTAATATAAACAGTTCTTTAGATATTAGAATAAAACGGCTTGCAGTTTTGTATTAATATTTATTAATAATCGACTATTCGACGTACTCAAAATGATACAAATGACATTTACAGTAAATAAACAGAACATAGAAACAAGGTACTAGGTAACAAAATACAAGTAACAAGATTATAAAATTTGTAAATTTATAATTAAAGGAAACCAAATTTTATTTAATTCAGTGCCTTAACACTGATTGATGAAATCTTTATCTTTATAAATTTTTATTTCTTGTCTTATCTTGTTACTTAGTAATTTGTTTCTATGTTCTGTTTATTTACTGTAACTGTAAATGTCATTTGTATCATTTTTCCAGATGAAGATAAACGTTGAGTACGTTGAATACATCAATTATTATAGATAATTATTTATTATTTTATTATTTATTATTTATAAGATTATTATTACGAAATATTAATACAGAACTATAACCTAAAATCGTTTTATTAAAAAAAAATTATAGTATATAAAGTATCTAAAATTTAATAAAACATCTATTTTACATTTTCTGTGTAAAAACAAAAAGATTGTTTAGATTTTATTAGCATAAAAATTTATTCATATATTTTATATTTTTTAATATATACAACAAACATAATTAAATATATATATTAAAAATTTAACAATAAAAGTCCATTGCGTTTTTCTAAAAATTTATGAATCTGTAAATTACCAGAAAATAAACAGAATGCCAGAGCACTACTATAGTATAGAAATAATTCATAATTTGAAACTTGTTACGTTAAATAAATATTTGACGTTTACTTCAGCATAAAATCCTATATATTTTCAACATAACCAAGATTTTAGTTTGCCTTTTTGAGTGTGACGTCACCACCAGCTGAAATGTATAGTTTTTTTCTCTCTTTCTCGCAATGTACATAACTAAAAATAAATGCGAGATTTATAACTGCATAGTAGAGCGACATTGTACTCTGCACCATTACAAAATATATTTAATACGTTATTTAAAAATAAACTCAAATGTAGAGTTTTCTTAAGTTCAAGCACGATTGGATGTGTGTGCTTAAAAACACTACGTAATAAAATTTATTTTAATGCAATTTGTAAATAAACAAATTAGCTACTTAACTAGTAGTCAATAATAAAATAAAAAATTTTAACATTATTTTTCTACTTCTGTTTTTTACTCCCCAATCAAAATTTTGTAAGTACATTACTCAATAGTGTGTGATTACTCTCAAAATTGGATTTGACATATAGTCAGTCGATTTCTTGTTTGTTCCATATTACAAAACTTTACTTTCGTAAAAATAATATTTAAAGTTTCTGAACTGAATTGTTTATATTAAAGATTATAGAACCAATTAAAATTTATAGATAGAAACAAATAAATATTGCCAAAATAAGCAATAACTCAATTTGACCAAAAATGACGTATGGAACAAACAAAAAATCGACAGTGAAATTTTTATGTCATATACAAAAAAAATGTTGTTGCAAAAGTTGGTATTAGTCAGTTAACATGGTTCGATCATCTTGAGCGAATATCTAATGAATGTTTAGTTAAAAGAATTTATATAAATAATTTTGATGATATACGTTTACGTGGACGTCCAATGACTAGTTGGAGTGGTATGATTAAGATTGTGTTTTCAATTAATAGAAACAGAAAAACACGTATGAGAAATATTATGAATGTGTATGAAGCTAAAGTTGCTTGACTGGATAGGAATGTTTGGAGAAAACTGATGGAATAGTGGAAGGAGTATGTGCACACAGCGTGATTATGTATGTATGTATACAATTATTTTCAAATGCTATTCATGTTAGTCTGAAAAGCAAAATTTCTTACTGCATAGTTGTAGAAAAACTATAGTATACTAGTAACATGTAATGATTATTACTTATTCGAACAAATTACTGCGAAACCCACAAAAATTAATAATTTTATAATTAATTAATTTTAAAAAGTAATTCTAATAAACATAAAAATGTTTGATAAAAAAATTATGAGAACTAGTACCTACTATTATTATACGTATTTTTCTATATACAAATTAAAAAATACTGATATTTATAAGTTATTGTGCTTGACTAATACTTGCAAATACTTGTTTATGTAATTTTATAGCATAATGTTTCACACTATGACAAGTTGAAGTGTAAATTATTAATAAGACTGTATTATTCAAAGGTACAGAATCTTAAACACATAGCCTCATGGTTAATTTAAGAATTATATACAAGTTGTTTCATTTAAATGGATAACTTCAAATTTATTTAAAAAAAAAGTCATAGTTAAAATAAAGATTTGATTATAAAAATACAAATTTTATAAAAACCATAAGTAACACATACCAATGTTTTTTAAATTTATATTCCGTTTAAGAAAATACTTATTTATTTCATTCATGTAAATAAAATATACCATTGTACTATATTTATTTCTCTTGTACACACTTAACGTTTTTACGGAAAAATTTATGTATTATATTTTATAAGTCTATGATCATTTGTGCCATTTAATATAATATATTTGTAAATAAGTAAAAAGCAAATTTAATAATTACAAAAAAATAATAATTAGATTATAATAATTTGGTCATTTATAGTTACAAGTATCTTTGCTTTAAGACTGATGAAATTATAAACAAATGGAATTAATTATAAAATTAAAATATACTTTAAATTTTTTTAACTTTTATTTCTTACTAAAATAAAACATTTTTTAATCAAATCTGTTTATAGGCCAAGTACATTTTTCCAATATAATTTTTTATTCAAGTTTATTAAACAATAAACATAATTTATAGAAAAAAAATTCTGAATTCAATACATTAAAATGAAGAATACAAACTACTGTTTATAGCAAATAGAAATTAACATTCTATGTAATTAAAAATATTTTTTAGTTTTCTTTTTACCTATTATTGTGATCTTTTACAAACTAAAATATATAACAGTAAAAAATCTTTCAGAACGAATTATGTTAAGATAAAAGAGATTCAGGTTAAAGATCTGTTAAATTTCATATTAAAATTCAATGTTTACATAACTAAACAACGTATATCATACCTAATAACTTGTTTCTATGTTTTGTTTGTTTATTACTTACGTCATTTGTGTATATTTTTCCTGATGGTAATATACGTTTAGTATATCGAAACGCCGAATTTTAATATAAAATCTAAAGCTTTCTTATTTGAATATTATAATATAATGAAACAAAGATAATATAATAAAAAAAATAATACTTACAAATTCTATACAAGTCCGCGAGAATTACAATGTGTCCAACAGAACCAAAAAAATCAAAAAACAAACATAAAATAATCACAACTAAAAACCAATAACAATATCTTTTATAATCACTAATTCAAGTCGATAAAACTACAAAGTTCAAATCGTATAAACACATTCGTAATTTGTCTCACACGATCATCACCCGTATATTTACGTTTCGACGGTTATTTTCGTTTCAACTAAAGGGGAGGGAAAAAAGCGACGCACCAGATCGCCCGGTTTACGGTAAACTGACAGGAAAAGCGCGCATTTTCGCTTCAGAGACGCGAGCCACTATCTTCGACGCAGGCGTCAACTCGCCAATCAGGAACGCAAAATTACCGAAGCGTCGCATCAGGGCAGGCAAAACGGAAGGGGGGGGGGAGCGGACCAGGGGGCTATCTCTCACTCTACTGACAAGTTAAAACCGAACGACAAAAGGTGACAGATATTATAATTAGTTGACACGTTTTGCAATAGAATTTATCGGAATTGATATATGCATGCATAGTTGATGAATTTTACACCAAAAAAATCTGGATTCGAAGTTATTGACATTGTAAAAAAATTATATTAAAATAAAGCGGCTATAGATTGTAGTTCAGTATTATTATTTAATGATAATCGTCGTTTCGACAAACTCAACGTACATCTTCATCAGGAAAATTGATACAAATGACATTTACAGTAAATAAACAGAACATAGAAACAAGTTACTAGATAATAAAATAAGTAACTAGATCATAAAATTTATAAATTTTTAATTTAAAAAAAGGAAATTTTATTTAAATTAGCTACTAGTCACATTGATTGACGTTATCTTTTTCTTTATAAATTTCTATTGCTGTTGCACTGATTAAAATAAAATTTGACATCCTTTAATTAAAAATTTATAAATTTTATGATCTAGTTACTTATTTTGTTACCTAGTAACAATTAGTAGTAATCATTTTTCCTGATAAAGACATACGATGAGTTCATCGAAACGTCGATTATTAATAAATATTAATACAGAACTACAACCTAAAGCTGTTTTATTTCAATAGAAGTTATTGGTTTGAGTTTTTGGGTGGAGAATATTTTGATTTGGCAAAGATAAAGCGAATCTTATTTGTTAATTAATTAATTTTATAGATAAAGATATAATGTAAAATATGCCCGAAGAAAATTAAGTTTGAAAGAGTAATATTCGTAAAAATTAATGTACAATCAGGTACAAAATATTAAAAAGTTTGCATATTAATAACTTATTTACAAATATTATACCCAAGAATACAATACAATAGACTCCCGATTATCTAGAGTTGTAATAACCAGATTACTGATTAACCAGAGTAATAAACAAGAAATTTTTTGCTATTGTACTTTAACTAAAATAGTAATTTTTAGTTTTTTGATTTTTGTATTAATTTTTTTACCCCGAATATCCAAGTTAATTTTTTTTTATAAATTTCATAAATTTTATAATAGTATAATAATAATAGCACGTAATAATGATTATTACTACATAAAGACAAGGGTTATAGCATGAACCGCAAAAAATTTGCAAAACATAATAATACCAGAAAAAATAAAATAAAAAAATTACAACCCTCACTAATAAAAAAATATCTAACATTTTGTTAATTAAAAAATTTCCACTAAAACGTAATTTTTCGCATCCTGTACAATAATTTTAACATACTTAGCTCAAAATAATATAACAACATGAAAATAAAAAGGCTTAAGGATTTATTTTTATATTAATTTCGACATACTACACGAACGTCATCATCAGGAAAATTGATATAAATGACATATAAAATAAATAAACAGAAAAAAGAATCTACAAAATTCAAGTAACTAATTTATAAAATTGTTATAAATTATTAATTAACGGAAACTTAATTAAAAATTGATATTTTTCTTTATAAATTTCTATAGCTTCTCTTATCAATCTACTGTCAATATTGATGGGTCTTGTTGATACTATAATAATTACAAAACTCATCATTATTAACAGTAGATTGATTAGAGAAGCTATAGAAATTAATAAAGAAAAAGATAACATAAATAAAATTTGGCTTTTCTTAATTAATAATTTATAAAAATTGTATAATCTAGTTACTTGTATTTTGTTAAATACTAACTTGTTTCTATGTGCTGTTTATTTTAATAAAATGAGTTATGAAAGATTTTTTAGTATGTTAATATAATAATATATTATAATAATCAACATTATTTTAATATTAAATATAAAATCAACAGTGTAATTAATTATATTGTAAAATCAAATTATCATATAATTATAATTTTGCAAATTTGTTTATATACGCATATCTGCAAAATATGGCAAATTATAATTGACTAAATATATGTTAAATATTTAATAGTAAAAATTGGAAAATACGGGATGCAAATAAATCATAATTTTATTTAATAATATTTACTAAAATTAGTGACGTTCTCAAATTTGTTAAATATTAAAATACATACATAATCTTTACATATATATACAATCACGACATGTTAACGAATACCCGTATAATTGTGGTAAAAACCCTTTCCATCTAAGCAAAAATTAGTTTCATTTCCTCCACATTAATAATACCGCTAATACATGCTCTTTTATTTTTACTACTTGGAAATATTCGCCCACATAAAATACTCTCAATAATATCTACTCACATATAATCTTTTAATCAAACGTTCATTAAACATTCGCTCAAAATGATCGAACTAATAAATATTGGAAAACTATGAAACACGAAATCATTTGTGTAAAATATATAATTTTTTCAATGTTAATTTTAGTGAAGTATTTTGTTTGGTGAATTGGTTTGGTGAATAACCTAAGTATAAGTTTTATAAATGTCTTAGAAATTTCGCAGCAAATTAAATGAAGAATTTATTATATATAGGAAAATGTTCGAGTAACAATTTTCGAATAATTAAGTTCTTAATTAAAAACATATTACCTGGCATTGAAGAGCGTTCAATAATCTTTTAAAGAGTTCGAGCTTTAAAAGATTTAGGCGACGCGCCGAACCTTCTTAATTTAAAAGCGAAATTCTTTATCAAACTTAGCTTAAAGTCTCGCATAAATTAGATAGACAGCGTCTCAAATCTTCAACGTCTTCATTAAGTAAAAAATTTTAAGTTAAATGTTCATCATCTTAAAATCCAATTATTACTAAACAAAGTTTAAGGAAATTTCTTTATTCATTGTCAAAGTAATAATCTTGCTTAAAATGATAGCAAAAATCAAAATTGAAAATTTTCCAATATTTTCAACGAAAATATTATGAATGTGGATTGTGGATGAAGCTAGAGTTACTTGTCTAGATAGGAATGTTTGGAGAAAATTTATTTCGAGATACTGGAAAGAGTTTGTGCCACATCCATTTGGGTATGTGGCATGATTCTGTATGTATGTATTACTTACAGCAGTGAGTTTTTAAGTTATTACTCCACACCTTTGACCAATAAAACTTTTGTAAGATCATTACTAAAACAGTTTGTACCTAAACATTTGAAAATCGTGACAAATTAGCGTTGTTGCTATGACATATAATTTTAAATTTTCTTAACAAATTCAGTGACTAAAAAAATAGTGATAAATGCTGTTTTAAGAAATTATAAAATGTAATTACTCACAAGCCAAAATATAAACGAGAAAATTAAAATTAATATTTTTAATTGTAATTGAGTTTTTTTTTTAATTTATCTTAAAAAATTTCAACCCCTCTAAATCTAGTCACGTGATTAAAAGCAGTAAAAAGTAAGGGATGTTTAATTAATTAAAGTGTAGCCTACTCTAAATTTCATCCCTGAACTAGCAAGGGCTAAAAAAAACTGTACTTTAAGATTCTAACAAGATATACTAGAATATAAAAGAGAGTACTCGTATTCCATTGTTCTCTTTCGTTATTATTTTTAATTTTCTAGTTAAAATATTTTCATTTTTAGAAAAAGCATATTTACAATTTTATATTGAAATTTTTCTTAAAATTAAATTAACCGGTTATAATTAAAATTTAATTTTAAACTACATAAATATTTAGTCTATCTAGATAAGATAATATCAATAAATAATCTATGGCAGTGTAAAATTTATTTTATGTTAAAACATTTGAAAACAAACTAACAATTTAAGTTCCAAAATAGAATTTAGCTGACAAGTGCACCAACAACTCGTATTATATTGATTTTATCTTAGGAGCAGTCGAAAACTTTTGAGTCCATGCTATCAACTTGACATATAAAATTCTTATATATATTTTTTTCTGATTTGTATCATTAAATGAAATATTTTAGCACTCGTAGCATTTATATAAATATCTGAACATATAATAAACCGTTTTTAATCAGATATTTATAATTTTGTATCATTAAATTGAAAAAAATTTCTTTTTTAAAAAATAAATGTAATATTTTACAAATATTTAAATATCCACTTAATCGCAGTAATATATAATTAGTAAATTTAATTAAAAAAAATTAAAAATCTCCCAACAATCTCTGTCCATATTTATTACATAAAATTCCTACCTTGTTAATTAGAACAGTACAATAACAATATTTGTTGCATTTCTTATAAACAAAATACACTTATAATTATTAAACATAGTCATAAAACACAAATACTAATTTTTATTAAAAACATACAATATAGTCACTAACTGCTACAGAAACTAAACTAAATTTTGTTAGATACAAAAAATTACTTGTATCAATACGCTCATCTCTGATAGGTTAATATTTTAATTGTTTGAAATTCTGGGTATGCTTATAAGATAATTGAGTTAAAAAGTGATAGAATAATACTTCTTTGTCTACAAGTACATTTATATTATAAATATTTTGTTTATACTAACAAAATTAGACAAGATTACGCGAATTAATTAAGCAGAATGTATAAAAATGTCTAATTAAAATAAAATCAAAATATAATATATATCTCAAGTATAAATATAGAATTTTATTTACCTATTATAAATTTCACTGAAGTATTTTATTATAGATTAACTATGATTAAAAATGTAAAAATTTAATATTTGTTTTTTTATTAAATAGAAGAATTACAAGTCGACTGAATCGTTAAATTAAAAACCTTTTTCTTTTAATTTCAACTGATCTAAGAAGCAAAATACATCAAATAAAATATTTTTTATTTCAAATTAAATTTTTAGCAATAGTAACTTTCTGCTCTTGTTGAAAAATATTTTTATAATACACTATATATGTATTCTGTTAAATTACACTGTCCATTCTAACTGTCAATTCTAAAATCAGCGAGAGTTTTTGACCAACCGCAACTCTTTAAAACTTTAACTAAAAATATAATATTATTTCAATATGTATTTAAACACTTCTTTCTGTAGATGACAACGATTTTTAATATTCTATATTACCAGTATATCTATCTAGTTTGTAATAATGTTCAAAATATTTTATTTAATCTGACTAAACAAAAAAAAAACATTTTTTTTTAAATGAGTGACAAATTAGTAAGAGAAACGCCAGTAAAAAATAAAATTAACGACAGACATTTGAAAAAAAGTTGAGACAAAGAACTAAAAAAAAAAAAAATGGTGGAAATCTCCATTTGGAGAAAAAAACAATGGCATATCAATTCGTCTCAAGTTTCTAGATTGTAAGAAGAAGCAGCAAAAAACAGGCAGTGTGTATGCGTGTGACGGTTAGGGAATGAGTGGAGAAAGCTGGTACCATTTTGTAAACATCCCATTGTGGTTATTAACCATTATCGGCGTCTTCTTCAACCATCTAACCACTGGCTGAAGCGCATGCATTAAACTCACAACACCCCCGAGACACATTTACTCATATTTTTAAATAACATCGGACGCGTTTCTTGCTTCTGCCCTCGTACTATTTTAGCATTTGTTTGTCGAGCATAATACAGCCACAAGAAAAATATTATGAATATGGACAATATTTCCTACTCCGGGCTAAGAAAAAAAATACAACATATTTCCAAGTTATTTTTTTTTTCTTCTTTATGCTGAAGATATGAAAAAAATGATAAAAACATTTTAAAAAGTACAACATACTTCTACTATTTTCTAGTTTCTTTTACAAAGAAATTTAGCTTGAAATATATTAAACAAATTAAATTAGTATAAATAAAGTAAAAATTATGGAAAAATAGACCCCTTAATACTACACTAATACCTCGATTTACGTTGCCCCGTTTTACGCTGATCTGCTATAACGCTCTTTTATAGCGGGGATCTACACCGATGGTTTTTTAGGCAACAAACAAAAAACAAAGTTAGATAGTTTCTTTATAAAAAAAATAATTTTTGTTTGTAATATGTACATATCTATGTATTTCTTAACTTTTGACCCCGATTTAGAGAGCGTAAACCGGGGTATTACTGTATACTTATCACTAATACCAACTTGTAAAAAAAGATAGTGTCTGAAACGAAATAGAGTCATATTTCTTGTAAAACGTGTAATTGTTCATACTTATATCAAGGAAGTTTACTTTCAAAATTTTATTCTTTCTACAACCAGTGTTTATTTCAGGGGGTTCCTTGGGGTTAAACCTCCTACCCCCACCCCTCAGAGTATGCCGAACTTCCATCCGAAGCATGTCGAGTCAAAAATTATCAATGGAAAATTTTCAAAGATTGCCGCAAAATAAATCGAAACGCAACCATACAGCGATAGCGTACTGTGTACAATTAAAGATTATTCTTTATTATTATAAATAAAAATTTATATTTATTCGTAATTTTGTACCTGTTTCACTAATAATATCTGTTACTATATTTATTTTTAGACTACATTTCTCGTACATTTCTATGACCCCCGGAGATTTAGGTCTGAAATAAACACCGTCTACACATTAATAGTTTTACTTACTACTACTGCTATTATAGTGACTATATTACTGACTCTAAGTGTCAACATATCTATATTTATATATATTATATTATATATATATATATATATATATATATATATATATAATTATATATATATAATAAATATTAGAATTAACTTTTAAAATATTTATTAATTCTAATAAAAATTTAGGTGCTAAAGTTCCTGTAATATATAATACAATAAAAATGTTAATCAAACAAAATTTCGTTAACTGTCGCGTGTAAATTTATTACATTTTATTGCATTTACGGAGAAACGGTAAATTTTGGTCAATTTTTAAATTTCTTATTTAATTTTACTTTAGGGTGCATAATTCATGTACACTTGTCGAAAGAAAATTAGATTTTATGACAATTTACTCCCAAAATAATTCTTCTATAAAATTTTATGATTCCATGGAGAATTGTTTGCCTGACATTAAAAACACTGTTACAAATAAAACATTTGGTTTTTAACTGTATTATTCCCGTATTCTAATGCTTCATTTAAAACCAAATTGAATTAAGAAAATTTAGAGCTGAGATAAAATTTATGTGTACAATTTTTAGAATTATTATAGAACTAATATCAGTTTTATTTGTTTTTCTTTTAGAGTGATAGTTTTAATACAAATATGTTCATTTATATTATGTACTAGCTAGTGCCCACAGTTGCTTGAATAATTAATTTTAAAAACATTTTAATATATAGTCCATACTTTCTTTAAAATATTTTTTTTATATTATATTAATAAGAAACAGAAGTTTTTGTTGTTTATATAAAACTTTTGTGTTTACATTTGCATAGATGTTTCTGTGTTAGCTGACGAGTCCATTTTAGATATATAGAAATGTCAGGTTACAAAATGTAAACAAACACTATATTCATCCTTTTTTAATGTTCATAACAAAACAATCCATTTATTAGGTATAAGCTTTACGTGTCTATATTTATAGTTGATCTGATATTGAAGCCAAGTAAACCATAAAAATTTCAAAAATGTTTATCTGAAATATTTTTATCCCAAACAAAAAAAATAAACACGACTCATTATTTTCCACCCATAATCTGATAAGGCCTGTTATTTCCTAACTTCACTAAGCACATAATTAAACACATTTTGACCATTATCATAAATAGCTGAAATAATTTCAATAAATCGTAACTCTTATCACGTATCATAAACAACAAAATGATTAAGTGGGCTAGGTCCCAATAAATATAGGTATTAGTTCGCTCTGCTGTTGTTTACGTAAAGCTAAAACGGAGGCCCTAAACGCCCCCGACAAGGCAGGCAACCCGGGCCACATCTCACCTGGATCTCGTCGAGTCGTAAATCAGGATTGATACGGTGGCCATTAAGAGGTAAAGGCAGTGGCGTAGCATTAAGGGATGCAGGCAGTTGCGACACACACACACTCCAACCAAACCGTAGTAACACGAAGGAATCAGTAGCGTGACCTGATTTGACGTCATTAGGAAACTAAAACGTGATGCGATATTGTTAACGACTGAAACGTGCCACTGTCTTAATGTCACTAGCTGAAAACTCCTAACTGAAATTGTTGCATTGCTAGTTTCAGGATTTGTAATTTGCACGTATGATCGATGGTTAATAATATAATTGTTTTGTTATTAATAGTTTTGTAAGGAAAATGGTATATTATTTTGAAATAATATTAAAAACTATATCATCGTGTAAACAATAAAATATCAGAAAGAAAGCATTGCTCTTTTAAAAGAGACTGAATCCATTATATAGTTAAGAATTACTCGTTTAATAATATAGAAAAAACAATTTGAAAGTTTTGCAATGTAGCTATATGAGATCAGATTTTCAATATTCATTATGTCAAAAACGAATTTCAAAATATGTTTTTATATTGTAAATGAGTTTTTCCAACAACCTCGGTAAATCGTTTTCCCACATCCGATAACGAAAGATTCATCCCATTTCATCAAAATTATTTGGTCTGTTTTCAAAATAAAATTAACAAGCAATAAAGTAAGATTATTTTTGTAGAAAGAAATTAGACAACCTACAATACTTGTATGCATTTAATTTCATGTACTGACTTATTTTTATTTTTACTTTATATGTGAACAGCAACTATTTGACACAAAATATTTTTAGTTTGTCACAATATCACCTAAATTCAAATACCAATAAATTTAATTTTTTATATTACAGTATTAATAAATATAAAAAATGCATGACTTTTCTTCGTAAACAATTACTTTCTTTAGCAAAACTACAATTTAAGAACCTTAAAATACTTTTTTTTTCAATATTAATTTAAAAACTTTGTTTTCAAGTTATTCTTGATTTTTTTTATAGATAATGTATACTCGTACATTTCATAAGATGTATTAATAAGGTACTTGTAATAAACAGAAATAAAAAAACTAGAAGAAACTGTATAGTTGTTACGTAAGAAATAAAAAGTTTTTAAAAAAGAAAAGGATATACATATACATAGAAAAACTGATCGTATTTTAGTGCTACATACCTTTCCCATTAATGGTATTGCATCTTTAGAAAACAGTAAATTTTGGCTTAGTCTTAATCCAAATGAAATGCATTAGACTGTAAAAGATACGAACTTAAAGGTAATATAAATTTCAAACTTCTAAAGAAGCTATTGTGTATTTTGAATCAAAAGAAAATAATAACTTTCTTTCATAAATTTAACTGCATTTTCTTAGGGAATAATAATATTTATAATTAATAAGACATTAAAATTGGTGAATATAATAAATTGTCATATATTATTTTAATTTCTTTTTCTACAAAAGTGGCAAACAAAATAAAGCACCATTCATATAAACTACATTTTGTAAAATAATATATTTGTAAAAGTTTAAGTAAAAAAAATTGTAAAAACACATTTTCCGAGCGAATTGTAAAAATCTTGCATAATTCGAGACACTTAATCAATTTGGTGCAAGCATAAGTTTTTAAAGTAAATTTTACTAATTTTGTGAATATGTTGGGAAAAGTTGACAAACGTGTATAATTAAAATAAATTGGTTCATAAGAATAATTGCAATTTTATTCTAAGAACATAATCATTGAATCCTTATTATTTTTTAAGCACAAAACTGGTTCATAATATTCAATTTTAATTGCCAAAATCAGGGATAGAAAACGTAACGTAACTAAAGCCGATAACGTTATAACGACAAAAAAAAATACATTTAAAAACTAATAAAATAAATTTAAGAATACAATATTGAATATTAACCAATTTTTCCTTTATTATTACAAAATAATTATTACCAACAAAACATTTCACAAATTTGAACTAATACACAACACAATGAGACATTTACATCTTTTCTTTTAATACAATAAATTAATAATTAATAGGTATATCACATGAGACAATTGAAAATAAATAACATGTAAAAAAAAATACTTATAAAACAAAATTGTATCTTACATTAAAACATATTTCACTACAGATGATAGAATTAAGTAGGTAGATATCCGCTACAAATCTACAGTATGATTAAAATATAATTGGAATTTCATTTAATTAATTATGATAAAAAATCTAATACTATCACCCATTATTTATTTCGGATTCCATATCAAAAATGTTTTTTTTTTTTCATTTCTATTTTATCAATCTGCTACAAGTCCAATACAAATTTTCAAATCAATTCAAAATTAAATCGTGGACTAAATACTGATTAGAAAACTAAATATTTTATTTGTAACAAATTTTAAACAATATTTTAACAGTGATATTCAACAATTGATATTTTAAAGAGGAAATTCTATTATTTATTTATTAGTTATTTACGCAAAAGCCTGTTATATTAATTAAATGATTAAAGAAAGCAATTATTGTTTCATAATTTGGAATAATTGTTTTTATTAAACTGTTATGAAAATTATAAAAATAAATTTAAAGATATATTCAAAAATTTACAGTTGACATTTTAAACAACTAGAAATTTTTCCAATTTATTTTTATGATCATCATAAAACATTTGCTAATGTGAATAATAAAGTAGCAATTAATTTGCAATAATATTATTTGAAAAAAAAAACAAACAAAATTTGAGTAAAATCCAATTTTACTCTACTATAAATAAAATTTATTTTCAAGTGTTTTATTTATGTTATTAATGGAATGATTTTTGTTTTTTTTATTTAATGTTCTATAATTATTTTTATCTACATTCAATGAAATATTTATACATTTGATTCAATTACAACAAATACACATTGTTACCAATCTAGAGAAATTAAAAATAAAAGAAATTTTTAAGAGAAAACATGTATTTTACAAATCAGTCGAACTTATATTGCAGTAACAATATTTACAGTGATTAAAGAATGAAAACTAAGAAGATAAGCAAATATTTAAAAATAATACACAAATCGAAATATAAATTAATTTGAAAATAAATTAATTGAAACATTCTTTAAATAATCTAAAGCAAGATCTGAATATATTGCACCATTTTTAAAGTGTTACTCTAAATATATATTTACAAATATTAAAATAATCATTTTAAAATTGCTTATCTTCTGCACAAAATATTTAATCAATTAAAAAAAAAAACAATCAACATATATTTTAAAACAAAAATTATTAGATAGTTTTTCTTGACCAAAGCATGTCTTAACAAAATTCATTCAAAAATAATTTATTTAAAAAATTTTAATCATTCTCTTTTTAATATTTTTCAAAATTCAAAATTTTTTAGAATGTTTGGAATTGTATTTTTCGTATTATATTTTATACAAAATATTACATTTTCAAATAAGTTTTATGGCGAAATTCTGAATAAAGCTTTAGAATTATAGAATTTTTTGTTTTCTCTATGGAATGAAAATTTCTATTTACTAGAAAAAGAAAAGAAAATATTCTATAACACTACAGTTCAGCTCGGAATTACGTTAGTTGAATAAAAAATATAATTAGGCCATTAAGTATGTATTTTTATAACTGGAATTAATAGTTTCATAAATTTATATAAAAAATTTAAATATAATGGTTCTGAATTAAAAAATATGTAATGACGGATTCATTAGAATGTAATAAATTGTATAAAACTATTAGAAAAATAAATATAATAGCTTATTAATAAAATATATTTATGTTAAATAATTAATTCTTAAATCATTAAATAAATTAATTAACTATATATCACAAAATGCATTGAATCAAACAAAAAAAAATACAGAATAACCAAAATTCGCACTCAAATTAAAAATATACCGAAAAAACCTATACCCTGTTTCTACTAATACGGCAAAAAATCAATCAAATACTTTTTTGATAGACGTATTAATTAATTCGAATAATTTTGGTAGTTCAAATTTTAAGTTAAATCAAAGTCAAAAGTGAGAATATTGTCGACGGAACGATTAGGTTATGAAAGTAAGGATATGATTGCAACGATTGCAACTTAAATTAATTGCATTTGTTTTTCAGGATGGCCGCGATCGGCTGCGTGCACGACGTGGTAGAGATGATACAGCGTGTCTCGCTATAGGTGGCGGAGGTTCGCCAGGTTTACGCCATAGTTTTAACGGTGGTATTTTACTTGAAGTGGCGGCTGAAGGTGATGATGTATTTAATGATGGTTCTATCAGTGATTGCGGACGAGAACGTCTTGAATGCTCATTCGCGCTGTAACAGATTTTTTAAACAAACGCACTTGAACTATTTTGAAAAAGATTTTCGTCAATAATTAAAATCGAAAATTAATCTATTTTTTAATAAATGAAAAAAAAATTACATCAACTGTTTTAGCGTCTAATATAATTTGATACTAATAGAAATATATTATTTAATTGAATCTTTCAATTATCATGATGGGTTAACATAATTTAAATTTAAGTTACAATATTGACTTTTAAATTAATTCATAATATTTTTACAAATATAAGAAAAAAAAAGAATTATAATTATGTATAAATTAATATATAGATTAAAAATTTAAAAAAAATTTTCATCACACATCGTAACTAAACAAAATATTAAAAGTTTTTAGAATCAATTAAGTTTATGTTATGCTTAAGCATATAAAACTCGAATTTAAAGACACATTTACACTTCGCTACTTATCTCGAAATTAGTTCTATGTTTTAGTCGCAATGTTATTAGTTCTGCCTATCTACTAGCTTGTGAAATATTACAAAAAAAAATGTTAAAAGACATTCATAATTTAATTCAACAATCCATTAAAAAATCAAGTATTTACGCTTTTTTAAAATAATAATATAGTTCATTTGCAAAACTGTTATTCAAAGACAATAAATACATATATACCTTACAAATTTTATACAATAATATATGTGTTATAATATAAATATAGTTAATTACATAATTTTAAATAATTTTCATACGTTAGTAAGTAGTTTGATTCAAAATCATTAGCTCTACACTAAAACAACACTAATTTAATAATAAGTACAGTAGTGTAAATAAGCCTTAACATTTTCATTTTAAGTTAATTTTAAAAAGGATTATAAAAATTGCCCATCATGATATTAGGTGATCATTCGCGGGTGAAAATGAACGAACTTACCCCAAATGGCTATTTTTAGCAGCATGTAACATTGCAATCTTAATTACAAGTACTGCTGATATTATTCAAACTATTTTCTTCAAATTATCACATAAATAAACTAGATTTATTGTTTATTCAGTTGTAAATACAAATAATCATAGTAATTAACTAATAAGGCACAAACTTAACTATTAATTTCAACAATATTTCAAATTATTAATTACTATTTTAATAAATTTTTCTTTCAAATTAAAGTTCTGAAAAATTTAGATGGTATCTCATAATTACAAATTAAAAATACAAATGAACAATTTGTAAATTGTAATTACAGAAATATAATTAGTGAAAAAATTATTGATATCATATACGTTTAACAAATTGATTGAAAATTTTTATGACATTTTAAAATAAAATTGCAATGCATTATAATGTAAAGTCGTTTAATAATTAAAATAACAAATGGATTCCTATTTTGTCTGTAAAGTTCATTAAAATTAATTAATCATTTATTTACGTTTTCTAAAATTATTTTGTAATTATTTTCCGTTGAAATTATAAATAATGAAAAATTTCCACTTTATGTCAAATAATAATTACATATTTTTAACTGTTTCATTTGTATAATTTCATTTCACAATTAATAAACTGATATGTAGCATTTTAAGCATACTTTAACAAATTTTAATATAAAATAATTTTTTCAAAACTACTCAAAATATAAACTTTTCTTTTTAACTATCGTTCTGGAATCCTCTAATTCTAATTATCACATTCTAATCATATTAATTACTTAATTATTATCGTTTCCATTAATTATGTCTAAAAATATAATTCTTTTTAATCTAAATATAATTTAAAGCAATAAAATTGATTACTTTTTTTTCCGAATACGAGTAATATAAAAAAATATATATTCAATCATATTATTACCGTTTTACGAAAACTATTCACAATAAGTTACAATGTTTAACGATCCGTTTAACTAGAGATTATATATAATCGCCGTAGCATATTTGTGATAAATATATAAGAGTTTTGTATTGTGCACATAAGTATAACGTAAACGTTAAAATAAACGATAATATAAAATGTTTCGTGTAATAACTATACCGAATGTTTCACGTAAGTTGCAATTCATAAAGATCTTAATCTTCATAAATACGGGGATATCCAAAAATAACCGAAAATAATACAACTTGCAACTACATTCAGTTTACGATTCAAATTCCGCTTATTTTTTAATATCCCCTTGTATATTCTAAGGTCCAGTGGCACAAAGCATTGTTCAACGCTTCGTAAGTTAACCAATTTGTTAACTTACCAACAGACCAATCAATGAAACGGTTCGAAGACAGTTGACAATCTAGTTGCCTAGTTAACCAATTGATTAAGTTAACAATGCTTTGTATAACCGGTTCTGATATTGCATTATCAACGAATTAAAATGTTCATGCATTGCATCCAGACCGTGCCACTTGATATTATCATATTACATCCAGTATTTTACGTTAAAAACAAGAATGAAATAAAATTTCAAATCGTTACGTTATTGTATAACGTTATTTATTATTACGTTATAACTTATTTATAAAAGTAAATTTTATTTGTAACTTTAAAATTATCTATAAAGTGTAAAGAAAAATATTATCTAAATTAATTTTCATGCTTGAAATACAATCAAAATATATTTTGCTCTCAGAAGAAAACTTACAGGGAATAACGTTACAAAATAACGAAATCTTATCTGTTGTTATATAATGTTTATTGAAACATCCCTGGTTAAAAGACGTAAGACGTAATACGTGTGCATGCTCTGTCGAATATAAATTAACGTTTACGCTATTCTCTTTGTTTTTTAATACTATGAGAAAACTGTTTAAAGTGTTTAAATGTAAAATAAATAAAATTAGTTGGACTGAAAGTGTTTTTGTCAAAACATTTCATCTAAGGAATGATTAAAATTATAACAAGCGGCACATGAATATAATAGATGCAAGAAACAAAGCAAATTGATTGCACCTAATACACACAGTCCTAAAATCAAGTCAGCACACTGTACCTTGCCAATCCTGAAACTATATCCATTTTATTTTCGGGCACAATTGAGCAGCATTTCAAATAGATGCAATCCAATATTAATATACAAATTTTGTATTTATAATAAATAATTTTATTAGAGAAAACACATAAGCCGATCCCATTATTGTTTATCAATATTGAATTATTAATTCGAAATATTTATCAGATTTAAACACAAATTATAAAATAAATTAATACAAAACATATTGTCGAAACTTAAGCTTCATATAATGATAGTTAATTATTTAAAATCAGATATTAAAATTTAATTAAAAATTTATTTGAAACATAGATAAAATATTATGTTAATACGATTAAATTGAAAATAATAAAAAAAAGGGCTTATTGTTTTTTCCATTTTATTTCTACGTTTGTAAAAAAAGTAATAAAGTTACCTGACTAAAGGACCCATGCCTCCTTCATTTGGTAAGGACTGAAGAAGTGAAGGACCAGCAGAAAGTGGCCTTACCTAGATTTTCAAAAGTAGAAAAAAATAAATATAAAAACTCAAATAAAATAATAATATTGGTCTTCAATCTTATATTATTAATTCATCTAATTAATATAATCAACTTAAATTATTAATTTAATAATATTTATTGATATAAATTATGTTCCTAATGTAAACATCCTTTTTCCTGTGAATAACTTTTTATTAATTTTTCTTTCGTAAAAGTTTAAACTTGAAATATAATTTCCGACAAGTTTATTTTTTCTTTTAAATCTTCTTATAACTTTCTCTTATAAAATAAAGGAAATATTAATTATATCTTTTATTTAATAGGTATTTATTTTAATTGGATGTTGAAAAATAGGATCAATTTTTATATATTCCAATTAGAAATTGATAACCAATATAATACTACCAACTGTTTCACTACAAAATAATAATAAACTCATTTAAACTACTTAATAAAATCTACTTTCAAAAATAAAAATGTAACTAAAGTTTAATTTTTAGCAGAAACTTAAAATAAATTTCTATTACTACATTTAATGAGAAAGCTTATGTTATTATGATATTTAATATATTATTTAATATATTATTATTGTTTATTACATAAATTTAATAAACAAAAAAAATAAAAATTTACGTATATTCAATGTTTATAAAAAACTATTTTAATTTTTTCTTTCACTCTATCCCATTCTAGTTCCGTTTTATAGTCAAGATTTAACTAAATAATATAATTACAATTAACATTGTATTAGAAAAATACAATCAGTTATTAAACACATGAAACAAATTTAACAATTTTCTTTTATAAATAAATTTTGAAAATTTTTCTAATCAAATATCAATACAAATAAAACAAAACTAGAAACTTATTCAACAGCAAACCAATTAAAAGTTAGTGAAATAAAATTTTCTTCCAATTTTTATCGCTTTACCCACTGACCGTACTAAAATAATACTGCATTCAGAACCAATTTAAATTTCATAAATTTAAAGTTTGAAGATATGATTTATGTACCATCATTCCAAATCTATTTCAATTTGTAAAAATATCATATATAAAACCTAAATAGTTTCCAGCAAAAATATATACAAACAATAGTTATTACAGTGGCCTTCGGTTAATTTAAAATATTGTCTATGGTAATTATAGTGGCCCGCCGAGTTATATTATTTATATCTGTAGTCTGTATTGTTACTAACGCTAGTATTCTACGTTGTTCAATAACCTCTATAGTACTATAGATTCTTTTGTCATTTATTATCATATGTATATAATATATATACATATATGTATATATATATATATATATATATATATATATAAGTAAATAATGGGTATATATTAATCAATTCGGAAAAGAATGTTAAATTAAATTCATTCAAGTTTTAAAGACAATCTTTCGATTTATTTCAAATCTCCTTCTAAGGCATCTAAAACATATGGAAAACCAAAAATATTGTTTATATCATAGTGTTATATAAATAATTATAAAAAAAACTCTGTTGCTTTTGTAAGTAGAAAATTTTATTCTATTATGACTTTTGTTCCTATATCAAAATTCAACTTTTCTTATTTATTATTTATATAACACTATGCTATAGACAATAATTTTGGTTTTCCATATGTTTTAGAGGCCTTAAAAAAAGATTTAAAATAAATCGAAAGCTTGTCTATTAAACTTGAATGACTTTGATTTAACATCCTTTTCCAAATTGACTTATATACCTATTATTTACTTTATATATTATATATATATATATATATATATATGTAAGCATCGAAAATACATCTGACAGATTTTTGAAATGCGCGCCAGAAAGTGACTAGAGTGAAGTGAGAGAGGAAACACTAGATGGCAGTAGAGTAGGATGAGATCTGTAATGTGAACGCAAGCCGATGAATAAAATAAATAATAAAGTGTATTATCCTGTTTTATTATAAAAATCCTTACAGAGAAAAATCAGAAGTGAGATTTACCGGGTTTCTGAAGGGTCAGAGCCTTGCGAAATCGATATATGGTGGCAAGTTTTCAGCCGGAAAACTTAGAATTGTGTAACGAATATTCGGTGAAAAAGCACGTGTTATCCAGTTACAAAAGTTGTGGTAATCGGACAGCACAAGAAAAAATGCCGAACGAAAATACAAGTAATAACGCTAGCAGTGAGCAAGCAATACTTATAACACCAGAAGCAATGCAAAATATAATATCAAGTGCTATAACCGCAGCATTAGCACACATAAACATTAATGAACAACGTGGACAAAGAATGCCATTGTCAGAAATTTCTACGCAAATTCCAGCATTTAGTGGAAGTCATGATGAGGATATAGATAATTGGTTGTCGAGGGTAGACATCATTCAACTAAATCATCGATTGGAAGACACTACTGTACTGTTAATTGCAACAAACAAGCTAACGAAGAGAGCCAGAGAGTGGTACGATTCACAAGCAAACTTAGCACAACTTCCATGGCAAGAATTGAAAACTAAATTAAAAGCAACTTTTAAATCAAATACCGATCGTTTAACACTTTTTGACAACATGCAAGCTAGAAAGTGGAAGCAGGGAGAACGAATCGAAGACTATTATTACGACAAAATGAAAATGTTAAATAAACTAAACGTGACTAGTGAAGATGCTATCTTACACATTATTCGTGGGATTGATAATTTGGTATTAAGAATTCAATTAAAAGGGCAAAAACTTCAAACACCTGAAGAACTGCTCGAAAATATGAAATCGTACGCTGATGAATTACCTCAAAGTACAAGTACTTATCACTTAAATAGACGTGAAAATAAACAGTTCCAGAGTGGAAACAACCGTCCGAAAAACACCAATAAACCAAACATACAGTGTTTTAACTGCAAAAAAACGGGGCATTACGCGTCAACATGTCCGGAAGCTAAACGTAGCAACAATTGCTTCAAATGCGGCGACATTGGTCATCAAGTAAAAGATTGTCCGAAGAGAAACGCAAACAGCGGAAGCATTACGAATGTGATGCGAGAAGAGATTGCTGAAGATTGTCGATTAAAATACGAAGAAAGTAATCAAATTTACACCGGTTTTGGAATGACCGACGTTCAAAGCAAGGGAAAAGTACGAACACAAATAAAAATAGGAAACGATAAATACGACATCAACTTTATCGTTATACCCAATTACGCAATATCACAAGACATTATTTTGGGTGAACCATTCTTTAATGATGCAAGTGTTACATTCGGTCCAAGTGGAATGAATATTTCTAAAGTCAAATCCGAAACACCATCGGAAGTAAACGAGATTCTGCAAATCGAAGTACAGCAAACTAGCCCAGACTATAATGTAAACCCGAACTTCAGTATGGCGCAGAAACATCAACTGGAACATATGGTAAGCCAGTACCAACAAAATTTATTAATTAAACCTGTTCTAGACAACGAGGACGTGGAGATGAAAATTCGACTGAGGAGCGAGACACCGATCGTTCATCGACCGAGACGTTTGGCACAGAACGAGTTGAAGCAAGTGCAAGAAATCGTCGATGATCTCCAGGAACGAGGTATCATTCGTCCAAGCAAGTCAGAATACTGCAGTCCAATTGTGTTAACAAGAAAGAAAAATGGTGAAGTTAGAATGTGTGTGGACTACCGAGCTTTAAATGCTATTACGGTAAAAGATCAATTTCCATTACCATTAATAGACGACTTTATAGATAAACTAAGAGATAAAAAGTTTTTTACTTTATTAGATTTAAAAAATGGTTTTAATCATATACGCATAGCAGAAAACTCTATAAAATATACATCTTTTGTGACACCTTTTGGTCAGTTTGAATATTTATATATGCCATATGGTTTGAGCAATGGTCCAGGAACATTCCAAAGATACATAAATAACGTATTTTCAGAATTTATAAGAAACAACGATATTCAAATTTATATTGATGATATAATGATAGCAACAAAAAGCGTAAAAGAAAATTTTGAAATCTTGGAACGTGTCCTTGATACTTGCAAAAGTAATTGTTTAAAATTAAGACTTGATAAATGTCAATTTGGTGTGACACGTATAGAATATTTAGGTTATGATATTAGTTTTAATTGTATACAACCAAATATAGGTAAAATCAAATCTGTAATTAAATATCCAGAGCCAAAGACGATACATGATGTACATAGCTTTCTAGGATTGAGCGGGTATTTTCGTAGATTTATTAAAGATTACGCAAGAGTTGCAAAACCTCTTAGCGATTTGTTACGTAAAAGTGCGGGATTTAAATTCGGAAAGATAGAACGAGATTGTTTCGAATTGTTAAAGCTGAAGTTAAGTACTAAACCGATTCTTTCTATTTATAATCCAATCGCTAAAACGCAATTATTTACAGACGCGAGTAGTAAAGGTTTCGGAGCGATTTTAATGCAAACGGATGAAATTGATAAATACCATCCGGTATATTATTTCAGCGCGAAAACATCGGAAGACGAAGCCAAATATCATAGTTTCGAACTCGAAACTCTGGCAATAGTAAAAGCACTTCATAAATTTCGTACATATTTGCTAGGTATTGAGTTTACAATCATCACTGACTGTAATGCATTAAAACAGACACTTTCAAAGCGAGAAATATGTCCGCGTATTAATCGTTGGTCACTAGTTCTCCAAGAATTTAGTTATACGTTAGAACACAGAAAGTCCGAATTGATGAAACATGTAGATGCTCTTAGTCGGTATCCGGTTCAATTAATTCAATATGATTTGCTTGAATCACTTAAAAGAGAACAAGGTAATGATCCCGATATTCAAAATATTATTAATAAAGTTAACGCAGACAAATTACCTGAAAGAAACGATTATGACATTTTAAACGGTTTACTGTTTCGTAAAGTTTCGCGAAATCTACTAGTAGTTCCGCGAAATATGCGCAGGAATATAGTAAACGAATACCATGATAATAACACGCATGTAGGCCATGAGAAAACGTTGGCAGCAATTCGCGATTATTATTGGTTCAGAGGTATGAATAAATACGTTAAACAATACATAAAAAATTGTTTGATCTGCATTCAATATAACAATAAATTGAAAAAAGATGGTTATATGAACATACCAGATCACGGTGATCGACCATTTAAAATTTTACACATCGATCATATAGGGCCATTGGAAAAAACAAAATCCGGTTCCAAATTTATATTAATTATAATAGACTCGTTTTCGAAATTTGTATTTTTACGAACTGCAAAGCAAACCGATAGTAACAGTGTGATAAAGTCGTTAACTGAAATCTTTTCGACTTTCGGAAATCCAAATATTATTATTAGCGATCGAGACACGGCCTTCACCTCAGCTAAATTCGAAGATTTTTGTACGCAACGAAAAATTAAACACGTAAAAATAGCCGTAAGTACACCGCGAGCTAACGGTCAGGTAGAACGGTACGTTCGAGTTACCAAGAATGCTTTAGCGAAATGCGCGACTTCGGAAAATTGGAATGAATCTCTAGAACTAATTCAGCTTAGTATTAACAATACCGTTCAGAAATCTGTTGGTGCCTCTCCTAGTAAGTTATTATTAGGGATTGATTTGAATTACTTAATAGATCAAGACATAAAATATTTAGTCAATCAGGTAAATGATTGTGAACCTGTGAATTTTGAGATGTTGAGACAGACTGCTATGGATAAAATGAAACAATCACAAAACTATAATAAAAATGTTTTTGATCAAAAGCGGAAACCTGCTGTTAGTTATCAAGTTGGTGATTACGTAGTTATAAAAAGACCACAAATATTATCAAGGGGTAGTACTGTCTTTGCACCAAAATTTAAGGGGCCATATATTGTTACTAAAGTCTTAGAACGCGACAGATATGTAGTTGAAGATATACCTGGATTTCAATATACTCAACGTTTTTACACAAGTATCTGTTCAGCCGAAAACATGAAACTATGGCCGCGTGAAGAAAATGATGTTATGAACACCAATTCTGATGTCGAGGACGACGATCCGGTCAGAATAGCCGAAGCTGTAAGCATCGAAAATACATCTGACAGATTTTTGAAATGCGCGCCAGAAAGTGACTAGAGTGAAGTGAGAGAGGAAACACTAGATGGCAGTAGAGTAGGATGAGATCTGTAATGTGAACGCAAGCCGATGAATAAAATAAATAATAAAGTGTATTATCCTGTTTTATTATAAAAATCCTTACATATATATATATATATATATATATATATATATATATATATATAGTGGCGAAATATTGGTCTAATAATAAATAGAATTAATTGTAATGTTCGCTAATTCTTAAATTTTCCTGACACCGTAATCCCGTTAATAAATTTTACAATATATATATATATATATATATATATATATATATATATATATATGTATCAAAAAGTATATAAATAATTTATAAGTCTATTCGGTTCACATCTGTAATATCTATCTAGTGAATAGAATTCTTCTGTTACAACAAAATATCCTGTAATGCTACAAGTCTTCAGATGTAAATCTAATCGATGCATTATTCTGTGAAGTTTTAAGCATTAATAAATATTATTTTTAACGTAAAGTGATTCTATAGTAGTATATTCAAAGTTATTAATATGGATATGAATGGTGTAATGAGACAATGTGAAATTCGAATTTTGAAACTGATTCTGAATGGCCGACGTGCATAACACAAAATACATACTCTATCAGTTTGCGTGGCAGCATTACAAGTCTCCATCTCTTTGTTGCCATCCTCTCTTTGATGCTTATCCAGCGTGTATTTAGTAACTTGATTTTGCAACTGTTGCACGGCACGATCTTTGTCCTCTAACTGCGTTTGCAGGAATTCAATCTGTCGTCGCATTTCAGCTAGTTCCATGCTAGCGCTCGTCGTATTGTTGCTCAGATCGATTGAATCCAACGAGTCCAGATCGGAGTTGTTGGTCGTCGTTGTCGCGTTCAGATCGTTTGTTGTTAGACCGTTGTAAAGCCCATTCTTCAAAATTTGATGTACAGATTGTTGATTATCGAATGGGTTGTGAGGTTCGTTCTAGATGTCGAGAAAGAAAGAAAGAAAAAATAGCATGCAGACATTTTGTTTGCTGGTTCTTGTTGGTGAATTTATGTTGTTGATTAAGAATTGGATACGAGCATTAGGAATTGTTATATTGAAGGTCATAATATATGTATGTATATCGACAAATTAAATTAAAATATTATTAAATTGTTAGGCACATAGTATATAATTGTTTCGTATAATATATTTCCGTGAAATAATACGTAAAAATACATTACTTGTATACTATAATAACATAAAAATATCATATTAAAAAAAAATATAAAAAGTAAGAGGTAACTTTGAATAATGTTTTCTCGCCGAAATATTGGATTTTGTCTTGTCAAAATCAAATAAAAATACCTCTCGTACAACATTCCCGTACTGAAATCTATTTATTCAGCCGTTAAGGGGTACACTTAGCTACAGTTTAATGTGCACCAACATAATATTAGCCACTTTCTACCGTACGAAATGCCTAATTCAATTTTTAATTATAGTTTATAATTTATAAGTTGCAAAAAATACTGTCCTATGAGAGCAAAGCTAACATATTGTTGTTTGTTTGTTTTTTCAAATGAGAAACTATTTTAATATTCTATAGTACAACTAGTTAAAGTATCTTAAAATTACAGTTCGTAAAATCAGCATTATAAAGCAATAAAGAAAAAAATATAGAATATTTCCAAATAAATTAGATATTAAATTCTGTGTAAAAATAAAAAAATTAAGAATTTTATCATTCAAATTTCAAATTTTATCAACATAAAACTTTGCTAAAATTTGTCGAATATCTCCTTGTAGTTTTAAATATATTATAACCTCAATTTTACTAATTAATCAATCAAAATATAATTAATTTTGTCTTACCCTCATCAAATTATCTTCATCGGTCTGGATAGAGTTGTTGCACAAAAACAAATCATGCACAAAAAAAATAAACACATAAGCAAAACATTTAAAAAATTAACACTTCATAAATTAACACTATAATTAGTTAATATATCTATAAAACAACAGCACTAAACACTAATTTAAACTGAAAGCATTTTTGAAAATATATATATTATTAAATTCGTATATTAGAATTTGCGAATTGAACAATTAAATATAAATGTTTGTTATTGTAATTAATAAAAAGTATTTTAAACACAAAGCACATTTAGAAGTAGCAAAAGCGAAATTGAAATTGAAATTAGCAAATAGTGTAGAAATTAGTACCAATTTCAAATTACAGTTTAATTTAAATAAAGTTTTGATGTAGACGTTTAGTAGCAGAATTGCAAATGAAATCTAATTATTATTAGTAAAGTTAGTATTAATAATATTATTTTGATAAAACAAAATTTATGTAGGTATCAGTTAATATGGTTTAGTCATCTTGATAAACTGTTGGTGTACGTTCGCAAAATGTTTTCAAGTGGTAAAAATAAAATTAAAATAAAAATAAACACACAACTCTTGGTTTTTTGTTTCAAAATTATTATTTTATTAATACGATGTACATTTCGGCTTATTAGGCCATCATCAGGTGACGAAAATGTAATCATTACATTTTCGTCACCTGATGATGGCCTAATAAGCCGAAATGTACATCGTATTAATAAAATAATAATTTTGAAACAAAAAACCAAGAGTTGTGTGTTTATTTTTATTTTAATTTTAATTATGTTTCAACAAGTGCCTACAGCCGTGTCCATCCAAATTATTAAAAATAAAATATTTTAAATGTGAATCTTGTATGCCTGAATAAAAATGCGTGTAGTAAATAGACTTCTGTTTGCACGAAAACAGTTTGTGCCACACCGTTATAGATATATAATTATATATGTATTTTAAGCTAAAAAGTGGTCTATAATTTATAGCCCAGAAGCACTGCGAACTATTGTACTTTAGATAATATAATATAATTCACCAATTTTAATACCAAAGTTTGTAAGCATTATATCGTTTTATAATAAAAAGCCACAATTAGATAAATAAGCGAAGCATATTTTGATTTACAATCTTAAACAATCAATATATTGAAAACATTACATAAACATGCAATATTTTCAAAACAAAAATATACAAATACAGAGAAAAATTACAAATAAAACAAAAATCAGACTTACCTCTTGTAAAACTCGTTTCAATTTAAGCAACATTGTCTTGATGCCAACGATATCGTTCACCATGGATCCGTGTGTGATTCTATCCAATCGTAGCGAATCATCCGAATCATATGCGACAGGTGAACCATGTGTTGTACGAGCTGAACGCAAAAGCGGGCTGCTTGCCGGAAGATTTCCACGTAGGCCGGTTCTGTCGTGCGCACGGGGCGAGTCCGGCACTGAACTCGGTGTATTTGTACGGGAACGTAGGTAATTGTTACTGCGTACCACACTGGAACAATCAAATTATTCTAAATTTAGTTTACATTTTTTAATTACCTACCTATTAAAAGTGTCATTTACACTGAGTTTTTAGGACTAAATTTTTGTGTTATTTTATGATTAGTACAGTAATATTTTGTATAGAAACCCTTATTGAAAATAGGAAAAAAAAAACTGTAAGAATAGTAAAGTAAGTACCATGAATGTAGATGAAGCAAAATTTACTTATTTAGAAATTTTTGGAATTAATATCGGCATAGTGGAAAAAGTTTGTGCTAAACTCTTTGGGGACATGGCGTAATCGTGTATGAATATGTATGTACTAACAGTAGATTGTAACATTAAACATAACAAAAATATAAAATAACTAGATTATCCAAAATCACTAAGAAGAATCAATTTTCACTTGATACATACGTTTTCGACTTTATTAATTTTTTTAATTAAAAATATCATGGCCAGTTTTTCTTACTTATTTTCATTTTTTTTTTTAATATCATAATTCCCTTCTATATTTTATATTTTACTTTTCAAACTGTCTGTACATAAACAATATCTATAGAAAAAATAAGTGAATACGAAGTTCCAGATTAAGAAAAATATTAGTAAACCAGGGCTTATAAAGGCTGAAAGCCTACAAGACGCCGACAAATAAAGAAAAAACGAATTATTCCAATTAAAAGAAACAAACAAATAAAAAATTGAAAATATTTAAATGTCAATGTCGATGATACAACTGAAATCTCCACCCCTTAGTACGTTTACATGCGTATTACTGTTTGAGTTCAGTTACATGTTTTCATAATTCTTAGCTGATATTAGATACTTTTCCGTATATATTATAATACAAATGTAAACACAATCGATTGACTGAACCAAGAAGGGATGCGAAAACTCATACAGTAACCAATAGGCTTAGTGAGCACGTAAATATTCACTAGACTCGACTCAGTGAGTTAAATGTAGTATCTATCTATAGTACGTTAAGTGTAATTTTCTATTAAAATAAATTAAAGTAACTATTTTGAGAGCTAACAGTGAAATGAGCTTTTTCCATTCTCATTTTTAATTGTTATTGCGCACTCTGTATCTATATAAATATATTTATTTCTATACGGAGACGCTTGCTTGTGTTTATTCTAGTATTTATAAGATTTGTTTCAATTAAATTCTGAACACATCTACAGTAACGTACATGTTGGTGAGCTTCTTTATAAAGTTCTAATATATTAGGAAATATCCCAATTTCTAAAAATGTCATTTCTGGATAAAAACAGATATAATATTTTAATTGATCAAGTATTTATATTAATTAATTCAATTTTTGTTTTAATTATCTTATGACTGATGTACGATAAAAATAGATTACAATTATACGAATTTAATCAGTTAAATGACAAATTCTATTAAATTAGGAATCTACTATAGTTCAATGAATAAGAGATTAATATAGTTTTATCTACTAGAACAGTATTTACTTTATTAATGTCGCATTCATTTTGTAAATCGATAAATGTCATTTTTGTAATTATTTTCCCTGAAACATCATTTATCAATCTTTTTACATTTTAATGAATATCTGTGCCAAGTAAACTCTATTAGAATTTTTACTGTTTTTCTAAAGAAAAAGAAAAATCTCATTACATTAATCTCATTATATTAAAATAAAACAACTTTAGGTTTTAATTCTGTATTAATATTTAATAATAATCGACGTTCCGACGTACTTACCGTACATCTTCATCAGGAAAATGAGACAAATAATATTTACTTATTTTGTTACCTAGTAACTTGTTTTTAATAATACAGCACTACAACCTAAAGCCGTTTTATTTTTATAATATTTTAATTTTTTTTTAATGTTTCATTTTTATTTTTCTAGTAAATCAATTATTAATTTTTGTAGTATACATTAAACGTATCAATAAGCTACACTGTAAAAAATATATCTAAAAATTTATGTATTTTACATAGGTTTTAACAGTAAAAATATCATTTTCTAATTTTATTGTGATAATTTACGTAATATTACATTCACAAAACTTGTATAATTACATACATTTTTTACAGTGAATATATATATATATATACAGGGTGTAACAGAATAACTATTCCTAATTTTAACTGGAGTATCCTGGGCTCAGAATATGAAGATTTAATGCAAATCACTGAGATAAAATGTGGCTCCTTACTGAGCTACAGGGTGTTTTATATAAAAATTTAAAAACGATTTTTGCCCAGTACTTTAAAACTATTTGACGTATCCTTATCATACTTGGCAGGAAATGTAGGTACCGTACACCATACTAAATTATGTTAAATAAAAGTTTCTGGCTACTGCCAGTGGCGTACAACAGGGGCAAGTAAGAGGTTGATCCTTCATAAATTCTACGCCACTGACGGAATTGTCATTTTAGCACAATTTTTCGATTCTCCAATACTTGCTGTGTAAAAAACATACTCTTTCTTTGTAACGATAAAGTCACTGTTTTTCGAGACATTTAAAGTTAAACATAAGCTGCACCCTTGGGTTTTTTTCAAAATTTGCTCAAAAAAATCTGAAAAAATTCAGTAAAATAGAGAAAAAAATTAACTACATAATAACTAAGTAACTTTTTCTCTAACTCATTCTGATTTGGCTGTAAAAATTATTGAAAATAAAAAAAATAAAATGCAAAAAATATTAATTTTCAATAATTTTTCCAGCCAAACCAAAATGAGTTAGAGAAAAAGTTACTTAGATATTATGTAGCAAATTTTTTTCTCTATTTTACTAAATTTTTTCAGATTTTTTTTAGCAAATTTTGAAAAAATCCCAAGGGTGCAGCTTATGTTTAACTTTAAATATCTCGAAAAACAGTGACTTTATCGTTACAAAGGAAGAGTATGTTTTTTACACAGCTGGTATTGGAGAATCGAAAAATTGTGCTAAAATGACAATTCCGCCAGTGGCGTAGAATTTAGGAAGGATCAACCTCTCACTTGCCCCTGTTGTACGCCACTGGCAGTAGCCAGAAACTTTTATTTAACATAATTTAGTATGGTGTACGGTACCTACATTTCCTGCCAAGTATGATAAGGATACGTCAAATAGTTTTAAAGTACTGGGCAAAAATCGTTTTTAAATTTTTATATAAAACACCCTGTAGCTCAGTAAGGAGCCACATTTTATCTCAGTGATTTGCATTAAATCTTCATATTCTGAGCCCAGGATACTCCAGTTAAAATTAGGAATAGTTATTCTGTTACACCCTGTATATATATATATATATATATATATATATATATATATATATATGTCGTCTTAAGAATAGCCTAATTGCTACACAAGATATTTTACTTTTAATATAAAACATAAAATTTACTCCACAACTCTCTCGATATAAAAACTTTCATATCGTCAATTACAAGTTTATATGATCAGAAAACATTAACAATTACTATTCAATATTTTATATATAGCAATTAGAAATATATAATAAAAGTGTTTATTACTACCAATTACAAATACGTCGGCAATATCGTTTTTTTTTTCGTGTGAACAAAATGAAATTAAATTTTTGTTTGAGAAATTATAATTTTAGTTAAGTAAAAAATATAATTAAAATACATAATATTTAATCAAATATACTGCATAAAATAATATCAGCAAAAAGTAATTTGTTGGCCATACCACTTTATTTGAAGTAGTCTAAAATGTCAATACTGAAAATAAAATATTAAAAGAGAACTTACAAATAAAAAAAAAAACATAACTTTTATTGTGCTATAACCATGATAGATGTTTATAACATCTTTACTACCTTGTTTTCCCGCGAGATCGCGTTAATATCGGCGAACTGATAGGCGTATTTCCGGCCGAATTAGACGGTTTTCTTGCTGTTTCCGTTTTGACTCGTTGCAGTGAAGACGTATTCAGTTTACGACGAGGTATGGCCCCATTACTTTGACACGAATTTGTATTCGTATTTTTACTCATAATTTTACATTTATCGCAAAATTATTTCGAACATAATATTGATAGAATAGTATATTTAGTATAAAAATAGACATCGATTGATATTACAAAAATATGTAAATTCTATAGATATTTAGTTAACAAGATATATATATTTTTTTATAAATATTAAGGAGATATTTATTTATTTATATGTATTTTAAATGGATATAAGTATAATTTGTGCGCTCCGATATACAAAAATTATTAAGAAGCACTAAACACTATAAAAAATCACATATTAAATAGGCTGATTTTATACAAAATTTATATAAACAAATACAATTGATGTTTAAAAACAAAACAAAAAACTAACTAATTTATAAATTGTAAAAAAATCACTAAATAACACTAAAAATCACATGTTAAAAACCCTAGAATCAGGCACACATTTATCACAAGGGTTTGTGCAATCGAATTGTAATTTAGTGTAAAAGTAAATTTGAATAATTTCGACCATCACTTTTGTCTAATCTTTTAGGTTGGTAGGACTGCTCTTCAGTGCACTAGAGCTTGAAGAAGGTGCTTGTCGTATACTGAACGAAAACTAAAATTCTGTGACGGATTTTCGGTACGGTATCGTTATCGAGCGGCACATCTTATAAACTGGCTTTAATTGTATGATCAATAGATTCAACTTTGTAGTTTTATATATTTATTTGAAAAATTATTTCATATGATTTTTAACTCGTTTTTTAATTCTTTTGGTTTTGGTTCTTTATTCGATTAAGAGTTGTATTTTTAATATAATTTTTTAAAATTAAATTTTCGGTCTAGTATTGTGACCTACTTCTGAATAGTATATTAAACGAATGATAAACAAATGAATTACAAAGATATTATAAATAAATAGACTCTTACCCCCGTATGCATAAAATTTTCGTTAAAACTAACGGTTCGTTAAAATGGAAACTTTTGAATTCCATGAGAAATATTTCTATGTATATTGCAACGAAATTTCTTACAGAATCCAAGTATTTTCATTTTAACGAACTCTTATTTTTAACGAAAATGTTTATACATACGGGTATTAATCAAATAAAGAATTAAAATTCATACCGAAATAATGTATTTATAAAAATATTAAACTACAAAATATTTCAGCGATTTTAAATATAAAAAAATAGATAATTAAGTACTTACGCAAGGACGAATATATCCTAGACAGCTGTTTTTGACATCTAAACGAATTTCACACTTGCTTTGATACTATCAAATTAAAATAGGCGTGTTGTGAAGAAATTTTGTTTATATAGTTAAAATAAGTTATTGCTGCTTATTAAATCTATATTCGCTTGAATATTTTTAAAATAATAATGTCAAAAACAGCTGATTGAGGTATATTCGTCCTTGCGCAAGTACTTAATTGTATAGGGACAGTTTTATAACTATCATGAGTCTTAAACATATTTATCCTTGTAATTTTTAAATTTACTGAAACCTTTAGTCGTTTTATAATTTACAAGAAACCTTAATTTTTATATAATAAAATATATATAACTTCAGAAGTTATTGTGTTTAGTAATTACGTATTTTAAAACTCTGTGCGACGTACAACGTACAGTGAATATTAGGCACAGTGTCTTTCGTGTCTAATAAAATAAAAGAGCCCTGCTTAATTAGATGTCACAATTTAAAAAAATATTATCTAATTAACATAATTTTTAAATAATCTTGTTTAAGAAAAGTAAAGTTTCATTCAGAGTATTTTACTTATCATGAAATTAGTGTTATGTCTCATTTACTAACTTATGAAAAACATTTTAAATACTTGAATTTGTTTTATCAGCCGAAATTTAGATTATTAATGTCGTTTAACATAAAAATTATTCCTAGATAAGTAGGAAAATATAATTGAAGTTTTATTTCATAAAAACTTATTTTTATAGCTTGTGATTGATCAAAAAGTTACACAAATAATATTAATAATAAAGAAATTTGTTAAAGTAACTAAATCTATTGTTTATTCTTAATAGTAAAACTATATTATTCTAAAAATAACAATTTCTTTTTCCTTAAAACAAAAGCTATTCATATTTACAACTAAGTAAATTGAAAAGAAATATATTTTCTATTTAAAACTCAAACTAGATTTCTAAATGAAATAAATACAGAAAAATAACGAGATCAGTTATCTAGTTTTAAACAATAGTTTTCAATTTTCAATCAGGACAATTCTATTTACAATGATAGTTATCTTGACAGCCAGTGAAACAATCTACTACAATTTGCCGCTCTATAAAATCGTGAGCGGAGAGTAGGAATAGAGACCCACCCTGTGCAAAATTCGGTTCGATAAAAGCAGATCTGCGCAACAGAAGTTAACATTTGGATTTGTAATATACGGGTTATTAGAAATGTGGGCTATATATTTTCCTATATTTGTGTTATTTATGATATTGAAAAAAAAAGTGACTCAGACATAAGTTTCATTCGTTTTTATGTATTTTATTTATAAATTATGAAAATGGTAATTGAATATTGGTAATCAATTTTACTGTATTAATAATATATGTATTTAAACTTATATTTTACGTTATAATAGATTTAAAAATTAAATCTTAAACCTGAAATTTTTAAAAAAAATTTTTAATCGAATTTGCTGCACACGAATCCACTGACAGACAATCATAAAAAAATTAATAAAAACATTTGACTGTCATTTTTAAAACAATTTCGTAACAAGGCAATATTTTTAACAGATTTTAAAGATTATTGTTTTGAGTGACAAATGCATTTATATTATCTAAAATTTAGTAAAATTAAGTAAAAAAATATCTTTATTTTATACAAAAAAAAAATACAATTTACTTCCTATTATTATATCAAACAATCAACTATATTTAGTAATTGTTGAAGAACGCGTGTTCCGACTACGATAGATCGTGTTAGATCGTTTCGACTCGTGTTCGGACAACTTCGGCTAACACCGAAATCTGCGCGCTAACATAAGGACAGTTGAGTTCAATACGCGCTGGGATGTACACGTTAAGTTATATATGTTGTAGTAGCCATATTGTAAGCGCTGTATATTATTTCTTTGTTATAAGTGTATCATATTATGTTCATGTATTCAAGTCATTATACTAATATAGAGTTTCTTCTTTTGTTATACGTATTCGGTGTGTTTTATTTATTCGACCGAACCACTGATATCTGACAGGTTATTGGCCCAGGTAAATTTCAAAGGACTGAAATATATAGTGAAGTGACGCCATTAAGTGCACGCCATAAACAGTTGTTCTAGAACGCGATAGAAATGGCACAAGTGATAAAAATAGAAGCATTGAACAGTGAAAATTATGATACGTGGAAAATATACGTGGAAGCGTTGCTAATAAAAAGTGATTTATGGCAATATATAACCGGTACATGTGTGAAGCCAGAACCGACTGCAGATAACGCGAATGACGTAATAGCGTGGATACGAAGCGATGCAAAAGCACGTTCGGAAATCGTATTGTCGATTAGTTCGGCTGAATTAAAGTTAATAAAAGCGTGTAAAACGTCTCGCGAGGTATGGCAAAAGCTCGAAAGTGCATATCAGTCAAACGGTCCGGCGCGGAAAGCGAATCTTCTCAGACAATTAACAACATTAAAAATGTCAAGTGGTAGTGATGTGCGCGAGCATCTTCGTACATATTTCGATACTCTGGACAAAATAAACGAAATAGGAGTCGATATCGATCGAGATCTACTCGCAACTTTGTTGTTAATTAGCCTTCCAAACGAATTTGACAACTTTCGGTGTGCAATAGAATCACGCGACGCGTTGCCGACATTGGACGTACTCCGCGTAAAAATTACGGAAGAAGCGGATGCTAGAAAAACGATCGCGAATGAAACCGTTCCGAACGCTATGTACGCGAACAAATTTAGAAGCAGAAAAACGTCGAAAAAGCCAAATCGTGTGAGTGAAAGTGGTCAATCCGGAAAGTTCAAATATAAATGCCACAAGTGCAAGGTTGTTGGACATAAAGCAGCCGATTGTAAAAGTCAACAAACAATACAAAGCACGTCGAATACAACGATGATGTCATCGGAAGCATTCCTTGTCAGATCAATGGATACAAGTAAGTGGTATTTGGACAGTGGAGCAACATCTCATTTCTGTGTAGATTCAAGTAAATTTAGAAGTGACTTGAGAGCAAGAAATGAAAAACTAAATCTCGCAAACAAGGATTCAATCGATATCACTGGACAGGGCACCGCTAGCTTCAGCACCTGCATTGACGGAGAAAGAAGGTCAATCTCACTAAAGGGGACGCAACTGGTTCCTGACCTTCGTGCAAATCTGTTGTCAGTTGGAAGAATTACTGATCGTGGTTTCAAGGTCATCTTCGACAGAAACAAGGCTTGCGTCTTGGATCAACAAGGTGAAGTAAAGCTCATCGCTAACAAGACAAACGGTCTGTACGTCGTTGAAGTGTCAAATGACGAAACTGCAATTGCTGAAAACGTCACCACCAGTGAACAAGATAAAATTCGATTTGAAGATTGGCATCGGAGATTTGGACATCTAAATGCTCAAGATCTTCAAGAAGCCGTACGCAAAAACCGAGTACAGGGAGTCGAGTCGACCGAGTTTTCAATCGAGGATTGCAGTACATGCCTGCTAGGTAAAATGGCAAGAAATCCGTTTCCTGTGAAGTCTGGCAGATCAACTGAAGTACTGGACTTGGTACACACAGACCTGTGTGGGCCAGTCAGAACTCCTTCTATTAACGGAGCTAAGTATTTTTTGCAAGTCATTGACGACTGTAGTAGGTGGGGTGAAATTCGTTTCTTGAAATCTAAATCAGATGTTTTTCAGGCTCTTAAGGACAGTATAACGCTACTCGAGAAGCAGACCAGTAAGAAGGTGAAGGCGTTGCAATCTGACAACGGTAAAGAATTTGTCAACTCAGACGTAGACAACTTCTTGAAGGAGCGCGGAATTGCAAGGAGGCTCACGATCCCCTACAGCCCTCAGCAAAACGGCGTAGCGGAGAGGCGAAATAGGACCATAGTTGAAATGGCCAGATGTCTCCTGTTGCAATCCGAACTACCCCAACGGTTTTGGGCCGAAGCCGTCAACACGGCAAACCATATAAGGAACAGATGCCCATCAAGTTCTTTAAACGGGAAGACCCCGTTCGAAATTCTCTCTGGAAAAATTCCGAACGTTAGTTACTTCAGAGAATTTGGTTGTAATGTATACGTATCGAAGAATGGTCCAGGAATTGGAAAATTTGACCCACGTAGTATTCCTGGTATCTTCGTCGGATATTCAGATTCCTCTAAAGGCTACAGGATCTGGATACCAAGTGATAAGAAAATGGTCTTGTCACGAGATGTAAAATTTCTAAAAACCGATTCATCTTCTGGGGGAGATGACGAACATCCTTACCCGAGAACCAAAGTAACGAATGATCAAAAGTCAATCGACACGTCAGCGCATGATTTCATTGACATCGAGTTCAACACTTTGAATAACGTCTCAAATCAAGAAGCCGTAACCGATAATGAATTCATCCTGGAAGCTCCGGAAGCTGGTGTAGAGAACCCGCACCAGGTCGATCACAACCCAGAACGGACAGAGGAACAGGTGAATATCAACCCTCGGAAAGGTAGAGGAAGACCGAAATTCAAAAGAACAGGACAGAGGGGAAGACCTCGGAAAGAATACCCTCGTCTTGGCACTGATGAAGAAAACGCAGAAGCTTACGAAAATGAGGTGGCGAATCTATCAGAGATATCCATGGAAAGCGCAATGTCCAGTTCGGACGCTGCAGAATGGAAAGTAGCAATGGTTGACGAAATGAGATCGATCATCGCCAACGACACTTGGACTCTCGTAGATCGTGAAGATAACAGTAGCACCATAGGCAGTCGAATGGTTCTGAGAAATAAGATGAACCCGGATGGAACTATTCAACGTCGTAAGGCTAGGTTGGTAGCTCAAGGTTTTAATCAGAAACCTGGAATCCACTTCAATGAAACGTTCGCTCCCGTGGCACGTTTAGGATCAATCCGATTGATGGTGAGTTTGGCAGCTCAGTATAAAATGAAAATTCACCAACTAGATGTAACCACAGCATACCTAAATGGATCTCTTGATGAGAAAGTGCTGATGGAACCTCCTAAAAATCTTGGTGAGCTACTGAAGATTATTGCCGAAACGGATGGAGACATCACGATAGGATGCAAAGCAAGAAACATGATGAAAAAGCTCAATGACGGCGATAAAGTTTGCTTATTGAGGAAAGCATTATATGGGCTACGTCAAGCTGGACGCAGTTGGCATCGCAGGTTTGACGAAGTACTGAGAAAATGTGGAGCCGTCGCCACAGATGCAGACACTTGTTTATATCGCATCGGTCAAGGCAAGGAGATAGTTTTAATCGCTGTCTACGTCGACGATGTACTCATAGCATCGAAAGACGAAGAGAAGATCCATTCCGTAACGAGTTCCATATCAAAGCACTTTAACGTGAAGATATTGGGTAAAGTTGGCAATTGTCTTGGAATAGAATTTATTTGCAAGGATGATTCCATTACTTTAAATCAAAAGGGCTATATAAACGAAGTTCTTAAACGATTCAGTATGGAATCGAGCAATCCAGTGAGCACTCCGCTGGAAGTCAACACAAAACTGAAACCGGCAGACAAATCTTCCGTAACTGAGATGAGTTTCCCGTACAGAGAATTAGTAGGATGTCTTACATATCTAGCGACCGCTACAAGACCTGATATTGCGTTCGCATCGAGTTATCTAGGACAATTCAATACCAGTTACGACGAGTCGCATTGGAAAGCCGCAAAAAGGGTACTGCGATACTTGAAAGGTACGATTGACCTTGGTCTTGTCTATAGTCAAAGTACGAACCCTTTGATCGGTTATACAGACTCAGATTGGGGTAATAGCCATATGGACAGGCATTCGCACTCCGGATTCATATTTCTGCTGAGTGGATGCGCTATTACTTGGGATTCTAGAAAGCAGAAGACCGTGGCTTTGTCTACATGTGAAGCCGAGTATATGGGGCTTACAGAAGCAGCCAAGGAAGCCACATACTTGAAGCGATTCCTGGATGAATTAGGATTCACCGAGTTGAGTCCGGTCACCCTCTTCGGGGACAATCTAGGATCGATCAAACTAGCTGAGAACCCAGTTTACCATCAGAGAAGCAAACATATTGATATCAAGTATCACTATGTTCGTGAAGTCATTCGTGACGGACTGTTGAACATACGACATGTTCCAACCTCCGACATGGCAGCCGATTATCTTACCAAAGGCCTGCAGAAGAATAAGCACCAGAATTGTGTGGAAAGATCGGGGATGAAACGTCCCATCTAGGATTCGGGCAGAACACGATTCGTGGGGGAGTGTTGAAGAACGCGTGTTCCGACTACGATAGATCGTGTTAGATCGTTTCGACTCGTGTTCGGACAACTTCGGCTAACACCGAAATCTGCGCGCTAACATAAGGACAGTTGAGTTCAATACGCGCTGGGATGTACACGTTAAGTTATATATGTTGTAGTAGCCATATTGTAAGCGCTGTATATTATTTCTTTGTTATAAGTGTATCATATTATGTTCATGTATTCAAGTCATTATACTAATATAGAGTTTCTTCTTTTGTTATACGTATTCGGTGTGTTTTATTTATTCGACCGAACCACTGATATCTGACAGTAATTCCTTTTTTTTATATTAATATTGTAATTTCCTATTTTCAACTGTTTATTTACATATCAATAAATTATAGATTGCATGATCAATCTCTGATTATAAATAGTGAAAGTCTGTCTAGTGAATTTGTAAAATAACCGGGAAAAAAATTATCTAAATAGAAAATGAAATATCTGTAATATTAGTAATTATTAATTATATCCTTCACACAATTTTTTTTTTTGCAAAAAGAATTTTATTTTTCTTGCATTTTAGTAATAATATTATGTGAGTAAGTGAGTATAGTATATTAAATATAGTCAATTAAAAAATAAATATATTACAAACATATTTAAATAAAACAATTTAATATTGTACGTTACGTTCACAGAGTTAAAATATTTAAATGAAAAACAACGCAGGCCGTGACGTTCACGTGCATCACAATTCTGCAAATACACGGCTCCGGCGCCCGTATATGTCACGTGTTTTAAGAAGTTAAAATATAGATATATATGTTTAATATATTTAACACACATTATATATTTTACCGAGTTATTGCATGAGTTGATTTTTGTTAAAATAGTAAATATAAACAATATTTACTTATTAATCAGTTTCCTGAATTTCTAAAAATAACACCGAACTATAGATTTATATACAGAATCATATAGTTGCATTAATAATAAATATTTATTTGTTTATACTCAAGCAGGAGTCCCACAGTTTGTAGTGGGTGGCAAACCACTCATAACCGATAACAGTTCTGCGATAAAAAAATCGAAACAGAAAAAAACAATAATATATTATTAAATTTATACTAAGATTCTGGGCATTTTATGGAAATAAGAAATCTATCATTTTTATTTAGTAAATTAAAAAAAAAATTAATATCAATAGACAAAAAATTAGAATGATACCTTGATAGTATTTTTTATTTATTATACAGTTTATATATATAAAATTTATTATACCTACAAAACCTTTAAAGCTAAGCAAAATTGATTATGTCTAATAAAAGAATAATCCGATCAATAATAAAAAAGGTTTACATTTTTTAAGGTTTCTGTCAAACTTTTTGTACCAAAAAATAAGAATCCATCACAATCTGTATATATTCACAGTAAAAATGCAATTCGTAATATTAAAATATATAAATATATGAAGGGCTCAAAGGAAAATTAAGTCAAGTGACAAATTTATATATTTTAAGTTAGAGTTATTTTTAAAACTAGAAGTTAATATGTATTAGATAAAAAATCAGTTAACAAGAAAGAGAAATTTCAGCTTCATATATTTCACGTTCAGTTTTCAAATTTTGAAACCTCTAAGCCCCTCATATATAATATAAACAAAATAACATATATTTTTTAAAATTTAATTGCAAATAATTAAAAAAAAAAATCGTAGTCATGTAATTCTAAAATTGTACTCTCTGGTATCAAAATTAAGAAAGTGGTACTTTACCATTATTTTGCATACAAAATTAATAAATTTGCAAAAATAAAACAAGTGCAAAATGCGCGTTTTTACAGACAATTTTTACATTACTATAATTATTTTTAAAGAAAAGCAAAGATAGAATCTGTTGCACAGTAATATAGGGTCAATTCCGCTTGCATTGTCATGGTATACGAAGCATGGAACAACACAGAAATGAAACAAGAACTCTGGTACATATACACCTGAATGTTGAACTCTTTTGTTACGCGTACCTGACGCGGAGTGACGTCATTGCCCGGTATTGAATTACGTTATATTTTACACAGTTAGCGTACATATAATATCTACCTTGTGCCAGAACACCTTGTGTTTTTGTTTTGTTTTTTTTTTTAATGCGGGCGAAATAATTTGTTTTCTCAATAAAATAACTATCCTTTGAAAGTTTAACGTATTTTTAATACTATATTAACGATTTTTGATATTTTACTTACTTTTAATATATGCAAACACATTTTGAACATTTCAGTAATTTTTAATTTTATATTATATTAAACTAAAGTATTAAAAAATAATCTGTATTTTAAATTTTTTATTAAAACTGACAAAAACATTTTACTTATTTTGACATAATGTTCTATGATTCAGAAATAGTATAATAGTATATTATTCAACGAGTAGGTAATGATTAATAGTCATGAGGATAAAATTTGCTATCCTAATTCATTCGAGTGAGTAATAATCATTACATGCTAGTAATACTATAGTATAGTGTATTCTGGTTATTAAATTTAGCTAAAATCTTTAAATTTAGAAAACTTTAAGTAAATTTCAATTCTAATCACTACTTAAGTACTTAATTTAATTAGCTAAAATTCCTTTAAATTTCAATGGTTATCGGAGGTGTTTTAACTGCTACACTGTAAAAAAATCAGAGTAAATTTACATTATAATCATAGTACTTTACTACTTTTGTGTTGTAATTTTATAAATTTTCTGTAAATTTACTAATGATTTATAAAATTACAATCAAATATAAAATAAAAATACTATGGTTATCAATGTAAATTTACACAAATTTTTTACAGTGTAAATTTGTGGTTAGACTCGTTAAGTTGACAGAATTAGTATAAAAAATATTTGTATGAATATGAATAATATAGAAAAGTTTGCAATTTTTATATCTAGATGATTTTGGAAGGCAAAACATTAAATATATACATTGTTAATATAGAAATAAAATTCTTTAAATGGCTACGATTAAAAATGAATATACAGAATTGTTTTATTTACATTTCATTAAGTAAAAGTTTCATTTAAACTAAAGATTTTTACATTTAATTGTAATGAGCAAAATAGCAGCATAAGTAATAAAAAATTGTACTTTTAAGTGTGACATAAATGAAAGATATTTCAAAATAATTATAATTCGAAAACTGCACTCTATATATTTGCACATTCATTACTAAAATTATTTGTCAAATATTGTAAATTATAACATACAAATGTAATAAAATTATAAACAACTGAATAAGTAATAAAAAAATATCTAAAACTATTAGAGAGTTTCACTAAAAATAATTTTAGGTTGTTCAACCTTACTCTACAATTATTTCTTGCACATTTCATTCAAATTAAAAAATATATTAATAATATTATATTTTATTTCTAAATAATTATATATTGTGATATATCCTCATAGTCTTGTAATTTATAACATTCTAATAACTAAATAACATATACATATATTATAATATCAAACCCACAATTTTTTTAATTATTATAATTTGGTAATGATATACTTCAAATAAAAACCAAATTTGAATCCTAATTAATCATGCTTAATAAATTTTAAGGTTCATTCAGACTATGTTTTAAGGCAAAACTAATGATTCTGAATCAAACTACAATACTTACGATTTTAGTTCGATCAGTTGTTTTTGGTTATAAATCAGTCAAAAAATATAGATTATTAAAGTTTTTTAACAAATTTTTAATGTGTTTCCGAGGGGAAAAACCACTTGTACAAATTAATTAAAATTCCTTAAAAAATCAAGTTAAAATTAGAGTAAAATCAATTAAAGATTTTCTTAAAATCTCGAGTAAAAATTTGGTGTAAAATTTGACAAAAACATAAAACTAATTTCGAGCTAAATAAGGTTGAAACCTAAACCTACAATTATTAAATTATTTATAATTTGGTAATGCTGATTTTCAAATAAAAGCCAAATCTCTATCCTAATTAATCATATTTAATTAATTTTATTTCATGTAAATAAATTAACAAGTTTTCAAATTAGCATACATACGGTATTAAAAATTGATGTGTGCGCCAACTACATTTATCTATTAAACATAGATGAACTACAAAGCTAAATCGATGACTCATGCACAGCACACGCGAAAAGTGAAAAAGTAAGAAAAAAAAAAACTAATTATTAGCGATATTTTTTTACAGCATAATAAATTGGAAAAAGAAATTTTAGATTAAGATTTGGGCTGAAACATTTTGAGCGATTTCACTTCATTTAATATACAATCGAGCGTAGGATTTGGAACTTTTATAATATTATTTTGTTAAAATGATAAATTGACTGTCATACTGTCAATTTTAAAATATTAAATATTTAGAAAAATACATTTAAAAATATTTTATATCTTGCTTATATTATTTAAGAAAAAAAATTTAAAAATAAGTTTGATTACTAAAAATTTTAATAGTATTATTCAGTATTGTTCTGTAAATATTGTAATTTTTTTTATCTCTTTTTGATTAAATATAAAAGAGCATATGTAAAACCAAAACAAAAGTTTCTATAGCGTTTATAGAACAGAATATATTTTAAACATGCCAGTTTTAGTTACAAAATTTCAAAGTTTTTATAGTATTTTAAAATTAAATTTATAATTTTTGTAAATAACGAATATACAAGTTATCTTTAGCTACGATCCTCTTCTCTTACAACAACAATTTAAAACTATCGCAAAAACATTTTTATCCTAAAGTGCCCGGCTACGGACCAAATAAACTTTTAGTTAGAAACATCATTTACACTACACACTACTTATCACAAAATTAGTGTTATGTTTTAGCACAGAACTAGTGATTTTAAACCAACTAAGTAACTTATGGGAAAAACAAAGCAAATGTACGATTTTAGTTGCATCAGTTGTTGGTTTTATTGCAGCCAAAAATTGAGATAATTAATGTCTTTCAATAAATTTTTATTATTTTCTTAAGCCAGAGGATAGTGCAGTTTAGTACCAACAGCATTACGACTAAAACTGTATAAATGAGTATAAATGAAACTTTAAAATCTTTAATTTATATTTTAAATCTAAGCGTTTAAATTTTATATATCGTCTACAACTAGTCTAAACATTTTATAGATTAAATAATGAGTTTAATATAACTTTTGATGTCATTAAAATTATATCAGCATAAGAAACACTTGAACTTAAAGTACTTTTCTCGAAATTATGAAATTCAACTTATAATAATGATGTAATTGAAATATGTACGAATGTTGGTAAACTAAAGTAATCAAATGCAATTAAAAATACTGATTAAAAATTATATTACTAAAATTTCCAAGTACAAATCTTAGCATTAAAAGTATATGTATTAAAAATCAAATGTATATTTATGAATTTGCACATTTTATTAATTCATAAAAACAGTAAACTTGAATCACTAAAAAAAATATGTAAATTTATAATTTGTTATTTAAATAATAACTGTTAATTTGTTTTATATTTATACATTTTTCATTTATTTTTCTATTTTTTTTGTAAAAATTAAATATCATTTTCTATTTCTAAGATTATCAATTTATTGATAGTATAAAATGAATCATATAATCTAAAATAAATTATTATTTTTATCTTGTACAGAATACAATAAATTTATATTATCTAACTCAATTAAATAAAAATTAAATTAACTAGATTAACAACTAATAAAAAACAATTAAACCTGACTCAGTGACTCATTAATAATGATATAAGTCGAATATTAGATAGCAACCTGTAATACTAATAAATTTGTAATATTTTCAAATAAAAAAGTAAACAACAAAAATGAAATCAGTGAAACTATTTTATTGAAGGTAATTTAGAAAAATGGTATTACTCATGTCAAATGTATTTCACAGATAAGTAACTAAGCATGAAAAAAAATTTCTACATATGTCACTTCAAAACATAAACGTGTTTTATATTAAATAAAATAAATATAAACAAATAATTTTAGGTGAATAATATTTAACAAACTTTGTTTTACTGATACAACAAAAAAACTAAATATAGAACACGATGCAATTTAAAAAATAATTGATTTTTTAAGAGAACCATGAAAGATACAAAAGGTAAAAAAAATTCGGATTTTGTGATGAGAAAAAGACAAAAAAGTTACAGTTATTCTCGAGATAAAAAACTAAGTCTACTGTTTATAATAATGATGACAAAAAAAATAAATACAGTTACCCATTCATTGTACTTCTGACATATTCATGTGCCCGAAATTCCATTTTTTCATACATTATTTTCGTAAATATTTGTAATCTAGATGTGATTTTACTGTCACTACTTTTCGATATTGTATTATTGATTAACACTTTGACACATATTGTCGTAATCACAAATTTTTACACGCAACTTTCATTTAAATAATATAAATAAATATTAAATATACAATCACAGATTTTTGTTATTATTTTTCAATATTAATATTTGCATTATCATACAATATAATTTATATTTGTAGTATACAAACACCGGATACAAAAAACTTTAATTTCAGATGCACACTTTAAAGTTATCACATATATGACGTTGTACATAGTTTTAATAATTATTGCCTTATCACAACCATTGAAAATGCGAAATATTATCGCTGGAAAAATTATTGTTTATCGCGCTACAGGCAAACGTCAACTAAAGAGAGAGTTATGAATGCTACAAAGCGTAGAGCTGGCACATTGTTTTGTGTTTAGAATACTTTTTAAGCGGACTGTACACGCAGTACGACTAGAAAGAGTTAAACTTTTGTTGTTTTATTACAAGAACATTTCAAGTACATGATTTTATTCAACTTTGTTTATTATTTCTTATTGTATAAACTCTCATTAATTTCAATTAAATTTCGATTAAAATTAATTGTGTTGCTATTATTAAATAATATTACAATTATTATATCTATTTAGATCGTTTTATGTCATATAACTTTGATATTATAATCGATATACATAAATTGATTTTCTACCAAATTTCGCTGAAGCTACTTTTTTTTAAAGAAAATTTGTTACGATCATTTTAAGAACATTATTGAATTTTCTTTTTTTTTTTAAATTAGATTGATAAAAATTAATATTCCAAAGTACAACGCTCTAAAAATTTCTTTAAATATAAGAGAAAATAATCTGTTTTAACTATGAACAAGTAGAACAAATTATTGAAACAGAATTGAAGAAAAAATATATATTTGAGAAATTAATAAGATTATTAAACCATAAATAAGTAATAGGTAATTATTTTTTTTTACATTAATTTAAATTTTGTTACATGTATTTAATATATTATACTTCTGTAAAAATTATACTTGTACAAGATATTGAAATTTGAACCGGAACCAAATTTGTAATTTCTTTAAACAAAGTCGCGAATCTATTCAATATAATTTTTAAACTGGTTTAAATAAAACAATAAATGTTTTTGATAATATAATCTATTTAATTTTTTTTTAAATAACAGTAAAAATGTAAAAATACTGCATTGTTTATTAATTAAAATTAACTCAAATTTCTTATCAAATTCAAATTGTTCGCTACATTTAAATTTAATTTATATTTAAAAAAAGAGTAAATTTTATTCACGAAAAAAAAAGTTTTAAAATAAATAATTATAAAACTAAGTGAGGCAGAAAATAAAATCATTAAAGTTTTAAAAATAAAGCATTCAAAATAATTAAAAAAAAAAAACAACTAAAAAGAATTACTAAAGCTTTCTCAAACTTGTCTGCTGTGTGTAACAGACCAAATTACTTGAATACTTGGTAATAAAATACAAGAATACTGTACAAAGTTAAATCATTCGAATTTTTGTTTGTACGATGTTAATGAAATCTCTCTTGTTACAGTTCATTAATTACTAAAATTAAAATTAAAATAATATCATTCTCTACAGATAAAATGTTGAGGGTAATTAATTATTTTACAGTTTCAAGAAATGGTCAGAGATTTGTCGTCATTAAATGGTTCAAATACAATTATAACTAGTGATTTCATTTAAACTTTGTAAAGTTGTTGTTTATAAACAGTTATTATAAAATATTATATTAAAATTAATAAATTTTCATTCTAATTTTGTTTAAATTCGCTAGTCATATATTACGACATACACATAGTAAAATACTTTCAAAATCAAAAATTAGTTTAAGAAAAATCTGAAACAATTAAATATGTTTTCATAATGCGATTTTATCGTGAGAAAAATTAGTAGGTTTCGAAATAATAATAAAAAAAAATATTGCCAAATATAAGTATGATATATCAGTAATATTTTTCAATTTCTGTTTTTAATTTTAGAAATTGCGATACGCGTATTTTATTCTGTTTGCTACAAAATCGTATTTATAGAATATTAACAACTTTTGTTCCTTACATTTGTAATTTGCAATTTAATGTTTTCAAACTAAATTTATTAAAACGGAATACGTTTTTAGAAAATTCAACATACTTGTGAACTTTTATCTGTAAATTGTTTAGTCGAAGATTCAAGTATCGCAATAATACTTATATAAATATATTACAATTTTTTTTTTTTTTTTTGCATAATTTCCAATAAATATTTATAGTGTAATGTGTGACTGTTAAAAGTGTTTAATAAAGTAGTAAATATTTTATTCGAAATATACAATCTAATACTAAAGAAAAAGTTATTGAAAAATTTATAAATTCTAACCTGTATGATGGTGAGTCTCTATTGGAATGCGTTCCCAATAACGAGGACCATTCTCTCGCGACACTGGCATCTTGATGTTCTAATTCTGATCTGATTGTAGCGCCGTCTAAGGAATGAAGGGCCCCAGTTTCATTTAGGTGCAATCTGTAACAAATTATAAAAATTAAATTCATATAAATTATATTCTCATAAAATGGAGAGCATCTCAAAATTGATTTAATTTTGTTTACTTTATTTATAACATTGCTCCCAAATATACTGCCTTTTAATTAGTAGTAATTTCTATGCTTAGGCGCAAAAGAGCATGTTTATATGGCTGAGAGAAAATATGGTTTGTTTAATTGAAAAGATCAAGTCTTGGAGAACAAATTGTGAGGTGGACAACTGCTCAAGTCATCGTGATCATTACAATAACGGTCATATGCATTCGGGGAGATTCTTCGCGGTGGACAGCAGATTTGTTAATCTATTTTATACGATTTTTTTCATATATTCTTCCATGTTTTCTCTAACATGTCTCGAACCAGATTTTCTTTTAAGGAATTAGGAACAAAATGGTGGCAATTTTGTTGCCTGTGTTTTCAGAGAAACAACGAAGGCATTAATTTAAAAAAATCTGGATAGAGACAAGTTCGAGAAAACAAGGTAGAATATATGAAAAAAATCGTATAAAATAGATTAAGGATGCTAATTTTATGATCTATTAATAATTCAAATATTACCTATGAAATTTTATATTTTTACCTATAGAAAAATCAATCATTTACCTATTAATAATTAAAAAATGATCTATAATACAAAAAAAAAACTTGGGCAGTTGTCGACCTCACAATTTGTTCTCCAAAACTTGATCTTTTCAATAAAAAAAAGAAACCATATTTTAATCTAATGACAACTTTTCATTGAATCCATTGTCAAAGTTTTGGTTCATTTACACATATGTAATTCCATAATTAAAATTTTATCAAATTAAATCATATAAAAAAATTAGGTAAAATAATAATTACCTGTCAGACGAGTCATCAATTCCGCTGCTCTGACTATACTCAAAATCCATCATCATATCATCGGAAGCAATACTTTCGCATGGCGATAAAGTATCGACGCTTGCAGTCCTACTAAGTAGCGGATTTTTTGGTCGCATTAATGCTGGACTTCCCTCGCAAGATTTCAAAACTTTTCGCGCCAATTTCGGCGTCGATTCCACCAACGTGGCAATACTGTCACTGCCATTCTGTTGCTCGCTGCATAATCTCTCGGTAAAATCATCTTTTCTCAGATTTAAATTAATATTTATCGTTTCGTCAAACACTAAACCGGGCTGGTCAGCAATTTCGTCATCAATTAGAAAATCTCGACCCTCCGACAGACTTAGCGAAGCGTTAGTTGGTGTACCAGGACTGGCCGGACTTAGCGGTGATTTCTCGTTAACGTCTTTCGAGTCTGTGGAGTCATTTTTGTTTTTCGATTTCATTTTGTTGAAGAGCATTTCTTCGGATTCGGTGTAACTGCTTAGTAAACTGTCAACTGGTGAAGTTTCGTCATCTAATAGAGTTCCCGAACTAGCAGCAGCAACTGCGGCAAATTTCGGATCTTCGATTGCTAGAAGGACCGATTTGAGTTGATCCTTCGAACCGGATAGCAAACTGTTTGTCAGTTGTGGTGAGGTTAATTCAGATGTGTAAGGTATTGGACTTGGTTTAGCCGTGTCGTCCATATTTAACAACAATGACTTGTAATTGTAAGTATTGTCTTTTGGAATTGTACCACTGCTTGTACTGCTCAATGACGATGAACTGGTCATCATTGTACTTGATAAAATAGTCGATGGTGGTTGATTCGGGTGGTTTAATCGTGTGAATAATGGTTTTGCATCTTCGGTTGTTAGTAATACTGATCTAAATGTTGCGTCGTTTGATTTTGAATTGGAATGATATGAATTTGATAATGAATTGGATTCGGATGCTAGTTTGCTTGAAGCGTTTCCGATTGTATCAACTGAAATAAAAATATTGTTGTTAAAATTTGATTACAATAACTAAATTATGTAATGATTTATACAATTATTCTATAAATAAATAATATTTTAAAAAATTGTTTTTTATTGTTGAAAATCATATTTAAATTTATAATTTTGTTGTTCTTTTGGTAAATGAGTTACAGTTAGGCGAACCATATACGTTCAGTTTATTGCACAGCATTAACTGCTCAAAATTGGGTAGTTATTTCGTAACGAGTGACGTACAGTTCAAAATTTTGGCCCTAGTATGGACTAAATGAAATCTGTAACCGACAGATTTTTTTAACTGAGCTAACCATAATTGCTCAGTTAAAACAAAATGTGTGTGGGGGCTGTTGCAGTTTATTTGATATTTGCATCGACTCAATATCATTAATTTGTGATTAATATGTAGTTATATAGTAATAAGTGTAATATAAAAAAAATATTTATTAAATGCACTAAAAAGAGGAAAAATTTTTATCTGTCACTTACCTTATTCAATTGTTAATTGAACAAAAAAATAGTTCATGTGACAGATGTCATTAGTTGTATTAAAAAATAAATATAAGCGTGTCATATCTTGTAATCGGTTTTTTTTATATAATATTGTGTTGTCTTCTGGAATGAAACTACATGCAAAATTTCAGTGAGATCAAATGATAGGAAGTGGTCTAAAAATTGGTTACAAAATTTGACCGCGACAACAACAGAGTGAGTTAATATAAGCGTGGTAAAATATGTCATAGACTAAGAACTTTTTAGAGCTTTTATTGAAAAATATAAAAACTACGTAGTAAACTGAATAAAAACTGTACAGTGTATAGAGAAAATTGCGCGATTTGACTACGATTTTACTGCACAGTTAATACTGTACCATATAAACTAAATGTATGATCTACTTATTACATAAGATATTAATTTGCACAACACTGATGTAATGTGTGTCACATAATTTACAAAAATGTCCCGACTATTTGAATAATTTTAAAAAAAATAATAAATACGCAAATTCATGTTAAATTTATTATTCTTACATCAACTTTTCAATGTTGTCTTTATTAAAAGATCTACAAAAGTATAGTTACCGTATTTTAGTTTTAAAAAATTCAAGATTAAGACATACAAATTTACTGTAATTCTTCTATCATAAACTTTGTTTCAGTATATTTCAAATATAAAAATATGTAAATAGTAGAACTATGCATACTAACCTAATGATTTCGGTTCGCTTCGATTAAGTAATACTGTTCGTAAATTATTATCTTTAGGCAACGCCCCTGTACTGGAAGTCATCGGATGCGAACGCTGATCCATTAAACTACTGCTAGTTCTAGTTGAAGACATTGTCATTATGTTATTAGTTCGAAGAAACAATGGTGAATGTTCCTTGTCGCGGCTTTCGTCGCTAGAACTAAAACTAATACTGTACATTTCGGCCATTGCTTCACCGCCCTGGGTCCAATCCTGATCGTCAGAACTTGTAGGACTGGATTCTTTGTCCGATCGAGCTGATTTACAGAACTGAGATTCTGAAATGATGAAATTTATAAGTGAAAATATTCTGTGATATTATGTTTTACTAAAGAACATAATTACAATTTATTTTTTGTCGTTTAAATTTTGACAAAATGTTTATAAACTAAACAGGAGAATTTAGACTTTTGGTTGATATTAACAGCAGTTTTAGGCTGGACGCACACTGATTAGTCACAATTACACAAAACACTATTAGGCATATTTAGTCACAAAGTAACTTATAGTTTCAGACATGTTTAATCGTGACTAAATGCTATGATTACATTACATAATATATAATTGTGATTATGTGCAGAATTAAACGCACTAGCAAGACCAAACTAAGTAAATAAAACAAACAACTCACACAAATGTATATAAGAAATGTATTCTGTGTTCAAAAATATTTCAATATATATGACAGCTCTACAAAACAACGACACATATAATAATAACAAAAGATCTAAAGCACACTTGACAATATTATGTTTATAAAAATTGCGGGAGAATTTGAACGTTTAATTGTTTGTCTTTTTCAACAATAATATATATTACTTTATGATTAAATGTGTCTGATAGTGTTTTTAGCAAGTTTTTCAACAAGCAAGTTCGACATTTTTAGATCGATAAAAAAATTATTCTAGACAAGCTTAAGGGCAGTTTTTTGATTTAGGTCGCCATAATTGAATAATTAATTGGCGATACTGTCACGCTATATGAAATAAAAAATAATATCCAATTATATTTACCTCTAAATGTCTTAACAGGAGTGAACAATCTAGTTGCCCCTTGACCGGCTTTTTCCGTGCAAGATCGATCACGAAACGATTTTTCTTCTTCGCCATAATCTTCGCTGAATCCCTCACTCGATGTGATCGAGATTTTTCTTCGATTCTTTTCTAAATTCTTCTCATACTCTAATGTTCGTTCTCGAACAATACCGGTTGATATGCTATTCAAACTTCGTGCCTCTGAATCGGTACTCGTTGCAAATACGCTGGGTAGCCTAGGTAACGGAATTACAGCCACTTCCGTTACAACACCATCTTCTACCGAATCGTCCAGGTCGCGTACATCAAAATGGTGAGGATGTGCAGCTGAAAAAGAAGTTTTGTTTTGATTATTTTTTATAAATTACATCTATAAAATATTTTGTTTTATAAATATTAAATAGTTAAATTGAAATTAAATTAAACGAAATTTGTTTTAATCTATCATCAAATTAGTTTAAGATCAATTAGAAGCATGCGCAATAAGTAATTAGCTTGTAATTTACCATGCGCATGCTTAATACAGATGAAAATCAGTTCCATAGTTACTGAGAACAAATAATAGAATAATGAATACTATAGTTGTATAAATTAAATTGGCTTCAATAATGCTACTTCGAAGAATTCCTTGTTCAAAGATAACAAATATAGCGACTTGCAAAATTGACGCTTATTCGGAACAAAACTTGACATGTTCGCACGACAAAAATTATGTGATGCTGATACAAAGTCACTAATACTTTAAAGTTATGTTGTTACCAGATGTGCAAACTTACGATATTACGTTTTACATCTGACAATTTCAACATAACCTTCTGGTGGGGCCAACTTTTGGAAAACGGCGGAAACTTATTTGTACTCCTTTTATTTTATTTCATAGAAATCAAATTTGCTATTAAATGGACATCGTTTGTAACTTTGTAACTATTTAGAAATGAATAATTTTTTACCTGTTGAAGTGATTTCAAATCGTCGTGGTCGATTCTTGTTCCTTCTACCAAATGTAGGCGAACTATCCATTAATTCGATGGCATGTAAGGTATCTGAATCTCCCGTGAAATTACTATTTGTGCCACTGGTATGGCTTCCAACTCCCGAATCCTCAGTAACTGATCCTTCTTTCGAAGATAATGCTTCGTCACTTCTTTGACTTACCGTAGAAACCTTTCGATTAATATTCGCTGCAGTCTTAGCATTTTTCGATTCGCTAATCCGTACGGGTAACTGTGGACGAGGCAATGATGTCGTATGGAAGGTTAATTTTGTAGGAATGCTTCCCGATTGAGAAATGGTACTTTTTACAGATTTTATGCTGGTAGTACTCTGTTTAGGTTTAGTAGTAACAGTTGGCGCAATGCTGACACTTTTCTTCGGTTTCTCTTTCTCGATAACATTGTTATTTTTGTACTCATTATTGGTTGTACGATTCGATTGATTTCGAAATCCGAAACGATTTAGTCTTGTAGTGTTTCCTTCTTTTTTTGGAGGAGCGAGACGAGGAGTTGATCGGCCTGATGGTTGTAACGAAGTAGTTTCCAGGGGTTCGATAATGTCATTATCATTACCATTGTTATCAATTATGTCTGTGTTTGAGTATTTTTTGGTAATCGAAGCATTATCGGTTCGATCTGATGCTGGCACAGGAATTGCTGAAGCTGGTCGACGTTTGAAACCGAACGATGTGGCGACGCCGCGTGTGTATGTGCGTCGACTTGTTTCTTTGTTGTCATCTTGGTTCTGCAAAAAAAGAAATTAATAACTATTAGAACTATTAGATGTTTAACATAAATTTCAAAATATTCGAAATAGTTGATAAACCATTATATAATAGTTTAATTAAATACATTTTCTTAAAATTTCTAAAATTATAACTGAATTAAAAATCTAAAAAATAATTAACTTTAAATTAAATAAAAGTTGCCAGATAAAAATTAAATTTTTCAAACTCAAGCTAAAAGCGAACAAAATTTTTATATTTTTCCAATGTAAACTTTTAGCAGATTTCAGCCAATTACAAGTTAAGAAATATTATCCTATCTTTCATAACGCTTCGTTCTTAAAGTGAATGGACAATAGTAATGGGTAGTATTCTCCGTAAGTCTCTGGCTAGCTAGCAAAATTAATGGTTTTAACTATGTTAACTGCTATGCAATTATGTAGGTTTACATTAATTTCTAGACAACATTGAGAATATTACATTAGTAGAGTTAGTACTAGAGTACACTAGAATATTTTTTCTCCAAATTACTCTATTCTATTAATTTTAAAAGAGTAATTGTTTACATAAAGTTAGTAGTTTGGTAGAGCTATTCAGCTACCGTTTATTTAATTTTGGTACATATTAAAATAAAATAATATTTAATCATTACAATTATTTGACAATCTCAACAACTTCCGTCCATAAATTAAAAAAAAAATTACACATGTTTTGCATCTGACTACTCTACCATTACTCTACTCTGCTGCAATAAATCTGTTTACATTGGTAGTATACCAGTACAGTAGAGTAAGTATTCTTAAAATATTTTTATATCTTATAAATAATTTTGGCTTTAGAGTTTGTTCAGTACTTACATAAATATGGTCCACAATACACAATAAATCCTGCACTACCCACATTATAATATTTAGTTTAATTAATTATAAACATTAGAAATAATAATTTAACTATACTACATAATTACATCTTTCGAAAAGATTTAAAAGAAAATTGCCAAAAAGTAACAACATACTTATCATAACCATTAAACTGTATGACGTAAAATTTTATCTTACTTTTATTTTAATATACGATATATGACACATACATATGTATACTGTTTCAAGGTTTATTTAAATTATATTCTTAAAGACATTTGTTTAAACATTGAGATATTTAATTATTTATATACTAATGTGTTTTCTTTAGAAATAATATATTTTCAAAAAGTTTTGTACTCTTATAAAAAATTCTGCATAAATTTATTTTGAAATTTAATATCGAATGTTAAAAAATAAAATAAAATAAAATAAATAAAATGGTGTATCAAATAACAGGAAAATGAAACATATAATATTAAAGTTTTATTTATACAGTGTTAGAACAGCTAATAAAAATGAAGCGAAAATTGTATTACTTATTGTTGAAAATAAAAATATAGAATATAGAAATACCTTATAAAATTAATATAGCAGCAAAACCATTAACATAAGTATTGATTGGAAATATATTTCCATAAAACTCTGTTTACATCAATTGTTTTACTATCATACACTTTTACAAGACTGTATTTCTATGATAGTACATTTTTACATTTTTATCTGAAATAATTCTATTTTAATTTTCTATAGATTGAAAACTAATTCACTAAAAATTAATTTACACAAATATTTGTTTTTTGTTTACAAAATCAAAATTTACTGTTACATTTAAAAAGTAAAAAATGTAAAACATTTTTAAATTGAATTAATTTAATAGCAGTAATTTTAAAATAAAAAACTATGAATACAGTGTTTTTTAATTTATAATTTTAATATAGTAATGATTGCAAAATTGCTAGACACACTGTGTATGGTTGTAAAGGCCTGTCTGGAATTCAACGTGGGAGTTAGGTATAGAAAACTAGTTTCGACTTTTATTTTAAATGTAAAATATGACAATAGAGATTCGTTATTGTTTACCTAATTTAGTTCAGCTTCATTCTAGTTCATGGTCCTTAATAAAACAGTTTAGAACTATTTTATAAAACATTGCAATCTTTATATCTTGTTCTAATTTATGCTAAAATATTTTATTTTTATTAATGAGATATTTGACATTAATTGTATTACAATTTTAAGCTAAGAAAATATAAAAATTATATTGCAAATCATCAAGAATATTAACATAATATTTTGTTTTTGTAAATAAAATAACTGAACATTAATTACATATAATAAAATTATATTTCAATGTCTTCAATTAAATAAAAAGTTAGCGAAAGTATATTAATTATACTGCACGAATTTGAAATTAAAAATATTGAGGAAGACGAAAATTAAGTTGTTATAATGTTAAAACAATTATCAAAATTAGAAATTCCTGTTGTTCAAAAATAAAGAAATAATGAAAAATTTCATATTATTGCGTACAATTTCGTAAACTATAATTATATTATTTTTTTCTGTGAAATTGTAATTTTGTCGTATATATGTTACAATTTGTGTTTTATGTATTTATATGTAAAATCATGCGTGATTCCAAAACAATAGAAAATATTGAAATTGTACTTTCTTTTTTATATTTTAACTTTTGCGCTTTTAAAATACATAAAAAAAATTGTATCTATGTTACAGTGCTAATTCTATAGTATTAATAATCTTATATCAACACAAGGACTAAATACTCATTCTACCTTCCCTATTTATCGCGTAATTAGTTTTATGTTTTAGTAATAAAGCTATTGATTCTATACTGCACCAATTATTAGCTTCAGAAAACACAATAAAATCTCTTTAAAAAACACTAATATCAATTTTTGAGGTGTAATAAAACCAACAACTAATAAAACTAAAATCGTTCAACTCCGTTCTTTTTCATAAATTAGTAAGTAGTTTTGTTTAGAATTATTAATTCAGCACTAAAATATAACACTAATTTCATGATAAATAATAATAAATGTCTATTTTTTGTTTCAGTGAGTGCTGATGATTCTGAACCGAACTGCACTGACTTATGAAAACACAATAAGTTAATAACATTACCAAAAATAAGTAATAAGCAATAAGAAATATAGTAATTTCGGTTTTAAAACATGAAAAATCTGCTAAATAATCATAATTAAATATACTCGTATAATACAATATATATATAAAAGTAAAATTTGATCAATTTCTATTCAGTAGTCTTTCGTTATAGTAAAAAAAAAATTATATTCAAATGCACTAATTAGAATATCCAATTAGCTACAGAAACTTTCTCAAATTATGTCTAATGATTATTCTTTACACTGTTTAACATGTCAAAATATGCGCTGTAATTCTTGTAATTAACTCTTATTAAAATTAAGTTTATTTATAAATAAATCAGTATAATGAGACTGTATAATATAATAGAAACAAAACATAACGAAGACATTAAATATTTTAATTGCAAATGATAAATTTTTGTATTCCGGTTGTCTACAATTTAACAAGAGTATATAAATTTGTTATTTCTTTATTTTATTTAACCTTTTTTTATGTTTATTTGTGAAGTAATCTGAACTTTTCTATTTTTGCAAGAATTTTTTCCTGAACTTTATTTTTTTATTTGTGTACTTTATAAACTGTGAGAAATATATGATTATATCTACTTTATTGCATATAATTAGTAGTAAAATTATTAAGTAAGTTTTTTAATAAAAATTTCAAAATAATAACAATAATAGAGACATTACTAATTCGAATACACGAAAAAAAAAAACGATTTTTCAAGTTTTATAATGAAACATATAATTCAAGAGTATATTGAAATATTTATCTAATATATTTAATTATATATTTTTTCTAGTTTATTGCATATTTATTTCTATTTTTTCGTTTTCGTGCAATTTTTGATTATTTATCTAAACTTTATTTGAAATAACAAGTTTATTGCAAAAAAATACTAAGTAGATAAATTAACTAACGTTTTTCAAAATATTATCTACTTAAATAAACAAATCATCTAAAATTTGGTCATCTAAATTCGAATAAAATAAAATCATTATTTTATTTTTTCTATATATGAAAATCTTCAACAGCATATTAATTTACTTCCAGTATAATGTATCAATCAATTATTAACTGAAATATAAATTTTCAGACATTACTTTTTGTATAAATAATAAAAAGCACAACAAAAATTATTTGCATAAGTATTTATTAAATATTTTAATTTATTATTAGAATCAATAAAACATTTCCAACATAATATTTTTTTTGGCAATTATATGTAAAATTTATATATTTATATATTTTCTACTAACCGTACTTTAGTATGTCAAGTCTTATTTTACAACATAATATTTTATGAGATCTACTTTTTCTTATTTAGTAATAAAATTAGTATTATTTAATATGTACTAACATAGTAATTTGTTAAACAAATCATGTGTGTAATGGCTTCTAATAGATTTTGTTTCTTTTCTATTATTTAGTAATTCTAGTTTGCAGTCGGTTGCGTTTCTAAGGCAATAAAATATCTAACTACTAAAGAAATAATTTATTTTCTAATAAATTTAAAATCATTCGTTATATTATTTGATTACGTTACTAAATAGAGAGAGGAAAAACATATATTTGATTTTAGATTATCATATTTATTTAATTCGATTATAAACTATTTCAATGTATTTTTTCAAAAAAATATTTGAAAAATATTGTATGTACGTCTACGATTTGTTAAAAAATTTAAATCATACTTTTAACAAAAAATATAATTAATTAAATTTAAAAAGTTCTGACAACCGAAACATTGAATTTTCCCACTAACTCTTTTTGTAAAATATTATCATAACATAAATTTTCTCAAATAATTGTATATTCAATTTACAAGACAAGTAGTATTATACTTGTATACCGGCAATGTGAATATATTTTGCATAAGTTTATATGTCAGAAGGTAAATGTACTCTTTTGATCCAACTAACTTATATAAAACGTGCTGAACGCCTTGAGACCTAAAACTATAATTCTATGGAGATAATATCAATATATATTGTGCAGTAAAGGAAACATTTCATAAACTATAGTCCATAATTATTTCTGTTTTACTGTTATGTGTTGTTACAATATCTATATCCTTTTATTAACTCGTTGAAAAAAATTTATAAATTGCTATTTGAAAACGGTCTCATTATCTTGTTTAGTTTTTTTGTTGCTACAGTTAATAATAAATTATTTTCAGGTGTTAATAGGTTAGTATAAATAATAATTCTGTAATATATACAGTGTGATTTAAATAGAAACATATAGTAAACTTTTTTACTATTAAATTTAATTGAACTATTCGATTTGTCTCAAAAAGTTGAAGTCCAAAAACCTATATTTGATTTTTCAGTAACTATAAGAGTAGGTAGGAATGTTTACTGGAAAGTATATTTTAATACTTCATATAAAAAGTGAACTTTATATGTCAATCAATCAAAAGTGATATTTTAATAAAGTTGACATTAATCTTTTGAAAGTTATTTCTTTTTCTAAACTTACTAGAAAATGTCACAAGATAAATATATATATTAACAATGCTGAAATAGTCTAAAAAATACTTCTAAAATTTTTTTTAAGATTATCATTTTAAAAATTCATGTATAAATATTTAGCATATATAATCATTTTGCTGTATACAAACTAGAAAAAATTTAATTAATTAACATAATAAAAAAACTTTCAGAACTCATTACATAAAAGGCATTGATTTAAATAAAATTTTGTTTCCTTTAATTAAAAACTTCTAAAGTTTTGTAATTTAGTTACTCATTTTGTTCACTACTAACTTATTTCTATGTTTTGTTTACTGTAATGTCATTTGTGTAATTTTTCCTGATGATGATGTACGCGAAGTATGTCAAAACGTCGATTATTAATAAATATTAATACAGAACTATATACTAAAGTCCAGTGGCGTAGCTAGGGTAGGTGAAAGTAATGGTGTCACCCCTATACTTAGATGTAAAAAATTTAGAAATCCTATAAATTAAGAAAAATTTATAAAGTTATATAATAATTTTTATTAATGATCGATGTTTCGACGTACTCCACGTACATCATCATCAGTAAAAATGTTTATTTACTGTATATGTCATTTGTATAATTTTTCCTGATGATGATATAAGTAGAGTACATTGAAACGTCGATTATTAATAAAAATTATTAATACAGAACTGTATCCTAAGGCCGTTATATTGTAATATAATGAGTTCTGAAAGATTTTTTATTATACTTATCGCAAGTGATATCACTTCACATCTCTCGCAAAACATACTATAATACTATACAGATATTCTTGAATGTTTCAATTAAATGCAAGCACAATCGCAGCACATAGATTACCTTAGAGACATTTCTGACACGATTTTCGTAAATGGTTCCAATTTCAAAGTAACTATAAACAATCATGGCAACCGAAATAAATTCCCTAAGACGAAAGAATAGAATGGCATTTCTAAAGAGAATTAATTACATTCGATTCACAATCTAGGTAGAGTCGCCGTACAAGAGAGCCCAGGCCAGAACAGAGAGCACAGAATAGTATGAGAAAGCAGCGTTATTTGTTGGCCATAATAAGATATATCTCTCGTTTCTTGAGCATTGCGCCTTCACGGCTTTAAGTTGACGTGAATAGATATAATAGAGTGAACGGTTTAGGTCAAAAAACCATTTAGTTATTCACGTTTTCCCATCATCTCGAAAATACAATTATTGTTACCAACGCACAAACGTGACTATTAAAATCTCCAAATCTATTTGCTTCATCATTTATTATAGTAAAAAATTCTAATTGTATTATTTCCTATTTGATTTCTAGTGAAAGAAAAGTGAAATATTGAAGCTAAATATTTCTCTCGTTTGTATCAAAATAATATATTGTTCAGATCTCTTTCACACTACCCTACTTATCTCAAAATTAGTTTTATGTTTTAGTCGTAATGCTATTAATTCTGAACTCCACTACTATCTACTAGCTTGTAAATATGCAATAAAAAATTTGTTAAAAGATATTAATAATCTTAATTTTTGACTGCATTAAAACCAACTAAAATTGTTCGTTTACGTTGTTTCTTTTTATAAGTTACAGTAACTTACTTCAAAACCAGCAGCTCTGTGCTTAAATATAACAATAATTTTTCATCATAAGTAGAATAGTCTGAATGATACCGAAAACTACAAAAACTAAAAGTTTTTATACATTTTCATATATTTAAAATAATATATATATTAATAAAAATCTTTGCTCTAATAGTTCTTTCTTTCTACTTAAAATTAGTTATCCATCAGCTATTAGAATATTCTAATTTGTTAATCATATAATAAGTGTTCTTGAAGCGAATCTGACCAAATTTAGCGCATGGAATTCGAAAAAATTTGAACGCGTAGGCTGTTTCAGGTCATTTACTACATTGCAAATTTTTCTAAAAAAAAAAAATATTAATGAATGTTCGCCAGCTCCAATAAAGATGTTTTATATTTTACTCGGATTAAAAGATTTGATTATAAACTTTAGAATTTCGCAAAGTATTTGCCGATAAAACTGTCAGAAATGCGCCAATTGGAAAATCAATTATTTATTAAATTTTGAAACTAATTTCACGCTTATAATTTTATTTCTCTTTATTGTTTTCTTAATACAAAGATTTTAATTCTTCCATTGTAAACGATATTTTTATTTTGCCTAATTGTGAATTTTATTTTTAATCTCAATAAATATTAGTTTTATATTGTGCTACACAAAAGAAATCGACAGAAATTTAATTACTTATTCACTAAATTGAAATAGATAAATTTTGTACACTGTATCACTAAAAATTATTTGTAATAAATCATGAAACATATAGAAGTTAGTTATAATAAATTCATATCAGACGTAACGTGCAGTTGAACACAAAATATGCAGTGGGAATTCGGAATTCTACAGTGGAAACTATATATTTGTACAGTTTAAATATTATACCTTTCGCTAGTTTATTGTCCAAATATTTAGTGAAAATAAGTCAATCCCAAATATTTATTCATGATTTATTTTAAATTGTTATTGATAAATTATTACCGTCTAAAGTGGCCTTAAAGATTGAAGTAACAGAAAAAACCATCAATAACGAAAATGTAAACATTCACTAGCGATTATCTAGAAAACTTATCTACATGAACAGGAAATGCATCAAGGAAATTTTTCTTTCTCTCTCATGTACCATAACAATGACGATATAAATAATAATGAGAGAGGAACAAGAAGAAGTAACAGTCTTTAAACAATACAACATTATAGCATTTTAACTAACACTTCATTACACATGCTACATGAATACGGAATTTTCGCTTGCGCAATTCAATAAGGATGAATCATTTGAAATCATTTTTATTAACGAAGTTACTATTACGATAGATTCATTGTAGAATTATAATAACAATGATATTTTGTTTTGACACAACGTAACAACGTACACTTACGGTATATTGTAAATAGTATAGTAATTAATGCAATTTTCAGTGACGTATTTGTTACGCCGAGGTCACATATAGATAAATAATTTTACACTTTTGTTTTCTATATGTATGTTGAATTTTGTTCTAATTATATGATTTTTTCCTATAGCCTGTCTTATTTTGATACGCTTAGAAGAGGTCGTGTTGTGTTATTTGTAGAATTGTAGAAATGGAACACAATTTATTAAAAGCCGGTTATTTTTGAACAGTTGTTTTTGTATCAAAACAAAAATAAATTATGTACCTGTATTACTTTTGAACTTTAATATATTTAATAATTCATTGTCGATTATTTATATGTTATAATTATAAATATATAACATATTATGATTGACTTAAATGAAAACATACCTATAAATTTATTAGACTTTTCTTCAAACATTTGTTGTTGGCAATATATGTTTGTTGATATTAAATTAATAATTCCTATTTCGTGTTTAAAACGTTATTATACTTTTGCAGTAAAAAATGTAGTAAAAAAAACTGTTAGTTCAGTTGAAATGATTTTTTTGCTATTACACAATCCTTTAAATAGTATTTGAGATATTATGCTTGCCAATTCAAAAATACGGTTTTTGAGAAAAATGCATTTCAAGTTGTGAATGTTATATATTTTATAATAACTAAAAAAATTCTATAAAACATATTATTATTATATTATCTATCATTTTATGAAAGAAAAGAAAACTTTTTTCAAATCTATAAATGAATCAGTAATATCATTTTATATCATTTAAAAAAAATTATCAAACATATACGCATAAATATAAAATCAAATTTAAAATGATTACGTTGCAATAATATTTAATTTCTAAAGTTCAATATCTAAAATAACAATCGAATTGATCAGCTGATTAAAAAATCAATTCAAATTGAATTAAAAAAAAACAATATTAATATTGATGTCATTCTGTTTACTATATTTTTTAATTTGATTTTTATCGATACACGATTTTATTAAATCATAATTCAGATGAAGTTTTATAAACTTAAGATAGAACTGATTTCTCCAAGAAACTAAAGCTACAATTTTAAACCTCCTAACATAAAAACATTTATTTTTCCAGAAATTTATACAATTTATCATAAATCTTATACATATAAAAACAGCTTACGGTCTATTTCATATAAACAATATAACTAGTCATTTTTAAGCAAATTTTAAATTCTACTGGCATAATTATTATTGCTTTTAATAAAACGATATTTTTTGTTAACTTTTGAAACTTATAATGGCAAAATTTAACTTTAATTACAGTGCATATTATAAAACCAGCTAGGATCCCAAAAAAAAAATGTACTGATTATATTCAAAATATTAATATTAAAACAAAATTTGTTATTAATAAAGTCGCCTAGCGTTACTTTTACTTGGCACGGATGATATAATAATATGACATTGGGTGTCAGAAGTTCACCATATAAAATGTCAAAAGGTTTATTTATTTTTATTGATTTTTGTAAAGAAACATATTTTTATCACACAGATGTTGAGTATAAGAACATATGTTTAAAAAAATCTCCATTGATTTTAAACTGAAATATTATTAAAACATTCAGAAGTTAAGTTTCATTCGCACTTCCCTATTTATCTCCAAATTAGTTTTACTCGTATGTTTTATTCGTAATGCTGTTGGTTCTAAATGGAAATATCTACTTGTACTAGCTATAATAAAAATTAATTTAAAGACATTGCTAATTTCAATTTTTGACTGTAATAAAACCAACAGCAACTGTTAGTAAGTAGTTTGGTTCAGAGCCATTAACTTTCCGATAAAACATAACACTAAATTGGTAAGTAGGGTATTCTGAATAAACTTTCAGTATATTTTAAACAAAAACTTAAAAAATATATTTTTCAACTAAAGAAGCTGTAGATATATCGTTAGCTTAAAACAGAACTAGCCTAACTCAATTTGAGTTTCGAGTTATAGTTTCTATGAAGAATATTTTCACATAACTCGATATAAGTCGGATTTACATAGTGATAGCAGTCTTGATATATTTTTTTCTATAAATATCTTAATGTGACAATAAATAGAGATAAGTTAGTAAATTAAATTTTACATTTAATATTCGTATAAAAATAAAACATTTCTAAAAAAATCTCATTTAAAATTTCTCTTTACCTTATAATTTTTTTAATATATAAAAATATTTAAAACAAAATAATACATATTATCTGTATTTTGTACATACTATGCGTATGAGAACCAAATAAAACAATGAAGATTCTGACGTTATCGTAAACATTCACGTATAATACTCGACAATAATAAATAATTAACAATAGACTATTCTCCCACACAAGTACAATAGTTGTCGTGAGCAAAAGTTATTATAATAACTAAAATATAACAGCTTGTCAATTAATAAACTTTTTACATGAGAACTACACGAAAAATATTTTAGAAATTTCTTTTGATTTCATTAAAATTTTGTTTTTACGTTTCTACGTCAAGGTCAGCAAAAAAACAACATTGCAAATATTTTATTTATAAATTTATATTAAGTCAATTTATTTGATTAAAATAAAATTGTTTAGCTGTTGATTAGAAAAAAGTGCATTGCCGATTTGACACGCAATATATAAAAAAAAAATATTCAAGTTTACTTTAAAGAAAAATTTATAAATTTTCATCATTAAAAATTAAATATAGTTGCTATAAATACATATTACAATTAAAAACAATTTTTAGTCTAAAAGTTGTTTTAATCACTATAAATTCCGAAAGATTTTTTAATATATTTTATATATTACAATACCTTCTTTTAACAAGTACACGAAATACTTTGACTCATGAGTAATAAAAAAAATACTTTATGCATTAGTTCCACACAAAATTTTTATCTATAACTGTCTGTATAGATTTAAACTTTGTTTTTATTGCACTCTTATAATATTCTGCTCTTTCGATATATTTATATATCTTGTTTCTTTGATACCGTAAACAAATAATACGTACAAAATATAGTGAAATAAAGTACAGTTTATTTGACAATTATAGACAAAAATATTAATTGTATAGTTAGCGAGACATTTAACAGTAACTATTGAGAAACATATGGAAGAGATTATATAAAGAAATCGTTGATTTATGCAAGAATGTGAATGAATAGATGCAACGGTAAATGATAAAGAATGTAAAAGGAAGTAACTTGTAATGTTTGAACAAGGAGATAAATATATGGATGTGAAATAGTATGATAAAAATTACCCGTAAAAGAAACACATTTAAAAATCTAATATCCGTAAAAAACCAATTAATATTATATGTATTAGACGATACGTAGAATATATAGTATGCATATGTTCATAAAATTTCACATAGTACACATTAAAATACACATAGTAATAAAAATAGTTTATCAGACATTTGTAACAAACGTAATAAATATAAATTTTAATACTTTATTTCTGTAATAAATAAATAAATACATATACAAATATGTTCTTAAAAAATGTCATGATAATAAATTATTTTTATTTTTATAATTACATGAACATTATAATTCATTAAAAATACGTATATTATAATTCATTTTATATATAATGGGTCTATTCGATTCACAACTGTAAGACCTTGTAGCGTAACAGAATATTTTGTCTTATTCTATCAAGATACAGACAAAATGTTCTGTAATATTACAGATCTTACAGATGTAAAACGAATAGACCCATAACTACAACCGCGACTTAAAGTTTTAAAAAAAGATGGAAAACAGAAAATTATAAATATAAGAAAACAAAAATTATATACTTATGTAATTTTTCGGTGAATTATATTTAAATCAAAGCTGAAATAGTTGTACAATCTTAAAACTGTACGAACTTAGAACTGTACAATTTTAAAATTATACAATCTTATAGTATTATATAACTCTATGGATTTTATATAAATTTGAAAGAATTTTATTAGTGTTGTATTATTATATGAATTTAAAAAACTTTAACTGGATCTTAAAATGATCTTTCTCTTGTTTTAAATAAATAAAAAGTTTAGTAAAAACAAATGTACTAAAACACTTGTATTATTTAATGTTTTTCTATCTTTTAAACGATCGATACGAAAAAATTGTACATTTAAAAAACGATAGAATAGAAAATAATATTATTTATATGTAACTAAATACAAGATCAAACATATCAAACGAGTAATACTGAAAAACAAAACATACGGAAATAATGCAATAAGAATTAACTATATACGTTTTCCATAAAAATCGTTTTGATTATACAGTGTGTCTTAATTTAAAAAATTTTTAAAACAAACTGCATGACCTCCACTATAGGGCACAATTTATAGGTGCAATTTATTTTTTCATCGAAATTATCGCCACGAAATAATCAACAAATATTATTTTTCAGATTTACCACAAATATAAGTCATAATATTGAATTTTTGTAGATAAAATTGTACAATGAATACAACGCACTTACAGCTAACATAAAATAGATGTTTTCAGAATGATTATTTAAATAAATAAATAAATAATAGTTTTTTACTCACCGAATTGTCAGAACCAATACGATTTTCACACCTCTGCATTTTTAATCATTAAAATTTAACAATTACCAATCACTATAAAGTCAGCAAATGTAATATCATTTTTTTATTTTGTCTACATTTTTATATTATACATATTTCTCTCATTTTCTTAACACTTTTAACACTAACAAATATAGTAAAATATATTATCTTTTAGTTGGATTTTTACTTGCAAGTAGAAGCGTTGAAATAAGGGGCTGGATGTCTACATGTAGCGTGTACGTTTTATCCTGCAGATAAATTGATCGACGCCGCTTGGTCAGCTAGCTTCAATGCGTCGGCGTCGCGATGCTGCTGCCAGCGCCTCTAACGGCAACGGGCCGAACTAATGTTGTAGGTGGTGAAGACAATAAGACGCCAAATATGATTCATTTAGTTTGTCGTGGTTTTAAAACAGCTTTAAGTTTCATTATTCATAATTAAGTTCTTCTTCAATTTTCTTATTAAATATAGATTATTAATTGATACAAATTGTTGTCTACGAATGCAAATATTGATTTACAATATTCTGTACAAGTTTAGTTTAAAATTAAATTGAGAAAATATGCAAATATCTAAATTATATTTCACATATACAATTGTGGATTACATGCTAAGTAAAAAAAACATTTATTTTATGGTTAACTATTCCATATTTTATCCATAGTTTAAAATACTGACACTAACACAAGTAAACAACAAATCATGTAATATATTCCGTATTAGAAATGAAATATATTACACAGCAATGACATTGACCTTAATTGATAAACGTAGCTTATTGCATATGTTTTAAGTCTCAATATCATCTCAAAAATACCAGATTATAAAAAAAAATATTAAGAGACTAAGCTAATATAATATTCGAAAATTTATCCATCATAACGTGCCGAAATGTCTCGATAATATTATTGAGTTTTTTTTATTATTATTTGAAATATATTTTATGTAACAATAATTTATATGTAAATTTCGTACGTTCAACGTGTGAGAAAAAAAAATAATTTCCTGTTTACATATAAATTAATATTCTACAACAACCAACACCAGATATACGAAAATCTCAGGCAAATAACAAAAGTTAATGTTTATTTTTTACTATGTTAATTTATGTTAATTAATTTATTAAATAAACTATTTATAAAATAGTTCATTGCGATTGATTAAATATTTAAATAATTGTAAATAAAATTAATAAAGATTAAAATGAGATGAGACGAAAATTTTGTAGGAGAATTTTATTATATACATAGCTCAGTTTTTATTTGAAATTATAAACAGATGCATAAATTAAAGATAAAATAATAAATAAAATTGAAACTAATACTCAAAATTGTATCCAGATTAGTTTTGTTAAACTTTATTGAGACTAACGTCGAAATTTAATCGAAACTCATGTCGAGATTTAAGTCGAGATTTTATCGAGACTCACGTCGAAACTTCATCGAGATTCACGTCCAGACTTTATCGAGATTCACTTAGAAACTTTATCGAGATTCAAGTCTAGACTTTATCGAAATTAACGTCGACAATTTATCGAGATTCATGTCGAGACTTTATCGAGAATATCGGTGAAAATCAGAAAATACAACTATATAGATGTATAACAGTAATATAACTAGAATCAGTAATAAGAAAAATATTAAAAATATAATTAAAATTATTTATAATATAACAATATAAGCTATAATTATACAATATCGAAAAAAAAAACAATATTTCATATTCCCAAATAAAAAATATGCAAATATGTGGCATGGTCTTGTTATGATAGAAATATTAAAATACTTGTATACATATAATTTAATAATTTTCTGCTAGTTCTATTAAAAAAAAAAACAGTAAAAATTCGAAATAATTAATGTTATAAAATTCCCATTATAGAATAAAGAAATAAAACGAAATACCAAGAAATAAATGTTTACAAAATGAAAAATATCTGTATATGAGGAAATTGAAAAAGTATGTCGTGTTTATATTTTAGAAAAAACTGTAAAATAAGCAAGCTAACAAGTGTATTAGCAAGAAATTTGCGCAAAATATTTTATATAGATAGTAATTTGATTACAACTAGGTCGTGACATGATTCAAAATCTTCTTGCAATCAAAACTTGATTGAGAAATCTTAACATACTTTAGTTCAATGAACTAAAACTACACTATTTTACAACTTCTACGTATTCAATTATTATTTTTTTAAGTATATTTTTACATAAACATTATAAATACACAAATGAAAAAATAAATCTCGAATAAAAAGTAATTCCGAAATTATTTTGTATTATTTTTAAAATAAAATTTTCAGCCAAAAATTGAAATGCAGCTATTTTGTTCAATGCATTTTTTTTTCTAATTGTTGAAAGTCAATTTCCTGATTTGATTCAAGTTAATTAATAATAATTTTATTTCTTTTGTTCTCACATTCTGAATGTCCGTTATCGTGCACAAATGAAAGGACCTCATTTTTTAAAATCTTAACTATTTATTTTTTAAAATACCTAATTTTCAGAAAATAAAAATTTTATATAAAAAATTTATATAAAAAAATATATAGTTTAAATTTCACCATTCTTTGATCAAAAAAGCATATTTATTTAGATTTTATTTCATTCGTTGAAATAATTCAATAGTTTAATCAAATAATTAATTGTATATAAATTTTATTATCGAATTGATCTATTATCATCCTTACAATTTGTAAATATCTTTCCAGAAATATCTTGAGAAAATGTAAATAGCATAAAACCCAAATATTGCAAAAATTATTAACAAAAAAAAATCTTCCGATAATTCTGCAAATATTTACCAATCATTAACTCCATACACAAACAAAACCAAACGACATTGAAAACTGAACAAAAATAAAATAAAAAAACTCTCTATGTCATATGACGTAAATATGTAACTCTACCCTAAACTAACGCATTGCAATTGTCACAAAACGTAAGCAATATCCTCCCTCTTTCTTACGACTACAACCTAACCCAACCTTACAAGAGTAATGAAACGGAAAACCGGTATACCGGTTCGCGGGGGAGTGTAAATGTTGTGAAACGTAACGTCGTGTAGCCCTTGAAATTCTAGCAACTTGCAATCAATACCGCAAGCGTGAGATGGAAAATGGCTTTGAAAACAAAAAGGTTAAAAGAAATGATGGTATTATTAGTGAAAGTGCATGTACAACTATCATAGTTGACGGAATAATGATATGTTTTTTCTTATAGTTTTTATATAGAGAAGATGATACTGACTTATATAGATACTTTTTCTCTCAGTTTTTACTTTTGATTGTGTTTAAACCAATATTTCAAGATTTCAGATGTATGGAAAGTCTTAATTCTAGTTACCTTATACTAAATATATTATAAAAATAAACTAATCCTAGGAATAATTTTAAAATTATCCAATGCAATATTGTCATTTATTTTGAAGATACATTTTTAGCCAATTTCAAGATATTGATTTAAATAAAATCTAGTTACTTACTTTATTATCTAGTAACTTGTTTTTAAGTTCTGTTTATTTATTATATATGTCAATTATATTATTTTTTCCTGATGATGACATACGTAGAGTATGTCAAAACATCGTTTTTTTAATTAAAATGTATATAGAACTACAACCTAAAGCCGTTTTATTTTAATATAAGTTCTGAAAGATTTTTTAATATGTTAAATGAGTTTTTACTCATTTTAAGAATAAATAAAATTAGAAATACTGGCCCTAAGAGAAATAATTTAAATATATATATTTGAGGTTCGTTTCCATAAGAAACATTTTAAGTAATCGATTTTAAATTCTCCTCGCATAATTGTTATTGCTTAGTAAAAAATCTTTCAGAACTCATTTATTAAAATAAAAAAAGGCTTTCGGATTTAGTTCTGCATTAATTTAATTAAAAAATTGACGTTTTGACGTACTCTACGTACATCATCTTCAGAAAAAATAATAATGTACGTAGAGTACGTCGAAACGTCAATTTTAATTAAATTAATACAAAAGTAAATCCTACAGCCTTTTTATTTTATTATTATTTCCAGCTTAAAGTCAAGTGTTTATTATGAAAACGAGGCTAACGTTGGAAATAATTTACCAAAAGAATTCACAAAATTCGTTACTTATTAAATTACAAAATTGAGCTACAAATAACTACAAATTAGCATCCTATAAAATTCTTCAAATAAAGTATCACTATTCAAAACAGTAACTTTATCAAAAATTCCAATCTGAAAAATGTTGAATCCAGCGATGCTTATAACATTAATTTCCGTTATTAAATATCTTTGCAATCATGATATTTTTTTACACAGTACGATGCTTGCAAAAAGGAAATGAAAAAAGTTAGACATGTTTCTATTAGTCTTACAAATTATAATGCAGACGTTATTTCTTTAAATAAATAGAAAGAAAAAAAAACTGCATCTAACAACAACATTATTCATAAGTAAAATAAACATATTGTTGTTACATAATAATTTTTTCCAGCAAAATGCAATTCATTGTTCAAGAAGTGATATATTATTTGCCATGAACAGTTACACAATTTTATTCTTGGTTAACTATAAATAAACATAAAATTATTGTATATATATATATATATATATATATATATATATATATATATATATATATATATATATATATATATATATATATATATACAAGAAGTTTCACAAGTGTATGGAAAAAACCTTTACATAATTTTTCTTATAATTTGTTTTAATTTTTTAAAGAGAACAGAAACTTAATTATATTGAAGTATATTAAAAATATTCTAACTCACTGGTCATTTAATAAACTTATCCATAACAATAATTTATAAATAACACGTACAATTTTTAACTAATTTACAAAAATAATAATTTAAGTAAAACGATGTTAGTTTCTTCAGTTTGCTTGCAATAAAAATTTGTTTTGTTTAGCTTATTGTAACGTACAGTTGAACACAAAATGTGTACCGAAATTCTAAATTCTACAGTGGAAACTAAAAACTTGCTCAATTAAAATTTTACTTTTTAATAAAACTTGGCAATCTTTAAACAAAAATCTTTAAATATTAAATATGCAAAACAGCTTGCACGCAGTTTCTCTCTAATTTGTTCATTTGTCTGTATTAACATTATTCCTTTCAATTTTTTTTTTGTAGATTTATAGTTATACTAACATATTAATAATTAGTTTCACAAACGACTTTTTTAAATAAAATTGCATAAAATAGTTGTGGAGTAAAATCTTTTGAACAAAAAATCTTTAAATATTAAATATGAGAAACAGTTTGCATACATTTTCTCTTTAATTTGTTGCCTTGTCTCCATTAGCGTTATTAATATATTAATAATTTAGTTTCCCGATAGACACTTTCAAATAAATTTGCAATGAAGAAAGAACTCTATAACTTATAACATCAACCTATAGCCATATTGCAAAATGTTGTTTCTAACAATGAACAATGTTTGATGTAACGAAAGAAATTGCATTTGAAAGTGCATCTAAATTTGTGTGTGGGTTAATAGAAATGCATCTGAGCCATATTCAACTCATATTTTCTATCTTAAAAGTATAGTAAGTATCTAAATTTAGCGTATATAATAATTACGAAACACTTTCAAAGAGAATGTTCAGAGTAACAAACCTGCTGCAGTTCGTCGTCGTTATCTTGCAACAGACGTTGGTGTTTGTGCAGATGTCGCTCACGGGCCATCGGACGCCCCGGAAGTTGGCTGCCCGCGTATGCATTAGCAGCCTTGCGCGATACGCATTGCCCCATAGGAAAGGGCCAACACTCTTCCCTGGACTTCTTCGTCTACCAAAAGTAAAGATACCATTTTACCCAAATAGTCTTCATATAAAACAAAATCTAGTATTAATGCTGTAATTCTGAAACACACATCTCGGAAGACTCGTAGCATTAACAGATGTTTTGTCTTTTTCTAGTAAATAAATTTTCTTTTTATGAAAAAGACAGAATATCTCGTAACGCTGTGCGCGCCTTACAAGATGTGTACAGAAAGTTTTATTAGACGCTACTTATCTCGAAATTAGTTTTAGCTTTTAATAGGAACAGGGCATGAATAACCAATAATAATATTGATTAACGGTTAACCAGTATCAAGAACTATATTTTAATATCGGTTTTTGTTCTTTAACCGTTTTATTTTATTCTAAACCGGTTTTTTACTTCCTGTATGTTGGTAGTGAATGTTGGGTTTGGTTGCAAAAGCATAAACGGAAAATGACTGCTGTGGAAATGAGATTTTTACGTGGGGGTATGTGGTGTAAATAGGAGAGGTCGGGTACGAAATACGATTAGTGTATGATGAGTGTGAAATTGAAAAAAATGTTGTAGTAAAAGTTGGTGTTAGTCAGTTAAGATGGTTCGGACATGTTGAGCGAATGTCTAATGAACGTTCGGTTAAAAAAATTTATTTGAATGATTTTGATGGTATACGTTTGCGTGGACGTCCGATGAGTAGTTGGAGTGGTATGATTGAGAGTGTTTTGCGTTAGTGAAAGTCTCCAAGTAGTAGGAATAAAAGAGCATGTATGAGAAGAATTATGAATGTAGATGAAGCGAAAGTTGCTTGTTTGGATAAGAATGTTTGGAGGCGACTGATTTCGGGATGATGAAAAGAGTTTGTGCCACATCCTTTTGGATACATGGCGTGATTGTGTGTGTATGTATGTATGTAATTCCTAAGTGGAGCATAGGGAGGCTACATGTTCGAGAAGCTGAATATAAAAACCCGTATTCTCACCTCTTTTATTTATGAAAAAGTGCTTTTAGTTTTTGCTTTAAAATAAATTTTTACTTCTACATCTTATCAAATATGAATAGTATTTCTATTTTTGATATATAAGTATTTTTAAATCTAATATTATAAAATTCAAATAAACTGATTCAAATTGTTTAATATATAATAGGTTTCGAACCACTCAGACCCAGTCGATATCAGTTCAGTGGTACAAGGTTTTAAAACCAGAAATAATATATTATTATAAATAATAATATATTATAGAAATAATAATATTTCTGATGGGAGCCCGGTGTGAACCAGGGACCTTTGAGGTCCGAGTCCAACACGCTACCACTGGCCTACGGTTAGTTTTTTTTGTAAAACTTTATTTTTATATTTTAAAAAATATGTGACCAAATAGTAAAATTATTAATAATTATCAGTATTTATTTTCAGAAAATCAAAATTTAACCATAGATTACGAAATATTCTTTCCTTAATTTAGAAATACAAAAATATCGGTTAACCGATTTAATTTACCTGGTTTATTTGGTTCTGAACTACAATATCTACTTGCCACGTTACTATATAATAAAAATTTATTAAAAGATATTTATTAGCTCAATTTTTGACTGTAATAAAACTAAAATCGTGCATTTGTGTTATTTTTCATAACATAGCAAGTAGTTTAGTTCAGAATCGCTAGCCCTGTGCAAAAACATAACACTAATTTTGTGATAAGTATCTTGAGTAGTCTGAAAAGCCTTTATATTTATTAGAAACAAAAAGAACTACAATTTCATTTTTAAAAGAGAATTACTGTTACAATAAGTAGAAAAGATAAAGTGTGATAAATCCAATTGGAATTAAATGGAAAACTTTATATTATTAATTACGCAAAAAAGTTTCTTATTTTTGTTTGCTACGAAAGTTGAGAAGATCTTATATAATAGATATATAATAGAATAAACAAAAAATTTATATAGTTCAATTTTATGTACATTAATCATAGTGTATTTACCATTTATTGAATATATAAATTTAATTTCTTCTCCAACAGGGGTGTAGGTCACGTTTTTTTAAATAAAACTACTGGATTTTATTTTACATGCTACTAGTTTTATTTAAAAAAACGTGACCTACACCCCTGTTGGAGAAGAAATTAAATTCATATATTCAAAGGTCGTTCAACTCAATTATTATTGAATATAGTTTATAATAATTAACTACAAGAAATACGATATTTTATAAATGTTTAAATTAAAATAATTTTCTGGGTGTAGATAATATTATTTACTTATTTAATTCCATTCGAAGCTAAAAGATTTAATTATAATAAAGTGGAAGTCAAATATGAATAAAATAATAAAAATACATCCGTTTAAATAATCTCAATGTATCCTCTGATAATGTACTTAAAAAAATGTAAAAGGCCGCTATATTGAAAATAAAAATGTTGTGTAAAGATAGAAAAAAAAAATAAAAAGATTGAACAGATTGCAAGATGTAGCTACTAACCACAAGTTAACAGAACAGTTAACAGCTAAAACGGATATATACGTACATATTTAAATAATTGAGCATCACACATATGTCATTTGCAATCTAAACTATCTGCTCAAGCAAAATACCGCTATTTTATTTGCTTCTTGAATACCATACCATATTGCTAACCTCTCACTAACATCATACACGAACTAACTATATACATTCTCTGTAAGTGCTTTTCGAAAAAAATTCTTTACAAAATTCTCTTCCATAGAAGACTTCACTTGAGTATTAAATAGTTCCAATTGGGCAGAAAATTATCTCATATCTTAGAAAATAGTCGTACTTAGAATTGACAAAAAAATATATTAAACAAAACATATTAGCCCGTATTAAGAGCTCGGTTTTAAAATCAGTTTTAACTAACACCGGTTTTAAAACAACGTAAATGTCATAAATGCAGGAGTAAACAAAATAAACTAAAATACTCAAAAATTTTAAAAGATTCTTCAAAATTTTTTAAAAGAATTGTAAAAATATCATTTTACTTTAAATAAAACACAAAAACTTGTAAAAAATTAATTTTAAAAGGTATATAGAAATATTATAACTAACACATTATTTCATTGAATTGTTTAAAAAATTTGTGAGCCCTTGAAAGCCAAAAATTATAAACATAAATAGATATCTAACTTTCTAAAAAAAAAATTGTTAATTTTTCATTACACTTTGTAAATTTATAATAGTTCAAAAGATCATAATAACCTATTCGAAAATGTTACTCAGTACAACCTGATTAAAAGAAAAATTTGCCTAATTCGATAGTAAATGTTTCCTAACTATTTAATTTTTTATTTCGCTTAACAATTGCTTGATAAATAGCAAAATGTTTATAGCTATAATAAAGTACATATTTACAATATTATTTATTGTCAGTTTTGGTAAACGTGATAAGAAAATGCACATAACGTAATTTAAAAAATAAAAGTTGATGTACAGTTATACAACTTCAATTTCTTTATATATTTTATGAATATATAAGATTTTTTTATGAACTTATTAAGTAACTACCAGTTTTATAATAAATTATAATAAAAAAAAAAGACATCATTTTTTTACAATATAACAATCAACTCATATTTTAAATTTCACTTTATTCAACTTTTTATTACAAACATGATTAAAATTTAAAAAGTATTTCATATTTTTATTATCCATTCGGAATAATTACATGTTTTCAAACTATTCATAGAAAAATTATAGACAAATATCTAGAATTCAAATATTTAGAATATCAAAATAAATCTTAAATGATATGATTTCAAGTCCATACTAGTATTATTTTTCAAAAACATTTTCATATCTACATTTATAGATAAACAAAAGTTTTTGAATAAACTGGTTTGTTACTAAGTTCATTTCTATATTAATTGTTTATTTTTAAATTTTTCAGTTTCTACATTAATTCATAATTATTTTGTTCTCTGGATTTGTGCAATAAATGTATAATAAAAATGTATGTATTTAAGAAGCAAAAGTTACTTGTTAGTATGTATGTACTAAAATCTTATTAAAAGGTTCCAGAAAAAATATTTATATTTCGTCTTGGAATGCATATGTACTTCTTTAAAAAAATACTTTAACAAATTTTGTTAAAAATTTTATTCCCAAAATAATTACGAGTGTAAATTACCACACTGTAATTGTGCAAAAATAGTTTTCTACCACACAAATTATCTATAGATAAAACAGTTGAGTCATTTCAACAAATTTAAATTTAAAAAATTATACAAATAATTTTTAAACTTTATGAGTAAACTGTACATTTATAAAAATTCTGATATAATATTCATGCTAAAGACTTTCACGGAAATGAACTTTTTGAAGGTCGTTAAATATAAATGCATCAATTTCCTCACAGTTGTCTATATAGATATCTAATTTATTACATATTTGTATATTTTTAAAAATACATAAAAAAATATTAAACTTTTTAAGTTTTTATCAGAAATTAATAAAATAACTTAAATTCATTTTACTTTTGTTCATAATCTTATACTATTAAACGTGAAATTCTTATATATTTGTTTGTAAATTTTATCTTGAAAACGTACCTAAGAATTTTAATTAAGCGAAGTAAATCTACCGTTCTCTGATGTGAGAAAGCAATTTACCTAAATCTCGATTTTAGAAAAAGTTCATTTATAATGTAAAACTTATTTGGATTATTTTTAATACAATGATTATATTGACAAATTGCTGTCATATAATTCAATCATTATCAAGGAAACATTACAAAACTTTCAAAATATCCTTTCTATTCTATTAAACGTATTTATGGGAATTATATGTACAAAATATTAAAATTGATATAAAAGCTGAATTTTTTTCTAAAAACCACCACCATATATAGCAAAGACATAAGAACCACCACCATATTTTCATCTAAAATATGTTTATTAAAAATCATCACTGATTTTTTTTTTGTTACTTACAAAAATATATTATGTATTTTTCTTCTATATGGAATTTCAGCAATTGAAACTGAAAAACGTATAATTTTTATATAAAGTTGATATACTATTATAATGCATACATATCACTACAAGATATGCTAAAATTGCTAATTATAATTAATTTAATATAAATATTTATTTGCAGTTACTAAGTAGATTATTTATTTTATATGGCTGAACTAAATACTTAATTTGATAAATAAATAAAGCGATTAATAATTGTAGATCTTTCGAATTAATTAAAAATAAATATTCACCTAATATTTATTAAATTTCTTTTAAATCTCTTACATTTTTGTATAAATTTAATAATGTATTAGTACGTTTATATATATTTCAATTACTATTATAAAATTAGTTTATTATTTTATTAATATAATTTTGCAATTTAACAGTGATATCAATAGCATTTTGTTTATAATAAATGTTAATTTCATTACTTGATTGTTTTTTTAAATAAATGAAATAAATTTCAATAATTTATTTTAATATTTACCAGCAATTACAAGTAGGTACCTATTTAATACATGTAGATATTCATACATTTTTATTTATCCAATTAGATTTATGTAAATCTAATATGATTCACATTTAAGTAAAAAATTAAACATGTGACTATAAAAATGCTAATTGTTTTTTTAAATATAAAATTAGTTGTAATATAACCACATTTTTCATATCTGACAAATGTTTGATTTTAAGAATCCTATTGGAATCTTATATACTTAAACATATGTGTATATATATTAAATGCTGATATAAATATACTAATAAGATATTGTTTATTATAAATGCATAAAAATATGAATAGTAAATAATATTAAGATGTATAAAAACAAATTTTAGATCAATATTTGTCAAAATGATAAAAAAAATACTAACCTTGATTTTTGTTATTCACGCACAAACACTTCCACGTACAATTATTCATAATAAAACACAATAATTTAATCGAATAATTTCATTAAATATAAAACAAATTAATAACAAACATTACTGCCACTTATAACTAGCTAAAAACTACACACCTGTCACTGTAAAAGATAGCCTAACAAGTGTCTGTAACTCTATCTTTGAGATTATGCAGCATGGTTCGCAGCTGACTTAAAGTGCGTTTGTTTGTTTTCCAATAAAATTTATTACATGTGGTAAAACAAACGCACTTATGTCAAAGTACAAGATTTCGGAAAGAACATGGTGGTGCCATCTAGTACAAACATCTAAAACTTAATTCAAATACAATTCTTCATGATAAAATATTAAATTACAAAAATCTGTTAATTAGTCTTATGACTCCACACTCAATAATTAAACAATTTAAATATGTTTAATTTTTATTTATTTATTTATTATTAGGAATAATTTTGTTGAGATCGTTCCAACTATTTTTTCTTTCCAATCGGACCATTTATTGTATTAAAAAGCTAAAATATGTAATATACGTAATTTATTTTCTCAAAAAAATTATACACTTATAATTACAAATATTTATTGTTTCGCATGGAAGACATTTTTGGTTTAATAACATATTTTATTGATTATCTTTGAAGCAAAGCATATATTGTAGTCATGTTGCATTTTTATGTAATTCTAAACCTTGTTTATTTATAAAATAGTATCTATGTGAATTTTTTTTATGTAATTAACCTTACTAATACTAATAAAATTCAATAACACATTTTGAAATTCTAATATTTTAATTTGCGTTTTATACTGTTATATCTTGAAAAATAAATTTTTATATTGTGATATAGTTATATTACTTAAGTATGATACTAAAAGCCAGTTTACATAAATTGTTGATAATGTTAATTTTATTCTTATATTATCTAAATCACTTCGATGATTATATAACACTTTTTTTATCTTACGTTGTTTAAATTTTAGGTCATAATTTACTATTTTTTTTTAAATAAAAATTATATAAAGGATAATTTATAAGAGAAATAACTAAAAGAAAAACAAAATAACGAAAAACATAGCAAGTATATTTGTTTATATTAACAAAAACAAAATGAAAATATTGTAAAAATATAAAGAAAAAGATATATATAAATTAACGTTTTCATGCGTTTTTCCATGTTAATAATTCATCTAAAATTTTCTCCAAATATGGATTCCCGCCTAGCCTTTGTACCTCTTCACGTGCCTGTTTATCTAAAATGCTTAAAGTTTCACAAGTATATTTGAAACTTCCGTATTTTTCTAGCAGTGAAATACAATATTTTTTCACCTCCATGTCTCGAGTTCGCTGTCTTAAAATATCTATATTTGTATTAAGAAAAATCATATTTAACATTCAGATTAAATTATAGCAACAAATATTTTAAATCTCATGAAAAGGATACGCATAACTTGTCCGTCATTCGGTTTACTATGAATAGCATGTATAATCGGAAAGCTAAATTTCCCCTCCGTCAAATCTTCACAGTAACTTTTATTCTCGGAATACTGTTACAGTTTAAATAAGATAATTTTATTTACATTATTCGATAAACTAAAAGCAAATAAAATTTACCTCACGGTTACATAAATTACAATAATCATCGCGTATTTGAAAATACAGTCCTAATATACCGGCCAACTTCGTAAAATCGGATTTATTTTCGCTAAAAAGCTGCATCAATCGTATAGCTAGCATAAACAAACCACCTGTCTCTAAAATAAAATAACTTAGTAAAAAAAAAAACGGTAGAGTTGTTATCGATTAAAAGTTTACTTCTCATGGTCATTTGTTTATATTCTTCTTCCGAAGGACAGGCGAAATTATCTCTCCAATATATTTCCATACCTTGTCCACGATGTAATTCCAATAATTGTTCAGTATAAACTTTCGTTGCCTAGAAATATTTATCAGTTGTTTATCTATTATTAAATTGATAGTATAGTAAAATTACAATTGTTTTACTTACATCTGGATGTCTTAAGCTGAGTACGCGTTCTAGAGCAATAAATAAAACATAATTCGCGGCATTAATTGTACTAGCAACGCCGTAAATTGAATGGGCAACCGGAATACCTCGCCGTAAAATAGAATTATCTTGTATATCATCAATTCTAAAAAATAATTAATCGGATATATTCAAAATAAAGATAATTTCGTATAAAATTTACAACAAACTAGAATTATGTAGCATTTGGACAATGTCTCCGACGACGTTTAACTTATCATCAGGAATCCTTAACCAGATATTAAATGCTTGAGCTAATTTAGTTCTTATTTGTTTACCAGGTACTTGCAAAATATATATAAATGGTTGTAATAATTTCTAAAAAAAAACATAATTATACAAAAATCAATAAATGAAAATATAGGTTAGAATCGAAATATTTACCTCATCTTGTGTCTTATCACCCGAAGAACTGTATGGTGGTAAGTTCGAATTTTTACAAGAATCAGACATTATTAATTTGGTAATTTTAAAAATGATTTCGTTTAAATTTCACTATTAGTTTACATTCGTATGCATAGGAAATTGACAACTCTAGTTAATATGTACTATGACTGCTATCTTCCCCAAGCATGCGCAGTTACTAGAATACATAACAGAATTGGCTTCAATAAATTTTTTCGTATTTCAATAATAAAATAGAAAATTTATTATTATTATTATTATTTATTATTATTATTATTTTTTTTAAACACATTATTTTTTTTATATTTCAAGTACAATTATAGTTCAAATACATTTGAAACATCATAGTGCTTATAACTAGAATTACGACATTTCTGGTTTTCAACCCGGAGTCTCCGGTTTTTCAACTGAATCTCCGGTCTCCGGGTTATTTGTTGTAATCTCCGGATTAAACTAAATTTAGATGTAGTCATATAGTTTTACGTTATGGTCAAATCAAAATATTATTTAGTTTAATGTATAAGCATTGAAACAAATTTCAAAATTTTATGATTGTATTCAAATTAACATGTTTTTTTTTATATTTAAAAATAGTAGTTTTAATGTAGAATTTTTTAAATCTCCCACGATTATCAAAATCTCCCGGTCCGTTAAAATAAAAAAGTGGTCACCCTACTTATAACGTTATGTATTACAAAATTATAATTTAAATATCAAAACAAATTTTTGCATATGTTCTTTAAAAATTCTTATAAAAATCGAATATTCTTACAACTACAATTTCACATAATCTTTAGTTTAAGAATTTGTTATAAGAATATATATAAATTAATATAAACTATTATATCACTTGCAAATGTCATGACTTTTTGTATTATCAATGTATTTGTTTTATTTTGTATGTTTAACAATATTGTAATAATAATAAAAATTTCATCAAACATGTAAATAATAAATTAATATATTTTGTTTTTCTTTTATAATTATATGACTCTTATTGTAATTCTATTTATCAAATATAAAAATTTCTTGAGAAAAATATCTTGAATAATTGTTTTTCTTAATAATTTCATAATGAATAGATAATTTCAACAAATTTAATGGGTATTTAAATATAAACATGTAAAATAATATTAAGTCCAATACTTTTGGTCAAAAGTGTGTAAAATCAGTTACATTATATTTATTATTTAATTTATTAGAATAATCCATTAACACTACATTTTAAATTATAGTTTAGTAACAAAAGCATATAATTTGTTAGGTTTAAAATAATAATTGAAGGTTTTCGTCCAACTACAATTTTTTTTTTAATATATTATATAATATATTATTTAATATTATTTATTAATTATATAATAATATATTTAATATTAACCAATAAATACTATAAACTCACAAAAATAAAATTTCAAACACGAGCCGTTTTAAATGATTGATTCTGCAATTTTAAATAATCTATACTATGCGAATTTCAAATGAACGTTTGGTTAAAAGAATATATGTGAATGATATTAAAAATATAAGTTTGTATAGATATACGATAAGTAGAGTGGTATGATTGAGAGAGTGGTTTGGTTAAGTGAATGTTTACAAGTAGTAGGAATAGGAATAGAAGAGCTTGTATTAGAGGTATCATAAATGTTAATGAAGCGAGTTACTTGTTTAGATGTTTGGAGGAAAGTAATTTCGCCATAGTAGAAAGAGTTTGTGCCACACCCTTTTGCGTACATAGTGTGATTTTGTATGTATGTATAAATGAAGAGATTACTATACATATTCGAATTTAAAAGTTCAAGTAAATCATGCTGCCATCTCTTTTCTATAACACATATTTATTTGTTATGAGTAAAAAGTCATGATAAGAATTAGTTGTTACGAAAACATTCGCAAAATTATCGCTAGATGGCAATATATGAAATTATTGCTAACAAAAACAAATTACATACAATTTTATTTTAAAACAGATAAATTAGTATTATAATTTACGTTTAAGAATAATATGTTTTTTTTTTTATTATTTAATTGATTTAAAATATTTGCACAAAACAAACAAACATTTTCAAATATATATTAATAATAAATAATATCCCTTTTTTCAACTTTGCAAAAAGTAATTCTAGATTAAATAAATTTAGAATAATAAAATTATTCAATAACAAAATGCTTGTTCTCTTTTAAAATATATAAATTGTTTGGAAATACGTAATTTTAGAAAATACAATTATTTTTGATTTTTTTTATATTTTAAAATTATTTTGAAAAATAAATTTTATTTTTGGTTAACATTTATGTATTTAATGTATTTTGTGTGAGCAAATGTTTTCAAAAAACATGTACGAAAAGTAAGTATAATAAATGTAGATAAAGTAAAATTTGTTTAAATGGAAAGAGTTTGTGCCACACCCTTATAAGCACATGGTGAGATTGTGTGTATATATAATATATATATATATATATATATATATATATATATATATATATATATATATATATATATATATGTATTTGTTCAAATTTTTGTATATTCTAACATGACAAAAATATATGTTTAATAAAATTAACTAATATTACTTATCACATTAATAAATCTAAATTATTTTTATCTTTACAACTTTTTAATTTAATTAAATTAAATTAATAAAAACGAATTATAATGCAATTTTTTATTGCTACATATGTTATTGTAAATATATTTGTTTCTACATATACCTAGTTCATAAATAGATATATTATCACAATTTATACGAATATAAATTAAAATAAGTTAACAATTGTTTATTCAAGTTGTACCTAATTAATTAAATTCACGTATTTACAAAAACAGAATCTGCTATCATTGACAGATAATTGAAATATTTGCCGTTATTACTTGAATAAATAAGTAACCATTATTGAAAAAAAAAAGTATAAGTACGTAGCCGTGGAGTAATAAATAGGCCGTGCCGATTTTAAATTTATCAGTTTTTCGAGAACCTTGGTTCGTAGCAGAAGGTCATAGTTTTCAAGATGAGTCGCACAATTCAGATCAAACACACTAAGGTGAGATATATAAAATTTTATAAACATTTTAACTAATAAAATATTGACAGTAAAGTTATGTTTGATTTATTAAAATTTAATTTAATTGAAATATATTTGCATATTTATTTTAGCTAAGTAAAGAATAAATAAAAATTAAAAATGGTAAAAAAAAATATGATTTCCATCAATGTTAATTAATAAACATATTTAAATAAATTTTTTTTTGCAATATTATGCAAGTATTTCTTTAATTACTAAATTTATAAATGATTTTATCGTCTAACATTTATTTTAAGCAAACAATGATAAAAATTTCAATTAAAGATTAAAAATAATGACAATTATAAATTTAATTTTATCTAAGTTTAAATATATTATTAAAAGTATATAATTTCAAATTTGATAATAAATATCTATTAACAAAATTTTCGATTATAAATTGAAAATTTTATTTTTTAAATTAAAAAACTGTTGGAATAATAAAACTTTTATAGAATATTTCGTTCCATATTTAAATATTGAAGATCAAAAATATGTTTAATTTTGAAAATAAAGCAAGAAGATGCCTGATAAATATTTATGTTATGTCCTTGAAAATAAATTTGTTACTACTAAATTTAAAAATTTAAATAGTGATTGTGTGTTTGAACAGACACTAACCTTATTCATAACTACTCTAATTTGATTTTATTGTTAATTGAATAATACGAAATATATTGTAGAATCAACAGCTTTATGTTTATTTTAAGTTTATTTTAAGAATAAAACAATAACTAAAGTTGACTTTAAACTGACAAAAAAGCATCAATTTTAAATTCTAGTGGTACAATTATTATTGCTGTCAATAAAACTATGCTTTTTTGTTAACGTTTCAAAGTATAATTATATGATTGTTGTCAATAAAATGATGCTTTTTTGTCTGTTTAAAGTCGACTTTAGTTAAAGTGTTAGGAAAACTTTATATAAAGTAATAAACTATTGTTATTGACTAAACGACAAAATTTTAATTTGAAATTTTATTTTAATTTTTTTTTATACTTTAAAATAAATAAAAGTTCCTAGTTTTAAAACAAATATCAATTTGAAATACAAAAATATTTTTTGGTAGACAGGATATAATTATCAATATTTGTCAAATATAATTTAATATCTATTTTTATCAACAACAAAAGTTATTTGTATTTAAAGTAATTAAAAATTTATTAAGAGTAACTTTAAAGGTCAATTATTATTATCATTTACTGTTTTATTTCTACAGTTTAAATAAAAAAAAAAATTTAATGTTTTAAATGTGTCGGAATGGAGTGAACATAAGAAATACTTGTAATAATATTTGCATCTTAACAGAATGGAACAAAATAAATAATATAAATTGAGTTAAATATATAAAAAATTATTTAATTTTTTTTCTAAATTGATTTATTCCAAATTTATATGTTTTTTAACATCTAACACATTTTCTGTATTTTTTTTGTTTTTATTTCTCATTTCTTTTATAAATAATAAATAAAGATTTTGCTGTATTAATATCAAACTTTAAATGTTTTTCTTAATGTTTTAGCTGTGAGATAACGATAATTAAAATTGTTACAGAAATATATGATTAAAAACATTAAACATTAATATAATAACAAATAGTAGATACCTAAATTAACTAATATTAATCAAAATAATTTTTTAAATTATTAGCTCTTCATCAATAATGAATTTGTTGATGCCGTAAGCAAGAAAACATTCCCAACTATTAATCCATCCAATGAAGAAAAGATTATTGATATTGCCGAGGCCGATAAAGTAACTATGTCAAAATAAAATTTTTAAATAATTTTTTATAAATCTAAATTGACAATTTTAGGCTGATGTAGATTTAGCAGTAAAAGCAGCTAAAGATGCGTTTGCTCTTGGCTCCGAATGGAGAAAAATGGATGCGTCTCAAAGAGGAAAACTTATTATAGCTGTAAGTACATTTCTATTCGTTTCTAAAAATAAGTTGAGTTTATTTTTAATGTTTTGTAATGTTTAGATTTCGAGAGTATTTGGAAACAGATGAAATTTATATGTTTGAGATATTTTTAATTTAAATTCATATAAATCATGTAACGCAAAGATTTTTATAGATATCCAATATTATTACTTTTGAATATTTTTTAATGTATTTCATACATATTTTTAAGTATCAATATATAAGTAATAATTTAAAAATGTGTGTATTTGCTATTGTTACTAAACGAGTCTTTTAGTATTAATAGTAATAATCGAATTCAAAATTTTATATTCAAAAATAATACTCCTAATATATAAGTACGTCCAGTAGATACTTTTTTCTGGAATTTAATATATTCAGATTGTGTTTTAGAAATTGTATATTTTTTGCAATGAATTCAATACATTTAAATATTTATTTTTAATGTAAAATAAAATATTCAAAAATTTAGTCTTATTAAAATTTGAAAACATACCACATATTTTTAGACAACATTTTTCATTACAACAATTTTTTTTTAATATTACAATTTTTTAAATTTTGTATTTGAAACATGTCAGAAATTATTTTCCTTTATTTTTAGATAAATACATAATTTATAGTTTGTTAATATTAAAAAAGATGTAGTGTTTACAGATTGATGTACTTGTCTGTTACTGACAAGGTATTAATTTTGAATTTTAATATTTACAAATGGTAAAATTTTGGAAAATTTGTTACAGTTGTCCGATCTCATGAAACGTGACATTAACATTTTGGCTGAACTTGAAACATTAGACAATGGAAAGTCATTAAAAGATTCTATTTTTGATATGAATTGTGCCATCGATACCTTCAGATACTACGCAGGATGGTGTGATAAAATTCACGGAAAAACTATTCCAGCAGGTAGTAATTATTTGTCAAAGACCACTTCTAAAACATTACTAACAAAAATTTGAATATTTCAGATTTTGGTTTGATGTCAATGACTCGCTTAGAACCTGTAGGAGTAGTGGGTCAAATCATCCCATGGAACTATCCAGTTTTGATGTTAGTATGGAAATGGGGTCCAGCTCTCGCAACTGGATGTACCATGATCTTGAAACCGGCAGAACAGACACCATTAACCGCTTTACATATGGCCGGTCTGGCTAAAGAAGCAGGTTTTCCCGCTGGTGTTATCAATGTTCTGCCTGGATATGGTCCTACAGCTGGTGCTGCCATGGTTCAGAATATGGACATTAATAAGATTGCATTTACTGGATCCACTGAGGTAAATTCGATTCGTCAAAATTTGTATTGTCATAATATTATTCTAGTAATAAGATAAACAATTATTTTTGAATTTTAGGTTGGTCGCAAAATTATCGAAATGGCATCAAAAACTAATTTAAAACGTGTCTCCCTTGAGCTTGGAGGAAAGAGTCCATGTGTTATAATGGATGATGCTAATTGTAAGATTCAGTTTTAGTTTTAAAAAATAGTTTTATTAATGAAAATGATATATTGTAGTGGATGAAGCTGTTGAAGTTGCTCATGGTGCAATTTTTGCCAATCACGGACAAAATTGTTGTGCTGGATCACGTACTTTTGTCCAATCAGGTGTATATGATCAATTTGTTAAAAAAGCTGTCGAAAAAGCGAAAGCAAGAAAAGTTGGAAATCCATTCGATGATAATACAGACCAGGGACCTCAAGTAAGTGCCATTTTATTTGAAAAAATCTAAAAGTTTAGTACAAGAAACTAAATTTGCTCTTTTTTAAATAGTTTTTGATATAAAATTCGTATAGATTTCGTACCGTTTTAAGTAATATTTTGTGTTTTTGTTTTTAAATTATTTATCACATTTCTGTGTAATTTTTCTGACTTTATGATTAAATATTTTTGTACAATTACACAGTTTATTTTCTTTTCTGACATAAAAATTATATTTAATTAAAATAAGATAAATATAAATAAGTCGATTATTCATAGAATAATTAAAATAGGTTTGCTTTAATAAATTTTACAAAATAAATACACTCAATAGACGAAATAAATTACAAAACTATACTAGGATTTTATAATAATGGATTAATTCTATTCAAAACTATTCTAGATTGACAAGGAAATGTTCGAAAAAGTTCTAACGCTTATCGAGAGTGGTAAAAAAGAAGGTGCCGTTTTGGAAACTGGTGGAAGCAGAAAAGGCGATAAAGGGTATTTTGTACAGCCAACTGTATTTTCCAATGTTCAAGATAATATGCGTATTGCTAAAGAAGAAGTATGTAATTTTAATCACTTTGTTCTGTTAAATAAAATACAAATAATTTTTAATTAATTTTAGATCTTTGGACCAGTTCAAAGCATCTTCAAATTTAATACTTTGGAAGAAGTTATCGAAAGAGCAAATGATACCGATTATGGTTTGGCTGCTGGTATCATTACAACGAATATTAATACTGCCATGAACTTTGCTAAAGCTGTTAAAGCTGGCTCTGTATGGTATGTATCATTTTTTTTTAATTACTATATAAACTTAAGAATAAAGAAGCACGTATGAGAGGTATCATTAAATGTAGAACAAGTTGCCTGTCTAGATAGAAATGTTTAGCAAGAATTAATTTCTGCTTAAATAAAAAGAATTTGTGCCACATCTTTATGTATCTATAAAAGTAATATATATATATATATATATATATATATATATATATATATATATATATAAGTAATGCCATTTACTACTTGTGTCAGTGACTATTTGCGTTATTATTCAACATCTTTTGACCAATACATATTTTGTAAATTCGTTATCCAAGATTATTTGCATTTGTAATTATTTTGAAATATCATATATTTCTATTACAGATATCAAATTTATATGTTACAAATTTTGTTTACTATTATGAACAATAAATGTTAAATAATTAGGTTGTAATTAATACTGAAAATAATTTGTTTTAGGGTAAATTGCTATGACGCAGTCGTACCGCAATGTCCATTTGGAGGATTTAAAATGTCTGGAATGGGACGTGAATTGTAAGTATAATATTTAGGTATTAGTTAAATAATTAATTTAAATTTGTACGTTGTTATCTTCCGACAAATGTTGGAAAATATACCTCTCCAAATTCGTATTAGTTTGAACTGATAAACGAAAATAAAATAAATTATATAAAATCACTTTAGTTTTATGAGTTTAGATTTATATGAACTCGTAATAATAATTTTTAAAATTTGAAATATTTATTTTTAATTTTTGTTTGAATATGCCGACAATCTTTCGAAAAAATTTAAAATTAAATACATTTAAAAAATAATCTTACTCATTCAGCTAATAGTAAATTTACTTATAATAATTAAATTAAGTTTTGATTAATTTCAATTTGGATATATAATATTTTTCATTTCTTTTATAGGGGTGAAGATTCACTTAAGGAATACTTGGAAGTAAAAACAATTTCGATCAAGTTATCTTAAATTGTCTTTCTGCTTTACACTTATACGATATAACTGTATTATATATATTTATATTTTATTGAATAAAATTATTGTACTCCACAGTTTCTTGTTTCTTTTCGTTTATTTACCATATAATATTGTACATAATTTATTACATTTCAGGGACACTAAAGTTGACATTATTTTTAAATTCAATATCACATAATCACATTATAAGACTAGACTACCGTCATAATGGAATTATATTTCTCTTAAATGAGTGAAAATGATCATTCTTTATAATTTTATTATTTGTTTTATGCTCAATTTTTTATTTCAAAATATAAATATTCATACTTTTTCATAAATTTTTGAACCTTACAAAAGTGTTATATTTTTTGGTTATTTTTATTCAGAATGTTACAAAATATAATTTAATAATACAAAAAAAGTGAATAAAGAGAAAAAGTAGAAATGTTCTTGTTATAGAAGTGATTTCAAAATTGTCTAATTATTTTTCATCTCTTTTTCAAATAATTGGAACCATTTTTTTTAAGTCATTAGTATATTTTTATTTTTGGATAAATTATATACTTTTTCATAAACTTAAGACTCATTCAGACTACCTTACTTATTACGAAATTAATGTTATGTTTAGTGTAGAGCTATTTATGAAAAAAAAAAAGTTAAAACACACTTTTTTAAAACTTTTTGCAAAGTAAAAAATCTTTCAGAACTCATTATTTTAAAATAAAACGACTTTAGGTTGTAGTTCTGTATTAATATTTATTAATAATCGGCGTTTCGACGTACTGAACGTACATCTTCAATATTTTTTTTGAAGATGTATGTTACATACGTCAAACTAATACAGAACTACAACTGAAAGCTGTTTAATTTTTGTGTTCCAACAATTTTTTATTGTATATTATAAGCAAGTAGATAGTGCAATAAATTTTGGAATAAATATGGTAGTGTAAATGAAATTTTATATTAAAAATTTATTGAAAATAATAATAATTTATTTTCAACAATATTTGTATTATTTGAAATGTATAAAACAGGAATTCAAATAAAGTACTACTTCTTTATTAAATATTCACATAAGAAAGCAAATAAGCAACTTAAGTAAATATTTTTAGACGAGTCAGCATAAACTTACTAGATAGGAGTATTATTTCACATAATTTACATTTTAATATTCTTACAATGAATATGCATTGCTATAAACAATGAATAAATGAATTCTGATAGATTCAAATTTTACGATTCATTTATCTACATTAACTGACATAAAATACGACTGATATAGAGTTCAAAATTTGGAGGACCAGGAACCAATACGGAGAACATATAATATAAAATTTAAAAATTTGTATTTCTATCAGTTTATGCAGCTATTATAAAAAAGTGCGTAATATTATTTAAAAAGGTAAGTTATACATATGTTATTATTAATATAATATTACAAAATTATTGATAAATTGTCAAATAATAAGTTATAGTATTTAATATATTTTAACTTTTATTTATTTTGTGTATCAATATTAGCAAATAATCCGTTGTTCAAATCAAACAGTATATTTTATATTTCGTCAGTCACTTTCATATTTGTTCCATACGCCATTTTTGCAAAAGTTGAGTTATTTGCTAATTTTGGTAATATTTGTTTGTTTTCTATCTATTTTATAATTTTAATTATAATTTTAAAAGTTTCGGAAATATAAATTCTAATTTGTTCCATATGCTTAGTATAAACAATTCAGTACAGAAACTTTAAACATTATTTTCTTAAAAGTAAGAATGTGTGATAAAGAACAAACAAGAAATCGACTGACGATTTGTGAAACAGGGCAATTTTTTGTTTGATATCACTTTACCATTCTAAAATATATGATTTGTTTAAAATAAAAAAAGTTTTGTAAACATAATGTTTATTTTATCATTAGAATTACAAAACGGCATCTTTATTAATTACAAATTACTTAAAATTCAAATTCAAAACAAATTACGTTTGCAATAAATAATTATAAAAATATAAATGCAATATACGTGATAGACGCAAGTTTGAATAAAATTATAATATTATATTTGTAATAAATACACAATTACTCTTTATTTAGTGTTGTTTTTACAATAGAGACTGAAAGAGATGGTGTAAGATTTTTGAAACACTATTTCTTATTAATATTGTGCAAATATGTAAGTGTAATTTTGATATAAATTTGTAAAATATGATCATTATAATAATATAAATTACACAAGATATTTGACCCATTTTAATAGTTTTTTTAAATTAGTTTTAATTTTTGTTGACAGTTTTCTTCAATTTATTTAGTTTTAAGTTATATGTTGTTGAGTACACATTTAAGTAACAACCAATTTCTAACTGGTAAGTTATATAACAAACTTATATTTAATTAGATTAAAATTATTGTAAATACTGTCGCTTCTACTGTTTTTTTTTTATATTATTGTTTATTGACAGATTTACAAATTATTACAATTGAAACTATATTTTAAAATTAACTTGTATTACAATTCAAATAAATTTATTTGCAGAATTAAACAACAAAATGGAAACTAATAATAAAGATTGTATTGACCGAATAACGCAAATATATGTTGGCAAAAATATTTTAGTAACTGGAGGTAGTGGATTTATTGGTAAAGTTTTTATTGAAAAATTATTGAGAGAATGTTCTGATATTAATTGTATATATTTATTACTTCGATCAAAGAAGGGCAAAGATCCTCAAACTAGATTAGAAGATATTTTTGCATCGCCAGTAAGTCATTTCCTATTATTTAATAATATAATAACATAGTTCCATATTTGAATATAATAGATATGTATTATAATTTATGTACATTCTAATGTAAGACTTATATTGTTCTCAAATAGTAATATAAATACAATTATAATTTTCATATTCGATGTATTTAAATATGTTTAAAAGTTTGTCCCATTTAAACTCATATGCATAGAGATCTTAAGAATTATAACAAATTTGGTTAAATATTATTTTTAATTTGCGATGTAAATATACTCGCAACGTTTGTCTACATCCTATTCCAGTTAATATAATATAAAGTTATACAAATATAATTTGAATATATTAAATTGTTGACATTGTCGGCTATCGAAAAAACATAAAAAAAAGATGCAAACATAATTAAAAACACGATGTAAAGTTCTACAAATAATATATTTTGAACACGTATTCTCGTCTACGTGTTCTTGAGAATTAAAAAAAATTCCAAATCTTAATATTTTCTACGACTTAGAACAATAATTTTGAAAACCGAAACACCGTATATTTCGAGCCCTGATAATAACGAAAAACAGAAATTGCTTGTACTGAGTTATATTTTTTATTCGCAAAATACTAACCAAACGCAAAGCAGCTCAAATAAGTATATCTAAAAAAGAAATATTTGAATGAAGTATGTTATACATAACATAGTAAAAAACCTTTCAAAACTCATTATATTAAATTAAACCTAAAGCATTTTACTTTAATGTTATATGTTATATATAAATAAAAAAATATTTTGTGTTAATTACTAGTTCTTTCTTAATAATGTATTTTTTATGTATAACTTACACGTATTGACAGTTGCCAACTTTGGAGATAAATTGTAATAAAATTACCATTGATTTGTATTAATTATATCATTGTTTTGAATTGATTTATTTTTAGTTATTCGATAAGTTAAAATCTATGAAAAAGGAAAATTTTCTACAAGAAAAGTGTAAAGTAATAGCTGGTGATATTAGTGAAATGGATTTGGGAATATCAAAAGAAGATCGAAAATTATTGGTAGCAAATGTAAATTATATTTATCATAGTGCAGCAACAGTTCGTTTCGACGAACCATTAAAATCTGCGATTTTATTAAACACTAGAGGAACTGAATGTATGCTTGAATTAGCCAAACAATGTAAACAACTTCAGGTTTGTATATATTTTAAATTGGGGAAGTTTAGCTTGATTGAAGTTGGGTGTAAAATTATTTTTTCTCAAATATATATATATATATATATATATATATATATATATATATATATATAAAATAATAACAGAAAGTGTCATTAAAATTTTTAATAATTGTTTTATTTATTTGTTATTAACAATTATTGTAAGGACATTACTGACGTCAGTAAGCAATTGTGCGTAAGCGCAGAAAGGTTGGTAAAATATAATTTTGAAAATGAAAAATATAAAATCTCAATATTTTGAGTATTATTATATTAAATTTCACAATGACAATATGAACATTTATTTGTTCAATGTTTAATTATAATGTTATATAATTTATATATAATATTTTTATGTATTTTCAATATAGTTATTTTGCCATATATCAACGGCATATGTAAATCCAAAAGAAACTGTTTTGAAAGAAAAAACTTATGAGCCTGTAGCCGATCCATATTCTGTAATAAAAATTGCTGAAAATTTACCGTCATCTTCTGTTGATCTGGTACAAAAACAGTAAGTTAGTTTTGTTATTTAGAATACACTTATATGACATGTAATTGTAATAAATTATTTTTTAAATCTCTGATTCCTAATGAAATACTTATTCAGCTATATATATTTTTATGTTGCAGATTATTAGCAGGATTACCAAACAATTATACATTTACAAAATCTTTAAGCGAGAGTTTGATCGCAGATAAAATGGATTCATTGCCAATAATACTTGTCCGACCATCGGTCGTGGTTCCAATTTGGAAAGAACCACTTCCAGGATGGACCGATAACATAAATGGACCAGTAGGTCTTCTGATTGGAGCTGGAAAAGGCGTTATAAGATCTATGTACTGCATTGATACATATTATGCTGATTTTATTCCAGTAGATGTTGTTGCAAATCTTTTAGCAGTTACGTCATGGGATTATTTGACTCACAAGTAAATATAAAATAATAATATTTTATTTTCATGTTTAAATATAATTTAGGTAAACTGCATAAATAAACTTTTTTTTTGTATTCTATTATTTTTTGGCTTGCGCAAGCAAGTATAAAATAATTTCTCTAAGTCTCATACAAATTTATAACCCCATATAGATTCCTGACCCCATACAGATTGTCCGCAAAATTTATAATTGTAAATTTTTAATAGCTGTGACAATACTTGAAAGAGTTAAAACGAAAAGCATGAGGCGCATGTAATAGATAATAGAGTGTAGGGAGTAGTTGTCGTTGCTTCCCAAGTTTTTCGTATTAAATCTTACAAGTATTGTCATAGCTATTAAAAATTCACAATCACAAATTTTGCGGACAATCTCTATGGGGTCATTAATCTGTATGGGGTTATAAAACTGTATGGGGCTAGGATAAATTATTTTATACTTTTTAGTCCGTTTTAAAAACGTGGTATATTAATTTTAGTTTTTTTTTTTAATTTTCTGCTTTTTAGTCTTGCATATGTATTGTGTAGTTGTTTTTTGTAGTTTCTGTATTTTGAAAATATATATTTGTTAAATACACGAATATACGGAATTCATGAATGTGGCACAAAACAAAAAAATTAATATTTATAATATTATTAATTAATTAATTAGTTAATATTACATTGTCATCCAGTTCTGACCTATATTTAAAGTTTCAAGTCTTTAACTAATCGGGAACAAGAAAGCGAGTTAATAAAAACGTGTTAAAATATATTAAATAAAAACCGTAGAAAATTTATTTTAAATTTTATAAATCGAAATTAGAATTTCTTTAAATATAATAATAAATTTATAAACATTATTAAAAATACTCAATAATTTTATTTTTCTATTGCATAACTAGATTTATATATTATATACAGATATTTCTGTATATAATTACAAACAACTTCCTAACATAAAAATAAATTGTAATCGTTTTAAAAACTCTGCCCCGTTCTGTTATTTGTTTTATTATAGATTGTCTGCGTGACAATTCCACAAAAAGTAACAAATATTTATCTTGTCTTTTAAATAGAAAACTTTTAAACTAATAGTTAAAAATAATTGTTTCGTCTATTTGTAAACAATTTTTATTCTTAGATGCAAAACACAAGCGTATTTACTGACGTGCGTCTTTGTAAATAAATAAAAATAATTAATTTATTTAATTAATAGTAAATACAATCTTTACAATATTTATTATTTTGCAAACGTAAAAAATGTGTACAAATATAAAAAAGTTCCATTTAAAAACAAAAAATAAAATATTTCTACTTTAACTTGTTTAATGACTTATTTGCTTTCGTACAGACAAAGAAGGATTTATAATTTTACAACATCGGATGAAGTGCGACAAACATGGAAAGAGTTAATTGATCTTGGAAAGGATATTGTTCATTACGAGATGCCTTTTAACAATATACCTTGGTATCCAGATGGATCTGTAAAAAATTCGAAAATCTTGCATTATTTAGCAGTTTTCTTCTACCAGTTAATTCCATCTTTTCTCCTCGATTGTCTTTTATTTTGCTTGGGATATAAACCATTGTACGTGTATTATAAATAAAACACGGTTTCATAAACGCTGGTTAAATTTACTTTAGAAGTTGTTATTTTCTAGTTTGTGTCGTATTCAAAAACGCATAATAAACGGATATGAAGTATTGGAATATTACGCAACAAATCAATGGTTTTTTGTAAAAGATAATACAGATGCAGCGAGAAAATTAATGAATGATATAGAACGAAAGGTATATGTATGCGAAAGAAACGATTTGAATATAAAACAATACCTTACCGATGTTATACATGGTGCACGATTATATATTTTAAAAGAAACAGATGATACACTTCCTGCTGCTAGAAAACATTTGAAAATGTAAGTTTCGTTGTTAATAATTTGAATTTTTAAATAAATATATCGAAAATTAATAGTAACGTTTAATATACCAGTAATTTATTTTCGGTAGTTTATAAACTGTAACTGTATAAATTGTATATTTAAAACAATTATAAAAAAAGCGTTTTTTTTTAAGAATAATTATAATTAAAATAAAAAGGTTTTAGGATTAAGTACTGTATAAATTGTAATTAAAAATTAACGTTTCGCCGCAAGCTACGTACATTATCAGGAAAAATTATAATTATAACATAGGAAAAAATCTTTCAGAACTCATTATATTAAAATAAAACTGCTTTAGATTAAAGTTCTGTATTAATATTTATTTATAATCGACGTTTCAATTCAATTCAATAGACTCAAAATTTTATTATAATAATAATTTTCCTGATCATGATTTTTATTACTCCTATTTTGTTATTTTAGAATATTTAATTATAATTATCATAGTAAAAAAAATTAAGTTCTGTATATATTTTATACGTAGAGTATAGCGAAACATTTATATTTAAATAAAATATATACAAAACTTAATCCAAAAGCTTTTTTTTATTTTAATGTAATAGATTCTAAAAGATTTTTTTACTATGTTAATATATATTTATTTCTGTTTCAGAATGTGGTGGGCCCAGAAAATATACAACTTTATATTCTGGATTCTTATTATTTACTTAATTTACAATTTATTTGCAAAATATTTTATTTAATATGTTAAAGATGATTAATTACATAATTCATAATTAAAAATATATATATTTGCCGTAGATTATACATTATATTATTTAGTTTTTGTGTAATTGTTAATATTTGCATACATATCATACATATCGATTGAGTTATTGCTTATTTCGGCAATACTGTAATTTTATAATTTTAATAGTTTCGGAAATATAAATTGCAATTTGTTTCATATCCTTACTATTTGCTCGAAAGTAAGCATATACCTTCAAAATCATTCATATAAATTCTTTTAACAAAACGTTCATTAGGCATTCGCTCAAGATGACCAAACCATCTTAACTGCCGCTAATACGGCAACTTTGTCAACATTTTTTTTCAATTTCACATTCATCATACTACTAATATATTTTGTACCCGATTCCTTCTAGTTATATCACATACCACCATGTAAAAATCTCATTTCCACAGCAGTCATTTTTTAAAATGCCAATGTATTATAATTTATCACCTACAAAATCCATAATCCATCTTTATCTTTTGTAATTTCATCTCTCTTTTTTCGTGAATGACGACTTATACTGCGACATCAGCATTATATTGAACTGTAAAATCGATGAGTGTAATTTTTTTTAAATTACAAGTTCTTCGATTTTGTAGTTATATATAACTGAAAAAAAATTCATTGTAATTTTGTTTGACGTTAGTATATACTTAGTAACTAAATGCCGACAGTTTTTTTATCAAATTCAACTTAAAGTCTCATTTAGATTATTCAATTTATTTCTTATTTCTGCTTATAATTTGCAGAACTTTGTTTTTTAATATTTTGATCTAGTAATCGTCCTACTATTATTAAAATAATTGTTTTTTTTTTCGCGAATTTGACATATTTGAAAATTCTAGCTTTCATTAATCGTATAAAAATTTAATAAATAAAATAAAAATTATAAAATGAGTAAATTAGAAACAGAAAATTTATTTCTTCTTGAAATTGTCGTAGACAAATGTATTATTATGCCATGTGGAATTGGAAAAGATGTAATCGACAAAGACGGTGAACTTTGTATGAGCTTCAAGATTTTCGAAAATGAAGCTTTGAATATCTGCGAAGCTGACTTCTCGCCAAACAGAGATCTATCCAAAGAAGAAACCTCAAAGAGTGGTAGATCTTGTTTATTTGCTCTCTCATCGTCAAGTATACCAGATGCAACCGAATCATTTGAAATAGAAACTTGCTTGTTTAAAAAATTGAAGTCAGATGGAATCGTTACAGACAAAATGCTTGTTGGTACTGGAAAAATTGAATTGGGAGCTTTATTTAAAGATCTTATTCAACTTTATGCATCTCATGATAAGAATGCGGAAAATCAGATATCAAGAACAATGAAGGAATGTTTTAATTTATCGCATGATGATAAAGCTACCGCCTTTTTGGATCTATTTATCAGAATTTCTTGTTTTGGAAAATTGATTATTACGCAATTTCAAATGGATATGAGTGAAAATTCTGTTTTATTTAAAGATAAGGTTGGCAAGACACTTTATAAATATCAGAAAAATGTTGTAAAAACATAGAAATTAGATAATTTTATATTTATTACTAACAATTGATGATGCATTTGTAATAAATTAAAACTTAATATAATATTCAAATTACTGTAATTATTATTTGTGTAATTAAAACATATGATGATTAATTTTTATTTGAAAATTATTATCATTACCCCACAGAATGAGTTGCATAAAATGTCGATACACATGTCAGGTTAATAATATGGTTGTAATATGGACTGAAGTGTAAAAATCGCTAAATTACAATGACTACTAAGAACTGAATTCCCAATTAATAAATTTTTAAAGTGTATTTAAAAAAATTATTTAATAAATAGAAAGAAAATTGTAATTTTACAATTTTTCCGAGCCTCACCTGTTTAGTAATAGTGAAAAAAATTGCAATAATACTTTATTGAAATAATTCGCAAGGTTTTGAATTATTTTTAATTATGCGTTGTGAAAATTAAATATGTGTCTTTGTAAAACACTAGTTACTTTTTAATTAAACTAATTAAGAACAATAAGTCATTACAAAAATTGATTTATGTGGTTTGGAAAAAGGAAAAATCACTAATGAGAGTTTAATTGAAGCGATAAGTTAAATTAAAACACAATGCAAAATTCAAAAAATAATTTATGTTTTCATTTAAAAATAAATGTTATAAAAATCATATAAATATAAAATTTGTATCTCAGAATTACATATATAAAAAAATTTGAAAAAAAATAGGTTATTTCATTTAAAAAAGAAAATTGTTTTAAATATTTTGCAAACTACTAATAAAGAAAATATTTAATATCTTATTTCTGCCCGTACGCTCAAACATTTTCGTTAAAAATAATGGTTCGTCAAAATAAAAATTCTTGGATCTCGTAAAAAATTTTGTTGCCATATACACAGAAAAATTTCTTATGAAATCCAAGAATTTTCATTTTAACGAAACGTTATTTTTAACGAAAATGTTTATGCATAAGAGATAAATCTAATATAACATAATTTTGATAATAATAGGCCGGTTACAGTAAACATATTATGTACAGAGTATTTAATTTAAAACTGATAAATTCTATAGAAAGCAAAAAATAACTATTGTTTGACTCGAACTAGAAACTGTGGCATTGAGTACTATATAAGTACAAGCATTGCATTGTAATTGGTATATACTGTAATGTGTCAATTTTAAATACTTAAATCTTATTATTTTTATTATTATTATTATTAAGTGTCGCGAACGATAAAAACAATACTCTCAATTCTCAGTATTTTTTGTCTGTATTATTAGTTTTAATTGTTTTAATTGCAAATACGCAATAAAATAAAACAAAACAAAATATTCCAAGTGGTTTGAAAAGTTTTGATAAAATTAAAATAGTAATATCAAAATAAAAATAAATTTTTTATTCTAGAATATTTAAATATTGATATTACGTTACTGTATTGCCTATGTAGAAAAAAGTCATTATGTTACTAGTACAATAATGTATATTATTATTCAACAGATAGTTACTAAAACGTCAAATGTATTTAATCTGATATCTTCGGCGGCTATATTGTCTTAGTATGTGTGTGTTCATGTGTGTGTGTTCATGTGTGTCTTCATGTGTATCTTCATTTGTGTCTTCATGTGTCTTCATGTGCGTCTTCATGTGTGTCTCCATGTGTGTCTCCATCTGTGTCTCCATGTGTGTCTATGTGTCTTATTATGACAAGTTAACTTAACTGACAATTTTATTGTTCATTTTCGCTTAAATTTTAATTTGATTATCGAACATATGTGAAGAAGTGCAAGAAATGTAATGTGCACCGACTAGGGTGGTAAAAAACTGCATACTCGACTAAAAAAAAACACGCTCAAATGTATGTATTTAATCTGACATCTCTGGCGACCATATTGAAAATTATTAAGTCAAGTTAAATTAATTGACAATTGCATTATTTATTTTCGCTTGAATATGTATTTGATTATTGAAAATGTGTAAAAAATGCTACAGGGCCAGATTTTTCAAAATTATATATTTGACAAAAGAAACATTAATACTCTCAAATCACGTAATAAATGTAAATGATATATATATATATATATATATATATATATATATATATACTCGTATAATTACTATTTTACTTCTAGTATTTTTATTTATTTTTAGTTTTGTTTCGTTTGGAACGCTTAAATAAAAAATGGCATATGTTACTCGGACCAGATTATTTTTTTTATATTTCGCCCAGATTGCTTAGCCTGGGCTCTGCCACTGAGCTTAATCAATAAAGATCGCTTTCTGCTCCTTTTAACATAATAAACTATTAACATAGTAAAATATTTTTTAGAACTAATTGTACTAAATAAAAATTATCTTAGGATTAGATTCTGTTTAATTATTGTAGAAGAACGACGTTTCGACGAAACTAAACGCTCGTCTTTATCAAGGCCAAATTTATCAATGACTTCAAAGTATATAACAGTACGTAGCAACAAGTTACTAGGTAACATATAAGTAACTAGATCAGAAGAATTATAAATTTTTAATTAATGGAAGCCAAATTTTATTTAACTCAGTGCCTTCACAGTGATTCATGTTATTCTTTTCTTTATAAATCTCAATTGCTTCTCTTATTAATCTGCTGCTAATATTGATTGGTCTAGCAATTATTATCTACTGTATCTTCAAATTTTACATTATGAAGATATTCTAAAGCATGTTCAGCAACAGCAGATTTATCTGGATGATTCAGACGAATTGACCTTTTATGTTCTGTTAATCTAGTAGAAACAGTTCTGTCTGTCTGTCCAACATAAAACTTACCGCATTCACAAGGTGTGCTATATATATATATATATATATATATATATATATATATATATATATATATATATCCAAAACGTCGTTTTTTTTTTAATATAATAATTAAACAGAATCTATTCCTAAAACAGTTTTTATTTAATAATATACTTGGTGTTACCAACAACACAGTTTCATTTTGAAATACAAACCAAATAATGTGTCAAATGCTACATACTTTACATCAACCTAATAAATACTACATGTCGTCAGAGATTTTCACAATACGTACTGATTATTAGCCCCCCACCAATCATTCAGAAAAACTTTATGATGCGCTAAAAATAATTTAGTCTTCAGTTGTTCATTATTTTGCAAACAGTATCCAATTATTAACTGAAGTTTTAAAAATTATTTTACACTGAAATGTAAGTAATTACAACAATTCTATAATATTAACTTATACATCTTTTAAACTGCCGTAAATAAATTAAAAATAAAATTAAATATTAAAATATTTCAATAATATATACATATATTTTATATTATTAATTAAAGTCTTTAAAAAAATAACTACAAAATTAATTTATTGTAAAAAACTTTTCAGAACTCATATTAAAATTAAAGTTCTGCATTATTTTATTAAAATTCAACGTCTTGGTACATTGTACATAAGTCATCATTAGAAAAAAAAAATAATAATCGTCATGATATAAAATTTGAAAATACTAAAACAATTGCAAGATTCAACAATATTAACAGTAGATTGATAAAAGAAGCAATAGAAATTTACAAAGCAGTGTGAAAGCACTTATTTAAATAAAATTTACTTGTTTTAATTAATAAATCATAAATTTTGTAATTTATGATTATGTTGTATATGTAGTATATCAAAACGTCTAATTTTAATTAAAAAGTATGTAAAACTTAAACCTAAAACTTTTTTATTTTAATAAAAAATAATATAATATTTACTTTCATATCATCTACAAATATAGAAATAAATACAATTTTATTTTTGTTATAATGAAAAAATATTTTAAATAAGTTTCAACTATTTTAGTAATTTACTATTATAATGTAGTCATGCATGTAAAATTTAATAGAACAAGATTAGAAGTATATGGGTAAACCCATATATAGACTACTTTGACATTTCTCGGACAATTGGCAACACTGTATTTTAATAAAATTATAATTTATGTGGGCACTAGGAGATACTTTTCTAAAAATTTGATCAAAATCGAATAAATAATGTAGCCACATTAAATTTTTTTAAAATTTTGTGATTTTTTTCTCGATAAGTTGGCAACACTGTATTTTGTTAAAATTGCATAATTTATTTAGACACTAGGAAAACCTTTTTATGAAAATTTGATTAAAATCGGTTAAATAAAATGGTCATAATAAATTTTTAAAAATTTTACTAATTTTTTTCTCCGAAAGTTGGCAACACTGTATTTTGTTAAAATTACGTAAATTATATGAATACTAGGAGAATCTTTTGTGAAAATTTGAGTAAAATCGGTTGAATAACATGGCCATAATAAAATTTTTAAAACTTTAGTAATTTTTTTCTCGGAAAGTTGGCAACACTGAATATTAATAAAATTATGTAATTAATGGGAGCATTAAAGAAATCTTTTCTGAAAATTTGATCAAAATCGGATAAATAACGTAGCCAATATGAATTTTTAAAAACTTTAGTAATTTTTTTCTCGGAAAGTTGGCATCACTGGAAAAAAACAAAACCACATGACCATCTTGGGCACTAGACAAATTTATCCTGAAAATTTCATTAAAATCGGTTGAACCGTCTAGGAGGAGTTGCGGCCACAAAATTTTGACTTACGACCGAGCGAGCGAGCGAGTGAGCGAGCGAGCGAGCGAGTGAGCGAGCGAGCTGACGACGCACACACATACACCCTCATAAACTAAGTTCAGATTCGTCATCTACAGGCTATATGAAGGATTTCTATACAATTTTTTTTTTTTTTTGAAAATGTTACAGACACCGTACCAAACGCTTTACTACTTTTCCTTGCAGTCAAAGTAGTAAAAATAGATAAAACTAGTAAAACATTAAATAATTACTATTGTACTAAACAAATAATGTGATTATAATTATACAGTTTTTAAAAAGGTTATCAACACGCTATTATTAAAATATGTCATCTTTTATTTGACTTAATAAAATAAAAACTTAGCCTCGTATTCTCACCTCATTTATAAAAGTGATTTTTGCCAAAAGTACCTTTGACGTTTAGTTAAAATTATTTATTAAGCACTTTATAATAGTTTATTTAAATTTTATAATACCAAAAATAATACAAATTTTTAAAAATAGAAAAACTATATATATTTGATGAAAAACAGAAGCAAAAAGTTATTTTGAAATTATTGATAGAAGCACTTTTTCACGAAAAAGTGAGATGAGAATACGAGCTTTAGATATTTGTTTATACGAATTATGTCGTTTAAATTTGGATCAAACTTTTTTCTTAAAGCTCTGATATTGTATAAAAGCTATTGCCCGATTCCCATCTCTTTTGTTTATGAAAAATTTGTTTATGAACAATTTAGTTAGATAATTCATCTAGATAATAAATTGTTATTATTTTTTCTTATTTAGATAAATTGATATGTTTCTTGGTAATGATAAACAAAGGTAAACGGGAAACTCAAGGTAAATTCAGTTTAAATTAAAATAGTAAAAAATCTTTCAGAACTTATTATTTATATTAAAATAAAAATGCTTTAGGAATAAGTTCTTTATAAATTTTAATTAAAAATCGACGTTAATAGAATAGAGTTAATTCTGGAATAACTAACCAAAGAATAACAAAATGTCTGTTATTACCAGAATTTATCTATTATTTACTCCAGATATAAAAATTCATCATTTATCATAAAAGTACCTACATAAATAAAACAAAAAACTTTTAGAACTCATTACAATAAAATAAAAACTTTAGGATTAAGTTCTGTATATATCTTATTTAAATATCGACGTTTTCATATACTTTACGTATATATATTTTTATTAGGAAAAAATAATACAAATGACACAAATAATAAACATGCAAATCATAGAATCAAGTTACTAGATGACAAAGTAACTAGATTATTTTTAATCTAGTTACTTGGCCACCTAGTAACTTTTTTCTATGTTTTGCTTGTTTATTATTTATGTCATTTTTATTATTTTTTTCTGATGAAGATATATGCAGAGTGTATCGAAACGTTGCTACTTAAATAAAATATATACAGAAATTCATCCTAAAGCTTTTTTATTTTACATACATAAAGTTCAACTAAACTAATTTTATTTTGTAAATTCATACACAAAAATTCTAAAATTATTTTATATTACTATTTCTCTTTCAACTTTTTTAAAAATATTTTTGTATCTTTTTAATTCACTTTTAATAGTAATTTCTTACTCCAGTAACCGTTAACGATCCAATTTTTTGTTATTTAGTAAGTTTTTTGTTCGCTTTGTTTTAAAATGTTTTTCGTTATACAAAAATTTGTTGATTTTTATTACAACACCTGGATTCAGCAAGATACATTTTTCAAATATTGGCAAAAATCACTTTTATAAATGAGGTGAGAATACGGGCATTAGTGTTTTGATCAGTCATTATAACTGGTTCTAAATATTTTAAAATATATGAGTTAAAATTTATTGTAATAAAATTTGAATCATTTTTTGATAAATAGTCAAGGAAAGTTTTCGTCAAAAATGATTGTTTTTTATCTAATTACACGATAAATAAAATGTAAAACATGTTTAATGAAAGTCCTTTTATTTAACATTTTGTACATTTAACGATTTTTCTATATTTGCAAAAATTATAGGAGTATTAATTTACTCTTCTTGACATACAAAAAAAATATAATTATAATAACATGTTACTGAAAACAATAATTTAAAAGAGTGATTGTAGTTTTTTATATAAAATGTTTAATGAAAATAAGATAAAATAAATTTTATATTATCATACTATTTTTGGTAATCATCAGACTTATCTCATGAGCAAGTCGGTTAAAACTGCAGTCATATTTAAATAAAATTTAATGATATAAAATTTAAGGTCCGTATTCCCACGTCTTTTGTTTATGAAAAAGTGCTTTTACTTTTTGATTTAAAATAAATGTTTACTTCTAATAATATTATAAAAATTCAAATAAACTAATTAAAATAGCTTAATAAGTAATTTTAAGTATACATCAAAAATAATATTTTTTTTTTTAAATTAAAAATAAAAATATTAATATTCTTTAATAAATATTTATGATTATAGAATTAAAACAAAAAATCAAGATGGCAAATAATAAAAATATAAAGTATCCCGATAGAGTAACAGAAATGTTTTCTGGAAAATCTATTTTTGTTACTGGAGGAAGTGGCTTTATTGGAAAAGTTTTCATAGAAAAAATATTAAGAGAATGTACTGATATTAAATATGTCTACTTATTACTACGATCAAAAAAGGGTAAAACTCCGCAAACCAGACTCGAAGAAATACTTGCTGGTCCCGTAAGTTATATACTTTTATAGATTTCTTCTCAAAAATGCAGCTAGGTTTTAATTAAATAAATCAGTTCAAGATAAATAAAAAAATAGTTTTAATGCATTAAATAGTTTTCGGGATATTAATTCGATTTCAAATTTTTGCTCAATTCTGTACAATTGCATCATGTAGGTATTTCAATGTTCTTTTATATAAAATTTATGGATAACACAAAATATTGGCACAACAACAAAATATAACCGTAAATCAAGAAAATAAAATAAAAATAAATGTATTTAGTATCTTCATAACCTTACCGTTTTATGGAACTGATTTTATAGTATTGTTTTTATAATAAATAATAAATAATTAAATACAAAACATCAGTAATAAATAATTGTAAAAACAAATAATAGTCATAAATAATTTGTATAAAGATTATATTAAAATTTACTTATCATTAGAATAATTGCAATTTTCATATTTTCTTATGACATATGCATTTTTATTTTTGAAATAAAATTAGTATTATTATTTTTATTCCATTATTTATGATATTATTTAAAAATAAATATATTTTTTGTTTACAGTACAAAAATTACAAATTAAATATGATAGTGCACAATTAAAAATGCCTATTTACTTGTTAACATTAGATTTGTAAGAGTTAATTTCGAAAATAATCAACTAATTAACACAAATACATTCTTATTTACTTAAAATTTACTTTATAGTTATTTGAAAAATTGAAAACAATTCAATCAAAGGAATTTCTCTACGAAAAATGTAAAGTTATAGCTGGAGATTGCAGTGATATTAATTTAGGAATATCAGAAGAAGATCGAAAAACACTGATTGCAAATGTTAACTACATGTATCATATTGCAGCATCAGTAAGATTTGATGAACCACTAAAATCTGCAATTTTATTGAATACTAGAGGCACTAAATATATGCTAGAATTAGCTAAACAATGTAAACGTCTAGAGGTAATATATTATTATATTTAATTTTAAATATAACTTGTATGAAAAAAATAACAATTCATAAATAACTCTTCAGAATAAAATTTAGAATCAATTGTTAGTTGAAGTTACTATAAATGTCAAAATTATGTATACATGTGCAAGTAAATAATTAAAATTTCATGAAAAATTTAGAAATACAGTTATTGCAAGGTCACTAAAATAAAATATTTTACGGCTTTTTGTTTCTCGCATTTAAATTAATATTTATATAGATATCTGTTATTTAAAGAAGCTAAAATAATATTTGTATTTTATTACTTAAAACGAATTACTATTTGTTCAATATTACATTTCACAAGTATTTATGTATAATAATTCCAAATTATTATTATTCATCTTATAAATATTAATTATTATTTTTTTTTGTGTTTATAAAAGTTCTTCTGCTATGTGTCAACGGCCTATGTGCATCCTAACGAAAAAATCTTGGAAGAAAAATCATATCCACCACCTACAGACCCGCATAAAATGATAAACTTGATTGAGAATATGTCTACAGAAAATGTAGACTTAATTGCGAAAAAGTAACTATAAGCACGGTCAATCAGGAATGACAGTCTGACTGAAAAATGAAACTGTCATTTCTGTCTTCAAATACGAAACCTCTACACTTATCAATCAAAATGACAGTCTGATTGAAGTAATTTTAGCTTTAGATAACTATAAAAATTACTACCGTATGACCGAAAATCTTTTTAACACGTTGATCACCATGTTGACAACATATTTATCCAGAATATGTATACAGTTATGAGAAATTCAATATCAGTTCGTGAGATATTGCAATTGGGAGAAGTATTCAGACTGTCAGTCTCCCCTCCACTTCCCGTGATTGAAGCTCGGATTTCAAAATATTTGAAAATCCGTCAATCCATTTATCAGGCCTTACATCTAGGGCTGGGAGATATTGGAATTTCAGTATCAATATTTGATATTCAAAAAATATCGATAATACCGATATATCGAAAAATCGATATATCGATAATTTTTATTATTAATATCAATTATCGATATATCGATAAATTATCGATATATCGAGATTTTTTCCCAACCCTACTTACACCTTCAATCAGAATGTCAATCTTCGGTCTGAATGTCATTCCGAATGATCGTGTAAGGCCCGCTATAAAATTCACATTTTTTTTTTTCAAAAAATTAATATTTATTTACTTATTTAAATTTGTAGTTTGCTAGCTGATTTGCCGAATAATTATACGTTTAGTAAATCACTAAGTGAAGCTATAGTAGTAGAACAAATGAATTGTTTACCTATTATTATTGTTCGACCATCGGTTGGTAAGTTAAATAACTGTAATACATATATATTTCATCATCTAATTGATAATTTCAAACATATCATTTGTTTCAATGTCATTTATGTATAGTTAGATTCTTTGAAACCTTTACATAATAAGAAAAAATAAATATTGATTTAAGAAGATTTTCTTTTGTATAAAATTTTTTACTTGTTTTAGATGTCCTAAGTAGTGCTGCCAAAATTTTTTGAAAATAGTATCCGCGATTAATCAGTTAATCTTCACATATTTTGTATTGCACATAGTTATTGCAATCACGGTCTTTTATAAAAAATATTCCATACTTTATTCATAATTGCGAAATGAATGAGTAGGAGTGACAATAGATAAATGACAAATTTTAAACTTTTCAGTTCAGCTTATTGTGTTTTTATTTTCTAAATATCGAAATATATTTATAAAGATGAGAATATTAAATAAAATCGTGAAGTAATAAACAAACCGATTAACCAGTTTTTATTTTTTTAAAAACCGATAAGTAGAGTAGTTTGAATGAGGCCATAAAAATATTTCGCAGATTAACTTTTTTACTTAGCACATAATTATAAGTAAATACATTTTTATTATAAATAAATAAAATAATAAAATTTTAAAAAAATAAGTTTCATTATTAAAATTTTCATAAAAAATAAAATATGTAAAAAATATATAATTTTCAGTGGTTCCTGTTTGGAAGGAGCCTCTTCCAGGATGGACAGATAATATTAATGGTCCAGTAGGACTAATTATTGGCTCTGGAAAGGGTGTAATTAGATCTGTATATTGTAAAATTAATTATTACGCCGATTTTATACCAGTAGATTTTATTGCCAAAGGATTAATTCTGGTGACGTTTGACTACTTAACTTTCAAGTAAGATACATACAAATCATATTTTTATACTAAATTAGTAAGTATGTTATATAATTTCAAAAAACTATATTTTTTTTATTTTAATGAATTTACATATTAAGAAAGTTTTTTTTTTAACACTCAAATGATAGACACAAAAAATTACACAATTGCACAGTATTATCAAATTTCAAAAATAAATTATTTTTTTGGGCTCCACAATCCAAAATTAAATTTCTGTATTAATTTACTCTACGTATGTAGAGTACAAAAAAAAATCTTATTATCATAACCAATTATAAAATTTTGATTATTTTATTATTTGTATCATTTTTAATTTAAATTATCTAACAACTAAATTCTAAAGCCTATTTTTTCATCAAACAAATTATATATATATATATATATATATATATATATATATATATATATTTATATAATATATATATATAGGTATATATCTTGTACCGTGGTATATATATATATATATATATATATTTATATATAATATATATATATATATATATATATATATATATATATATATATATATATTTATATAATATATATATATAGGTATATATCTTGTACCGTGGTATATATATATATATATATATATATATATATATATATATATATATTTATATATAATATATATATATATATATATATATATATATATATATATATATATATATATATATATATACATAAATAATGCAGTGGAGTATACTACAATAAAAAAAATCATAGTAAAATACTAAATATTGATTATTAATAATAATAATATTTTTAATTTCCATATAAATCAAATAGTATGAAAAAAGTCAATTAAAAATACATAAAAAATAAAATACATTAATTTACATTACAATTGAAAATTATAACTTGTTACTAAGATAATCATCAAATTTATAATAATTTTTGTCAATGAAAAATTTCTTTAAATGAAATTTGAAATTACTTTTAGATTTTATGCTACTAAGATGCTTTGGTAAATGAATAGAATAGATAAATTAGAATAGTTAGATAGTTATTTTTAGTATTGCATTGGCGCAGATCGCTTTGAGTTGAAATTATTTTTTATATGAATGAATAAAATAACAAAATATAAATAAATACATGGAAAATTTAGTATATATTCATTATTGGAGATCTCTTTACAAGATTGTAGTTTGCCATGTATATATATATATATATATATATACAGAGCGAGTGTAAAGTTTGGAACTATCGCAATAAATCTTTTATTAAACGTTTTTGAAAAAAATCCTCGAACACGTCAATTTTTATCTTAAATGAGACATATTTTGCTGTAATCGTCACTTAAAGATTGTCTTTTGTTTTTGAGTTATGAAGTAAGCGATAATTTTTTTAAATGGAAACCTATATTTTTCATTTTTGATTTTGCTAGTACTTTTTATTCCGTTTCCAACCATATAAAATTTTAAATATGTTACATTTGAAAAAAATTGAGAAAAATAATCTTAAAGTTTAAATATTAAAAACTAATTAAATTGGCAAAATGAATCTAGTTATTAGTGAATAAAACAAAAAACATTAGCTACAACTGTCAGAATTATGCAATTTATAAATTTTACAATAAAATAAGTGCTTTTTCCAAATTTAAAAAACTATTTTATTAATAAAAATTGTATAATTGATCGAAAAACAGAGAAAAAGCAAAATAATAACACTTATTTTATTTTGACATTTATAAATTGTATAATTCTGACAGTTGTAGCTAATGTTTTTAGTTTTATACACTAATAACTAGATTCATTTTGCCAATTTAATTAGTTTTTAATATTTTAACTTTAAGATTATTTTTCTCAATTTTTTTCAAATATAACATATTTAAAATTTTATATGGTTGGAAACGGAATAAAAAGTACTATCAAAATCAATAATAAAAAATATAGATTTCCATTTAAAAAAAATTATCGCTTACTTCATAACTCAAAAACAAAAGACAATTTTTAAGTGACGATTACAGTAAAATATGTCTCATTTAAGATAAAATTTGACGTGTTCGAGTATTTTTTTCAAAAACGTTTAATAAAAGATTTATTGCGATAGTTCCAGATATTACACTCGCTCTGTATATATATATATATATATATATATATATATATATATGTATATATATATATAAATTGATAAAATTATGTCATATAATATACTAATTCTCTTAATGTAAAAAATACAATACAAGAGAGTAATTATTCATACAATTCTTTTTATTTAGAGAAAGAAGAATTTACAATTTTACAACATCTGATGAACTACGTTTAACATGGAAAGAACTACTGGATCTCGGAAAAAAGATTATTTATGAAAAAATACCATTTAATTATGTACCATGGTATCCCGGTGGTACTTATCAAAACTACAGATTTATACATAATTTATCTGTATTTTTCTTTCAATTACTGCCAGCTATTTTAGCTGATACTCTATTATTTTGTTTGGGAATTAAACCTGTGTATGTATTCTTTATTTCTTACATATTTTTTTTAAAAAAATCAATTGTTTCTCTTTAAAATTAATTATTTTAACACATCATTGATACCAAATTTAAATCAGTCACTTGATTCTTTTCAAAATTCAAACTTTAAACTTTGCAATAAAATTGTACTAATTCTATTGTTTACTATTTCAATTTACATAATTTAATTGACCCTAATTCTTAAATGCATTGTAACTAAATCTGTAAAAAACTAAAATAAATTTCTATTTAGATTATGGAGAGTCCAAAAACGAGTATTAAAAGGATATGAGGTACTAGAGTATTATGCAACGAATCAATGGCAGTTTGTTAAAAACAATAGCGATATTGCGAGAAAGAAATTAAATCCAAAAGAAAAAGAAGTGTATTATATACCCGACGGTCCAAAAGAATTCGATGTTGAACAATATTTTACTGATATTATCCATGGTGCCCGATTATATATTTTACATGAATCTGATGATACCATACCTAGAGCTAAAACACATATGAAAATGTAAGTTTATTCAATTTAGAATTTCTAAATTTTTAAAGAAGTGTCTTGATGAAGATATAAATTAATAGCGCTATTCTGGTCATTAAATTTAGCTTAAATCTTTAAATTTAAACTAAAGAACTTTAAATTTAAATGTAATGACCAGAAGAGCATCATAAATCTGTTAATTTTATTGAATATTTATTATTTTTTTCAGAATGTGGTGCGTGGATAAATTATTTAAACTTATTTGTCTATATTTCATTATTTCTATGATTTATAATGCTATTTTCTAACTTTATGTCTTGTAATAATAAGATATACTTTTAATGGGGCTTATAAAAATTGGAAAATTGCATATATACTTTAAAACAACGGTATATTATTAAAATGTAGTTAAAACCAACTTTATAGTACCAGCCAAAGATGTCCCAGTTTGTTTTTCACTTTTTGAATTCAAATAAAAAAAACCGATTTTGACAAATTCTTTATTAAGTTAATGAAAACTTGGGAAATTTATTTTTTAAAAATGATATTGTCCAAATGATGCCCATTTCTCTCCTGGCACTCTTGAAGTCGGGCTCTAAAATTTGCCATCACGCTCCGCAAATTTTGCTCAGGGGCTGCCATTTCTACCCGAATATTGTCCTTCAATTCCTCCAGAGTAGCAGGGCGGAAATTATTGGTCCGTTTTTTTTTTTTGAAGATGATCGCGGCAACGCCATGACGGTGAGACAATATCATTTTTAAAAAATAAATTTCCCAAGTTTTGTCTTTAACTTAATAAAGAATTTGTCAAAATCGGTCGATTGTTTTTTTCAAAAAGTAAAAAACAAACTGGGACATCTGTATTTAATTATGGGTGACTTTTTACATGTAATTTATTTTGATGAATTGAAATAAATATTTATTTTTAATTTAATTCCATTTTTTTCCCCTCATACTTGGTCATCAACAATAAAATTAAAATAATAATAATATTAAAAAAATTAAAATTTTGTAATTGGTTCTGATAGTAAATTATTGTTTTGGATAATTTTTAATTTTTTTTTTAAATAAATATCTTGTTAGTAACAATACATATTTTATTAGAATTTTACTAAAATTGTAAAAAAGATTTTATCTAGATTGCTTTATCTAATATTTAAAAAAAAAACATAAATTATTAAAATACATAAGAAAATAAACAACAAAAAAAAAACAAATTCAAAGGTTATTTAAGAGTAGGCTTATCAAATAACCATTTTCAGTTTTTATTTTTGACATGCTCAGATAAACATCCAAAATTTTAGTTTCAATTGAATATTTCAAATAAAACACACTATTATATCAATTCATTCAAAATGTTGGACCGTTTGACAAACGAGAATATATTTCTTCTCGAATTTCTCGTCGACAAATGCATGATACTTCCATGTGGTCTCGGTAAGGAAATCTTGGAAATCAATGGTGAACTGTGCGTATGCTTCAAATTTATGAACCATAATGCATTGGATATCTGCGAAGCTGATTTTAATCCGAAACGTGATTTAGTCAACGCGAGTAATACAAAAAGTGGAAAGTCATGTCTATTTGCTTTGTCTCCGCAACAAACATTACAAGCTCAACAGAAATTCAATGTGGAAATTTGCGTATTTAAAAAGATCTTCTGCGATGGAATTCAAGTTGATAAACTGCATATTGGAAATGGAGTTGTTCCAATTGCTTGTCTATTTAAAGATATTATAAATATGCTCACAAAAGCACAATCTCCTGGAAACCTGTCCAAGACAATGAAGGAATGTTACGATGTGACGGATCACAAGGGGAAAGCAGTTGCACTGTTAGATATCTTTATTCGTCTATCTTGTTTTGGAAAATTAATTGTCACGCAATTTCAAATGAATCTACAGGAAAAATCTGTGTTTTTCAAAGACAAAGAAGGAAAATCTCTTTACAAGTATGGAAAAGCATCAAAAGGATCGAAATGCCAGAATAACGAAAAAGGTAAGTATCAATTTTTATAATAAACTGTTAAGATGAAAAACTTTTCTAATTTGCATTGACTGCAACTTCTACGCTATAAAGTCATAAATCCAGAGAATTTTAACTTTTACCGGCAGTAGTTAGCTTTCATTTTAAAAACGTATGTTTAATACAGTACATATTTCGGCAGTATTTAGCGAAAACTGCATCATGCAGCTAATGTTTCATTTTTACTTAATTTTCTTGTCTTTAGCTCACACAATTTGAGTTATTTTTTTTTTGTAATTATGGCAAAATTATGCAGTTAAATGTACACCAATGTTTTTACTATTAATTCAAAAGTAAATTACACTTTTGATTTATAAAATTAAATTTTTATAATAGAAAAATTTTTATTAATAAAAACAAATAATACTAAGTTATAATATAACTATTTTGAAAGTTTTATATAAAATTATTTATTATTTGGTTTGGAAACACAGTTTTCTAGAAAAAAATTAAAGTAAAAAATTATTAATAATTATCAATTCAAATATAAACATACCTGTTTTTCCAAATTGAATAGTAAGAAAATTAAAAAAAAATTTTTTTTAAATAGTTGAACTATATCTTACTATTATTTATTTTTTTAAAAAAATATATTACTATTATAAAAATCTAATTTTACAGATCAAAAATTTGTAAACATCTGGTTTTAAAGTAACATTTTTTTTCAGTATAACATATTCTAATATAAAGTTTATTGTTAAAGGTGCTACAGCATCGAAATGCAAACCACTAAAATCGTATGCATCAACAAAACGTCCAGTAACACAAGATCAGTTCACGTATGCATCAACAAAACGTCCAATAACACAAGATGAGTTCACGTGCTGTGGTGAAGACTCCACTGTAACACCATATGATAATATGATGAATTCTGTTATGGCGGAACCGTGTCCATTAGCAGCTTCAAGCAATAGAAATCGATACGAAGAGATTGAAGCTCAAATGAATGGTAGCTCGTTTACATTCCGAATACATAAGATTAAAGATGATCCAGATACAAACTCCCTAATTTAAACTAAGAATTTAATTCTATTATGTGATATGTGTTTTATTTTGAAAAATTTGTTATCTATTTATTAATAAATAAAATTATTATTTAATAAAATTAGATAAATTAATGTTTATTTATTTGTACTGAATTTATTGAAATTTAGTAAAAATTCACTGAAATATGTCATACAAAACATCATCAATTATTCGTTAAATAGAAACGCGTGCACAGTCCAGCTATTGTATAATAAAGAGAGATGGAATATAACTTTGTGATCATAAATTGATTTAGGAAGTCATGACATAATTTTATTGGCCCGTATTCTCACCTCATTTATAAAAGTGATTTTTGCCAAAAGTGCTTTCGACGTTTACTTAAAATAATTTATTAAGGACTTTATAATAGTTTATTTAAATTTTATAATACTAAATATAATAATAATGATCAAAAATAGAAAAACTATTCATATTTGATCAAAAACAGAAGCAAAAAATTATTTTGAAATTAATGATAAAAGCACTTTTTCACGAAAAAATGAGGTGAGAATACGCCATTATTTTTATTATATTATTAATGAGTTATCACACTTCACCGCTTACTGTAACATTAAGCCCACATTTCTATGACAATATATATATATATATATATATATATATATATATATATATATATATATATATATATATATATATATTTAATAGTTTGAATAATTACACATCGAATTTAATTAGAAAATTAAATTAAAAATTGTCAACTGCCTCGTCGTAATATATATATTATATAAAAACAAGTGTGTCTCTTTGTTTGTTCGTCCTTTATGCATTACTACACCATTCATTCGATCGCCATAAAACTTTGGGAAGTTGTTGAGTACACTCCCGCAAAGGTTTCTGGGTTCCTGGGAGGACCCAGGGCCCTCATAATCTTTCGAAAACTGAATTTTTGTGCAATTGCGCAGCAACGCGCTTCGGGAAAGCTAGTCATTATTATAAAGCCGATAAAATTACGCTATTTACTAATACTTTAAATTTTAATACGGTAAATAAATAATGTAAAGATTGCAATAACTATTAAATAATTCGTTGTTTTAATAATTGTAAAACGATTGAAAAATTTATAATGATACGAGATAAGGATTTTTGAGAGGAAATAAAAAATATTTTTAAAGTCAATTGATAAAACATTGTAAACTTAATCAGTGAGTTAACTAGATAACTAAATTATCAATGGACGGAGCAGCAAACAATACAAATTGTTAGTTCCAACTATCTATACAAAAATGGACAAAATTTAGTCAAAAAATATATAAGGCTAATCTTTATGTAGCTGGGACCATTGTTTATGTTTCTCGTTATAACGTTCTTGTTTATTGTAAACTACAATGCAAACAAAATACTCTACTGTATGTATAGCTGCTTATATTAAGGCGCAAAATTTATTAAAACTGCGCTTAATTCAATTATAAAAATTTGTTTTAAAATTTTTTAATTATTAATTATAATTTATATTATAAAATTTTTAACCATTATTTTCAAAAAAGCTTTTTTACAATATTTTGATTTAAAATTATATTGTTTAATTAAAATAATTCATAATAAATGTAACATTAGCAAAAGCTTTACTTAATCTAATATAACTTTGAAAATAAATTGCTAATATCTTAATCAAATAAATACTATCACAGATTTCAGTGCGAAATTCTTGTTGTCTTAGCGAAGACTTTGTTGATAAATCTGCAATATAAATACATCGCAACATCAAAATACATTTTCTCTACAATCAAAATCTAAAACTATCAATCGGTGATTGGTTGCTCCAAGTGCCTTAGCCAATCAAATCGCCGAATGGACTTTCACCTTGAAATGAGGTATCTGAACTCGCTCCATTTCCTACCTCGTCTGAGTTGTCTGACGAGTAAAACTAAGTAACGTACTTGGGTCAGCCATAGCTACACACACATTTTTCAATATTGTCAAATGTTTTTACGATAGTTTGCTGACAAAATGATAGACAACGGATAGAAAATTTGTTATTGTCCATTAAAGACGTTGGTACATTGTGAATGTTGTTTAAATTTAATGAAATTGAGTGATATTTTTTAAATGTGTTCAGTGTTCGAAGAAGTGAGTGATTGTTGAATTCTTTGTAAGAAGTATCATCTGTTAAATAAGGAAACAAGTATTGGTACTATGATCTGTGATAATTTGCTAAAATGTAGTTTATATTTATTCAGCAAAAAGTGTACATAAAGTACTTTACTTTAAATATTAATAAAAATATTTAAATCTTACTTAAGTCACTTGAAGAAAACTACATCAAAATGGATTTTAAATGGATATTCTTATTGATTTCCTATTGGATATCAATTGGTAAGTTTTAGTTTTAATTTGAATTATTGATAATGATAGTAATATAATCTGAAAATACATTGATTATTGTAAGAATTTACAATAAAATCTACAAATAAAATAGCTCTTTTAACAATTTCAATAACAAAAGAAATACTTGTCTTGCAAGAATGGTGTCATATTGCATACAGAAATAAGTAGAATAAAAATTTGGTTGTTTTATGCCAGTAAGTAAAAACAAATGAGCAATTTTTTTATTTGTGGGACAATGAGTGATAATTAGAAATATTTATTGGTAAATGAACGTAGCGTGTTTGTCTTAAATTGGACCGGAAACAGCAATAGTGTTGTCTTTTGATTTCAACAAACTTTCACCATCAAAAATGGCTGATGGCCGATTCATTCATGCATATATTGGAAACGTACTCTATTGTAGTATGGTCATATTGAATATTTTACAAGTACTACTCTTTTTTTTTTTTAATTATCTATAAATTCACTTATTCAAAGAAGTATTTTCCAAAATGAAAACAGTTGTAAATGCAAGACTTTAATTAATTTATTTTCTTCTTTTTTTTATGTATATAATCAAAATAGAATTTACAATAAATATTATATATATATTCTTAAGATGATTCAAATAAATATTGCAAAATTCAAAGAAATATAAATTTACAGATATTCAAATGAAAGAAATACTTTAATTGATTCTAACGTATTTTGCAATAAATTTTATTTATAAAAATTACATAATCAATATTGATAAAAAAATAATAATAATTAATTTTAAAAAAATTTATGATTCTGTTTATTATATATTATAAATTATTAAACGTGCAAAAGTTGTTTTAAAACATCTTAAAAAATATCTTAAATGTTGCATATATCCTTGATGACGTCAAATATCTTGATATAATCATTTATATATATAATTACAGTATTCAAATAAGAATAATTTATATATATATATATATATATATATATATATATTATTTTATCAGTTTATGTATAAAATTTTTCAATATTGTTTATAATAAAACTTATTCTATTGCTATTTCAATTCCTGTTCCGCAGAGTGTGTCCAATTATATAGTAAATTAATAATAATAATTACAGTTTTAAATAAAATTTTACATATTTCTAATTAGCTAAATTATAAACAAGTAATTAATTTCGAAGAAGACAAGGACACAATGCTTTATATCGTATGAATTCGTGATACTGTGATTGCTTCAAGCAAAATATTGGAAATTCCTTTAAAATGCAAACTATTTAGTTAATACAAATAAAAATATGAATATTTTATTGCATCATTAATAATTTTAAAGTACTTTCTCTACGGATCTTGTTAGAAAAAAGCATGACAAGTTTTAGTAGGGCATATTGATAAAAATCTACTCAAATCTAATTTAACATAGATCGTTTTTTTTTTTTTAGATCTTATCTTTGGTAGCAAATTTAATTATGTTTTAACTTTAACTCTTTTTTGTGTTTGTACAAAATTATTGAATATTTTTTGTTTTAAATTCACTGTCATTTTTCGTTTATATTTTCTCTTTAATAACTACTTAATTTGAAGGTTGCATGTTTTGGAAAACAACAAAAAATAATTTTCAGTTTTTTGATATTATATACGTCGTATTTTTCTTTATCACATCAAGTCAAATTCGCTTAAATACTGATTGTGCACGATTAACAAATCAAATTTAAATATAATGTTATATAAATGGTTAAAAATTTATAATTTCTCGTTTAAAATACTTATCATCGATATTATTTTATGTTAAAAAGTTACCGAAAATAAATCAAATTGAACAAACACGTTTTGTCAATATAATTCAATACTCTTATTCTAGCCATTTTCATGTTTGCTATTATATCAAGTTCTCCAAAGATGTCGAATAACTAATTCGACTTCTTCAACCTTTATTTTCATAAAATATCTCAAAAACTTTTCGTAGAAATTTCACAACATGTAATTTACCATTATTTTATAAATTAGAACATTTTATATTCAATATCAGTCTAATAAAGTATTTAAGAACATTCTCTTTTTAAAAATTATGATTATCTTTCTTTCTAACTTTAAAAGTTATTTTATTTTTTAATGGGACAGAAATATAATTTTATGGATATCAATGTTGATAACGTTATAAGTAATAAAAACTAAAGTGTTTTATCTGTTTGTTATAAAACTGACAGTAAATTTAAAATTTATTGCTAATATTATCATTTATATACTGTAGTATTTATGTGAAAATTAATAAACATATATGGTTTTAGATCTTAACTAACAAAATGCATTCGTTTTTAAGTATAAAACAAATATGCATATAATTAAACGAAAGTAAACTTTCATGTACTTATATATGGTATATAGTTTTGGATTCCATCCCGGACTTTAATCCGGATATACCAAAGTTGCGACGTCACAACATTCCAGTGTTGCAGGTTGACTGTGACGCAAGAATAAAATATTAAAAGAACTGTGTATATACAAAAATAATTCTATCGTGAAATTTACATACAATGTTTTTGCAATTTCATGTTATATTATACTTATTGTTTGTAACAGAATATATTGTTTCACACGATGAGAAAAAACATTTATATAATCTTTTAAAATTATGTCTAAATAAAAACTTATAAATAGTTAAGAAACTGGTACATTTTTACTACTTTGACTGCAAGGAAAAGTAGTAAAGCGTTTGGTACGGTGTCTGTAACATTTTCAAAAAAAAAAAAAAATTGTATAGAAATCCTTCATATAGCCTGTAGATGACGAATCTGAACTTAGTTTATGAGGGTGTATGTGTGTGCGTCGTCAGCTCGCTCGCTCGGTCGTCAGACAAAATTTTGTGATCGCAACTCCTCCTAGACGGTTCAACCGATTTTAATGAAATTTTCAGGATAAATTTGTCTAGTGCCCAAGATGGTCATGTGGTTTTGGTTTTTTCCAGTGATGCCAACTTTCCGAGAAAAAAATTACTAAAGTTTTTAAAAATTCATATTGGCTACATTATTTATCCGATTTTGATCAAATTTTCAGAAAAGATTTCCCTAATGCTCCCATTAATTACATAATTTTATTAATATTCAGTGTTGCCAACTTTCCGAGAAAAAATTACTAAAGTTTTAAAATTTTTATTATGGCCATGTTATTCAACCGATTTTACTCAAATTTTCACAAAAGATTCTCCTTGTGTTCATATAATTTATGTAATTTTAACAAAATACAGTGTTGCCAACTTTCCGAGAAAAAAATTAGTAAAATTTTTAAAAATTTATTATGACCATTTTATTTAACCGATTTTAATCAAATTTTCATAAAAGTTTTTCCTAGTGCCTAAATAAATTATGCAATTTTAACAAAATACAGTGTTGCCAACTTATTGAGAAAAAAATCACAAATTTTTTTAAAAATTTATTGTGGCTACATTATTTATTCGATTTTGATCAAATTTTCAGAAAAGTATCTCCTAGTGCCCACATAAATTATAATATTATTAAAATACAGTGTTACCAACTTTCCGAGAAATGTCAAAGTAGTCTATATATGGGTTTACCCATATACTTCTAATCTTGTTTAAATGATAAACTGGAAAACAATAAAAAAAAATTAACTCCAGAACCAATAGACGGCTTGCAGCGAAGTCTTATTTACACATTTATTTATTTATTTCAAAAATAGTTTTAGTTTTGGTAGTAATGATATTGGTTCTAAACTGCACTATCTACCAGTTAGTAAAAATACAATAAAAAATTGTTAAAAGACATTAATAATCTCAATTTTTAGCTGCAATAAAACCAACAACAACTGATAAAACTAAAATCGTACATTTACGTTGGTTTTCCATAAGTTAATAAGTATAAAGCCTCATTTCATTGCCGTTTTAGTTTTACGCACAAACACAAGAATTTGACTAATTCAAATACTTGGTGTTAAAACTAAAAATATGTCAAATATTTGGATTAGTCAAATTAGTCAAACGGCAATTTGAATGAGGCTTAAGTATTATAGTTTGGTTAAGCATCACTAGCTCTGAGTTAAATTATAACACTAACTGAATGAATCTTTACTATAACTTGTTGTTATTGTACCCGTATAAACTCTGAAATATTTTACTAGAAATATCTATCAGCTGAAGTGGTTGGTATTACCCAGGTGCTATAAATTCATTTATTTTTACAAAGCATTTTAATTAATACATTTTTGTGTTTACTGTTTATAATAAATATAGTGTCAATGTTGATGTTATAATTACGTATTTAAAAAATTATACACGTATAAAAGGTGTAAAATGAGAATTTAATTTGAAATATGTTTCAAATTTGACGATTTTTGTCAATACATGAAAATTAATACGTTTTAAAACGATAATTAGCAAAGTACATAGTGAAGAAATGACATATTTTTAGTTCAAATTTGACTAATTTATATTTTTATTGATTTTTTAAATAAGATATTTATTACGTAACAATCCTTTCGTATTTGACGCATTCGACTTATAATATTTGCTACTTAAGTTGCAGTTTTACATAAAAATTTGTAATTTCATTTTTATATTTATATTATTGCAAATTTAACGTGTCCGTAAATTATCTTCTAGTGTTACGTAAAAAAATATAAAAATTATTGCATATTGTTATAAGTTATCATACGATAAAGCTGTGGGCAGTTCTTAGAATAACGTAGGCTATTTCTTACTGATGTTGCAAAAATAATAAACTTTCCAATGGCAAAAATTAATATATTTTCAGATTAATAAAGAATAAAACATGACATCTGTAGATTTTGTAACGATTTATGAAACGATTTTTGAGAATAATCATTTTGAAAGTTTATGTAATTATAAATTTTTAAGAGCATTGAAATGTGTAGCACAATATGTAGGTACCGTTGTAAAAGAAATTAGCAAGAATTATATGTAAAAATATGTGTGAACAACTAACTAGGAGTGTATGTATGTTAGCATGTCCTAATTTTGACTTTCTATTACTGTGATCAGTTACAGTTTTATTTACAAGAAATATTTACAAAAATTATTTCTTTTTATAAAATATAAGTATTATATTATTTAATATTTTTAGTAAGTCTCTCTGTTAAATACTTTAAATAAATATATCTATAAATAAATATGTATACAATTACACAGCTTCACTCACACTTCCCTACTAATTTCGAAATTAGTTTTATGTTCTAGTCGTAATGCTATTGGTTCTGAACTGCATAATCTACTTGGTTGTTAAATGACATTAATACTCCCAATTTTTGACTGCAATAAAACCAACAACAACTGATAAAACTAAAATAATGCATTTTTGTATTTTTCATAAATGCGTAAATAATTTGTTTCAGCATCTCTAGTTTAGTATTAAACCTTAAAAGACTGATTTGGTTAGACAATTATTTATATATTATTTAAAAAAAAAAATTCATTCAAACTACAGGTTTTTTTTTATTAGAAAACTATCAATTTGAGTTCGATAATTTCAATTTTCAGGAGAGTGCCAGCAAATACTCAGCGACAATACACCGCCGACGATGTGGCTGAATCGAAATTGGCGTATTAGTCCTTCAGAACCAGTTGGAACTGTTATAACACGAGTAAATGCACATGATACGGAACAGAACAATCTAGAATTTGGTCTGGAAGCGCATAATTTTCCTGGCGTACAACACACAAATTTACCCTTTCGTATTGACAATAACACTGGCGTTGTTTATCTAAATGATTCTTTGGAAAATAAGGTATGTTTTCTTAGATATTTTCACGAATTTTTACTGTAATACTTAAGAAAGACGATTAATAAATGTAATCTTCAATAATATACAGTATGTGTTAGAACAAAATGCAAATATATTTATTTTACTACAAGTTTTTATCTTGTATTTTTTACAGGCCGGTCAAAATATGTTTCTCTACGTAACAGTTTCCGATGGAGTATTGACAGCAAAAACTGAAGTCTGGGTTAACATAATGAATACAACTGGAGGTTCACAATCATCATCACCACCTAGGGTTCATCCACCATTCTTACAACTACCACCTGGCTTCAGTAATCGTCCACCAATTCAACCACCACCTCAACTACCCTTTGGAGGAAGCACCATAAACGAAAAACCACCCCCTGAACATCCTTTAGGAACAACGCCTCGCCTTACAGTGCAATTCAATCGAACCTATTTGCAACCTGTGCATTATAATCCTACATTTGATGATAATTCTCTCGAGGAAACTACAGCTACAAGTGAAACTACGAATTCTACAATGGCAGTCACAGTTGGATCAAATTTTATAAATTCCTTGGAAAATAATTTAACACAAGTTTATCCTGCTGATTTACCAGTTAAAAGTCCTCCAGATGTTAGTATGACTCTTATTCCAGTTTTAGCAGTTTGTGCAATCTTTTTGACTGTGGGAACGTTAGCTGTTGTCTTCAGGAAAAAGATTTATTTTGGAAGAACAAAAACGGATAAAGATGATAAGGTAAGGAAGTTAGATAAAAATTATAAATTACTAGATTGTTTCAATGAAATGATATTTAGGAAAAAGAATTAAATGGAGGAATAGTTCTTCAAGATGATCCTTCGCTAGCAATGCAAAATTGGCATGGACCAAGAGCATTTTCAAATAGATATGAACCTTGGGATAGAGAAGGCAATCATACAACGGTAAATTATATTTTTGTAAATTTAAAGTCAAGTTAAATATAAACTTTTTCTATTATTTATTTATAGACAGAAGAACAACAATCTTCAGCGGTACCAATCAAAACAGGAGATCGCTGGGAATTTCCAAGACATCGATTGAAAATTTTCAATATTTTGGGCGAAGGAGCATTTGGACAAGTATGGAAATGCGAAGCTGTTGACATTGCCGGTAAATTTACATTTTAATTCAATTTAGTTAAATTTATGTTCTAAACACAGTACCTCAAGAAACATTTCATTTATTTTCATATAGTTCAAATTGTAAATCACGTGAAATTAATTCTTCTAGAAAATACTTATTTAAAAAATAACTAACTTACTAAGAAGTACACGCTCTACGAATTTCAGAATCATTGTCACTACATTTTGTTACACTCTGTTTAAATTAAAATAATATTTAACTTTCACATTACTTGGAAAAAAGGTTTAGTTAATTCTAGAATTAACAACATACAATTATTCTGCTACATAACATGAATACAAAATTAAATATATTGCATTAAAATTATGTCTCATAGATAAAAATATATTTTACTTATGACTAATAATAAAATAGTTATACTTTGTTTCAATTTTTAAATATTTTGAAGAACATACATTGTAATTTTCTAGGGCAAGAAGGCGTATCAACCGTAGCCGTAAAAACTCTCAAAGAAAACGCATCAGAACGTGAAAAATCTGATCTAGTATCAGAACTTCAAATAATGAAATCATTAGGTCCACATCCGAATGTTGTTCGTCTATTAGGATGCTGTACAGAACGAGATCCAGTATTTGTTATTATGGAATTTATTGGTCATGGCAAGTTACAAACTTATCTGAGAGAATCCAGAGCTGAGAGACATCATTATGGGAACACACATGGTAAAAGTGGAACTCTGACTAGTAGGGACTTAACATCGATGGTTCATCAAGTTGCTCGAGGGATGGATTATCTCGCTGAGTGTGGAGTAAGTAATAAATAATTATTTACATTATGCATCATTTCTATATATTCTTAATTTTCCTATACCAATTATTTGTGTGATTATACATTTATGATGGGATTCTAAACAGTTCAGTAGCGTTACAGAATGTTTTGTCATTTCCTAGTAAAAGTAATTTACATTCGACAGAAAGACAAAATATTTTGAAGTGGTACAGATCTGTTCTGAATTCCAGTTTTTTATTTCCCTATTAATTTTTTTTGTACTTTGATTTTCAAAAATCAATCTTAAAAAATATTTAGTATATAATGTCACTTTTAAATCTTCAGTTTTATTCTGTCCTGTATTTGTGCTCACTGTGCAAGGAGATATGTATCACTAAATTTTTTTGAAAACAATTAGTTACATAACAGAAATTTTATTGGTTTTCCGTTTTAATCTTTTATTACTTTAATTCTCTTTTAAACGACGCATCGACATTTCACTGTATATTATTATTATTATGCTCAAAGTATTAACAACAGAAGTAAACAACTTTCATTTTGTTATATTAAATAGTAGACTTCAAGTTTTCTAATTTTATTCAAATATAGTCACATAAACAAAAGAACAATAAATTCTACAGTTATGATATGAATATCTATTTCTGGAAATAATTGAGTAATTTTAACTAAAACTTGTAATATAAAATTGGCAATAATTAAATAATGATATTTTTGAAATGCACTTTAAGTCTTTTTTTATAGCAAATATTAAAGTAGGTCATAAATTAGCATTTTTTCCAAAAACATGTAATAATATAATGTAGTAATTCATGTAAAACCCGTTTTTAATGAACTTCAATAACCGTCTTATTACAACGTACTGTTATGTAATTTTCTCGTTCTCATTTATGATTTATAATGACTTTATTACAAAAACATAATTTTAATAAACGATGTGCGCAGATTGTTCATCGTGATTTGGCCGCCCGCAATATCTTAATCACCGAAGAGCATACATGCAAAGTGGCCGATTTTGGATTCGCACGTGACGTGACGAATAATTCCGATCGTGTATATGAACGAAAAAGTGAGGGCAGGCTACCCATACGATGGATGGCACCTGAATCGCTTTACGATAACGTGTTTACAACCAAATCAGACGTGTGGAGTTTTGGTGTACTTATTTGGGAGGTTGTTACTTTGGGAAGTACACCGTATCCTGGCTTGTCGGCTGCCGATGTTATGAAAAAGGTATAGAAACGACTTTTAATTTAAACTTAAAAATACTTATATCTTAGTAAGTCATCTGATTAAATTAAAAGTTAGTACAGCAAATTATTAGTGATACGTGGACAAAATAAAAACCTATTGTAGTTATTAGAATTAGTTTTAGAATTATTTATTTATACATAAAGAAACATGAGTTTTATTTTAATAATATTAAAAAAAAAACTTGTTGCATATTTCTTAGCTATAACGAAATTAATTCTTACTTCAGAATTCATTAAATTAAGTAAATATAATTTATTTTTAAAATACTAGTTATTAAATAATATTCATTATATAGTTTTTTGTTTGAAAATTAATTAATACACCTTAATTCCAACGAATTTGATAGATAATTTTTGTTATGGCCAATTAAAAATAATACGTATTCATTATTTTTTATGTATATTAATTGTTTAATAATAAACAATTTATTAATGGATAATTGAAGAAGAATTAAAATAATTTTGAATTACTTTTAATTATTTTAATAAGTTTACTGCTAATTTAATAGACATCATTTTCTTATTTAAATTGTGCCAATAGTGAAAATTATTTGTTTTATTTGGTCATCTAAAATTAGTAATAAAAAATTTAATATTCAGATCACAGTTATTAGTACCTAACTTATTAATTATTAATTTTAATAAAAATAAACAAGAAATTATTGTTTTAGGTACGCGATGGACACAGATTGGACAAACCTGAACATTGCCGTAGAGAATTATACAATATAATGTATTATTGTTGGAACAAAGATCCAGATAATCGGCCATCATTCAGTGAATGTGTAGAATTACTAGAGAAACTCTTATTAACTGAAACAGACTATATAGAACTGGAACGATTTCCAGACCATTCTTATTACAATATGCTTAGTCTAAGTGGAGAAAAATTGTAATTCTGTATATAAATTATTTACTTAATAAATATTATTTTTTTAATTATCAATTACAGAATATTAAATTTTAAGTTATTATAAATCAACTCTGCAATAATACTCAACTACGAACAAAACTTATATTTGAAAAATTGTTCCTATAACATTTTGTTAAACAATAATTTAATTAATACTTTTAATTTTTATTTTGTAACTATAATAAAAATAACAATTTTAAAATATGTATATTATAAAATATTAATTTAACTTTTAAGTATACTCATAAAAATGCCAAAAAATACTTACCTTTTTTTGTACATGATTACAAAAAATATTATTAATATTTATCAGTATCAGTAATATGTACATAGAAATTAAGTTTAGTATATTTGTTTGTAACACATGTGTGATGTTAAGTTTTGTAATATAATTTTCTATCATATAATAATACTAAAAAAAGAAAATAATTTTTATATCTACAATTTATTAGATCGAGAATCATATGTACAATTTTATTAATGTGGTTAGTACCAGTTAATATTGATTCTATTAAATGAAAAATATACTTTATAAACAGCATAAATATATTTATTAAAATTATTTTACTACAATCATAAATTAAAAATTATTCTTCAGGAATTCCCAGTTCGGCGTTTGACCATTTTGATGGATCGGGATACTCAAATTCTCCCTAAAATATACATATTTTTAAATGTTTTATAAATTGTTACTTATATAAATAAAATAATGGTATAATTTTATATAACTATGTCGAAACTTATAAGTAATTACAAATATTTAAGCCTATTTTAACCTAAGAAAAATATCACCTGACATGTGAAATAAATATATGAAAATTTCCAATAATGTTCTAGTTCTTAATATATTAAATATTAACGCTGTACTCTCAATAAATGTAAGATAAAAATGAAAAATATTGGAATAAAAGACTTACGGTAATATGGTCAGGTTCTGTCCATAAATGCCAGAGAATCCACCACCACATCGTAGCACCAACTATTTTGGAAGTATAAAGTGTTGCTTTTGATGGTGGTGGTGCGGCAACACGATAAACGAACCTGGAATACAAGAATTATTAAATTTTTTTCCATTACATAACATAACCTATACGTAAATGTTATTTTAACTTACGCATGTCCAGACATATTACGGACATTTTGTACAGCCTTAGTTAGTTTTAAAACTTTAACAAACGTATTACCCCTTGAAATTAACATTTTATGCTGTTATTTACAAAAAAGTTGAAGATGTGTTTTACACCAGACTGACAGTTCTCATACCATACTGAAATACACGACAGAACAATGTTCTATGTGGCACAACAAAGTCAAATAAAATCATGCACATAATTTTTAAAAAAAAATACGCATATGCAAACAAAAATTATTTAAAGATCAGAAATTTTTATTAAAGTTTAAAATATAGCAACAATATATAAAAATAAAAAGAAATATTTTATTTTACAAATTATTTTTAATAATTTTTATTTGTTTTTGTTTGTACTACATTAATTAATGATTTATAAAGATTTTTATTTATATCAACTTTTGATTCAATTTTTTTATAATCTTTCACATTATAAATTTTTGCAAATGTTTAAACTAATTATTACTATTTTTTTCAGTTAGGTCTACAGAAAAATATGTGGTTTAATTTTGGATTTTATTAGATTTACGGCATTCTCAAATACATTATTTTTATTTGTATATCTGGCCAATTGTTATAAAAAAATTCTAAAATTTGAAATGCATAATCAAAAATTACTACATATAATGTTAGATACCACAAAATATAGTCATTTTTTGAAAATTATATATAAATTTTTTTAATTAATAGAAACGTTTTGCGTGAAAACTGAAAAAAATAATAAACTTAAACATTTTAAATTATTTTTAAGTAAAATAATCAATTTTTCGATTTCTTAAATAAATACAAAATAATATCTATGTGGTTTATCGACATAATTAGATATTTTTAATGCAATAATTGTTTGTAAATACGAAATATGATACAATGAAAAAAATCTAGTAAGTAGTAAAGTACATGATTGGCTCTTATAAACAGTTGCCGGTCGCGTATTTGGATCTATACTTAACTTAAGCGAGTTTGAATGTTAAGCTAACTTAACTTAAGAGGTCTACAATTTACAAAACCGCGAGACTCAACTCTTTGCGTCAGTCTTCATTGGATTGCCGTCCTGTAAAGACCGTTGTTGGACTTACATTTATAATCTGTAATGCCTTTTACAAATTATGTTTTTGTATTTCTATCATTAATAAATTACATTACCACAACTCTAAAACAATTCTGTTAACAATATTCATAATTGTATCGCTCATTAATTTGTTTTTTTTTTCGAAAAAATTAAACATGGATTAATTTAATTTTATTCAAATCAATTGACCTATTAATTTAATATTGACATTGTGCTTGAACTTTAAATTATATCGAGTATAATTTACATAGAGATATATCGAGTGTTGTATTAAATATTTTGAAACAAACGATAAAATGTGGTGTGAATAAGGTGTTTGTAATTTTTAATTGAAAAGTGTTGAATGTTGGTGAAATCTTGAAGATTTCAAGAAAACAGCTGATCGTACCAGGTTCTTTGCCGGCTTCTCTCGCAGACATGACCAATATAAATCGCATAAGAGTTGTCGTTCTTGGTAGTTCGCGCGTTGGTAAATCCGGTAAGTTTGAAATACTTTATTTTTTTCAGCAAATTCTCTAATTCCGTTTTCTAATTTTAATTTGATTGCAATACATTCCAACAGATTTTACTCTAATGTATGAAAAACTATTATAAATATTATAATATTAATAATATATAGCAATAAAATAATTAACAATTTTGAATATTTACAACTTTCTTGAAGTGTTTAGTTATAAACACTTTTTAACATATAGTTCTATTTAGTTTTTTTAATATGTTAAATTTATTATTGTTATTATTCAAATTAATTTCAAATTAAAAAAGTAAAAACACGGTTTAAATAATTATCAAAACTTGCTTTTAAATAAAATTATTTCAAAAGAAATTTTAAATACGGATTAGTTATATTTAATATAGCTTTTAATGTTTTACTTATAAAAATTTATTTTATAAATTTTTTAAATTAAGATAATTATTATTTTAAATAAATAAATAAAATTTTATTTTACTGCATATTAAAAAAATATTTAAAAGAAATTTATAATGACAAAAGTACCATTAAATTGATACCCAATTGGTGTCTAAATTGATAAGATGATTTTGTTTTTATTTGAATATTTATTTACGAGTAAGACAGTTGAAAATGAACCCAATAAATAATTATAAATATATTTTTCAAATAATTTATTTCAATTGCAATAGCAAATATTCATATAATTAATAATATTGACTTTGATTTAATAAACGATATAGAAATTTGACCAATACAGTAAAAAATTTATAGCAATATTAAAAAATATTTTCCATTATATTTCTGTCAAACATTCTGATAGATGAAATTGATACCGATTTTACCAAATAAAAAATAACTCGAAATAAAGTAGGTAATGTGTTTTTTTTGCGTCTATATTTTTATATCGCATTTTTGACGAGTAATAAAATAAAAATTTATGCATTTCTTCCGTCATCAGTTGTCCAAATATTTTATGAAGAATAATAAAATAAAGCGTCGAATAGTTTCAGTCTCACCACATAACTGGAACTATACAATAAAATTCTTCGCAAAAATAAAAAATAAAAATAAAATGAAAATCGTTTTTGTAGCTCAGGTCATCTGTATAGCTCATATTAAGATGCAGGCTTGTATCATTAAAAAAGATCAACCTCAATTTATTATTTCGGTATTATCAATAAAAATTCTTAAATATATTGTAAACAAGATATAAAAAACTTCAAAAACAATGAGTGAAAAATTCGAACACCTTTTTTTTGAATACCTCAGAACTGTAAATATTTTTTTGTCTTCGATGTTGTTTATTAAATTCGCATGTATAATTATAACTGTCAAAAATTTTGTTTATTATAACAACGTGTTAAATAAATATACTGCTTGTATTTATTTAATAAGATTGTTGGTTATGTTACCTATACAGTATGTTTCAGAACTGACATAATATGAAATATAAATAATAAATATTATCTAGTAACTTGTTTCTATGCTTTGTTTATTTACGTTGATTTTTAATTAAAATTTATACAGAACTTCATCCTAAAGCCTTTTTATTTTAATATATTGGTCATGTTAAATTTATATTTTTTTATAATATATAATACAAAAGATATATAAATATAAAAACAAATATATTATATAATTTTTTAAACTTATGTGCTTAGGTTGCCGAAATTCAAAATAATTTTTTTTGTAAATAGATTTTCTCAAAGTCAAATCGTTTTTCCGCAGTCGAAAACATTAAATACATTACATTTTGTTGTAATCTTTAGATACTTTTTAAAGATAAAATTTATAAATAAATGAATAAGTATACAAATATTAGTCATTTAATAGTGTAGAATTTTTATTTTTTTTGCAAAGTTTTACATTATTTATCTAAACTTTATTTGAAATAACAATTTTTATTCAACTAATATGTATGTAGATGAAGTAATTAATGTATTTATAAATATTATTTAAAGAAATAAACAAATTATAAAAAATTTAACCATCTAATTCAAACTAAATAAAATTCTCATATTATTTTTTTCTGTCCGTTAGATTATTCATAAAATTTTGTCAAATATTCAAGTATTTTTTGTGAAAATTTAATTATATTTTATGCGTAAATTAAATTAACAACCTAATATGCATTTAAAACTTATACTAATAATATTTGTATTCTTCAAATCAAACACAAATATCAATTTTTTATTTAGATTACCAAATTTATTATCAGCATGAATGAAGTCTTCATCATATTAATATTTAATAATAGTGTTCCGCTTGCAAGAAAATTTTTTAATTAGCTTTTTAATATGGTTAATACGAGTACATCCCACGCAAAAGGCGATTTCGCTGTCTGACCAAGTGTTCAAGTCACTGCGGCAACTGAACTGACTTCACCGGCTTCAGCCAAGTGTTGCTGTTGTGGTCGACACACACACACACACGGGCACACACGGTTGGTTTTCTAAAACAAGAATAAAACGGATCATTTCTCAGTCACAGTACCGTAGCTACCTAAATTTTACACCGTATCTCTGTTGATATCTCTCATATATTTTTTCTTTTATTTTTACCACTTTCACGGACCTTTACACAGACGTAAATCTTTAATATCACTCACATGTACCGGATAATAAACTTAATTTGTTCTAGGAAGTGATTTTTAGTATTAAATATTCGTTAGCTGAATCACAAATTCACAAATCAAATTCAGCGTGATAGCCGAGCGTGTTTAAGCATCAGATACTACCGAATATAATACTGAGGACTATGGTTCAAATCCGTTGGCCGTAAAATTACCACAAAATCAAGCATTAATTAAACAGAATCGGACACAACAGGTTGATCGACTGTTTATTTTAAAAGAACATTATTAGTTTAGATTACTATTCGGAACTCGTCACTGTTCTACGCGAATGTACGACTTGCAGTTTTGAAAAAGTGTCTAAATGAACGATCTCGGAACAATTATTGCAATATTTGAGGTTAAGACTCGATTTGGGCTGTAGTGTCATTGAAAAGAGAAAGAATTACAAATTACTAACATTTTTAAAAAAGGACTGAAACATTGAATATTCATTATTTATTTCTGTTTTTAGTTTATGAGGAAAGTTCAACTGTCTTTGTGTTAATTCAGTATCGTAAATTCTGGACCTGAAACCCTGCAATATGCCCGTAAATACTAAAATACTCTACATATTGTAATATACATATATATATATTAAAAATATATCTCACTGGAAATTGCCACATTTAAAGATATTTTTAGAAAAAAATTGTGCAAAGTATCTACTATACTTAAATTTATTTATTTTTACTGTTCTACTCGTATATTGCTTATACTGTTAGAAGTCATGGTATTTGATACATCTATTTCCTGCTTTTTGAAAAAATTTAAATATCTTGTTTTAATTTTGGGTTTTATTGAAACTCATGTAGCTACTCTAGTGATCTTTTAAAAAATGCCTTTTTTTATGAACTGTGCATATTTGGAGGTAGGGTATTTAAAATTTTTAATAGCGAGCTTAAAATTTGTAGCTACGCCACTGTGTTAATTGTCTGTACTTATTCCAAACTTTACTTTACCCATTATAATTTTCACTGTAAAATATTAATATTCAACCGCACGCATTAAAAACAAAGAAAACAGTACCACATCAATCGTATAATTTTTGTTATAATCTTTATGCGATATCTCCACCTCCCAGGAGACGAAGTAAGTCTATCGAGTAAGTTCAAGACAAACCCTTTGCAAAAAAATATTTTTTAGCCGAATTATTTGACAGCCAAGGTATGATTATATTCATTTTAGTTTTTACCAAATATTAATTAAATATTCATTCGAATAAGTCAAACTGTTTTAAATGATTACTTTTGCCATAACTTTATTGTCTGGATAGAAATGTTTTACGGAAACTAATTTCTGCATAATGGAAAGAGTTTGTGCCATACTCTTGCGTGATTGTGTATGTATGTATTATTTCCAATTTTATATTCATCATAGACAAATTTATTCCACATTTGAATCTTTCTGGTAATACCACATAATTTATGCAAAAATCTAATTTCCACAGCAGTCATTTTCCTTTTTAATTTTCTTTTTAATTCTCTCCAACACTCGCTACTATATTATGCAAATTAATCATATTTATAGTAACCCAAAATAGATGTTAATATTTATTATAAAATATGTAACACAACGTGCTCCAGAATTCTATATCATTTTAGCACACAATGAATAATTCATAACTACTTAAAAACACCCTATATAAATCAAAACATGTAAATGTTTCTTTTTTCGAATGTCATCCGAAAAATTATGTATGTGTTGCATTTTCGCCAAGGGTCAAATAACGCTTTGGTTCTGCGGTATAGCCTAGTTACGGCTCTGATCTTCAGTATTCAGGGGGCCCTGTTTCACCGCCAAGTGGCCGGTTGCTGTTGCTTCTATCGCCTCGCCACTTCTTGTTTTCCCGGAAGGTAATTTTAACGATCGTCGAAAAATGCAAAATCGCTTGCAAATTGTCTGGCGCCTAGATCCGTTAAAACCTGTATCCTAACATCCACATTCATTTTAGCCTAATGTAAAACATTTTGTTTTGCCTCCTTATTGGTTTGCACATTAAATTCATGCACGCTCGTTGCATGTCATTATTTTTGAAAGAATGAATGAATGCTCGTATTCGTTTTAATATTTATGCAATAATCAATATCCTTCTCATTGGATTACAGTTAATTTTCGTGCAGTTTTATTTGCTGCTGTTGGTTTCATAATAAGGCTGATTAATATAGGGATTTTAATAAATATGTTAAAATGACGCTAGGCAAGGAAGATTGATATAAACGTTTTATTAATGTTTATAATGATAATCATTATATTAATAATGCACGCCTTTAACTAGTGAAGGTCTATTATATGACGAGAGCTTTTCAATTTTAATAGTGTGATTTTAATTTATTTCGCAGAGATAGAAACACTGTGTAATAAAATTCATTTTATCTTCATATTTTACCACATAATATTTTTTTACAATTCTATTTCATCTTGAGTGAAGTTAGAAATAGTATTAAAAATATTAAACAATTATGTATTTGAACTTTAAACACAAATTTAAATGTAATTAAATAATTATTTTAAATATACTCTCTGGTTTAATATTAATAGTTACGTTGCACTAGAAAGGTCTTTAAAATTCAAAACAAGATAGTTTATAAGAAGCAATTTCTAGATTTATTGCATTGACATTAATTTTTTACGTGTAATTCAAATTTGCAATATGATTTATGATATTTCATATAGAAATAACAAATTAATTGGAATAATTTTTGCGCTAATGATAGAGTTCCGCAATTTAAAAAGTTATATAAATTTCATGTAACTTATATTTACATATTACAGATAACAAAAAATAAGGTACATATGTAATGTACATATGTAATTTTAAAATAGCTTATTTTAAATAATATTATATTTAAATTTGAAATTAAATATTTGTAGGTATTATGTGTCTACCAAATACTGTCTTAACTATATATGACAATTTATTAAATCATTATATTTTTTTAATATCTGTTGAATAATATATTTATTATATATGCGTTTTGTAATAGTTAATTATATTAGTATCTCACACAGGTGAGTTTTGGAATTAATACTCAAAATCTTTTGTGTCTAATTATTATGCTGTTGCTAGTGAAATTATTTTATTGTAATTATTTTGAAACGATATTTATGTTAAATTTAAAATTACAATTTCCTATTATATAGTCGTAAAAAAGAATGGTATTCTACTTGCATGTAATGACTATTATTCATTCGTATAAATTATGATACTCATTGAAGCACATGTCACAAACTTTTTGTGAAAAATAACCATTATTATATATTTGCTGAATAATATACTATAATATTTTTAATTTTATATATAGAAGAAAAATATATAGAATTATCTGGGCTGATATACCGTGGCCGAGCTATCGTCGTCGCAGACGTTTCGCTATACATCGTAAATAACATCCTCAGTGTTTGGTAACTGAATGACAGTTTCTGCTTTGCATTCTAGTATATATACCTTTACCCCCACTATCACTCTCTACAGGTTTCTAAGTATATATATACCAGATTACGGATTAGAAGGGTATAGAGTAACGTGAAGAAATAGTATGATAGTGTATTCTACTACTAACTCTACTAATGTAATCTAGGCTTAATGGATACGACTTTATTTAAACCATAAAAATATCCAATTGTCTTTATGGTCAAATGCGTAGAAACTCGTTTACATAATATTGGTCATAATCCACAAATTTGCGGGAAGCAAACACATTTTGAAAATCCGATTTTACCGGGAGGGTGACATTTGTCATAATTGCACAGCCAGACACAACAAGAAACGAACGACAAATACGTATAGAAAAACGGACAATAAAAAGCAGCAAAAATGATTGCTCGCTGGCTAGTACCGTATCAAAATCGTTTGCCAACTGCAGCAGCATAGGGTCTGAAACAATCTTCGAAAGCCACGAACTCTGACTTCTTTACCATTTGACTGGGAGCTGGAGGTTATATAGCCTTGCCTCTTACCTTCGGACAGGCAAAACAAAGAACCTAACTACCTTTACGAGAACTTAACGTTAGGTGTCTTGATCGTTAGGTATTACGTAGTTCGGAACGTGTTAAACTGGCCTAAATGTAATTTTGCCTAACGGCGTACTTTGAATTTCTTTCGTAACACGTTAGAAAATAATTTAGATAATCTCGGTTTAAAGACAGATAGTAAAATAATAATTTTTTTATATCTCTAACTTAAACTAAAGTTTTTTTTCATCTCGTAAATCAAATTTGAATTATCTTCTTTATTATAAAATAAGTAGTACACATTTATTTTAATATATTATTTAGGTTAAAGTTCTGTTCAATTATAGATTAAAATTCTAAACTAAAACTAAAATTAAACTAAACGTTTGTTATCATTATGAAAAAATATATACAAGTGACATAAATAATAGTAAAAAATACATAGGTATCAAAATACAAGTAACTAGTTTACAAAATTTTATAATTTTTTAATTAAACAAAGCCAGATTTTATTTAAATTAGTATCCTTACACTTTTTTTTGTAAATTTCTATTGCTTCTCTTATCAATTTACTGTTAATATTTTTAGATCTTTCAATTATTATTTAAGTATCTTCAAAATTCATGAAGATTTTTCTAAAGCATGTTTTGATGAAAAAAATTAAACAAAATTTCATTATATGGCTTTTTTATTTTAATATATTATTGTCTACATAAAAATAATAATATATTATTATATATCTATATATCATTAATATCAGAGGTTATAATACTCAATTTATTATTTATACAGAACAATATAATATATATTATGAATATAAAAGTCGGAACAAGCAAAGTTAAAATCAGAAATTACCTTGACACAGTCGCAGTTGCAGGACGATTTTTTTCGTCGTCATGGTAACGAAAACAATGTGTTGATATTGTTGTAAACTGCATTCTTCGATAATAATAATGTCGTAGTTGCGGATTGTTACGGGTACAAAAATCGACATTTATCACGATATATAAGCAATTTGTTGTCGGGTTGTTTATTGTTGTTAAAGATCGGACTTGTGCAATCGCTTTTGTTTAACCACAACTATTGTTTACAATTGGCTGTTGTCTGATTGGTTGCATCACGATGAGTCAGACAAATGAAATATTATTAAATGTTTTCATTTGTATATTGACTGCATGTGTTTATGAAAAACTTTTTAAGCATAGTTTGTTCATTCCTTATAAACTCATTATGTGTGACGGTCATTTGTAGATATTTTGTAAACATATAGGGTGGTATTACGAGCTCAGTTTTAACTAATACAGGATTTAAAACAACGTAACTGTTGTAAGTGCAGGACAAAAACGAATGAACTAAAACATCCAAAAATCGAGTGCGTGGTACGACTCATTATATTTAAAATTTGTGCCACACCCTTATTGATACGTGACATGATTAAGTATATATATATATATATATATATATATATATATATATATATATATAAATATATATAATTTTAAGTAAAAGAAATTCCATAAAATATTGAAATCTTTATATATGTATTAAATACAAATAATAATTTTCTCGCTTATGCGCCTGTTGGTATCTCCAGCTATTTCACTTAATTTCAGTCTTCAATTTTATTTGATTTTATTCTAAACAAAAAACTTTATTATACAGCATGCTGCCCCGAGTTTATAGTCTGTCAGAATAATTAAATTTAAAATAACATTAAAGATTCATTTTATTAATATCACATCTAAAAGTGCCTTAATTATATTGCTATATAACACAATATTAAAAATATATTTTATATTGCATTCATTGCAGAACCTGTTTCTTAGCTATTTTATTAGATTATTATTATTTGATTTTACAAAAAAAATGGAAAATTATAAAATTATAAACCGTACGCTATTTATAAGAACATAAAAATTTGTTTTTTTTAATCATTTTGCACTGTTGACTATATATATATATATATATATATATATATATATATATATATATATATATATATATATATATATATATTGCTTTCTTCTTAGAAATCTGTTAATGCAGTGTAGTAAACTTGTAGACATACATTTTCGAAATTTTCAAATTGATTTTGTCTTTTTGGATTCCACATTTTTTTTCCTTCTCGTCGAAACGAAATGAGATTTTAAGTTAGACATTCTTAAAACACTTTTTTGAAAAGAATGCAGCGACTTATTTTTCAGAGAGGCCATTAACAGAAGTAAAACAGATTATTAATAATTTTAACATCGCTTTGCATTTGATACCAACAACTTTCATCTTTCAAAAACATAATACGCCTCATATTTTATTAATATCGTTTGTAATTTGTCATCTTCTTTAGAAATATAATTGTTTATTTATGAATAATAATTTGCAATCAACTTATTTTTATTGTACAGAAAATAATATTATTTTTGTACAAATTGAAATACTTAATTAATAAAACACTTTATTTACTTGGTTGATGTATGATTTTTATTATTAACGTGACGAGTGTTTTGTCTTTGCTGACATCTCTGTAATTTGTGATATATTAAAACTAAAATTTATTAATATTTAAAAAATATTTTCGGATATTATTTAAATTAATATTTCAAAGGAAAATAGTATATTTAGGCCCAGTATTTTCAAATTTTGAAATAAATTTATTATATTATTTTCAAATTAGCTTGTGACATGTTTGTCATTTATTCTGAGAAAATATTTTCTTTTTTGCTTTTGCAGCCAAACCTAACATTTACTACCACACATCAACGTAGGCACCGAAACAACATTGTATATACTTAAACGGGCTTCTTTGGAAACATTTACATTCCTATCAAGCACTCAAAACCTTACAACCAGCGTTAACACTGCTTTCAATTTCACAATCAAAGCGATCATCCTTAGATACTCAAATACTCAAATTCATCAACCTGCTCTAAACTTGTACCATCAACAGATACTGGTCCTTAATAATGATAATAATAAATTTATGAGACGTATGTATGTGTACTTTGCAATCTAATAGTGGAAACAGTTATATAATGAAGTTGAAACTGCTTATAATAAAATATGTTTTCTACATCCATTATAGGTATTATTTCATTATCATTATTAACAGCAGTAAAAACATAAATTCTTCTATCTTTAATTGTTTAAGTACATTATTTTACTTATCTAGAGAATTATTTTCAAAAAAGTATGTCAAAAATTATGTAATTAAATTTGTCAATAAACAGAGAAGCATTTAATTATTTTTTCCGTTTTCTATTTAAGATATTTTATTTAGAAACGTTAAAAATGAATAAACGTTTGATTAAAAGAATATATTTTAAAAGGTATACCTTTGCATAGACGTGCGATGAGTAAATGTTTCCAAGTAGTAGGAATAGACGAGCATGTATGAGAGGTATTATGAATATGAATGAAGCTAAAGTTACTTGTCTAGACAGTGGAAACAGTTTGTTCCACACAGTTTTGGGTACATGGCGTGATTGTCAATGTATGTAAAATTAATATTTTAAACGTAACATTTTTTAGTTAACTTTTAATTTGAGAAATAAATATTCTTTACCTAGGTCAATAACATTTTTTTTTTATTAATAAATAATTAAAACAATTGATATTTGTAACTTGTTTGAACTTGATTTAGAACTTTATTCATCTGACAATTCTAAGCTATTTCTATTACTTAGAAATTTTAATTACGTAATGTTACTAATGTTAGTAATAAGTACTCATTTTAAAAAATATTAACTAAAATTATTTGATTATATTTAGAAATGACAGTTTTAAAGTTTATTATTTTCTGCGGATATACTAAGTATTTATCACAACTTTTTTTACTTTATAATTAAAATATAAAAATGATTAAAAAATGGAAATACTCGTAAATTGTCTAGTAAATTACGGTTGAGATTATTATTATGCACTTTGTGAAATAATACAGATCGATTATGAAAAATCTTTTCTCAATCTTGGTATGTAAATAACATTTTATATCAACGAATTAAGAATGTTAAAAATTATAGTTTTAGATACAATTATTTTTTCTCTTTTATTCCTATAGTGACTACGTCAGATTTTGTGCAACATAGTTATTCATCAACATTAAAATTTCGATAGCAATTAATATTTTATATAAACAATAAATTACAACTAGATGACGTTTTATATGTTATAAAATACGAATATCAGACAGTGCAACAGTGAAATGTGTAATAAAATCTATTTTATTTGTTTAAATTTTTTCCCTTTCTTTCTATCGTTTGACCAAATCGATGCACGTGAACTCAAAGAGTAGAAGTTGTGTAGTACTTTGAGGTATAAATTGGAGAGTTGTACGAGATTTATAGAGGCGATTTTCCCGTGTTTTGTATGTAAAGGCCCCGTGATAGAGGCTGGAGTTTATCACACTTGGGGACTAATAAAACGTTCGAGACCTAGCCGAGGCGAGACGAAGCATGATACAGCTGACCGCTACGAAAGGGTCAATTGCACTTAGAGGGGTCTTAATGGGAGTTACGATGTGTTAAATGACCTAAATGGCGGGGGGGGGGGGAGATTTTCTAAATTTAGATTCTCAGATTCTAATTGGGATACATGTTTCTGTCATTATATAGGTATAAATTTTTAATTGACATTTTTAGAATGTAAATCTTTTGTGACTCACAATAGAATTTGCCAAAATTTTATTCTATTTTAAGAAATATTAATATTAAATATTAATATAAGACTATTAATCATATAGCAAAATAAAAAAAATGTCAAAGCTCCTGTATTTTATAATACTAAAATGTTGCTTTGTTTTTTGTTGTATTAAAAGTAAAATGCACATTATTTGTATTTTTTAAATTTGTATTAACTTAGACTCTGCAAATAATAAGTGGTTTTGTATTTTAAAAAATATTATTTTGAGAAAGAAATGAATAAAAAAATCTTACATCTAATGATAGTAGTAACAATAGTGTTTTTTTTTTGTAAAGTTATTGAAAACTTTAGCTATTGAATTCAATTTGAAAGAGTGTATAATTAATGACCTATAGTTTTAAAAAATCATCAATACGATCGGACATATATATTATATCCCCGAATTTTTGACAAGCCACATTTATCATAAACTTTTTTTTCCTCGGCGATATAAAACTACCACTTAACATGTCTGTTATTTCGAGACTACCCAGCGACTAACAAGTACTATATACGGAGTGTTACCGTACGATTTTGATGATATTTGATATACCGAACTGATAATAGGAAAATGAGGCTCATATATTTTCAAAGCTGTCATGTTTGGTTAGATTTTAAGGGGTTAATATTTTTATGTTTATTTTTTTTACGGCGCGTTTTTATTTTCAATTAGACAGTCGTACTTCAGTGGTAGTAGTAATTGGTAGTCTAAAGGTTGTCAATACATGCTATTTATATTAGAATATAAATAAAAGTATTTTTGAAATTGTTAGATATTTTAGACTGGAACTGATATCAGTTATGTATGAGTGATTTGGAATGACTTTTGCATTGTAGATTTTTTGTTTGATTGTAATATAACTGCACTGTAATATATGGAATATATAGCCTCATGCATCTTTCAATTATATACAGGTTGGAGCAAAAGTAACCTTCACGATTTTTAATTTCAATATTTTTTTCTGGAATTCATATTTCCGTTTTCCGAAAAAAAGTAACGATTTCTATTCTTTCTGCAGGCGTGTATTGCTACATATCGAAACTCAAATATTTATTTTAATCTAAAAAGAGAAACTCAATAAATATTAATTCCAGAAAAAATTATTGAAATTAAAAATCTTGAAGGTACTTTTGCGCTATCCCCTATTAGAAAAATCAAGTTTCGCTTGTAAACGACAAGTTGAACCCTTTAAATAATTAATAATTGCTTGTTAAATAATATATAGAGGATTTTTTCAAAGTCAAAACATATACTAAAATAATTGAGAGGAGTCTATTTTCACTTGATGCAAACGTGAAACAATTGAAATCTCCACCCCTTAGTATGTTTACATGCAAATATTAATTTTTGTGTATAGTTTTTTCATGTTTTGGTATTGAAGTGAAATACTTTTCTGTATTTATATTGCAAAAAAATTAAATATTATTTTGGCAATATATTTATTAATTTTTAAAGCAATTTCAAAGTTATACTGAATATAATATTTCAAAGTAAAACTTATAAAGTATTGGTAACTATAGTATGATCGCAAAAGAATTAGAGTTGAATCGAGGTATAGTACATATAATTCACGTAGTAAGTAGTAAGCATCTTATAGGTTATAAGTTATAACTGAACCGCGTTGATCGTGTGACTTAAGAGTTAGAAATAAAGTAAGTCTTGGTGATCGGACCGAGGTCCTTAACCTATTCGTTACACCCTTATCCCCACTTCTTAGTTTTATCGTTTAGATCCTTCCATCCTGGTTGTTATAACAACAACAACAACAGCCACTTTGAACTATAACTGAGAGGACATACAATCGAGATTTTGCAAATAGAGTGATAAAAGCTTGGCTTGAAAATCAGTTTTAACTAATACCAGTTGTAAAACAAGGTAAATGTCATAGAAGTATAGATATGAACTGATGCACCCAAAAACCGAGCTAGTGTGATTTGTCTCTCTATAAGATTTATAAAAACTGATATAGGTATCAAATTTGGAGAAGAAACAGTTAATTTGTACAAATTTATAAAAAAAAATAATATTAAATAATAAAAAGTAAAAATAAAGTATTTATATAAAATTTATATCATTATCATTATATCATTAACATGAAAAAAAAAATAAATTATGCATGAAATGTGAAAACTTCAAACATTTGACAAAAATGAGTATTTTAATTATACATATTTAAATAATACATATTTTTGTTTTATATAAAAAAAAAACAAAATACATACTTAAATTAGAATACATTATTTTGGTTATGTATCATGTGCAATTGTGTGCAGAAAATTAAAAACAAAAATAAATTTTAACTAAAAATTCATGTATATTTTATGAAATGAAATTTTATGTGTATAAATGTTCAACAAATTAATTCTTCTAGCAAATGTGTTAAACATTCAATTCTTATTTCAAAAAATTTTTAATAGTCGAAAAATTAATTTTTAATTATTTATCTTCCCCCCCCCCCTATTTGATAAATATAATGTTAAAGTTAAATTCAAAATAAAATTATAAAATTTGTTACAATGTTTACTAAATTTTATAAAATATTTCTTATTTTAACACGTTAAAAAATCCCATAATTTTTATTTCAAATTAACGTTAATTTCAATAATTATTTAGGGATAGTAAAGAATTCTTTAGAACTCATTATATTAAAATAAAAAGGCTTTAGGATTAAGTTCTTTATAAATTTAATTAAAAATCGATGTTTTGAAGTACTCTACTTACATTATTATAAAAAAAAATTTGAATAGAGTATGTTGAAACGTTGATTTTTAATTAAAATATATACAGAACTTAATCCAAAACCTTTTTTTTTAATTATTTAGCGAGTATTGTATATTTATAAATACTACATAGAAATAAAGTGACTAACTTTTTTTGAGCTAAATCAGAACAAAAATTACTAAAAATATGTAAAATTCAACATAAAAAATCATTTCACAAACACACAATGCAAATAAGATTTCATAAATTCACTTAAAAATAATAATGTAAACGATATATTCCGTATTGTAAGTTCAAATGCTAGAATTTACGATGCTAACAATATTACTTATAATATTATCTATATTATAATTAATGTCATTAATCTGGAGAAATTATAGCAAAAATCTGGAAACTGGAATCAAATAGTTGAAAACTAGGGAGGTGGTGGTTATTTCACGTAGAATAGGAAATATAAATAGGTTATGAAGTAGGACCTAACCAGTTTGCTTTATTGTGCCAGTGGATTGTGACGGGACTGGTAGTTGCGTTCCTGTTCGCTATAGCCGTTGATAAAAGACTGATTGGTTTCAGTCAATTCATGTAATAGGTTCAGTGATCGCAATGCCAAAAGGCAGCAGCAATTTAAGTCTTTCTTGTAGAATAATGGCAAGTGGAAGAATTTTTTCTGTAGTATAATGTTTTTCTTACAAATGTTTCAATTATTACAATTATTTTAAAAACAATTAGGAGCTTTAATATTAAAGAATAAATTATATACTGCAGTCGAATAGTCTCTCCATTTACGCGAGTACCTAATTAGTTTCATGAAAACAAAATAATACAGAAAGAGTTGGTAATATGTATCAAACTTCCGTATGTTTAAAAATGTAAATCTGACGTTTATAAATTTTGTTGAGATTATATGGTTAAATATGATAGTATATATAACATTTACTATTTTTAAAATATAAATGAAACGAAAATTAATGATTGAATAACACCAAATAAAATCGAATAAATTGTTTATTTCTGTTTTTTATATTTTGATATTTCAGTGTTTTTCAGTCCTCAGCTGCGCTTGTGCTATCTTCAGCCAGTTGTAATTTTAACTATAATTTACTAATTATTAATATTCAACATAAACATTTAAAAATATGTATCACTTTATGTAGCGTAAAGTTTCGATGGACAGTTAAAAAATTCAGATTTTAAGTTTTATTGGATGACCCTATTGTAAATCGGAGCCGTATAATTTTGCGAACAAAGAAATAAAAATAGATTTTGCCGACTCTATTTCCTGAAGCTCTATGGTATTTATTAATCGTAAGTGCAAAGAAAGTGGTATGAAAACACAATAAGCAATAGCTGGAGTTGGAGAGGTATATAAGCACAAGCACAAGCACAAAATCCTATCTGGAAACTATTATTATTAGTTTTCAATCACACACGAAATGTGGAACTAATTTCGTCCTATTTTATGATTACCGTTAAAATGCTCTCTTTCTTTCTTTCTTTATACGCTTTATGCTGTGCGTGCGTGCGTGCGTGCGTGTGTAAGTACATGTGTACGGTGTGTGCTTGTATTGAGTCATTTTCAAACATTTCCTGGTTTGTATATAAATGTTCATTGTTGTATACAATATGCATTATTGGCTTCGATTCCGATATTGGAACTTCTAGTTTAATTTTTCTATAATTTACGTCAAGAACTTATTAATCAAATTACTAAAATATATATTTGCCAAATACATCTATATTGCATATTAAAAAAAATTATTAGCTTTTTTTTTAATTACTATTACAGAACTATTTGATGTTTGAGTAAAAACTAGAAATACACTAGCCGGAAGTATAATATTACTTCCAGTATAGATCAAATTAAACAATTAAATACAAATTAGTTACTAAATTAAATGTTTCAATTTTGAAACACTTATACTCAAAAGATATAAAAATAGATAGTGAAAAGAGTTTGTGCCACATCATTTTGGGAATATGGCGTGATTGAGTATGTATGTATTTCCATTTAATTGAATGTTTTCTTTCCATCTAATATAAATACTGCATTGAATTTGATGAATTTTAGAAAATACGTCAACTTCGTATAAAATTGGCGGAATATTAATAAAATTTTTAATAACATTTAACTATTTGATATATTTTAAGAAATCATATATTTAGATGAGTGATATTATTATCAAATAATAATGAAATTATTAAACATATATATTTCTTAAATAAATTAGAAATTACGATTAAAATATAAGAATTTTTTACTCAATTTTATAAACAATTGTTAAATGTTTAACAACGATGTTAAAAACATATTTAAAACCGGTTAATGTTAAATCGTTTATTAATTTTAATTAATGTACAATATTTTTCAAAACTCTAGCAAATAAAGTAAGTTAACTTAATTGATTGTATAATTTTTTAAATTTACAGCGAAAGTGATATTTGTACTTCCTGTCAGTGCATTTTGTTTTAGACAGCACCAAATAGCCCTGCAATAATATTTTTTAAAAAACAAATATAATCTTATATAATACGTGAATTGCTTACATTCTACATAATTTCGCATTTTGTTGACTATAACAGAAAAAAGGCAAATACATTATGTTGTTGTCATCAAATAACACATTTTATGTAATTCTACTTTAAATTTTCTAAATTATAGTTGGAAATAGAATAATAATAAAGTTATTAATTAATTAAAACATTTGATTAATTAGTTTTTACAATTTTGTTATTACGATTGTTTCAACTTTTCGGTTATCAGCAGGAGTTTGTTGCAAAAGCTTTTTTTGATAAAAAAAATTTGTTTCATCAAATGTCAACTACCGAAAGTTTAAATGTTTTTAAATTTTGAATTTAAATCATTAATTTTTTTTTGTAAAAGTATGTACAAACAGAATACCTTTTTTATCTTTATGTTAAATTCTAGCAACTACATTCTACGTTATATATATCCAAAGGTAAAAGTAAAGAAAAAATTCCGTGATTTAACATTAGTAGAAAATCGTTTGTTAGGTTAGGTACATGCACGGAATAGTCGCGTCAGCGGTGTATAGTTATTGTAGAACACGAAATGGTATAGATCGTGACAAGTTCAGCTACATGGAGGTCGACAGCGACATTACAGCTTACCAGAACGCTTACAGCTACCGAATCCCGCTACAGAAGTGTATGTATGTATCTCTGTAACAACTTCCACATGTCAATGCGTCACCTTTTCACTGTCACACACATGTAGGTGCAACGACATACTGCATTTCGCTGACTACGACAAAATGTAAGAAAACGAAAAAAATATGTAGTGCCTTACACTGTGTTGTTGTCATCAAAGTAACACATTCAATTTGTTAGCAGATTTTTCCGAATAAATTGTTTCAATGAACTAGATTTGTTATTGTAAAGACATATACTATGTCACGTCGACTCTTAGTTAATTTTTATTTTAATATTTTGTTTAGTATAGAAAAAATTTGCTTTAGAGTTAAGATTTTTACTAAGTAAATAAACTGTAAACTTATATTTTTTTAAAAGAAATAAAAATTTTAGTAAAAAAATTAATAGTAAATAATAGTACAACTATTTTAAAAGCTTTATATGAAATTATTTACTATATAGTTTAGAAACATTTACTTTGAAAAGTGATTTCTGTCAAAATTACTTTTGACGTTTACTTAAAATTACTTATTAAATTAAATAAAACGCCTTTAAGTTGTAGTTCTGTATTAATTTTTATTAATAACCAAACTTTTGAAGTATTCAACGTACATCTTTATCATGAAAAATAATACATATGACATACAAATAAATAAACAAAATATAGAAACAAGTTATTTAATCATTTGTTTCTATGTTCTGTTTATTTACTGTATATGTCATTTGTATTTTCTTGTTAGAGTCCTTGTTTTATGTTGTTTTAGTATATTTGTTTAGTCCTAATCTTATTACAGTTGCACTGTCTTAAAACCGATGTTTTAAAATCGATTTCAAAAATAACTTGTAGTACTAACCATTATTTAGATCTACTGTGTAGAGAGTCTTAAAATTGACTACAGATTAATACAAAAATTCCAGAATTTATTAAAATGTTTATTATGCTATCCAAGATACTTTACAAATTTCTAGAATATTTGTTTTAACATATCGTTAATTGTAATAGTAATGTTACAGAATAGGCTTAATTTTCTCTTATTATTAATTAATTTTTAATTTGATCACATATAGTTAAACAATTGAAAATAGACATTATTCAGCAATATTTAATTGAAATGCGATATAATTATGACTCAAAAAAAAAATAATGAAATTAGCAATAAGTTAAAAATTTACTATTATATAATTTTTGTAACATAATATTACTGTTCATAGTACAATTACTAACTATTAAATATTTGTGTAGTCAACAACATTTTAATATCAGTTTGCAATGACATTGATTTTTTTTTTGAAAAAATTCGAGAACCTTTTAGCACTGTTACCTGATTTTGCTAAATGAAAATAGATGTCACTCTTAGTAGGTGGTCCTAGAAGTATCCGGATTTTTATTAGATACATGCAGCAAAGATAATATCGCCTACAACTAATTATTTGCATTCTAGACTGACAATTCTCAATGCGCCTTTACAAGATACAAAGAATACTTTAAATAACTCTACCTATTTTATTAGCTGCACGCTGAAAACAATTGACTTCTTCTATTAGATAACATTCTCTAGTTTCTAATTTTCTTTATTTTCAACGTTTTAACCATGAGTATTTTCTAATTAAGACTTTTGACTTTCAATTGAAAAACTTTGAATCAAGTTGCTGGAATAATTTACGAATATTGTTAAATTTTAAGAAGGTTTATGTTTCTTAATATATGTGGTTTGATATTTTATATATAAAAATTATTAATCAATCTATATTTTAATATTGATTTAGAATTTAATGCTGCAAAAATATAAAAGAGAAGTGACTGCTGTGGAAATGAGATTTTTACGTTGGGTATGTGGTGTAACTAGGAGGAATCGTTTATGAAATAGATTAGTGTATGATGAGTGTGAAATTGAAAAAAAATGTTGTTGCAAAATTTGGTGTTGGTCAGTTAAGTTGGTTCGATCATCTTGAACGAATGTCTAATGAACGTTTAATTAAAAGAATTTCTATGAATGTTTGCGTGGACGTTTTCGTGGACGTCTGATGATTAGTTGGAATGGTATGATTGAGAGTGATTTGTTTGAGCGAAAGTTTCCAAGTAGTAGGAATAGAAGAGCATGTGTGACAAAATATCATAAATGTGGATGAAGCTAAAGTTGTTTGTCTAGATATAGGGATGTTTGGAGGAAACTGATTTCGGAATAGTGGAAAGAGTTTGTACCACATCCATTTGGGTACATAGCGTGTTTGTGTATGTATGTATTTATATATATATGTATATATATATATATATATATATATATATATATATATAAATAAATATTTAATGTAAATAGACTGTGTTGGTTGGTCGGAATACCTGTGACTTAACCGAACAAGACGTCTGACCGGAGATCGGAAAGTTGCGAGTTCAAATCTCGTCAGGTTACATAGTTTTTTTTTTTTATTATATTTCCAATTTATTTATAATTAATATTAAATATTAATTACTTGAATTGTTAATATTTCGACCAAGACTTCTCGAATAAAAATTGACTTTTCATTAATTATTAGAATTTTTTACTGTGTATAAGTGACTCTTATATTGACATCTCTTAAAATACTTGCACTAAACAAGTACGCATATATTGTATATATATTCCAATTATAAAACCACAAAAATGAATTTTAATAACCGATGTATGACAGTGTAATGGTTTATAAATAGACATATATTTATCTGTAAACTAGCTTAATACTAGATCACGTATGTAAATGTTTTGTCTCGATAGCCAGTTTTTTTTTTTTCTTCTTTTTAAATCATATTACGGTCATATCAATTTGCATAGAATTTTATTTAAATGTAATATCGTAATTTGTTTTCACTGGCCAAGTTGGCTCTATCCAGTTTTAGTTTATGGGAACATGTTGGAACATATGAAAGTGTTCATATAAAACGCCCATGCACTTTATGTAGTACATACGAATTAGTGACTGTAAATATAGAAATCATTTCAGAATGGTCTTTTCAATTTGCTTCATCGCTGCTTTATTCAAATCTGATCATTTATAAACGACGCAAATTGGAGAAAAATTTGCTACTAAAATCGTGCATTACATTAATTTTATAAGTATAGTAAACTCTGTTTTATCCGGCACGTGAAAAAAATTGACATGTTTTTAAATAACAAAATTTGCCTGATGAAAGAGTGTGCATATTTAAGTTTAATAAAAAGCATAATTTAACACATAGATTTTTGATATTTAATTTAATTAAAATGGTTCGGTCATCTTGAACGAATAGTTTTAACACCAGAGACCTTTGGGGTCCGAGTCTAACACGCTACCACTGGCTTACGGCTGCCTATATATCTTGGTCTATAGATAATATAAATAGTAAAATAAATATGTTTCTATAATCAAGGTAACATTTTTTTTTTATTTCAAAATAAAAATTTTCTTACATATTGTATCGTTAAAAGTTATTGCATATACAAAATTTCTCTTAATGCATATTGTTTTATATATATATATATATATATATATATATATATATATATATATATAACCGTAAATAAAATAAAATATCTGGCATATAAATATATTCTATCAATAAGTCAGTGACCGTCCATTAGAAAAAATATTTTTACGACTTAGATATTTAATGTTAATTTTTTTTATTTTAATTTTTGTTTTTATACATATGCAAAAATCATGTAACAGTTTTTAAACAACATATTAACAAGACAAATGACTATCAAACTATTTGAAGTATTACATCTCCAAAATTTTTTTCATATCTAATATGATTTTTGGTTTATTATTTGCAAAATTTTGCTATGAGAATTTTTATATTCTCAAATATAAATAAAGAGAGAATTTGCAAAGATAATAATAATAAAAACTAACTATTTAACTGCGTTATTTACGATTAAGTGATTAGAAATAAAACTTTGTCGTAAGTAGAGTATTATTTGTAATTATATGTAAATCCTGTTTTACTTACAGTATTCAACATTTATAGGAACAGAAACAAAAATATTTTTTTTTTAAATTTTTACCGCCTCTTGGCCTAAAACCATAATTAGTTATTTAAAAAGAAATGAAATAGCATTTGAATAGTTTTGGTTATCGTACAAAGCGATATGCAAATTAAAGTGGAGGTGGATGTGTAAAACACTATACAAACAAGAAAAAAAAAAGAGAATAAAACAGAGAGGAAAAAGGTTCTTTGAAAAGAGGTGTTGTAATATAATGCTTTTGCTGATGTCTGTCAGAAGCTAAGGTGCAAGGTCAATGCGATTAGCTATAAGTTGTATTCTTTTTTCTTCATTCATCAACTTTAATTTGCACGGTAGAAAATTCTTATTTTTTATTTTTACGATAGCATTAATATAATAATATATTTTTGCAATTTGGGACACACACATATAAAAATAAAAGTTGGCAAAGATGTAATTTATGTTTTAAAATATGTAATTTATATTCTAAAATAAAACGATTATAGGTTGTAGTTCTGTATTAATATTTATTAATAATCAACGTTTCGATATACTCAACATATATTTTTATAATTTTTCTTGATAAAGATGTACGTTGAGTACTACAACTTAAAGCTGTTTAATTTTTTATATTTTTTTAAACAACAACTATGTAAACCAGTGGTAAGCAAACTTTTTTGTCGAAGGTCACACACGTATATACATAATCATACATACATACAATCATATAAATGTAAATTTATATTAAACTATTATTTAATTGAACTATTTGAAAAACTCTTATTTTTAAATGTCTACAATTTTTAATTTTACATTTATTTCTGTTATGTATTAAATATATTCTGGCAAAATATAAACTTTTATCATAGTAAAAAATATTAAAACAAAATTAATGAAGACGAAGGTTGAGTTCGTCAAAACGTCGATTAATAAATATTAATACAGAACTTAAATCTAAAGCCATTTTTTTTTTCCATTTTATCATAAAAATTAACTTTAATATATATTTTTTAAATTTATCTGTTATCAAATCTATCAGTTAAATAAAATTTTACTGCCGTATGTATAATCAAATATAAGAAAATATTTAAGTGAGATGATAGAGACAAAAACGGAATAAATAAAAAAGAAATTAATGTATTTAAAATTAAAATAATATACATATAAAAGAAATTTCTTTCCTCCCACAATAAATTCGCAGACATAATTCTCAATGTTCAGTGTGTGCTCATTTTTCTAAAACAACTGTTCATATTTGTTGAATGGTGTAGGTCAGTAACATAAAAACACAACTTATTAATTTGCATTACTTTCCATTACATTTACTATTTACTAGGATCCTATCTATACAAAATGCTTATTGTTTCTACCGATGAAAAGTATAAATTTCTGCGTATGCGAATACATGTTTTTACAACTCTTCAATTTCCAAATACAATGCTCAACCATTTGAAATTTTGTTATTATGTGGGTGTATGAATAAAAATCGTGTGTCGTGTTTAGGCATTTTCTAATCAAATGTTTTCTAAACTTTTTCTGGTAATGTGTCACTTTTTTTAATTAATTGACCAATTAGAAATTATCATTGAAAACATTTTGTATGAACTTGAATCAAGCAAAAATATTCAGTATTTCCAATTGTATTTATTCTTAATATCAGATTGTAAGAAATGAAAAAGAATCGGCATTAGACGTAACAGGAATAATTAGATTTGAAAAAAAAGTTATATTTGTTACACTATTAATGAATGGTTCTATTTTAAAATATGTGCAAAAAAATATTAATTTAAAATTAATTAAAGATTTTTAATTAGGTTGTAGAAGATATTAAAAGTAACACATAGAACACATGACAAAACGGCTATAATAGTAAAACAGGGTTATAATTTTAACTTACAAAAAAAAATGTAAAACGCAAATGAGTCTTACAACAAAAAATTAATTAATATTAGAATATTAGAAATAGATTAAATAATAACATAAAAAATATGTATATTAATGAGATATACTTTTTTATTAGACTTGTTAATTATTGTTTCTAAATTACATTTTACATTACACTTTACAATAGTTAAAAAATATTAATTATTCATGAATTTTGCTGATTCATTGTTTTGTGCAATTTTTTTTTTAAACAAAACAAATATATATGTAGATCGAGTAACCTGAAGTTAAATATTTGTAATTAGAATAGAGTGTTAATCTTATTCACACTTCCCTACTTATATCGAAATAAGTTTGATGTTTTAGTAGTAAATGATATTGGTTCTGAACTACATTATAAGTTTTATTGATAAGTTTTAGCTACTTCTCATGGAACATTCTCTATATATATTTAATTAAAATTAATGAAAAATATGTTCGACGAAGATTTACATTCACTGGTACAACTAGAAATAAATATTTTTTTAATTATAAAAGTAACAAAATAATTACGCGTGTTACAAGAAAAAAAAATACTAAATAAGGGTTATAATTTTTCTTTGAAAATTATGTACCTTATTAAAAGATGCTTAGAAATAAATTGCTTGTATTTTAATAACTTTGTATGCACTTATGACCAATTATGTTAGCTGGTTCGTAGATATCTCATAAAACCCTATACTTGTACAGTATGTATGTATGTTTGTGTTTAATTATGTGTATATGTAATTACGTTTTATTTGTTTAAAGTACATTAGTAACTTGTAATTAACAAACAACGCACATAAATAGAGAAACATAGGTTATACTATTTTAGTTGGTGTAGTCGTGTAATTGCAGAGATGGAACTTTTTCTTAATTATTTTCTAATTAATTAGGCATATTTGATATTTAATAATGAACGTTATTTTTTTCAATTAATTATATAGTTAAGTCTTAATGTTAGTTTATTTTAATTGTGGCAAAATATACACGCTTTGTAAGTCGGCGTTAAAATTACACAAAAATTTATATAATTTCACATTCTTAAGAGATTAAATTGTTTAATATAATATGGTACTACTGTTTTGTACAAAAAATTAATACTAAAGAATATCAAATATTAAAATTATTTATGTACTTTTAAGATGGTATGATTGAGAGTGTTTTGCATGAGTGAATGTTTCCAAGTAGTAAGAATTGAAAAACATGTGTGATAGGTATTATGTGGATGTATAGCTAAAGTTACTTGTCTGTATAGGAAGGTTTGGAGGAAACTAATTGCGGATTAGTGGAAAGAGTTTGTGCCACACTCTCTTTTGGATACATGGCGTGATTGTGTATGTATTGTGTAACAAGGCAAATAATATATTTTTTTTTCGGAAAAAATTAATATGTTCTCAACTACCAAAGCCCAGCTGTATTATTTCACTGAGATGCGTAGCATCCAGAAAAATAAAAGTATGCGACTATAATAGTTTTATTAACTATGGTTTATATATTATTTGTCTATTACTAACACAATTTAAACTAAAGTTGAAATTTTGAGTGAAAAATCTCAAATTTAGTTTATATTAGTTTATTTCACAGATATACACTTATGAAGATTTTTTTTTGTTATTACTAACACATTCATTTTTATTATTTTACTATTTTTATATTAATAATAAAGTGAAAAGTTTTAATATAAAATGTTTGGTTTTAAATATCTTTCGCAAAAACTAGACTTTTAAAGTGTTATTTTTGACAATAAATGAATAGATTTAATTGAGAATCTTTAGAGAAAAAATACTTTATTCGTGCATTATTGTTAATAAGTGATAAAATGATTTAGAACTGTCAAATGAGTGAAATACCGAATCAAATTTAAAAGTAACAGATACCAATTGTTTTTATTATTTACTAGTTGGAGCAAATAAAAAATGTGTGCTCTTCACGGAGAAAAACGTTTTTTATATTAATAAAAAGATTTATAACAAATATATATATATATATATATATATATATATATATATATATATATATATATGCGACAATAATGTCATACGGTATACAAGCGCAGAAAATTCTATAAATTCAATGGATATCGACCGTGAAAGCCTGAAGATTAATAAATATTTATTTAATTTAAATTAATTTATTTGGAGTAATTAGCTCTTAATTTAAAACAAATATTTGTTTGTAATAAACAAATATTTTATTATTAACTAAATATTTATTTGCCACTATTGAAAAAACTATTTATTTGAAAAAAAAAACTGGTTTTCTTTACTCGAAAGAATCCTTTTTCTCCAAATAAATATTGGTGTATTTTGAGGCTAGTATTTATCTTTCGAAAATCCTAAAATTCTGAAGCAAATAAAAATTAAACAAATTATGACTTCTAATTCACATAAATATAGAAACCAGTAAATTTGTATAACAACAGTTACATAGCCAGAGGTCTAAGCTTCTTTTGTTAATAGTACATGAAAACACTAACTGAATTTATAGTTATTTCAAAGAAAACGCTTTACGCTTTACATTCGCGAATAGAAAGAACCTTAAAAGAAACGCAAAGAGAATAGAATATTTTGCTTTTGCTGTTAATATAATGGGACAAGGAAGTCACCGCAAACACAACATTTATTCTTTTGCAAGTACACAGTCGCTGCACATATTTAATGTTTGATCATAATTGCAAATTGCAAATTTTAATGTGCGCTAACTTCCACTTTGTATACCCGACACACTGATCATATAATGCGGTTCATGCACAATAAGAATTTCCCATTATAATATTAATAATATATATTTTTATTCAAAATTGTAAATATAGAGTTGCTGAAATTAATTCTAGATATCAAAATATAAAATTGTGTTTTAATCAGATTTAGAAAAAAATGATACTTGACAAAGGTTTGCAATATTTATGAATCAAGTTTTTTAAACGAAATTTAAGCTTATTTTTAATAAAATAATTATCATCTGTATAATAACGTATTTTTTTGCGGAATTTCAGAATTTGAAAAAATTTTGTTGGAAAAGTTGGTATAAGTTAATTTAACGAGTGAAACAAGATTTCTTACGGAATTACAAAAATTTTATTTTAACGAAACGTTATTTTTAACGGAAATGATACAGAATACACTCGTAAGTGTCTCGGCAATCTGAAGTAAATGTCTAAAAAATGTTCTTGAATATATATGAGTGAATTGTAAATACATCTGCGTGAATGTTTGATGGGGTGGTATAATAGAGTGGAAAAAGTTTAAGAGCATTTATGTGAAGTGTCATGAATGTGGATGAAGCAAAAGTTACTTATCTAAATAGAAATGTTTGCCGGAAACTAATTTCTGTTTAAATAAAATGAGTTTGTGCCACATTCACATAGATACATAACATGGTTGTTTATATATGTATGAATGTGTATTTGAGAAAGATTTCTAATTTGTTTAAATCAAATTTTTAATAAAGTTACACATACACTTTAAAAAGCAGTGTAAATTTACATTAATAATTACAGCAATTTTAAAATATTTTTGTTGTAATTTTATAAATTTTTTGTACATGTATTAATAATTTATAAAAATATAGTAAAATTACTATAACCAATGTAAATTTTTCACTAATTTTTTGCTAAGTTCGAATTCAGATTGCATTTTTGTGTAATTCTCATGTTACTTGTTTACATAGGAATGTTTAGAGGAAATTAATTTCGATATAATGGAAAGAGTTTGTGCCACACCCTTTTGGGTACATAGCGTGATTGTTTATGTATATTTATATTTTTTGATAACGATCAAATTATTTTTTTTTCGTAATAGAGTTCTCAAAATGATAATAAAACTTTCCGATAATGTTGCATATCATTTTAAAAGAATAATATACTTGTAGTAAAGTTAAAAATCTATTTCTTAAGCCAGAAATAGAAACAAAAATACATACTTCGTATGTTCTTTGAAGCAAGTCACGATATTCGCATCCAGTGTAAGTACAACAACGATACTGGCGCCAAGCTCGCCGCTCTTTTTCAACGGATGCGTTTTATTTTGCAACTAAATCAGATTAGTATGAATGCAGTCACAACTTCTGCGAAACGACATTTCTGTCTGTGTGTGTGTGTGTGTGTGTGTGTGTGTGTGTGTGTGTGTGTGTGTGTGTGTATGTAACATTGCAACAGTTTGCTTGCATACATAGCAAAAGCAAAATCGAAATAAAAATCCTGCTTTTCATTCACTGCTTGGGCAAATACATTGTGTTTGTATTTAACGACGTTTGTTTGTTAAAGACTCGACTGATTTTTAGATTAAGCGAAGAATATTAAAGTTGTCTATTATCTCTGGTTCTGTTTGAGTTTTGTCAAAGATATTTATTTGCTAAATCGTTTTGCGTATTGTGTTTGTCTGACGTGATTAAGCCTTGTCTTGCAATATGTTTTAACTAAGTTTTTAATATGTGTTTGTAGAGATAATGCTTGTATTTTTATTTTAAATAAAAAGACTTCAAGTTGAAGTACTGTTTAATTTTATATTAAAATTCGACGTTTCGATATAATTCACGTATAATATCATCAGGAAAAAATATGACGCTCTGAGATCAAAAACGAACGAAATATTTAGTATGAGGAAAAACGACATAGAAATTTACGAGAGCAAAAACGAATTAAAAAAAAACTAAGAAGAAAAATGCGACAATAAAAGTTCCGCGTAAAAATAGGATAAACGTCTAATTCGTTTTTACTCTGAACTTTTTTTGTGTCTTTCTATAGTTGTAGTTGTAATGTCATTGCAACTTGCAGTTTGTTGTAGTAGGGAGATAAGGACAAAAATGTAAGTTCCGGTTAAAAACGAAAGAAATGCCTAATTCGTTTTTGCCTGAACCTTTTTGGTTGTTGCGTTCTTGCGCGGAACTTCAAGTGTTTCATTTTTACTCAAATAATACTACTAGAATCAGTTTTGCCCTCATAAAAATTTTAACTTCTTCTTGCTCAACAAGGTTTTTTTACATCGATTTTGTTCTGGGCGCGTCATATATACAAATGACATAAATAATAAACAAACAATCATAGAAACAAGTTACTAGGTAACAAAATATAAGTAACTAAATTACAAAATTTTATAATTTATAAAAAAAACTTTAATCTAAAGTCTTTTTATTTTAATTTGTTGAATTTTGAATTTTTTTATTTTGTATTTATTTCCAAAAACAGAACGGTTTTTCACAGTAGGCATAAAAGTTTATAAAAATTTTGTGTAAAAATTTTAAGCTTTTTTATAAATTTAATAAAAACAAAAGTAATAAATTTTACATTGTAACATATAGTTTTCAACTTACTGGTTATTTTATTTCTGTTTGTGTATAATATGTCTTGATTTGTTTTTGTAAATATCATGTCATGTTAGGTTAGAGACAAGTTTCGGTGTTATAATTTATAGCATGTCACTTGTGGTGAGCAATTAAAATAAAGTTTTACTTTTGCTAGAAAATATTTATGCATATTTATAATAAATTGCAGTTTAATGTATATGCAAATTTAATTACATTATTAGATCATGATTGAGGAATAAAATCTTGTATGCTTACGAAAAACATCTCTATAGCAGCCTTTGATTTTAATACCTTATATCCTGTACTAGAAACTCAATAAGAGTAAATATAAAATGTCAATTTAATAATCAAATAATTAGTGAAAATTTCACTTGCCCACAGGTGACATCTGTACGTTTCGTTTGTAAATATTCTGATAGATTTATTGAACACAGAAAGTATGTATATGTATATTTATTTACTTATATGTAGACGAAGAGTATATCTCTATAGAAATGATAGATGTTGATTTTAACTTATGATGTATAATTGATACCTGATTTAATTAATGATGATTGGATATCACTTTGTGTGTTCTTTGCTTGCTTAATTGCACTTCGATTCACAAATTATCTTTAACAAATTGATTTTGTTTAAGAGAAAACTATATATTTTATATTAAATTATATATATTTTTTGCTAATTCAATTTTGTATGCAAAATATATATATATACAAACCATTTTTTTAAAAAAAAGATTTATATATAATATTTGACATTGCTCGGTTATTATAAGGTTAATTATTTTATCTAAAAATATTTATATTAGATTAAACACAACATCTAATTGAAGAGTGGTATATTAATCTAATTTACATATTGATTTATTCTGCAGTTTTAGATTATTTATGTAAACTTTATTTGAAATAACGATTTAATTTCAACTAATTTGTATTTAGATGAAATAGCTATTGTTATTAAAAGTATCATCTGATTAAATAGGCAAATCATCTAACATTTAGTCATTCACTAAAGTAAATTATGAGTAACTACTTTACAAGTAAATTTACTCTGTTGTTTTAGAAAATAAATAAATATTGGAAAATTTACCGGCTCAGAATTTGGTAATTGTCAAAATAACTTTCAATATATTCAATAACATTTTTAAATTGTTATAAAATGGATAAAAATTGTTGCAGTGGCAAAAACAGGATCTGATAAAGAAAATTTGTTAACAATAGATGACATGCTGGAGATAATTTTGAAATAATATTTGTACGTTATTTATTCATTTACTTGTATTAACAGGCAGCCGTAGGCCAGTGGTAATGTGTTGGACCCGGACCCTAAAGGTCGCGCTGCGCTCACACTAGAAATTAAAAATTATGTCTGATATTAAAACTTTGTACCACTGAACTGATATTGGTTTGATCTGAGTGGTTCGGAAGCTACTATAAGTTGTAGGTTCCTTGCTTGTCTGTGGACTAACGACCCAATTGACAATGCAAATAAAAATTGTTGAGAAACTATATGTTCAGTTCCTCGAGTATATAGCCCTCCATATTCCACCCAGGAATTACCGGAAATTGATTAATATTTACTTATTTACTTCTAGAGTAAAATTTGCTATTGTGATATTTGCCCAAGTAATTTATTTGGTTAATTTGTTCATCTAGTAAATTTATTGTGCGTTTATGATACATTAACTATAGGAATACAGGTTATTTATAGGTCTATTCAGTTTACATCGGTAAAACTTGTAGCGTTATAGAATATTTTGTCTTTTTCTATCAATAGAAAAAAATCCATTTACTAGAAGAAGCCAGAACAATCTGTAACACTACAGGTTTTACAAATGTGAATCGAATAGACTCCCATTAGTTCTCAACTAAATCTACTGTGTTGTTTATGCAACTGGGCATAATTTTAATTAAATGAAATAGCTATTTTATTTTTTCCGTGTATGATAAATAATAAATCATTAAAGAATATTTTCTTTTTGTTCTAAGGCAGTATTTTGCATGACTTTATTCTTCTAATAAAATGTGACTCTTAGTTAAGTGAAGCTAATCGAAACAAATAGGCGAAATGTTAAATTCGCACAAACGAACACTTGAGGCATTAAACGGTAAATTTCCGTTTGTCTATTGTTACACGCAGCTCTGCACAGCGGTTCAGTTTTGCGTTTTGTATCCCAATTAAATTCCGTTTCTTTCTTCTTTCTTCCTTCTTTTTTTTTTTTTTTTGGTTTGCACGTTTACCAGCAGGTGGTTATCTTAACTTGATTATCATAATTTACTTGTTGAATTATTATTGTTATTCTGTGCTTCATCAGTGATTATATTGTTTTTCATATTAACACAAAATGGAATATGGGAAATTGATTTAAAACTTTTTGTAGACTATTATGGTTCTAAAGTTTAAAGACTTTTTCAACGAGTATGTATTGATAGTTGCTACTTACGTACGGGCCTGTGTATTGTAAGTCATTTTAAATATTTGGTCTGACAGGAATGACATTTAAAAATGATTATAATAGGAAAAATATTACTATATCTTATTACCAAACTGTAACTCTGTTATGTTAAATACAATTTTGTTATTAGTCGATGTTGAGTAATAAACTTACAGAAATTTTATTGATCAATGTGTAGAATTATAATTTAGAAACTTACTGATATGAGTAATAAATAGTATCAAATATAAATTACGACTAGAATGTACTAAATTGGATTGAATTTAATGGGAAGGTAGTCAAAAAGGTTAGATGTTGAAACAAACTCTTGTTTAAGTTTCTATGTCAAGCTTTAGGTGGTATTTTCGACTTTCTTCAGGACCTATTATTACTTATATGCTCTGTTGGAGAATTGAAAAGAACATAACATAAAAAATGGTACAGCAATCATAAAAATATTTTGCAAAACATAGAATTCATTAAAAATTAATAAATAAAAAATTAAATTAACTAATTTGGCAATTTAATTTAAAATCTATATCACTGATACGTAATTAAATAAAAAAATAAGTTATTTTCTTCATTTAAAATATTTTTGTTTTATAAATTAATAAACAATTGTTAAAATTTCTGTACATTATGATGATTGGTGCGTTAGGTATATAATATATTTGTTTTAGAAAAATAACAAATTAAAGTTCGAGTAGAACAAGACGAAAGTTTTGGTATTAAAAAATTAAATTTTTTAAGTAAGCTAGGACAGTCCATCATATTATGCAATAATTTGTAAAATATAATATTATATTTGTTTTAATTTGTCTCTGATCCAAGGATTCAAAGCCAAATCTACTTAGCAATATGTCATAATCTGCTCCCTGCTGTGGATATACTTTATCTGTTCTAAAAGTAATATATATTTCAGAAATTTTCTTTGTACTGATCTAATTCATGTATTACATGATTATAGACAGGCAACCAAAACAATATTTTTACGACGACAACATCATTGAAGTTTTTGGAATTTCTAATTATGAAACCTAACGCGATTGTGGTAGATTTTATTATATTATTTTTTACGTTTCCGTAAAATATTCCCATCCAAATAAATAGCTTTCGTTTTATTCACATTCTTAATACTGTTCATATAAGCTATTTTATTCATATATATATATATATATATATATATATATATATATATATATATATATATATATTCTATAATAAAAATAAATAAAGAATTTCGTAATCTGTATTTAACTTTATAAGTAATCGTTTATTGGCAGTTACAAAATGTTAAAATAACTAAATATTAATATTAGTTTTGCATGAATACGTACATACGTAAAATGATATTTATAATAACCGGTACGTATAAGTATTTAAAATAGCACCGTATAAATTATTTAAATGATTTTTTTTTCCTTACTTGAATTTCATATGAATTTGATTGAATATATAAAGTGTTTCTAGTCTAGTCTAGTCTAGTAGAGGAAACGATATCCTTATTTGATAAAAGCTACAAGAGTCATCTAACATTAATTAAAATACTATCATAAATTATTTGTGATAATTTATTACAGACATAAACAGCTTTGATGGATTTCATTTCTCCACTGGATTTATTTAAATTATCTGGAAATTTACTCGTTTGCTAACAAACATTAAAATATTTATTACCCGAAACATTCTGTCAACCATTTTTTCCTCTAACGAATTTGTTTACAAGAAAGTTGACAACAAATCGTATGATTTATTATTCTAATAAAAATCAATATTTTCTGTTTTAATATAAGTTTTATGTTTGTTATTTGATAATTATTTTAAACATATGTTTACCTACAAAATAAACAGAGCAAAAAATACTAAAAATTAATCATTTTTGTTAATTATATGACTTTATAATAAGTGTGAAAGTTAACAGTAGTTTTTTACTTTTAATTTTATTAATTTATTGTTGTATTTTGTTAGCACATAGACTTCTGTAAAATGTACTTTTCTAATTCTTTTAGTAAAAAAAATCTTTCAAAGTTTTGTATTAATTTTTATTAATAATCGATGTATCGATATACTACACGTAGATTATCATCAAGAAAAATTACACAAATGACATTACAGTAAATAAACAAAACATAAAAACAAGTTACTAAGTACTTGTAACAGAATAAGCAACTAGATTTTAAAATTTATAAATTTTTAATTAAAGGAAGCCAAATTTTATTTAAATTAGTGCCTTCATATTGATTGATGTTATCTTTTTCTTTATAAATTTCTATTGCTTCTCTTACCAATCTACTATTAATATTGATGGATGGAGCAATTATAACAGTATCTTCAAATTTTACATCATAAAGACTTTCTAACGCATGTTGTGCAATAGCAGATTTATCTAGATGGTTTAGACGTATTGATTTCTTATGTTCTGTCAATTTAGTGGTAACAGTTCTATATATACCTGAAGATTAAACAACTTAAGTTGTAATTGCAATTCAACATACGTTATAATTGCATGTGGCGCAAATTAGGAAACTTTAATACTATTTATAGTATTTATTGATAAAACTCTACGTATTTTATCCGTAATATTTTTCATAACTACATCAATTTGTACAAATTCAAAAAAGTTAATATAGATTTGCATGTAAAATCTACAAAAAAATGTAGAAAATATAATATGTTTCTCATACATTTGAGTAATAAATAAAAATAATAATCACCACCTACGTTTGATAAAATAAGATATTTTCATCAGGAAGTAAAAATATAATAATAAAATAAATTTATTACATATAATTTGTAAGTGGAGACCTAGCGCAAACTTCTCATTACTTTATTCATAAAATATCGAATTTGAAATTGTAAAAGTCAACGGAAATTTCAAATAAAATATTTCTCTCTGATACAAGTGAAATTTGTGTACCCTATGCATATAATCTTCATAGGTCAAATTGCTTGTTATACAGAACTTACATAATTTCTACTCGCTTATAACGAGTACAAATAAAAATTATACACAATTTATCATTTGTTTGCAGAACACAAATATTTTTTCGCTGAAATTTCTTGCCTTATAGCCGTAATTCTTGGTTGCTTGTTTGTGAAAACACAAACATAACTACAGTATTGGTACTCTTTTTTTTTTCTTGCTATCCTCGAGGCGATTTAATAGAGCATTTATCAGTTTAGTAGTGCGTTAGTTGGACGTTCAAATGGCCAGATATTGCCCGGATTGTGACCGATTTTGTGGGGCAAAATACTATAAAATGGCAATAATGCAATATCAGAAAATCCTGTTAGACTTATATAGTTATATATATTATTCAATAACCGTTAAATTTGTGATTTGATCAATGGCGAAGTTAGCTCTCTGTATTTTGCCAACAATTATTGTTATTACTGTAACTAATATGTAATACTAAACAGTAAAAATTAGTGTCCTTGTAAGAAAATATTGTTATCCATTATAACATTTGATAGCTTATTTTATTATCTAATTTATTCGATTATCTATCACATGTTAAAATTTAAATTAAAGTTTTCTTTTTTTTTTAAGTAAATAACAAATATGATTTCTTCATAAATTTTTACATAGATAAACGAAATAAAATAGATATTTACATATTTTTTTAGCAATATTTACGGTTTCCAACATATGTATTTAAGATAATACAGAAATTTTTATTTACAGCATTATGCAGCTGACCCAAATATTATTTATACAACAAATTGCTTTTAAATATATTGAAGATTTCTATTATTTATCGTGTTTTCATAATGAGTTCATTTTAATATTCGTGCAAGTTGTTTAATGTTAATTTACTTAAATATTAAATATATTTAAATACAAATAACATCTTAAAAATAAAACAGTTTTAGGTTTAAGTTCTGTATTAATATATATTAATACAACGTTTCGATGAACTCAACGTCAGTTTTTAGTTTTCCTGATGAAGGCGGATATTGAGTTCGTCAAAATGTCGAGTATTAATAAATATTAACACAGAACTTAAACCAAAAACCGTTTTAATTTATATAATGAGTTCTGAATGATTTTTTACTATATTAAATAACATTTTTGTTAATGTGTACTTGAGAGGAACTTACTTGGTCCGCATTAATGTAAGTCTGAATTAACTTAAATGTAACGTCCTAATTTTTATTACAAGTTACTAAATAATAAATATTTGATATACATAATAAAATATTGTTAAAATATATTAAACTCTGATTTGATAATTTTTTTAACATACTGTGATAAAAATTGAATTATATTTTAACAATTGGTTTTGCATTTGTTTTAGTCTGTATTTAATGTTTTAACAAAACTCGAGAATATTATTAAATATTTGACATTTTTGTAATACGCTTTGAAAAATGTTCAAGCTTTCACGGCCAGTATTCATTGAATTTATAGAATTTTCTGGTCTGGAATACCGTAGTCGATCTATCCCGAAGACGTTTTGCCATACATTGTAGATGGTAAAAATTCAATAGTAAAGAGTCTATCAGAACTAAAAAAGCTTTAGGTTTAAGTTTTGTATAGTTTTCATATGTTGCACGTATAGCATCAGCAGGATAAAAATACAAATGAATAATAAACAAAATATAGAAACATGTTACTTATCGTAAATAACAAAATACAAGTTACTAGATTATAAAATTTATAAAATATTAATTATAGGAACCAAAATTTGATCTAAATCAGTGCGTTTTTCTATATCAAAAAATTTTAATTAAAAATAATACAGAACTCAAACTTAAATATTTTTTATTTTGATATTAATATTATTTTTTTTTTTTTGTTTTTCGTTAATTTAGCTTTATTTTATAGTCAAATTTCTCTATTGCTATAGATACATTTTACAGTTTATCAATTAAACTTTTTATTATAATAAACAAATTTAAATTCATTAATAAATATGCATATTAATATTAATAGTATTCAACTTTTTATAATTATAATAGTACGTTTAAAACGGTAAATTCTTTTTGTTTATTTGAATAATTTTTTACTGACATTCGCATTATGATAAAAAAACAATAAATAACTCTGAGCATCTAAACATTGCCAAACAAGATAAATACAAAAACATTTGCAAAAAAAATCTGTTGCTTAAATAGCATCAAACAAGACCGCTTAAAAGTTGCTATTTTTTTTTAAATAACAGTTAAAAGAACTAAACAATGATTAGATCTATTTATTAGATGATTTTTTATTGCAAATTTTTACTTGAATGACATAACATTTATATCATTAGCATTATAATGACAATTTGTCATATTTATAAATGCTTACATATAAGGAATAAATATTTGTAAATTTTTAATACAGGTAATTAGGTTCTATTATAATGAAGACGTCGAAATAGTAGATATGTTTCTAAAAAAAATTATTAGTTTTATACAGTTATATACGAATAGTTTGTATTGTCAAAAAAATTTAACATGTTAAGAATTTTTTTTTAGCCTTGTCGAAACGTCGTTTATTTTAAATAAAAAAACAGAATTTAAACCTAAAGTTGTTTAATTTTTGATATAATTTATTCTTTTTGTTGTTATCAGAAGGGATCGATTGCGAAATGAATTGATATTAGTGTAGAAAGAGAACAAAAATTAAATGTTCTGTTATTTACTGTAATGTCATTTGTATCAGTTTTCCTGTACCAGTTGTGAGTTGTAGACAGACGTTGAGTTCGTCGAAACGTTGATTATAAATAAATATTAATACAGAACTTTAACCAGTTTTATTTAATATAATAAGTTTTGAAAGATTTTTTACTGTATTTCATTTCGACTTTATACAAATTTATCAATACTTCAATTTTGCAAAATATACCTAAACAAACTCATCGAAATATACTTAAGTTCATTTAAATAAATACATATATTTCATACATATGTATAAAGTGTCGGACGATAAACAAATAGAGTCTAAACAAAGTATGGATCAGTATGGGTCAGTTCTCGTAACTAGATAATTTATCTATCCTAGTCAAGCGTCTAGTGTTAAATGGTACCGAACCGGTCATTTATAATGTGTTAATGAATTTATTGGGTGTACGACTCGAAACTAAACAGATTTATTTCGAACGCGCGGCCAGCCAGTTACATATACATACCGGGCAAATATAGTAACATTGAACCCATGGCACTTGAAAACTTCATGTATCTTTAATGATTGTTAATTATGAGCTGTTAGAAAACCAACAAGTTCTGCGCCTGCCCGTGTATGTGTGTGTATGTGCTGCAGCACAGTTCGCGGAACTTTGCACATATATCAGATCAACCATAAATATAGATATCTAATATATGGATTGTCTTGTTATATACATTAAAAAAGGATGAATATAGTGTTTGTTTACATTTTGAAGTTTACTGATATAAACAAAACTTCTCTTTCTATTAATGTAACAAAACATGTGTTGCGTTTTTCATCTATATTATGGTTGATCTGATGCATCTACACACAATTGTTGGTTTGGCTATTTTTAACACATGTGGTTGGTTTGCCATATAGTGACTCTGCTGCGATGGTAAATTTGATTGTTTGCCTGATCGTATACATGATGTGCATTTGTTACGGCGCGCTCTTACCACTCGGTGCTCACTTAACGATTATTATTATTATTACTATTATACACTTGTTCTGTGTCGTTGGTTATTTTTACTGGTATGAGGTTGGTACTATTGCTGGAAGAAACAATATAGGTGTCAGTGCTACCAAAAATGTTTTTAGTTATTTTTGTTTAAATTTGGTTGTTCACTATTGTAAAGCAAGTCCAAAAATGAAAAAAAAAATGAGATTTACTAAAAAAACATTTTTTAATAGATTTGATATATTGATGCATATTAGGTGTCTAAAATTACGTTCTATATAGACAAACAGCAAGCCAAGTTTCAACATTAATTTGCAACGTATCATGTCTGAATAGATTTTCAAAAATAAAGAAACACGTGTTTTAAAAATTTGTAATCCGATGTGTTGTTCTCGAGATATTTAACCGTTTTTACATTTTTTGGACACACAATAGATTGCGATACATATAGATAGATTGCACTTACATTAATCAAATAAGTATATTAAACTGTACGTCTAATTATCTCAAAATAATTTACAATAGAATTTATATAGAGATTTATTGGACGAAAGGTAGGAAAATCATAAAGATATAGTGCTCTTTGCAATGTATCTGTTGCAAGAATATTAAATAATCTATAGGTTTTTTTCTGAAATTATTAGTTTTTTAGATTTAAGTTAAACACAATGCAGAGTAGGTTATATGTAACAAGATTAGTTTGTAATTTTGCATGTTTATAAAAAAAAAAAAACAAATATTTCAGAATACTATATGAGTAGATGGATATATATATATATATATATATATAGGTATGTTTGAGAATATTTTGAATGCGCGAATGTTTTCAAGTGGTAAGAATAAAAAGTAAGTATGAAAGATGTAAATATAGTAGTTGCTTGTTTTGGATAGGTATATGTTTGGCGGAAAGTAATTTCTGCTTGAATAAAAAGAGTTTGTGCCACAACTTATGTTTAAATGGTGTGATTGTTTATGTATGTATGTATATTCACTAATAACAGATTGTAACATAAGAGAAAAGTTAGTATTAGACGTAACACTGAAAACACAGTATACGTTGTGTAGTAAATGTTACTTATTTTCTATTGATGGAAGTAAAGAATTTGATAGATACTACTCTTTAATTTTATTTTTTTTAATAATTAGGGAAATTCAAGATTAATTAAAAAAATATTTATACATAATTTAAAAAGTTTAATATTGTAGTTACTTGTATTTGATTAATTATAAAAAAGAAAGCTTTAGGTTTAAGTTTAGTTTAATTATGTATTAAAATTCGACGTTTCGATATAGTAAAACAGATAAAAATATTTAAAAGTAACATAATAAACAACCAAACATAGAAACAAGTTACTAGTTTTGAATGATTTTTCAATAAGATTAATTATTTTTATTTGTTGTTCCTTGAAATTATAATAATAAAAAAATATTTTTGTGTCTTGGAGTCAATTGGTTTGTTAACCCTATAACCATTTTAAATAGATAAATGATTATATTTATTTGTTATTATTAATTTGCAAGGTCTAATTTATTTAAATTTAATTTGGTTGTATATTTGTCAATTTTTATTATAAGCTTGTATTGTTTCTGTGTATAGTCAATTTTAAGATAGGTTTTTAATATTAACATAAAATTAAAATTCTGAAATTCTGTAAGAAATCTCGTTGCTATATAGCAAGATATCTTATGGAATCTCAGAATTTTAACGGACCGCTATTTTTAACGGAAAATATACAGAATACATAGAATAATCTGACATAAAATAGAGAATACCTATTTAGCCTAGCTGTGAACGTTTTTAATATGCGAATAAATTTGTAAGCACATATAATAGATATGAACAAAGTTATATGTTAATTACTGTCGTAATTAATCTCTCTCTGCGCTCAAGATAATTAATCAAAAAGTAATAGTGCCTTCTTTTCTTTCAAGCGACCAAGTTTTTTTCTTGCTTTTCTTTCTTATTTCCATGGAGAAATGCATGTAGATGTGTTTGTTTACAAGTTTAAAGATATTGATTAATTAGTGACATGTACAATAATTCCGTTCTTTTAGTTTTATACAAGACGTCGTAGAAAAAGTTTCCAGATTAAACCTTAAAAAATTTATCTAACATAGTAAAAAAGATTTTCAGAACTTATTATATTAAAATTTGTATTAATAATCGACGTTTCGACGTAGTCTACATACATCAGCATCAGGAAGAAAGATATATATGTATATCTTTTTTCTTGATGATGATGTACATAAAGAAGGTAGAAACGTTAATTATTAATTAAAATTAATACAGAACTATATTCTACAGCCGTTATATTTTACTAATTACTAATTTTAGCAGTTAATTTCTTTAAAATAATTTTCTTAAAAACATTGTGATTATAACACTTACAACTCTTCACAGACATTACAGAAGTTTTTTTTTTCTAAATAACACTCAGTACTATTTATAAATTTTATCTATAATATACACTGTAACAAATAAATTTTAAATTTATGTAATTTTTCATAGGTTTTAACAGTAAAAATAACAATATTTTGTAATTTTATCGTGATAATTTAGGTAATCTTACATTTTTGACAAAAAATTACATTCACAAAATTAAATTTATGTATTCATTCATAAATCTTTGACAGTGTATCTAAGTATTGTCTTCTTCAGCTTTAAACTTATTTAGAAAATCATGGAAAGAATATGGTTATAAGTTTTAAAAAATTGCTGAAGCCAAAAATGGTTCATCAACATAATTATGTAAAAAACTAAATAAAATATTTGAAACAAATTTCACTATTGTGTCTAGTGTTCGTCTGCAACTAATTTAAAAAATTCTATAGCTAAAAATTAACAAGTCGTTAATCAATAGAATAAGTTTGTACGATGAATAAACGATATAATTTTTCAATTATTTTATTTAATGAATTTTTAACCTATATTTATAACCTAGTCATCTCTAACACTAAAAATTATTAATAATATATGTACAATAGCGAAATAATACCTATCACTGGCACATGCCAAATTTGGCAAGTTAAAAATAATACTTTTAGAAAAAAAAAATGCTTTCTCCTTTGCAAAAGTGTAACATTCAATCAAAAATTTTAATATATACGCACACTTGTGTTCATTCCGACTGTCTCCATGGGCAGAATATATTATCAACATGTAAAATGAATACTTTTATATATGCGTATTAATGATGTGTGAGAGATTTTCATATTTGAAAAACATATTTTAAATCTAGGTTAATATTGTGCGAAAATTTTACAATTCATATTTAGACATTTTCTCGTCTTTGCCAAAGCTAAAGTTTTTTTCATTTATTTGACATATTTATTATTACATACATATATAATCATGTCATATATTCTAATGATGTGGCACAAACTCTTTTTATTCAAGCAAAAATTATAAGCACCCAAATTCTTATAATCAGCATTAACTCTCCTTGCAAACTTATGATCAAAGCAACCATCTTTAGACAATAAACTGCTCAAATACACAATTTTTAGCTACCTGCTCTAAGCGTGCTCTATCAACAAATGCATTACATTCAGTAGTCAAATCATATTTCTCAAAAATTATAAGATTCATATACTTATCTACAACATTAATTCTATCAATTATCTTTCTCAGTTGATCTTCAGATTCAGCCAACACACTACCCAAATACATAAGCTCATATATTTGCTCATTATATTATGAATAAATAAATTACATTCAATTATCGAATAAAATAAATATTTATGTAATATTTATTAATGATTATTTTATTTTTATGATTACTATATTGCGTAAATTAACAACGGTAAAGACCAAATAATACGTTTTTAATTAGGCAATATTACAGACTTTCTTAAAATCGCCTTATATTTTAGCATTAACATGTAAAAATACGAAAAAGCAAATCATGTCTTAAAAACTCTTTATATTATTCGCTAAAACTTTCTCCAACAATGTTATAATCTCCAGTTCTTTTTGCGGTGCAAGAATTCTTTTACCAACATGGTCGCATAAATAAATGTGCGAATTGTACGGACACTTGACACTCGGCAACTAACACCTCAGCCCGAAAAATCGAAACGTGCACGTCATAAATAAAGGTGTTGAAAAATTTATCACAGTTTTTTTTGTCTTGTTGTGTTCTCGCACTGAACACTTTCGCTACTTTAATTTACATGCGGGAATTTTTGTTAAATAAATATTATTTCATTTGTAATTTAATCGAAGTTGCAATAGACAAGTCTTTTTTTGCAAATGCAAATTTAATAAGTAATAGTTAAATAAATATTACAATATGTAGGCGATGTTTAGACATCATAATTTTGGATGTAATCTTTGTTTATTTTCTTGTTAGACAAATTTTTATTTTGATATAATTTAATATTTAAATTAAGTAACTAAAATGTTTATTTTATAATTTTAGTTACAATATCAGATCAACCATAAACATAGATACGTAATGCATTGTAATGCATGGTAAATGGATTGTTTTATTTATTTATTTTTTTTAAGTGCTTTATTTTTTCACTATTCATTACATATATCTTTACAAATTAAGTTATATGTTTGAAATATTTTAGATTACATAATATTTCCTGGCTGTATATTTTATGTTTCTACGTTTGTTTGCAGATATTTGACTAGAGTTAGAATTGTTTCAATATAATTTTTACAAGAATTTTTGAATGGATTGTTTCGTTATATACATCAAAAAAGGAAGTATATAATGTTTGTTTATATTTTGTAACCTGAGATCTCTGTGTATTTAAAATGGACTTTCTGCTAATACAGCGACATTGAAGCAAATGTAAACACAAATGTGTTTATAAACAAAACTTCTCTCTCTTTTATTTGTGTTGTATTTCCCATCTATATTTATGGTTGATCTAATACTATAACATAATTATTATTAAATTTCTTTTATATTTTTGATTTTTTTTATTGAAAAGCTTTGCTAATATATTTTTCGAAATTTTTTAATATTGTTTTAAATACATTGTCATAATGTACATAAGAAATACCGTACTTTTTACAAACATATGTAATAATGGTTATTATTCATTAAGATGAAATAATTCATCCGATTATACAACAGAAATTTAATTTTTCTTTATATTTCAAAATTATTACATATGGTAATTGCACTGTAACATTTTTTTTTAAATCATCGATTTTTGCAATCTGTCCATTAATAAAAAATAATACAGAACTAAATCTTAAAACCGTATTATTTTGACAATAAGTAAATTTATAATATTTTAAAATTACTTGATCGGAATTTACCCATTTATAAAGCTTTTTAATACTATAACTTAATTGACAATACATTAATGAAACTTACATGGTAGATGTACTGTAACATAATAACAAATATTTAAAATGTATTTGTGTAATTAATTACAAACTGTTGAGTAATACAATTACACAATTATTACTGATCAAAAAGTGCTGAGTAATAATACAAATAAACTTGGGCGTGAGTAACTAATTATATTACTTATTAAGAAATACACATATTATAACAAATACATTATTTAACAGAAATAGAAAAAATAATCAATTTTATAAATTTTTGGACTTTCCCATCAGCAATTATTGTTCTTGCTAAATATATTTATTTAGCATAGATCTTTTGTCTTTTTTACATCTATAATATCTTTTAATATCTTTAAGTTAAATGTAACAATGTATCAATTTTTTTAAACATTTTACAAATTTCTTTTCTTAGCTATTGTGGAAAAGATAATTTTTATAACAAACAACTAATTTGTTAATACTGTAAATAAGCTAGCAATATATAATTAGATAAAATAAATAAACAATAAATCACAACAATAAACAAAGCAATTTATTTGTATTAACAATAAAAATACCCGAAGAAATCAATATGATTATATCCTATAAACAAGATCCATCATTATTGCAAATTACCATTCAATACGTTATAAATCGGATTTTCAAATCTTTCAAAGTCATCTTGTTTAACTCGACTTGAGTCCAGTTAAAGGTTTAAAACAAAAGCTTTTAGTCAAATCATAACCGAGGAACAATCATCCACATCAATACAATAGCCTATCTTCATTAATAAAAGGTTAAGTTAAACATCCATACAATAACGTGATACACGGAAATATCAAGTCATCTATGGTTAGTTTTGACAGTTTCGTTTTTGATAACATTGTCAGGTAAACTGTGGCTGAAGCACAAAGTGAGATTTAACATTATGAGATTGTGTTTGTGATTTATCTTATTTTTATTTATTTATTAGGAAACTAAACAGGCATAATGCTTAATTACATAGTTTCACAAAATTAATATACTACGTATAATACAAATAAAATCTTATATACACACTCTAAAACAAAAATTATGTAATTTTATCTACAAACCATGAGACACTATGACACTATTTTTAGGTATAATTACTCAATTGCTATAATTTTACATAATTCTTTAAAAATACAGAATATTAGAACTATTACCAACATTATGTAATATGATATTACCAACGAAATGAAAAAGTAGATATTACAGTTTTTTTTTAGTAAAGACTCTTTTAGTAAATTTATGTGGTGTAAATAGGAGAGATCGGGTACGAAATAAATTAGTGTATGATGAGTGTGAAATTGAAAGAAATGTTGTAGCGAAAGTTGGTGTTAGTCAGTTAAGATGGTTCGGACATGTTGAGCGAATGTCTAATGAATGTTTGGTTAAAAAGATTTATTTGAATGATTTTGATGGTATACGTTTGCGTGAACGTCCAATGAGTAGTTGGAGGGGTATGATTGAAAGAGTGGCTTGCGTGAGCAAAAGTTTCCAAGTAGTAGGAATAAAAGAGCATGTATGAGAGGAATTATGAATGTGGATGAAGCAAAAGTTGCTTGTTTGAATAGGAATGTGTGGAGGCGACTGATTTCGGGATGATGAAAAGAGTTTATGCCACACCCTTTTGGGTACATGGCGTGATTGTGTATGTATGTTGTATGTAGTAAATTTACAAAACTTTAGTAAATTTGCTGTAGAAAATTTTCCATAAATACGTACTAGTAGAGTAGAGTGTACTATTTGCTATCCACTCACATTGTGCTACTAGTGAAATAGTACTCACTCTATTATTGTACTCTACTACTAACTCTACTAATGTAATCTGGGTTTTAATAATTATGCGAAAAATAAAAAAACAAAAAGCAATATGAACTTATGTCATTTTTTATATTGAAGCAATAGTTTAATTTTCTAATGGTACAGTAAATTGAACTAGTAAAAACAGAATGCGTGTATGATGACCTAAATATGATTATAGAATGATATATGTATTGTTTATTTCATTTGATTATAACCTTTTTAATAAAGAAATCATTCTCTGATTACAAATAAAATGAATATGTTTTCAATTTTAAGTATGTTTAATTTTCAACTTACAAGCCTTGAACTAATTTTAATTTTTATACTAATTTCATACTTAGTAATGTTTACGTTTTCTAATATTTGATTTCTGAAACAATAATTGAGTCAAAATTGGAATTGATTAAAATTTTATTATGTATTATTTGAAACAAAAGAAAATTTGATCATTATCAAGAAATATTAGACAAGTTTTTTGTAAACATTTAATTCAAATTATTAATAAATAATGTTTTAATATTTGGATATAAATTTAATTTAATTTATTACGTTACATATATTTTTTACTCTCGACGTTTCGACATAGTCTACGTACACTGTCATCAGGAAAATTGATATAAATGACATATACAATAAATAAACAGAACACTGAAACAAGTTACTTGGTATAGTCGTAGAAAAAATATAGTATTCTACTCGCATGTTATGTCTTAGATGATTTACAGCACTTTCCTACGGCTTGTGTCGTAAACCTTATGCTCACTAAACAACGTACTTGTTTATTAAAAAATAAATAGTATTTTTTGAATCATATTTTTTTTAATAAATAGATTTTTATATTACATGATAATGTAGTAATAAATTAATTTCTTTCAACAAACATTAAATAAATTTATTTAATAATTATCAAACTTAAGCAGTTTATAGTTACGAAGAAGACAGAAGTAAAAGTTACAGACTTATTAATCAGAAAGAATTATTAGTAATAAAAATATGCAAAAAAAAAACTGCCGGCGTACAATTATTTCCGACTATATTAATTTAAAATTGTGTATTATCATAGGTTAGTTAAAATTACAAGCAGATGTCTATATAATTAGCGAGAAAAAAATTTATCCCAGCAATATAAATGTTAGGCCAAATTAGAAACGATATAATATTAATTAATTAAAATAAGTTGCAGATTTTAAATTGACATGTTGCTGCACAGTTCTCAATTAGTGTCGAGAAATTACAAATTCATTAATAAAGTTGATGACGTACACGGATTCATACTTTTATTTTTGGTTTAATTTAATTTTAACTTCATTTTAATTCAATTTGAATTTAAATGCTAATTTTAGTTTATATTGAAAAAAAAAAATAATCGACACTAAATTAATTTTAAATTATAAATATTAGTTGTGTGGTAAAATATTTTAATTGGATATTCAAATTTGTTTAAAATATTTTGACTAAATATTCTTAAAATATTTAATGGTGATGGTCCTGATTTTCCAGTAGAAGAAGTACCAAGTTTATAATTTTAAATGGGAACATAGGCCATGTGGAATATTGTTGAATAGATCTACTTTTATAAAAAGAGTTTTTTTTTTGTTATAATCTCTTACAAAACTGTTTTATTCAAATTAAAACACATTATTTAAAATTGCAGTTAGCCAGTAAAATATATTGGATAACAATATTATAATATTTTTTAAATTATTTATGTCATTTGTAAATATTTTCCTGATGATGTACGTGCAGTATATCGAAACGTCAAAATTTCATTAAAAAAAAAATGTAGAACTAAAACCTAAAGCTACTTTATTTTAATATAATGAGTTTAAAAAGATTCTTTACTATATTAAAAACATAAATTTGAGATGTTTTTTTTTATTTAATTAAATAATATTTTAATAACATTAGTTATCTAAATACATATTAGTAGAAATCAAATTGTTCTTTTAATTAAATTATAGATAACTAATTAAAAAGTTAAGGATAAATTAATGAACAAAAATAAATAAATATAATTTGGAATAGATGTTTTATAGTGGAAAGAGTTTGTGCCACTCCCTTTTGGCACATGGTGTGATTATATGTTTATATATGTATATATCTCTAATGTGATTAAGAGTTTGAAAATAATTTATTTGTTGAGATAAAACAAATAAAATAATAAAAAAATATTTTTTTTTGTATTTTAGAACATTAATTTATGTGAAAACGATGAGGAAATTCATGAAACTGTATATTTTTTTTGATGATGATATATTTGCAGAACATGGAAATATTAAATTTTGATTAATAATTATACAAACTTAAACCTAAAGCTTTTTTATTTTTATAATACTGTATTTTATTAAAATATAATATAAAAAATCTGCGATAAAAGACAATTATTATGTTTATCTGATTCACATATGCGCGCTACTTTAATAATACCATATACCGCAGAAGAAAACTATTAAGCATAATATTTATTATCACTTTATAATAATATAGTTCAAATAATTTCTATCTATAATCCAACTCCATAACATATACTTTATCTGACCTGTATAGATTTCAGCTAATGAAATCATAAGTAATACAAACACATATGAACTAAATTTCAAAATCACAATACGTCACAATCGGCATCATTTTCCATTGTGATTTCAATTTTTTTTTGCGCATAACTCAACTCAACTCACCTCACTTGAGATCTATAATCCATCAATCATATACGCTATAATTCATTATTCATTTATCTAATTCTATTACGTCTACACATATCAAGTTATCTATGAAAATAAAAGAAGGAAAAAATATTTAGTTCACACTACCACGCGGCGAACTATGTCAAATTACTGCGCGAAAATTTTTTTTTCACGAGCAAATCGTATCATCAATTATAATAAAAGAATATTTTTTAGTTAGGTATATTTTTAATACGTGTATTACTTTCTACTAAAGTTAAATATCTTTAACTTTACGCGTATGGAATTTTTTTCTTGTATTTATTTACCATTTTTGGCTGACAGATTGTTGGCATATTTTGTAATTAATGTAGGCATTGTATGTTTAGAAAAAATATTTTTTCTTACAGTTGGTATACATGTTAACTAGTTGTAATTTATGTTTTCTAATTTAGAAAATATGTAGGACGTATTCTTTTTTTCTTTAAATGTTTAAGTTCCTAGTCAAATTAAGGAATATTTTTTTAAAAGCATGAATTTATGGTTTATTAATGACTTTATTTAGTAAATGTAAAATGTTAATTAATATATTATGGTTAATTTCTTGCTTGTTTTGGTTAATTTTATGGTATATTTTAATATCTTATTAGTGATAATTTATGATACTTAATAGTTTCTGATTAAGACATTACTTATTTATTAAACTTTGTAACGTTTATCTGGAATTTGCAGTTATATGTTTATAGTTGTGTAGCCATATAGTTTCTTTAAAATTTTTCATTGATTATCTCACAATTAATTAAAGATTTAAATTTTGATAGTAATTTAAAATATAATAAAACTACATAATATTTATATCAACACTTTAAAGTTTGTAACATTAATGCTGAAATTCTGTTTACAACTTGTAAATCTCGTAGTATATGATTCTTACGAAATATGAATAGAATTAAATAATAAAATTTAAAATAAAACTGCTTTAGGTTGTAGTTCTGTATTAATACTCAACCTACGTCTATCATCAGAACATTGAGTACGTCGAAACGTCGAACTACAACCTACAGCCGTTTTAATTTAATATGAGTTCTGAAATTTTCTAACAAAAAAAATTGTTAGAAAAAGATACTATACATACTGGACATAATACTGAAATAAAATTTGAACTAAAGCACAGTATTTTCAAATGTTAGAATAAATTTATCCATGAATAATTTTAAAATTATTTTGTTGATACATTTTTAGCAAATCATAAGTAATTTTTTACTTATTTTAAGAATAAATAAAATAATTGGAAATACTGGTTAAAAATGACTTCAAAAATATTGAAATCTTTTAATTTTTGTGACAATAATTAAAACATAAACCCCATTTGTTTCTGCTAGATTCTAAATTAACAAACCGGTAAATATTGATAAAAAAAAAATTGTACATTAAGCACAACGATGACTTTGCATTCTTCTAGGTACAAAACAAACTATCTCTATTCGATCTAATTCGATGTCATTTGCTTGTGCATTTTGATTATTAGTTTGGGTTGGCTTTGTGATTCCGAGCCGATTTCGTGCACGAATCTTTTTCGTGATAACGGTAGTTTTGCGCATTGATTACAGACCTGTCAGCTGCAATGACCATCCGTTTTCTTTCTCTCTCTCTATGTTCGTGATTTTGATTCAGTGCGCGCCCCATGAATGACTGCACATTCTTCTCCATTCCGAATTCATTTGTCTTTTATTTTGTTGATTGGAATTTTTGCTCGGATTGGTGACAGTGATAATGTCTGTAGAGATTTGCTTGTTTGAAATACGAGTGAATCTAAAAATTTATCACTTTGGTATATACGGTTTGTTTTAGAAATAAAAACGATTGACAAAGCAAAATTAGTTTTAAAACTAATAATAAAATATAACAATTTGACTTATTTTTCATTTAATACAAACTTGTTTGAATAAAAATTAATTATTTTGTATGTGTCCTTTTCATCTTACGCATACTTTACTGAATTGTAAAATACAAATCTCTTTTTTAACACAGTTTTGTGACATATTTCAATTTATACATTTTCAATATAAAAATATATATTTTTACTAAATGTACATTTATGATAAATTATTATCTAAGTAACACATGCGGCTTTTACTTTTTATAATATCCGTATATTATAATAAAGAAATAAATTATCTTTAGAAGCAACATATGTATAATTTATAAATTATAATTAATTACAATATGACAATTTATTTCAATAAAATTTAGTTTCAATATTCTTAAAGTAAAAATTATTACATCTATAGAATATGTTGATAATTATATGTTTTATACTGACGATTTGAAAAATAGTTAATACAAAATTTACTTCTGCTAAGACTAACCTACTTTTTTGTAGGATAATGTTTATGTTACTTTATTAGTATTATTTTATTACTACTAGTTAATATTTCTGAACATTTACATTTCATATTTTACGAACAATTAAATTTGATGTATTGAAATAAGTATACGGTGAATATATGTATAAATAAAATATTAGTAATTGTAACACTTTGGCTTTATTCACACTTCTCTACTTATTTTGTTTTAATCGTAATGCTAGTGACTCTATTGCACTGTTTATTAGCTTATAAAAACATAATAAAAATTTGTTAAAAACATTCATTATCTCAATTTTTGACTGCAATAAATTTAACATCTAAAATGCGTTTTAAAACCTTTTTATTTTAATATAATAAGTTTTGTAAAAAAATTTACCATGTTAAAATTGAATGGTTTTTTAACGAAATTGTCCTAATGTAATAATAATTAAAATTAATAAATAGTTTGAGAACGGCTGATGAAAAAAGGAAGGATTTAAAGTCGCACCGTTGTATTGGAATTGACGGTCATGGCTAACTAGAAAGTGAAATGAAATGAATTTAAAGACGATTGTATCTTATATATTGTATACTTCCAGTTCTTAACACGTCCAGATAATATACACTGTGTGTCTCTACAATGCCGGAATTGATATTATAAAGAAATTTGTTCATTTTTTGACAGTGATCAAGTGATCAATTTATTTGCTCTGTAATCGATATAGATAATAGTTACGCTTCAAGTAAAATAGATTTTTTTCCCATCAAAACACATAAACATACCTATGTTTAAAAACATTGCATTATTTTAAAAATTTGTTAGATAACTTAATTAAAATTGTTTGTCCATCTTGAACGAATGTCTTGGTGAAAAAATATATGTAAGTGATAATAAAGGTGTTGTATACTTCCAATGTTTAAATAGATTAACATGATCGATAATGTTTTTTTTTTTTTTAAGAATAAATGTTTTCAGATATGAGAAGTATTAAAAAGTCAGAAAAAGCTAAAATTCTATGTTTTATAGAAATGTTTGGAGTAAAATAATTTCGATGAATGTAAAAAGTTTGTGCTACATATTTATGTAAACTCTACAGTATTACAGTATGATTTAGGATATTTTAGCATGGCATAACTTTTTAAAAAAATATTTTTTAACAGAAAGCATATTTTTTGATTACAAAAAAACCGTGCTACAATATTTTTTTGATTTTGTTTATTTGCAAAAATACCCAAAAAGACATACTTACATTTAAATTGTTTCATTAAAATTTCTTTCTAATTTTTTTTTTGAAGTAAAGTATAACTTTTTTCTAAAATAAGGTATGTAGTAAATTTTAATAGATATTCTTTTAAATAATTTTTATTGTTTTTAAAAACATATTTAATAGTTCGAAAAATGTTTCTAGTTTTGTCGAATATTTATATTTTCAATTATGAAGTATTGAATGTAGATAAAGTTATAGTGTTTACATTTAGATAACATGAATTATTTCAGAGATTTTTATAGTATTATTAATTTGTGGCAGTTTGATTTATTGGTCACCTTTGTTTCATATTTATTATTTATCTTACAATTAGAAATTCTGTAATAATTTCAAATTTATCTAAAATTTTCACTTAGATTTTTATTATTATTAATAATATTCTATATTAATTCGTTTTTAGCAAAGATTTACATTACCGGTAATGTATTTTTTTAAAATAAAATTATATGTTTTGATATTTATAAAAAAATAATACAAATAACATAAAAATATATACCAAACTTAATTCTGAAGCTTTCTTAATTTAAGTAAAAAATTATTTGTGATTGGCTAAAAATGTATTCGCGGAATAAATAACAACATTTTATTACCTAATTTTAAAATTATTCCAAGAATATTTTTATTCCAACATTTGAAAATACTGTTTTCATTGGGTTTTCATGAGTTAATAACATAGTACAAATCAGAACCAATAGCTTAAGATTAAAACAAAAAATTATTTTGAGATAAGTAGAGACGTGTGAATAAAGTCTAAAAACTATCTTATATTTTATTTTAATAACAATATATAGTACAAAAGTGAAATTATATATTGCAAATATTTATAAAATACAATCAACTAAAAAAAAAAAATGAAAACTATAGTATAAAATTGAATCAGATTAGAAAATCAAAACTATAATTGTATATAATAGTAAATATAATTATACAGTAATTTGTCAAACTATTAACATCTAATTCGACATATGCGAAGTAGGAAACTAAAACTATATTCGTACAAATATTCGCGTTAACTAATAATAGTGGCAATAATCGGACATTTGACGATGAAAATTATACAGTACATTGTATATTATTAACATCTCAAATGCAAATGTCTAATTTCTTAAATAAAAAATAGATTTTCTTTCGCTAGAAGCTAAGAAATAATATACCTACGCAAATTGAAATATATGGTGTAAAAAATTAACACGATGTGCACAATATAATAATAGATAATTTTGTTTTGCAAAGTTTGTAATTGGAGCGAAAAATATAGAGAATATCGATTTCGATTTTCATTTGTTCTAAGCTTTATATAGTTTACCGGCAATTGTTTTAGAATGAAGGTAAGTGAAACCAACATGTTGGTTCATTTTTGTTCAACTGTAAAATGTATGTTATTATTTTATATGATACGGTTTTCTATTTCACAGGAATAGGAAAAATGTATTGTTTGATTTACTAATATTTTTTTAGATTTTACTTTAACTTTACAAAAATACAACATAAATAAGAAAAAATAAAATAATATAATTTATGAAAACGTATTTTTTTTGTATAATATTAAAAAAAAATACATTATCTTCTATAACAAATCTTAACTTGTAAGAAAAACAGTGTAATTTAAGAATATCATTATTTCTGGTATTAAAACCTTGTAAGGTTTTGGGTGCTTTGGGAACTTTTGCTAGGAATGTAAAGGTTTCCAAAGAAGTCCGTTTAAGTATATACAATGCAGTTTTGGTGCCTACGTTGATGTATGGTAGTGAATGTTGGGTTTGGTTGCAAAAGCATAAACGGAAAATGACTGCTGTGGAAATGAGATTTTTACGTGGGGTATGTGGTGTAAATAGGAGAGATCGGGTACGAAATAGATTAGTGTATGATGAGTGTGAAATTGAAAGAAATGTTGTAGCAAAAGTTGGTGTTAGTCAGTTAAGATGGTTCGGACATGTTGAGCGAATGTCTAATGAACGTTTGGTTAAAACGATTTATTTGAATAATTTTGATGGTATACGTTTGCGTGGACGTCCGATGAGTAGTTGGAGTGATATGATTGAGAGTGTTTTGCGTGAGCGAAAGTTTCCAAGTAGTAGGAATGGAAGAGCATGTATGAGAGAAATTATGAATGTAGATGAAGCGAAAGTTGCTTGTTTGGATAGGAGTGTTTGGAGGCGACTGATTTCGGGATAATGAAATGAATTTGTGCTACATCCTTTTGGGTACATGGCGTGATTGTGTATGTATGTATGTAAAACCTTGTACCACTAAACTGATACTGGCTGCGTCTAAGTGGTTTGGTACCTACTATAAGCTGTAAGTACTTTGCTTGACTGTGGACTAACGACCTTTACTATTGACAATGCAAGCAAAAATTGTTAAGACACTATATGATCAGCTCCTCGAGCATATTTCACGTAATTTTTGTAATACATTTCAATGTCGTAACAATACAATATAATTCTAAGTAATATATAGAATATTTATTATATTTTTGAAATAAGTATTATTAACAAAACATTTTGCTGAGATAAATAATAATATTTTTATACTTATTAGAATTATATAACTAAATTTATATAATCATTATAAATATACGGTTTTTAAATTATAATTTGACAATTTAATTTAAGTTAACAATAATTTTATGTCTGCAAATATACAGTCAGTAACAAAAGTGTTTAAATAAACATTTTTTTCCGCGTAATTAAATATTATAATAATTTGATTATAATTTACATAAATCTATTATAATAATATCAATTTTTCATAATATTGATGTATACGTACATAATTCAAATATTTTTTCGCTAGAATTGTCTAATTACTTTATGTTGCAAAACAATCAAAGATTTGCGAATCACGTTTTAGAATCTACTTTCTCTAATTAAGCACTGACAACATTATCTTTTCATGTTGAACATCCTGATTATAATCCTCTAATATAGTGAATTTTTGTGACATCGATATGCCTATAATTTCTTTTTAATACTACCTAATTTTTTTTTGCTAAGCGATTATTAAAAATTTCGCAGTGAAATCTCATTATTTTCGACTACTTTTTATTATTATAATATATTAGAAGTGGACGTGTTATTTTTACCAATTTTAGAAATAATTATTTCACGTTAAAAGAAAATTTAACTAATTAAATCTTTTTAATATTAAATTTATTTTTGCAAATACAACTGGACAAGAGTATAAAAATTGCAAGTATAATTTTTAAGTTCAAAATAATTTATGATATTTTGTCGACCACCCAGTATATGACACGTTTATTGAGTCGTTATTTTGTAAGATTTATTTTAGCAAAATATAGAGCGTTTTAAAGATCTATAAATTTTAATTTTATTTTCAAAACATATATATTGTTAATTAATTATTATTTAATAATAATCTATATTATATAATTATTTGTATTTATTAGATTTTTGTATGATACAATATTGTATACATATATGCACAATTACACTATGTAAATGTACATAAGAGTGTGGCAGAAACTCTTTCTAATGAAACAGAAATTTCTTTTCGCCAAACATTTCTATCCAGAGAAGTAACTTTTATTTCATTCACATTATTATTTTAACTACACGTTTATTAAACACTTGCTTAAGGTGGGTGAACCATCTTAACTCACTGACATCAGCTTTTTTTTATATAATATTAAGGTTTGTTTGCACAAAAAATTGTTAACTTAACTAACAAGTTAACTAGGCAACTAGATTTTCAATTGTTTTCGAATCGCCTCATTGATTAGTCAGCTGGCAATTAAGGAATTGTTTAACATGAAAAGCATTTAACAATGCTTTGTACAACCGGGCCTTAATATTTTATGTAAAATTTTTTCCAGATTGTTAAAACAAATAATACGGAGCTTTGTAAAAGAGTTGTCATGTTACACCAGACCTAGATAAACTTATATTAGTAAGAATAACTTTTTTTGTAGTAATCTCATAGTTTACTAAATATAATAATAAATAACTATAAATATAGTAATCTTCAGGGTTTCACGACCGGTATTCATTGAATTTATATGATTTAATTCAGTCACCAAGCACCTACGATTTACGGCAATACGTTTGGGGCGAGGATAAATCGACCATGGCATACCAGCCAAATTTTTTTTTATAAATATGACTTGAAAAACTTGTAGTTTGTGAAATCGCAGCTCATTTTTAGCTACAAATTAATAATTAATTTGATCAAATCTTCAAACATACCAATCTCAATTAAATGAAAATATTATAAAAATATTTTAAATAATTTAATTATATATATATACAGTACAAGAAATTGTAGTGTATATTTCTTAACAACTACTTTTTAATATATGCGCAAATTTAGCCAAATTACGTAGGTTAGACAATCTTTAAAAAAGCCTCCAAGTGAAATTGAATTAAAAAGCGGACTTCAAATTAAATATAATTATTGTTATTATAGTAAATTGTCTTAATCTATTCTTACACAACTTTGATCTTATGTAGGAGTGAGTTAAATGATTTAAAAAGTGAAATATATTTAAAATAATGTATCGATGCTAATAGATTTGTTTGACAATTTTGTTGACAGTTCCGGTGTCAATTACATTATTTTTAGAACATTTTACCAATCCATCAATCCGCTTCAGAAATCTGTTTTGCTCAAATCAATTGATTCGATTAAAATCGAAGTTTACCGTATTTGGTATGTGATTATAAAAACTAGTAACAAATAATAGAAACTGGAAATGAAGTTGTTTGTACGATGAAAATTTCTTGTTTGTTAATGATATTTTTGCAACTAATTTATGTAATTAAGTTTTTTAATGACATTATAGTGAAATTTTTGTATAACAAATTTTCTAGAAGCATTTAATTTATTTCGTTTATACTAGAATTGTGTTATATCAAACAAAAGAAAAAGTAATTATTTTACTATATATTAATAATTGCTAATAAGTCATACGAGTTAATTTTAAAATTAAAAAGTTTTTAACAATATATAAGTAAAATTAATTAAAGATTAGAATTCTCATCTAATTTATAAAGCTGATTTTTGACGTTTATTTAAAATAATTTATTAAGTATTTTCAAATAGTTTACTTAAATATTGTAATATTAAGTACTAAAATATAATAAATAAATAAATATTTAATTCAAACATGAATATGAAATTGAATTAGAAATTATACAAAAATAAATTTAAAGTTTTTTTTATTTTAATATAATGAGTTACTATGTTTACTATGTTAAAATTAATATTATTTATAGAATTAGTTAAAACCCTAAGGGCTCAGGCAAAATATTGAAAAGTGAGAAAGAAAATGATTCCAAATAAATTTAATACTTTGGGAAGTTGTTGAGTACACTCCCGCGAAGGTTTCTGGGGCCTTGAGGGGGCATAGTCCCAGGCAAAATATAGAAAAGTGAGAAAAAAAAGATTCCAAATAAAATAAAAATAATTATAACATAAAAAATTTATAGAAAAATTTAATATTCAGATTAAATTAAAGGCAAGACAACGTTTGCCGGGCCAGCTAGTAAAGAAATATAATTTGATTATTTTTATATATTATAGCTACACACTTACTCAAGTATTCAAAATATTATTTCATAATTTTTAATAGCTAGAATAAATTGTGTGCATTTCCATGTAAATATTTGATACCGTATATCTTATATTTAAAAAGATAATATTTACATTTCATTATAGCTTCGTGTTAATCGCATATATCCTGTTATGGTTAAAATGCAAATATACATAAATATTCACATTTATTTTCACTTTTTATCGAAAATTTAACTTTTTCAAATATATCGATTCTTGTCAATTAATATCACTATTTTACAAATTAATATCTAACTGTGTTTTTATTTAAAATTTACGAGTATTTCAAATTTATACGTTAATTTTTAAATAAATTTTATAGATATTTAAAACATAACCTATTTTAAATGTGTGGATATTTGAAGTATAAGTATTTTTAGAAAATTGTTTAAAAAAAGTTAAAAAATTAGTATTTTAATTTGATTTTGTTTCTGTAAAATTTAATAATAATTAAAGTTATGAAAAACCAATAAAATTGTGGCTATAAATAATTTTAATAATTCACATAAAAAGTATATTAAATAACTAAAAAAAGAAATGGTACAAAAAAAAATGGATACAAAATCAATGCATTATTTTGTGTCAATAATAAACTCAATAAATAGAAAATTGATTTGAAGCCGTAAGCTTAAAATTACACACAAAGCAAACACAATTACTTTGCTTTCAATACGAAATCTTGTTACATCAATTACACAATTTTCATTACAATTAGATAAAAATCAAAGTAAGCGTCTGTAATTATATACTTTCTTCAAACGAAATTGTCATTATTATACACTTTAACTTCTCATTGTAGACTTTTGTTAGGTAAAATTCAACGTAACATTACGTTATAATTGAATACATTTAAGTAACGAATTTATATATTATACAGTAACCTAAAGACATAATGAATATATTCAAAGATTTTAAGCTGTAAAGCGGAAGGAAGTTTATGTTAACTTTCACCCCGGTAAATAATAAGAAGAAGTCATAATCACCTATTTGTAAAACTGAAAATTTAAACGGTTGAAACTGGGAGTTGTTAAAAATAATGTCAGGTGATTTGTATTGGTTTTTTGTGAAAAACAAATGCAGTAGTTTGGCTTATTTTGTTAGGTTAGGTTAGGTTAATGTCATTTGTATCAGTTTTCTTGCTGAAACTTTGATTATTAATAAATATTAATACAAAACTTAAACTTAAAACCGTTATATTTTATATAGTGAGTTCCGAAAGTTTTTTTTACTATTTTAACATGTTATTAATTAAAAATGTCAAAATTAAAATAATTTAATTTGCATCAACAAAAATAAATTTTACTCTAGCAAATTAAAAAGAAAAATATTTGCTAGAAAGGGTCACGCCCAATTGTAGTAAAAATTCTCGCAAATTAATTGATTGGAATGAAAAGTGAAACGGAAGAAAATATCTCTGTAAGTATTTTTGCATGCGATTAAAAACTGAAAATTTCCAATTCGATATAAACAAATGAAAGCCGATACGTAAGCCGGCTAGATTTTACTAATAAAATTTAGCAAGCATCGACCAATAACATTTACACGAAATCCGGCCCACGCAACATGCAAAATTATTAAAAATAACACACAAACGGACAACGCAACGTGTTTTAAAACGCACACTTTCCACTGTTTGCCGGGCTAGATCAGATATACAATCGCGGACATATATTGTGAAATTCTAAATTGATATTTCAATTATAAGATGGGTGGAACGGTTTACGATTATTAATTTTTTTTTTCCAATCGCGCGCGATTGAGATATCTGCACGAGATAAGCCGTGTTTGTAAATAAATTATGTTGTGATTTAGAATCTGTCATTTCCGTCATTTGTTCATTATTGACTCGTGTCAGACACGTAACTCGATTTTATTAGTTACAAAATTTTAATTTGATTTTAATGTTGCAAATTTAACACCAGTTATAATTTAAAATTTAGTTTAATTTATATATGATTTGTTAAAATTATCTCACTATAGAAATAGATAAGATAGGTAAAACATCATTTACGATTGTCTAAAAATGTGTTGTGATTAGTCAAAATTTATGAGTTACTATTTTTTAACTTACTGTTGTGAGTTATGAACAGTATAACATGTTAATATGTTATATTTATGATTTAAAACAAGAATTCCATTTTTACAACAAAAAAAAATTGTATAGAAATTCTTCATATAGCCTATAGATGACGAATCTGAACTTAGTTTATGTGGGTGTATAGATGTGCGTCGTCAGCTCGCTCGCTCGGTCGTAAATCAAAATTTCGTGGCCGTAACTCCTCCTAGACGGTTTAACCGATTTTAATGAAATTTTTAGGATAAATTTGTCTAGTGCTCAAGATGGTCATGTGGTTTTGGTTTTTTCCAGTGATGCCAACTTTCCGAGAAAAAAATTACTAAATTTTTAAAAAATTCATTGTGGCTACATTATTTATCCGATTTTTATCAAATTTTCAAAAAAGATTTTCTTAATGCTCCCATTAATTATATAATTTTATTAATATCCAGTGTTGCCAACTTTCCGAAAAAAAATTACTAAAATTTTAAAAATTTTATTATGGCCATGTTATTCAACCGATTTTACTCAAATATTCACAAAAGATTTTCCTAGTATTCATATAATTTATGTAATTTTAACAAAATACAGTGTTGCCAACTTTCCGAGAAAAAAATTATCAAAATTTTTAAAAATTTATTATGACCATTTTATTTAACCGATTTTAATCAAATTTTCATAAAAGTTTTTTCTAGTGCCTAAATAAATTATGCAATTTTAACAAAATACAGTGTTGCCAACTTATCGAGAAAAAAATCACAAAATTTAAAAAAAATTTATTGTGGCTACATTATTTATTCGATTTTGATCAAATTTTCAGAAAAGTATCTTCTAGTGCCCACATAAATTATAATATTATTAAAATACAGTGTTGCCAACTTTCCGAAAAATGTGAAAGTGGTCTATATATGGGTTTACCCATATACTTCTAATCTTGTTAATAAGTAAATTTAGGCTACTATAGAATGTACTACTTGCATACATATGCGTATGTGTTAAATTTTACAAGCAAGATATTTGTACTTTTGTCTATTTTATGTTCTTACAATATTTATCTTTACTAGCTTTCTTTGTAAGGAAAAACGTAATAGTTGAATATTCTAGTACTCGTAAGTGTTTAGTCACAAAATGAAAATTGTACATTCATAGAAAATTAATAATAAATAACGAAAATCCATATATTTTACAAACTAACAAAACAGAAGTTTACATTTGATTTGTTTTAAACGTCAAAACAGTTGTTTAGCATTAGTTCGGTAGATAATATACAGTCTGTGCATTTATTCACAGTTCACAGATTACGAAACAAATTATTTGCTGTCATTGGTAAATATAATATACAGCAGGCCATGTCAAAACATTTCTTGGTAGCCATTGTTGAGTTTTCTGTTACAAAAGAGAAAATGAATAAATGAGTAAATAGTCATAATTACTGATGCTCAAAGAGAGAAATAGTGGAACGTAAATATATTTTGTTGGAAAACAATCGAAATGTTTTCTGTTTGCATATTCTTAGGTTATCATATATACGTAATTATATATATTTGAACACAAAATGTATTTTCATTCATTACCAAGATTTTAATTTTCAATAACCTTTTACATGGTGCAATCTTTAATTTTATTTGTAAATATTATTTCGAATAAATATATGTTATTACACTTAAGCCTCATTCAGTCTGTCTTACTTATCACGAAATTAGTGTTATGTTTTAGCACAGAGATTGTAATTCTGAACCACACTACTTACTAACTAAAACAACGCTAATATATTATTTTAGTTTGATTAATTGTTAGTTTTATTGTAGCAAAAAATTCAGATTATTAAAGTTCTTAACAATTTTTTTTATGTTTTATGCTGAGAGTGTAGCGAGTGACAGCTGTCTCAGGTGAAAAATTAAAAAAAAACGAAAAATTTATGTATTTCTATAATTAATTAAATATTAATGTATACATTATTTTAAAAATTTTATATTTTATTTAATATTCAATCAGATACATAAAATTGTGTGAGAGAAAAAAGTTAAAGCAATATAAAAATAAATATTTGTACTATAACATTATTTTTCTACTTTATTTACTTTATTTCACTTATTTTGTTGTACCATAACGAGTCATTATTTTACTTTAATGTAATATAAATACAGACATCAAAGGAGAACACAATCATTGTAAAAACTTTTGCAATTTTACCAGCAAAAATGTTAAATTTTGATGTTTGTATAAATAAATATTCTCTTATTTACAATCGTAGAAAATGTATTGTATAAAAGTCTTGTATAAAGTTTTTTTTTTTCCTTCTTCCAATATTCTTTAGACTTTTATCAAATATTACAGTTATATTTACAAAAAAGTCTTTAAAATTTGCAAAATATAAAGATATTTAATAAAAATGATTAGTCTCATTTACAAATATCCTTATTCTTTTATTGTAAAATTATATAGATTTGGCTCAAGTGTTAAAATTTTTGTGATAAATAGGGAAGTGCGAATGAAATTTTATATTTTATTACAAAATTAATTTAATATTCTCTAATGAATATATTGTAATGTATCTTGTAGTAAAAAATAAAATACATATATAAAAACAATTTAAAATTAGTTAGTTGATATAATTCTAAGTAATTGCGATAGCTCACACAGATACACATTCATATGTAAAACTTCCGTGAAAAAAGTAAAAAATGCTTAACTTTTATAGTTTAAATACGATACGTTTTTAGATATTTACTTGTTGATATAAAATGCTGCATACACAAAACTTGTGAGAAAAATCTTACTAACGTACTTTTTATTTTTTATTTTTATTTTTCATTTAATATGACAATCCACTTGTATTTTCTGAGTAGCGTTACTAATTTGTGATCACATCGCATTGACGTAAAAATCTATGTTTATTTATAGTCATATATTTATTTATTCTTACGTATATTCACACGAGTATAGCATTATATTAGTTTTAAATAAAAATGACAACCGTGTAATGAACTATCCATCTTTATTTGTTATATGTTTTGATTATTTCTTTGTAATATATTTGTAGTTTAAAAATAACTTTTTAAATTAAAATTTTAAACATATTTTACAAAGTTATTATATTTCTTTACAAATGTAGTTATATTTTGCAAAGATATATTTTAGTTTTCATATTTAATGTAATCGAATGTTCAAAAAACTTAGTGAATTTACATAATATAAAAATACTGTTAATATATTGTTTAAAATGTTTTATTTTTTTATATTATATATTTTTTCTTTTTTTTCAGCTGTAACAGTGCGGTACTTAACTAAACGGTATATTGGAGAATACAGTTCAACAAGTGGTAAGTTAATTTTAAAATTTTTATTTAAATTTTGTAAACTAGTTTATATTAATTATATTATTATATTTAGTAATAAAATAAAATAATTTTCCTTAAATCACAATCAATAATTTTAAAAAGCTATATACGTATTTCGAAAACTAAGCTGACTACTGGGTACGTTAAGTATTTGTAACCTTAGATCACTGATTAAGACTTTAGTTTTATCTTTTGCTACTTATGATGAAAGCTTAGCTTTTAAAATATGTATATAGCTTTTTAAAATTATTGTTTGTGGTTTGGGGGAAATTATTTTATGTTATTAACTTTTAGCCACAGTAAAATTATATTTTAATTTAACGTTATATTTTGTGTTCAAAAATACCTACTTAAAATTAAATATGAATTTAGAACTTTAAAATTTTAATTTTTTTTTTAATTTAATTTTTTCTTGTAAAATAGATTCAAATTAGTAAATCTTATATATTTCCACATAAAATATATTAAAAAAGTTTTTTAAAAATTTGTGACAAAACAAAAACTGTATTTATGTATATAAAATCTTTTTTTTTTTTAATTCTTTGATTTAAGATATTTACCATAACTTTAATGCTGAATATTTAGCATATCTTGTTTTATATTTAAATTTTATTACGAACTATTGCAGTAAAATTATTTTTACCAAAAAAATAAAAATTAATTAAAAAACAAATGTTATAACTTAATAATTAATTACTTCAATTTATGAAATAATATTGTGAAATATTTTAAGCTGTACAGTAACTAATATTAGTCTTATGCCCGTATGCACAAACATTTTCGTTAAAAATAAGGGTTTATTAAATAAGAATTCTTAGATTCCGTAAAAAAATCTTTCTATGTATATTGCAACGAAATTTCTTACAAAATTCAAGAATTTTCATTTTAACGAATCATTATTTTTAACGAAAATGTTTCAGCATACAAATCTAATTATATTAAAGCGAAATAAATAAATTAGCACATTTAAAAATTTAAGCTTATAATATCAGAATATATTGTTAAAAATGCATAATAATTATAATAAAATTTTATTGATGATACAAATAAAAATAGAACGTGTGTATATCTGTATTAAGCATTGCCATTTTTATCTGACGATTAGATGCAAAAGAATGCAGTTTATAAATAGATATTAAAGGTATAACATAAAGTAGAACAAAATGTGTGCGGTGTCTGATACAATATATTATTATACAATAATTATAAGTGTGATTTTTTTTTCGTTTGGTTACCTGTTTATTGTGTTACCTACCCTGATTTTATCTCCACTTATAATATGTGAGTAACTTTACCGGCTACACTAACCAGTGTTGCTAAATCTTTTTCATATGCACGCAAATTTTGTTGAATATTATTTTATATTTTGTATTACAATACAGAAAAAGATAATGTAATATTACATTTGTTCTAACTAAGTTTTAAATTAGCATTCATTGTCGAAGTATTGAGATGTTCTGTATATATATTAAATATTATAAATTTTAACGGCAGCTACTATATGTTAGTAATAATTTATTTATTTACATAAATTTTGATTATTATACATTTTAAAACCAATTTACAATTGTGGAGTTTTATTTTTATTATAAAATAAAAATGTTTGAATATAAGTTTATTTTATTGATGAAAAATATGCTAATAAGTTAATAAATACATTAAAAAAGCTTATTTTAGGATTAAGTTCTGTAAATATTTTATTAAAATATCGATTGTACGTATATTCTCATCAGAAAAAATAATACAAATGACATAAATAATAAACAAATAAAACATAGAAACAGGTTACTAGGTGAAAAAGCAACTAGATTAAAAAAAATATAAATAATTTAAAAAAAGAATAATTTATAAATTATTAGTTAAAGCAAGTCAATTTTTTATATATTTTTATTGATGTTAACTCTTTTTTTGTACGATATATCGAATCATCTATATTTAAATAAAATATATACAAAACTTAATTCTAAATCTTTTTAATATTAATATAATTAGTTCTAAGATTTTTTACTATGTTAATAAATATATTGGCATTTTTGTATTAATAAAATAAATTAACACAAAATCATTTTGTTAAAATTTATTTATATTTTATAAAAACTGCAAATTTTTCTGTTTTTAATAATTTTAATTTTTGTTTTTCAATAATTATTACATGTATTTGAAAATGACATCTGATTAGATTCATCAGATTTCCATGAAACTGACAGTAGTATTGAAATAATAATTTTATTTTCTAAATTTAAATTATCCATCAAAAAAATTAAATACAAATATATAATTAAAACTACTTGGTTATTGAAATGTGCTTTTAATAAGATACATTATTCTTCAATACTTTACTTCTCTAAGTATAAAAACTATAAATCTTTATAAAAATCCAAATTGATTTATATAGTAATTTAAAACATATATTACGTGGCTAGAGATAATTTGTAGCATAAGAGCATGAACATACCTAATGCCTCACACACGCTAAATATAAAATACATTATAATAACGTAACACAACGTCTAGGTAACGTAACTTAAGTTAAAGGTATAGAAAGAACATTGTAAGATAATTCTGGGATGAAACTTTAAACGCATAAGTTGAATTTTTTTGTCTATTTCTCTCTACATACGTACAGTTTTAGTTTGGTTGGAGAAATAAGATAATGATATGGGCGTTCCGAAATAATGAGAAGGTAATAATTACAAATTTACGATTTGACGATTACGTGGCGAGATAGTGTCGGATGGTTATTTTATGTAAGCATTTAGCATATCTAATTACCTTATGCATCTATGACCAAATACATTCCATATGTGGATTATATCGAATATGTGGAATTACATATTTATATATTTATATATATATATATTATATATATAATATATATATATATATATATATATATATATATATATATATATATATATATATATGTTACATGCTTTTCAACAGTATTCCTCAATCTTTTTCACAATTATCTTAATATATAGAATGTTTACTGTAACTGCACAAAAATTTTTAAAAAATTAATATTTTGTTAGTATATGATGATAAATAACGATGGCATTTTTTTTACATTAAAATCTGGTTAAATATATTAATTTATTATATAGTAAGTAACCTAGTAAATATTATACGTAACATAAAACATATTTTTTTATTTTTGCGAATATAACTGTTTTTATCATATTATTCAGTTAAGCTACTTATAAGATTATATTTTTTTCAAATAAATGAATATACAATTATAGTAAAATTCTAGTTTTTGAACCGGTTTTTTTTTCAAAACTGTTATAAAAATATCTATATATAAAAATTATGTAAGATTAACAAAAATAATTTAAATTTACATAATTTTACATAAGATTTAAGTTAGTGATGTGTGTTAGTTGCATACTTACTTATTTTGAGATTTATTTCTTAAAAAAATATTAAGATGTTAAAGATGAAAAAAAAGCTAATGTATTTAGAACAATTTTGTAATTGATTATGTTTAAAATAATGTGTTATTTTGTATTTTGTTAAAGTCTTTAAACTTGTTCCGAATTTGGTTTCTTTAATAAGTCGCTTCTATTTCTTTTGGGTTACAAATTTATTAATTAAAACTTTTGATTAATTATTTTAGTTTTAAATTTATATGGCACTAGATAACACTGTTCTAATATGCACTGTAATTCAATAATAATAAAAAAATGTACTAGTACATACTTTAGTATTAAAAAAAATATATTTTCTTCAAGAACCAAACATAACTACAATGTCATCTGACATCTTCGGCAACATTATGAAAACTATTATGTCAACTTAATTTAACCTAATTGACAATTGCAATGTTTATTTTCGCTTAAATTTTAATCTGATTATTAAAAATGTGTGAAGAAGTGCAAGAAATACAATGTGCGCTATTAGATTTGTCAGAAACTGCACATTCGACCAAAAAAACACTGTCAAGTGTATTTTTAATTTGACATTCCCGACGGTTATTTTAAAAATTATTAAGTCAAGGTAAGTTAATGGACAGTTGCATTATTTTTTCTTTGCTTGTATTTGTATTTGATTATTAAAAATTTGTAAAAAAGTGCTAGAAATGCAATGTATACCGGCCAGGATGGTCAGAAATTGTATATTCGACCAAAGAAACATTAATTCTCGCAAATTATGTAACAAATATAAATAGTACATACTAGCCAAGTAACTGTTTAAAGTTACTTGGCATGTGTTTTTAGTTTAGTTTTGTTTAGAATGCTTTAAGAAATATCATATACGTCACTTGAATTAGAAAGCTCTTTTTGTGTTTCATCCAGATTTCTTAGCCCCGTCTTTGCTTCGGTCACAAATATCTGAGCAAAATACAATAATCATCGCTTTCTACTTTTAGTCACATAATGTACCTAATTTATTGTGTTACACGAATTTTAATTGGAAAATAAAATAAAAAAATTATAATATAAAAAATTACAATTATTAAGTATTTTTATTAAATAATAGTAATGATATTACTTATATGTCTTTAAATTAAAAATAATGCTTTTAAATTTATTAATTTTTGAAAATAAATTTATGTAATTTTATAAATGTGTAGATTTATGGAGAATGGTAAATAAATTTTAATGTAAATATCAAATTGTAATATATAATTCTACTAGCTAATTAACTTTTTACGGTTTAAAGTTTAATTAATCATGATAATAATTAGTTGTAAAAATGTATTACAAGCTTCTAATTGTCAGATACTGAAAGTAATTAACAAAAATAAGAAAATTTATATTATAAACTTTATACATTAGTGTAAAACAAAAACAAAAAAATGTATTCACAGCAACATCCGAGCAAGCATTAACTTGAATTAAGTTAAAAGTTAAGAGTTAAAGGTAAGCAATGAGTGAGTAAATGTTACGCAGTTTTATTTTTTTACATCTCGGTATAACGTTAATTTCACTAATTTAAATATACCGCTTTCGCCGCGGCAAAATAACAACATTACTACACTTACCTTCCATTGCGCTGGCTGGCTGACTAAGAAGACATAGACACGGGGAGATGTTTGAGATTGTCATCGGTACATGGTACACTGATATTTGATAGCCATTTCAAGTGTAATAAACAAAAAGCCAGCCGCACAGTAACACATGACAATTTTCGCAAAGTGTATCGAATAGACGTCACACAAATACACTCACACACTAACTACAGTTAATTAATTAACACACTTTCATTTTGTTGGCGAAAAAAAAATGACAACTATACAAAACAAAAATTAGCACGATACATAAGCATTCTGCCAGCTGAACAGTAGCTATTTGAATTCTAACTTTGATTTGACTTGACTTGACATGACTTAACTTTAAAGTTTTATTCGTACATTTTCTTTGACAAAATCTGGTTTGAACAGTGTTCAAGTTTGTATTTTTAACATTTTTTTCAATTTTGATTCTTGAGTATCAAGATTTATAAAATGACAATTTATACAACAAGTGTATAAAGTAACGTTAAAAATAGTTGATTCGTGTAATTAAAAGCCTAATTTGTGCTAATTTATAAAAAATCTCAATTTGTCAAATTTAGTATGATTGCAATACTTCTCTTTTCATATGTGATATGAATATTAGTAAAAATGGTGAAACTATGTACTTATTCTAATATGTTAGTACTTTATTATAACCTACAAGTTTATCTTCAGAAATAATATAAATATCGATACTGAATCAGAAGATGAACTCAGAGTTTGACACGCGCAAGAGGAATTTTTTTTATTATTTTAAAAGCAGCTAAATCAAAATTGTAAATTAGATATTTTGTGATAAAAATTAATTTTTAATTTCACAAAACATTCCCATGATGAATTTGAATACTCAAACTAAAACAAAAAAATTTTTCTTTGATATATATTTGTAAACGTTTTGTTTAAGCGATAAAGAACTAAATAGAAGCTGGTTTTTTTTTTTAAAGATACTTTAGAAATTTGACTTTTTAATTTTGTTTCTCGATGTTTTAATGTTACAGAGCACTTAAGATTTATCAAATATATTGTTTGGCTTTCAAGTTACTGTTACAGATATCATTTTAGAAATGACAAAGGGACTAATGTTATTTTTAAATAACAGAACTAAATAGTAGGACTATTTTATATCTTAGAAACATTTAGCTTTTTTTTAAGATTTTTGATATTTTTAAATTCCATTTTAATCCAGACAAATATTTATTTATAAAAGAAAACTATAAAAAGTTTTTAAAATTGTATTACATTAATGTTGATTTTTTATTATAAAACTAAATATCTCTTTACTAGCTAAAGAAAAATAAATATTGATATTTAAATTTTTCATCTTTTGGATGAAAATATTAGGAAATTAGTTTTATTTAAAAGAATTAATAATTTTTACATTTTAAAATTGGTAAACAGTTATGTAATCTGTTTATTTTTAATAGACTATATTTGAAAACTTATAATCTGAGACTAAATAAGTGTGACAATATAAAAAAATTATAATATATGTCAAATCTAATCGGCGAATGACAATTGTTAGCTGTCAAAATGTCACTTTCTATAAAAAAAATATAGTTTTCAATTTGGACTACCGGCATACTTGTCGAAAAATATATAATATAGTTAGACATGTAAATAAAATTAAGCACTCTACTATTAGTAAATTGCTTAGTCTAAGTTGAGTAATTTAATAATTAACCTGTCAGAAATTTTTGAAATTGATTTTATTTTATCTTTTTTTATTTCAATTCTACATTTTTTATTGTTAGTTTTTTAAATATTTAAAATATTTTATTACATTTTTCCTGATTTTATTTACATGCCGTTTAACGTACATACATATATACACAATCACGGTATGTACCCATAAGGATATAGCACAAATTCTTTTCATTTAAGTAGAAATAAGTTTCCGTCAAACATTCTCATTTAGATAAGCTACTTTTGCTTTCTTCATACATAATTCTCATGGTTTTGTTGTGTTAGGAAAATTATTTTATATTATTAACTTTTCGCCAAAGTAAAATTATATTTTTATTTTTTGACTAGATGTTAATAAAAATTAATTCATTTATTTACAAATACTATAGATTTTTTAATAGACAACACGCATTTATCATAAATGCATCTTCAATCATCTTTTTACAATCTCAATTTTTTATTTTATTTCTCCAACTAATGTTAGTAGTTATGTCACAAAATAATAAAAGAATTTATTGAAAACATTTGTATTATGACAGAGTCTTCAACAATGACATATGTCCATCACGAATAGTTTCATAATCCAACTAAGTTCTCTTGCATTGGAACCCTGCATGACTTGACCATATATATACTGAACCAACTTTGCCATCATGCTTCTTATATATTAGATTTCTTCTTGTACGTATTAGAAAATGTTAGAAATGTTAAGAGTAGTGATGTCGACATAATGATCATTATTAAGCCGACAAAAACATTCAATCATACTGACAGTGTATTATTCATCAAATGATGGACCGAACTATAGGCGGTGATGCACTAGACACTGTTTTAGAAAAACGTCTCTATGTAATAAGGTATCCGTGTTGGAGGAATGCAATAATGAAATTAATGTTATAAATGTTCAGTGTTATTAGTTTAAATTTTGGTTATTAATTAAATTAATAGTTGGTAGCACTTTCAGCATTTGATTTAATTGAATTGGGCAAGAATTCGGAATTTGATTAATGGTGAATTTGATTAAAGTATTTTACTTCTACTAAAATTAATACAATCTATAATAAGTAATAATAAAATAAAAAAGGCTTTAGGTTTTAGTTCTGTATTAATAATCGACGTTTCGACAATCTCAACGTACGTCTTTATCAGGAAAAAATGATACAAATGACATTTGTATTATTTTTCAATGATTACTCAATATTACTCACGAAACTTCAGTGGTCAGTTATTCAAATGCATTCAAAATCGGTCATATATTGTAGTCATTGAAGAAAAGAAGAGAAATAGAACATTTCATATAAATTTTTTCATGTTGTAGCATTCGTTAATGAATTAGTGAAAATGTATACCACCTAAATAAATATACCGTCAAAAAAACGGTATAAAATAGTTATGTAAATTGATCAAACTAGAATAGCGTATTTATTTTATAGATTCATTAATTAAAGTTTTTTAATGCAAACTTTTTGTACCATTATCTAAATACATAAATCTTACACAGCATCTATACGCGCAAAAGTATGAATATAAAGTATAGATTTTATTTGTCTATGTCCATTCCGTCTAGTCTGTCGCTGAGTTCGTGGTTCTAGGAAAACTCTATCAGTTGGTTTTAATTAGCTGGAACATGACTGTGCAACAACCGCGTCATCATCAACACAACAACCAACAAACAACAATGTAAGATTGTTACGGGCTTCCTAGCCTCGCTTGTTACCGACTTACACCTGACATGGAAATCTTCAACCGAAGACCACACATTCGCCATGGTGAATCTCCGATGATCTAACCATACTTGTAATACAATCATCAATAGTTTTTATTTGCTTGTGTTTTCTTTTTCGTCATGCATATGTTTGAATGGTTAATATTGTATTTCTCTTTGATAGAGTCTCTTGTTTGTTATTAGCTAGGTGCGAAAATTGCATTCAATGCGTTTTCATTAATTTTATTTGATATTCGTAACTAATTGTAATCGTCTATGTAATAACTGTATATCTATTATTGTCTATTTTTTTTCATTCTGTTGAATAATAACTATTAAGTAATAACTGTAAATTGGAGACATAAAAATATATAATCAACAAATAAATTATATAATACCGACAGTCGTAGATCAGTGGTAGCGTGAAATAGATGTTCTCTCTTTTATTTATATTATTTTTTAGAAATTGAATTTATATAAACTTGTCACTCAATATCCAATAGCTAAATAATTAGATATCCAAATATTTTTTTACATAGCTTGGAAAAATTAAAAGTTTTTAGAAATGTTCTGTATGTAATGAGACAATCAATAAAATTGTTCGATTATAAACATACAAATTTAGCAAGTAAGTAAAAATATATTATTGGAAAATTTTTATTGCGATAATATTTCTACTTTGAGACTAGCATTTGAAAGAAAATAACAATATAGCTGATATATATTGATGAATGAGTGTAGTAAGAGTAAAGTAGTTTTTATCAAATCCGCTACGGTCAGTCAACATTATAATTTATGCAATTGTTACCGGATACAGATAGATAATAATAATACGAACGCTTTACAACAAAATCAACACGAATAAAACGGCTTCGGTTCTTCTAGATCAGCGAGAGAAGAGAAATGTATGTATTGCTTACTTCGCAAAGCCAATGGCGTTTGTGTGTTGCCGTATCTACAATTTACAATTTGCAACAAACGACTCTATACGTTTTCATTTCGAGTTAAACGGTATGGAAAAAATTTCGCGATTTTGCCTATTGTTATTCGCGCTCTCTCCTTAATTTCCGGTGTGTGCGCGCATGCGCAATGCACGGCAAAATGGTACCTTTGACCACAGGCATCGCACACTTGATCAACTTGAACAAATATAGGTTTTCTAAGCAATATTATTGGTCTCTGAGCTGAACTCAAGACTCAACTTACATTAGTTTCTATTGTTTTAATGTGTGTACTTACTGACAGATGCTGATATCTTATTTACTAGTTAGAAATGATTTCTAGGAAAAATATATAAGCTTGAATTTTATGTGGCCATTGGGAAAATTTCTTATTTAAATTTTGTACTATAGTTTAGAAATATAATGTCGTTAGCACATAATTTATTGCTAAAAAATTTAAATAAAAATTAATATCATTAAAATAATAAAGCTTTAGGTTGAAGTTTTGTTATATTTTATAGTAAATCTCGACGTTTCGATATATTACAGGTCGAATTTTAATATAAAATAAAACAAAATTTACATAAACAAATATTTCCAAGAGATATAATAAAAGACCATGTATGAAAGGTATTATAAATGTGAATGAAACAAATGAAAGATGCTTGTTTAGATAGGAATGTTTGGCAAAAACTAATTTCAACTTAAATTGAAAGAGTTTATGCCACAATCTAAAGTGCACATGGCGTGATTGTATAAGTACTCGTATGTATTTTTAAAAAGTGATCTAATTTATTATTGTTTTTACATTTGTTTTTGATAATTCTGTATATAAAAATAATAATATGAAACTAGTACGCTGCCAGTAAACTGCGACTGATTAAGTTTGTAGAAAAACTGCACGTACATTTTGCTAATTCCAAAATTTATATTCTGTCAGAAATTGATTTATGACTTGTAAGTTATTTCGCTGAACGTAAAGTTTTTTTACCGTTTTTCCCAAAAGTAGATGAACATAAGCATTTTAGTACATAGTCATCCCGACAAAAATTGATTTCTGCACACCGAGTTTTTTTGCTAAAAGTATGTAATTGCACTTTAAAAAACTTGCATGACCCCTTTTTAGGCAGACGAGTTCTTAACGTATTAAATTACTTCATTTTTTACACTTAAAATATTTTTTAAGTGTGTGAGAAAAAGGAACACAAATTATCGGTTTAAAATTTGCGAAAAATATCGTGTAAAATTAAATAAAACTTTAAAAATATTTAGTTTTTTTTTTATCTAGTAGTTGACCAGTATTTTTTCATTTAAAGTTGATTTTAAAAAAATATAGAATTGTGATCGCGGAATTATTGTACTAATATTTTTAGTAAAACTAAAATAATAATCAATATTGGTATTTAATATATAAAGGGTTAAACAAATATAAATATCTAGTTACTTCTTAAATCAATAAATATATATGCTTACGAATACACTCATGTTGAATAAGTACAAAGATTTACGTATTGAATTGAGTTGTCGTTTTGTATTGTAAGCATAATAAGTATGTTCGGTTTGTCTACATAAAACACAGTTTAAGTTTATTTAGATATAATTGTGATTAAATATTTCTTCTTCTGTAGAATAGTTGTATGCTATTTGTCAAATGCATGCAACGTATTTGTCACACTAAAGAAAATATGTATTAGGAAAATTATATTTGCAAGTTATTGGAATCTGCAAATTTATCTTAAATTGCTTTTTTTATTATTTGTGGCTTAGTGTTGTTAAATTTTACACTAATTTGGAATAATTTTAAAATAAGTTAATAAGATTTTATTATTTATTCGGATATGTTTTCACTAAGTAGGTATGATTTTTTACATATCTTATTCATAAATAAAAATTAGAAATAGTGAAAATTATATAAGAATAACATAGTAAAAAATATTTCCGAACTTATTATATTAAAATAAAAAACTTGTATATTTTTTACTCCACGTATAAAATCATCTGAAAAAATATAGATATAATAAAAAAACAAATAATAGAACAAGCTACATGTATTACATATAATATAATAATATTGTAAAGTACACTCCATTTAAATTAGTAAATACTATACTTTTTCTATGACTGCATAATTGAAAATTGCATTTTTTGATTTGACATGAATGAATAAAAAATGTAATATAAAATTTGCACTGGATCATCAAAAACGATAAATCAAATATTTTTAATGCAATTTTGTAATTAATCGCAAATTGTTGAGTAATGAACTAAGAGAACTTTGATTAGTCAAAAGATGTTAAGTAATAAATAAGAGAGATACATATATAATAAATATATCATTTAACAGAAATATAAAAAAAAAATTTAATTCTTATTTAATTTTTTATTTAAATAAAATTCCATAAAATTACAGAAAAACTTAGAAATTCATTTAAAAATTTGTAAGTTACTAGTATTTTTTTAATATATAATTAGTAATATAAAATATTATTATAATGAAACGATATACTATAAGTTTAAATTTTTTTATTTGTAATTCTGATATGATTATTACGGTGGACTAATAAAAAAATGCCTCAAGCGTAACAACTTTTTTATTCGTGGAATGATTAGTATCGAAATGTATGTCTAATAATATAATAATTTTAATTAATAATTTTGACATTATTGTCAGTACCATGTTAAAAAACTAAGTAAAATTTTAATAAAAGTAATTTGTATACTTGAATTCTTGTTTATTAAATCACACTATATTTAATTAAGTTTTGGTTATGAATATGATTTTAAAATTTTTATGTTCTTAAATTTTATTTGTTCTAATTTTTACATATTTTTGTATATTGTGTGTACATTAATTTTAAATTATAATTTTGAAAAATAATAATAAAATATTTTTGTAATGAAATAATAAGCACTTTACCATTGTACTCTACTACTAACTCTACTAATGTCATTTAGGATTCGGCTTAATCGACAATCGAAAATTCTAAAATCTTGGGCGTAGAATTGCTATATGAATATATTACTGTTACATGTCAAATTGACATAAAAAATGTATCAAGCTATACATTTAAATATATTTAAATTGAATACGTTTATTATAAAAAAATAAATAAATATATTATAGGCTTACCCATCAAGTGACGTAAAATTTACCGCAAAAAATACAGTACTGTTATTATTACGTACTCAATATTATTAATAATAATAACGTTGTAATAAAAAAACTAGAATAAAAAATTTGATATCACATCTAAAGCATTCAGAAGAGAATGATTACATCATGTTTCAACATTGTCAAAGTTATGATTAAAACATAATTCAAAAATCGATGACTATCAAGTTATTTTTTGTCATCTATGCAAATTGGCAAATTGGTTATCTTCGAAACATATTTTATATTATGTTAAATTTGTATTCAAAAGTTCTAGATAATATTGTGATGGTATCTTGTAGCCGAAAAATATCTATCAAATAGTTAACTGGAAGATAACTGTGCGTGTGGCAGTTGAATTGATTATCTGCATGGTTAAAAGTCATTAACACATGTATCTGTTAAGCATCATTTGAAAGACAAAAAAAATAAAAAAATAATAATATTTGATTTGTTATAAGATATATGATTAATTTCTTATTCTTAGTTTGTTAGTACTGTTTACTTTAATTTCTGCGAATATTTACTGCAAAAGTAACTGTTAGATTTTATTTATATTAATTTAAAAAGTATTTGAATTTTATATTATTTGTTAAGTGATATTGCAAAAACTGATTCAGTATTTTTTTTTAATATTTTTAATTATTGCAAATATATAATAAAAACATTTTAATAAAATTTAAAATATATATTCTAACCATTAAAATAACAATATAAATATAAAAAAAATAAGTTTGTTGTCTATGCGGCTGTTGAAGTCTCCATGTAATTTATATGGAACTAACAAATGACATTGAATAACTTTAAAACGAAGCATCATAAAGCTTTAAAATTTCGTATTTAAGCTTTATATTACATGTAAATAACATTATAAATGATTGGTTAAATATTATATAAGTAATATTAATATTTTACTTAAAAATAATTTATAATTTTTATTTTTTTTTTTCAAATATAATACAAAAAAATTGATAAATTAAAACTTAACTTTATTAAAAAAGAGATTAAAACTTTTAAAATTAAAAAATTTAATTTGATTAATTGTTAAAATAAGTTATAAAAAAGTATGTCGTGTATGCGGCTGTTGAAGTCTCCTTGTATTTTATATGGGACTAACAAATAATAATGAATTACTATATAACGAAGAATCATAAAATTTTGAAATTTCGTATTTAAGCTTTATATTACATGTAAATTATATTGTAAATACTTGGTTAATATTGCACAAGTAATATTAGTACTTTACTTGAGAATAATTTATAAATTTTACATTTTTTCAATTATATTGCAAACTAATTAACAAATAATAATATATCTAATTAAAAAAATGTTATAAATAATTGTAATATCGTTATTAATACATTCATATATACGCTATATAATTATAAGGGTGTGGCGCAAACTTTTTTTATTAATTCGAAAAATATAAATAAATTTCAATAATAAAAATAATAAAATTAAATAATTTTTATGTATAAACGTTCATCCTTTTGTTTAATTTTATTTCAAAACACTAAAATAGAACGAAAAAGAATAATATCAATAGTATATGTAATCATTTATATAACTCTTTTCATTAATCCAAAAAATCATTAATAAATAAATTTTAATAATAAAAATAATTTAATAAAATTAACATAGTAAAATTGTTTTCAGAACTCATATTAAAATGCAAAGGCTTTAAGATTAAATTTTGTATATATTTTATTTATGTAAATATCGACGTTTCGATATACTCTACGTATATCTTCTATCTTTTGTTTGTTTATTATTTATGTCATTTGTATTATTTTTTCCTGATGAAGATATACGTATATCGAAACGTCGATATTTAAATAAAATATATACAAAACTTAATCCTAAAGTTTTTTTAGTTTCATAAAATAAATTTTTAGATATTTTTGGTTTAATTTTATTTTCCAAACACTAAAAGAATGCAATTAAAAGTATATGTGATAATATTTATGAATCTATTGCTAAATCAAATTAGTGACCTGTATAAAACAAATAATTTCTCCGATGTCTGGGCAAAATATATTAGGTGCGAGTGTATAAAACATGAATCAAACTGAAATTACGTAAAAGGGGAAATCGTATTTTTTCGCAGAAATCCCGTCTTTATACACTGCCTGCTCTATCCATCATATTAATGCGATTAGCATCTCGCGAAATAAAAAAAATCAAACTAAAAGTCATACAATACTCAATATTCTATAAATATCAACTATTCCATGAAGGGAAAAAATCTATCCGGCCAACTTGCGTTTGTTTGTTGTTATTATTAATAGGTTGCCATTGACAACAGTTGCTGTGGCTACTTTTACTGATCTATGGCAATGTAACCGAACCCAGTGTGCAACAATGATTATTTGCGCTGATTTTCTGCTTTGCGTGGACGTTTTAACAACAATTAATTTGTTAATGATTTTTTTTCCGGTACTAGTATTTCGATTGGAGATAAGAATAAAAGAGTATGTTACTTTGTAGGTGGTATATCTAGGTTTACGAACGTAGGTAGCGCTTTTTCTATTGATAACTGTTTTAGGTTTTGATCGAACAGATAAGCCAATAGAAATATACGTACTAAATGATATTAAGTTGGTAAACGCAATTTATACTGGAGGAATTCTAACATGTATTTATGTTAGATGTTATAAAAAAGGTTACACAATGGTTTTTGAAATGATTTTAAGAGACCGCAGAGATATGCATTTTATTCAATATGTCAGTTACAAATGTTGCAAATAATTTTTAATATTTACTAAATATTTTGTATAAAAAGTACTATTTTTGGTATAGTATACTTAGGTAATTTTTTTTATTATTAGAAATAGTGATAAATATTATAAAAAGACCAATAAGTAAAATTATTTTTTTAAAAAAAAAAACGACTTTAGAATATAGAACTGTATTAATTTTTATTAACAATTGACTTTTCGACGTACTCAACGTATATCATCATCAAAAAAATTATATAAGCGATGTACAATAAATAAACAGAACATAGAAACAAGTTACTAGGTACAGTTGTAGAAAAAGTATAGGATTTTTATTTGCGTGTTATGTTTGTGTTATTGCATTTTCCTACGGCTTGTGTCGTAAATCTTATGCTCGTTGAACAACGTACTATAATTACTATAGTTACTAGGTAACAAAATAAGTAACTAGATTATAAATTTATTTTTAATTATATATATATATATATATATATATATATATATATATATATATATATATAGAGAAATAATAATTGCTGTCCGCAGGGTATATTAATTTAATAAATTGAATAATTGTACATCGAAATTAATTAGAAAATTAAATTAAAAATTGTCAACTGCCTCGTCTTGTTGGCTTCTCGTCTTGACTCGTTAGCTCAGTTGGGAGAGCATTAGGCTAGCGACCTATATGTCCTGGGTTCGAGTCCCAGACGAGGCAGTTGACAATTTTTAATTTAATTTTCTAATTAATTTCGATGTACAATTATTCAATCTATTAAATATATATATATATATATATATATATATATATATATATATATATATACACACATATTTACACAATCACACCATGTACCCAAAAATTAATGAGTAATTTAATGCATCTCTTATAATATTTAACATTTCCATGCAAAGTAGTTCAAATGAAATATGCTTGAAAGATAATACTTTGCTGAGTTCATTATAAGTTAATAAAAATAAATAAATTAGATATAATAATTTGGTGGTAGATCAAGTAAAAAATTTATTAGCAGCTATTTCATTTGATTAATTAGAGTTTTACTGTCTTTTACTACAGAAAATAATTTTGCATATATATATTTTTTTTTAATAAATAAGATTTCTAACAGGGAAACTGAAGTTCTTCTAAAATGAATGTAAATATAATTTGCATGAGAAATTATTTACGACCAATACTAATCGTAGCACGGAAGTGATATAACAAAACAAATATAATAAGAATAACAATTTCCTTTTTATTATCAATCGGGTATCGAGTTCTTGTTAGTTGTATAGACAAGTCAACCGTGTGCCGCGTCTATTGAAAGACCACTTTGCAGATCTTGTAATCAGTTTTATCAGATCGAACTTCCAGAACTACGAAGTTTAAATTTTTCTTTCTTTCTTCTACGTTGTTTGTATGTGTTTGAGTGTGTCGATGTACTAATAAGGTTATGAATATTCAATAACTGTAAATGATAATTAATACGAACAGCAAAATTAACGTGCCACGCAACATTCATAAAATGATCGAATTTTTAATTATTAAATTTTAAGGAAATACTAAATTTAATAGATGTTTTGTTGTCTAGGTCATAATGCATTTTTTTAGATACTTATGATAATAAAAGTAGTAAAAATAATATATATATATATATATATATACTCAAATACAATCATAAAGGAATAATCTGATAAGATAAGATAAGATTTTTTCATTTTCAGATTATTCCTTTATGATTGTATTTGAGTATTAACTGTATTTAAATGATATATCTATCAACTAACCAGATTAATGAATTATATATGATTGCACTATTGCACGAACCAACACCTTTCATAAGTATAGTTCTTATATGTATTTAGACATTAAAAATTAATGATATTGCGTATTTGTTGACTATGAAAAATTATGAATAGAATGTGTACTGAAAATGATTAGGTTTCATTCGCTCGATCTGTAATGGTCTTGATAGCTCAGTGGTAGAGCATTCGCCCGGCAAGCGAAAGGACCCTGGTTCGATCCCAGGTTGAGGCGATAAGATTTTTTCATTTTCAGATTATTCCTTTATGATTGTATTTGAGTATTAACTGTATTTAAATGATATATCTATCAACTAACCAGATTAATGAATTATATATATATAGATATATTTATTTATTTAGCGATATTATTTAAAAGAAGTACAATAAAAAGTTATAACTAAAATTTTCATCTAATTTATACTAGTATTCCAAACATACCTGTAGCATTGCAGATTGTTTTATCATTTTGTATGGAATAAATAATTTCGTTTCTATAAAAAGACAAACTGTCTGTTACGATATAGAACTATTAAGAATTCTACTACAAGTTAAAACTAAATTTATAAATTCTCTATTGTAAATATTTTTCAATAACAGTAATAATATTTCTAAAAAAAATGTCATTTAAATTTGAATTGCATCTAAATATTATTTCTTGTTAGTAATTATAAAAAGCGTGTATCAGATAACAGCTTGTTTCCGTATGCTTCGTAATATATTAGCTAAAATTAGTGAATAGAATATAACTTAGGTTAGAACACTGTTACAATTTTATTTTACTTTATAATATATAAACAAACAAGAAATAAGAAATAAAACTGATAAATTATATAGCAATAGATATATATTATCGATTGTAAATCATCATTACGTTGGTTTGCCATAGTGACATGCATAACGAAAACAATAAAAATAATAATCATAAATAAACAAAATGTTCGCTTTAGTTTATGATTAACCGTTCACCGAATAATCGTAATTGTAAAGTAACAGTGGTCAGTTGGAATAATTATCGGCGTTTTTAGCTATTGTTAGTTAGTATAACTAGTTCATATCATAGTTTTCAAATAGATAAAATTGCGAATAATGCCGTTAGACAATGAAATATAATGCTTTCTATCTTACCGACTAAGCTTTGAATAGGATATTCCGCATATGTGCTTTATATATGTATATATTATTTACCTATAATATATTGACGGTAGTTTGATTTATAATTATCGCAACTTTGAAATATTGTTTGTTGTATGAACGTTTATTGTTTATATAAAATTATTCATTATTTTTATTAATGCTTCTGCATTGATACTAGAGATATTGCTGTTCCTGTAATATCTAACTGGTATATTATACTATTCCTGGTATTACTAGATATTATTTTATTATCCGATTAGTTATTCTAGGAATAACCAGGGTTGGCTAAGGATCATATGGATTAAAAATTATATTTAAATTTGTAGACTAATATAAAAATTCACTTAAAACAAATTGTAGTTAAAACCAAGTTTGTAATCCAAGTTTGTCGTATATAATATAATATATATATATATATATATATATATATATATATATGGGTGTTAATTTTTAATTAATTTTTGAGTTAATGATTTTGTACAATCTGCTCTTTTATGATTGCTGTTTCATTTATGCTTATGTTTTTAAATTTTCTAACAAGAACATGTAAGTTACAATACTTTGTTATTAGAAACACCAACTAATTTAACAAAAAAATCTAAAATTTTATTATCTGAAAATGTGTGATCAAATTACTCCTAAAAAAATAACAATTTTTTTGTGGGAATTGTGCTTAACAACTTGTCGGATTTAATTATTATAAAAATTTAAAAGTTTACAAGTATGTTTAAAATCGAATATGTTAACAAAATACAAAATGTTTCAGAACTCATTATATTAAAAAAAAAAAGCGTAAGTATGAAATTCTGTTTTATTTTATTTGGAAATATCGAATTTTAGTATACAACAAAACAAAACTTTAATTTAAAGCTTTTTTATTTCAAATATCTTGTATATACTGCACATGTGATTTATAAATTTGTTTTTTATTTCTTATTGTAAGCTAAGTTCGGATTCAAAACAATCTCATGCGCATCTTACCTAGTTCTACGTGTTTTTTTTTCCTTGTAGAAAAGTCTTTACATTGCTACTAGAACGTTACAGAGTGTTTCTTAACGTTATTTAAATTGAAATTTAAAGCGAAAATTACATTTTCACACGCTATAGAAACACGATAATTATTGTTCCCTTCTACCTATGTAAAGCTAAACCAAACCAAATCGAACCAAACCGCACTGAAGATAACATAAACAAGTACTTCTCTTCGTTGCCTGCATCTCCAACCATCATCCAATGTGACTATTCATTGATTAGAAATTTCTATTTCATTAGAAACTCAACGAATGTTAAAACATTAAAGCGCTGCATATTTTGACCTTTCACAATGTGTTTATGTGTCTTTTAATTTTTTTCTACCTATTAAGGTTATTAGTGCAGATTAATTTTATGTTAAAGTCAGTTTTTATTTTCTTTTCTTTCGTAGAAGCATTATTTTTCATTGGCTTGTTTTGGAGAACCGATTAAAATACTTGTAATTAAATATAATAAAAAGTTTTATTATTAATTTTCAAATTATTGTCACTTTTGCTTTTCAAGATTGAATTTTGTTTACGTTTTTTTTTTTATAATTAATATTAGAAGACTAAAAATATGTTACTGGCTTTACCAGAACAATTAAAAATATATATATTTTTTACGACTGTTAATAAATGCTATTTCATTATTTTTCTAGTGTAGCTAGAAGGAATCGGGTACGCAATAAATTAGTGTAAAATTGAAAAAAATATTCTTGTAAATGTTGGTGTTAGTCAGTTAAGATTGTTCGGTCATCTTGAGCGAAATTTAATAAAGGTTTTGTAAAAAATAATTTTATAATTTGAAAGTACTTATTTGTGCATATTTAAACATTTATTTACAATAACTTACATATTTTTCTATATAAGAAAAATACAATACTTTTGGTATGCGCATAACTTGTTAAAAATATCACCTGCAACAACAAAAGGCGTGTACGAAAAACGTCACGTTTTTAACATAGTTCACTCGTAATAAATAATAGTAAAGTTGACAGTAATCTGTCATCTAAAGCATATAATTTACATCTATAAAATTCAAACAATATCTACTAATAATTTAACAATAGTGTAGCAAATTTGGATTTATCAAAATCTGGCTGTAAAATTGCAATCATAGTATTGTAATACAGTAGATTACAAATACAACAAAAACGTTTATTGCAAAATAATCTAGGAAAAAATAATAAAAATATACTGCAGATTTGCAAGTGAATAAGCGATACAATGATACGTTTACAAAATCTTTGTATTACCATTAGGTGTATGGGGATATGGTGGTGATCTTCAGGACAAAATTTACGACAGTCATTTATCTATGTCACATAAATTTTGCAATGATAATACAGCTATATATTATCGCACTATTATATTTAGTTGTTCGCCTTTCCTAATGTGTGTACGTGCGTGCGTTTGTTTCTATTTTAAAACCCCGGAAGTATTTTGTTTATTAGTATTTAATTGTTTCATTGTAATTAATTATTACGAAATACAAGAGCTAACATTTGTTATTATAATTATGTATCTTCACTATACACTAGAATAGTTAAGAAAAATCTTGTGTTTACTAATTTTTAAAAGTTTGAATTAAGATTATTAAATAAATAACCATTTTGACAAAGGTACATTGAGAAAAATTTAGCTTTAAATCAAAAGTAAACATGTTTTTGAACTGTAAACTTATTTTTTTCTAATGAAAATGAAAATTTATTAGAAAAAATAATAATAAGTAACAGTAAAACTATTAGCAAAGCTTTGTATGAAATTAATTAATATTTCGTAAAAAAAAAAGAAACTAGATTTAAACTGAGAATTATTAATAATTTTATAGTTACATTTATTCCAGAAGCACACTATGGCAGATGCCACGAGCTCAGTGCTCAGTTTTAACTAATATCGATTTTAAAACGACATAACTATTATAAAAGCAGGACTCAACGAATGAATTAAAACATTCAAAAACCTATGTTTTTAAACTAAATAGTAAATAATTTTAAATAAATCTTTTAAAATAGTCATGCATTATTACTTTATTTTGTATTTCTATTAGAAAAACACAAGTTTACAGTTCAAAAATACGTTTATTTTTGAGTTAAAAGTAAAAATCTTGGATCTAAAGCAAGAATTTTATCAGTGTAACGTGACAAAGTCAAATAAATATCTTTTATTTAATATTTATTTAGCGCAACTTTGTCGCAAATCTATTCGTTCTGAGTCAAACTACTTATTAATTTATGAAAAAAACAAGACAAGTGCACGATTTTAGTTATATTGATTGTTGTTGGTTTTATTGCAGGCAAAAATTGAAATTATTAATGTCTTTCAACAATTATTATTGTATTTTCGAAAGCAAGTTTAGAATTAATATCATTATGACTAAACGATAACTAATTTTACTAAAAGTAGGGGATAAGATTAGAAAATAATCTACTGTGGCGAAATTTAAATAAAAATAAGATTATAAAATTATTAAGTGTAGTTTTGAGACTTTTTATAATCTTATTTTTATATAAGTAGAATAGTAAAGTATAACAAAACTGTCCTTTTAGTATAATAATTATAATATCCTGATACTATTATATTATTTATATATTCATGATTAATGATTACATGAGATAATATTACAATTATTTAATTTTTGAATTAGTCGTTTTTATCTCCTACGTGACATTCAAACTATAACATTAAAAACTGTTAAGTAAAATTATTATTAAAGATTATATTTTCAAAATATTTTACTTTAAATCACGAACTATTATATAAAAGATCAAACAATAAACAAGACAAAAGATTTGTCATTTTTTTTAGATTAAATATAAATAAATGTAAAATATTCGAATTAAATTTAAGAAAAAAATTTTATATTTCTAATTATTTAATAGATAAGAAAAATTTAATAAGTTTAAAATAAAAAGTTGTAGGATTTAGTTCTGTATAAATTTTAATTAAAAATAAACGTTTCGATTAACTCCACGTATATTATCATCAGTAAAAATTATTGTAGCATATACAATAAATAAACAGAATATAGAGACAAATTACTAAGTAAATAGATTATAAAATTTGTAAATTATTAATTAAAAAGCCTTTTATTTTAATATATTGAGTTTTGAAAGATTTTTTACTATGTTAAATAAATTTATTTAGACAATTTTTCAAATTCTTACAAAAAAATATTTTTAAAATTAGTAATATTTTAAAAAAATAAATTAATATAAGTAAAAAAATCATGTTAAAATGTTCGTGACAAAATGTCATAAGCACTCAAAAACTAGTTACAAAAATCTACATTTCTTTACATCGTATTTTTTGTAAAATATATCATACGTCTTAGCTTGTAAATATATTTAAAAAATGTACACTAAATCAATATTTATAATAATGTATTCTGAAATAAATTTTGGTAAAAAAGAATAAGAAATATAAAATTTATGAAGATGGTACATGCGGTTTTAAGTTCACTAAAGCTGACAAAATATATTTTATTATTTCTGCACTTAAAATTTATAATCACGATTTTAAAATTACTAGTACATAAATCACAGTCAAAATTTTGTAACTTTGGTTATAAATTATTGTATAAATAAGTAACAAAAATAAAACAAATATTTTCTATAAAAAATCAATATTTTTTGTGCATATGTATAAATCTATAATTTTGTGTATTAAATTACCGTTATTAAAAAAAAAATGGTAAAAGATATTTATAAATCATGTATCATTTATTAACAGTTATCATATATTTTATTCAAGATAAAAATATTGCTTTGTTTCAACTAATTAATTATTAGAATTATTTATGTTTATTTACCTTTAATAGATATGTAATATACATATTCGATTATCGTTAATTATAGAAAATTATTTTAGATAAGTTATTTATTGATAAAATTATGTATTTATTTTAATATTTATCAATGTTTTTATAATTTGAATTTATAGCTATAGCAATATACAACTACTACGGATTAATGCCAGCATTCTGTATCATTCTGTATTCTCTGTAGTACTGTGAGAATCTTTTTTCATTTTTTAATAAATAAAATATTTAATATTTAATATTTTTAAATTTATGTTGGACAAACAGGTAGAATTGTTTTTACTAGATTGTCAAAACGTAACAGGTCAATATGTCTTCATTTTTAAAGATACTAAAATAGGTGCAAATCCAACAATATCAACACTACATTGATAAGGGAAGCAAGAGAAATTTACGAATAAAAAGAAATCAGCGTAAAGGCAATGATTTTAATAAAATTCTACAGAATTTAAACCTAAAGCTTTTTTATTATAAAACAAACAATTTCTGTAGTAATATAAAGCTTATAAAACGATATAAAATACCAACATAAATATTTTAAATAGTTTAAAATTGCTCGATCAATTTGAAATAGAAAAAGAATTTTGACAGTTTTTTAATGTTACCATTGTGATAAGTTTGGCATTATTTCCATAAAATGTGACAGTTGTTATAAGCAGGGATAAGTTTTCCCAAAATTTGTTTTAATTTGAATTTATTTTATTGAAATTCCATATTAAAATAAAACGGTTTTGGGTTAAAGTTTTGTATTAATATTTATTAAAAGCCAAAAGCCAAAAGCCGTTGCAAAGTTGAGTATAAATTAAATCAAAAACATTGTCAGCTAACAATATAATAAAGATCAACAATCTGATTAAGTTAACACTTATTTATGCAACTGGTACTTATCAGTATCCTAAAGCCTTTTCATTTTAATATAATAAGTTCTGAAAGATTCTTCACTATGTTAATTTACCTTCTTTTAAAATTAAATTTTTAGTACATTATTAAAACTTTGTTACTTTTAAATTGTACTGTAATATATTTGAATTATTCAAATATTTTTGATAAAAAAATAAAATTAAAATATTAAATAAATATAATCCGCTGTAAAAATGAATTATAGTAGTCCTTAATAGTATAAATTTCGAATGGCATCTATATATATATATAAGGCTTGGTCATTTTATATAATGGAATTTTTCAATGTTAATTTGCTGGGCTATTGTACAAGTACCAGTCATATATTGTATTTTATGCAACTCCTTTTTTTATCGCGTTGCAAAATTTACGAGTACTTACAATGATTTTGGTGCATGGCGTGTGTACATCTGTATATAAAATTTTTCTTATTTGTTTTTGATATACCCCACGCAAAAAATATATAAATTACTTTCTCCCGATGTCCAAGTTGGTACGTGGCTAACTGTTATTTATGGGAAATGCTTATTGTACGAATGCATACGTACATTTTATATTTGAACAAAATTTTATTTGTTTTCGTTTATTTCTATATTCACACTGCAAGAACTTTTGATATATTGTTTTATTTGATATACAACGTTAAGATTATTGTGCATAAAAACATTTATTAAATACATACATATATTAAACCGTTCAAATTTTAAAATACGGGAGTGTCCACAAAGTTTCGATCTATTTGAGTGAAATAATAAGAAATTGTTAAAAAAATTTTGTTGCAAAAATTATTGTCTACTAGTCAATTAGTTAACTAAGTAACTAGATCAGTGTTTTTCAAACAAAAACACACCGCGGACCAGTAAAATATCTAATTTTCTTACGCGGACCACTAATAATAATAAATTGTTGATTAATTTTTTGCAAGAAAACAAATATATTTAATGTAATACTAAATACATTTATTTCAGTTGTAGAAAATCACAGAAAGTTCACAGAAAATAAAGAATATATTTACACAAAAAATTTGAATAAAAAAATAACAATAGAAACTGCAAAAAAACACATAATAATTTGAATGAAATTAAAAAAGTTATTTAATTGTTTAGTTAAAATGTTTTGTTAGCAAAAGTATAATAATTATTAAAGAGTTTCGTTATCTTGCGCGGACCACTAAAATTTTCCTGCGGACCACCTGTTGAAAATAAAAAGAACATGAATTATTACATTTATTTTTAAATATAATATATACAAATTACATTACAGTTTGCAAAGCTTGAACATAAATTAATTCAAAAACATTGTCAGCTAATAATTTACTAAAGAAACTATGAAATCAGTTGCTTTAACATCATTTAACAATCTGATTAAATTAACAATTTATTTATGCAATTGGCACTTCTTTTAATTTTTGTCTAGTACTCTATACAATTTTGGTGTAAAATAAAAATTTAAACTTCTGTTAATAAAATTAAGTGGAAACTGCTGGATTATTTGTCAGATTATTATCTATCAAATAAATTGGAATGCAAGAAATGGAAATGCTAATATTTACCTAACGATTTTATTAAGAAACAAGAATTTGCAAAATAATAAATATCTCATTAAATTTTATGACATTTCTCTAAGTGATATTTCCTGCAAATGTAAATTTGCATTTGATATTCTAGTATTTTATATGTTTTTAATGATTTTACAAGTAATTTATTAATAATAAATTTTTCGTCTGGATTAAAATATATTTGTTGTTAATGATTGTTTAATTTTTGTTTCAGATTTTTTATATCGACACAATGTTACATTTGACAATGTCACAACAGAAGTTGAAATATTGGACACGTCAAAGTGTGCTGTAAGTCATTTTATATAATTTTTTATTTATAGAAAAGTTTAGTATTAAAATCTTGAAGCAAAAACTATAATATTCAATACAATTAATTTTAAAATTAGACAGTTATATTTTATTACTATTAATAAATATTATTTATGCATACCACGTGCATCGCTGCTGTTAATTATAAGACACTTTATAAGTGATGCAGCTTATTTATGTAAATTAAATTACTTTTTGCATTTTGTTCCATTTTTACTTTTTGTCTTTCGTGATACTGAAAAATTAAAACGTAGAATTTGTTTTAAAATTACGTTAATATGAATTTATAATGTTTTATTTTTATCTACAGTTTTGGTAAACTTTGTGAACACATTGTAGACAGTTTGACTATGCAATGAATAAATTAAATTAAAAATAAACTTTTTTAAAAAAAATTGGACAAGTACTTCAGGTGTTTTAAAACGAAAGAAAAATGTTTTTTTTCTTTTGTTTTTTTACACCAGATTTTACAAATTTTAAATATGATACTGTAATAATTTTTTGTTGATTGTATACGAAATTTCTAGGATTTTAGTGATTTTTCGCCAAACATTTCTATTTAAACCACTTTTTCTTCATCCACATTTATATATTTAAATATACCATAGCTATTTTTATTTAAAAACATTGGGAGCTTATCTGTTAATAGTTATTTCATAAAAAGATATTTTTTTACTTTTCCACTGAATTATTTAATAATTAAGGTATTATTTTATATTAAAATGCGTGAGCGAAAGTTTAAAAGTGGTATGAATATAAAAACAGGTATGAAAGGTATTATGAATGTGAATAAAGTTACAGTTGCTTATGTGGATAGAAATGTTGGGGGAAAACTAATTTCGGGTTAGTGGAAAGAGTTTGTTCCACACGCTTTTGGATACATGGCATGTGAATATATGCATGTAAAATGAATTGTAAAAAAATTAAGTTATAACAACTGAGCAATGTCAAGCAATTTAATTAATTGAAATGTATTTATCACAATAATTTTTTGATTAATCAATGTCTAACTTATAATAATAAATAAATATTAATAATATAAAAATATAACGGCTGTAGGTAATAGTTTGGTATTAATATTTATTAATAATCCTTGTTTTGATGAACTCAACGTACGTTTTTATGTTTTTTCCTGATGAAGACGTACGTCGAGTTTGTCGTAACGTCGCTTTTTAATAAATATTAATACAGAACTATAACCTAAAGCCGTTTTATTTTAATACAATTAGTTCTGAATTTTTTTTTATTATGTTATTAGTAATATAGTAAAAATAACTATTCATTGAAATTAAGTCATGAATTTTCGATTACAAAGTTATGTTCCATCATTTTTTATTATACAATCTCTGGACTGTGTCCGCATTTCTATTTCACGAATAATTGATGACGATTTGTATAACGTAACTTTATTGAATAGCTATTTTTACTATAATGGATTCAAAATATACACTAAAACATTTTCGAAAAATAACGAACCACGAATAAAATATAAATTATATTTGTACTCTTAGTACAACTGCAATTCAAAAAATACCTCATGTCCAATAAACATATCCAACCCACAACCCTTAAAATTATTCTTATAGCAAATATCTTCACAATAAGGTATGCGCAAAAAGATTTACAGCCTGGCCCCAATCTACAAAGCATCGAATTTAACAAACGATCTTTCTGGTTCGATTTTAATTACAGTGATAAATAATATCGGAAAAAATTGGCCACCACGGCGCGCGCACTGCGGTATGCGGCAATACAATTTCCAATCGAACACTTTTAGCTAATAAATCGTTCGGATTCTTGCGATGCTTCAACACCGGTCACCGGGATTGCATGCAGCCAGGATACATCGTCGGAACGAAAATGAAAACTGGTTTCTCGATTTTTTTATTTTAATTGGATTGGTTGGGTGTGAGCGAGATTCGTGCTTTGGATCTATATGGATTTTTGATTTATTCTGTTTTTATAAAATAATTTCTTGCTTACAGTAATTAGATATGATACAAATTAGTTTTGATGTAATACTAGCGAGTGATGTAATGTTGAAGTCTTTTATTTTTAATGTTATTATTATATTATAATTATTTTAAGAATGTTCTATTTTATACTTGTCGAAATAGTAAAACAATTTTAACAAATTTTTTTAAAAATAAATAAATATAAATTCCAAACCAAATCAAATCAATGTGAGCATCAGTCATAATATCTCTTCTACATTATTAAATGAGTAATTCTTAACTATTTAATGGATTAGCCCACTTTTGAAAGAGCAAAACTAGATCTGCTTGATATTTTAATTTGAAACAAACACAATTTTTATAATGACTTTATGAACTCTGCTTACAAAATTGACGTAACATGTAAAATTGAAAATAGACAAATTAGAAACAAAATAAAGTAGTCAAATTACATGTTGTTAACAACATTAGCAATAAATTTCCAACTGTCAATTCCTGCTACGACCTAACCTAACAAATGTTGTCTGCTTATGTTAGCAGTAGCAAAAACATTCTATTAACACATATACCATGTATAAACAACAACATATCATTATGAATTTATTAAAGAACATACAGAGTGTTCCATAAAAATGTTTATTTAAATTCAGTTACTAATATTTTTATTATAATGCATACAAAAAATATACAAGTTTCTGTGGTATTTCAAAAAAATTTTGTGTTATTTTCTAAATGAAAATAGAGATTTAGTAAGATATAACTTTATTTTTGCAAAAAATAATTGTTGATTAGAATAAAAATTAATATTAAAATTTGTTATATGAAGTTAACAAATGAATAAATATTAAAAAAAAAGTACAAAATACAAAATAATTGAGAATCGGTTTTACAACATGAAGAAATTGATGTTATTAAGTAATAAAAATGGCTTAAAGCTATCAGATAAGTGAAATTCTAAATCAAATTTAACAAGTGACAGATATTAATGGTCTTTATTAATTACTATTATTGCTCTAGTTGAAAAACTTTAGTTTTTCAGATTAAAAATAAAGTAAATAATTTTACTATTTAAATCAGTTATGTATGTGTTTGTATGTTTATGACACTTGACACGCTAGATTTATAAAAAAAGAAAAGAAAAAGACAATGAAAATATGTAAAAATCACTTAGAAGCGACCTTAAAGTGTTTTAGAACTCGATGTCGTTTTCATACAAAGCGTCTATAATTCTTTCACCGATCGCTAGGTTTGTAACGGGAAAATTTTCTGGTGTAACATTTTTCTCGTATCGTCAGTGTGTGTGTGCATGCGTGTGTTTGTATGTATTGGTAAAAGAACGGCTTTATCGTGATTCGTTTTACCGGGATAGTAGGACAAATATTAAACTGTTTAACTATACCTAAACATGCTCAATGCCTTCCTATACATTCTATATTTTAGTCAGTATGTCGGCACATACAAGTGCACTATTAATGTTTGCCTAACGTGCAAACCATGATTTTAATTTTATACTTAGTTTTTTATTTTATTTATATATTTACGAAAGGAGTAATATTAAATGAGTTTAGTAGCTTTTCAATTTAATAAGTTATATGCTTTAACTTTGAATTTACCAAAATATTAATAATTGGGTCAAAATTATTTACACTTGATATTTGAATTTAGATTGCAGTAGATAGGTACAGTTTAGTTACAGATCATTTTTAAAAAAATTTAAATCAAGATCTTCATAATTAATATGTTTTAGATCAGATTATATATCAATTTCTAGAATTGGTTTTTTTTTTTAGATCAGATCAAGAATTTTAAATATTATAAATGTGGATAAAACTAAAAATTGATTGTCTGTATGGAAATGTTTAGCAGAAACAAATTTCTGCTTAAATAGAATAAATTGTGCTACATCTTTTATGGGTACATGGCGTGGTTGTGTATGTATGTATGTAAAATAATATTCCTGTCTATCAAATATCATAAATTAAATAGTTAGAGTAAAGTAACTTTCCGTTTTTATTATAAAACTAACATTCTTTTTCGTTTGTGTAATTTTTAATTTAACACAAGTCAGAACGTATTTAAAAATCAATTCTATTTTCTAAGAAGCATAATAGATTCTCAATTATATTTATAGCTATAATATATAGAGAGTAAAAACTAATTTTAAATATAATTATAGAGCAAAATGCGAAGAATTTGTACGGTTTTTACGACAAAAAAAAATTAGTGAAAATAATTTGATAATTACACGCATACTGTGATACAATAACAAGCAAATATATCCGGTTTTTTCTGTATACGATTATTTATTTCATGATTTTTCAAATTGAAATTTTTGTTTTTTTAGATTATTCTAATGCGCGATTACATTTGTTTTGATTTATGGCTTTCGTAAAGATAATTTTTTTAAATAAAATGCTTTAAGATTAGGTTCTGTATAATTTTTAATTAAAAATCGATATATTCTCCGTATTTTTTCCTGATGATGATATATGTAAAGTATATCAAAACGTCGATTATTAACTAAAAATTATATAGAAATTAATCCTAAAGCTTTTTATTTTAATATAATCAGTTCTGAAAAAAAATATTTTTATACCATGCATTGTAAAAAAATTCGGTAGTTTAATATGTAAATTTACAGACATCACAGGAAAATTGTTACATTATATAAATGTAAAATACGTATATTTTATGTAAGTTTTATTTTTACTTTTTCGGCAAAAAAACATTTATAATATAGCAAATTAACTATTTTACATAAAATACATACATACATACATACACAAGGATGTGGCACAAACTCTTTTCATCATCCCAAAAAAATAAAAAATTAAAAATTACAAAATTATATTATCTTTACAGAAAATGTATGTAAACGATCGTTTTGCTGAAATAATATGTAATTTTGTTACTATGATTTTTATGTATAATGACAATTTTTTTTACAGTATAAATCAATTGTAGAACATAGAATAAATAACCAAAATAAAAGTGTTTTTCTGAACAAAAGTTTACTAGGTTCTGCTGGTTGAACGAAACTAGAGTTTTCTGTATCACATTGAAACATTGAAAATCTAAATTTAATACTCGGTATAAAAGTTCAATGACCTCCCCCTCTAACTGATAAGAAATAAATACATACGGCGTATTTCATTTTCATTAAACTATTGTAAAATTAATAGATCTGCAGATATCTGATAATGAATATTGTAACATGATATGAAATTTTTATAAAGTTCAAACGCCTAAGCTTTACTGATAAAGGGTTTCCTTTCTCTCTGCACGCGTATAATGCATATTGGAATAGAATTTTCGTTAAAGGTACCTCGTCGTGTTGAGTTAAATTGAGTTTTAAGTTTAACCAAAGGATCAGAAAGAGTTTATTATACAGATGTGATAAAAGCGAACAATACGCATTAAAATTTAATGGCTATTGTTAATACATTCATGCGACGAACTTACACTGATATAAAAACGATTCTCTAGATAAACATTACACGTTGTAAAAGAAAACGACTTTAGAATATAAGTTCTGTACTAATTTTTATTAATAATCGATGTATTTCACGTACATCATCATCAGGAAAAATAACACAAATGACATTACAGTAAATAAATAGAAAATAGAAACAAGTTACTAAGTAACAAAATAAGTAACTAGATTATAAACTTTATAAATTATTAATTAAAGAAAAGCTAATTTTATTGAAATCAGTGCTTTTACATTGACTAATATTTTTTTTTATAAATTACTATTGTTTCTCTTATCAATTTACTGTTAATATCTTCGAATTTTACATCACAAAGATTTTCTAACGCATGTTGTGAAACAGCAGATTTATCTGGATAGTTTAGATACATTGACTGGCCTCTTATATTTTGTCAATCTAGTAGAAATAGTTCTACCTGTTTGTTCAACATAAACTTTATCGCATTTGCTTGGAGTTCTATATATATATATATATATATATATATATATATATATATATATATATATATATATATATATATACTCGAAGTTAGAAGAGGAATAATATCTTTTACAGTCTTCAACATGCCTTGCAATTTTATGTGTGGAAAATAGGAAATTTTAATATTCTTTCTTGATAAAATTCTTCTTCTTTTATCAGTAATATTTCACAAAAGTTTTTTGTTTTATGTTTGCTTCAAAAGTTTTAGAGAACAAATTATGACGTAAAATGCTTTGATATTGTAACAATAAATGTAATATGTTGATAAAATTCTTAATAATGTATTTAAAAATACTTTTAAAGTTTTATTTGAAAATTTCTTTCATTATACATAGAAATACACAAAAAATTTAATATGAATATATTGTACTTTATATGGTATTTTAAGCATTAATTATTCTTAAATCAGTATTACAAAAAAACAAATAAATTTACAAATTAAAGTTTATTCCGTAAAAAAGAAATTTGTTAAAATTTTTAGAAATTTAATAAAAAAAATTGTAAAATTTTGTTTAACACATAATAAAAAATATCTTATTAAATCCCAGAATTTTTATTTCAACAAATTTGATACAAACAGACGTTTCAATATTCTAATTTTTTTTAATATTTTTTTCTTAATTGAAAACAAAAGTATGTTTTATGTATTGTTTGATTTTATTGGTATTTATATATTGTACTAAATAAATTATGGTAAATAAAGTATATGAAACATATAAAAAAACTTTTGGAATGTCAGACCATAAAAAATGTTTTTGCATGAAAGTGTACAATATGCGAATACAATAAATAGTAGTAGGCGGGTCCGTTAACCGGCTGCTCTACATTGACGCGATGTTTTTATCATCTTTTAACTTCTTAACCTAATCTTCTTACAGTTCTTCTTCACATAAAATCTATCAATTCGCATTAAATTACCGTTTAAAATACTTATTTAACACATATGGTAATATCACAAAACTGTTAATAAAACAGTATTCTTTTATTATTTGATATATAACTTAATATAATTTTGAAAATACACACATATGCAAAAAATAAATCAGTAACAAAATTATTTTAATCTTAAACGTAATTTCTTTATTTTTACTAATAATTATTTTTCAGTAAATGAAAGTACTCAATAAAATTCCATTTTACAAACCACAAACTGAATTAGATTTGTAAAATAAAATTTGAGGTTATATCGAAAAAAAAACACAATTTGTAATTCTGGAATTATTAAATATATATATATATATATATATATATATATATATATATATATATATATATATATATATTGAAAGGATATTATTGGGATTAGAAGTCAATTAATATCCTTTCAACATTTATATAAAGTCAACATTTATTATTATATATATATATATATATATATATATATATATATATTAAGTTAATATTTATGTTAAATAACAATGAAAATAATTATATTATTGACGAATCAATAAAACTACTTATTATAATTTTAGTTCAAGGCTTTTGCGTGATTATTTTATTAAACATATTGATGAGAATGTGAGTATTTAATCTTCTATCTTTATCTGTTGTTCCTACATATTTTACTCATTTCCATAAGTGAATGTTTTGATCACGATTGCTTTGTGTATATATTGCATATTTCAGAGAATTGAGAACTTTTGATTTTTATAAGTTTATGAAAATTGAAATAAATATTTTCTTTCATTTCTAGCTCTCGCATTACGTTCAAAACTATAATACTAATGCTAAATAAAAATAACAATTCTTTATTATGTGATATATTTTTAATATTTATTTTATTTAATATTTTAATTATTTATAATTGAGAGTGTTTTACTTGTGAGAGTATAAGTATTGTAAATGTGGATAAAAAAAACTTGCTAAGAGAATATTTTAAGTAGAAGAAATTATGTAAATTTGATAAATATTTAAAATTATAATAGTAAAACACTATAGAATGGGAAAGAACTACATATTTTCAGCACTTATAAATATGTTTTATGTTGTCAATTGTTTTTAAAATAATTCGTTGTAGCATTAATATATTTTAGATTTTTTTGATAGATTTTTAACTAAAAATGGGACCTAAATTTGTTGTTTTGTACTTAAACTATTCTTTTTAAGTTGTCGAAATATTTTACAGTCTTTCAAATCACATTTCATAATTATTTTATTTTCTAGTCATGATTAAATTGTCGTTTCTAAAATTTTAACAACTAACCACAAATGTAACTATCATTTTAAGTGTACTTATAACTCATTCAAGAATAGGAAGAAAGTCAAGAGGATTCACTTTTTATAACAACGCTATTAAGTTGAAAAGAAACTCTCAATAATTTGACTGCATTTAATTATGACTTACAATAAAAACAATATCATCGACACAAAGTTATAAACTAAATTGGAATAAAATGACGCATTAATTATTAAAGATAAGATGAGATTTTAACGTTAGCGTAAAACATTTCTATGTATGTCAGTGAAGATGTGTTTGATTTTATTGGTGGATATTCTTGTTCGTTCTTAGAAAATAAGATGTATATAAGATTGGGTGTGTGGAAGATTACAAATAGATAAAATTGACTTTAATAAAAATCAATATCATTGGTTTTTAATCGATATGTTTCAATATGCAAATTTTCTACTTGTCTCAATTTCACCTGCTATTTTACTTTAACAAGTAGCACTTGAAAAATGTTACATTAAATAAATAATATATGTATCTATATGTAACAACGTAAAAATATTTTTTTGTTAATACACACAAAAATGAAATGTCTGGAAGTTTTAAACAAGTTTTAAACTAAACTCTTTTGTATCAAACTACTTACTAGCTTTGTGCAAACAGTAACTCTACCAAAATTAGTAGAGTAAAATAATTTGGCGAAAAAGTATACTACTACTTATAACTCTGCTAATGTAATCTATAGTATTAAAAACTTTTAAGCTGAATTGTTATTTAAACTGCTGTTTAAAACTAAGTGGTTAAACAATTTATTTTTCTAAATTTGTCAAATTCACTAGATATTTTAGTATACCCGTATTTGTTATTAGGCAATATGAGCAAATAAATTAAATTTTTAATTTATTTTGTATTTCAAAAGAGAGATAATAACTTATTCGGCTATTACGTCTTCGAAACATTAAAAGTACTAAATAATGAATGTGAAAGTATTTTATTAAATAAAATAATTCGTAAAAATTTACGATTATTACTAATTATTTTAACACTAACATTAACTGAGTTTTTATTACACAAAACCGAATGCGTGAATATTTAAAATATTTCAAGTAGATATATAAAATTAAAATTCAATACCGATAAAAATTAATAATTAATAAGAGAAATTTATATAGGCATTGTTCGTTCGTTGCGTAGCAATCAGATATATTCAAAGAAATTGTTTATTTTGTTTTTGTTGTTGTATATGTCATGGCATTATTAATAAAATTAACATAGTCGTAAGAAATCTCAGCGAATGGAGTAAATTTTTTTTTTTTTTTTTTTTTTAAAAAACCGACGAGGTAAATAATTATGTGAGCGTCAAAAATGATGTGTTATTATTAGTACTGGTCTTGAGCACCGTTAACAAGGTATACGGTTGCGTAGCTAGAATAAGAAGCAACTTTGATTTTGTATTCTGTCTGTCTGTAACGCGGATTCTGGGCGCCAGTTATACCTATCCTTATTTATATTGTTGCCATCTTGCTTTTGCTCGCTTTAATTTAATGTAGTTTGATCAGTTTTTTTTTTTTTGTTTCTTGAGGTTGTTTTGTTTTAGTTACATTTTAATTTGTACGTTCGGTGTAGAACAAATTTAATGTGCTTATTATTACAAGCTTGATTAATTAAAGACAACTGGAAAATACTATTTTTATTTTGTTTTATATTATATTTTGTTTTTTTTTTACAAATATATTTCAATGATTACGTATTTTTATTATTTAATAATAGTACTAATGTGAGATGCAACAAACTTTAAAGTGTTCTTTATGGTATTTACAGAATTAGAATTTCTACGAGGTAAGCTTTCTAGCCTTACGTTTAAACAAGTCACATCGAGCTGTAATGTATGTTTCTGTATATCTTTAAGTCTAGAGTATATTAGCAGAGTTAGTAGTAGAGTAAACTAGAATACTTTATTTTCAAATCACTACTCTACTAATTTCAGTAGAGTAACTATTTACAGAAAGCTAATAGTTTGGTAAAGGAGAGTTTAAAATAAAAAAACTTTATGATATAGTTATGTATTAATTTTTCTTCAATGTACATCATCATCAAGAAATATATAAATGAAATTACAGTAAATAAACAGAATATAGAAAAAAGTTACTAGTTAACAAAATAAGTAACTAGATTATAAAATTTGATAAATTTTTAATTAAAAAAAGTCAAATTTTATTTAAATTAGTGCCTTGATGTTTTCTTTTTCTTTATAAATTTGTATTGGTACTGTCATCAATCTACTGTTAATATTGATGGCCCTTGTAATTATGACAGTATTTAGAAATTTATAAATAAAAAGATAACAACAATTAATGCAAAGGCATTGATTCAAATAAAATTTGGTTTTTTTGAATTACAAATTTATAAAATATTATAATCTAGTTACTTATTTTGTTACCTAGTAACTTGTTTCTACGAGTACGTTCTATTGATTTACTGTAATGTCATTTGTATAATTTTTCCTGCTGATAATATACGTTAAATTCGTTGAAACATTAATTATTAATTAAAATGAATACAGATTTATATCGTAAAGTAGTTTTATTTTAATATAATGAGTTTTGAAACAGTTTTTTATTATGTTGAGCAGAATTTAGTTTAAAGTTCATTCTGGTTTCATCCATTTTATTTTCGTACGTATTGAAATAAAATATTTTTTAACGATGGCAATTATTTAACAATCACAACAACTTTCATTCATAAATTTATAAAATTGACATACGTTTTGCAAAATAAATAAAATATTAGAATTGGACTTCGCGTTTCGTAAAACCGGCCCTGCGCAAATGTATGTTATATATGCATAACTGCAGATAAGAAAAATTTAAAGTAGTAAACGATGTACTTCTTTGCAGATTCACTGATCCGTACCACTTAAACTTATTACAAAAAAATAAAAATAAATATTCTTAATTAACATTTTATTATCTGTACAAGTGTCGTTACTATTAAACTATTTTAAATTTAATGGTGTATGCTATTAAAGCAAAATTGAATAAAATGTATTTTAGAAATTTCGATATTTATTTAATCTTATGGACAATTAAATAAAAAAATTGTTAACTGGTGTAAAATACATATATTATATATATATATATATATATATATATATATATATATATATATATGTATATATAAATAGTTGTGAACATTTATTGTTTACAATAGTGTTATAGAAAAATCAAACAATGTTAATCAATAATTGTAAAACTTTGATTCTAATACTGTACTTTACAACTCTACTCTACCAATGTAAACTAGGCTTTAAACTTGAAATTGCTAAGTAAGTAAATTATTATTTTATTTATTTTAAGCATGAAGTTAAGAAAAACTAATATTACTTGAAATAGAAGAAAGTCTGCACATTTAATAAGTATTAATAAAATATAATAAAATGTATATCAGATTATTTTATTAATAAAAATATGCTAATAATCTAATAAACTAATGATATGTATTTATATATTTACAAATTTTGTAATAATATAGGTAACTATTATTGTCTTTCCATTGAAGCACGGGTGAATTTGCTAGTTATTACTAAGCTATTTAGTAGTATTGTCATATAAAATATCTTAGAAAATTTGTAGTTATTTTTATTAGAATAATATAATAAATATATTTAATGTGGTACAGAAATAAACTTTTAATATATTAAATTCATTTTATTCTTCACCTGTTAGTCGAAATTATCTGTAAAGTCAAATATCAATAAAGAAACTAAATATTTATTCCTGTTCTAAATGAAGTAAATCAGTCAGTGACCTCTAATAAAACAATATACTTAAGTACTAAAATTAGATAACAATAAAAAAAGCTAAAAATACAGACAAAGAAAAAAAAAGCTATTTAAATGTTATTCTTTGAAATGTAACACTGTCAACAGAACCTGTTGGTTGGTTGAAAAGCCACGAAATGAGATGAATGATGCCACGTACAGAACCTGATGTCATAATTGATGGAAGATCTTGAATCTGTGATTGCTTCAACGCAAGATTTGTCGTTTGCTGCATTTGACATTGATTTGTCAACAGCTGTAGATTTGCTGGATCTTGTTACAAGATTTCTCGAAAGATTTCGTATAAAATTTGTAGTTGTCAACAAATTCGTTAACGATATTGCTTATGATTGATCATTGGGCTTTTTGGTTATTGATAATTTTGAGATTAGATTTTTCATTTTGTTATTTAGATAGGTTAGAAAACATGTTTTATTAAATTTATAGATTTATTCTGTTCACATTTGTATTATAGAATGTTTTGTCTTTTCCTAATAAATAAAATTTATCTATTAATAGAAAAAGATAAAATATTCTGTAACGGTACAAATCTTACAGATATGAACCGAATAGATCTATAATTTTTTTATTTATGCATCGTTGAATATACAAAATTTTGATGAATCAAAAAGTGGTGAGTAATAATTCAAGGACTCATTGATATGAGTAACTTTACTTATCAAAAAACCCATATAAGTTATAAGTTATTTTTTAAACTTATTATCGTAATATTTTGTTTATATCAATATTTAAGTTTTGTCTTTAATAAATGGCATAATTTTAGTCGAGTTAGCAACCGCATCCCAAAAAGTGATGAGACTACTACTACTACAGAATATAACGTTTAATAGTAGAAGAAAACATATCTTTTCTAACTACTTTATTTCGTATTTTGATTAATTTATAAAAAGATTAGTATATTATATTAATAATTGAAACATGAATGAAAGCAAATATATTGGAAATAATAACAAACTTTTATTATTTATATTTTAATTAATAATAAAACCGCAATTAGTAGAATTAAATGCTTAACTGCTTCAATATATTTTTATTAAGCAATAAAATGCTATATTAGCTACAATAACTAATTAATTTATGGTTACACCAAATAAAAAATAAATGTGCAAAACCTTCGTTTCGAAAAGTATAACAAACTTTTTTAAACAATATAAATAATTAATTATCCTCTGTCAGTAGTTGAAAAATATATATTTAAATATTCTGTTCAGTAGCTGCAAAAAAAAAATTGAAAAAGAAAAAGAAAATGTACATCCGTATATATCCATTAATTTCTTGTTCCTCTCCAATCAAAAACCAATAAAATATATCAGTGATACACACGCACATGACACGCACACACAAATATATTTAAAATTCCACACATAAAAGAGAAATGTCGAATTTTGTGCCAATTTTTTTTTAAATCTATCTGTTTGGTTGTTTTGCGTTAGTCGCCAGGCAGACTGCCCGTTTAGTTATCTGACGAATAAATAAATTATTCATGGACAGTGATACTAGAAACTCTTGTAAATCTCTATATAGTATGTTTCAGATTTTTTTATGGCTATGAACATATTAAAAATATGTTGTATAATACAAAAGTGTTAGCAAATTTTCAAACTCTAGAAATGAAACAAATTTTAATAAATTTGGTTAAAACTAGATGAATAGTTTATACGGAGATATGTTAATAAATATTATCTGATGATTTAATGAGTAAGTGAATAATATATACAAAAAATATATTGAAAATTTAAATAATAAAATAAATATTTCAGAGAAATACGTTAACAAAGTTTGGCTAGCGATAGAATAACAAAATATGTAATATTTATTACGTTTTTAATTACAATTAAATTAAAAGTGAGTTGATATTATAGATTATAGTGTTTTTCAAGAATAAATATAATTGTAAAATTATTAATAATTTTCAAATCATATTTAGTTTTATTTTTAAACTAAATATGAAACACATTTACTTTTGCGTTAAATGTAAAAACCTTGAATCTAAAGTAATTTTTCTTTTAGTGAAAAATCAAAATAAATAGTGACTATTTTGAAACATACTGTATATTTATATTTATAAAAAAATATCATCAAATCTGAATTGTAAATATATATATATATGAACTGTAGTAGACATTTAAAAGTAATTATTAATATTTAAATTGAGCCACCGATAAATATGTCTCTCTGAAACGATATTCTAATTATATGAAAATATATAGTTACTTTAAGTGTCTATAGGTACGTATAGTGTGTGATTTAAGAAACAACTACTAGCTGTATTAATGTAATCATATATTATAAGAACATAAAATTTATATGATTTACTGCTACAAATTTTATAGGTTCAAAGTATATTACCTTTAATTTATTCATCACTAAATGACACATTTTAGCATTTTTGCTAATTAGTTAGTTGTAAATTTTAGATTACTAAGATGATAATTTACATTTCATAAACTTTATTCGTACAACTTTAATAATTAAAACGCTTATATAAGTCATTGAACATAATTAAATATATGTTTAACTTTATAGATATTGAAAACGTATTTTTTAGTGTTTTAATTTATTTGTTTAATCCCGATCTTCTCACAGTAGCATTGTTTTAAATCTGCTCCTATAATTAGTTAAAAGCCTATTTTGTTATACTATTAGATGTGTTTGCATAAAACAGTATTAAATATACATCATGTGATCAATCAAAGAGATGTTTCCAGTTTAATCTACGCCAATCAGAATCGGCCAATCGCGTAATGGCATTTATAGGGGTTGGTGGGGTACAGGTATATATACCATATTGCGTAGCAGAAACTATCATGCAATCACCAAGCACTGTAGATCCCATCTACGATGTTTGGCAAAACGTTTACGACGAGGATAGGTCAAACACGGCATACTAGTTCAGAAAATTCTATAAATTAAATGGATACCGGACGTGAAAATCTGAAGATTACAATAAAATTGATGCAAATCGAAACTTGTTGTTTTCACCTTAGCACTTCAAATGCTTTTGACTGAGCCAGGCCAAGTTTATTTATCTGTTTTTATGCTTTATTGAGTTTGAATTCCGGCAAGGTGAAATACGTAAATTTTATCAAATGTATAAATTAACTAATTATAAAATTAGTTCACTGCGTGCGTCAAAGTATTTAAATATTATTATTATTATTAAAATGATATTGTAATAAATGTAAATAATAAATTTATCTTAAATTTTAATTTTTTATTTAACTTTAATTTAATTTTTGCTTCAAACTTATATAGTTAATATTATTTTAAATAAAAAATTATATAATTTGTATGTCAGTAAGATTAAAATTGACTACCTTTAAATTACAAAGTAAAAATCTTGTCATTAAGTACAATCTTTTTTTTATTATCTACAATTAATAAGCAGCTATTAACTAAGTTTTTGTCTAATAAAAATTTAACTTAAAATTTATATATATATATAATATTCTAATAAAATTTGCAATTTTTTTTAACGATATTTTGTGCTAATAAGTATTAGAAGTATTTATTAGCTGTTAAAATTTATCGATATTTTATCGTATAGATATTTTCAGATAATTTCAAAATATTTAACACGTATTAACATTAGTATTTTAATATGCGATTAATTTACGACGTAAATAAATATTAAAATTTTTAAAATATTTTTACAGAAATAAGATATGTTTCGATGAGTTTTTAATTGCTAATCGCTAACCTAAATATAAAAATAATTTATTTAAAATATGCGGAGTTTGAAGGATTATATTTCTACTTGCCTCATAAGAATATAATTATGTTTTTTTATAATATATAATATTTTAACATAGTCATGTATATTTTTCTCTAATGATGATATATGTAGAGTATATAGAAAAATCGATTTAATAATAATAATAATACTTTATTTATTTAATAATATAAAATTTATTATACTAATTTTCAAGCTTTTACGGCCGGTATCCATTAAATTTATAGAATTTTCTGGGCTGGTATACCGTGTTCGACCTATTTTCATCATAAATGTATCCTCAGTGCTTGGTGGCTAAATGATAGTTTCTGCTCCGCAATGTGGTGTATATATATATATATATATATATATATATATATATATATATATGTATATATTTGTACGCTCACCGTTTTTTGTAGATGGCGTTATACCATTGGCCGATTCTGGCTGGCTTGGATGGCCCATTTTTTCCAATCGTATTGTACTTTCAGTTTTCTCTTTAGTTTCCGTTGTAGATTTTGGCACACCATTGGTCGATTCTGGTTGGTTCATTTCCGTTCACCATTCTGCCTGTTTGCTTCGCACTAATGGTTTCCACGCTTTACTAATTCTTGAACCTTCATATTTAAAAACATGTATAAAATATTTAAAATTTCTTCAAATTATTGATATTTATTTTTGATAAATAATAAATATTTATTGTAACATGTGATATAAAAACCTTTGTGAGTTTTATCAATATTATTATTATTGTTTATTTTTAATAATAATTTATGACAATAATTGTTCCAATTTATTTATATTAAAATAAAAGCGTTTTAGGTATTTTACGATAAGCATAACTAATATGTAATAAATAACAGTATTACAAAGAAATTTTATCAAGTACGAGTACATGTATTTATGTTATTTATTATTTTTGCACATTATAATATAATAATTTTCATAGATGTTTCTATATGTAAGATTGAGAAATATTGGAATTATAGAGTTTACAAATATTTTCTTAAATAACAAGTTGCAAATTTTTTTTTAGATATTTATTTTTATTTATAAAATGTAGAAGAAATGAAATATCAAACATATACTTTTTTTTAAAATTTGATGAGCAAATTTATTGTTATAAATATAAATATAAATATAAATATAAATATAAATATAAATATCTTTATAATTTAAAGTAAATATTTATTTCTTTGATACCCTACATTATCAAAAAATAAATATTCGGTAAATAGTATTTATGTCAGTAAATTTTTGGAATGCCAGTTATACATTAAAAAAAATCACTTATTACACTAAAAAATAATGTTTTGAGACATATCTTATGATGACTTCACACGATGCATCTTTCTATAACAAAAATTTATAATTTTCTGTACATATAATTTTTTTTTTTTGTATTACATTATCTAATATTCGATTTTGTATAAAAAATTTTACATAATATTTTATACAAACGCATAATCAGTTATGTATGAATAAGAACCACGGCCTAATTTTCATGCACTTTTGACGGGACACTGAATGTGCATTGATATTGAAAACGTCAAACTCTCATTTAGATTAGGTATTATCATCAATTCATATTTATGAGTACATTTTTTTTTATTTCTTATTTAGTTTTAATCAGTAAATATTATAATTGAGAAATATGCAATTTTCATATTAGATATAAATAAATTGTCAAAATGTAAAATATCATTGAGCATGCATCTCTACATTTTATTTCATATTGTATAAAACGTTGAATTTATATAATTTTGTGAGCTGGTTTGCCGTGGTCAATCTATCCTCGTCGCATATCTCGTAGATGGCAATCTCAGTGCTTGGTGACTGAATTAATATGAATTCAATAAATGCCAGCCATAAAAGCCCAAAGAGTGTATAAAACGCATTAATTTTATATATAATTTTGAATAGTTTTTTTGTATAAAAAAATGTATCGTATTAAATCAGTATTAGTCGTCAATTGATTGATATTATCTTTAAAAATTGTTGAGGTTTTTCATAATTCTATATTAAAATAAATTTTTTGGGGACAATAATATAGTTAAATATATTATTTTTTGGAAATCTTTTACAAATATATGTCACGATATTAATATATCAAAAACCTGATCTACATTTACTTATAGATTATTTTGATTAAAAGAAAAAAAAATATTTGTGTTACTTACAATTAGTATACTTTCTTACATATTGTTTGATATTATTTAATGACCATTTAAGAACAAAAGAAATAAATCAACAAATACAGCAGAGAGAAAAAATATAATAAATTATTTTCAATAACAATAGCTGCAGCGAATAAGCAGCACCGAAATAAAATTCTATTGTCAAATTTTTTACGCGACGTTGTTTACAAATAAACGTACAGCCAGGAAATATTGTTTGTTTTCATTTAGTGGCAAAAATTGCAAGGTTAAATTCACAATCCGGCCCACGCTCAACACGCTAAAATTTCACCAACACGATTTATGCGAGAATGTACCGACTTGTGACAGCTACAGCACGGTTGAAAACGACAAAAATTATTTTTTTAAAATACATTTGCACTTGTATATTTACAGCTGAACTGTATTGTTCAACGGTAAATGGATTTTTCTTACAAATAAATAAATAATGTCTAAATTCAGAGCAAAATAAATTGTGTACACTAAAAAAATATTACTTTCAAAACAAAGTTTTTACTATTAATTAAGTTTTTATAATAGATATCATTAGTAATAATTAGTAGTAATTTATAATATAATTATTTTGAAACTTATTTATAAATTTTTATTCTAATCAATTTGGGAAAAATACATATTTAAGTTGAAAATTATTAATAATTTTTTTTCTAAAAACAATGTTCCGTATTTTCACCTCACTTATAAAAATAATTTAATAAAATAATTAAACGATCACATGTACTCATAAGGATGTAGCAAAAATTCTTTCCATTTACGCAAAAATTAGTTTCCGTCAAACATTCCTTTTCAGAGAAGCAACTTTCGTTTATATTTCCTTGCATATATCCTTTAATACACTTACATATAGTACAAATATAAACGAAACAAAAATTATTTACACAAATTTTCTATTATGTTCTACCTATTATGTTTTCTATTATTATCTACCTAGACATACTTTTACATACATTTAATTTAATGTTTATCATTTTAATACTTAAAATTGCTATTTAAATTTTAAAGTCTTTGTATTATAAATTTAAAAAATTATTAAAAATAAAATAAAGGTAAAACTAATAAAATATCATAGACACCTGCAATTTACGAATGATATTTTATAATTTTATTTAATATTTATTCGTATTTCTACAAACAATATCGATGTTACCTAGTTTCCAATTTTATTGCAAACATTCAATAAAAGAACAAACAAGACTTATAGTTAAAATTTTATTGCGATATAAACAATAGAAAAATGCACGTATATACAGATATTTTGACCCAAATTTAACGAGCGAGACTCCACAAATGGCAAGCAAGATGTACGGAGAATATTTTGCGAAATATTTATTTCTAAACTAAATTCGTTCTTGCTTAGAGAAACTAAACATTAACGACAATTAATCGCGCAATAATTCAAGTTTTATTACTATAAAAATGTCGCTACAAGTTTTACCAAAAAACGTTTTTTTTTTTTTTTTTTTGCAAATTCGCTGAAGTTTTTAATCGGCAAAATATTCGATATAAGTTGGATGTAGGAGTTTCTCTCGCATTTAAAATGTCTTTTTGCTAATCAATTTTTCGCTAATGTAGGTGTTAGTTTAATATATGTGATTTTTCATTAAAATATGAAATTGAATTCGAAAGCCGCTTTCAACTGAAACTTTTTTCTGTAAAATTACAATGAATTGTAATCAAAAGTTTAATTTATAATATAAAACTTTCATTATATATATTCTTCGATTTTTTACTATAAGTATACAAATTAATGGCTTATGCTGATTTTTAATCTACTTATACATTTTTTTTATCTTTTATTTCGCTTTTAGAAAATGTTTCTATTATGTATGCACAAATAGATTTGCATTTTTGACAGTAAATTATTATATATAATTAAGAGATATAAAGATAAATACATATTTTTGCATTTATTTTTATTAAATGTTATTTCTAATTTTGCATACGATTTTCTAAATGAAAACTGATAGTTCTATTATGCGTGATATTTGTAGAAATCTTTATTAATAATAATTTCATTATTTTATTAAAGAGAATGTTTTATTTTAAAATTGATTCAGTGAAATTAAATCTACTGAAAATGCTAAAGTTAAAATGTCAAGAAAAGTAAAAAAAAATTGTTAGAATTTTCAAATTACTTAAAATTTATTTTGATTGTCTTACTTATCACAAAATTAGTGTTATTTTTTAGCGCAAAACAAAAATTGTATTTCAAATACCAAAAATATTTTTTTTTACAAAAAATTAGCATATTGAATGACAAATATAGTAGGGCAAATTAATAAACTATTAAAATCCAGAGTTGTTGAAGATTTGTCTGATAATGAAAATATAATTTACTCTTCTTTGCCTTTTGTGGAAAATGTTTTATCGATAAAATAAGCGGAATTTTATGATGAAAGAATGTTAAAGTATCTTAACAATTTTTATTTTTTGCATTAAACACCATTAATTTTATATTTATTTATCTAATTAAACATTAGACAATTTTTAAATTAAAGAAAAATGCATTGCCGGGGTTTGAACCCGGGACCTTTAGGTTTCGCGCCTAATGCTCTACCAACTGAGCTACATGGCCACTACGACATGTCAATGCATTTTGTTTATTTGACTGGTCATGATAAACTCATGAATTTTATCCAGGCAAATACGATGTTGAAATATTTTACATCTAGCAATGATATTTTTAATTTAAAAATTGTCTAATGTTTAATTAGATAAATAAATATAAAATTAATGGTGTTTAATGCAAAAAATAAAAATTGTTAAACATTTACACCAAAAGAATTTATAAAAAAAATTAAAAATATCATTGCTAGATGTAAAATATTTCAACATCGTATTTGCCTGGATAAAATTCATGAGTTTATCATGACCAGTCAAATAAACAAAATGCATTGACATGTCGTAGTGGCCATGTAGCTCAGTTGGTAGAGCATTAGGCGCGAAACCTAAAGGTCCCGGGTTCAAACCCCGGCAGGGCCAATGCATTTTTCTTTAATTTAAAAATTGTCTAATGTTTAATTAGATAAATAAATATAAAATTAATGGTGTTTAATGCAAAAAATAAAAATTGTTAAACATTTACACCAAAAGAATTTATAAAAATTAAAGTATCTTAGTTTCCACACAAGAAATTGCAACGAATAAAATTTGGAATCCGTAAAATTTGAAAATACTAAAATAAAAATAATAATAATAATAATAATAATAATAATAATAATAATAATAATAATAATTGCAACAGACAACAATATTAACAATAGATTAATAAGAGAAGCAAGAAAAATTTACAAAAAAAGGATAGCATTAATCAGTCCAAAGGCACTGATTAAAATAAAATCTGGCTTCCTTTAATTAATAAATTACATTTTTTAATTCTAGTTACTTGTATTTTGTTGCTTAGAAAGTTATTTCTACTTTTGTTTGTTTATTATTTATATTATTTTTATATATTTTTCCTGATGATAATATACGTGTAGTATATCGAAACGATGAATATTTAATAAAATTTTAACAAAACTAAAACCTAAAGCTTTTTTATTTCAAACTTTTATTTATTTTATTTGTTTGAAAAAGATTAATACAGTTTTTAGTCAGACTTTTTGCTAAATAAGTTAGATTAAAAGGTTAACTTTTATTTGTTCAGCAGTCAATACATCTAAAAATTTTGGGTGTAGATTTTTTTTTCTGCTATTAGAACGTCGTTCACTTACATTTTTGTCGAGAGAAAAAATATGTTAGTCTTTATTTAAATTTTTTGTCGTAAAAACATTATTTATAATGCATTTTATATTGCTGTCGTGAATTATACCAATTTTGTAGTAAATAATGTTAATCCTGTTGTGCGAAAACTACCACCCTTTATTTTCTTAAACGATCATACTTTAGTCGATAAATTTATACTATGATTAAAGAATAAAAGCAAATGAAATTATGCAAAAAATAATGTGCTAAAAGCTTTACTTATAAGAAATTGTCAATTACGTTTTGATTGTTTATTCTTTGGACGAAACGATTTAAAAGATTTAATATGTTAAATGTTAAATACACAAACATTATAATAAATACAAACATATGTAATAAACATAACAAATTGCTTCCTATATTTTATAATATACATACATAAACTTTTTCTTTTTATTATAATATATACTTATTTATACAAGTTAACTGCATAAGAGTGACCCAAAGAACTTTTAGCATTATTTTGTTTATGTTGCAACTAAATTTAGTGCCTTGTTAATAAAGTTCTAACAGGCCAGTTTAAGATTAATATAATAATTCAAAAATTTATACGTATGCATTTGCTTGGTGAGAAAAAATCGGTGTAAAATTTATAACACAATTTTACAAATCACGATTTTAGCTGTAAGCATTTTATTACTTATTATGATATTACTCGACATTATAGCACGTTTTGAACTCAAAATGTAGGCGTAGATTTTAATTCCGTTTCACTTTGTATTATTAACACTTTAAACGTTTTCAAATCTTTATTTATAAGCTGATTATTTAAAGTGGAACGAACCCATTTGACAAAATTATTTATTATCGCTTTGTGTTGATGTTAAGTTACTCGGAGATTAAAATCATTAAAATTTGTATCAAATTGTTAATTAGTTTATGATGTATTCAAAATGTGTTTGTAAATATTTAATTTTTTAAATACTTTTTAATACATTCGTTTCTTGACAAAACATAAACTAAGCTTTATTTAACTCTTGTACTACCAGAATTGAATGTCATTTTGATGCATTTGAAAATTATAATTAGAGTACCTAAATAAAATAATAATAATAATAAATATAATAAACAAATTATTATTATTATATATATATATATATATATAATAATTTGTCCATTTTTTCCATATTTTTTTTAATTATATGTCTATGTTACCGTTAAAGCGTATAATTTTGGTATTCCATGAAATAACTATTTATTAGAATAAATAAAAAAATTTTAAAAAGTATTTAGTAAAAAAGTAATTTTGGTTTTAACAGAATAAAAACATAACGTGAAAGAAATGCATATTACTTCTAACATTCAGTAAATAAAAATATTCAATAAAATATATTGAATTAATAAATTTAATTTAAAAAACAAAATTAATACTGAATTTTTCATCTACCTGAGAATTAATTCATAATATTTTGATTATTTTCTAGTAAGTAAAAATAGTAGTAAATAAAAATACATATTTTGTTATAAAGTGCTAATATTTTGAAATACAATGTATAAAATTTTTTTTATGGGAATAGTGCAACAATAAATTACACATTTAAATAGAAATAATTACATACATATACAGTATGTCTTGTAATTCAGATAGTTTAAATTTGCAAACACATAAAGATTAACAACACATATGCGAGATAGGTAGAAATGTATTTGGTTTTAATCAGCGTATTTTATGCAGTGGAAAATATACACATACTAACCAACTATAGTACATATAATATATATAGTATAATTTAGAGGCTGGCCAATAAATACAGTCGCGCTGAATACGTACCAGTAACAAGTGTAATCTTTCATGTTAACTATCGACTTTGGCAATTAGCTTATACTAAAATAATGTACTTGTTTGCTAAATAAAGTAACTAATGTTATAGATAAACTATTCGAACCAACTATGTTATTGCTATAAATTACAGAAAACATTTACTACATTATATGAAATTAAATAGGAAATTCTGAATGGATTTTCAGTAATTTTAGAGAAATTATGATATTGTTGTATTCTGTCCGTAATATTAAACAATAAATTATAAAATCAAAACTACTAGTTTTTGACTAATCATATCTCTTTAACTATGCAATCATAAAATAAATTATCTATAAATTAGCGCTGTTGCTAAGATATTGAATAGTTAAATTTATAAAAAAATTTGAACTGATTTGTCAATTTATATTATACCAAGCATATTAAATTTTATGAAAATAGCCAGAAACCGGTGTAAATAGGAGAGATCGGGTACGAAATAGATTAGTGTATGATGAGTGTGAAATTGAAGAAAATGTTGTAGCAAAAGTTGGTGTTAGTCAGTTAAGATGGTTCGGACATGTTGAGCGAATGTCTAATGAACGTTTGGTTAAAAAGATTTATTTGAATGATTTTGATGGTATACGTTTGCGTGGACGTCCGATGAGTAGTTGGAGTGGTATGATTGAGAGTGTTTTGCGTGAGCGAAAGTTTCCAAGTAGTAGGAATAAAAGAGCAAGTATGAGAGAAATTATGAATGTGGATGAAGCAAAAGTTGCTTGTTTGGATAGAAATGTTTGGAGGCGACTGATTACGGAATGATAAAAAGAGTTTGTGCCACACCCTTTTGAGTACATGGCGTGATTGTGTATGTATGTATGTACAAATGAATTGATAGTTTTTGTTAAAAAAAAATTTTTGCACATAAATAAAAAAAATCACAACTTATTAAAGATAAGTTAAAATATTTTATACATTCATGGAAAATACAAACGACACAATAAAATATTTAAAACATAAGCAATTTGTTTGAAACTATTTAACACACTATAAATAAATTCGTACAATAGACAATAATGCAGTCGGCAGGATTTGATTTTTTTCCTTTATTTAACGCATCAAGATTTCTAAAACACTTGTTGTAGGAAAATTTCAAAACAAAACAAAGAAAAACAGCGACAATAAAACTATGTACACGATTATTCTCAGTCAGCCAATTTATTTATATATAAACTTAACGTTATCTACGTTTTCTTATCACAAACGTTCCTGAAGTGAGTATTGTTACACGCATTGTACAAATTTCCACGTGTCAAATTCTAAATAAGAAGCATCGATTTCTGATACCTACCTTTACTGAGAACACGAAGTGTGAAAATAGTATAGGTTCTAAAAGAAAAATCCTATAAAAATCCTGGTAAAGCTATGCAGAATATATATTATTAGAGATTCACATCAAAAAAATTGTCATTTTTATTTTCGATAAAAATGTCAGATTGACTTTGCAAATGATGATAATTTATCAAAAGGAAGTGAAAGTCTATTTTTTCAAAGTTTTCTGTTTCATTTTCAATTTAGGTGAAATAATTTTAAAAGAGACTCATTTGTAATAAAGAATAAAATATTCTAATTAGTTTTTTTCATCGCATCACTAAAATCTATTTCGCTTATAAATAACACAGGTTTTAAATGATACATAATTTATAAAACTAATGTGTATCGACATTTTTTTAGAGTAGCAAAATTGTTTTAGATATATATAATAAATTAGATTTTTGATGTCGTTTTTACTTTTTATTTTACAACAAACTTTCGTTGCAATAATTTTATTTATAAATTGATAACATGTATATATGTTAGACAGAATAATGTATTTTTATTGTATACTTGTAGAAAAAGTAACGAGATTTTATTATTATAGTTTGTATTTGTTTTTAATATTTACTTGTTCATTAAATTTAATAATTATTCCTATTCCTTATTACACAAGAACAGAAACGAAATAAAGTAGAAAAAAATGCTTTACAACTAAATGATCTAATTAGCATAAAAGATTGCTCTACTTAGAAACTTAAAACAAACAATTACCGTAGAAAAATCTCTGTCAATTCACATAATAGTTTCTAAAGAATTTCTTCCTCAAACTCATGCAAATATTTCACTAAGCAAGTGTTGTTTGTTGTTCGAAAAAAAAAAAACTACAACGTTTAAACGCTAAATCAACAAACAAACACAAACGCACTTTCATACGCACAATACGTGCATGATGGGGTACCATAGAATAGACATAGACAATATATATATATATATATATATATATTGTGCAAACATATTTGAATGCATACTCATGCGCTAAGTATCGAATTGCAAGCGATGCCAGGCGCCAAATAACTATATGGTACGTATACAGGCATAGATAGATATATTGTAAATGTAAAGTTCATCTTATTTACAACATACGATGTCAATTTCCGTATTGTGATTGTTTACATAAAACGCATATACGCGTACGCGCTCACATTCTCCTGTTGAAATCAAATCTGTTACATTAGCGTTCAAGTATGTGGAAGAATCTTTTTTTTTTCCTTTTTTTCTTTTCAGTTTACTTACTGACTAGTAAATATTGTGATTTTGATTATTTTTGGTGTAAATAAAAATATTTTTTATTAAAATATCGAAGATAGTTATATTTGTGTAATTCATAAATTTTTAGAATGAGTAGATAATATAATTATTCTAAAAAAACGTTGTGCTCATTACGGAAATTACTAATTTAATAATTTTAATAGTTTTTATTATACTTTTTTCAAGTTTAAATAGTAATTTTAAATACTAAAAATAAATCAAGAATATTACTCTTGAGAAGTTAGCAATAAAGTTCTAGCAATAAATTCTGTACCTTGCCATACTAATGTTTTGCTTAATAACTAAAAAACTAATTAGCGAATTTTAATTCGGTTTGGTGCATTCGATAGCTTACATCTTCCTCTAGTTTTGTATTAGTTTGGTTTATTAAAAATATGAAAAAAATGATTTTAAATATAGCTATCTACTAATTACTCATATTACTATTCAATATTTTTCAAATCTCTAGTAGTACAAAACTCGTACTTAATAAAAGCTATTAATTTATATATTATTTATTATAATTACGTTAATAATTTAATTACAATTTAATTTTTTCGAAAATTATACATTTATTGTAATACTTAATATTAATTAACCTAGTAATTTCTCAAATTTTGTCTGGATAAAAATTATGTTAATACTAAATCATATTATCTAGTTATGCTAAAAGGAATTATCAAAAATTTTAATTAAATAAAAAGTTGTTTAACAAAATTATATTTTTTTAATTTTTTGCATCAAACTCCATCAAGGATATTGCTGTCCCACTACAAGAGTGCAACATTTCCAAATCATTAATTTCTAGAAAAATAAAGCTAATGTTTTAACTTAACAATAATCACTTTATTAATTAATTAGTTGTTAATTTTGATTACCAGAAAATTATAAATATAGAACTTTAATTTAAAGCAGTTTTATTTTAAAATAATGTATATATATATTGTATGAAAGAAAAGTTTTAAAAATAGATTTTTATTTATTGAATTCTTTAACAAAATATTTGGAAATATGTATATTGGTATAATATTATAGAATTTTCGAAAAATACCACTTATATATTTTTTACCGTAAATTTATTATATCTGTTTTTCTCTGTGAGAAAAGATAAAAATGTTCCGGAGTAAATTCCATTAAAACAATTTTATTCCACCTGATTTTTAACAGCGATATTCGTTTGTTTTTTTTGTTAAACGTTTATTTATTTCTGTATTTCGTCGTTATCGTGTATCGGCCAAATGGCACTTACTTTCTTCCTTTTGTTCATCGGATGTTTCGACATTTTTACTTTTGTGTATCGTTTGATTGTGTTGAAGAAAAACAAGTAGCAAGGATATAACAACAGAACTCAATTTGTCAACTGTTTTCTCGACGTCTGTTAAATGTAAAGTAAACGAAGAATCAAATTTATCAAATAGATATTTTTTTAGATAAAATACTAGATTGTGTTCAATTACGTTTGATAAATTTTCCTGTTAAACTTTGTAATTTATATCAAAAGTGTTTTCTCTTTTTGGTATAAAAACAGAAGTTAACTAATAACTAGAAAATAAATTTAGGTTAAGTTACTCCATCAATATTAACAAAATAGGGTTATTCTTAAAATAACTAATCAGAGAATAAAAAAATATTTATTATTACCAGTATTAATGTTTTTATTTTATAAATATTAAATTTAATAGATTCAGGTATAAACATAATTGTGTGAAATATTAATTGAAGTAAATTTTTTTTATTTCATCTATAGAAATTTCAAAATCTTATTTATTAACATTAAAAAAGTCTTAGAATTAATTTCTGTATATGTTTTATTTAAAAATCGACGTTTCGATATATATATATATATATATATATATATATATATATATATATATATATATATATATATATAATACAAATGACATAAATAATAAACAAGCAAAACGTAGAAACAATTTACTAGGTAACAAATTAACTAAATTAAATAATAATTATATACATAGAACTTAATCCTAAAGCTTTTTTATTTTTATTATTTATTTCTACAAATTATAAAATAAAACCTAAACTTATTTTAAATGTTAAATAAAATAGACAACATTTTTTTTTGTCATTCTCAAAAGTAAATTTGGGTAAATAAAAAGAATTTGTGCCACATTCTTATATATATATATATATATATATATATATATATATATATTCTTTTAAATTAATAATAAACACAAATTTTATATAATATTTTTTAAATTATTCACCATTTTTGAACAAACGAGAAAATATTTTTAAAATTTGTCATAATAATATTGCCATGTAGCTACTACGAATTCAAAGAATATTGTTTATAATTTCACTTTATAGTAGTTAACTGCAATCATAGTTTTTCTATATTTTATAAATATAGTAAGAGGAAGTAATTTGTCTAATATACATGCCAGTTAGCTTCAATTGATAATTTTTATCGTTTAATAGCATATTTTAAATAATTACTTGTCATCAATATTCTTGTATAATAACGTTAATTTTTAATAATTCTACTTGGAAATGCATTATAATATAATTTTATATACTCTTGGATTATCTAAAGAATTTACTTGGCTTTTGATTGTAAAATATATGATGATATACGTGGAGTACAATCAAAAAGTCATATTTTAATTATGCAGAACTTTATTCTAAAGCTTTTTTTTATTGCAAAATATGTGTTAAATTATATTATTTTATTATTGTTTAAATTTTAATAACTAATAAAATCACAATCATGCCATATACTCAAAAGGATGTGATACAAAATCTGTCAAGAAATGAATTAGATATTTAATTATGAAAATTTAAACTAATAAGTTTTAAAAAAATCTATTGAATTTCGTAACACAATTAAAAATAAAAAGATAAAATTTAGTAAATAGTAATGCAAATTTATAATCACAGAGACAACTTTTAATATTTTTAGCATTTTAATAAATTAATTAATAAAAAGTCTCTTCAATGTAAAACTAGTTTAAAATTTTTGTTCAACTTTAAAATTAATATGGAATGAAATTTTCAAATTGCTTTAGGTCAAAATAAAACGGCTTTAGGATGTAGTTAATAATCGACGTTACGACGAACTCCATGTACAACATTATCAGGAAAAATATTTTTGGGAACATGATGTGATTGTGCGTGTATGTATTTTTACATTATTAATTGTTATTTTTATTAGTAACGTATAAAAAAAGTAATATATATATATACATATATATATATATATATATATATATATATATATATAAATTTTAAGATTTTGGATATATATATATATATATATATAATTTAGAGAAAAGAAATTATGAAAATGATATGTAGAAAGAAAGCAAATAAAGATAAGAATGAAACAAAAAGTTTTGTGAAGACAAACAGCTGATTTCTATAATTAATTAAGTTATTTAGTTTTATCTAAATGAATTATTTTAATTGATTTCGTTATCAGTACACGCCTAAATAAACATTTAATTACTTATTTGAAAATCAACAGTCAACTGAATACATTATACTAAAAGAAGAAAATTTCTAACTATCGTGCATTTGTTTTGGCACATGTGATAATATATCTTCTTTTTTTTTCTTCTGTCTGTTAAGAAAAAGAAGATAATTATATAATAGTAAAAGTATCATCTATTAAAAAAAAACAAAAAAAAAATAAATTAAGAAAAAAAAAACGTGCCTGCTAACCTGAATTTAAAAGAATTCAAATCGAAATTTTCCGTCTAGTTAATAAACATTGATAAAAATAATAATGTACGCTTTCCCTTTAAAATCAAAATCAAAAACAAAGTTGTATCTGGGACAATATCGTGTTAAGAAAAAAAAACACTGCTTTTAATAGAACTTTACCTATATATTTCTTTTAATTTAGAAAGTCAATTATAAATAAATGCGCAGAAAATACTTTTAATATAATTTACGTTGCTACGATGATTTTTGAAAATTTATCAATCAATCTGTGAAAATTCAAAAGAAAGAGAAATTGATTTAAATAAAACAAAATATTTAATATTCTTCAAATAACTGCTGAAACATCTGTTTTATTATCAAACAAATTAAGTATCCGTTGACCTATTTCTTTAGTATGAAATTGAAATTACAATAACTCGAAAAAATATAAGTTTGGTTAAATTAGATAAAATGTTTTTTATTACTCCAAAATTATAAAGTCTATGGAATGTTAAATATATTTAATGTTTCTATTTTCTATTTATTTTTTAATTCATATTAATCCTGTATATAATTTTTATTTATTTTGAAAACAATTTATATTAATGTCGCTAATAAACAATACATATTTAAATACTTTTTTAAGCATTTTTTATTTATAATAAAATGAAATTTATTAAGTAGCGTGACAGACAATTGTACTAGAATGTATATTAAGTATAAAACATTAAATGTGATATATGATTTATTGATATTATAGTAATATATATATATATATATATATATATATATATATATATATATATATATATATATATATATATATATAATTTATTATATTACTTAAAATTAAAATAGAAAACATAAATGTTGACCAAATTAAAAAACAATATTATTAATAAATTTAACTTTTGATTATAATAGATTATATTAGTAATTGAGATTTTATATTTTTTCCTAAATTTCACAAGTTACTGAATCGGCTTGTTAGGTTATGCGACTACGGTTAAACTGGCCAGTCATTGATGCATAGCCTAACAAGCCGATTCAATGACTGAATAACTAGTGAAATTTTGGAAAAACATAAAATCTCAATATTTTTGAGTATTATTATATTAAATTTTACAATGACAATATGAATATTTATTTGCTCAAAGTTTATTATTATATTAGTAATCATTTATTTTATGGCATTTTGAAATTTGGTGTTAAATAAAATTTAAATAAATAAACATTTTCAAATTAGTTTATAACATTTCTGAACATATAATGTCAAGCATTTTAATTGTTTGTCAGTATACTTAACCTCTTGTTTTAAATTCAGTTAAATAATATTGAAGAAAAGTTAATTAGTGAAATTCTAAGTATAAATCAAAATGGTGACATTTATCGTTGTATATACAATGCTAAATGTAAATACTAATCATATATATATATATATATATATATATATATATATATATATATATATATATACTGTATATGTTATTTGTTGTACTCTTACATAAGTAAATTGATTTTACTATAGCGCATGTTACAATTATAATTGAATGGTAAGTGCAAATAATGATGTATGTTTATTGAACATAGTTTTTAGTTCTGTATAATTTTTAATTAAATTTAATTAAATACTGCACCTACATCATCATCAGAAAAATGATATTCATTTGTTTTGATTTTTGCATTTTCTTAACTTTTTTTTGTTATTAGTATGCTTTCACTATATATGAAGTTCTATTTTATTTTATATTAAAATTTTATGTTTCGATATATTAAACGTACTTACATACACAATCACGCTATGTACTCATAAGGGTGTGGCACAAACTCTTCCCATTGTCCCGAAATCAGACTCCTCCAAACATTCCAATCCAAACAAGCAACTTTAGCTTTATCTACTTTTATAAACTTTACTGCACAGGCCGCAGATGAGCAACAAACTATTCGAATGTATAATAATAATGAAAAAAATAATGCTATAGTGAGAATGTGTTGAAGAAAAAAATATATATATTTTTTTTGTTTTCAACTTAAACTTATTTTTTTTTTATGTATTAGTTCAAACATGTAATAAATATTTACCTCTGGAAAGAAGGAAGAATTGAAAAAGTCATTCACCTGTCAATGTTATTGTTAAACACAATTAGGATATTTGTTAACAAGTCGCAGTACCAAATGTTACTTTCAAAACTACTTCAACCACATATTTACTTTTGACATGCGTATACACATATTTCCATACAATATAATTGAAATTATCGACTTTTTTTTGTTTCTTTCATTGTCTATAGTCAGTACCACAGATATACAGAATCGAACACATAATGAATGTAATAACAAATAATTAATAGCTGTTTTCTCCCACGCAGATCAATGTAAAATTATTATCAATTAGGCGTACACAGCGTGATGCCACGACCGACCACACGCGGCAGAGACACGTGTCGTGGCACTAACTTCTCTAACGTTCTTGGATTTCTTCAACTTTTTACTGCTGTCTGATGTTGCGTTGATATCACTTCGGCTATATCTATGTTTTTCAGCTGTCTACAGATATTATATTACGAATTTCGTGTAGGAAATGATCATGTTTAATTAATGTTTAAAGAATTATAAATATATAAATATACAATTAAATTCTGTGTAAAAAAATAATAATAATTTTAGTGTCTAACGCAGCATTGATGTCGCTATATATAGAAGTGTGTTTTCTGCTGTCGACAGATATTATATTACAAAAATAAAACGGCTCTAGGCTGTAGTTCTGTGTTAATATATTCAACGTACAACTTCATCAGGAAAAATAATAAATAACATTTACAATAAATAAACAGAACATAGAAACAAGTTACTTGATAACAAAATAAGTAAGTTTCAGGAGCTATTTTGTTAATTTTAAGTAAATATAGTTTAGGCCACACACAAGACATTACAAACAAATCATTATAGGCAAAGCGAGACTTGAACATGGTTTATTTTATAACTAAATAAAGTTTTGTTAAAAAAGCTTTAGAATTAAGTTTTCTATATATTTTATTTAAATATTGATGTTTCGATATACGTATATCTTCATCAGGAAAACATATATTATTTTTTCCTGATGAAGATATACGTAGAGTATATCGAAATGTTAATATTTAAATAAAATATACAGGCTGGTCCAGAATTATGTACCGTAATAGCTAAAGCTGATAGTACGTTCAAAAATAAGGGTACCTTTTTATATACACTTTTTCCAAAACTTAATAATAAGGGAGATACAACCCTGTAAAGGGGTGAAATAAAAACCATTTTTTTTTTAATATCTTCCAGACGCTTTTGAATAACGGGTTCATATTTTAGGAGTGAGTATATGATATTAGAACATTTAAATTTATGTTACCACTTATTCCATCCCTTATGATTAAGGGGTAGTTTTGGGGGGTACGTGTAAGTTATTACGTCATATTTTTTTAATTTGCAATTATTTAAACAAAATTTTTAAAAACATGATTCCCCAGATTATTCTACGCAAAAAAAGTACACTTGTTACATTTCGATAAATATTACCGATTTCGAGTAATTTAAAGTTAAAGTAAACGTGCATTTCTATGTAATCGTAACAAAGTCATTTAATAAGTAAAGTAAGCTTTGGTTGTATCTCCCTTATTATTGAGTTTTGGAAAAAAAGTGTATATAAAAAGGTACCCTTATTTTTGAACGTACTATCAGCTCTAGCAATTACGGTACATAATTCTGGACCACCTATATACAGAATTTATTCCTAAAGTTTTTTTTTATTATAATATAATGAGTTCTGAATGATTTTTTACTCTTTTATGCAAAGCTTATGAAAATAAAGTTAAATACAAACTTTATAAGTTATATATTATCCAACTGGATAGTACACTGTAAGAAAAAACTGGTAAATTAATTATTTTACTTAAAATTATAAAATTATTTGTATTATTTGTACAGGAAATTTATGTGAACCATTAGTTTGCTGAAATAATATGTAATTTTTTTATTATGGTTTTTATGTAAAATGTCAACTTTTTTTATACAGTGTAGTAACTATTTACCCGGATAAGCCAGATTATGCACTATAGCCGAATATCTGTTGCATTTCTGTTAAGAATATTAAGAGCCAATTTCATAATAAACAACTTTTACTAAAGTCCACTTCAAGCAAACAAAAAATCATCGTTTTATTGACAATAACAAATAATTTTACGATTAGAAGTGTGAAAAGTTAACAAAAAAGCATCGTTTTATTGACAACAATAATTATTATTATAGTAGAATTTAAAATCGATCCTTTTTGATTAGTTTAAAGTTGGCTTTAGTTAAAGTAGTAAAGTTATTATAAAAGCGGCCGTTAATCTTATTATATTGATAACCTTAAATTATTTATTATTTAACATAGTAAATATTCTTTCAGAACTCATATTAAAATGAAAAAGTTAAAGTTCTGTATTAATATTTATTTAAAATCGACGTTTCGACGAAACTCAACGTCCGTTTTTATCAGGATAAATGATCTTGTTGAAGACAAACGTTAAGTTTTGTCGAAACGTCAATTTTAATTAAATATTATACAGAACTTTAACGTAAAGCAGTTTTATTTTAGAAAAAATATATTTATTACATTTCTAATAATACTTTTTTTTTTCAAAAATCGTTCCAATTTTATGAAATATTTACAGAATAAAATTTATTATTAACGGACGTTGAGTTTCGTCGAAACGTCGATTTAAATAAATATTAATACAGAACTTTAACCTAAAGCTGTTTTATTTTATTTATTATGTACTAAAAAGTTGTTAAATATTTTACAAGACTTTTAATACTATCTTGAGATAAAAATAAATATAATTATAGTTTTAATTTTTGTGCAATAAAAGACAGAGAGCCGATGAGTTTTAAAATTAAATCGCGATAAATCGTGTATTACAGCATGCGGTATCGTAAACTTTTCAATAAACTCTTTTAAGAGATGATGATCGCAACGGGACGGAAAGATGGCAGTACAGACACACACATTACAAACTGCACTTCGCAGACATGTACTCATCGGGAGCACGGTTGCGGCAAGGCGACTAGGAAGCAGACGATCATTTATATACCCATGCGCGTAAGACATTCTCATATATATTCGCCATTGTCAACATGTTTCGAGGAGAGCATATGTCTTATAAGCGAGCATGCACTCTAGCAGTTTCCAACTATTTCAAGAATTGTATCAAATTTCTTAGCTGAATTTATTACGTTGTAAAATAATCATGTGAAGGGGGAAAAATTTTCAAACATTTATTGTTATTTAATATACTTACAAGTCAAAGCACTTTTTGAAATTGTTAGACAGTTTGTTCCAAAAGTAATGAGGATTATTTTTTGCTTACATTCTAAAAAACATTATGTAATTTTAAATACAAACTATGAGGCATTATGATGCCCAATATTTCTAGGTATACTTACTCAACTGCTGTAATTTTACAGAATTGTTTAAAAACACATAATATCAAAACTATTACAAACATTATGTAATATGAAAACGTATATATGTACTGTATATAATATTACAATTTTTTTAGTATTCTCTTTTTAGTAAATTTTCAGAACTTGAGTAAATTTACTGTCGGGAATGTGTAAATGACACTTAGCAGGATTAAATAATTAATACTTTTTAAGTTTTATAACAAATAACTGCATTAACATAGTAAAAAATCTTTTAGAAGCTATGAAATTATAATTAAAAAAATTAGGATTAAATTCTGTATATTTAAGTCATTTGTATATAGTTTTTTTCTGATAAAAATATACATGTTTAATATATCGAAACGTCAAATTTTAATATAAATTGAACAGAATTTAAATTTAAAATTATTGCATTGTTACAGCTCTTTTCTATTATTATGATAAAGTTTGTAGCTCACCTGTGGCTCGTGTCGTAAAGTATATCCTTGCGAATAATAATCATCATTACATTAAACGATAGCAATTTTCTGGATCAGACTATTTATACGAAATTAATAAGCATCCATTGCACTATAATAAACGTAATAAATTTGAAGCTATTAAACATATATTTATATAAATTATTAAAATTACGCTTGACATGAACAAATGAGATGCACAGCAGATGAACTTCCTGTTTCAATACAGACGTTGTCGTTCGTAATACGATGCTATTAACACGAATTTTTATCGAATTTGCATTTTCAGTGAATTTTTCGCTTCTAGTATAACGACAAGTTTCGCTGCCATTTACAAGTCAAATGAAATGCGCAATGTTTGCGATTTACAGACTCGATATTAATATTATCACATGTTATACGACAGAATTAAAACTGAACATGCTTCACTTATTTCTTTTGTACTATTTTCTTGAAATTGATCACTGATTTTGTTATTTTATTTTGGTTTTTTTTTTTTAAATATAATAAACGAACAAATACGACTATGTGAATTAAATCAGTAATTTTGTATAAATAACAAAAAATTCAAGATGTTTCTTTCAAAATTTCTAATTTATGTTGTTTGTTGCTAAATGCTATAAGAAGATAAAACTAATATAAAAATACTACAAAATAGTTGAGAGTTGACGTAGTTCTACATTGTATACGGTCAATATTACTGTCACTATTTTTTGATTAATAATACTTGATAATACTGACAGTACTATACATAATACAAAATATTTAAATACTCTTCAATACTTAATCTCACACAATACTATCAATATTCTTAAATACCGACCGTATTACTGATCGCGTAGGGTCTGATTAAGTTACGGCACAGTTAATATTTTGCCTTTTTGGTTTTATATTACTTATTATTTTTTGAATATATTTTTATTTAAAGTTCAGTGATGAAATAACAATTCAGTGAAATTTATTTTTATCAGTTTACATCTAAATATAAATACAAGTAATCTTAACATAAAAATTGATATAAATCTGATAAGTACTAAAAAAAAAAAACGTTTAATGTAACACATACTATATTATTTCATGAATTTCAAAAGTCATAAAAAATATACTGTATAATTAATACATTTTGAAATAAAATTGTAGTCATTGCAGTAATAATTTTGAGTATAAAATTTCAATATTTAATTACATAGTACATGCAAAATTGTGGTTACCTTTCATGTTAATTAAGAAAAACGTACATAACTTATTATTAAACCGGCGCTATCATAATAAAATCATGTTGCTAATTAAAATAATTATTTTCGTATATAATTAATAATTTACGATAATATTATGAAATTTGTCATTTAATGCAATATTGGTGTACAGATATCAAAAGAAATTGTCTCAATATTTATTACTAAAATATTATAAATACACAATCACACCACACAAAAGGGTGTGGAACAAACTCTTTACATTATGCAAAAATTAGTATCTTACAAATATTTCTATCTAGACAAGTAACTTTAGTTTCATCCATTTTTATGATACCTTCTCATACATGCTTTTCTGTTTCTTTTAAATAATATATTCATTATATATGTGTTTTTCGATAAATTATGTTATTTATTATTTACATCAGTAAGTTTTTGAATCATTACTCAACACTAGTAATCGTCAGGCTTTCACGGCTGATATCCAAGCACTGAGAATGCTATCTACGATGTACGGCGAAACGTCTGCAATAAGAATAAATTAGCCACGGCATACCAGCTTTGAAAATTCTATAAATTTAATTTATTACAAAATTGTTTTTGCCTATCACAATATTATATTTGAAATATTTGATAAGTTAGCACTTTTAGTGGAATACCGTGCAATTGTCAAATTATAATAATTTTTTTTTTATATTTAGTAAAAAAATTGATTATAAATATTAAAAAACTAATTAACAATGTGAAAAAAAAACCTGTCAAATCTCAAACTTACATTAAGAAAAAGTTTTAGGATTTATATTGTAAAATTTATTAAAAAATTTTGGTTCATTAATCGTAAACCTTCATCCAGAATATATAGATAATAATAATAATAATCAAACTGTATTTAGCTTTTTGGCTAATTATTTACAAAATTATAAAAATTACAGGAAATCTACTACATAATATTTACATAATTAGTGACATTTATAATTTATCACATTATAAACTTAATTAATAAAGTGGTAGGTTTATTGAAACGTTAATTTTTAATAAATTTTACAAAACTAAAATCCTAAACTTTCTTTAAAAAATTATTTTATTTTGATCTAATCAAATAGTAGTCATAGTTTTAACAAACAATTTTTAATATTTTATTTTACACGTAATTTCTAACCAAAACCAAATGATATATTAGATAAATGATATTAAATTACTAGATATATAATTTGTGGTTAGAATTTTATTGACCTAATAATGATTTTTTAATTGAAATATAATCATTTAACTATTGCTAAAGATCAGTAGTTCTTACCTACTTATTATAATATTTAATATTACGTTCAATGTAATTGATATTCTGTAATTTCTTTCTAAAAAATACCTAACACGTAATTTATTATCGTCAAACGTTTCTAGTTATACTTGTAAATTTGTCAAAATTTCACAACGATTAGTTTGTAAATGTGATATCTCTTTTATTTTCAATCTGATAATAAAAATGTAAATAATTTTGTTGTACATATTTGTTTATCAATCATCTCTAGCTTGTAATATGCCATCAGATAATTTTTTTTCTTTAATTTGACATTAAAAGACATGACATTAATTAATGAAATGTTGTTATTTTTAACATATCGAACGCCACTTATGTCTTTCATATTTATATATTTATATTTTTTTCATCATAATTGACCTGTTTTGTTACAAATGGAGCATGATGGCAGTATTCATTTATTTATTTATTAGTTTATTGAAATATATATATATATATATTTATATATATATATATATATATATATATGTATATATATATATATATATATATATATATATATGTATATATATATATATATATATATATATATAAGAGCTGGGCAGTAGCTAACTACTTTAATAGCTTAGCTACATTTGTTTGTAGCTGTAGCTGCGTTACAAAAAATAAAAGAAGCTTGTGTATTTTTAATCAAAAATTAAAGGTCTTATATGTCATTTTTAGGTTGTTGTTTTTCAAATAGTTTTTTTTTATAAAAAAAAGTAAATTTACTTAAAAATATTTTATTTATTGTTTAATTTTACTTATACCAAATGTGACATGAGTACTTTTTTCTTGTATGATTTTAACTTTTTGGCGGACACACATATATATATATATATATATATATATATATATATAATTCAGAAACTATAAAATATGTAATAAGTAACTTTAAGTTTAATTTATGTTGAAGTAAATAAATAATTTTAAATTAGAATTTAAATCATCTTTGAACTAGACATTACACCCGCACATATGTATAAATATCTTTATTCCATCTAGAGTTAGAATATAATTCAAATAGATTTTTTTCTTCGAAGATTATATAAGCATTAATAATTCGTGTTGCTGTTCAATTGAAAAATAAACAAAAATAATTGTGTGAATGGTCTAATAATTATCGTACAGATGCACTGTTATAAATAATTTTCTAATAGGAAAAGAGAAAAAGAGTCTGCGATGGTAAAGTTGTAATTATATCTCATAGTAATGTAACTGTATAATTACTTTACGTTTTACGTCTTGAGCTAAGTTAGGTGCCTAGCGCTAGCTGTGAGCCATTTTATCATATATGAATGTGTGTATGTATGCTGAACTTTGAAACTCACCCGCATCTTAACTAGTTTAACTAAACGGTTGTCATTTGTTTATAGATTTATATGCTATTTGCTATAAAACAGCTATGTAATACTAATTAAAGAATAACTATGTTTTACTTTATATACTCGTATATATATATATATATATATATATATATATATATATATATATATATATATATATATATATACAGGTTGATCCGTATGTATGCGAACAGTTGGTTACTCCCATAAATATTAAAAAAAAAAGATCTTAAAAATATAAGATTTTGTTTTATATCATGTTAATGTACAATATATAAGTCGAAAAAAAATGAAAAAAATAATATTAAAACTAATTATTAAATATATAATGTATGCATGAGAAATAATAAAAATAAAAATACCAAACTGATGACATTTGACAGTATCTGTTGAATACATCATTGTTATCTTTTTGAGTTTATCTTTTATCAATTTGATGCATCTACATATTTAAGTCTCTTGATTGGAACTTTTACAATGACAGGAACAAGAGTTGTTATAAAAAATATTTTTTATAATTACTTTTTTAATTGTATATATTTATTTACCAGAAAAAGTTGTTATTTTAATACTTTTAGATGTTACAATTATATAATAAAGTACTTTTTTAAATAAAATGTTAACAAATACTTCTAATTTTTTATTATTATTTTTTTTAGTAATTTTTTCTTAAAATTTGTGCTATAAAACTTCACATTAGTAACAGTTGATTAACAGTAAAAAAAAGTCTTTCAGAATTCACTATATTAAAATGATACGGTTTTAGATTATAGTTCTGTATTAAGAGTAATATTTATTAATAATCGACGTTTCGACAAACCCAACGTACGTCTTCATCAGGAAAAAAATACAAATAACATTTACAGTACACAAGTTATTACGTAACAAAATATGTAACTAGACCATAAAATTTTAATTAAATCAGTTGATAGTTTATGGAGTATTTTTGAAAATTTAATAATATATTTTGAAATTACCTAATAAGAAAAAATTTGAAATATATTTAGAAATAAATTTGGGATAGTTGAAATTCATGTACGTGTTTAGGATATGTCCTATCTTTACTATTATACTATACTACTATTTCTATTTCATAAATAATTGAAAACTTTCTTATGATTACATCTAACTATCATAATTTTTAATATTTGATTGATTTGAAACTTATACTGCACTATGAAAACGAAATTATAAATTAAACAAAAAATTACACATGAATGTAAATTATATTAACAAAGCGAATTATATTTTACAAAAGTATTAGTTATCAAAGTCTTAGTTTGTTGCTTAAATCGTGAGGTTAACACTGAGTGTTGAACAACTCAATTATAATTTTGACTTAAAATTAGTTGTATTTATTGCAAAAAATAATATCTAAGAATAATCTGAAAATTTTCATTCATAAAGCAATCAGGAGACGAAATTATAACCTACGGCGTTGCGAAATTTACCTTATATAGTCATATCTAATCTCTTCTAGTGTCACAATTTTAAGTGATCCTGACTTACAACCTCAACCTTAAGTACTTTTTCTTCTTCCGCGATCATTTTCAAATTGAGGCAAATTGAGCGGCAAAACCGAGCGAGGCGCAGAGGCAAATTGAAGAAAAATTCTAACAGCTTCAAAATTGCGCACACATCTTTCAATTTTTATCAATGTTTATGTAGGTTCGCGTTCATCAGGCACATAGGCACACTTAGAACTTCCAATCGAGTTAATAATATAAAATTATTAAATTATAAATAACCGCAATTTAATTTCAACGTCACGATCTACCTCAATTTGTAATCATAGATAAACTAGTAAAATGCTGAAGGTTCAAGTACTTTGAAAAGAACTTTTTACTAATTTCTCAGTAAACGAGTTCTGTATCTCTAGTTCTAATTTCAATAATAAACTAACTTTGTGTTCTATTTCTCAAATTTTACTTGTACAATATTAGTATTCTGTATTTTGCTATAATTACTATAATGCCATATTTTCTGAAGTACTTTGAAAAAACTTTTTACTAATTTTCTTGTAAACGATATTTGTATTTTCAGTTTTAATTAAAAAATCAAACCAGTATTCTCCATATTTCTATAATCACTATAAACACTATATTTTTTTCATTTGTTTATATAAAAATACAAGATTTTATAATTCTATATACCATATAGATTTTTTTACAAAATAGAATCATAATATAATTTACGAAATTTTAAAAAATATTTTGTACAAAAATTGTTTAATGCAATTAAAAAATAATAATATATTTAACATACGTCTATAAAACATGTTTGTTTCAAACAGTTTTATAAAAGTAATAAGACAAATACTAAATGAAGATATTCAACAGTGTTTTACCAATGTTTATGTAAATTTATTTAGATGAAATCAATTTAAATATTGTTAATCAGTGATCAATAGAGATTTATTTATCGCAGTTGATTAAGATGTAGAATTTCACCAATTATTTGTTTTATTTGAAATAATAAATTATCTAGAGTAAGATTATCAAGATTTATTACTCCGATATTATCAACTATTAAAACAAGATTAAAATTTTTCATTAAAACTATAAAATTATTTTTAAAATTAAGTTTATTTATTTTTTTTAATATTTTCGCAAGATGTATTATTGTATTACTTTATTTACGAAATTTTAATATATATTTTTTAAACATGTACATTAAATTTTATTATTAATAATAAATTATTTTCTAAAAAAGAAAACAAATTTATAATAAATTAATATAATGAAGACGGACGTTGGGTTCGTTGAAACGTAAACGTAAACTTAAAGCCATTTTATTTTTGTAATTTTAGTTTATTCAGAACATCAAATTTTTTTTAAAAGATATATATTTATTTAACATTAAAACGTGCTAAGCATTAAAATGAATCATTTACCAAGTACGAAGAAATGGAAAGCACAAATATTTAGTGAGACAGACTAAAATACATTTTATCTGTACATACAGATGTGCTTAGACCAAATTAGACAACAGTTTACAATCTTTTCTAATTACCGTTAGTTGTTTTTACAACAAAAATCAATATTTATTTTACAGATTAATAAATTATTTTTCAATGAAACTTATTGTATATTTTTTTTCTGTCGTTAATGATTTTTATTATTATTTAATAATCTGTGCAATTTATTTCAATATTTGAAAAAGCAATTTTTAATTTTTTGTAATAGAAAATATTAGAAATTTAACTATCATTTATTAATATAAACATAGAAAATATGTAGATAATAAAATTTTGAATAACCCTTTTGTTAATTTTTAATACATTGACAGAAATACTATAATAATTGATATAGTTAATAATATTGTCAAAAATTATTAAACATACACAATCAAAAGGGTGTGGCACAAACTCTTTTCATACATACATACATGCATACACAATCACGCCATGTACCCAAAAGGGTGTGGCACAAACTCTTTCCATTATCCCGAAATCAGTTTTCTTCAAACATCTTTATTCAGCTAAGCAAGTTTAGCTTCACACATTCATAATATTTATCATGCCATACTCTTCTATTCTTACTACTTAGAAAAATTCGTTCAGGCAAGCCACTCTCTTAATCATACCACTTCAACTACTCATCGGACGTCCTCGCAAACGTATACCTTCAAAAACATTTATATAAATTATTTTAACCAAATGTTTATTAGTAATTCGCTTAAGATGACCAAACCATCTTAACTGATGAAAACCAACTTTCGCAGAAACATTTTTTTTTTCAATTTCACACTCATCATACATTAATTTATTTCATACCAAATTTCTTCTAGTTACACCACATACCCTATGTAAAAATTTTATTTCCATTTTTATGTAAAATTACCGAATTTTTTTCTATAGTCTAGTCGTCTAGTGTATTTATTCTATTTTTATAAAAATTTTCTAATAAATTTTCATTATTTTTAAAACGACTTATTAGATTTTAACAACTAATTTTGCATATTTAATTTTTATTGTCAATAAATTTTATAAAGTTTGATTAATTGCATTTAACGTCGTAATAGTAGTTGAATTTCTTCCTAACATAATTGCCATAATTTTGTAAAACTAATAATAGAAAATCCTAGAAATAATAAACTAGAAAATAATAGTAATAACACAGTGACATACTGAACATCTTCCGTTAGAACATCAGGAACATCATAATGCTATTAGATTTGTTCATCAGACTAAGATAATTGAGTAATGAGCCAATTAGCGGAAAACTTAGTTCATTTAAACCTTGATTATAACAGAATCCGTTTGTTACATGTTATTGCTAATCCACTAATCATTACGTTCTTGATTTATTATCCATAAATTGGATAAAGTCAAATTAATATATGATTAACTTCATTTGAACATACGAACATACCTACAGTATGTAATTCTCACAAAAATATTTTACGTGCATACACAGTCATGCTGTGTATCTATAAAGGTGTGGTACAAATCTTTTTTTATTGAAGCAGAAATTAGTTTCCGTTCCACCAAACATTTTTTAACTTTTGCTTTATCCACATTTATAATACTTTTCATATTCTTTTATTCTTATTCAATCACGCAAAATACACTCAATCATGCTTACCTATGTTTTCATAATCGAACGACCACGTAAACATATATTTTTAATATCATTAATATATATATACAGGTGTTCGTTCGCCAGGTTGTGATATAGGACAATAACATGGAATATTGATAATATGCAGAATACTTCTTTCTGAAGTAAAATTCGGAGAAATACTTTGAATACTTTTCGATAGGGCATAAAAAGTTTTATAATTTGGTTTTAGTTTTAATTTGCTAGCATGTGCCATTTAGGCGGTAGAATTTTTTTATTTTTTGTTTTTATTTTTTTCTCAAAAACTATGAGGTATACGAAAATAAGCATGGTATGGAAAAATGCGGAATAATGAGTACTATAATTAAGTAAAGAAATCATTATTCTAAAATGCATTGTTTAGCAGGAAAAAATAAAAAATAAATTTTTGAAAATTTCTCAAGGGGTAAACCCTATTTTTTTTTCAAAATAAGACTTTTTTCAAAATTTTCTCAAAAAATCTGAAAAAATTCAGTAAAATAGAAAAAAAAATTGACTACATAATAGCTAAGTTATTTTTTTCTTTGGCTCATTTTGGTTTGGCAGGAAAAATTATTGAAAATTTTAAAAAACATTTTAGAATTTTTAATAAATTTTCCTGCTAATTCAGTATGAGTTAGAGAAAAAAGTTACTTATTATTATATAGCCAATTTTTTTCTTTATGTTACTGACTTTTTTCAGATTTTCTTGAACAAATTTTGAAAAATGTCTTATTTTGAAAAAAATTCCAAGGAAATTCCAAGGAAATAAATAATTTTTAAAAATTTAGTTTTTATTTTTTCCTGCTAAACGATGCATCTTAAAATAATGATTTTTTCACTCAATTTATTATTTCATATTTTTCCATACCATGCTTATTTTTCTACACCTCATAGTTTTTGAGAAAAAAAAAATAAAAACCACACAAACAAACAAAATTTTAGCGCCCAAATGGCACATACTAGCAAATTAAAACTAAAACCAAATTAAAGAACTTTTTATGTCCTATCGAAAAGTATTCTTAGTATTTTTCCGAATTTTACTTCAGAAAGAAGTATTCTGCATATTATCAGTATTTCATGTTATTGTCCTATATCAACCTGGCGAACGAACACCCTGTATATATATATATATATATATATATATATATATATATATATATATATATATATATTCAAAATTCTTTATGTCGGGATAACAGTAAAGAAACAATAAACGAACGTAACAACTTATAATCGAGATTATGTGCATTATTTAATTCCTTTTCTCGCAAAATAGACTGTTATCCCGACATAAAGAATTTTGAATAGAATACATCGCAGTCGATAAAAATTAACATTTATATATATATATATATATATATATATATATATATATGTATACTTTTTTAAACAAACACTTTATGTAAATTGATTTAATTTTATAAATGTAATTTTAAAATTTGAAAAATGTTTTTTGTCCTCAGTTAATTTACGCACAATGAAATAATATCCAAATATAGTCTGGAACTTTCAAATGCAGGAAACGTATGTAAACAAATAGATGTATACGGAAGATAAGTAGTCTTTACAAATGAAATACGAAAGAAAATGTAAAAAGATCGTATTTAAACAAAGTATATACATCATTAAAATATATTTTTCTTACTGCTCTAGGCTTTGGTTAATTAATAATTCTTAGTTAATCAGATCAACTAATCAACATCAATCTATGTTAGCGCGCCGGCAAATCTCTTTCACTAAACTAAACCATATAATTTAAAAAAAAACGTATTTTATTTAATGTTTTATTAAATTTTATCTGTCAGTTAAATGGCTTTTTAACAAACTATTAACTGCGGTTTTAATTCTTTCACTTATCAATACGGAAGAAATGCGTAAATAAATATTTTATGTTTTATTGTAATTAAATAATATTTTTAAATTAACTTACTTTAAATATATATCATATTTTTAACATAGTAAAAAATCTTTCAGAATTTATTATATAAATTAAAATGGCTTTAGGTTTAAGTTCTGTATTAATATTTATTAATAATCATTAGGAAAACAGATACAAATTACATTTACAGTAATAACAAAACATAGAAACAAGTTACTAGGTAACAAATAATAACTAGATCATAAAATTTATAGATTTTTAATTAATGAAAGCCAAATTTTATTTAACTCAATGCCTTCACAGTGATTGATGTTATCTTTTTCTTTATAAATTTTTATTCCATATATAAAAATTAATATAGAACTTTAACCTAAATCACTTTTATTTTAATGTAATCAGTTCTGCAAGATTTTTTAATTATGTAACATTATATTTGTCAATACACTCAATGCTATATACATGATATTGTTGCTATATCAAGACCTGTTTTATACTACTTACTACTTTGTACAGTCATGACCAACTGGATCATGTTTTACATACATATATGTGACAGCTAACAAGTAGCAAAATTGACAATACAAATTCTCAACAAACTATATGATTAGTTTCAAATTACGTGAACTTACGTTGATATTTTTATAGAAAAATAAATAATTAAAATTCGTAATTAACTTACCATTTTGCAGAATCCTGTAGAATTATCTCCCATCTTATGTTTGCAAATACAGCATTTATTTAAAAAATGTTTGTAAAATATAAAACACAAATAAATTGTAGTAGTAACACCTAAAAATTACACTATTATATATCACTGAAATTAATATTTCAAACAGTATATATTAAACAAACAAATTAAAATATTATAAAAGTTTGTATATTGATCTGTTTGTCATTTTAAAAATAACTAATATATTAATATTATAATAACGTTTTTATTAAAATGTTTGTATCATTTTTAGAAACAGAGTATAAATTTTGTGTACCGATGTGTTTGTCGTTTTAAAAAGAACTAGCGTAGATATACCCTAGAAAACACTGATTGGTTAAATAAATTAATTGTTGAAATATTTGTTTTATTTATAAAAACAAAATTCAACAAGGTGAAGTTTATTAATTAGTTGAACACGTAGTGAATTGCTTGTGAAAAATAAAGTTAAAATATAATGTGTTGAACAAGGAGAGATATAGAATATTGGTTTTGAGTTTTGTATTAGGTAGCAGCAGAAGGAATTTTAGATATTAATAAATACAATTTAATAAATTGTTTACCTATTTAGCAAAACGTTTGTAATAATTAATACATAAATATATATTTATATATATATATATATATATTTATATATATATATATATATATTTATATATATATATATATATATATATAAAATAATTTTTATATAATGATGTAAATAGGAACATTAGGAAAAATTTAAATATGTTGTATGTAATTATAATTATAATAAAAAATAATAAGATATTCTAATTTCCAAGACATGATAAAAACTAGATTAACAGGAATTACATCGTATAATATTTTTCTATAGAAAAAATATAGTATCATAAAATATTTATATTCTTGTTATTGTAACAAGTTAAATCAAATATATTAAAGCGTATAAGTATGAGAAAATGCTTTTGTTTGTCATTCTTTCTTTTTATAATTAAAAACTCTTTTATTTTATTTAAAATCACGTGACACGACAAGTTTTATATGTTGCTTATTAATTTTTAAAACAAGCAAGAAAGATTGCCGCAAATTATTTTTTTTATAAATTTGTTATCAAAAATATGTAAATATAAAAATACTGAACAAGATCAAGTTATCCAATTAAGCACATACTTTAGATATCAGCGAAAGAAAAGTATCACAGAAATTTTCTTAAAACTACAGCTACTAAATTTTATATTTTATTTTGAAAAATAATATTTTATTTTACTGCTTATTATTGTTTACATTTTTAGTTAAATATATGAGGAACTATTTTTTAAATTGCTAAGGTCTCTAAATGTTATAATCCGATCTTGATGCTAGGCAATAAAATATCTAAGAAATTAAGGTAATTATCAAAAAAATTTGATTTTAAAAGTAATATAGTTTTTTTAATAAGAAATATTTTAATTTTAAAATTATATACATACATTCACAATTACAATATGTACACATAAGAATGTGGGACAAACTTACTCAAAAATATTTTATCCAAACGAGCAATTTTTACTCCATCTACATTCATGATGCCTCTCATATATGTTTTTTATATATTTACCACTTGGAAACACTTACTTATGTAATATACTCTTAATTGTACCTCCCGATTTACTCATCGGACGTCCATGGATAGACTTATACCTTCAATATCACTCACATATATATTCTTTTAACCAAACAAAATAATCTTAACTGACTAATACCAACTTCTGCAACGACATTGTTTCCAATAACGCAAAAATATCATTTTTACAACATTTTTTTTTCATGCTTTTGCAGCCAAATTCAACATTCACAACAATATATTAACGTAGACACTAAAACAATATTGTATACAATTAAAGTGGCATTCCGGAATATATTTATATTTCTAGCATAAATATACCCGAAGCACCCAAAATTTTGCAACCAGTATTTATTCTTATTTCAATCTCAAAACAAATAAAATCTTTTAATTTTGAATGAAACATTTTAATATCAATTTGATACGCTACTAAATCATTACTAACTATCTAAAATTTATCCAAAAAAAATTGAATGATCGTTTAATTAAACAGAAACGAAAAAAAAATCCAATCAAAAAATTTGATCAAATCGTATTGATTCTATTGACAGTTTAATTTTTATTAGTTAATTAATATCTAACACACCACATTTTACTCCAGACTTCCTAATCAATAGATCAATCTGTATCGATCTGTAAGCTATAAATTGTCCCCAGAGATTAACTCGACTGATAACATTCTTAAATATCTATCAGCGTACCCGGTCGGGTTATCAATCAATCAATGGGACAAATATCGCAAGAGGAAGTTTGATCAGAACTTGGTCACAGATCCTATTTGATTTGTGCTACATCCGTTTCGCCCACATGGCCGCGATGAACGTTATATACCATCAGATCGCTGCTGCGTATTGCAATTGAAATCAGCAAATGCTGATCTGCTTCGCAAAAGCAAAATGCAGAATACGAAGTGCATAACCGCACGGCGACCTTGAGAGTATGGTTTAGGTCGGTTGCGTGGAAACGGTTAAGTGGTTGACAGCGAAGCAGATAGATAGAGAAGAAGTGTTGAGTTGGTCTCTATGGCGCCATTCCAGATACCAGACGTCAGACGGAGGATACACGACAGATTTTTCTACCATTTTGCTCTCATATTTTACGCGATATGTCTTTTTCTATATCTGTACGTGCATGATACAATGTTTAGATTCTGCGTTACGTTGTTATAATATGTAATCTTTCACGAGAAAAAGGAACTTATTTTTATTCAATTCAAAACTGTGTTATTCGCATTACTGAAATGAGCAGATAATTCTAAATAATTTGATATAAAATTGGTTAAAATATTACAAAAACATTTGAAGATATTACAGTTTGAATTTGCAAGTAAAATAGTATCTGTCGTTAAAAAATAAACTAAAATAGGTTTTTATTGTTGAAATATATATATATATATATATATATATATATATATATATATATATATATATATATATATATATCGTTTATTGCAATAATCTAAAAATGTTGAATTTTGGTTATGAAAAGTGGACTCCAAAAAATTAGTTTGTGAAAATTTAAAAATCAAAATAATTAAATCAATGAATACTAAATTTAAAGTAAATTTTTAAGCCATAAAATTTAGTAAAACACGTATTTCGAAAAACAAGTTTTTAACATTAGTAGCAAATTTCAAATAAAGCTAAAATTCTAATTAGTAATCTAGATGTACACAAGTACACAATATTGTGTACGTATTTAGATTTATTAATGGTCCATATTTATAGTCTCTTTTAACAAAACTTTTAGTTAAAAATACTATTTTTCGTATATTTCAAATTGTGGTTTTTCTATTTTCTGTTAATAAATATAATAAATATTTTTTATTTTTATATTTGTTATTTTTATTATATATTTGACATTAACAAAAATAATACTTAATAAATAATTTGAAATATAGATAAAATAATGCTAAAATAGTAAAATAAAATTTCAGATTTTATTATATTAAAATAAAAAGCTTTAATTTGAAAGTTTTATTTTATCTTTCTAAAAATAGAACTTTGAATCTAAAGTTTTTTTATTTTAATAAAATAAGGTTTTTATCTAAAAGAAACTATAAATACGGACGAATGTATTTAGCATTTAAATTTGTAATATATAAAATATGGATAAAAAATTAATAAAGCTACATAAAATATTCTCGATATATTCTTTCAATTAAAGTAAAAAAAAAAAAACAGAATAATATTATGAAAACTTAATAATAAATTAACATTTGCGTACTTTCGCATAAATTATGCGAAATTTATTAGAATAATAAATAACAAATACAATAGTTATTATGCTTACTAATACTTTCCACGTTTTAGATTACAAAAAGCGATTTAAATCTAAAGTTTACGTTAAGTTAAATAAAGTAAAGAAAACACTTTATTATTTACACTCTGTATATAGATATGTAAACACTTAATGTTAACGTATACGTAGGCAGAAAGCGTGCGTACTCACAAATTACTTTCTTTTCAAACTCGTACCAGTATAACTTAATACACACACACACACATATATATATATATATATATATATATATATATATATATATATATATATATATATATATATATATATATATACCTTTGTGTAACTTCTAAAAATCTACGAATTAATAAGATGTCAACAATATCAGTAGAAGTTTAAACTTGTTACTGCTTTAATCGTCTATTATGTTTTGATAGTTAAATTGATTGATTAATACGCTTTTTTTAACACGTGGGTTTTTCGAACTTTTATTTAATAGATGTTTGACTCTAATCAGTGACATCTGAAAAACATGAATTTGTAATGTTGAATTTGTAAGAGCCTGTCACTTTTTATTTTATTATAATTTGGAGATTTTTTAATGTTATTCTACAGTATTAAATTATGAAAATATATAGCTAGTTTTTTGGTTTTTTGTTTAAATTTTAAGGGGCCTGTTCACTAATTTTTTTAATTTGCAATTTAAAATTTATTGTACAGAAAAAATTACACATATTTTTTTATAAAATTTATTTACTATTGTCATAGAAATATTATTAAATATTTTTCAGGAAACAGACATATTCATCAACCAATGAACTCAAGCTCTCTGATGTAATATAGACATGCGCTTATCATACATTTATTAATATAGTGTGAAGAGAAACAATTTATGTAATATATACGTAGCTCTAGTTACAGTCAAGTAGTTTTTTATCAATAAAATAAATTGACATACAGAAATATATTTAATTTTATTTATTCCCTATAAAAACTTTCTTTTATTCAACACAATTTTTATTTATTTATAATTAATTTCGATAACTTTCCATAAAACACACTGTATAAGTATTAATTTTAATTAAAATTATACTTGAAAAGATAAAATTTATTTATCACATAATATATATATATATATATATATATATATATATATATATATATATATATTTGATAAATAATTAAAAAAATGTATTGTACATTCTCATAATACAATTAGATATTTTAATTTTAATTGGAAGTAACCTAATACATACACAGTTGTATTAAACAAATTACTAAAATTCTATCTTGTTGTATCTGAAGAAAATAAATATTCTAGTTTCACATTATATTCTCTTGTTTTATCTACAATAATTCCAATATATTTCTCTAAAATAAGCAAATAAATTTGAAAACAAAGAGTCTAAATATAGTTAAAGAACACAATGAAAAATAATAGGAATCTTATATCATTCTTTTTCAAACTACTAGTTTAGTTAGAAACTAGTCAAGTTAGTGTTTCGAATGGATCGTGTTTCCTTTTCTAAAGTTACTGGTGTGATCTCAAACGTTGAAATAAGAAATACGAAGCAGAAAATAAAGAAGAATTTACATTAGACCCCTTCCGATAAGAATCGTTGGTAGAAGGCGTGAATTGTCTCTGAGATGTTGTTTACCTAAAATAACATGGTCACTTATTTTCATTTACACGAATGATTATCGTGGCTTAGTTTCTGGTTTGTCTGCACGAGTACAGTGGTATTAATTAGCCTTATTTGGTTTATAAAATATAAGCGTTTAAATTGATGTTTATTAATAAGATGGAAATTGTTATTTTTAGATTTAAAAAGAATCAGTTTCTGTAATTTATAAAGAGAATTTAAATTTATTTGCTTGAAATGATAAAATTATAATTACAATTACTTTTCATTTTCTACTTTATTTTACTAAAATTAATTAAACAATCAGCATGTTTTGTTTTTGTTTAAGTTCCATATATTTTTTTTTTGTTAGAAGTTAAGCACCAAATATATGTTCCAGATAATATTTTTCTGCTTTCATTTGTTTTAGTGTTTTTACTATATACAATACACACTAAAAAATGTGGGCTTACACAGAATTTATTAATTGCAAATTTTACAGTTATAAAAACCAAAACGCTTGTTGTCAAAATTAAAGCCAATAAATTCGATATAAGTCTAAATTTTTTCAGTGTAATATTACTTATATATTTATTTCCTATTGTAAATAGATAATTGTAAATAGATAACAATAACACCTATTAATTTTACAGAACAAACTGATTATGTCTAACTTATAATTTTACAAATTTATAACAAAATACGAAAAACAAATTTTAGTTATATTATAATTATTAACATATTTTAGGACTAATTATATTAAAATAAAAAAAACTTTAGATTAGGGTTCTAAATAATAAACAAACAAAAAAAAAACGCAGAACTAAAGCTATTTTATTTTATTATAATTATTCTTGTTTTAAAAATAAATAAATTATTAAACTGTTTTTTAAATGATCACAACTTTTACTATCACTGGACATAATAAAAATGTTATTATTATAATTTAAAGAAAGCAAAAAAAAATACGAATCGTATTTCTTTATCAATAACATGTATCATTTATAATTAGCAATAAATCAATCTAGTAAAAATAATTTACCTTTTCTTATCTAATCTTTACGACTTCATATTTTATACTTTAATCCTTTCAACATTTCCAAACTAAACGCACATAAGAAAATAGGTAAATATTAATTAGAAAAATCTCACACGCGTAAAATCTCATAGCTCGTGAGAGAAAACTCGAAAAATTTTAAATCTTGTGATTACTTTGTCGGCATCATTTTCATTTCTTGCGTGCTTAGTGAATAGACAAACCAAATGTCTTAATTTTCACAGTCACGCACGCGGCTATTATTACGAGAAATAATTTAAATAATTTATCAATAGTACAAAACGATTTTTTTTTTCGTTGGTAAACGCTGTTATTAAGACGTATCACTTCAATAATATTTTCAAATATTTTACCAAACTTTTCACACACGCACATAACTACGTTTTTAAGTTTCAATTAAAGATTTTAATATTTTATTAAGTTTTTTTGAATTGAACAATTGACAATCTAGTTCCTTAGTTAACTTATTGATTACGTCAACAATGCTTTGTGCAACCAGGTATAAGAAAATAATTTAATTAAATATGTATTAAAGATTAAAATAAAAAGCTTTAGGTATAAGTTTTGTTTTATTCTAATTAAAAAATTGACATAAAACAGCTTTAGGTTATAGTTCTGTATTAACGTTTCGTCAAAATCTAAGACTATATTGATTCATAAGATAAATATTTTCTTAAAAAAAAATAAATATAGCAAATATTAGTAAATATAATTTGAAATCGTAATATTCAATTCTGCAAATTAACTAATTGGTTATATACTAAAATGTTTACTTAGTCATTAGAGATAAGGTAAAAAATAGCGTGCAGCAACAATGTGTACACTGACTTAAAGAGTTTAAATGCATTTAAATAAGTTCATATAACCAAACTAGGAGCAACAGCCTTCTACGATTCTTGTTACTGATGTATTTAGTTACTTTTTTTCATTCATATTTACATCCATATTTGTGTATTTTAAAGTATGTTAAATAACGGTTTATCAATTTGCTAATATTTAATTAGTCTTAATGGTAATTGTAATAATATTGATTTGTGTCAGGAATTACGAGAAATGCTTGAAAATAAATGAAATGCCTTAAGTTTCATTCACAATTCTCCTACTTATTTTGAAATTAGTTTCATGTTTTAATCGTACTGTTGTCGATTTTAAACTGCTGTCTATTAGCTTGTAAAAACGCAATAAAAATTTGTTAAAAGATATAAATAATTTTAAATTTTTCCTGCAATAAAATTAGCAACAACTGATACAGCTAAAATCGTGCATTTTGTTGTGAATTAGTAGCATTGCGCTAAACATAACACTAATTTTGTAATAAATAGACTAGTCTGAATAAACTTTAAATATTTGAAAAATGTATCAAAACAAACATGATTAATAAAACTGAAAACAAAATTAAATTATCTTTTATGTTTTTCTAGTTTATTTAAATTCGCGTAGGATTGTTTTTGTAGAACAGTAGCTTTCTGTATTACGTAATCTGTTCTCAATGAGTTAGTAGAGACAAGATGAAATAAATGTGATTCTTTTTAAAGTAATTGAAAATAATACAAATGTAAGAATCAGCTTACTTCTTCCTACATCCATTACTTAAGCATGCCAATTATGTAAGAAATGTACAAGCTATTTTCTTGAATTCAACCGAAGCTTACTCTCATTTTATTACAGTTTATCGCAGACATTAATCTAAGGGTTTTCTTGTCTACGACATAAATATTAATTATATACAATTTTTGTTTAAAAGTGCCTTTTTGGAAGCTAAATTATTAATACAACTTATTCAATATTAAAAGTTCTTTGTGTAAAGATTGTTAAGTTTTGTTAAAAAATTTATAATTTCCACAGCAAAATTTACAATTTTTGCTGCACCTGCTCTAGCTGCGTGTAACAATAAGATCTGGTTGGTGTGGCACAAACTTTTTTAATTATGTCGAAATTAGTTTGCTCCAAACATTCCTATCTAGACAAATAATTTTTGCTTCATCCACATTTATGAATCTCTCATACATGATTTTCCATTCTTACTACTTACATTCGCTCCATCTACTCATCGAACGTCTAAGCAAATGTATACATTCTAAATGATTCCCATACATTCTTTTAACCAAACGTTTATTTTAAATATACACTATAAACATTTTTCTAACTTTTAGTTTCTAGTTATTAATCAAAATTAAATATATGTAGAAAAACTAATGTAGTAATTATTTTTTATACCGACTATAATGGAATACTATTTTTCATTTTCTTTATTATAAATAAGGTGTACATTTTACTAATTTCTTAGGTGAAAATTTCGTATAACAGATGACTTAATATTAGTAAGAAATAATAAGAATTATCTTGTTCTCTTTGAGAAAGATTAGTTGAAATAATTAATTTTACACAGCATTTTAAATTGCCTACTAAAGTTATTTAAAAAGATATAACTTTATCGTTTTCAAATTATTATTGTAATCTTTTAATAATGTTGATTTTACGTTAACAAAAAATTACTTATTTTAATAAACATATCTGCAGTGGTTTATAATATTGCCAGTAAAATAATATTGTTTTTCAAATTTACATATATAAATAGTTTTCCCATTACTCTTTTATTAATTATTGAAATACGTGTCGCAAAAAATCTAAGACATTACCATAGATTATATTGTGAATAAATATATACATATACATATTTTTATTTACAAAATTGCAAGAAATGAGGCTTTTGAAACTACATCATCACAAGATATAAAAAAAAGGAGACAAAATAATAAAAAAAGAGATTGTAGATGTAGATTGTAGAGATATTTATTTTTTATTAAAATTGATCGAAATCAATATATTTAACAAATAAATTGATATTGCTCTAACCTTAGAGAAATAAAAAAAATATTTTAAAAATATATTAAAATATGTTTTTTTTTAATAATATCCAATGTATATATCAGTAAAACCACACTATAAATAGCAAAATACAATCTTTACTTTTATCTACATAAAGTATTAAACATCTACAGTTAAAAATAATTAAAAAGAAAAAACAAATAAAAACGTATACGTGGTGTTTAAAGAAACGTGCTGATTACCAATTGCATTTACAATGTTGAAAATAATACAGCAATCTGATAAAATTTTGCACGGTAGCATTCTATAATTAGGAACCAATTCAATTTAATTGTATAAGCATAGCGGCGCCTCGCTTTTTATTTTTACAATTTGATAAGCTTATTTGCATATTGTATTTATACACATACGCATTTACGCAGACAAAATCTCAACACAATCAAAACTAAACATTCATTTACATAACTTTGTATTTTAGCCAAGTTAAGTAAGTAAGATTATTGCATTTGCTTAACTCTACTATATTACATTTTGTAAACAACTATATTATAATTAGCCGATGTATCTAAAAATACTTTACTTTATTTATTATAATTAGAAATTTTTTAATAAATTTTTGATACCAAATACACTATAGAAAGTTGCCATTTTACATAAAAACCATAGTAAAACAATTACATATTATTTCACAAAACGTTGATTTATATAAATTTTCTGCAAAAATAATATAATTTTATAATTGTAAATAAAATAATTAATTTACCATATTATATATGTTTTTTTTTACCGAAAAAGTAAGTAAACTTAAATAAAATATACGCATTTTATATTTATGTATACACTATAAAAAAAGTTACTATTTTACAAAGAAACCACAGTAAAAAATTACATATTATTTCAGCAAAACAATGGTTTAAAGAAATTTTCTGTAAAAATAATATAATTTAGTAATTTTAAGCAAAATAATTAATTAATTTTATTATATAGTTTTTTTTTCACCGAGAAAGTAAGTAATTACTTACATAAAATATACGCATTTTATATTTATATAGGTAATGTAAAAAATTTTCCTTAAAAATATTATAAATTATATTACATACATTTTGTAAAAATATTGACGTCTGCAAACTATACATATTAAACTAGTGTAGATAAAATTGCCCCAAGTTTTTATGTAAAATTACCGATTTTTTATCAGTGTACATACAATTTTTTTGTGATGTCTATAAATTTACATATTAAATTGGTGTAAATCAGTTACGATCAGGTTTATATGTAAAATTACCAATTTTTTAAAAAGTGTAATACTATGTCAAAATTTAAAAAAAAAATCAGTTTGAAAAACTTGGTTAAAATTTATTTTTAAAATTTTATGTCTTTTCCAGACAAAAACTATAAAAATACCAACAAAAAATGTTAAAATTAAACCAAAAAAAATTAAACGATGTTTAATTGAAGAAAGCGTATGAAACAGCAAACTTATTTCGTCAACTTTCCAATTCTTTGTTTTGTTTATAGCTTTTAAAGTACCTAAAAGTAAAGTACCATTTTACCCGAACCTGAGTACTTTAACCCGACCACTTAAAACAAAAACAAAAAACTATATATATTTTTTTTAATTTTTGTTTAAAGACAAATTCCAGGTGTAACGGGTTATAAAAATTAACGTGCGAAATTTTGAACGCAAAATGTTATTCGGCAGAAAATTAAATACGCGCCTCTTCGTAATGCGAAACTAATTGTATTTATAATTTTTATTGTTATGACTGAGTGGCTTTTGTTTTTTTTTTTTAATTATAAGTTGACATGGGGACATTAGCTATATTACCTACATGATAATATATCTAACTATATATATTCAATCAATTATTTTTAAGTCATATTATGAGAGTGTTGTGCAACTAAGCGTAACTCCCATCATTATATTTATTTATAAAAAATAGTAAAATTGTTGTTCATAATAATGAAAACATATTTTTTATGATAACAGAAAAAGAACCTAATTTTATAATTAAAATTTTGCATTTATACCATGCTTCTGCATTATTATTTTTAGTTTAGTTTAATGATAAATATAGAAATAATTCTTGGTTCATAATGCATTTAAAAATTAAGTTACGACTACTTGTAATTACAATAATTTATTTCTGACAATAATAAACTTTATTCTGTCATTTTGTAAAATTGTAAAATTTGAAAAAAAAAGAACAAATTATTAATAAAAATGTAATAAATATATTTCTTTTTAAAATAAAATTGCTTTAGGTTAAAGTTTTGTATAAATATTTATTTATTAAAAAAAAAAATAATAAAAAAAAAATAAAAAAAAAATAAAATAAAAAAAATAAAATAAAATAAAATCGGCGTTTTAACGAAATTATTAGTATCATTTATCCTGATAAAGACAGACGTTGAGTTTCGTCGAAACGTCGATTTTAAATAAATATTTATAGAGAATTTTAACCTAAATCAGTTTTATTTTAATACAGAAAGTTCTGAAAAATTTTTTACTATATTTTTTCTAATTTTGTCTATTCGATTAAGTTGTACTGTTTACCGTGGATTATAAAAATATAACTTACAGTTTTTAACCATAATTCTGTAAAATTGCTGTAAAATATAAGATATTACTTGTCAAATTAAAATGACTATTTTTATTGTATAATCGCAGAAAATGGACAGTATTTTACTTGCACGTTATGGCTATAACTCACAGAGATTATTTGTTGCTCATATTTTAAACATTATCTTCGAAAGTTTTAGTCACCATAACATGCTTGTCGAACAATATAATATTACTGATAATTATCTACAATTAATAATAAGTAGAATATCAACAACAAAAATATAAATTTGGAAAACGTTAAATATTGTACATAGTGTAAATTATTTATTTTATTAAAGTTATATATGATTCTTAAGATTCCAATACAGATCCGATTAAATAGAACACAAAGTGCAATACTTGTCTATCTTATCTCTTCAAATAACGTTAGTTTAGTAGATGCAGACTTGCAATTTGTAACGCTCTGTACGTAGAATATAAATTTTTATTAATGAGCAAATAAATAACTTATAGATTGTAAATAATAAGTGACGTATCAAATTTGGAATAGATTGAAATGCAATGGTAATGTAAATTAATAACTGTAAAATAACAATTTTCATTTATGATGCATGTCCAATGGAATTTATCTAACGTACGCATATACGAGGTATACATACACATACAGACATAGACAATATATATAAAATAGACACAGAGTCTTAAGGAATTGACGTGGGTGTTTTTCGCATATATCACTTCTTGTTAGTTGGTGATGAACGAGATTAAAATATTGGTTATTACTTCGCACATATTGTGAGTGCATTGCAAATGTCACGTATTTTATATTGCTAACGTTAAAACATATATTATGTCTATGCACATTTTTATTTTTCATTTCTTTGTCATAAATTTTACACGTATTTATTGATTATGATTGGTTAAATTTATTTACTTATTACAATGTAATTGTGTCTTGTTTTAAATATATTTTTATAAAAAATCTTCTCCCGAAAAGTAGAAATTATAACTTATTACAAATAGCAAATTGAAACACTAATTGTAATTTGTATGTACTTGTAAAACTATGCAATAAAAACATTTGAAGTAATAACGTTACTAAATGAAAAGATACACTAAAGTTAATAAATAATCATTTTTCTTTAAACGTATCGTAATATTAATATTACGTTACTATATTATCTATGTAGAAGGAAATCACTATGTTACTAGTACAATAATGACATTATTATAAAGCAGTTAGTTACCATATACACCACTGTTGGAAGCACCAAACATAACTACAACATCAAGTGTATTTAATTTGACATCTTTGGAGACCATATTGAGAAAACTGTTACTCTAAGTTAAATTAAGTTAATTAACAATTGCATTGTTTATTTTTACTTGAATTTTACTTTGATTATTGAAAATGTATGAAGAAGTGTAAGAAATGCAATGTGCACCGTCAGTTTAGTCAGAAATTGCGTATTAGACCAAAGAAACTCGATCAAGTTTATTTAATCTGACATGGTTAAGATTACTTGACATAGTTTATTTTCATTTAGAATGCTTGGAGAAAAAATCGTATATGTCACTCGGAATAGAAAGCTTTTTTTATGATTCATCCAGATTGCTTGGCCTCGGCTTTGCCCCGGCCACAAATATCTGAGCTCAACACAATAATCATCGCTTTCTACTTCTCGTAACATAATATACTATTATTTTTGTTAAAATTTTAATCATATAAGTATAATACTTTTGTTTCATCAGATATAATAAATACATAAAAATAATAACAAATAAAATATTTAAAATGTATTTCAAAATGTAATTTTAACTAAAAGAAGACATAAATACACTTTAAAATATTATTCTATTACAAAAACAAACTTAAAAATTAAAAAACACACGCACACATATATTAATAATGAAAAACATATCAAATTACTCAATTTATGGGTAAAATATAGGTCAACATTAAAAACATTAATCTCTTGTTAATTTAAAGTGTTGAAAACAATAATTTACAGCTAATCCATTAAATGTAAAGCATTATTAATAACATATTGTTACGTAAATGTTACTTAAACCATTTACTATAAAGTAATTAGTAGTTTAAATATCAATATAACAGATTATAAACAGTATTACTATGTATTTATACTGAAATTACTATTATCAATGAATTTACATTAGTTATAATATTTGTTCTTCTTGCACAACCGTTCTCGGTATTAGAACAACTTACAAAGTGAAATATCTAAAATCTAAATGCTTAGAACAGGATAATTTATTTGTTTCTTGTTCTAAAATTTATTATTATTATTTTACCAATAATTAAAAATCTATATTTCTTTGTATCTATAATAAGTAAAAAAAAGTTTGTAATTAAAAACATTGAATTGGAATTATTTTCTGTTTTCTTTTAAAAAAATTATTCATGTGTGTTGTGAAAATGTGAGACAGTAATATAAGATTGCTAAAGGTAGATGGTGTAAAATAATTTTTTTTTGTTTGTTTCAGAAAAATGGCTGTCTTTACGAACATATACGATGGGGTGAAGCTTTTGTAGTTGTCTATTCTGTAAGCGATCGACATAGCTTTCATGAAGCTCATGAGCTTTTGATGCAACTTGCCAAGTTAAAATTACCGTCGTATTACACAACTTTACTGTTGGGTAACAAAAGAGATTTGGATCACTCGAGGTAAGTATATTTAATAATTCTTTTGTTTTATTTATTGAAATATAATAAAATTGCAATAAATAATTTTCCAATATTTATTATTTATTTACAAAAATCAGTTATAATTTTTAAGATAATGAAAATATAAATTAAAAACTATTTTCTTTATATAATACAAATATAAAATAATAAATATTAAAAATATTTAATTTTTTTCTTTAAAAATCGGAGAAATTATGTTTTCAGTTTTGTAGATTTAGGCTGGCTAAATATATAAATTTTAACATTAACATATATTTACGGATGTTTTCATTGTAAAAATTCTATAAATCCAATAGTCAAAAAGTGGTTTTAAAATTACTTTATAATGAATGTTATCATATTATTTAGTACGACAGTTTTAGGAAAGCCTTGGCCACTTTTCGAAACTGCAAATTATGCGTTCACATAATGAATATACCAAATATAATTATCAAATTTTGAATTAAATATTTCATCCCATATATTAAAAAGACTGAAAATCATCTATTAAATATTATAAAAATCATCTAAAAAAAAATGTTTTCGTGTTTATTATATTAGATAAAAAAAAGTATATCAAAATAATTTTTCTTATTACATTAAACTAATTTTAAAAATCCTCTTTATATAATATTACTAACTTTATAAATGCTAGACAGAGTAGCCTATCTTGTCAATAACTATAGAAATATGTCAAACCCACGTTGTATTACTTCACAAAAGCACAAATAAATCTCAGGCGTAACAGTATTTGTGCAAATTGTGACCTCACATAATTAATTTGATACCTACCAGTCATAATTGTGCTAAACTTAACTCTTATATGTACGATATAACCCTAGGCATCTAACATGCAGAAATGGCTAAAACGTACTTAGCACAGATATATATGTGTATTTTATATGTCAACAAATGATTTAATACATTATAATTATACATATAGATAGAATAATAATATATTTGGATATGATACCTATTGAGATATGATACATAAATTACACTGTGAACTGCAAACCTGTTTTTGGCGCCAACGTTTTTACATCGACTGGCTAATCTTTTATCATTTATAATAAATTTGCGCGGTTATTCTTTCATTCAATTCTCGCTAATCATTAACTAATCCAATGGAATGTTAACTTCATTTAAATTAAAAATCTAATTATTTTTTATTAGTATACTTTTGAAATATATTAGTATTTAAATATTAGATGGCGCAAGAAAAATATAATCCAATTTTTGAAAAGTAATAACTGTTAATAATAATAAGTCATACTATTTTTTTAAATTTTTAATTTTTTCAAGTATGCAGTTAGTTTACTTATAATTTTCACTTATAATATACACTTTTTCTGTAGAATTACAAAATCGAACATGATATAAAAATATGACACGTACATTTTTGTGTAATTTATATTATTTATACAGTTATTCATATTAATAAAATATTTATTATAAGTAAATGTTTTGAACAAATAACTATTAAATGTTAAATAAAAATTTCAAAAAATATAAACACATTAAATTTTTTTACAATGGGTAGGTGTCAATAGGCTTGAAGCTAGGTTTAATGAGGAATTTGTTCGTAGTTGTTGCTTTATTATTTTGAATGCATTTGCTATTTGTGTCTAGGACTCTAAGGAAGTTTTAACTCAAACCAGTTTGGCGGGTTTCTAGACAATTCAATATGTATTATACATTCACCATTCATTCACTCATTTTTCATTGTAATAATCTAAAAAAATTAAGTAGAATTTTGCAAAAAATTTAATTAAGGAAATGATTGTTCGATCAGCAAATTTGCAATTGTTATTTGTAATGATAATAATATAATTATATTTGAGAAATAAATATATATTATTATGAAAAATGATTATATACATTGTAAAATAGCGAAATTATAGAATAATATTAGTAAAATTTCACTATAAAAAATCTGTAATTTTATTTCACTATAAATATTCTTTATTTTTACTTCAAAATTCTGTAATTTTTACATAATTTATAATAATCACATAAAGTAAGTAAAAATGATCTAATAAGTATATAAAATTGCTTACTTTCTGCAAATTGTATCACATACTTGAATTACATATTGTTGGTATAACTTCTTAAATTATGTAAAATTACAGCTTGTATATTAATATCAGTAATAATTTTTTAAAATAATGTGACTAAATACATATTTTGTGTAATAATACTAAAAAATATTTTAAGTATAATTAATATTTTAAACTCTAAACTAAAGAAAATTGGAATTGAGTCACCTGATTTTTTATCGTTAGTTTTACAAATGTATGTAATTATACCAACAATAATATTACAGAATTAAGCAAATTTTTCCTATTTATTGAAAATTCTTGACAGCAAATTTTTGTAAATTTACTAAAAGAGACTTTACTAAAAAAATGTAATATTACATACATATGTACTTTTCCATCCCGTTGGTAATATCATATTACATAATGTTTGTAATAGTTCTGATATTATGTATTTTTAAACAATTATGTAAAATTACAGCAGTTGAGTAATTATACCTAGAAATATCATAGTGTCTCATGATTTGTAGGTAAAATTACATAATTTTTTTTAGAGTGTAAATATGCAAAATAAAAAATTATCATAATTAATTTTTACTTAAAATTATTAATAATTTTCTTCATTATATTGTAGACTTTTAGTATTAATAATAATTAACGATTATATTTTGTTTCTTAATTACAAATTAAACAAAAAAAGAAATCTCGGAATGACGCTGTTACCAGTTAATTTGAAATGATCTAAAAATATCTAAACATTTTTATTTTGTAGGATATTTTAATGTCTTAATAATGTTGCAGAAATAAACACTGTGTACAAAGGAATGTTTATATATCCAGTCTCATTAAATAAAATAATTATAGTTGATTTAAACTTATGGAAAAATCATTTTACTTTCAATCATTTTCTAACCTGGCGCCAGACACTGAAAACAGCGTAAAAAAAAATGGGAAAAAAATCCTTTACACTTTACTAAGGTGTACCCTACTTAATGAATTATTCATATCATATTAATTAATGGAAAATTTATAAAAGATGCATATTATGCGACAATATTTTTCTTATACTTTTTTTTATTATAGTATGTAATTATTAATTATTAAAGTATAAAATAAATACATATTAATATTTTTATAATTATTTCACATTGTATGTATAAGTATGTCAATTGGCACGTTCCTTTGAATGTGAAGTCAATAAATTATTTTGATTTGCATATTTTTTTCATTAATTATGGCAACTTAAAGGCATACATTTTTCTTCTTAGCAATTATTGTTAATTAAAGGTGACATTTTTTATATATATTATTTTATTCATTAAAAAAAAATACTTGGAATATATTGAATAAAGTATGCTAAAATTGTTTAAAAAAGATATATATACAGGTGTTTCAGAAAGTCCTAATCTATAGGAGCATATATCCTTTTTATTAAATGTAACTTTTATTTGATATCTTTTGTATTCTATTTACATTGACTATTTTGTTATATTATAATTTTATTTATAAGTATTTGTTTTTAATAGTATCAACTTAAAACAAGTTTTTATTCTAATGTTGAAATAATTGATATAATTTTTATGTAGTCATGCTAATAGAAAATTACTGTTGCCCGTATTACAAGCTCGGTTTTAAAATTGGTTGGCTAAACAAATGAACTAAAACACTTACAAATCGATCTTGTAATACCAGTTATTGTTTTTATGGCGAAGAACCTGCATACATTGAAAAAAAAATCATACAATATAACATAACTCTATGTATAAAAATTACGTAGATTATTTGTGTAAATCAATTTTTTTCCTGGAAAAACTTTGTTTTACATAAACAATGTATATAATAAAATAAAACGGCTTTAGCATTTAGTTCTTTATTTATTTAAATTAAAAAATCAATGTTTCGACTTACATCATCAGGAAAAATGATACAAAATACAGTATACTTCATTTATATCACCTTTTTTTTAATGATGATGATAATGTACATCGAGTACTTCAAAAGTCGATTATTTACATATATACATACATACACAATCACGTCATGTACCCAACAGGGTGTGGCACAAACTCTTTTCATCATTCCGTAATCAGTCTCTCTTAAAATAAATACAGAACTAAATCCTAAAGCCGTTTTATTTTAATATAATGAGTTCTAAAAGATTTTTTTACTGTAATCTATATAATTTTTGCAAAGACTATTTGTGAAGTATCACATAAATTTTTTTCAGTATAGAAATGAAAAAAAAAGCATTTTGAACATTTTAAAAAAAAATTAAGTACTTAAATAGTTTTTGTGTTTTGAGATACTAATTGTTAAACTAATTTGAGAAAAATGTGACCAATAAAAATTTTAAAAATTTCCAAAACCACGAAATTAATTTCCAATATAGTTACTCGTAAATATCATTGTTAAAATAAACGCAAGAAATAGTTTGTTTGCAAACCCATTTTTGCATGTTTTCGACATAATTTTTGATATACTGTATGCTTCTAAAGATTGTAGCTCTCCTGTATAATAAAGTAAATCATATATCATAAAAAGTAAATATTTTTTTTGAATTTGTATACTGTAGTCAATTATTTATTGTAAAAGTTTTTTTACTTATCTTAGATGACATTTTCAGTAGGTTCTTAAATGCAACAGTTGAATTTCAATTGTCAATTAAGAACACGCTGAAGAGGTTAAAAATATTTTTTGATTATTTATTTTTTCAGACAAATATGCGTAGACGACGGCCAAGAGCTATCCCTTCAATATGGCTGCCAGTTTTATGAAGTTAGCGCTGCTGAAAATTTCGCTGGAGTTTCTCTGGCGTTTCAGTCTTTACTAAGAGAGGCACGTTCAGTTCAGTTACTGAAAGCGTTACCTATACGTAGAAAATTAGGTGTTAATAGTGTATCGAAAGTTCTCGGTAATATTTTCGGTAAAAACAGTAAAACAGATCGTAAAAAACGACCTTCGTTAAGCATTTAATTATTAATTTTAAATATTGCATTTTATGTTATTAAATATTTTATAGCAAAGTGAGAGGTTAGTTAAATATTTGTATAGTTTTTAAGTAAATAATGTTTTTGCGTATTTTATAAATCATTATTATTCTAATTATAATCCAGAAAATTTGTTTTCTTTTAATAAAAATTAAAATGTTTAGATTTTGAAAATTTATTACTGTTAAAAAGAAATTTAAAATGTAGTTATTTCAATTTTTTATTATTAAATTATTTATGATTCTGCTTGATTTTTAAAAATTATTCAGTTGGCAAACATTGTTATTATAAATCTTTAAAATATTTGTTTTGTACTAATGAAAGTAAGAAACATTAACTCAATTTTTTATAAAACATTGCCAATAATTTGCAGTGTATATGTTACGCTACAAATGTATAATTGCCATGCTTGTGAAATAGGTAAAGTTTTGCCCAGTTCTTGAAATAAACACATAAAAAATATAGTAAAGCTTACTGCAGATTAAATTAAGTTAAATGGTTATTATTTTTTAAAGAAGATTAAGAAAAAATATTAATTTTGTTTTAATTATCAAAACCAGTAGGGCAAATAAAAAGGCAAGTTTAAGCAAAAAAAACCATTTCACAAATACATATATAAAAACAATAACATTTTAAATTTCATTTTTTTATCTGATCTCAATAAATGATATTAAAGTAAAAACATTATGTTAAATTATGTAACATATTAAAATAATTTTTATTGTAAATATCTTATAATTTGAAATAATATTAATATAATACTTTTTGTACATTACATTGTAAGCGCTTTAAAATTTTTTAGTATAAATAATATAAATCTATTATTTTTATAGTTATAGAAAGCTTTATATTTTTATATGTATATCTGTAATATTTACAGATATCAAATTTAGAAAATAAATAAATTAATTTATTGTTAATTTTTATTGTTATTATTGTATTTGTTTTGACAAATATGTAAATGTCGATTTTCTGTTCAATTCTTAATACAAGAATTAAATATTGAGATAAAACTGAGTTTATAAATTTATTTAAAACTATCTGTAAGTATTACTTTATACGCATACTATTTGATAATATTGTATGATAAAAATTATATCTATATTTTGAAATACATAAAAGTATTTTTAGCTTATATTTATTTCATGGATTTTGTTCATTAATTTGTGAAAAAATATTATGGTTGTGATAAAATACAAGAACATACAACAAATTTTAAAAATTATTTTATTATTAAAAATTGTAAATTTATGTATTACAGAATTTTGTAATATCATATTTTAAATTGTAATTGTTCCTATTAATCATTATAAACTAATTAATTGTATAAATATATAACGTATAAATAAAAAATCAACAAAAATTTTTAAAATATATTTAAAAAATATTTACATTGGAAAAATGAATTAAAATTGTTATGAATAAATTAGATAAATTTGTATATACGTTTGTTAATTATTGTTTTTTTAAATATATATTTGTAAATATTTTAATATTAATTTAACCACTTTTAAATATGTATAAAACTCAGTTAAGTATAATATTAAACGCTAATAGTAATAAGTATATATTTTTATATCTTTTTTGGAAAATAAAATAATTACAATTTACGCTTTTTATTATTTTATTAAAAATAAAAACCTGTTTTTTTATTTACAATATAAAAAATAAAACATTTGTTTATATACATATCACCAATATTTCAAACCATATCTTCCTATATTTAACAATTTTTACTTGAAAATCTTGTTTATTTTTTCATCACTTCTTCTATTCGGTACATTTATATTTTTCATCGCAAGTTGTCTCGGATTTTCCAATTTCTGCTGCTTTTTGTAAATCCAAAAGTGTTTGCTCATGAACTTCTTCTATATTTACCACACTAAAAATAAAAATAAATTAATTTTTACAAAAAATAATAAGAAATTATGAAATTATCTACATGTATTTTTAATATATCCAATTTATGATATCATTTTAGCTGTAAGCGATTATATTTTCTACTTGAAGAGCTAAATTATATTAAAATGGTTTAGATAAGCAAGATATATATATATATATATATCCATAAAAATATAGCACAAACTCTTTTCATTAGCGATATATGTTAAATCGAATACAATTTAATTGGTCTTATCTTAATTGCAAATTTATACTTTGATATTTTCGTTAAAAAATATAAAAATTTAACAAAATTGTATTTTATATACAAAAAAATATGTTTGAGAAGACATATATTAATTTAAATTAAATTAAATATAAATATTTATTTTTATTTTATTTATTTTTCAACAAAATTATTCTTACTTTGGCATAATTTTCGCTGCCTTCAAAACCAATTTACCAGCTTTGGCATACTGCATTGCCAACTCAGGCCGATGACAAGCAACGTTTTGAAAGCACTGATATTTTCCAGGTGATCCAGATAAATAACTTAGATATAGTAATATTTCTGAATCCGAAATAAATCTATCATCTAAATCTGAAACATAAATAACAATTACATAATAAAATAATTAATGTAAATATTAATGTATCCAATTAATGAATTTAATTATTTTTGAAATACCTTCTACACTTCTCCCATGACTGTAGCCACCATAGCCATGTTTATATCCACCAGCCCCAATAGAGCCTGCTGCGAAGATTAAAGCTTTGAGGAGAATCAGAATCAGAAGATTTGTTAAGTTTAAACTTAAAACCTGCAAATTTTGAAAACTTTTAAACTAATTGTGATATATTTTTTTTTAATTATATTTATTTATTGTTAAATATTACGTAATATGTTTAACGCCAGCATTACCAAATTCGATAAAAATTATTTTAAATTATAAATATCATTTTTGTAAGAATTCTTAATAATGGATCTATAGCGTTACAAAATACTTTTTTTTTAGTAAATAGAATTCTTCTATTAATAGAAAAAGACAAAATATTATGTAACGCTACATGGCTTATGGTTTACAAATGTGAACCGAATAAATTTATAAGTTTGATTATGATAAAAAGTACATATATCATTTCTTATTTTTTATTCAACAATTTTCATTTAATTATCTAACAGAGTAAAAAAATCTTTTAAAACTTATTTTATAAAATAAAATGGCTTTAGGTTTAAGTTCTGTATTAATATTTATTAATAATCGACGTTTTGACGAACTCAACGTTACAGTAAATAACAGGAAATAGAAACAACTTACTGGGTAACAAATAGGTAACTAGATCATAAAATTTTTATAAATTTTTAATTAATGGACGCCAAATCTTATTTAAATCAATGCCTGTTATTAATTATTAATAAATATTAATACAGAACTTAAACCTAAAGCCGTTTTATTTAATTAACTGTTTGATGTATACCTAAATATATTAAAACATTCATTGCTATTATATTGTAATTAATACAAATATTATTTTAGTTGCAGGACACAAAATGTTGCGATAAAGATTTAAATAACATTATATTATATTTATTAAAAATTAAAATAACTGTTACCTGACTAGTAGATCCATCGGATCTAGTCATTAAAGATGATGTAATTTTTTGTAACAAACTTGCCGCGTTAATTCCTCGATTAGATATTTCATTATCATTTGAGCCTATTTCAGCTGCTTGGAGAGTTAAACAAAAATAAGCAGCAAATAGTACAAAACCACAGACAATTTTACTGTACATTTTCTCGTAACTTCTTCTGTTATAACTTCAAGAAACATTAACTCCTTTATATACCCGTTTTCAACATTATCCCTTCTAGATGATTTTATTTACTCATATTGTTTTAATAGATAAAAACAATAGTGTCATTGTTTTTGCGCAGTGAGTGATATAAAAATAAGTAAAATTGTAATATTGTTGTGTATCAAGTAAGTTAGAAGAAAATTTACTTTTTCTTTCTGTAAACAATATGTGTCGTCACGGCTAGCCGTTTATGTTAACTGTATAATTATAGCGGAACAATGCAGAAAGAAATATCTAACATAATATTTTATTATTTATATGTAAGTTATTTATAAAAAATAAAAAATTGTAGAATAAAAATGCAATTGTAAAATCAATGATATTGTTATTTGTATAAATTTTAATATCCATTTGTTTTATATAAATTGGTTTAGTTTCTATTACTACACAAGATAATTTAATAAAATTACACTTGTTTAAAATTTATATGAAGTAAATTTTGTGTAGAATTTAAAATATATAGTACAATTAATTATTTTAAGACTCTTGTAAAAATCTAATAGAAAAGTGGTTACACTGAGAAAAATAGATATTTAACAAATTGGATAATAATAAGTAGATATTTATTTGAAATATACGAGTATGTTTACTGTATTCACAAATTTATACATTTTTAAAATCTACTCACATATATATTTTAATACTATATTAAGAATTAAGACTGTAATGCTATATACAAATTGATGGTATTAAATTTTTGTTTTTATTATATTTATAGTTAATTTTAAAATATACTTATTTTGTTATTTTTAATATCTTGTGTTTGTGTCACCTTTTTAAATATAAATAGCGTTACGGTAACTATCCATTTTTCTCAGTGTAGACTTTTATTTTTGTGAAATTTTTAAACGGACTTATATTATTAATTAAATTACAACATTTTTAATTATACTTTTATTTGTTATTGTCAAATTTTACAATAATCTTTCATTATAGAAACGTTACAAATGTTTGATGTCTAGTATATTATAGAGATATATATTATAATGTCAATAACAATAAATATATAAATATAAATATTTATAGAAATATTTTAATATACATAATAAATTGAAGTACTCTAAACAGTAGACCGTAGTTTTGATAAAATTATTTAATTTTACAAAAATTTTGATAAAATTTGTTAAAAATACGAAAAATATTAACAATTTTATAATATTTAAATTTTGATTGAGTTTTTGATAAACAAATATTTTTTTTAAATAAACATACAGAAATAGAAATATAATAAAGCAAACTAAAAAACAAAGCATTAAATATAGAAATAAAAACATATTAAAGCTAAAAACTATAATATCTAATAAATTAACAAATAAACACTAATTTATTTTATTATACTAGTAATAAAGAGTCTAAATTATTTAAACGTTAAATAAAATTTTATTAATTTTGTTTTTAGAAATTAGTAATACTGTTAGAGTTATGTTACAATTCTGTGCGCATCTCGTAATACCTGTAGAATTAAAAGATATTCGTATTCTGTATTTTTCTATTAAAAAAATAATTTATTTACCAGAAAAAACCAGAATAACTTGTAACATAATTATAATATTAGTTAACAAAATAAAAAAAATTTCAGAACCCATTATATTAAAATAAAAGTGCTTTAGAATTTAGCTCTGCATTAATTTTTATTAATAATCGACATTTCGACGTGCTCTACGTACATCAACATCAGGAAAAATGATACAAATAATATATATAATAAATAAATAGAACATAGAAACAAGTTACTAGGTAACAAAATAAGTAACGAGATTATAAACTAGTTACGTATTTTGTTACTTAGTAACATATTTCTAAGTTTTGTTTATTTAATGTATATATATATATATATATATATATATATATATATATATAATATAATATATATATATATATATATATATATATATATATATAATATAATATATATATATATATAGATATATTACTTGCATCATTTTTTCTAATGATGATGTACGTAGAGTACGTCAAAACGTCGATTATTAATAAAAATTAATGCAGAACTAAATTCTAAAACCATTTTATTTTAAAATAGTATTAGTTAGTTGTTAATTCAGTGAATTCACCCATAATATAGTAAACAAATTTCTTGATAACTAAAAATTTGATAGATTTGGCGATATTATTTTTTAATTCAATCATTGATTTATACGAAATTAGCTATCTAATTTGGGCGCCGGAACCAAACTATTACTTTTCTTTGCTTCTATATGTTTCTCTTTTCCAGCCACGTATTCGGGATAACTTAAATATCCATCAAAATCTTTATCGTCTTCCAATAATACTTTGTCAATCAATTCTTCAACATAGTAATTAAAATCGCCATTTTCATCTGGTTTTTCAATTTCTCCCTCATGATCAACAGTATGATAAATTGCTTGGAAAATTTCCAGACCATCCAAATGACTGTTATTATCAAAATCGTGAACCTGGAAGTAATGGAATTCCAGTTCATCGTCTGTCATTTCATCGATTTTCTCTTCTGGTAGCCATTCACCTACGTCTTCTCGAATATGTCTGTAACATTATTATTTTTTTAAAATATAAAATAAATATTGTAAACTTTTTTATAACTAATAGAATTTTTTAAAATTATTGTATCATTTGTTTGTTTTTGTTTTATTTCGTATTTCAAAACAAGAATTTGTTAAAAAAAAATATATTATACGTACTCCCTATCATGTAACAATTGTTCATCTTGGAGAAGGGTCTCAGAATCCGATGCAGCCCTTTTCGTTGGTCGATAATGTACATGATGTTTAACTACATCGTGTCCACGAGGATGATGCGGTCCTCGTCCATATACAATTGATAAAAATGTACAAAATGATATTAAATATATTTGAAAAATCATTACCTGAAATATTAAATATACATAAGTTTCAATTAACTAAACATATCTACAAGCTCGACTTTAATTCTGGTTTTAACTAATACCGGTTTTAAAACAATGTAATTGCGATAAGATCAGGATTAAACAAATGAATTAAAATACCCAAAAATTGAGTTTGTAGTAACAGTTATAAATATTAATTTAAGAACTAATATTTTATATTTATTAAAACTATAATTATTTTTATAACGAAAAATGGCACTATATGTTTAAGAAACTAATTATTAATAAATCAGATCATTAGCTCACACTCAAGCAAAAGTCTATACAGTTTATAGTGGGTTTTAAACCACCTAAACACTATTATTTTTTATAATTTTTAATACAGTTTCGAGTAAGTTTAGTTATAATGAGAGCTATCTAATGGACCATAATGAAAGCGCATGTACTCCAACTGAGATTTAAGTTAAATTGTGATACCACAGATGGCATTACCAACAGGTTTTTGATTTTACAATTCAGTTTATTTTAACATAATATATATATGCATTGTACAATTTTAATAGTTTTCAATTTATTTAATTATTTAAATGAGAAAATTGATTAATTTGAAAAATAAAGAAATGAACTAAAACACTTAAAAATCGAGTTTGTAATGCCAATCATAAATATTAATTTAAAAACTAATGTTTTACATTTATTAAAACTATAATATATATATATATATATATATATTATAATTTCTAAACGTACTTGTTAGAATAATTGTTAATTGACATTTATTAATTATTTCGTTTTTATAGACTTTGTGTTTTGCAAACTTTGTTATTAGAGTTTATATATTTAATAAGTAAAGGTTTTATCCATGTTTAAAGTCAGAAAAGTCGTTAACAAAAAATTGCAATATAACACTTAATCAAAAAAATAATCACAACAGCACAAACATCAAAATAACTCAAAAATCGCAGTAAATGATCTTACATAATAATCAGAAATATATTGAAAAAAAGTCATATTTGTACAACGTGCAATAATACCCTAAATATAATCACAATAGATAATCTCAACGGACAACAAATAACGAAACTTATCTGTAATGGTAATCTAGAGTTCAGAGCATTAGTTATTCTAGGGGGACCATAAGCGTTTTTAGCCGACACCCCGAGCTATCTTTGTGAATCAATGGAAAGCCATAAGCCACTAAAGTGCACCTTACCATATGTTCATGCCAACCCATTGTATTTGCTTTTTGTCGTGCACTTTGTATTTAGTACTTTGTCAAAGAAAAATTACTACATTAATTTAAAGATACGTTACCTACTTTGTAATTTTAGAATGATATTTTTAAATATTTTAAAAATTACCTGTCAATTCTGTTTACATCTCGTAAAACTTTACGAAATATGTTGTCTTTTTCTAGTAAATAGAATTCTGCTTTTGATAGAAAAAGACAAACTATCTCGTTACGCTACGAGTCTTACGGAATGCGATTTATAAAATAATAAAATGAGTAATATAAGAGCTACTATAGATATTTTAAAAAACTTATTTCAAAAATATATATTGCTGTAGTAAAGAAGCTGCTAAAAAAAGCAGATTACAATAAAATAGATAAAAAAAGTATAATTTTGATTTTTGCTAATAATGTTTAATTTTCATATAGTTAGGGTCAGTTGCATAAAACGTTATTAAATTAATTAGTTAATTAGAAAATCTTGCAAGCGACTAATTCATTAATCAGTTGATAAGTTAGCAAAAGAGTTAACTTAAAAATATTTTATACAGCTCTTAGTTTAAAAAATATACTAAAGAAGCACCATTTTCTTTATAACAAACGAAAGTAGCTATAAATGTTGTAAAACAAAATAGAAAAAATAAGTTGTTTTTGTTTATTATTGATAATGATTAATCTGATTATTTACTGTCAATGTACAGAGAAGCAAAAGTTTAAATATTATCAACAAAAACATATGTTAAAATTGCTTTTTTTATATAAAAATACATATTTTAATATAGTAATTGCATTAGTTTAAAAAATAGACAAATTTTAGCACCATTCTGTACAAAATAATATAACCTCTATACCAAAAAGATATGTTTCTATATTTATAACTAAATAATATCAAAAAATATATATAAATATACACTTACTGTAGTATTTATTATATAAATATTATTATTATATTTTTATTAACATTGCTTTTCACAATTAAATAATATTAGTTGTAACATATTCTACATGAAAACAGAATACAACGAAAAATCAATAATGTGTATATTCAGTAAACATAGAATGAAGTAGAACAATATTATAATATTAAATATTGTTTTTATATTTTCCATACTAGAAATAAATTATCAAAATAATATTGCATATTAAGCAAGTTTTAAATAAAGAAAATTCGATTAATTTCAGCAGCATTTATACAGTTTCCTAATATATAGGATTGTGTAGTTTGGAAAATTCCCTGATTGTGGCGCTGAAGCAATTTTCCATTTTCAGTTTTTCAGCGTCTTGTTTCTTCTGATTATTATTTACGCAATTAATATTTCTAAAATAAATAACGGTATAAAAGTAATTTATAAAATATTTAAATTTTTATTATATCGAAACAAAATCTAATTTAATTTACTGATGCAAAAAATCAATTTTTAAAATGAATTTATTATATTTTTATTTAAAATTATGTAGCAAAAAATTTTAAATTTATATTAATTTACGTACATGACATGAAGCATAAAAAATAGATCAGATTCCTTTTTGCGTTGAACACAAAACAATTTCGCGTAATTAAAATATTGGTCATAGTATCTTTGTGTTTATCGTGATGATTTAGCACTTTTAAAAAAAATAAAAATTATAAAATAATAAATGTTTACTTAAGCCTCATTTAATCTGCCGTTTCAGTTTCAATGTTTTACGCACAAGAACAAAAATTTGACCAATCAAACCACTTGACATACTTTTAGTTTTAGCGTCAAGTGTTTGGCCTGGTCAAATTCTTGTGCTTGTTCGAAAAACTAAAAACGTTTGAATAAAGCTTGAAATATCAAGTGGTATTGTTATTTATACTGCAATTTTATCTAGTATTTTTTTTCTAGCAAAAGAAAAATTTTATTTACTAGAAAAAGATAAAATATCTGGTAACGCTACGAATCTTACAATATATGAACCGAATTGCAGAATTAATATTTATTTAAATTTAAATAAAAAGCACAACTATAGTCGCAATAATTTTTTTTATTTTATTGATATTAATTATTTTATGTACAGCTTACACACTGAATTGATTTGTTTTTTTAAATAAAGTTACAACATACGCACAAGAATAAAGTTATGGCACATTTATTGATAGTTTTATAAATATGTACTGTTTCATGTTTCTACATAAAAATGTTTCCAGACGTCTCTATATTTATATATGTATATATCAAAGAAAATTTTATAAGTTTACATTTATAGAAATATGAAATTTTGGTCCAAAAACAGTTTTATGCAAAATCATTCTTTATTTTTAATACTAATTAATAATAATAATACATTCAATATTAGTCAAATAACTATCAAACAACATATAAAATAAATTATAAATTGTTTACACAAAAATACACATACAATTTTTACACAATTGTGGAAATTCGACTCTATACTGATCTGTCAAAAAATTTACGTATCAAAAATTTTGTATAGAATTTTTGTGAAACAAAATATGCTACATAACTTTTTCTACGCAATAGGAACTTTTTTCTTAATATTGAAATTGAAAATAAAATATTTATAGTCAAAAAATAATACATATTATAAACAATATTTACAAATGTCTAAATTATTATAACTATTTTTTGAAAAATCAGTATTTACAATCAAATATTCCACATTTTTTTTAGTAATTTTAATATGATTACATTTACATTTTAAATTTTTTATTGTTTTATTATCTGTTTTGTTATTTGATATTACTGAAATATATAAAATGACTTGTCAAATTACTCTTCTTCTTAAAAATTTTTTTCAAATAATATAACTACAATTAAATACAGTAACAAATACATACTTTACATTATTTGATAATAAAAATAATAATAATTGTTGACTATTTTAATGTTTTGAAATATAATTATAAATAAGAATCACATTAAGAAGTTTTGATTGTTTACAATTTATAACTTAAAATAGTTTTTTGAATCTTTGAAGCTGAATATATATATTTGGTTTACTTGTATGATTCAAATTTTAGCATAAAGAGGATTAAATAAAATACATAAATTAAAAATAACATTAGAAATGTGCATTAAAATCGTTATCACATTTAAAAATATCACAGAAAAATTCTTTACGTTTTTTTATGATTTGTAATTGCAATTAGATTATTTGATTAGTTTGTAAAAATATTAAATAATCAAATAAATGCTAATAAAATTAAAAATTAACTACAGAAACTTATTCAATTATCTATGTAAAATAACGTTGTGACTTTGAAGATTGAACGTCACAAATGTAACTTTATGACTAGAAATTAACACTTACAGTCATAGGTCCAGTTGCACAAATTACATTGTTAACTTAACTGGGCAACTGGGTCAATTGTCTTCGAACCACGTCATTGACTAGTCAGTTGGCAAGGTAATGAATTGGTTAACTTACAAAGTGTTTAACAATACTTTGTGCAACCAGGACATAATCTTTTCAGAAGATTTCTTAATATAAAAACTTTAATTTAATTTTTTTGTATTAAATATCAAGATTGCTTTTAATTAAAAAAAAATAATTTATAGCAATAATAGAGACATGCAAAATGTTTTATTCAATTTATTAAAAATTGTTACTGAAGATTTTACAGTAAATATTTACTTTTTATTATACCAATAAATCTTATTTCCATATTCATAAAACTTTATGTTAAATATAATAAATCATTAAAACAATTATTATGGGACTTTTTAAATTGATTATATGGTTACATTTTATAAAAGGTGTCAAACATTGCACGGTATCTCAGAATTGATTTAATAATTTGTTTAATTTAACAAAAAGTTTTATGAATGCGATTATAAAACCAATGCTTTTTCGGATAGCAATTTATTACTTTGTCTAAACATATTTCTGATTTTTTTATTGCATATACTTATAGCATTTTCAATATATAATTTTAATTAATATATTTTTTTTTTAATTTTAATAATAAAATTGAATGTTATACATATATCTTAGTAAGCAAGCAAAATTCGTGTTCGTTATATTTAAAAATTGCATTGGGTGCGTACTATATTTGTAAGCTGAAATACAATTAGTAAATTTTTAACATAAAATTGGAGTTTCAAAAAACTAGCCAATAGACCAAATTAACATAAAATTTATTCTTACTTTGCATAAATAAAATACTTATATTCAAAAATAAATAATTTAAATATCTTTGGTAAAACAATACAAAATTATCCTCTTTATGCATTAAAAAATATATAATAATTCTAAAAAAATATCAATACTGGCACTTTTGATATACAGTAATATTATTATAATTCAATACACAAAATTGTAAAACAGAATTTTACAGAATTCTTGAAAATATAAATATAATTTCAAAGTAAAAATACTTTGTACGGAGCCTTCTTGTCTAAAAATTCTTGCTGGTGTATTGAGTTGTGTTTTTTTTTAGAATAGATCTGATATTTAATTACGCCAAACTCGTTGTCATTTTTAACAATACATAGTTACTGAAAAGTATATTTATTATACTTCATTTAGTAATTGTCTTTTTGGGTTATTTTAAATGTAGTGTTATAACAAATTTTTTAAGCTAATTTACTTAAAATATTTTCACTCGCTTTTGTGATGTGATTACGTTTGGTATTGTAACATTGGTGCGGCCAAATTTGGATGATGCGATGAGTTCATACGAAGAGCCGATAATGATTTATTATACCATTCGTCTTCGGGGGTCATACCTGTGTTTAATAGACCATTACATTAAATTTTCATACAAGTCACAATTATAATACATTTTTGTCTCATGTTCCAGTATTGGAACATTTAATTTTTGACAGATTTGTACAATTTAATATAATTTGTAGACTCTATCATGTGCATTGTTTTAATTTTGTAATATTTTACTAATTGCAATCAATCAAAGTAAACTTAAAAAAAAAAAAATTTAATTTTTCAAATAATTTTGACAATAAATAATATTTTTAAAGTTTATTTTTCAAATAATGAAATTAGAGCAAAAACGGATTAATATAAAATTTAATTAATTTGAAATTATATAAATAACAAACAATAAAGTATCATTTATATATTTCTAAACTTAAAAACTTCTAAAATAAAACGGTTTTAGAATGTAGTTTTGTATTAATATTTATTAATAATTAACGTTTTATTGTACTCAATGTACATCTACATCAGGGAAAATGATATAAATAACATTTACAATAAATAAACAGAACATAAAAACAAGTTACTAGGTAACAAAATAAGTAACTAGATCATAAAATTATACATTTTTAATTAAAACAAGCCAGAATTCGAAAATACTATAATAATTACAAGACCTATCAATATTAACAGTAGATTGATAAGAAAAGTAATAGAAATTTATAAAGTGTGACTAGTAACTGATTTAAATAAAATTTAATTTCCTGTAATTCAAAATTTATAAATTTTATGATCTAGTTACTTATTTTGTTACCTAGTAACTTGTTTCTATGTTCTGTATATTTACTGTAAATATTATTTTTATCATTTTTTCTGATAAAAATGTGCATTTAATACGTCGAAACGTCGACTATTAATAAATATTAATACAAAACCACAATCTATAACCGTTTCATTTTAATATAATAAGTTAAAAACTTTGCTTTCAACATTTAATAGTTTACTTATTTCAAAGCTCTACATTTATTTATTTTACATTAGATTATCCAAGCGTCCAGTGAAACAAGAAAAATATTGCATCCATTATGCTTTAATTGTAGAGAGATCCATTCAAATTATTCTAATTATCACAAAATTAGTATTATATTTTAGCGCAGATCCAAACTATTTGCTAACTCATGACAAAACAATGCAAATAATGTATGATTTTAGTTCTTTCAATCGTTATTGGTTTTATTACAGACAGAAATTGACTTTAGTAATGTCTTTTAACAAATTTTTATTGTGTTTTTATAAGCTAACAAGTACAGTTTAGAATTTGTATTGTGACTAAAACATAACACTAATTTAGAAATAAGTAGAGCAATGTAAATAAAACTTAACACTATTATAATATTTTTATTTTTTCTTCATATTTAATTTTAATAAAATTAATTACGGATCTTTCAAAATTAAACACAAACTTTTTAATTTTTTGTTAAAAACATTTTTTTGTTTAGTTTTGATAAAACTAACTTATATTTTATTTAATTGAAACATTACATTTTTTTAATGTTAAATCTGTTTTTGTTTTACATATAAAATAAACATTTATATTATAAAAAATAAATCTAAAAAAATAAACTTTCATCAAAATGTAATCTACCAAATACGAAATTGATCGTGATATTTATTTTTTTGCTTTTGACGCCGTAATAACATTTATAACGTGTGAGATATATATATATATATATATATATATATATATATATATATATACTCGTAAATCTTAGCTGATACGATTCCCATTTTGTAAAGGAAATGAAACGATTTTGAAGACGCCCTTCGTAATCTTACGACTCACTTACACCTCACTGATTTCAAAATATCATCTCCTATATACACTTCGGTTATATTCCTATATTTACCCTTATTTGCAACGGTAAATGTCAAATACGAATTTCAGAAATACGTTTCTGAAAAGATCACGCTATTTAAAAGAACTACTGATTGCATCGAATTTGCTTGTCAATACAATATCACTAATAGTGAAATTGAAATTATATTAATCAATTGTGTTCGAATATTAAATTATTTAGAAAAAAAATAATTTTATTAATCTACAAGTACTTATCAGTATAAATACAGAATACGCTGATTAATGTGATCACATCAGAACTTAAAGTTTTTGATAACAATAACCAATTGATAATAAATTTTAGGAAAAAAACCAACACAAACACTAAATTATGCATTAAAGTAAAAAAAAATTAAATTTGAAAATAAATGTATATTTATAAACAAAAATATGCTGTCATCCAGCAAAATACAAACAAAAAAATTCATAAAAATAAAGTTATTTCTATAAAATTAATAACATAAACCGAAGCTATAATTACTAGAAACAGTCCGTTTTTGACGAATTGATAACAATACTCGAATGAAAATATTATAAATGATTCCAATAAACAGCGTCCACTGTATTATAACTTATCAAAATAAATATAATAAAAAAATATAAAAACATAATTTAAAACACAAAATACAATTAAAATATTTTAATTTTTTTCACTTGTCTAAGATATGAAAGTAGGTAATATAAAATAAATAAAGATGAAAACAAAATTGAGCAAAATTAATATGCAGAAAAAGTTGATGCATGTTTCAGTTTTGTTACAGCGTGACATAACATCATTGATTTATTCTATCCGTAGCTTCATCAATTTATCTCTTTCTTCTTTCTTTTAACTTCTTCTTTTATTTTTCAAATATTCAGTAAGTTTTAGTTAACCTTGTCAATATTATTAAATTTCAAATTTCAGTTCACGGAAAACTATATCATTTCATAAATAATATTGTTATGATTTATTGAACGGAAACTAATCAAATATCTATAAAAATTTAAAATTTGTTGTAAAGTATTTAAATCATTTTCTGGATATATTAAATTTAATAATTTTTTAAAATAAATACATGACAAATAATTCGAATACAGTAGTTTTTTAAAAACAAGTTTTTTCTACAAAAGACTAACAAATTAGAAATTAAATTCCAAAATTAAAACAATATAGTTGGATGAAATAAATAAATTATATTATTTATTTTAACTAACTTGTCTTAAAATAGATATCTTAATATTGAAATACCAGAAAAAAAAAACAGTTAATTTTTTTTTCTAATTTTAAACAATTTGCAACTTCCAAGTTATAATAATGAGTCTATTCGTTTTGTATCTATAAGACCTATAATGTTACAAAATATTTTGTTTTTTTTTAGTACATAAAATTCTTCTATTGACAGAAAAAAACAAAATATTTTGTAACGCTACAGATCTTACAGATGTGAACTGAATGAATATATAAATTTGTTTCATATAATTGTAGATTTTTATTATGGGTTTAATTAAAGTAAGAAGCGGTATATAGAGACTTACCCATGGTATCCTGTCTCATACCAGTAACAGCGGACATATTAGTGGCGCCATGAGACATGGAGAATGGTTGGCCCATGCTGGTATATGAACTGGTACCCATCTGGAAAACACCTTCCAGCTGTCAAACATGGTCAAAATCAACAACACATACTTTTTTTTTCTAATTTACAAACAATTTTATTTATGATTATATTTTAAAATAATATCGTAGTATACAAAAAAATATTTAAAATTATTCTACGATACAATTTAAAATACTCTACTTATCATAAAATTAATATTATATTTTAGAGCACAGCTGGTGTTTCTTGAATTAAACTATTTACTAACCTATTAAAAAATAACTCATATGGGAAAATTTTAATTATATCAGTTGCTGGTGGTTTCATTACTGTCAAAAATTAAGATAATTAATATTTTTTAACAAATTTTTATTGTGTTTTTAAAAACTAGTAGATAGTACAGTTCATAATCAACTAAAATATAAAAATAAATTTGAAATAAGTAAAAGAGTCTAAGCAAAATTTGCTTAGCAACGAGTTACTACATAACTGCAAAAATAGTTATTGCTAAGCTGCGGTATTTGCGTATTTTTAATTTTGTGTTAAAAATTAAATCTTTGTACGATAATAGCCATAATTTTTAACATTATTAATTAATATACGAGTAATTATTAATGCAATACGGTGACTATATTTTAAATTAATTTTTTTAATATAATATAATATAGTAATATTTTAATTTAATATTTAAAGTTCACACATGTAAGTCATTCTAAAAAGCTTTATAAGTACTTATAATGTAATTAAATTTTATTATATTATATGACGTATTAGTAAACATTGTAATATGTTTTTGTAGTTTCTATCTAGTTAGATACTTGTATTTTATTACCTAGCATTACCTAGTTTATTTATTATTTATGTTATTTGTATATATTTTTCCTGATGATGATATGCGTGCAGTATATAGATACGTCGATAAATATTTATAAATTATTCAGACTATTCTACTTATCACAAAATTAATTTTTTAGCGCAAGACTAGTGATTCTGAACCAAACTATCATACTAACATTTAAATTTGTTTTTATTGTTTTTCTACAAACTAGTAAATAGAGCAATTTAAAATCAATAGTATTATGTGTAAATCATAACACTAATTTCGAGATAAATAGAAAAGTATAAATGAGACTCAAATAAAAAAAATATTTGTCAAATTTACCATTATAATAGCCAATAATTTGTTGTGTTACTACATAGGAATGTTTGGAGGCGACTGATTTCGGGATGTTGAAAAGAGTTTGTGCCACACCCTTTTGGGTACATGGCGTGATTGTGTATGTATGTATGTATGTATGTACAATTTTTTGACAATAATTATAAATATGTATATGTAATTCTCTTTATTTACAAAAAAATAATTAAGAACGTATTTATAAAAATACTTTTACAAATTATTTAATTGCATGGTAATTATCAATTAGAAGATTACAAAAATTTTAGAAATATTTTTTTTCTTCAGCATTCAAAAGCAAACATTTGTAATACCAAAAAAAAAATTATTATTATTAAGATTTGTATAACTATGATTCGGTTTATGAATGTGTCTCGTTGCCAAGTAAGAAGCGAGGTGTGGGGCGCAGGGGAGGTGGTTTATAGTAAAAGGAAATGCGGTGACACACGTAAACTAATCACTTCAACCTGTTTGACCCCTACTAATTACGTTAAGCTTCAAGCAACTAATCAGAGATACACGAGATTATGATATCAAATGCAAACGCCAAGACCTACCAAATACAATTTCGACGATCTAATTCCGAAATGGAATCACTATCAACTTATCTTCTATGTTGTATTATTGTCATTATACAGTTATAGACAATGATCCGTGTTTATTTTTCGATTTTCACTTGTTTATTATTTGATAGAAACATATTAATTAATGAATGAACAATATTAAACTGTGTTAGGTAATGTTTAGAATATTATTCTAGTTGTGCATAAGAAGTGTGAGTGTTTTAAAATAATTAAAATTACAATAACCATCAGATCAATCATAATATAGATAGAGAACACATGTACAATGTTTTGTTATATTAATAATAAAAAGAAGTTTTGTAACTACTTTTGGTCTATTGTAAATTGTATAATATTTCTCGTATTTTATCTAGTTACATTTGTTAATTTTGGTAATTAATATTGTTTTAAATAATTGTCATTTGTTACTATTTAAGTTGTAATTTATTGTTTGTTTCTAAACATAATTTATATAAAAAAAATTTTACTTTAATCGTGCGTTTTTAGCGCATTTTTGTTTTCAAAAATAAAGCTTAATAATACGCTTTGTTCGGTCGGTCGACTCCAGAAAAACTTTTAAACTAAACATTGTAGAGAGTTCTAGTTTTTTGCATTAGTTCGGTGCTGTCGAGTTATTGGCGCATCGAATAATTTAAAAGCGCTCAGCCAATGCTAAATAAGTTAATTAATGATATTTTAAAAATACTGATCCGCTCGCCAAAAATGCGCTCAAGTCGCTCAATCAAAAGCACGAGGACTTTTTTAATTTTTTTGGTTGTTATATATAACAGATTTTTATTATTCAACATGTTTGGGACTTTCGTCCATTTTTAGGTATATTTTGCATCTGTTACTTCGTACATAATTTAAAATATTACAGCAAAATTAATTACAGTTATATATAGAATAAAACTAATAAATTACCTGTGGATATCTGTTGATTGCATTAGGATGTGGATAAGGTTGATATCCTCTTGAAGCACCAGGATAAATATTTCTCATCATTGCACCATTACATCCGGGAAGTACCGACGGCGCTAGAGCTTTCTGTAACTGTTTCTCCTGCTTTCGATATTTCGCTCTTCGATTTTGAAACCATACCTGCACAAGAAACATTTACATTTCATTACTACTAATTTTTAAATTTTCATTACATGTACAATAAATTTTAGTTTTTATCATTTTGATTGTTTTTTATTATTTATTTGATACATTATTTATGTATTGTCCCTTTGTATTTTGTTGTAAGAAAAAATACATTAAACGCAAGTTTAAACAACATTAAGATTAAGTGGCATATGTCGCTTTATATTTACCTGTATTAAATTTATTATAATTATTTCAAATATGTATATTACGTGTGACGAAGCCAACTGCATTTGCGGTATTATGCTAAATAAATATTATTATTAATATTATTTAATACTAAATAATCAAAATATATTTGTAACTAATAAAAATGTATAATAAATATTATTTTTAAATAAGATTCTTAAACTAACATACTTTTATCTTAAAAACAGTTAGAATTTTACGGGTAAACATTGTAAATGTGGACAGGTACTGTTTCAAGCTCATTCAGACTAACCTTACTTATCAAAAAATTAGTGTTATATTTTAACGCAAAGCTAGTAATTCTGAATCAAACTATTTACTAACTTATGAATTAAACATTGCAAATGCACGATTTTAATTTAATCAATTTTAATTATTAATGTTTAACAAATTTTTATTGTATTTTCACAAGTTAATAGATGGTATAGAGCAAAATCAACAGCATTATGATTAAAACATAAAACTAATTTCGAAATAAGTAATAAAGTCTGAATAAAATCTTTATTTTATTTAAAAATTATAAAAACTATTTTATATTTTATTTTAACATAGTAAAAAAATCTTTCAGAACTCATTATATTAAAATAAAATGGCTTTAGGATTTAACTATCTCATTATTGTGATTAAAATCTTGGATATATAAAATTTGTTCTAATTAAAATCTGAACTAGTTCAAAACTGTATGAAGCATGCGCAATATGGTAAATAACAAGCTAAATCCATCTTGCGAATGCTTCGGATAGTTCTGAAATAATTCTAAACTGATTTGATATAAGTTGGAACAAATTTATATTCTTTTTTATTTAAGTATTTTAAACCATTATTGTCATCTATTATTTTAATGTTAAACAAACTTATTTCTTCTTCATATTATTATTGAAGACAATATTCTCAACTTCCTGAAATTAAATATTTCACAACGTCATAAAAACTGTAAATAATATGCAATTTATTTACAAAGTAAATCCGAATTACAGTTTAAAAGTTTGAAAGTGGCGAAAATGATAGGTTTCGTAGAATGGTCGCGAGTTGCTCTTCAATATGAGTCAGCAGTGGCAGTGAGTAGTGCGTTGAGTGAGTGAGTGACAGTTGTACTACGTAGTATAGTTACGAAGGGGGCTAAGCTAACGAACGCATAATTCAATCAATGTTTCTCAAAGTGAATATCTATCTCCTCAACTTGCCCGAACTATATACACTCAAGTAACTTTGGCGTGAGTGCGTGCCATGCCTGGCGTCAGTGCATCCCACATTTGGGTCCGACTTCAATGATCAGGCCAGAGCACAGTCGGGTGCGTAATATGACAGATGCACTTTTTTGACGACAACGTGAATGTCATACAGATTTTCAATATATTCTTCTAGTTACTAATAACAATGTAAATGTAGTTTTTTTTAACCAATTTTGTTAAATAACATATTCATTATATTCGTTTATTGTTAACTAATGTTATATATCACTTACACCAGTAAGTTTGTGAGTTCATTACTCAACAGTTTGTGGCTAATTATAAAATTTTATTTAAAATATCTCTGTTATCGCTGTTACAGTGATACAGTGTAATTTTTATATTATAATTATTTTGAAATGTCATTCATGTCACACGGAGAAAAACATATTAATAAAGAAAATCAATAAAAAATATTTTTTTTTTTTTTAATTTGTTTATTAATTTTTTTATAATTTTTTTAATCTAGTTACTTATTTTGTTATCTAGTAACTTGTTTCTATGTTCTGTTTATTTATTGTATGTGTCATTTGTATAATAGTTTCTAATGATGATGTACGTCAAAACGTCGATTTTTATACTTAAAATTAATATAGAGCTAAATTTTAAAGCTTTTTATTTTAATATTATAATGAGATTAAAAAGTATTTATTTGAATGAAAATAGTTTACTTTATCCAAAAGAATTCTTTTTCTCTATGCAGATCAAAAAGTATACGAGAAGTAAAATATTTCACTCCCATACGGAGTAAAGTTACGTGAAGAAAAAGGATATTTTTTAGTAAAGCAAATTATTTTCATTCAAATACATATCTTTTTCAATAGTGGTAAAAATATCTATTTGACTATATAATATTTATTTATTACAAACATATGAGAAGGCTGATTTGACGACTGAATGTATCTGTTGATGGTGCATGTTTAAAATAGATAGATGAATTTTTTTATTTGGGTAGTTTATTAATGGTCGATTTAATTATGAAATTAAAAGAAGAGTTAATGCATACAAGGTTTTGGGTGCTTTGGATACTTTTGCTAGAAATATAAATGTTTCGAAAAAAGCTCGTTTGAGTATACACAATGCTGTTTTAGTATTGAATGTTGAGATTGGCTGTGGAAATGAGATTTTTACATGGGGTATGTGGTGTAACTAGAAGAAATCGGGTACCAAATAGATTAGTGTATGGTGAGTGTGAAAATGAAGAAAATGTTGTTGCAAAAGTTGACGTTAGTCAGTTAAGATGGTTCAGACATCTCGAGCGAATGTCTAATAAACGTTTGGTTAAAAAAAATTATCCGAATGACTTTGAAACTATATATTTCAATATTTCAAATGCAATATTTTGACTGGTCACAAACTATGTACTATTATGATCAAGCCTTTTTTGTTTCAAATGCAATGTTGTGATTTGCCACAAACTACGTGTTATAAAAACTTTTTGTTTCGCATAGATAAACAAAATTACAATATAAATTTTGTAGCATGTTTTTAGTGGGCATGTACAGTGTACTACATTTACTAACCAATTACATGTTTATAAATGACACATTTCATTATATAAATATATATATATATATATATATATATATATATATATATATATATATATATATATATAATAGAATCAGATTTGTCGTGAATGGATAACAATAGTTAAAGAAAAAAATTTTTTGTGACTTAAGTTTCTTAATTATTATGTATAATAGTTACCTTATAAAATGTATTGTACATTAAACAAATTCAGTTTCCACTGTCTCTGTGAACTGTAAATTTAACATGTAATTTGGTGTTACTAACCTAACCAAAGATTAGTATTTCAATTGAGTTTCATATTTACCAAAAGACTGCTTTTAACCCATGAAAATTTTTTATTTATATATATATATATATATATATATATATATATATATTAAAATATATAATAAAATATATTAAATATACATTTATTAAAAAAGAAGCTGTAATTTAAAAGAAAAACAATAGCATATTCGATAAGCCAATTGAAAGTTTGCAGATAGATTTAAATATCCAATTTAGTGTTTTAGTTAAAACTGTACCGCATATTTATACATTGTCTATCATCTTCAATCTCTTTGTTAAAAGTAACATGGTGGCGAAGACACCACCATCATCATCCCCCCTATGAAAAAGCAACCGTCGAGGCAGAACAGTTTGGCCGTATTTTGCAGCAACCCTCCTTAGCCTTAGCGCGCCGAACTGAAACTTGGAACTTCGGGGCACTGTGTGTGTTTCGATATTTCAGAGCGCGCGCGGCGACGGCGTTTCAGCGACGAGCTTAGTAAGAAGAAGAAGACTGGCTTGGTATATTCCGCCCTCGATTCCATCAAATGGATCCGTAATGAAATTACCGCCCCCAAACAACCCCTACGAGGCGAGTACGAGAGAGAGTAGGAGGCGCGGCAAGGCATCGAACTGACTATTGGACCCTTGTTGCTCGCGGCGTAGCAGGAAGCAGCAGGATCGAAATGGGAATGGGGGGGTGGGGTGGTGGGACGCAGCAGGAGAAAGCAGAATGATGTGCCTAGCTGCTAGCATGTTTCATGTTGCTTGTCTTCTCAGCCTCCAGCTAGTTTGCCGACGAATGAAATGTTGACGGAGAAAAGTTTCAGTGAAATACAATGTTGGTTTCAAGATTTTCCTTAGTTTTGTTCAATAAATAATTTAAAAAATATGTTTTGTTACTACTTCAAGTAACATATATTTATGATATTAAATCTCTTGTGATCGTATCAAATTCAAATTTTAAAGAAATATAATACAATATTAACATAGTAAAAAATCATTTAAAACTAATTATATTGAAATAAAATCGCTTTTGGTTAAAGTTATGTTTAATTTTATATTAAAATTCGACACTTTGATATTTAGTTACTTGTATTTTGTTACCTTGTAACTTGTTTGTATGTTTTATTTATTCACTATTTTATTTTTCTGTTGATATATACGATTAGTATATTGAAACATCGAATTTTAATATAAAATTAAACAAAATTTAAAGCTATTTTGTCGAGCTAATGTGTCAAGTTCTAGGTTGAAAACACATTGGCTACTCACAATTAGATGAAAAAACTATGGAACACGTAAAGTATTCTTGTATTAAGTCACCTTGGTATATATGAATTATTATAAAAGTATATAAAATAAAATTATTAATATATTTAATTAAATTAAAAGTAATTTTTCCGCTCATTTTTTAAAGTGATTTTGTCAAAATTACTTTTAATGTATATTAAAATTACTTATTCAGAAATTTTAATTACTTTATTTGAATTTTATAATATTAGATATGAAATAATATATCAAAAATGTGATATGGCCTGATTTTAAGAAAATTACATATTTTACATTATTATTTTGTAGATATATGTTCAAAGTCAAATAATAAATTATTTAATTACTACACACCTTAAATATAAAGTAAACGCATATGAAAAAATATACTTTTTAATATATAACATAAAAAACTACCATAAAATATAATGGCCAATTTCTGAAACAAATTGAATTTTTGTTAACGAATTAAAACAGTTGAAACAGTAACTAATAAAATAAAAAAATTTAAAAGAAGCATTAATTTCACTGAAATTAAATTATTCTAGACGATTTTATTTCCATAATTTTTTTCGAAAGTAAGAAATAACATAGTAAATAGCAATTAAAAAATAAAATAAAATATTAATGTTATTCATACTTTTAGGAAATGATTCACGGTTTCATGAAAATTCAAATTCGCGAAATTGTGCTGAATGAAAAACGGAGAGAAAAGCGGCCAGAAGAAGAAATTAAAATTTATACTAGTTAATTTTGAAATTGTTTTAATGTAATTTCTGCGGTACAAACAAGATACATCCATATCAACATGAAAGTAACAGACCCAGATAAAAGGATAAAACTGGTACGCTCTGTATTTGCCCTGACTCTGCCTGCGACATGAATAATTATTACTTAATTATGCAGAATTTAATGTAAAGGTCGTATTCATCAAATTAATATTTTATTTAAAGCGTTCCCGACATTTGTCTACGCAGACAAAACAGAAAAACCTACAATTTACTTTAAAACATTTCTTTATAACAATTTATAACTAGTTGTCTAACCATTATACAAATGAGAGGCGTTATACCCGTATAAGTTTGATACAAAAATGAATGACAAAATTATTACTACTTTTTATATATCTATGTGTGTTAAAATAATAAAATCTCATTCAAAACACCTTCACTTATCATGAAATGAATATTATATTTCATGACAGCTAATAGTTCTGACCCAAACTACTTGCTAACCTATAAAAGACAAAGCAAATACACGACGTATTATTTGTTTTTGGTTTCATTGCAACCAAAATTTAAGATAATTAATGTTTTTTAAGAAATTTTTATTGTGTTTTTACAAGTTAGTAAATATTGCAGTTCAATTTTTAACTAATTTTAAGATAAATAGAATAGTTTAAAGAAGCCTCCAAATTTTTGTTGTGTTTTTACAAGCTAGTATATATTAGAGTTCAAAAAATAGTATTTTACAAATAATCTATAAAATTAATGCATTAAATCAAATTTTAATTAATTTAAAAATACCTAAAATTGCATAATTAAATGAAGAATATATAATTTATAATTTTTTGTGTTGTGATAAGATTGTGGTAAAACTAATAATGAAAATAAAACATTTTATAATGTTATATGCCTTAAATGTTTGCTTAGAAATTTATAATTAATTTGCTAAATTAATATTTAAACATAAACAAAATAGAATTGAAAATATATATCTATAAATACAATAAAGAAATACAAAAATCATAATGCATATTAAGTAAAGCTCGTGTGACGCAATTCATAATTTCATACAAAACGACTCGTTAAAGTGCGCAGTAATAGAATTTTTACAAAAATGGAAATACTTTGAACTTTAGCAAATTATGCATCACGTCGTACAGACTGAAAACAATATTTGACACTAATTAATATTTGACAATAAACAGTAATTTGGGTAAAAATAGAAAAAATTCTTAAAATAAATTCTATAATAGACAATTGTGTTGAATCACTCGGTAAACAAAAAACAATTAAACTAACTAAAATATGAATCTGTACTCAGTGAAACAAATCAACTGCAATCATTACATTACAAACCCAATTTTCAAATTATCATAAACAATAAAAAGTACGCATTTATAGGTTAATTGGCAGTAAAATACAAACAGCACAATTCAATTTGTAATCGGGAATTCAAGTTAAAGATCACAAAATACAATAACGTTAGCCATAGAATAACATTATTGTACAAAAGCAAAGTAACAGTAATAAAGTTTCTATCTGAGGATCAAAAACTGAGATCTTTCGGTTTATACGATTACGTAATGCAGCAGCATCTATGATACGGAGCCGAAGTGACACGGCGGATTGGGCGCACGGGATCGGATCCATCTTTTTGATCGAGTTTCAGCCGCTAGACTACGACTCATTAATGCGACCACTAGTGCGTTGCTTTCGCGAGATACCAAAGAATCGGGTTTCGTTTCGTTGGCCGATAGCAAAATTCAATTTTACGATCGATTTGTCTCATTTCCTGTCGCCCGAAAAACTTAAATGGTCTTTCTCCTTTTCGTTATCAAATCATATTTGGTTCGCGTTTATTTTTTTAGCATTGCTTTGCCAACTAGTTTTTGTTAGAAGATAAATGTAATTGAAATGGAAGTTTGAAAAATGTATTACCAGCTTTGTAATTTATAAGTAGCACAACTATTCATTAGAATTAACAAAAATATTTTATTTATTAATATGTTGAATTTGTAAAAAATTTTGGGCTGGTATGCCTTGGTCGATCTATCCTCGTTGCAAACGTTTCTTCATACATTGTAGATGACATCCTCAGTGCTTGGTGAAGGAATAACAGTTTCTGTTCTGCAATCTGTTTTATATATATACCCGTACTCTCACCATTCTCTACAAATATATATATATATATATATATATATATATATATATATATATATATACCAGATTCCAGCAGTCACCAAGCACTGAGGATGTCATCTACGATATATAGCAAAACGTCTGCGATAAGAATAGATCAACCACGGCATACCAATCCAAAAAAAATTATAAATTCAATGGACACCGGCCGTGTTAGCTTTTACTTTTAATATGTTCAATTTTTGCAAAAATAAGATTATAGTAGAAAAATCTTATATGTGAAGAGATAAAAAGAAACTTACAAATGTTTCTTTAGGTTCTTGCAAAGTGAAAACCATTTGTACAATCTGGTGTACAAATTAATTAAAATCTTTTCAAATCTTAGTAATATCCTTTAAATATTGGTAAAATCAATTAAAAATTTCCTTAAAAGCATGTGAAATCTCGAGCAAAATTCTTAATTTTAGAATTTTTTTATAAAATTTGTAAAATTAACAAAAAATCACTACAATTACTACAAAATTTGAGGAAATGGTTTCCCCTCGAGTTATTGCAAACTGTAGAAGTAGAACTTAAATTTTTCAATGAGTGTTTAAACACAGTAATGTACAAAAGGTGTTTGCGTCTTCTAAAATTAAATATTTATTACTAACAACATTATTCGCGAACAGTATTCGATTATTTTAGCAAACATTATTTATATTTAAATATTATTTAAAAAGTTGTATATTACAAAAGGTTTGATTGCTACTGCAAAAAATCATTTAATGTCAGGAGAATTAAATCAATTAAAAAAATTTTTTGGCTTTGACTCTGGCATCAACCTGATATGTTCTAATCTGTTAAATATTGTTCAAAATTGCAGAATTTGTTATTAATAAAAATATTTTATTTAATGAAAATTTCTAAATATGCAGAGATAAATATAATATTAACTGTTAATGTTTGATTATTTAAAAAATATAAAAGTAATTAAAATAATATAGCAATTAGCAATATAGTAATTAAGATGAATATCAGACAAATTGTATTAAACTTGAACAGGTAATTTTATTTTTAATTCATAAGATATCTTACGAAACAATTTTGTTAATATTATTATACGACCAATTTATTCTCATCATTTTCTTAAATTAAACACAAGATTAGAACATAAAGCATAAGATATTTTATAATTTACATTGTTTCATCAGGTGAAACATTACCAAAACAAAACAAAACACCACTTCTCGACCAGATAAGTCTCCAAAATATCATAAAAAAAAAATTTTAATTAACATTATTTTCAGTTAATCGTATACTTGCTCCGTTAGTTACATTCTTATTACTAAGTTTCTAAAGTAATAATAAAAATTGAGTTTTTTTAAGCATATACATAATTAATTAAAATATGATCTTACTGTGGTGAAAAGTTAATAAAATGAAATAATTTTCCTTATACCACAAGGGTTTAAAGAAAATTATTTTATTTTATTAAGCATATACATATTTATATTCGAAATAATATAATAAGTAATTCAGAAAAATATAAAACAAATTTTGAAATGTATCTTACCTGAATTCTAGCTTCATTTAATTTGGTCGTTCTCGCTAATTCTTCTCTGCAATAAATATCTGGATAATGAGATTTTGCAAAAGCTGCTTCTAGCTCAGCTAACTGTTCCTGCAAATAAAAAATTATTCTCAATATTTTTTATTAATATTTTGCTTGAAACATTTTTATTCAAAAATATTATAATACTTCAATATCGAAAAACGTTAACTTTATAATTTTAAAGTAATAGAATAATCTTATGTTATCAATCTTTTGTTTTACACACAAAAAATATATTAAAGTTCTTTGAATGTTTTATTTGTTTGATCTACAGAAATTAGATGATTTTTTTCAGTCTTCTAATTATATTAGATAAAACATCTAATTCAAGAAAAAATAGTCTAGTTTTTCGTTTTATCTATTCTTAATTTATTCTTCAGTTTTCAATTATTTATCTAAACCTTATTTAAAATAATAATTTACTGTCAACTAATTTGTCTGTATAAGCAATAATTAATATTATTAAAATTACCATCTAATTAACTAGATAAATTATTTAATATTTAGTCGGGATATTTGAACTAAATATAATCATTATTATATGTTTTTCTATGTATTACCTTTAATAAAATTATACTTTTTATTAATTTAAATTTATTGTCTAACCTGAGTAAATGTAGTTCTATGCCTCCGTCTCGCAGGAGTGGGACACGAGGCTGTTGTGGGTGTATGTCCTGCATGTTGAGGTCCTGCGGGTGAAATAGTTCCTGCCGTAAGAGCACTCGCCGTCACTGTGCCGTTACTAGTTGCACTACTCACTGGTTCCGGCTTTAGTTTTTTAAATGCTCCTTCAGCTGAAAATTGAACAAAAACACAACAGATAGATTTTGTTTTAATTATCCTGCAATAATACAATTATTAAATAATATGTACAGTTGTTCATTAATGTTAAATTGAATATTAATGTTTTTTTCTTTATAATAACATACAAAACATTAGAATGCACTGATGTTTAAAATGAACAATAAATTTGTAACAAAGTAAATCAAGATTATTTTAATATTGATAAAATAGTAGTTTTTAGTAGTTATATAGTATTTTTCTAGCAATTTCAATTTTATTTCAATTTAAAATAATTTTACGTTTATATCTAGTAGTATCATAATTATATCTTAATTAAAAATTAAAATATAAATTAAATGTTATTTTTTAAAACATAATGACTGATACTATCGGTTTAAGAATTGGTTTTGACTAAACTAAAAAAACTTTACTAAAGTTGTTAAATTTTTTTTTCCAAAACAGTCATTTATATATTTTGATAATTGTGTTACTATAATATTTTCAGAATCATGTCAGAAAAAATCGATGACAATTTGTAATAGCTTTTTTTTTTTAAAAATCTTAAATTATTAATGAGTTACATGTAACTTTGTAATAGAATTTGTAATTATTTATTATTAATATCAACATATTGATTTTAACATAGTAAAAATCTTTTAAAACTCATTGTATTAAAATATAAAAGCTTTAGGATTAAATTCAGTTTATATTTTAATATAAAATCGACGTTCCGACGTACTCGACGTACATCATATCAGGAAAAAATTATACAAATGACATTACAGTAAATAAACAGAATTAATCCTAAATTTTTTTTATTTTTTATCCTTTGCATATTTCAGTAAATGCCAAGAGAAATAAAAATAGTTTATTTGTAAACAAATTAAATACGAAAAAAAATTACTATACAAAAAATTAAGTAGATATTTCAATGAAATTTAATAAAATAACTTAGAAATTGTATTATACTCATAAATAGAAGTGTATGCAGAAGTTACAATTTCAGATTGAAACCGAAATGATTCAATTAATACATTATAGACGTATCAACAACCCTAAGGTTTATTGGACGCTTTCACCTGCAAATTATATTTACATTATTTAATACAAACTATAAACATTATTTAATTTAATTACCATCAAATATGACAATAATATTGATAAAATGTTGAAAAAGAAAAAAAAAACTTGTCAATTTCAATAAAGATATTTATAATATTTATATAAATTGTTTATATTTTAAAACTATATTTACGCCTTTTTTTCAAAAGTTGCTTTAAAAATTTAGAAATAATAAACACCAGTATAAACATTTATATTTCTTATGTTCTACTAATTGAGTAAATTTAAATTAAGTTTTGAATTATATAAGCGTTTGCATTATTTAAAAATTACGGATACAAAATTGTGTAAATAATTCCGAATTTAAAAATATATTATTTTATCATTGATAATAATAATACAACTATTAATATAATAGATCATAACAATAAAATACAATTCAGTTCAGTCTCGTTTCATTCAGGCACGTAGATTCCAAATATTATACTTTTTTGAAACTGTTTTGTTTGAAGCTATATGTCGCATTATTATTAGCAATTATTTTTTCCAAAACTAATTTAGAAAAATTATTTAATTAATAAAAAATTATAATAAAGATTAATAACATTGTAATAATAATAATAATAACAAAAAAATGAACCATAAAGAAAAAATAAAATATCATTTAAAACTTATTAAACGATACCGGAATTAAAGTTAAAAAATAAAAAAATAATGTAAATAATTATATTTACTCTAGGCTTGTTACAAAATTTTTCTTGAGCATTGCTGTAAAAGAAAACCGACAAACTTTATATCTCAAAAAAATTAACTTTTCTCAAATAAAATAATGGGTGATAGAATCTACCCACTTAATCACTTAACTAGGCGCGATTAACAGCATTAATTGCCCTTAGTCAAGGCGACTAAGTAGATAAATGCTATCATCCATAATAATCAACTTTTTGTAACAATCCTAGAAAAATTATAAATAATATATTATCAGATTATTTTTATAAAAATATTATACATTATTAGTATATTGTATATTAGTATATTGTTTATACATCATCTGAATGAGTTATAGCCATAACGTGCGAGCAGAATATTACACTTTTATAAAATAGAAGAAAAAATAAACGTTCCAGTATGAAAAATAATAAGTTATCTATTTTACAACTGTCTGGTAATAGTTTTGAAGAGTCATAATTGGATAAGAATCGTGAGTTATAAAATTATAACTCACTTAATACAATTCGCATATATTATAAACGTATTATTTAATAAGAATATAAAAAAACAATTTTAAAACATTGAATTTCTAAAATAGTAAAAATAATATTGTACATTAATAGTGTATTGTTTAATGAGCAGATTATAATGACTCTAAATCATCTGAGTTAGATATGGCCATAACATGCGTGCAGAATACTATACTATTTCAATGATTATATAATATAAAAAATACTTAATAATATTTAAATAATGACGTATCTATTTTACTATTGTGTTGTTAAAATTTTAAAAAATTGAGATTAGTCAAAAATCGTGTGTTATAAAAAGTACAATTTAATGGAATTCGCATATATTACAAACGGTGTAAAAAAAAATTATAACGCTGAAAAAGGGAATAAAATTAATCTAATAGTATTGAAACGTAGTTATGATTATTAATAATAGTAATCTGGTAGCAAACTGTTAAAATAACATTTCTTTTGAAGGTTAATTAGTAAAAGAATAAAATTTATTTGTGAAATAAATTTATTTGTTGTTTATAAAATCGGACCTAAAATATTGAACTTTAAAAAACAGTAAAAGAAAAACGTGTAATTAAATTAATAGTTTATTTTTGCAATTAGATGCATTTAAATTTGACAAATAATTGCGAATCGGGTTGCATTTAAGCGAAATAGCTCTCGTTCTCTGGGTATGGGCGCTTGCCTGGTGGTTCTCACACTAAACTTCATTGAATTCATTATCATTAGTGTTTATTAATGCAGTTAGAGACAAACCTAATTACAATTAGTGACACTGGCACACCGTGTGCTTGTGCTTGACTCTGGCTGGGTGTTAGGAACCAATGCCGCACAGAGCCACAAAGAATCTTTGAATACAATCTTATTACACCGGCACATCGTAAATGTTTGTTATCACCACCACATTACACATTATTATTTTTTTCATTAAAGAATTCTTTTCTTTGCACGGTTTTAAATTAAAGGAAAAAAGTAATTGTTAATTGTTATTAAATAGTCTAATTTTACTGCAATAAGTAAAATAAAATTTTATTTGTAATTTTAATATCAAAAATTATTTTAAATATAAAAATAATGCTTAGATTGTGATTATAATTTTTTCTTCATTTCTAACAAAAGATATATTAAAATAAAATAAAAAAATTGATAGAAAATAACATTTGATATATTATCAAAAGACTTAAATATCTAATAAAATTTTTGAGCCAGCAACTTTTCTTTCTTCATAAAGTCCTTGCTGATTTAATCATTACATTGTAATAGATTTTTTTTGGGTAAATTCGAATGTAACGAATGCGCAAAATGGTGTGTACCAAAAGCGCAACTAAACTAACCTAAAACCTAACCAAACTAGTTGCACTTTCGTTACAACACAATTTGCGCTTTAGAGTTGTGATAAGAGTACAATTTGCGCTTCAGATAATTACGCTGTATTTTACATTGATCTATTTTCATCAAAAGTATGAAATTTTTATGTAATATTTTTAATAAAAAATTAATTTCCGATTTATAAAACATACTGGTAATAAATAATTTTTAAATATACATCTTTTCAGATATTTATTATTATTATTATTATTATTTGCTATGCTATGTAAAAACCACCTCCACCCCCCTGGGGGAAAGATGGTGTGAATATAATATATATGTATATATTACAACAAATTTAGTTCACTATTTTTGTATTTTAATTATATATACAAATAATTAAAAGAAATATTTTTGACAATTTTCTTCAATACAATTTTTCAATCAATTTTTTTTTTAAACGTATTCTAAATTTTTTTTTCATGCCAATGTTCACTTCACATTAATGCTTATATTATATTGATGCTGATTTTATTGCTGATTCTATTAATGATAGAAGTGTGGCTTTTGAAATACGTATTTAGCTATAATATATATATATATATATATATAAATTAATTTTGTGGTATCTTTATTTGTCTATTATTAGTAAATACATTTACCGCAAACATAGTCAAAATGAACATGTGATACATATATAATAATTTTATATATAGAAAATTAACTAAAATAATAAATAACATAGTAAAACAATCTTTCAGAACTTTAAGAAAATTTAATTTTGTATTAATTTTAATTAAAAATCGACGTTTCGATATACTTTACGTACATTATTATCAGAAAAAATGACACAAATAATATATATAATAAATAAACAAAACATAGAAACAAGTTACTTACTAGATAATAAAATAAGTAAGACTCATCAATATTACTAGTAGGTTGATAAAATAAGCAATGTAAATTTATAAAGAAAAGATAACATTTAAATAAAATTTGCCTTTCTTTAATTAATAATTTATAAATTTTTAAATCTAGTTACTTATTTTGATTCCTAGTATCTTGTTCCTATGTTCTGTTTATTTATTGTATATATCATTTATATCATTTTTCCTAACGATGAACGTAGAGTACGTCGAAACTTCGATTTTTAATTATAGTTAATATAGAACTAAATCCTAAACCCTAAAATAAATAACGTTTATTTTATTTTGTTTAGAATTCAAAAGCGTGGAAACAAATATTAATTTTAATATTTGAATGCTTTAACGCACACCACGAACTAACTGTATCATTAGTTATTTTATAAATTTGGAAAAAGTATTGCGGCGAAGTCAAATATACTTTTTCAAATTTATATAATAATATAATTACTTAACTGTACATGTTAAAACATTCAAATATTATAATCAAAATAAAAAATCAATTTATACATTTATAAATAAAAATATGATCTTACTGTAAAATATAATATTTGCTATTAAACCACAAAATATTAAAATACAATAAATAACAATAGTAATAAATAATAATAATACAATAAATAATTATTATTTTCTGATTTAAGGGAAATTATGTTACTTTATTAATTTATACCCTATCAAAGTTTATCCAAGCAAACAATATCGAAACCTCAAGCAGATAATAAAAAAGCAAGTACAAAACGAAACCAGCTAATTTATCCTCGCTTTTGACATTCTTATCACTGACCACCTATCTCCGAATCCAATCTCACAATCCATATATGAACAGTATATTTAAGTCATCTAATGAATATCATTCCATATAAATAAAAATCTATAATCCACTGTATAACCCTAGCCATACACATGTTCATCATCGGGGCGCACACAATATGTCAAATTGGGTGTTAACTAGTAGGGGCCCCCAAGCGGCCCTTTGTGCCAAAATCCATTGTGTACAGCGCGCGGCGCACTAGCTACACGCTGACCGGGAACACCATACATGCACGCATATGTTACTGCATTTTGAATATGCTGTTGAGTTGAACAGAGTTGAGTTGTGTTGAGTGTGATGGTAAATTGACACTTCATTATGGTTTAAGTATGGTAGATTATTATGGTGTACAGCTTGGGGACCTCGGAGATGGATTTTTGATTTGGTGGAAAATTTTTACAATCTTTAAAAGGATTTTAATTTGTTTTTTTTTTGTCTTTGTTGAAGTCAAAATATTTTTCATCGTTAATTATAAATACTAATACCGATTTTTTTATTTTGTTTTAATTAAATTTAATTAACATTCTTAAAAAAATGCGGAACTCATTATATTAAAATAAAACATTAAGTATACGATTTATCAAAAAACATAACGCTTTTTATTTTAAATTTTGTTATTCAAAAACAATTTTATATTATTATTAATAAATTACATAAAACATTTTTTAAATGACAAAATTTTATTCAAAACTATAATACCTACTATAATAAAAATCTTTTTATACAATTTATTTTTCTACTGATATACGTATTTACATTACAAAGTTTTCTTAAACTCCTATTAGATTAAAAAAAAACATTTTAAAATAACATCTGCCAATTAAATATGTAAATTTTAAAATTTATTAATATCTGTCAATTGTAAAGAAGCAAAATATTCCTCGATGAAGATTTATAGATTTTTTTAGATAAAATATTGTTTTATCATCAGAAATATACATATATGGAAAATCGATTTAGTAAAAATGGGTGAAAAGTTGATCGTAAAGTTTGATAATAAACTTGTTAAATTACATAAATTTTGTTTTTGCTAAATTTATTTGGTAATTTGTACTATAAAAATTACTCTATAATTGTTAACAATGTTTTCATGTAACACCGTGTTCAAATGTATAACTTTTTTATAAAGTTTTATGTACACATTGCATACAAAATATTACACATAAACGTAATTAAGTAAAGAAAAAACGGCTGTAAACCGAAAAAAATAAACAAATATATGTGGTAATATGAGTTTTTCATTTTCGGATTATTAGTTTAGTTTATACTAATATTTCAATCCCAATATATTACATTTAAACGATAAAATCGTAATTTTTTATAAAAAAACTACGTTTAGTCTCAACTCACAAACATTATAAATAAGAAAACAAAATAATAAATCTAATAAAAAGAGAAAAATACTCAGTTATAGCAAATTAGCCATTTCTATACACTTTTCATTTAAGTCTGAAAGTAAAAATATAAAAGATTTTAAAATAAAACTGCTTTAGGTTGTAGTTCTGTATTAATATTTATTAAAAGTCGACGATTAAGCAAGACAAAATAAGATTTTAAATATTTTTATGTATGTTAATATATTATAAAAATATTGGTCAGTACTATCAAGCATTATGTGTAACAGATAAGATAACATAAAAAAAATACTTTCGTATATAAAATTTGTAATTTTTTTATTCTTAAGATAGATATAAGAGTGACAGAACACTGTTAGATTTATATTCCGTTCTATTTTTAAATTAAAATTGACAGAAATTAAATTTATCCAACTAAATTTAAAAAACGAATTACTATATGAAATATACAAAATTGAGCATTCAAAAAATAATACAAAAACTTAAAAATAAATTTGTATTATACCTCAAAAATACAAAGAAATAAAACCTTTTATTAATATTTATATGATATCAAACTAAATATTTTATCTTTTATTATAAATAATAAAAATATAACAAAAAATAAAAATTTGCTAACTGCACTTTTGCGATTTATTTAGAAATAATAATGGAATAAAAATAAGCAATACAATTTATTTTATTAATTATTAACAAAAATAATTTTATACTTTTCTGAACTAAATACAATATCTACTGAAATAAAAGTGGAATATAATTTAAAAAAATGCAATCTTACAAAAAACTGAATAATTATTATACTGAAAATACTCTTTAAAAATTAATAAGGTAGATATGCAATAAAAATTTAATAATTAAAAATTAACCTAAAGGTTAGTTTAAAAAATAAAAATAAATTTTTTGATTAGCCATTATTACATAAATTTGTTAATATCGATTTTTCCATTAATATTAAATTATTTTGAATAATATATAATAATTTGTTTTTGATTTCACTTTTATTAATATTTTTTAAATATTGAAAATATTATATAAAATTATAATTAAACATTTACATTTCATATACCTACATAATTGATATACAAATTTGGTGGAGGTGCTGATAAAATTTAAAAGTAGTATTTTATTATAGGTAATTTTTGGTTAATATATTACAAATTTTAAAAAATGTACACCATTTTTAGTTTAAATGTAGTAAAATAGAGTGACAAACTATTTCCATTTTCTGTTTTAAAGAAAGATATATAAATAACTATCATAGAAAAATATATTTTGAAACTATATTAATATTGTTTAAGACAAATGTTAACGTATTATTCCAGTTAATTTTCAATATTATTAAAATCTATCTAACTTTGTTTGCTATCATAATATAATTAATTAAACAGACCGCGAATGTCGGTCGTTATATTAATTTTCCGACGGCGGCATCAGTTTTCAAATACCGTATCATCTTTAAAAATTAGCTGGTAATAAAATATGTATAGAAATAAATGTAAAAACTCATTTTATAATATGTCTGTATTTAAAATATTTAAAAAAGTAGTATATTATTTGCATATTAATAAAATTTTGATGTTTAGTAATTTACAAGTCAAATGTAAACGTTCAAAGTTAATAAGTTTTTGCTATCTTGTTTAATTGAAAGTGCTTTAATAGGTTTTGAAATTATTTTCCATAATTTAAAAGTATGTTAATCATGGTTTGTATCTTATTGTTCTGATTGGAAAAATAATTTAATAAACAAGATATTATTCGTAAATACAAGTAATATTTTGGTGTTTATTTTACTAAATTTCATATATGCCATACGTTAGTTATTTATTTAACAAAATTACTGAAACGTTTTAACAACGCAAAATAATCTTTTATTAATATTTTTTCACTCTTATCAAATAATACATTCATATGTATATGCTGTTAAATTATATCGTTCATAACTTACAACCGTGTGTTATAAAATCAGAACTCTTCAAAATTTTAATTGCTCATAGTTAAAAATAAATAAATCTAATATATAGATTTATTTATTTTTAACTCTGTTGTTAAGTTAGCATACTGTTGATTAGATATCAACAATTTAATCATCATATTATATTTTTTAAATATCATTCACGTCACAAAGGAAGTGATTTTTTCTATTATATTCGCAGAAAAATTACAATTTTCTACTCGCATGTTATAGCTATAACTCACTCAAATAATTCACTAGCCTATGGCTTGTGTCGCAAATCTTATTTCTGTGAAGTTATAGTTATTATAAGAATGCATTGCACAAACTCAATATCTTACTCTTATTTTTCAATAATTTTGCTTTTTAATTTTATTCCAAAAATTAATTAAATCATTTTTAAAAGTATGCATAGAGATTTTATTGTACCTATTTTTCTTTAGAAATGTCAAAATTTTGTGTTATAATGTAGACGTATTAATTTCATTTCAAAGAAATTAGAGATCGATTATTTGTTACTTTTTAGAAAAAGAGCAATAGTATAAGAAACTATAGCATACAATTCAAGTAATATTAATAAAATAATTATTGGGTGTTAATATGATTTGTTAATTTTGATTTATATATAAATTAAGAAACTGGAAATTATTGATCTTTCAATTATGAGTAAGTCTATTTTTTAATTGTTATAAAAATAATCTATTTGAATTTCTAATTCCTTGAAAAATAAACCATTTTCGACATATTAGTAAATGCAAATAAGCTAATGTTGCATTTATTAATTGACTTAAAATCCTAATAAAATTTAAATTGATCCAACAATTTTCAGTTTCATAATAAAATGATTAAATAAATAAGAGAACTTACCAGTATGATCGGATATACCCCTGGAACCAGTAACCGAAGACGCTGGCGGTGTATGTGCCGGTGTATGAGGATGATGTCCATCGGTATGGGAATGTGGCAATCCACCGTATAACGCGGTAAAATCTTCCGCCGACGAACTACTCGTATTGCACTTCCGTCCGGTTTTATCGTTACCCGTACCGGACATCGGATGCAAGTGATGATCGTCCAGCAGACCGGAAACACCCAGTAAATTTCCAACACCGACTAGATTCGGCCGCAAATCCTCCATCATTTTGTTCTGCGGACACGAGTTGGAGAAGTTCAGCTGTCGGCTGAAAATCGCGGGAAAAATGTTGAACTGTTGCGGTATGTCTTCGGTGGATGTTGTTGTCGTAGAGGCCGGGGAGCTGCCGATTGCTCCCAGGCAGGATGATACGCCCTTGAAATCCAACGTGATGATTTACGGAATTTGGGCTTAAGAACACTTTGCCCGATGGACAAACATTAATATCGGTTTTTCACAGTCTTATATTGTTTGTAGATTTCAATATATCAAATTATTTTTAAAGTATGTTTTGAAACACTTTGTTCAAAAACAAAAAAACGTTCTTTGCACAAGTTTTATTGTATTACTTCAATTTATTATTAAATATAATATACAGACAACTATAATGTTTTTAAAGTTTATTTTCGATCACTTTCTTCAAGCGACGGTAGTACCAAAATGTCGGATTGTTTCTGCACAATTTGAACACTATATTTTTGCACTTTATTTTATTAATTAATGTTTATTTTTTTGACTGCTATATATATAACAAATATTTCTCCACGAAATATACCTAAAATAAATTTGAAATGTAACAAAATTTGCCAGCAAAGATAATATGGCTGAATCTAACCTTCTTATTCATACATTAAATTCTTAGGTTTTCATTTTCAACTTTTAATAAAAAATCCTTTTATATTTGTTAACATTTATTTTATTATAAACGTTAAATAAATTTCAAAACAAAAATATATAGTTTATTTTAGTATAAAATAAAATGTCGCTCATATTAAATAATAAGTTTATTATATTAGTATAAAAACTAAAGGAAAAAATTCCAAAACTTATGAAACAATTATTTTAGAAAATATTTAGTACATAAACACTTACTCTTTATAAATTTTACACAGAAAGCCACTGAAAAATGAAATGTATCAATAAAAAGATTTGAATCTTACAATATTTACATAACATTGTACAAAATTAGAAATTAATATAAAATATAAATTGAAAATAAGGTTGCACCGTATTTTAATTTTTGAGTCCATTGTTTTTGCAAAAAAATGCAGTAAAGAAATGTTTGTAAAAAGAATGCTTGTGTAACGAAATAAAAGATGAACTTTATGCTGACCGTGATTTGTTAATTAAAACCGGAAGTGCCGTCCTTGACGGACATCTTAAAACAATTGAATAACCGAACAACACGAATCAAATCGAATGTTAAGCGGGCAAAGCGCAACATGCGTATAAAAGCGATATTGTTAATATCTGTGACTGATTTAATTAAAATATGCGCGTGCGACAGTAAGAAACCCCGACCGAGAGATATGTAGCTGACTAGCTTATACCTAAGCCAAACGACAAGTGACTATAACATCATTAAGTCGTGATAGTGTTGTTCTGTTATCTGGGATGTGGAATCCCAATAAACTATCCCACCTGCCCTTTATAATGCCATCCTTTTCTATCCTCGGAGGTTACCTTTATCTGCAAGCGTTGAACGTTTGTCCAACGATAGCAACAACATTGGCGCGTATACGAATCCATAGCCCGACCAATGAGGCTAGGTTTTCATGGAGGATCCGATTGTGATTGGTGGAAATAAGGGTGGGTTACTATAGCAACCCCAATCACAATATGATGTGTTCAAAATGGTGGTTGAATGCAGCCTCGAGGCAAGTCGAGGTTCGATTTTTACACTCTTGACGGGAACATAGAACATGTTTCATTTTTTCCTCTTTAAAAGTTGTATTGTGTATATGTGTATGCTGGGTAGATATAGATGTTTCTTTTTCTCTCTCTGTATCTATCTGTTTATCTATATAGATATATTTGTGTTTTCGGCAAAATGAAATTTCAATCATAGACGGATTTTGTTTATATATTTATATTGACTGTATATCATGCCATTCCTAAATATTTGTCGAATTTAATATCTACATTTTTTTTTTAATAATCCTATTTGAAATTATATCATCATTTGTAAATTAGCTTAAATTGTATTTATAAAACATTAACAAAAGTAAATTATAACTATTTTTTATATGAATAAAAAAAAATTGTTATTTAAAAAAAAAGAAACTTAAAATTCAGTATTTATATTTGTTCTAACTAACAAATAATGAAAGTAACTAGACTGAAAAATAAAACATTTAAATTATTACTGATACTTGTCAAAATAATTAATTTGAAAGTTTTAAATGCAACAAATTTATTATATAAATAAATAAAATATATTTAATAATTAAGAAATATCGTAAAATATTAAACTAAAAATGAAAAAAATTTAAAAGCTTTTCAGCAATCTGGACTTTTCTGGAAAAATCTGCCGATACGAGAAACTTTTCTGAAATTAAATAAATGTGATCTAAAAAGTTTAATAGTTACTTTACATATGATTTTAAGGTTTCTAATAAACAAAAATTAACAATGATAATTTATTTATTATTTTGATTTCTGAAAACAACACAGTTTTTAAAATATGTTTTTAACAACTAGCTAAGTTATTGTCGTTTTAAATAAAAATATTAAATTCTGAAAGTAACAACTATTCTTAAAATAATTTAGTGTTTTTAAAAACAACATATCTGAAATCAGCACTAACTAATAGTTTGTAAAAACACAATAAAAATTTGTTAAAAACATTAATATTCTCAATATTTTTTTTATACCTTAGTAAGTAGTTTGATTAAAACAACTTTTTGAACAACTTGTTCTGCACTAAAACCAAACACTAATTTTTAAATAGGTTTAAATATATATATATATATATACAAATATTTCTTTGACGATAGATGGAATATATTTAACGAGAGCATAAATAATATGTAGAAACAGAATTTTGTCTGTATTGTAGTTCTATCGTATTTTACCAGTAATCTTACTTTATATAACCTTGCACAAGTAAAATGAATCCTTTGAGAGACAAAATACAAAAGGCAAATCATGCTCTCATGTGTATACTTGATGCAGACGCCCAAATCAATTATTTAGAAAAAAATTATACTTATTATTTTATAAAATGAAAACAAAAATTAATCATTAGAAATCACTGTAAAAGAATGAAAAAAAAATGTTTAAGAGAAAGATATTAATATATTTAAATATATTAGATATTCCCTCAAGATAACCGAACCATCTTAACTGACTACAACAACATTTGTTTATCAATTTTACACTTACAAATAAATTAATATAATAGAACTCAAAACTTGTTAGATATGATATGAAACATAAAAAAGATGAAACATAATTTTGTTATCGTAAATTAATTCTAGAATTTATTACGTAGGTAACATCTAACAAGTTTGGCTTTTATTATAAATAAAATATTAATGTTTAAAAAAATTAATATTTATTTTCTAATATTGAAAAAAATACATTTACAAAATATAATAGTTTACTAATTTTTGTTTAAAATAAATAACGTAAAATTAATTAAAAAATCTTTTGAAAAACTGATTTATCTAACATAGCTATTATAAGTAAAAAAAAATTAAAAAAAATATTGAATAGCTAAAAAAGTCTGTGAGAAAATTCATCTAGTATTATCAAAAAAATAATAATTGGCACTTTCTATATCATACAAAAAACCGTATAATTTGTATAGTGTAAATATTTTGATCAACCATTTAAATAGAACAGTATTGCACGTGCCATCAATCGAAAACACGTGCATGTATGTGCGTACATGTGTAGTATATTTTAACCCCTAACTAACTAACTAACTAACTAACTTATAGTCACACAATCTATTCAAATATAATACGAGCAATTGTCAGAAATAATTTTTTACACAGTTTGTCAATGAAAAAAAAGAATGTGGCTAACCGCCCACTTTGATTTTTAACATTTGTGTTGACAATAGACATGACAAAATAGTAATTTTGTAAAGTGTGTCCAAAAAACATAAACTCATTCAATATAACTTAGAGTTATGCTCAAATGTTTTTAAATATTATGTGTTTACAAAATATTTTAGGTACAAATTTTTATTTTATTTTATTAATAATATTAAATATATTACATTTAACAATAAATTCTGTAATATTAAACAGTCTATAAATTTTGTAAATATAAAAGATGAGAGAGAGATAAGAAATATAAACAATACACTGAAAAATATTTTGCTTTAGGTACAAGAAGGGCCCGTATTCTCACCTCATTTATAAAAGTGATTTTTACCATATTCGATTAAAAACAGAAGTAAAAAGTAATTTTGAAATTAATGATAAAAGCACTTTTTCACGAAAAAGTGAGGTGAGAATACGGGCCAAGGTTTTTACTTTTAACTCAAAATTAAATGTGTTTCTGGTCTAAAACTTATGTTTTTTTTTTAATCAAAATTAAAATATAAATAGAAAAAAATAATTGTAAGTAACAGTGTACTTATTTTCAATGTTTTGTATTAAATTAGTTAATATTTGGTTTAAAAATAAAAATACCTTTAAACTGAAAATTATTAATAATTTTACAATTACATTTATTCTAGAAAAATATTATGTTTCTAAACTAAAGAGTAAATAATTTTCATACAAACCTTTTAAAATAGTTATATTTTTTTACTAAAATTTATATTTCTATTAGAAAAACATAAGTTTACAGTTCAAAAACACGTTTACTTTTGAGTTAAAAGTAAAAACCTTGGATCTAAAGCTAATTTTAAGTAAAAAAATGTTACAATTAACTAATATATACACACGTACGACCGTACGAGTACATACATTCAAAATCACGCCATGTACCCATGAGAATGTAACACAAACTTTTTCCATTTAAGCAGAAATTAGCTTCGCTAAATATTTCTATCCAGACAAGTAACTTTTGCTTTATCTTTATTTATGCTACCTTTTATATATATATATATATATATATATATATATATATATATAAAACATTTTCGTTTTGTGTTCTTTATCACCTCTGGATAACTCACATTTATCACTTAGAAAATATAAGTAAAAACACATACAAGTCAGCACTGTAAATTCGTTCATTTATGACTAACTCCCTTATACCGATATTAACATACATATTAAATACATATACATACATATTAAATAAAAATATATATTAAAATAATTACGTAAATATATGTTTCAAAGCAAAATTATTTATAATAAAAAAGAAAATAAATTTTAAAGTTGAATGTCAAATTTGAATTTGTTCGTCGTGACATGAAAACAATACAGTGTTGGTTCTATCTGTTATGTCAACATCAAAACCACGTATTTCATTTGAAAATTTATGTTCGTCTTCACAACGCGTAATTATAAAAATGGAACCAGGTTTTTTGTAAAGCTGTTTCATCCAACCTACCAACCATAATGTTTATCTTAATTTAAATTTTAAAATGCAAATATGACAAACAACAACGCTACTCGATAAACTGACAGATAAATTGACAGATGATAGTACACATTGCACTGTTCGGAAAACACTATGCGTCACTCACAGAAAGCAAAACATCTGGCGAGCAAAAATCCTTATTTTTCTAAATTTTTTTATTAAAAGTAGGTATTGTAATATATTTTAAATAAATAAAATATATTGTGACATTGCTTTTATATTATCTTTCATTATTTTGCCTTAAACTTGTAAATTTTACTAAATAAATTATATCATTCATAAACTACTGCATAATCTAATAAAAGCTTTCAATACCTTTTGGTCAAGAAATATGTTTAGTACACATCAGTGTAAATATCTGACAGGTTAACGCTGTTTTGTCGCCTGCAGCTCGTGTCGTAAACTTGTCTTTGTAACTTATTGGTAACTATAATTACACACTTTTGAAAAAAATATAGTTTACTATCATGTATTTCTATTTAATTTTACATTATTTTAGTTTTAAAATTAAACTTAATTACATCATTTAAAGTCTCATTAAAACTTGTCGACTTATCTGGAATTTCAGAATTAGTTTCATGTTTTAGTCGTAATGCTATTAATTCTGACCTACACTATCAATATTAGCTTGCAAAAACATATTAAAAATTTGTAAAAGACTGATAAAACTAAAATTGTACATTTGTGATATTTAGTAAGTTACTAAGTAGTTTGATTAAGAACCACTAGCTCTTCACTAAACATAACACTAATTTTGTAATAAGTAATGTAGTCTAAATGAGAGCTTAATAATACTGATATTAACACAATTGAAATTAAAAAATAAACTGTAAAAAAAAGTTACGCAGGTTTTAAAATTTAATAAAAATTAAAAACAACAATATATCATATAAGTATGTGTTATTTGATGTAATTTTAGATGATTTCTTATAGAAAATATACCATTTTTTAATGAAAATTATTGCAATATTATTACTTTATTAGATAATAAAATAAATGCATAAAGAAATATCTTTTGATAATTTTTATTATAAATTGTAGTACAGAAAAAAAGTATATTTACTTGTACAGAATTTATATGTATATAACGTCCCACATCACAAAACAGATACACGTTATTTGAGTCTGGCTTGGTACGTAGGTATGTACACGGATATTTTAAAAAACCTTTTTAAAAATGCATAAAGGTAGCGTTGGGCGCTTTATGTAAGTTAAAAGCTTAAAGCCCGGTGGCCAATTACCTCAGTAAAAAGCTTCGTGCATACATGATGTTCTCTAATAAAAGCTCGCGTTGGGAAAATGCTTTAGTTATTTGCGTTTTTGTTAACATAAAAACACATCGCGTATATGTATATGTTATTTTATACGTATACGTTGATGATGGAAAAGCAACTTCAGTAACAACTTTTTTTTTATTCTCTCTTCGTCTCCGACATATTGCCTTAATTTTATTTGCCTTTTTTATTGCGTTAGAATATAAATAAAGTTAATTTGGAAAAAAAGGGCAGGAATTTACATATGCGTGATAATTATTATAATATAGATTTAATTTATTAGAGCGGCATGACCCTTACAAAACCTTAAGGATAATATTCATATTTATTCATTTAGTTGATGAACTGTTTTACCAAAATACATTATTTTAATCACTGAAATTGTTAATATCTATTGCTGTTTTATTAAAAATGAATGAACAATCTGATAATATCGATACAATACAGTAATAAAATTTACAGTGTAAATATTTACACTTCTGTGATTCCTATTCGGTGTTAAACTTTAACACGGAAAAAGAGAACATTTAATATATTTGCAGTGATATTATTTTAACTGTAAGTTTTGTTATAGTGGTTTATTTTTGCAACAGCTCTTTGTTATGTGGTATATGTGTATTTTTGGTTGTTCAATTTTTTAACGAAACGTGGTTTAAAACCAAAATAACCAAAAAAATAATGGTGAAACATTAACACCAACTAATGTGGTGGTTGAGTATAGTACCTGAATAGTGTCAATGTGGTTCAAACATCTTTCACTGTAAAGATTGATTAGTAGGATAATATTTATCTAATTCATTCGTAGTAATTACACAAAAATCATATTGAAAATATATAAATATAGAATTGCATTTAAAAACAGTTTTCATTTATATTGTTATAATATCTTATTCATTTGAAAAAATGTTTATCTAAAAATAATTGCAAATTTATTAGAAATATATTATCATTATATGAATAAAAAAAAACTCTTTCAATATTAAAATAAAAAGGCTTTAGGATTAAATTTTGTATAAATTTTAATTAAAAATCGACATTTCGACGTACTCTACGTACATCATCATCAGGAAAAAATATACAAATGACATATACATACAATAATTAAACAGAACAGAAATAAGTTACTAGACAACAAAATAAATAACTTATTATAATGAACTTATTATAATAATAAACAAAATAATAAACTTATTATAATAATAAATAAAATAATAAATTATTAATTAAAGAAAGCCATATTTTATTTAAATCAATATTAATCTTACTTAAAAATTATACGTAATATGTTTTAATTTAAAACAACATTTTTTTGTAAAATTAACAATACATAATATAACAACTGAAATGTACATCGAAAATTGAACAAAATTTCTAAAATAAACACAGTATTTATTACTAATTTTTAATTTTAAGTTTTATTTATAATAATCTAATGTTGTTGTAATTCTAATTTATGAGTTCCTAATTTCAGAATTTTGAAAGAAAAAACATAAATCAATATTTTTTTTCTAAATTTAAACATAATATTCAAACAAAAAAAACTAAACATATCATATATCAACTAAAATTTATGTTTTTTGATCTTGATAAAACGATACTTTATAATTGAAATAATAAAAAGAGAAAATTCAAATGTATCCCTGTGTGTTGTAGGGTGTTTAGGTGGTGGTGTATTAGTGAGTGATTCTGCGACAGATTGACGGGGCGTGTCGCTCGTGAACAAAGCCGAAACCGAGTGTGCGACTGGTTTACATTATAATTCATGTTTCCCCACAAAGACATGTGCATAAGCATCAACGCATTACGCATATTCACTTTATGCATATATACGCCTATTATCATCAAATGCATCTATCTCCTACAGTCCTGGTATCATATATTGTTTTCGATATATAATCTTCTTTCTCGAGAATGCTATAGTGTATTTGAATTATTTTATTGAATTAATTTATTCTGTTACTTTTTTGGGTTTGTAGTTTATCTGCAAAGAAAATATAATATTTTCTACATATATACTTACACACAATCGTGCAATTTCCCCGTTGTATTTAAAAAAATTGTACTTTATTTTACTACTATCATGTACCGAAATAGTTGACTCATAAGAGTACACTAAAAACAATTGATGTTGAAACAACTTTTATTTAAAATTTCTGATAGATTTTTCAATATTTTACAATTGAAGTTGTTTTACTATCGAACTATTTTATGCACTTGTTGCATAAAGCATTTTTTTCTCTTATTAAAAGCTTTTCGTGTTTCATAACTTTCAAGATTTTTAAAACATTTGAGCTATTATGTAATACTTGTATAATTTTATAGTAACAATTGTACTGTTGAATGCAAACTTACCTTTTGTATTTATTTTCGGGATAATAATTCACGCTTAGTGTATTGAAACGTCGAATTTTAATTATAATATAATATAACAGAACTTCAACCTTAAGCTTTTTATTTCAATATCTCAATAAACACGTGTGTTTAACAAACCTATTTTTAGATTTTCTATCTCTCTTGCATCATAATTGAAACTATTAAGTTATAAATCATTATTTTCAATAATCCAAAATTATATTTATTTAACAGTAAAATACTAAAATAATTGCAAGGCTCAACTATATTAATAGTAGATTGATAAGAAGAACAATAGAAATTTACAAAGAAAAAGATAACATTAATCAATGTGAAGGCACTTAGTTAAATAAAATTTGACTTTTTTATTTAATAAATAAAAAAAATTTGTAATCTAGTTACTGGTATCTTGTTTCTATGTTTTATTTGTTTATAATTTATATCATTTGTATATATTTTTTCCCAATGATAATATACGTTTCGTATATCGAAACGTCGAATTTTAAATAAAAATTAAACAAATCTAAACCAAAAGCTTTGTTTTCTACAAATACGCTTTAAACAAAACACACAATTTTTACCAGAATCACACATGTTCTTGAAATTAAACAGCCTCCTACTGAAAATTCGTAGGAACCTTACAAATAAAAATAATACAAATCCCTGAATCGGAATAATTTTTCGTTATCCGCTGATTGCATAATAATACACTTGTTCGCATTCATATTTATTACCATCACATGTCTTTCTTCATGCATCTCGTATTGCAAGTGAAAAATCTACATAGTGTCACAGCGTGTAACTTTTATTTAGGGTTATTTCGACCAAATCAGGAGGGGGTGCCCCAGCATCCGAAAGGCAAACGAGAGAGGGCCATACACCCTCCTGTTACGTGCCACCTGGCACTCTATTCACTCTCTCTCCCGCTCAAATGACAACTTTTCGATCTGGGTCTTTATTTTATTTCAATTCGATGCTATACATTATCATTACAAATTGATGCCTGTAGTCCCGTGCCAATGTGTGCTGAAGAGAGAAACAGATTGATACCGTAGAAGTTGATTAAAGAAAGATAGGTATAGGAGAAGACAAATGTGTCAAAATTATACAGACTTTTATTGTATACTTTTTTTTTTCTTTTTGGTGTAATTGTAGAGCAAACCGGAAAAAATATAATAGTGAAATTTATGTTGTTTGTAAAAAATTACGACTTGCATTGTCATTATTCTAATTTAATCATAAAAATTTCCAAATGTTACAATAATAATTTTCACAGAAATAACAAATATTTGTTTGATGAAATAAAAATTTTGCAAAATTTTAAGTTATAATGTTAATAATATTTAGATTAAAGTTCTTTATTTAAATATAATAAGTTCTGAAAGTTTTTTTTTTAGTTTTACGTACAAATACAAGAATTTGACAATTCAAACATTTGACACAGTTTTAGTTTTAACACTAAAACGGCAGACTAAATGAAACTTTATACACTTTAATTCTGTAACAAAGTTGTTAATCCTAGTAACGTTGCTAACAAACATTAACCAATCATATTAGTAGATATAAAATTAAAAATAAAAATGACTGCCGTTACATTTGTTTTGATTGGTTATAGTTGTTAGCAACAGTCTAATCTATCAAAATGAACATATATTTATAAACGTATATGCAACAATAGTAGCAAAATACTTTAATATGCCAAAATTAAATAACAGAAATAAAAATTTATACTAAATTATAATTAAAAATATGTATTATATATGATTTCTGATATAACTGAAATTTCAATTTATAATTGTATTTATAATAAAAATATAATAAAAAACATATATTTAACATTTTATTTTGAAAACAAATACATATTACAAAATAATTTCAAACATTTAACATATTGAAAACTTTTTTTTTTCAATGTATGTATATCATATTTTGTCTGTATATTATATTAACAATGAAATGCGAATACATTTTTGAAAAATCATCGAACAATTTTGGCTTTATATATAGATACTATATGTATATAGATATACATATACATAGATATATATTCCACAGTTTAATTCGAAGCTTGAATTGACAATTGTCGCATTTGTATTGCTCGAAGCAATGCAGAATATTTTATTGTAGTTCGGTACCTTATCACCAGCAAGCTATTGTTCTACACACCACATTTTCAATTTCTATTTTCTTCCAACAGTGTTCCTTAATATATTTTGGAATGATTATAAAATAATTATTATTATTTACCTAACAACACATAAAAAGTACAAAAATCAATCTAATAAAAATACAATTATAAATTTCATAAAAAAACATTAAAAATTTATAACTAAAGTTATACTATAGTAATTATTATATATTATTATATTTTAATTAATATACAGTACTAAAGTTGACAGAAATCATAAATATTTAACATAGTGTTATTTATATAACACTGAAAACATATTTTCTGTATAATATAACAATATATTCAAATAAAAAAGATTCAGGATTAAGTTCTGTATATATTTTATTTAAACATAGAGTTAATTGAAACGTCGATTTTTAAATAAAATATATACAGAATTTAACACTTTTAATATAATGAGTTCGAAAATTTTTGTTCTATATTATAAAAAATAAACTTTTTAAATCGTATCAAACTACTACACTTTGCTTTCAAAAAAATTTGCATCGTGACATATACCTTGGTAACAATACACATTTTTCTTTTCCTTCAATCAGTTATTCTAGAACTAACCCCATTTCGTTAATATTGATTTTAATTAATTTTAATCTGAATTTATTCTCGAGTTAGTAGTTAACCTCTGTTTATTATTACCAAAGATAATTTTCAACACGTTGATTACAAAAATTAAAAGTAAAATTATTATTGATGCTTCGTTTTTGCAAAAACTTTCATGTAAGCTGATAAAGCTAAAATTATTATGTAAATTTACAATTTTCTGTGTCAAATAAATCATTCAGTTTTTAGGATTTTAAATTTTAAAAATATATATTGTAACAATTTTCAACTTATGATTACAAAAAACATAAATAAAATTAAAATGAAAAGCTTTAGGTTTCAATTCTATTAAATTTTAATTAATATTCGACGTTTCGATATACTGCACATATATCAATGAGGGAAAATATATATATATATATATATATATATATATATATATATATATATAAATGAGATAAATAATAAACAAACAGAACATAGAAACAAATTACAAGGTAACAAAATACAAGTAACTAGTAACTTTATTCTAAATTTTTTTACTATGTAATTGAATATAGTTTTTAATAACAATTATTGATATATTTTTTTATTTCTACTATTTTATATATTTTTATAAAATAAAAATAAAAATGCATACACAACCAATTCGAATATAGACTACAAAAAGAGAAAAAGGAAAATAAATAGAAATTTGAAAATGGCGACAAATATATGATTTTATATGTATTGGATGGGCGCGCTGAGCGTGATTCTGAGATGATTGCAAACCGGAATAACGCAAACACACAATCAATCTCTATTTCCGTTTCAGATTTTCGTATTTGTTTTCACACTTTTATACCAAGACGCATCAGCCAAATAATGCAACATTTATTCTGGCTTCAAAATATATTTTTTTTCTATATGTTTCGCATTGATATTATTTACGTTCATATTTGTTATTATAATAATAATTTTTGTAATGCAATATAGTATAATTAAATATACACTGGAATTACCAAACAACGACATACTTTATATATACATATGCCGGGTGTTCGTTCGTTAAGATTGTATGGGCGTTTAACATGCATTTTCGATAACTTGCGATATACTTCTTTCTCAAATTAAATTCGGAGAAATACTTAGAATACTTTTCGATGGGGCATAAAAAGTTCTATAAGTCATAGTTTTGTGAAAAAAAAAATAAAAACCAAAAAATCAAAAAAAAAATTCTAGTGCCCAAACGGCACATGCTAGCAAATTAAAGCTAAAACCAAATTATATTTTAGAACTTTTTATGATCTATCAAAAAGTATTCTAAGTATTTCTTCGAATTTAACTCGAGAAAGAAGTATATCGCAAATTATCGAAATTGCATGTTAAACGCCCATACGAACTTGACAAACGAACACCCGGTATATATATATATATATATATATATATATATATATATATATATATATATATATATATATATATTTACACAATCACTTCTGGTTTTTATAAGGTTGAAATCTTTTAACACATTTTTTACAACATAGTAAAATTAAAAAGTATATAAAATTTATTTTATATTAATCTATATTTGTATAAAAATAAAGTGATATTTATCTCAAAATCTGTAAACAAAATTATAATATAACAAAGAATATTGTTACTGTGATAGTTAATAAATAATTAGATATCAGTATTATTAAACGTTACATGTAGAAAATATCAAGAAATAACTTATGAAGTTTATGTATTTTAGAATGATTTGTAAAGCAAAACACTATTAAACTTTCCATTAAATAATAAATTTTATTTTGTGCAAAGATTTAAAATTGATATAAAATGTTAGTATGTATATAACCATTTTACAAACTCACATAACAAATGTTTTAATTATTCGTTTTATATATATTACAAAAACATAATAACAAATCTTTCAGAACTCATTATATTAAAATAAAAAAGCTTTAGTGTAATTTTGTATTAAAATTCGATATTTCGATATATTAAATGTATATCATAAGCAGGAAAACAAGATATACAAATGACATAAATAATAAACAAACAAAACATAGAAACAAGTTAATAAATATAAAATTAAGCAGAAGCTTTTTTATTTTTATATTACAAAAAAATTTATGAACACAAAAGTGAATTATTTATACTGTAATATTCTATATAACTATAAATGTAATTGCAACTCTATATAAATATTTTTAATTAATTACATTAATTATTTTATGTATGTAAAAAAAACAATTTTCATTCTATCAATATCTACACAATTACTTGTTCATTTAAGCATAAAATAGCCGTCAAGCGCATCAAACATCAAAAAATAAATAAAAACACTTCATCAAGCCAACAGCAAGTGGATAGAAAGTTTTTTTTATGAAAATCGTTTCGTCCACACTGGCAGAACGCAACTTTCCTCATACTTGTGTCGCTGGCGTCCATTAAAAAGTCATTAAACATCATCTCTAGCAATTACAAACTTAGACCGGTTGAAGCCGTGCTGGAGCCGGTGCGTTGTGGCGTCCTGCTGACGCTATCCTGCAGTGAGAGACGCTCATTCTCCCCGTCCTTTTCAGGCCTGCGGGCGCCGCGCTGAAAGCCACACCCCCCCCTCCACCTTAGCCTGAACGCCACCGAAAAAGATGGGGGGACTGGAGTTTGTTTTACTTTCAGACCGACTTTATTTTAACTCTGACTAGTTTTTTGCTCGGCTGCTTAAGCCTGACTCTGTTTTCAGAATGGAAGAAAGAAGAACCTGGGTAATGGACTTAAAAGTGATTTGATATTTTGATACTGAAGATTAGTAACTTGTAATTTATATTATTATAAGTATGAAATTCTTAATAAGACTTATTGTTATTATTATTGCTTAGGATGAAACAAATATTCTACATTTAAACTATTATGTAATATGATCTAATATATTATTTGATAAAGCCAAATAAAAAAATGATTAGTTTGAAAGCATTAGTACAAAGCATTGTTAACTTAATCAATAAGTTAACTAGGACTAGATTGTCAACTGTCTTTGAACCGCCTTATTGATTGGTCAGTTAAGTTAACGAATTGATCAACTTACAAGGCATTTAACAATGCTTTATGCAACCAGATCTAAGTTATATAACTTTAATTTTACTTATGTATTAACTGCTGATAGTTGACAGCTCCCTTAACTGTTTTAAAAACTATTGTAAAAACTGAAAAATTATTTAATATACTATTTGCAATACAATTATTAAACAATAAAATACTTTTTAGAACTTATACTTTAATGAAATAAAGCTTTAGATTTAAGTTCGGTAGAAAACATATTTCAGTAAAAAATTATTGTTTTTTTTTTCAATTTTAGTATGAAACAAAATGCCCGATTTCATGAACAACATAGTAAATAAGTAGGAATGTAAGTACGTTTATTCTTATAATAACTGTACTATAAATAGTAATTAAATTTACTAGATGAACAAATTAACCGAATAAATTACTAGGCCAAATATCATGTAATAAATTGTACTCTAGAAATAAGTTCATAGTCTACAAATTCTGTTTCAGTATAATGTCCTACAAATTCTCTTTGTCATATGCTTTGTAGTTTTTGCTTCTGTCACGATTTTTATCGTGTTATTGAAGATATTAAAAGTTATTTTGATGAATCTCAAAATTCGCAATAGTTATTTATTTTAAGTTTTTTTTTGTGAAATGAAATTTATTTGTAAAGTAGCTTTGATGTTAATTAAACGCGACCTAAACATATGATTATAAATACATAATAGTATAATTTTATTTTAATATTCCGGTTATACTTACATCATTTTAAGAACATAAAATAATAATAAAATTAATTTTCAAATAAAACATATATTGAAAATCAAAAATATTTGAGCAGAAGCAACAATTATAAACAAACGCTGAGCTATTGAGTAAATTTGGTTTTGGGAAGAAGTCCTTAAATAAATATGAAATTAGGTACAAGCGGTTTATAATCGTTTAAATCTCATCAGTAAATTAACTTGCATAAAGTACTCCATTTTGGATGGGCTGGCGGGCCTCCTGAGATATGTTAAATCCAAGATCGCTTCAAGTTGGCTGTTGCTGCTGCTTGCCACGAACTTTGCTTCTCAACTTATACACATATACTCGTATATATCGTTCACGTTCGTCAACTTTTACTCAAAGAACTTTAACACTTAGCCAAAGTCATTAAATCAATTATTTTCATCTTATTTCTATTACTGATATTTACTGTATTATTCGTTATTAATTATTCGATATATATATTAAATTCTCTTTGTGTTCAAATTAAAATTATAAAAGAATTATCAATCACAATTTAAATACAATCATTATAATTTGTAAAATATTTAAAATTTGTTTGCAGAATTGAGTTCAACAATTAAATAATTCAAAAAATAGAAGCACAAGAAATTTACAAAGAAAAAGATAACATCAATCAGTGTCAAGGCACTGATTTAAATAAAATCTGGTTTCCTTTAATTAATAAATTATTTTAAAAAATGTAATCTAGTTGCTTGTATTTTTTACCTAGTAACATGTTTCTATATGTTGTTTGCTTATTATTATTTATATATATTTTGCTGATGATGCTATACGTGTAATATATCGAAACGTCAAGTTTTAATTAAAAATATAACAAAACATCACTTTAAAGCTTTTCAAAATTTAATATTAGTTTTTATATTAGTAAAAAAGCAATTTATTAATAATAAAATAAACATATAAAGTCAACATTATAATATTCAATTGGCAAATGAAAAAAAAAATGTATAGGATATGTAACATTAGTTGAGCCATGCACGGTGATAACACATCCGAAAATGTTCCCAATGGGAACTCTTGTTCCATGTGGCTGTAACCAGGACTTGCCTGCCTCTTTCGCTGGCGAAATGATCAATAAACTCTCGCGTTTTCGCTATATATGTGTGTGTGAGTGTGTGCGTGTATATAGCTCGTAGGCAATGGCAGAGTGTGCCTAGCGACTCGACGTCGCTGTTGGCATGACAACGAGAGGGGGGCGGGGGGCTCGCATCCACAACACACACATACACACCACCACCAGCAAAACGAATTTTCCATCCAAAGCGATTCGCAACCCAGCAGGGCCTATATGTTGTTGATGTTTTTAAAATTATTGCATGGCTGACGAAAGAAAATGTTACCGCGAGGAAAACAAATGCAGCAGCCTGTATGATTACTTTCAGCTGGATCAAATAATTTGATCCTAGCTGGATCTAAAAGTGATACTAGTTTTATTTTTTATATTTACAAAAACTTTTTTACTTTTTTTGAATAATATGTTTGTAATATTTGTGTATTCTCTCCATAACTCACGAATTTTGACCAATAACGACTCTTTAAAATTTTAACTTTAAAAATCGTAAAATTTGAAGATACTTAATTAACTTTAAAAGCCAATAATATTAACAGTAGATTGATAAGAAAAGCAATAAAAATTTAAAATGAAAAAAATTACATCAATCAGTTTAAAGGCACTGATTTAAATAAAATCTAATTCCCTTTAATTAAGTTATAAAATTTTGTAATATAGTTAGTCGTATTTTGTTACATAGTAATTTGTTTCTATTGATAGAAATCTTGCACTTATCAAAATTATTTTTAAATACCATTCATAGAAAAAGTATTGTGTTCTATTCACCCTAGTGAGTTTTAGCAATCTTAACATGTTGGTTCAATAATATACTATAATTTTAATAATTTTTGTTCAATAAACTTGTTAATAATATAAACAGTAATTAACCGATATGTATAATCTTTGACTTTGGGTCAAAACGCATCCTCGCAACCAAAAAAGTAGCGAACCCATTATAATGAAAATAAAAACAACCGATTAAAAATGTGTAATAATAAAAATTTATCAATTATATATAAAAAAGGATTAGTTTATAAGACACACGTAGCAATTTCTCAGGAGTCAAGTTTAAATTTTCATAGTTTGCAAAATATTCGAAATTTATTAGAAAAAATAATATATTTCAAAATAAATATTAACTAAAAACTAAAATGATAAACTAACTTAGGTTAGATTTAGTATGTTGCTAACATAAAAATATTGTTCAATTTATTGCTAAGAATAAAAGAATCACAAAAGATTTATATAAAATCTGGCTTCCTTAAATTAATTTAGTTACTTGTATTTTGTTACTTAGTAACTTGTTTCTATTATTTGTTTATTTAATATTTCCGTCAAAATTTCCGTAAAAATTAAAAAAATTGTCTTTATATAGTAACGGAAATTAAATCAAAATTAAAATAATTTCAAATAATATACAAGTATCGATTAAATAGCATGTGTTAAAATATAGTAATTTCATTTGCAACTAATAACAAATATAAATACAAAATTTAAAATAAATGCATAATTCTGATTATAGATAAATATCTACTTTTAAATAATTGACTTTATTGTTAAAAATATTTCATGTTCATTAGATTCATTTCCTATCGTTTCTGATGTTATAGATTCTATGGTTATAGGATACTACTTATTATAATAACCAATTTCGCACAGAAATACCTAAAAACTTACCTTTCACACTAGTGGAGCCATCTGTACAATGATGTCCAATTCCATATTGGACGTCATTACATCTGTGTAATAATAATTAAGCGAAAATTTTGATATTCTATCGATATTTTTCGATTATTAGAATGAATTATTAATGATAAATAGTATTTCTGTTTACAACAAAATTTTGTACAGTATTTTCTGTGTTTTAGAGATATTTACAAGTAAATCATTGTTTTCATCAAATACAAAATTGGAGTTAATAAGTTTTACCTTTAAACCAACGATATATATATAAAATTTAGTATAATTAATCGGTACTAATATATTTATTAAAATAACAAAACTATTACCATTCTTAAATTTAATTTTAATTAATTTAGTATATGAACATAACTTGAGATCCACGTACGCGTATAGGTCCGGGTTCGAATCCCGCTTGGTACATGGATATTTTTAATGTTTTTGTATCGTCCAAACTACTTTGAAAAAATTAATAAAAAAAATGTGCTGGCTGAAAGTCATATCAACTCTGACCAATACACGTGTTGAAAAAATAAATCTTAGAATAAAAATAAATAAATACAAAAAAAAAAAACTTTAGGTTGAAGTTCTGTTTAATTTTATATTAAAATTCAACGTTTCATTATACTAAACGTGTATTATCATCAGAAAAAATATATACAAATATCATAAATAATAAACCAAACAAAACATAGAAACAAGTAACTAAATTACAAAATATTGTAATTTATTAATGAAATAAAACCAGATTTTTTACTATGTTAAATAAAAACAATTTATAATAACATAAATTTATTGTATTAAATTTATCAAACATTCTTAGTATAATGTAATTCACAATACATTATCTATTATATAAATATCTTAATAATCAATTCACACAGTACAAATCCTTTGTTTTTATAATTAATACAATCACAAAACAATAATATAAAAAAAAAACAAATCATCAAGTTGGCGGTCGTTTTAGTGCTTTTCTAATAAGCGACCAATCTTCTAGAATATCTTGTTGACTTAACATATAAACAATATACGGTCCGGAAACAGTAACGGCCTTCCGACGCGGTCCACTATTTCGAGAACGCGAACGTGAACTCCATTCACCGAGTTCGGACCAATTTAATTCGACATTTTGACGATCTTCTTCTAGACGTCGAATTTTATCCATTAGTTCACTGTGCAGCCAGTCCCAAGCTAATTTTTTCTCACTCTGAAATGACCAGATAATTAAATACCTTATAACTATTAAACGAGTAATTTTCTATATTTACAGCCATCAACAGCCAAGATGGCTGTTCCTCAAAACTGACAACATGTGTCTTCGCTCTCTGTGTTTTCAAAATTTTAAATTTCAATTTATCTTCACATTAAAACAAGAAATATGTTAATCCGTAATTTAAATAATACAAAAAATGAACACAATAACAATCTGTACATAATTGACATTATATTTTATGTAATCTGACGCACATTGTCTCAATGTACTGAATTTAACAAAAAACCATGAAGATACTGAAGATGGCTGCCCATTAAGGAGCCGAAATGTCTATTTAAAAAAACATTTTTATTTTAAAAAATAATAAACGAACAAATACTACCAAGAGGAAAATATTTGTTATTTGTTTTTTATTAAACTGTTCCTGTCACAATCCTTCAAAAATATATAAATTTCCAAAGAACCAAAATTAAAGAAAAATGAGAAATTATGTTTGGATAAGAATGTTCAGAGGAGGCTGATTTTGGGAAAATGCAAAGGGTTTGTGCCACATCCTTTTGGGTACATGGCGTGATTGTGCATGTATGTTAATTTTATCTTAAAAACGACTCTAATGATTTTAATGAAAAGTGGTAAATCTACCTTAGCGATTTAACTAAATCTCAATTTTAAAAAATCATTTACAATAATAAAATAGTAATTTTAAAATTCATTTTTGTCACAATAACTATTTTAACAAATTACTAAATTTATTTTCATGGCAATATGACATAATATATTTTTGTACTGTATCATTTGTAGAACAAGTTTTAAAGTATATATTAAATTTTCTAATTCTGTGAACAACAATAACAGATTTATTTTAACGAGTTTAAATTCAGGATATGTAACCAATAAAAATATTGATTAAGGGTTAACCAGTATCGAGAACTATATTTTAAGATCAATTTTTGTTCTTTAACCAGTTTTTTTTTATTTTATATATTCTAAAGCAGTTTTAACGGGTTAATTTTTCGGTTAATTGTATAAAATAATGTATACATTTTTTGTCAAACTGAAAGTTTATTTTTGTATTTTAAAAAAATATGTGACCAAATAGTAAAATTATTAATAATTATAAATATTTATTTTCAGAAAATCAAAATTTAACCATAGGTTATAAAAAAATTCCTTAATTTAGAAATAAAAATCCAATTTCGTTTATCTGCTTTAAAATTGTTTAAAGATGAATGTGTGCAGACGCCGTTTTTTGGTAACAACAAAAAAACCGGTAACATTTGTTTCGGTTATTGGTTACCGTTTTTTAAGAATTTTAAAATATCGGTTAAAGTTATGGTTAACGTTTACAAAATATTTACAAAAATATTGGTTAACTGATTTATTTTACCGGTTTCAAATCGAGACCAAATCAAACATAATATTCTTTCTATACTATTAAAGGGGCAATTATTAAATATTTAAAGAATCCAGTCTCTCTTGAACGAACAAAGCTTGGTCTTCCTGATTAACATATATATAAAAAAAAAAATACAAACCTCAAAATTTTGCCTGGCAGCTTGTTCCTCGGCATGAAACTTATTGTTAATGTTTTCTAATCTATAATTTCGTAAAATTCCAGCAACCTCCGTACGAATCTTCATATTATCCTGTAGTGTCTGTAACCTTCCTAAATATTCCTGTGACCGTCCACTTTTCACTTCGGAAAGCTGCTGTTCGACTTGTTGAACTTTTTCGCGATATAATTGTTCCCTTATTACGTTCGATTGTCGTTCCAAGTCGGCGAGAATTTCCATACATTCATTGCGTCGCATTTCGCATTCGGATTCGTCCATTTCGGAACTATCCTCCGAATCGGCCTCTTCGTCACCTTCACTAGAGTCTCGGCCCCCTTCGCCATCATGACTTGAACCGGAATGATCGGATTCCACGCCCGAAACGTCGCCCTCACTTTCTTCACCACCGCCATTGTTATGTGTCACTTTCATCGGCGACATGCCCGCTTGCTAAACATAAAATAATTTTAATCAATAAATATAGATCAAAATTACAGTAATTTAGCTGTAAATAGATAGTAATTTTACCTACTTCTATGTTCAAATTGATACACATTCTGATATAATAATATAACAAAAGCAAGATTAAATTAAAATTCTGTTATTTAGAATTTATGTCAAATGAATGAATCCTACAAAACGTTTACTTATGTTAGCAAAAAAAATTAGGTTAGTAAAAACAATCGTATAAAAGCCTGTATACATTCATTAAAACTAAATTAATCAAGTAGCAAAAAGTATATAAATAATAGTTGTACTTAAATACAAAAACCTAATAAGGTACTTGATTCGCAAGTTTATACTAGAAATTCAATATTTAAAAAGTATTTGGTAATTTTAATTAGGTTGGAATCTAGTATTTTATATATAAAACAATAATTTTCGATGCAAATAAACATAACCTTCAAACTTACTTGGTGCTGTTACTGGTAATACAAAGTTTATAATTTATTAAGTAAATAGAACATTACATAACGCACGATTTATGTAATTTTACTTTTGTAAAAGTATAAAATAGAATTATACAAACATACTTTGTAATTGACGTAAACAAGACAACAAAAGCCCAAAAGCGACGCAAAACCAAGGCAGCAGTGTTGCCAACTGTGAAATCAGAAAATTTAAAAATATTTTATATAAAATTTATTCTACAAAATCGAAGTCAGTTCATTCAAAAAAATCTTTTATATAATAATTTACTTAAAAAAGTCTTCCAAAATTCTTTGTAATTCGCTGTTTTTGCATTTTTATTTATATACTGTTATATAAACATAAATACCAAATAAAATAACAAATATATTTTTATTTAGTAAATTTAATAAAGATTAATTTAAATATTGAAACATATTTTTCATTAAATTTTTAAATCATTTTAATTATTTTATTTAATTCATAAAATAATAGCAAATAATTATAATGAAAAATTATACTTTTGGTTTAAATATATATAAATTAAAATAATAATGAAAAAAATTAATATTTGTTTAAATAAAATATTCATTTGAACGAAAGAGCTAGTGGGTATTTATCGTATTTATCATAATTTATAATTTAGGGTAAATGTAAAAAAACAAACAATGTAATAGTTTAAAATTTATTTGTATATTACGCCATATCCCTAAAAAGAATATATCAAATAGATAACATAATAAAAATTTATTTCATTAAAGAATGAACAACAGCTTTAGTATTCAATGCTTTTAAATCTGTATAAGTTTGTCCCGTTCCCACGAAAACGATTGGCTGCCCGGTTATATACGTCATAGAAATGGCTGCACCGACTTTATCATCAATCGTATCAAATTTTGTCAATACAATTCCATCGATAATATGCGGATTTGAAGACGAACTGTAATCAGCTAACGCCTGATTAAATTTAACGAGTTGATCAACAGCTTCGTTACCAACTAAGGCTTCGCCGACGAAAAGAACCAAATCCGGCTCATTAACTTTAATTAATTTAGCTAATGCGCGCATTAACGGCTCGTTATCCTGCATACGACCAGCTGTATCAACTAAAACAACATCTATCACGGAATCTTTCGCAAACTTTATGGCTTCCATTGCAATTCCGGCTGCGTCTTTACCATAACCTTTTTCATACAGCTGGACCATTTGACGTCCCCCATGCTTTTCCGGCGGATGTAAATGATTCAAATGGCGTGTATGCGTGCGCAATTGTTCAACTGCGCCCGCGCGGAAAGTATCACAAGCTGCGATTAATACACGTAAATTATTTTCAATTAGCCAAAAACAGATTTTCGCTAAATTTGTCGACTTTCCTACTCCGTTTACTCCGCAAAAAGTCATAACATATGGCCGACTTTGACGTTTCGCTTCCAAGCAATCGCGTAGAATGTCTACACGACGTTTTGGCGATAAAATTTGAACTAAAGATTCGGTTAAAGTTGTTTTGATTGTAGACGCAACAGATTCAAATGTGCCCAAGACTTTACCCTCTAATTTGGCTGCGACAGATTCGCACAATTTTGACGCAATATCCGTAGCGACATTTTTCGTAATTAGATGATCTTTGAATTTGTCTAGAGCTGGTTGCATTACTTCGGGTGTTAGAGATTTAGAACCGACTAATCCACGGAATAATGAGAACATTCCACCTTTCGCAGGTTTCTTTGGGTTTTGTTTTTTCTGTTGAACTACTTCCTCCTCCTCCTCTTCGGAGCTGTATTCTTCTTCACTGCTCGATTCAACTTCAAGATCTTTAATACCGCCTTGCATTGTGCCAACCATCTGCAGAAAAATTCGTCATATGTTAATAAAATTACTAAACATAATTTATTAGTCTGTTTTCTTACTTGTGTATTGGCGTTGGAGAAATTGTCCGTGTCTTGTGGTTTGTCAGTGGTACGTTCTAAGGATTTTAGATCTTTCGTATTGCCTTCACCTTCCCACACACGCGGTTTTTTGCCAACTTTCTCGCTCGATGGACTCTTGGGACTTTTCCTTTAAAATTATATGAAATAATAAGAAAACTAAATTGAAATTATAAATTTAAAACTTACGGTTTGTCAACTGATTTCTTTTTACTCATTTTTTGAGCAAATTTCATTCGATTTGCTTGAATTATATCTTCGGCACTACTTCCATTAGTTTTCGGTGATAATTGTGGAGAAACATTATTTTCTGAACTTAATTTTTCGTTAGATTCAACTATAAATGCATCAGTTTTGATTATTTCATGATTAAATTTCAATAATTTTTCTCTCCTGCATCATATAATCGAAAATTGAATTACCTTTGTCGGAAAATCCAACTCCCTTTTTCTTTTGTTGTTTCGTAGGTTTTTCTTCACCTTTTCGTTCAATCATCGAAGCAACATTTTTCTTAGATTTTGCAGATTCCTCAAACGTGCGCATTTGCTTTGGAATTTTCGCTTGGACTTTGCCCCATTCTTCGGACAGCTGAAGAACCGATTTAAAACTGTCCAAGAAACTATATTCGTAAAAATGACTGCCATTGGTTAATTCGTTTTTATATTTGTCGCGAAACTCTAAATGAATATCATTTAGAAATTTATCGACGTAGGAAAGTTGTAGAATTTTTTGATAAGCCACAACAAATACCAATTCGAATTCATTGTCTAACTTATACTGTAATGTTAGACCATTATGATCATACGTGTTATTTCCTGTACGTTCCTAAAATAAATTTTTTATATTATATACATAAAATTATTTTGAAGGTTAGAATTTTGACAACCGATTTGACATATGTCAAATACATTTTTGTAAAGTATAATATTAAAATAAATTTATAAAAATACTAAATACGCAATAAACAGGTTAATTGCGCATGTAAATTATGCTAATTTTGTCCCAATTATAAGAATGCTTAATATTCATAAGCAAAACTACGAAACAGAATATCTCATATTATTAATAATGTATTGGTCAGAAAAATGAATATTATTCCAAAATTAGTTATTGAATAAGTTTTATAATAATGCGTATTAGGTAAATACTGAACATATGTTGTACTAACCTGTAAAATAACACTGCGAATTAAAGCATTCACAGATGGTGTAAATAATTGCGATGTACCTTGGAAACACCATAGCACTATACCGCCTTTACTAAATATTGTAAATAAATCTAACATTATCTAAATATAAAAATATATAATGTAAAAAATTAAATAATACAAATTATAACTTCAATCACACGTTGTCAAAATCACAAATGGAAATTTGTCTGGTCGATCCAAATCATTCATACGTCAAAAGTGCAATGCTACCAATTGTCATTTGTAAGAAATCGAAGCAGATCGGACAAGTTTAATAATACCAAACAAAAATTACTTATTTTCGTAATTGTTTTGTAAAATATTTTAATATTTATATAATATTTACGAAATTATTATAAATAAAATATAAAATTTTGCATAAAAAAAAAAACTAAAATACAAATAAAAGTAAAACAGAAAACTGCTTATCGGCCTGAAATGTCAAAGTGACACGTGCCTGTCATGTTTCGTTAATAAATATTATAAATAATTTAATCTAAAAAATATTACAATGGAAGAAAAAGCCATACATTGTCAGCATTTCGTTATGCGTAAAAAACGTTTCTGTCGTATGACAGTTAAATCAGGTTATGATTTTTGTGGAGAACATCAACCAAAAGTGGAACTGGAACAAACAGATGAAATTAATCAACAGAATGATCCAAGATTACGAATTCCGTGTCCATTAGATAGCAAACAGTAAAGTTTTCAAATACTTTAATATTATAATTCATAATATACATTTTCATATTTGTTTTTTATTGTAGTACTTGCTATGCCAGTAAACTGGCTAAACATTTAAAGAAATGCAACGCGAAAAAAGAAACAAAATTACCTTATATTGTATATCAAGTTAATGTAGAAAGTAATAAAAATGGTGAAGATACTGATAGAAAATTATCGAACGTTCATGCAAGGCAGATTTTGGAAGTTATATCTAAAGTAAATCAACTTTATGCAGGTAGAAAATTAAGAATTATTATAAATATCAATAATAATACATAATAACATTACAGATTTTATCGAAAGCAAAGTTAGAACACAAATTCTACACCATGATATATTAACAGATGAACTAAATAAATCCGAATACGGCACAACCACACGAAAACACTTAATACAAACTTCATCGTTAATCGAACATTTAAATCGATCGAATTTAATCAAACCGAAAACTTGTTTTGTCGAATTTGGTGCTGGAAAAGGACAATTGAGCTTTTGGGTTTCAAAAGTTATTAAATCTGAGCTGGATACATCAGTTTTACTGGTAGAAAGAGCTTCACTGAGACATAAATTAGATAATAAGTTAGATAAAAATGAAAATAATGTTTTTCGAATTCGAGCTGACATTGCTGACTTAGTTTTAAATGAAGTTGAGTGTGTTAAAAAGAGCGAGAAAATTGTTGGACTTACTAAACACTTATGTGGCGAAGCTACTGGTATAATTTTTCTACTAGAAACAAATATACTGAATTTATATTTTGTTGTATTTTATGATTTCTTTCAGATTTAGCTTTGAGATGTTTGAAAAACTGTATCGATAATGGTACTTGTGTTAGTGGATTAATTATGGCATTTTGTTGTCATCATCGTTGTCATTGGTCAAACTATGTTGGAAAACAATTTTTCAACGTAAGTTATATATTATTATATTCGTCTTGGCTTGATATATTCATTATTTCTTTAAAAATCTAATATTTTGAGTCTTGATTCGATGCTTTTTCAGTAATAGAAAGAAAAAATATATGTATATAATATTACAATTTATATTATATTACTTTTTTTTTAAATTACAAATTGCAATTGGAAAACTAAACCAAGTGACAAATTTGGATGTTTTGAGTTAACGCCATTTTTCGAAACTAGATATTAAAATATGTTAGAAGAAAAATTAGTTAAGTGATACCTTTAGTAATTGAAACCGGAAAATTATATTCTCTTATAATTTACATTGAGTTTTAAAACTTTGTGACCTGTCTTTCTCAAAACTTAAAAAATGTCACTTGACTTGGTTATCCTCTGAGCCTCTCAATTGTAAAAATCTTTAAAAATACTTTATATGAGAGGCATCATGAATATAGGTAAAATGTTTAGGGAAGACTAATTTCGGCAAACAGAGTTTGTGCCATACTGAAAAGAATTAAATTGGATTTTGAAACAAAAAGAAACATATCTATGAACTAATTTTGCAAACCAACCAACCAAATTAATTAAATTAGATATACATGTAGAATTATGAATGTTTTAATGTTTTCTTGTAGAATAACAATTTAACAAAAACAGATTTTGACATTATATGTGGTTTAGTAAGTTGGGCAACATGTGGCTCGGGAAAAAGTCGAGAGTACAGGAACAATGAAGAAAATCGAGAACAAAATTTGAAAAATTCCGAAAATTTTAATGATAATTCTGTAGAAAATAACGAAGAAAAATTAAGGTATATTCTATATGTGATATTTGATTTTTTTTTTTTTATTAATTATCAGTTATTTTCCAGAGTCACGGACATTTGTTTAACACGTGAAGAAAAAGAAACAATTGGTTATAAGTGTAAATTACTTATAGATTATGGTCGATCATTATTTTTGGAAAATAATAATTTTAATTGTCAATTATTTTATTATGTTGATCAGAAAGTTACATTAGAAAATGTATGTATTGTCGCTGTTCAAATGTAAATAAAATTTATATTCTAATTTTGTAAAAATTATGTTATTTTTTGACAATAAAATTAAAATTTTAAAACAATATTTGTTTTATTATATTCTCAGTTTATTCTATATACTTTATCAATACTTATTAGAATTTGATTTGATTTCAAACTTTAAAAATCTGTTTAATTATCTGATAATCATTTTTTTGTTTGGGATAATTATCGATATATAATTAAATATTATTAAGCTGCTAAATAATATGTTAAGTAACAAATCGAACAAATCTAGTAAGTTTCTTTTCAAATTTAATTTTTATGCTCAATTAATATGAAACAATTTACAAAATAATCACTAGTAATTTATTAGAAGTATTATTAACTTTTAAACTAAATTCCCGATGAGCTAGAAACTTGAAACTTTAAACATAGCTCAGAATTGGATGACAATGCAATATTAATTAATAAAAAATATAATTAATTCAGTAGGTTAAAGTTAAACAAGACTAAAAATCAGAAAATAATTATTTAAATAAAAAAAATTAATATACCTACCACGTTTTTAAAACGGACTAAAAAGTATAAAATAATTTCTCCTATAGCCAAATACAGATTTATAACCCCACAAAGATTCGGATTTCTGACCCCATACAAATTGTCCTGAAAATTTGTGATTGTGAATTTTTAATAGCTATGACAGCTACTCCCTACACTTCTTATTATTTTCTATTGCATGCGTCCCACGTTTTTCGTATTAAATCTTTGTCTTACAAGTATTGTCATAGCTATTTAAAATTCACAATTACAAATTTTCAGGACAATCTGTATTGAGTCAGGAATCTGTATGGGACTAGGAGAAATTATTTCATACTTTTAGTCCGTTTTAAAAAGTGATATATTAATTTTTTTATTTAAATAATTATTAAATTTATTAACATCTGAAAACAATTAAAATTTATTATAAAATTTCAGGTTATTCTGTTTAATTTTAAGTTTACTAAAATTCCACGTATATCGCCAGGGAAAAATATATATAAATTACAAATTAATAAACAAAACAAGTCAAATTAATTAAATTTATATTTTCAGATGATGATATCTCTATTTAATGAAATATTTAGCATTTCATTTGTAAATAAACATCAAATTATCGATAATTAATTTGTCAAATGAGATAATAAATCGCAAGTTTGATTTTAATTATTTACAAAAATTATTGCGCAAAAATTTAAATATGGAATATAATAGATTTATATAAAAAATATACCATTTAAATTTCAACATTAAATAAATACAAACGTACTTGAAATTTTCATAAGTATACATTACTCTTTTAGTTATATAATTAAATTTTATTTGGGTTTTCGGTGACTTTCTTCTTTCGTAATAAAATACTTAATATTAACTCATTTAAGATTGTATGAAATATTTTGCACTATTTCTACGAACTTATATATTTTTTGTTGTTATTTTAAATTAAAAATTACAAAATAGAAATTACGCAAAAATCAACTCGTTCTAAAACTTTTAACGAAATGATTTGTTGAATTAAACTCTCACTTTATTGGTAATGCAATTTTTTTTTTAATTTTGTTTATTTTGGTTTATGTGTATTTATATACAATGTGATTCATGTAAGCGGAAATATCTAAAAAAATTTAATATTTGGTTTGACACAATTTCTGTTGATAATTGTATCCTAAAAATTACAGGTAAATATTAAAATTTGTAATAAAAATAAGTGAAAATCATCTACATAAACATAGAAAATTTATTAAGAATTTTATTAATTATTACTAATAGAGAACAGAGTTGTAAAAAAAACAAATAAAATAAAATAAATTTGAAAATATTTTCGTTCAGCAATATTAAACTTAAGTATAACATAGTAAAAAATCTTTCAGAACTTATTATTTTAAAATAAAACTGTCTCAGGTTAAAGTTCTGTATTAATATTTATTTAAAATCTACGTTTCGACGAAACTGAACGTCCCTCTACATCATGATCAATGATACAAATGAGATTACTAGGTAACAAATAAGTAATTAGATCACAAAATTTATATAAGTATTTTTAATTAATGGAAGCCAAAATTTATTTAACTCAGTGTCTGCACAGTGATTGATGTTATCCTTTTTTTTTTTATAAAATTTATTGCTTCTCTTATCAATATGCTGCTAATATGGATTGGTCTAGTAATTATTACAGTATCTTCAAATTTTACATCATTAAGATATTTTAACGTATTTGGCTTTCATTAATTAAAAAACTATAAATTTTAAATAAATATTAATACAAAACTTTAACATTAAGTAGTTTTATTTTAAACTTAAGTATATTTATTTATTATTTTCAGTAAAACGAGAAAAGTTTTTTGCTTAGACTAACAGTAATATATATGTATATAAATAGCATTTTAATTAACAATTTATTTGCTAAAGAACAAATTTGTATATTAATACAATTTAAATGATTAAATTTAGATTAGTAAACAAACAAGTATGTTACATCAGCGAAAGAACAAGGAAAACTATATTGAGGTTAAAAAAGTAAGTACTTGTTAAACAATATTGTTAAATATTTCTTTTCTTCCTGTAAGCAATGCAAGTAACATCATTGAAAGTAAAAAGAAATTATTGTAGCATGTAATGCTATCCCCTCTCATCATTTTCACATTAAGGTACATTAAATTCCAGCCAATTGCAATGTTATATTGTTGTTTATATTTGAAAAGCGCTAACACGGTTTTTATTACGAAAAGATACTGCAAGAGGTGTGTGTTTGTGTTCGGTTAGTGCAAGCCTAGCAAATTTGACTAAATAGTTTAGAATTAAAAATGGAACAATTAAAAAATATTTTCTTCGGTTTATGTATAATTTTTGTAGTGAATAATATTAGTGCCGATAATAATACTACGACAGAACAAAATTTTAATTTTACTTCAATTAAAGAAAATAAAAATATAAGTGATAGTCATAGTTTGAACATTGCACTACTGGATATTCATAATAGTGGTAAGTATCATAATTTCTGATGCATTTTTATTTGTAAAAGTTTTATTATTACAACTACGAGTTGATTAGAAAATTGGAAATTTAGAATAAAAATAAGTGTAATTTACCAAAATTTTGAGCACATTAAATTTTTAGAAATCAAATCTGTAAATTTAATATTAGTTATGCATAAATATTTATAGAAAACCTTCAAATGTATTTTATAAATAAATGTATCATAAAATATTTTATTTACTAACATTTATGTAAAATATGTTTTATGAAATTATGCAGGTGTGATAATTAACGTTAGAGAATTTTTCAATTGATAGAATAAGTTCTGGAAGGCTTTTTACTTGATTAATTTATTTCTATTAATAATTTTACATTACATTTTTTTTTTTTCAATTTAAAAATAAACTATCAAAAATTTGTACTAATTTATCACAAAATTAGTGTTATGTTTAGCATGCAAAAATACAATAAAAACTTGTTAACTGTCATAAATTTAATTTTTTAACTGCAATAAAAGCAACTGCATTTTGAAAAACTAAAACCGTGCATTTGCGTTATTTTTTCACAAGTTAGTAAGTAGTTTGATACAGAATTACTAGTTTTTTCTATTACACTTATTTCGACATATATAGAAGCTTTAATCTCTAAATTCAGTTATAATATTTAGCAATTAATTTATAATGTAAATATTATTATACAATATAATATTTGAATATATTTTCTGAAATTACAGAAGTAAATAAATCAAAATCAATAACGCAGAGAGAAATTGTTCAAAATTCAAAAACAATTGAATTACCAAAGTCAAATGATGATGTTCGTTTGTTTTTACCACCTGATATATCAATCATCTTGGAAGCCATGGAAAGTCTACAAGATGAAATTTGTAAAGAACACGTATTTTTGACATTACAAGCATTAAATCGAAGAGAAAAATGGGCATTACAGAGTAAGATTTTTTTTTTATTTGAAATTTACGATAATGGTAAACTTTCTTATCAAATATATGATGTTTTGTTTAGTACGAAATATAAAAATAATATTGTTTTATTATTATTAAATTGAAGTTATTTAATAAATATTAAAATAATTATAGTTACATATTAATATAATATGTTATCATGGAAATAATGTAATCATTTTTATTAAATATTATTCAACAACTATATTATGATATTTATTACTCATTAGAATAAAATTTAGTTTTACAAAATTGTTTTGTATTATAGCAATGGCTATTATTCACCAGTTATTTCAAATGCAATTTTTTGATTAGTCACAAAATATTGAGTGATAAACTTTCAAAATTTTCATTGGTTAAAAACTGTTGAGTAATAATAGAAAAATTCACTGGCCTGAGAAATGAATTAATGGTCAAGAAACGCATATATATATATATATAATGAATACATTATTTAACAGAAATAGAACAATACATTTACTTAAAATTATTAAATCATTAAATATATTATTAATCAATTTTCTTTTGTTTATAAATTATGTATTGTGTATATTTTTATAATATTTTATTTAAAGATTTAAGTATCAGTTATAAAAATAATGTCGAAATTCTGAACAAATGCATTGTAGAATTTGTTTCCACTTACTCGAGAACTATAAAGCACTCTGTAACGTTAGAGTTCTGACCAGAATTCCACCAATAATACATTAAAAAGATAAATATTATATGAAAGATGATAGGAAATATTACAGTACATACCTATTATTACTATAAAAGTAATACGGAAAAATTAATATAAACACATAAAAGCTAGATACCTATTTAATTCAGTTGACAGTATATTTGAGTGCGTGTGAATTTTACAAATTAATATAATTTATAAATCATAGTAAAAAAAGACCTCCTACAATTCAAAGTATTGGAGAAAATTATCAATATATATTCATCTTGATTGTTGAGGAACTGTAAACACAATAATTTTATTTAAAAAATTCTAGTTTTCAAGGTCGATAAATATACTCGTAAAAATGCATTTCTTGCATTTACAATTAATTGTTAAATACATATATATTTTATGATTTAACTGATTAATGATCATGCGAATTAACTAAATATGAACTTAAGTTTATTATTACAACGGTAACAAATCTATTTCTAAATTTAACTTTAATATAGCACTTAAAATATGATGATTAATAGTTAACATATATTAATTTTATTACAACACTTTTTTAATGATTTATTGTTTGATAGTAACATAAAAATTAAATAATATGGGTAAATCCTGATTCAAATTGATATAAATTTTTATTTAATATTAACATTGAAACAATATATACGAAGATTATAATAATATATTTTAAATCTCAATATTTATTAATAAAAAACTAAAAAAAATTTTTTTTAATAATATTTTTAAACACTGCATAAAAATATAATCATATGAAAATTTTTGATATCAGCCGAATTTATTCTGATAATTTGATAAAAATTGATAAAAAATAGAGGCAAGAACAATGTTTGGAACAAACATAAGTTAAAAATATCTTTTACAAAAATTAAGTTCAGATTCATCATCTAGAGTGAAAAATCTCAATTATGTTTTCTTTGAATTAAATTAAATTAACATCTATAAAAATATATCAAATTAATGCAAAGATTCTTCTCTTTTTTACACACAATTTATTATCAAATTTAAACAGCAACTTTTAAAATTTAAGAAATATACTATTTAATATTTTTAGGTTACTCTTTGCTAATGGCAAAGTTGTATTTCCTAATATTTCTGTAACATTAAAAATATTAAATTGATTATTAAATTCATATTAGAATTAGTCAAATTGCAATAGAATGATGAAATATCTATTACAAAATCTAATGATAGTGTATATATAAATATTTAAAGATCATTTTTTTTAACAGTAATTATGAATTATTTTTTGCCACATTAATAATGTTCAATTTAAAAGAGGTTAGAATAAATGAAAGTTCAAAATTATATTTTAATGATTATAAATTTGATTTGTAAATAAAAAAAGTAACACTAATAATTATTTTATAATTTAAATTATTTAACGTTTTCATTTCAAATAAAAATACTAAAATATATTTGTGTGCTACTTTTTTACAGAATTATTTTCTATTCATAGAAAACTATTATTAATAGATCTTTGTTTACTAGTTTTTTTAATCAATTCATTTTCAAGTGTTTTGAATATTTTCTAGACATTTTGCAAACATTGAAAATAGTTGATATTTTTGAAATGCTATCAATAAAGTGGATTTCATAAAAAATTATGAAACTGATAGTTTGACAGTAGTATTGTTTAAATTATTATATAATCGTAAAACTTATAAAAACTAAAAATAATATGTTGTTAACACCAGTGGCGTACGCAAAAATATATTTCAGGGGGGATAATATATGTAAATATCTACGATATATAATGATCATATTTGAGTGATTTTGAATCTATTCATAGCAGTAGATTCTTTGGTATTTTGCTTAGTTATAAATTATTAATGTATACTATTGACGATACAAATAGAGAATAATAATAAATTTATATAATTTAGACAGAAATTTAAAAACTGATTATTAATTATTATAACATTTCCATGTAATTCACACTAAAATATTAAATTTTTTTAAAGGAAATAATTTATTTTTATACACACAATTTTTTATAAAATAACGTCATTAAATAACAAATACGTTGAAACAAATGTAACACCTTTTTAACAAATATTGAAAAAGATGATTTTTGCAAATATATATTATTGTATCGTCACAGAATTGTCAATATTTAAATACTTTTATAATTCTTACATTAGAAATAATAAATTTTATTGTGTATGTGTGTACAAACAAATTTATTTCTATATTATTATATTTAATAATATTTTATAAATAAAATATTTAAACACGATATTAATAACTATTAAAAGATGCTAAGAACCAATGATTTTAAAGCATAAAAGACAATATTTTTATTATAGTTGCTTTACGCATATAAATTTTTATTGTTAAAAATAATTTTACATATTTTGTTTTTAATTCATACATCAGCAAATGTTAATTATTTTATATTAAAGGTTTGTGTCGTAAAACTTATAATAAAACATTACAAATTATGAAAGTATTCTACAGAATAGGTCAATTTTAAATGTTTTGTACCATATCAATATTGTAGAATATGTAATTTGTACAAATGGCAAATGTGTAAATAAGATTTTTTTAAAATTTTTTTAACTAATTTTGAATTTTCATAAATGCAAAAGTTAATAAGAATTTTTTTTTATAAAATACAATTTAAAACGATTACATATTATAAGTAGTATATTTTAAACAAATCAGTATTCTATTTTTACAAATCAAATCTGTTTTTTTACAATCAAATCTGTTAAAAGTAAAAATCTGTTGAAATAGAAATTTTGATATTCCGTAAAATAATCTTATAGATAACATAGATTTTTTTCTTGCAGAAACTTAGAATTTTTATTTTGACAGATTTGATACGGGATACATTCAATAATAAACCTATATGTAAAGAAATTGTTACGTTACTAAAGAGTAAAGTCATCTATATTTCTTTGAACAAGATGTTTAAAAATTTATAACCGGAACTGGTACGACCACTTTCATTTTCTCTTACTCTTGCAGGTTGATTCATAAAGAACGACAAAACTTACTGAGCATCCAAGAAACGGTACTTTTTGTTTAAAAAACTGTGTCATATTTTGACCTGCATAAATGATAAACTTTCTGTTATTATATAATGTTTATGTAGTAGCTAATTGTTCCGAGAATCTACGTTTCAATGTTGCAAAGCAGATATATTTGTCTTTCTTTTCATGATAAATTAATTAAAAAAAAAAATTGTTATTTCAAAATGAGATAATATGAAATTTATTTATCAAATCATAGTACTGTAGACATTACTACGATTCAAATAAAACTTTAAAATACAATTAAAAATTAGTTCATGGCAAAGAAATGCAACGTGATAAATTTATAATTGTTATTAGAATAATATTTATAAATAATTTAGTTAATATTTTAAAAAGAATGTTATATAAAGCTACACATATTTAATATAGTAAAAAATCTTTTAAAACTCATTATATTAAATTAAAAGGATTTTAATTTCGACTTTTCGATTCACTACACATAAATAATCATAAGAGAAATAAATACAAATGACAAATACAAAAAACAAGAACTGAAGCCGTTTAATTTTTACATATATTTATTTTTTAGTAAATAAAAAATAAAAAATTTAAACATATTTACGAAAATATGTTGTTATTGTACAATTTTTTTTGTTTTTAATATAATATATTAAAAACAAAAAAAAATTGTACAATAACAACATATTTTCGTAAATAAGTTTCAATTTTTTATTTTTTTATTTACTAATAAATAAATATATGTAAAAATTAAACAGCTTCAGTTTTTCTATGATCTAAAATTATTTTCTTTGTTACTTTGATATAATTTTATTATAATAGTAAATCAGAATGAAGGACAGCTAGTACTAAATGTTCTTTGATCAAAGTTTTTTAATTTCTTGTTCAAAATGAGTACTTTTCACTTACATGTATTTACGAATGAGTCATTTTTGTTATTTTATTGTTAGTTTAATTTATACATTACAAATTGTCACTTATACAATTGATTTATACGTCTTTTATAAAAATTAGCATTAAGTGTTTTTCTTAAAATTACAATAAAATAATTACGTATTAATAAAATCTTGATAATTAATTTTTATAGTGTTAGATTCATCAGCAAAATTTCCATCAAGCGTTTTAACAGGTTCGTATTATCAAATGGGAAATTACGATGAATGCGTTTCTATACAATTACTCGAAGATAATCAGGATGTACCTCGCATTAAAGGACAGTATTGTTTAGCTGAAGTGTATCCTCATGATGTTTTGAATTCTAGAGATTTTCAAAAGGTATTTCCAAAAGAGATTTAATTTATTTAATGTTTACAAATTGAAAAACATTTTCAAAATAAAAGTACAAAATAAACTTTGTTAAATGGTTGTTGATATTTTTATTTTAATTATTAAAAAATTATAGTAAAAATTACTGACAGATTACATACATCTTAATAAACATAAATATATAATTACTTATTATTACTTCTAGTTGAAATGAAATATAGCTAAAATATTATATTTTAAATTATATCTTAAAATCCTTCAATTTAAAAATTTAAGCTAAATTTGATGACCAGAATAGCCCCATTAAATAAATTTAAATAGAACAATTCTTACTTAAAATAGTGACAGGAATTGAGATTCACTTAAAGTTCTTTAAATTCAGAGATTTAATCTAAATTTTATGACCACTTATTATCAGAAAATAAAATAATTTTTCTTAGAAAATATCACGTAACGAAAACAACTCAACGTTACACTGGGCAATATGCGTGCCACATTCCTGCAAACCAAAAGAAGTTTCATTAATTCTGGATTTTGTTTTAAATGGTGCAATTGGTTCGTCGGATGCAGTGAGTGTAAATGTGACACAACGAATGTGTTACTACAAGAATGATATTGGTTACACTTCACAGGAACTAGCTTACGGGTACGCAAAAATTAATGATTGTTAAAGAATTTTTTTTAATTATAGAGAAAATACAATAATAATGATAGTATCATGTCTGGAGTTTAAAATCTGTGGTTTTGTTTGATAATATTGTTACAAAATAGTAGAAATGTTAATGTTTACATAATGGGTAATTTGTTTTAATTAAAATAATATTTATTTAAGTAATAATTGTGTTTGATGATCTATATAGTCAAGTAATTAAAATTTATATTTTGTAATATATGATTTTTAAATTCTGATGCTAATATTAGTAACAAAACAAATTGTATTATATTATTTTGAATTTTTTTAGTTTAAGTGAGAAAAAAGTACTGAATATTAAATTTTTATTTTACATACTTATATACACAATAACGCTATGTACCCAAATGGTGTGGCACAAACTATTTTATTTTAATTATAAAAATATTTTGAAATATTTGATATCTTACAAATGTTATTTAATTGTTTGTACATCCAGATAGGACTTATTTACATGGTGTTTGATAAAAAAAGTATCTCAGAAACAACTTTATGTTTAAATAAAGAATGGTTTAAATAAAATAAACCAACATTATAATAATTATTTATTAAAATTTACTTAAACAACACTTGAAAGATGTAATAAAAACGGTGCAATAACTTAAATATTTAATGATACTCTTAACGAACTTACAAGCAAGTTCCAGTTTTAAATCCTGCAATTAAAAAGTTTGTTCTCAAATAAAATTTTTATCATCAAAGTTACTAAGTATATTATAGCTTCATTCTACGAAAGAAATTTGGTACTAATACAATTTTTTTTAACTTAACATTAGACTAATTTGAAGTTTCCTCAATTTTATCAAAAAATTACTACAGTAATATTTTTATGAAAATTTTCAGATACGTGATTGTTGTGATTGTATGCTTAATATCATTGTCAACTTTCTACCATGTTGTGATGCACTATCACAAAAAAGATGATAAAATGCCTAATAGTACTATAACAGATGTGATTTTATCATTCTCTGTTATATACAATGTGAAAAAAATGCTCAGTGTTGGAGGAAATAACGAATTAAACTTGAATTGTATATGCGGCATCAAATTTTTATCGATGCTGTTGATTATATCAGCACATTCACTGCTATTTCTTTCTATTGGACCGGTGATTAATGATGATTTCTTCAAAGAGGTTTGTAGAGTTATTTATAATTTATTTGTTATACTTTGTTTTATAATTAAGGCACATTCAGACTACCCTATTTATCGTAAAATTAGTGTACTTACTAACTTACAAAAAAAAAAAAAAACAAGTTGTTGATTTTATTACAGCCAAAAATTTAAATTGTTAATGTCTTTTAACAAATTTTTTATTGTGTTTATGCAAGCAAGCAGTTTAGAAGTATTACAACTAAAACATAAAAATAATTTTGAAATATATTTTATGAAGAACAAATTTTTCTATAATATTACTAAGAGAAAAAGATTCTTAGATGTTTCTAGTTATAAATCATTGAATTTCTAAATATTTTATTTTAATTTATAAAGTAATTGTTTATTATTATATTTTATTGTATTATTGTTTTATATTTTATAAATTTATGTTATTATTAATAAAAAAATAATAACATTATTTGTTATAATAATATTTAATATTAATACATAGTTAAAGATTTAATTATAATAACATGTAATAAAAAATAATAATAATAGTTACATTGATCACTATAATTTTCCATATGTTAAAGTGGTAAATAATTAAATATGTTTCTTAAAATAATAGTGACTTTTTTATTACATTTAATTTTTAAACTTCAATGTAGTACAAAAAATTGTACAAAAAATATATTATTTTTTTTTCATTCATTTGAAAGTCATTTTACGCCAAGCATTCTTATCTTAGCACGCAACTTTTGTTTTGTTTACATATATAATACCTTTCTTACATGCTGTTATATTTTTATCACTTGATCATGCAAATTCATTTACTTTTATCCGCACATGCAATTCTTCTTCTTTTGAATTTGGCCAACTAGGAATCACGTAAAATAACTCTTTATGATTTCCTCTTATCCCTCGTTCTCATCCTTTCACTCTGTTGCTTTCGTCTTTCCTTTGTCCATACTCCCACATCCCACTGACTTCTTTTTCAGCTTAGCTTAGAAGCCAACGAAATTCTTAACCTTTGATCTGAATATCTCTCTATTCTCTAAATCTACCTTTGTTATTACAAGTCAGATTTGACCGCTTTGAGCAATACATGCAATTATTGAATATATTTTTACATTTCAGGCAACTCAAAAAGTGGAAAACGGCATATTTATAAACAATCCTTTGTTAGTAGACACTTATTTATTAATAAGTGGTTTTCTATTTTGTCGACTCGTTTTACGCGAATTGGAAAAACGAAAAGGCCGTGTGAATTTTATTTTATTGTACATTTTCCGCTATATACGGTATGAACTATATGCAATATTTATCGATGATAATTCGATTATCAAACGGTAGCAGTTATAGATATATATCGTTAAATGTATTTAGGTTAACGCCGGTATATTTGGTAATAATTGGATTTTACTGCACGTGGTTGGTACGACTGGATGAAGGACCACTATGGGAATCCCGAATTACACTGGAACGTGATCGCTGTATCAATTCGTGGTGGTTGAATATTTTATATGTCAACAATTATATCGACGTTCAGCAAATGGTTAGTTTTGTTTTCTCTTTTTCTTGTTTATTTACACTGTCAAACAGGTACAGTAGATCTATGTTATAGTAAATTTAATTTGATTTGGTTTTACTTCGTAATACATTTTTACAATATATAAATAAAATAAAATCCAATAATATTAACAAAGTAAAGAAACTTTGCAAAAATAATTCCATTAATTGAAAAAAAAATGTTTTAGTTTCAAGTTCTGTTTTTTAAATTTTGGTTCTCTAAACATAAACTTTTTTCAGGAAAACAAAAAATACAATATTATTGTTAAGTATCACACAATTATTTAAATAAGTAATGATTGCAGTTTCGAGTATTAAGTTATAGTTATAGAAATGTTTGTAATTTTTGTTAAGAATTTAATTGTAAGAGCCACAGATAAATATTATTGGGTTGGTACATAATTATCAGGCGTTTTTGTAGGCAGGTTATTTGTTAATAAAACTTGCTATTATTGTTATTATTGAATTTTTTTTTATAATAAATATTGTTTAAAAAACCTGAAGCATAATAAGTTGCATAACTCAAGGATTATTTTTGTAATTTGGCTAATAAAAAAATTAATATTCATTTTTAATTCAAAATATATATAGTCTATGCTAGGAGAATATGACATTACGCAGTAGTAAGAATCATGCTTTCCTAATAATAAATATATATTTTTTTCAAATGCACCAATACAAATATCTTTTTCTAATTTAAGGAAAGTAAAGTTTTTTATAGTAAAGTTGTTTTTAAAAATAAAATATGTAATCGAAATAATCTTTGTAACTGAAAGATATACTTGCTGCTAAAAAAATATATTTCTCTCAATTTAATAAGTGTGATTATGTTAAAATATTTTAAATTATGCTAATAAATTGTACTAATTGTATATAAATATATATTTATATTTCAGTGCATGTTTCAATCTTGGTATCTAGCTGTAGATACACAATTATTTATGTTGGCACCATTGATTATTTACCCATTATGGAAATGGAAAAAAATTGGAAATTTTTTACTTGGTTTCAGCATTGTCATTACGGTTCTGATACCATTTTCATTAACTTATTTTCAGAAATTGGATCCTACACTAATGTTATATGTTCCGTGAGTATTTTATTTTTATAATTTACATTAAAAAAATAAATGATGTTTAATATTTAAAGTCTCAAACAAAGAAAATCAAAAACAATAGCGATTGATAAATTTTTTTAACATATTGTAATGCTATAGATCTTATAATTTTAATCAGAATCACTAATTTTTTTTTTAATTTCTTTTGTTTAATTTACAGAGAAATACGTGATTTAGCCTACAATCCTTACTTCATCAACGCATATATTAAAACTCACATGAGAGCAAGTTCATATTGTATTGGATTATTTTTCGGTTATTTAGTTCATAAATTACAATTATCGAGGTAAGTGACCATAGTTCATTTATAACTATAATCATTTTATTAGTTATCTAATGAATTTTGCGAGAATTTTCGCCAGTCATACTATTGTATTTAAAATTAAATCGATATTTAATTTAAAAAGTAAATAATCAGTACAGATTTTAGGAAATAAATTGTTTGCAATTTTTTTTTTATTATCAAATACTACGTCGGATTTAATAATTAAACTTTGATTTTTGTACTTATTTACTTAATGTTATTAGATAATTAATTAAGAAATAAAAAAAATGTTTGCTATTATTTGTTTCATTTTTAAAAGATTATTTCAATTATTTATTTATTTTTGTAAAATTATTTTATTTGTAGATTTTGCGATTACTTTATTATATTTTATTAATTGTGTTAATAATATTATTTTTGAAGGGCCTTTTGTAAATTTGAAGTAATGTTTCTATATATAAGAAAATTTTTCTTAAAAATCTTTCAAGTATTTTTTCTCGTTTCTCAACGAGTTGATTTACATCGTAAAAGTAGATAATTGTTTTATTTTAAAAAAATATTGAATGTTTAGAACAAATCATCTGTTCAATTTCATTTACATTCAAATATGACATTTGTTATAATTTTTACGTGACTGATTATATAATAATTAATTTAGATAATATCAAAAATATTTTTTTGAATTATTTATAAGATTTTACAGTAGGGTTTCGAAAATAATTTATTTTAAAATTAAGTATTTAAATATTTAATGTCGGTATTATCAATCAAAACAGTTCTGGTATACATTTTCTGGTATCTGTTTTAATACCCTTGTTACATGATCTGCATTCTTAAAATTAATTGAATATATGTTTTATATATAAAATTTTCAAGCAGAGAAAATACAAATATTTGAAAGAAAGCAAATTAGGTGCAAAATGTTCTTCTTGCTCTAACTAGCTGTCGAATTTTGTCATATTAGAAAATTAAAACAGCTTTTATAAGAATTTATTTGGACAATAGCTAAAAATTTTACATGCAGATAATTCTTAAAACTTTACATATCTTGTATTAAAATCTATAATATTTACAATTTATTTGTTTTAAATTAAAAAATAAATAGTTAAAACACATACAAACGTTTGTTTCAAATATTTATTTAATGATGATATAAACGAAAAATAATACATTATTAATACAAAATGATTTAATTTTCTCTTTTATATCTTTAAAACTAGTTTTTTTTTTTTTTGAAAATAATATTAAATAAAATTAATGTATGTTTGTGCTAACTTTTGAGATAAATCAAATGGTGGAAACTGATGAATTATTTTGATCATTTTTAAGTAATGTGCAAAATTAGTAATTTTTTTATAATTGAAAATATATATAAAGCATAATTAAAAAGTGAAATAATAAATAATTCAGTGCAATTCTTTTACATTAAAATATTTTACAAATAAATTTGATATTTAGTTTTTTTTTTTAAATAAGTATTTAATTCATTTTGATAAAAGTATTAGATAAATTGTCTAGACAAATAAATACAGTATTAGATTTAGGAACTTAAGATAAAAAATAGCATTCTGTATTGTATTATAACCACTGTAACGCTCTGGAATATTTTGTTTCCATTTCGTTAAATAGAAAATATCATGTGTAAAAAGAAAACAAAAGTTTCTATAGACTTTATAGATTAATACAGAATAGCAGCATTACAATAAAAACAATGGCCCGTATTCTCACCTCATTTATAAAAGTGATTTTTGCCAAAAATGCTTTTGACGTTTACTTAAAATTATTTATTAAGGATTTTATAATAGTTTATTTAAATTTTATAATACGAAATATAATAAAAATTATCAAAATAGAAAAACTATTCATATTTGATCAAAACCAGAAGCAAAAAATTATTTTGAAATAAATGATAAAGCACTATTTCACGAAAAAGTGAGGTGAGAATACGGGCCAATATTTTTTTATAAAACTATGGAAACTTTATATTTGATTTTTATATAATATTTAGACTGCTTAAAAATTAACAAACAAAAGATATTAACATTGTATATTATGTTTCATGTCGTTTAGATTAGGATGTATATTAATTTAAATTTCAGTTACAAACTGCCAAGAATCAGTATAATAATTTGTTGGTTACTATCGGGCATATTTACAATATCCGCCATGTATTCTGTGATAATATTCTATGAACCATCGTACGAGTATAATGCATTAGAAGCGGGATTGTATTCAGCATTACATCGTGTAATTTGGTGCTTAGGAATCGGATGGATCTTATTTGCTTGCATTACGAATCACGCGGGTAAAGAAAAGAATTACTAAATATCTGATAATAATCTTATCGTTTTCTAATGTCTCATTGTTTTTGCAAAAATAAATCGTAAATAAATTTAACGTTTATTTTTTATTTTTATTTTTCTATAATGATTTTGTGATTAGACAGATTATGGAAAAAAAAATTATCATTTAAAAACTAATTTTTGCAGTGTCATTGAGAAATATTATCAATGCGGGTTTTTTATTTGTTTGTTTATTTTTAGGACCGGTGGCAAAGTTTTTATGCTGGAAACCTTTTATACCTTTAAGTCGATTAACTTTCTGCGCGTATTTAGCAAATGGAATAATTGAATTGCATTCGTATGCAACTGTTCGTACACCAAGATATATGAGTACCTATCAGTTGGTAAGGTTTATATAATTTTGAAATATGCCTATAGAATTTAAAATTCATGTTTTTTATCGCATTATGGTCGACTTTACTTACAGAGTTTATTATGAAAATGGACCTAAATTAGTACAAGATTTTATATATATTTTTTTATAATAATCATTTATAGCAAAAAATATATAAGTTCGTAAATTGAAGGTTATAAGTAACATTAAAAAAAATGAGTTAAGTACTTGTTAAGGCTAGAAATAATGTATACTGTAACATAGTAAAAATTAGGAAAAAAATACAAATAATATTTACAATAAATAAACAGAACATGTAAAAAAGTTACTAGGTAACAAAATAAGTAAGTAGATCATAAAATTTACAAATTTTAAATTAAAGGAGGCCAAATTTTAGTTAAATCAGTGCTTTCACACTGATTGATGTAATGATCCAGTTACTTATTTTGTTAGCTAATAACTTGTTTCTATGTTCTGTTTATTTACTGTAAATGTTATTGGTATCATTTTTCCTGATGTAGACGTACGTTGAGTTCGTTGAAACGTCGATTATTAATAAATATTAATACAGAACTACAACTTAGAGTCGTTTTATTTTAATATATACTTTGAAAAATTATATTAGTAATAATTTTTCATGTTAGTTTTTTGTAGTTATTGTAAATACCGTACGATAAATACATGATTTTATATGAGTAGCCAAATATGTTTATGTTGTTTCAAAATTAATATATTGTTACTTATACCTGTATGATTTTTAAAGTCTTTCAATTGTATTTTTTAATGTTAAATAAATATTCATTTCTTTTTTAGGGTTGTGATTGTCTGTCCCATTTGATTTTAACATTTGCTCTTGCCTTTGTTTTATGTATTTTATTTGAATCTCCAATTGTTGGTTTAGAAAAACTTTTACTTAAAAGAGGTATTTAGATATTTTTCTAATATTAATTATATAAATTATTAACAACAATTGTATGAAATATTTTACAGAGAAAAGACCGAGTTCAAACACGGTATCAACAGAAGCATAATTAGCTGTGATATATATAATAGTCATATAATTTAAAAATATGTAAATTATAATATTATAAAATTTATAATGTATGGTGATGTAGTTTAATAAGAATTATGACTACAATTTCTGATAATTTATAAAAATAATGACTCATTTTCAAATATTTATATTTAATATTTGTCTACAAATATTTTTTTTTACTTTATAAATAAATATAAATAAATTATATAATATTAAAAAATATTATGAAATTAAAATAAAATAAATGAAAATAAAAATATCTGATGATATATAAATCTTTTTTATGAATTGACTAGTTTTTTAATATACTGAGAAAAGTACTTAGGCATACAATTTTAATACTAACTTATTATTTTTATAAATATAAAAATGTAAAATAAAGATAAAAAATATTAGTATATTTTGTGTTTTATTTAATTACGTATATCTCAAATTTCATATCTTCTTTTATTCTTTTTTAAAAATAATTTACATTGTATTTTAATATGACTTTTGTTTAAAAATAAATTTTACAATTTCAATATAATTTTTAGACAAACTTATAAAACATAAAAATAACATATATATATAAATTTGTATATATATTTCAAAAAAATCTGATAATCTGAAAATAAAACAAATTTAAATTATGTTTTATCATTGGAAGTACATGAGTACTAAAATATTAAAAAAAATTAAAGTTGATACTGATCTAAAAATACATATTTTGTTAATGAATAAAAATTCGACCAAATATAGATTTTAAATTTTTATTGTATTAAAAATAATTTAATATATAACCTGCCACAGGAAAAAGACCTTATCTTTATTTAAGTCAATGTTGAGTTATTAGTATCACTGGAATGAGTACAATACTCTCAGTAATTTGATATAAAATTGGTAAAATATTCTAAAAACTGTTGTAGCTATTGTTGTTTAAATTCGCAAGTTTGAGAAAGAGTGTTTTAAGTAAACGTGTCAAAAAGTTCTGCATATCCATTTCATACTTACCAAAAGATGTAAATAAAAACTATTTACAATTAATAAAAAAATTAAAATAACTTGTAGTTATACAAAAAGAATGTAAGTAACATAACTAATCTTTAATAGAACAATAAAAATGTGATATTTTGACACAAATCACTTTAATATTCTAAAGTTGAGAGTTTTTTCTCAAAATTTCACAAGTTAACTCAATCATTGAATCGGCTTACAAAGCTATGCATCAATGACTGGCCAGTTTAACCATATTTAACCAAAATTTTGAGAAAAAGTCTCAACTTTAGAATATTATTATATTAATTTCACCAAGTAACACTCATGAACAATTTTTGTTCGATGTTTCAAATCACTTTAATTGGTTTTGAAAAATTTGCTTTGTAAAGAAAATAAGGTTCCTTTTCCTGAGGAAGATATTTATTATAATAATGACTCTGTCAAATACAAGTAAAGAAATTTTTAAAATCAATATTAGTTTTCTGTATTTAATAATTCTTTTAGACTATTTTATTTTATCGCTATTGTCAAGTACACCATGTACAAGGTGAATTCTTTTCAAGGAAATCAAAATATCATAATAGATTGCGTTTTAAAAAATGTTATCTCGAAAAAAAATTATCTACATTTTTACACAAGAATTATTTTGTTATGATGCATTGAATAAATTAATGTTTATTTTTTGTACAGAAATTATTAATACGTATAATAATTATGATTACGCTTATTTTAGCCTAATCAATCAAAATCTAATCTAAAATTAATAAATTTTTCGATAATATCTATGTAAAACTGTAATATAAAAACATAATTTATAACTTGGAAATCATTTTGCAACTTTCATATTTTATTTATTTATAACATTGGAAAAAAATTGCAAAACTATCTTCACAAACATAAATGATTGATTTCATTGTTTTAATTATTATCTTCAGTATTTTTTTTGTTGTTTTTTGTTTTCGGTGATTTAAAAGCCTACTAGATTGACAGTGATATATTGTTGTGATCATTTGATAATATATCTTTGTTTAGATTTAATGTAATTTTTATCAGGTTAGAAATGCCGAGATTGATTACAGAAATCTTTAATAATTTATGTTAGTTTTACATGATCAGGTGTACAGTTAAGTTCAAAATTTCTATATCGGATTAACCATGGGGGTAAGTACTATTTTTTTTCTTTCTAACAATATTAAAAAAAAAAAATATGTTATAAGATATTTGTCTCGTTCTACTCTAATGTTTTATTGTGATTCTTCTAGAACAAATATTTTATATAGTGTACAGAAATTTTAATTTATTTATCTACTTTTGAATTTTTTGAAGAAAATTTATATTCACTAATTAATATTTTAAATAATTAAGTTATAATAATATATTTGTATATATACTGATATTATTAAATATTAACTAATTTGTCATTTTTTTATATATTATATTGTTTTGTAATTGATTGTATAACTGTTGGACAATTATTATTATTATTATATTTTTGAAAAAAAAACCATATCTGGAGAACAATGATTTTAATTTTCAAATATTTTAATTAAATATTTAATTTTGTATTAATGGTAAATTTTGAAATAAGTTAAAGTAAATTTTCGATTATCTGAACCCGAATTTCCACCTCTTTTGTTTATGAAAAATATGATTATATTTTTTGCTTTAAAATAAATTTTTACTTCTATCTCTTATCAAATATGAATAGTATTTCTATTTTTAATATATATATTTTTATCTAATATTGTAAAATTCAGATAAACAAATTAAAAATTGTTTAATAAGTAATTTTAAGTAAACATCAAAAGTGATTTTGACCAAAATCACTTTTAAACGAAAAGTGAGAATACGAGCCCTGGAATCTCATTAACCGAGTTGGGAATTAATCGAAATAATAAAAAAATCAAATTTTAAAGTAATTTTATATAAAATATAAAAATAATTTTTATTTAATAAAATAATATTCAATAAGTAACAAAAATCGTTTAATATATAAATTGTTAATTTTATTTTTTGTATTTTTTCGATCTTTTGCGAATGTAATATGTTTTTTTAATACTCCACATAATCTAGAGTATATTGTACAACTGATATGGTACAGCAATATAAAAGCATAAACAATATTTTGTTTTTCAAATAATGTAAAATATTCCACATTATATTTTTATATATAATTAATGAAATCTAGATTAATTAATTCAATATTATAAAAGATTTTGAAATAGTATTTTTTTCTATTACAGATACTAAAATATTTAGTAATTATATCAATATTTTTCACACTAAGTAGTACGAAATCTCCGAAAGATGAAATACTAGAATCACTATCTCAATTTAATACTTACGACATTTTAATGGAAATGAAAGCAGCTGTACATGACAGCAAATGCAAAACAGAATGCTGTCGACAATTGTTCTATTATCTAGAAAAAATATTTTATCAAAACTGGGCCACTACTAGTAAGTACAATAATATTAATATAAATTACTAAATTTATATTTGCTAAAACAAAAAAAAATTGCTGTCAAATTATTGACGTGTTTCTGTTTATTGTAACAAATAAAAGAGTTAGTTTTTTCTACAGAAGAACATGTATGAGAGGTATCATAAACCTGGACTCAATCATACCAACCTCGGATTTATCCAAATATACATTTTTATCAACTATTTATAAATTAATTTAAAATATTTTAGTTATTTTATTGAAAAATACATGATTTTCAGCTTTATTAGATATTTTTTTCTAATTTCTTTTTCTAATCATAAAATTTTTCAATACGTCTAAACCATACAGATAAATCTGCTATTGCTCAACATGCGTTAGAGTATCTTCATAATATAAAATTCGAAAATACTGTAATTATTGCAAGACCAATCAATATTAACAACAGATTGATAAGAGAAGCAATAGAAATTTATAAAAATAACATTAATCACTGTGAAGGCACTGATTTGAATAAAATTTGGCTTCCATTAATTAAAAATTTATTAAAAAAAATTATGATCTAGTAACTTATTTCTATTTTCTGTTATTTACTGTGAATGTCACTTGTATTATTTTTTCTGATGAAGACGGACGTTGAGTTCGTCGAAATGTCGATTATTAATAAATATTAATGAAGAAATTAAATCTAAAGTAGTTTTATTTTATAAAATGAGTTTTGAAAATGTTTTAACTATGTTAACATTTACTTTTGCAATAACATTTTTTGGTAAATTTTGCACTCATTATACACTAATAAAAATTACAAGTAGATTATTAGATTATTTTCATTATAACTATTGTCTATTTTATATCTATAATATTTCTTAAATAATGCATATATTTATTTAGTGTTTGACGCAACGTCAAAAATACAAGCTGGCATTTTAAATGGAAATTTATACGAACTTGGCAGCTACGATGAATGTTTAGAGGTAAATCTTGAAAACGCAACGGAAAAATTTCAAACCAAATATTGTATGGGTAGTATAAAGCTACCGGAATCTATTTTCAACGGAGTTAAACTAATTGATAGTTTCGAAACAAGAGAAATGATGTTACCATCCGAAGATCTTTCACCAAAGTTAAAATATGCATTCTGTATACCTGATTCATGTTTCGCCGAAGAATTCAGCAACTTAGTAAATAATATGACGAGATTTTTTGCAAGAAGTTTTTTGCCCATTGAGTTTGTTGATCAAAAATGCTTTGTTAATAAATCTTATCCTCTTGAAGGTGAAGATATTACAGCCATGTAAGTTAAGATTTATAATTTTTTGTTGAGAAAAATTACAATTAATCAGAAGAAACTTGGGTACTTTGCCGAAAACGGTGTAGTTAACTGTGTTTATGTCTATATTTTGTATAAATCTACAAGGTTTATAATTTTGTAGAATCTTTTGTTTTCTTATCTAATACTATATTTTCTATTTAACAAAAAAGACAAAATATTTTATAGCGTTACAGTGGTTATAGAACAAGCAGTGTAAAAAGTTAAAATTCAAAACCTCTGATATATTAGAATTCAAAAAAATGGTTTTATACATTTTTTAAATAAACAACTCGATTTGTTATAAATTGATTTCTGATGTTACATTAACTTCTCAATCTAATAATATGCTATGTAGTATATTGTGTTTTTTTTTAATTGATAATAGAATAGCTGAAAAAAATAAATAAATTAGAAAACAACAATTTGATTAAGTTATTTATGATACATTAAAATTAGATATGTATAAAACAATTAATATTTCAGAAAACAAGAACAAATATTTAAATTTACAATAAATTCAGCTTTTAATTTTTTTATATTTAAAATTCTCTTAATACGCAATTTCAGTCTGCGCAGTTAATATTGTGCGATAAACTGCGCATGTATGGCCGGAGGAACCAAATCTAAACACAGACCAAGGACAATCGTCACAGATTTTTGGCTGGGACGAAAAGTCAAGCCTAAAAGTCTATACGTACAATCAAAAGATTTTAAGTTTAAATTTTGGATTATCATATAACTATTTAAAAATTGAATTAACAGTATTTGATATTAATTATTGTATATTAAAATAATACATTGATGTGTATATTGACTGATAAAATAACCAAAATTTCCTATTTATTTTCAGAGTTATCTTAAGTATTACGGCATTTTTCATAATATTGAGTACATGCTACGATTTATATCTGAATAAATACGAATTAAGTATGTATATTAATTGATTTATTGTTATTTATTAATTGTTAATTGTATGATTATACTATTTTTAGAACCAGCTCATCCATTATTAACTTGTTTTTCATTTTATACAAATGGTTATCATTTGTTTAAAGTTGCTCCAATGCAAAAATATTCTGGTACTTTAAATTCTATGATAGGAATAAGATTTCTTAGTATGGCTTGGATTGTTTATGCCCATTGCTACTACGTATCGGCTGCATTTCCGATTTTTAATTATATGGAAACAGATGGTGTAAGAAATATTTTTTTCAATATAAATTTCTGATCAACTACACAGAAAAAAAAAATACTTCATAAGTTTTAATAGTTTTATTAAAAAATAAATAAATAATTTTCAGTTTTTTAATTACATTAGATGAAACATCTAATTATATAATTCAAGAGTAGATGAGCGAATGTCTAATGAATGTTTGGTTAAAAAGATTTATTTGAATGATTTTGATGGTATACGTTTGAGTGGACGTCCGATGTGTAGTTGGAGTGGTATAATTGAGAGTGTTTTGCATGAGTGAAAGTTTCCAAGTAGTAGGAATAAAAGAGCATGTATGAGAGGAATTATAAATGTGGATAAAGCAAAAGTTGCTTATTTGGATAGGAATGTTTGGAGGCGACTGATTTCGGGATGATGAAAGGAGTTTGTGCCACACCCTTTTGGGTACATGGCGTGATTGTGTATGTATGTATGTAGATGATTACGTTATTCATCTAATATAATTATGTATAACATAATAAAAAATCTTTCAGAACTCATTATATAAAATAAAACGGCTTTAGTGTAAGTTCTATATTAATATTTATTAATAATAGACGTTTCAACGAATTCAACGTCAGTATTCATCAAGAAAAGTGATAAAATCAGTTTGTATCAGTTTTCTCGATAAAGATGGACGTTGAGTTCGTCAAAACGACGATTATTAATAAATATTAATACTGAACTTAAACCTAAAACTGTTTTATTTTGATATTATATACTTATATTTTTTAGTTTGTTATATATTTATCTATTCTTGTTTGTTAATTTATTTGAAATAACAATTTAATTTCAACTAATTTATATGTAGATAAAATAACTAATGTTATTGAATATGACATCTAATTAAACAGACAAATCAATTAAAATTTAGTCATCTGATTCAAATTAATTTTTTTCTGTGATTTGTTTTTTAGTATATCTGCTTTGTGAAAATATTTCTGTATTGTTCAAATAAATTAGTAATAACATTTAATAAAATTTCAGTTTGTACGAAGTGTATCAGGCCAGTTAATTGTAGGGAGCAGTATTACTGTTGATACTTTCCTATTAATGAGCGGTTTGCTAGTATCTTATACTCTATTAAGACAATTCAAAGATGGTATTTCTTTTAAAGCGATTCCGTTTATTTATATTCACAGATATATTAGGTAAATACTACTTGATTTTATTTTCAAAACTATGCTACTATTTTAAATATATATATTATGATATTAGATTAACGCCAGCCTATGCAATGATGATATTACTTCAAGTATCTTTGGTAAAATATATGGGATCTGGTCCATTATGGGATGCTACATTTAATGGAATGGCTAGCGGTTGCCGTCAATATTGGTGGTCATCATTACTATATATTCAGAATTACGTAAATCCTAAAGAAGTTGTAAGTTATAAATATCATTTTTGCATTATTAAATTTAATACCGGATTTATTTATTTTGTAGTTCTGAATTAAAAATTATAATAATAAAACATTTTAAATTTTTTGATTAAGGGACAATAACAACATACATGCTTAATTTGTTTTAACATAGTAAAAAATCTTTTAGAACTTATTATATTAAAATAAAACGACTTTAGGTTGTAGTTTTGTGTTAATATTTGTTAATAGTCGATGTTTCGATAAACTCAACGTACGTCTTCATCAGGAAAAAAGATACAAATAATATTTACAGTAAATAAACAGAACATAGATACAAGTTACAAAGGTACAAGTTACCTAGTAATTTGTATCCATGTTCTATTTATTTACTTGTATCTTTTTGTTTTGATAAAGATTATTGATAATATTATAATATATATAATAATATTGATAATATTGATAATATATATAATATTGATTGATTTTGATTATTAAAAAAATTTTGATAAAGATTATTATTAAATATTAATACAGAACTACAATCTAAAGCCGTTTTATTTTAATAATAGTTGTCATTTGTTATCTTAATTACATTTTGATTATATATCTATCGTTGTTTTTCTTTACTAACAAGACCAACAAATAATTGGTCATTCAAGAACTAAAACTTAAAATTTCTCCAAAATTAAAATTTTGAAATTTTGTAGAAGTGTGATTTTAAAAACTTTAATAATTATAAATTGCAGTTAATAAGAAAAATATTGTTTATATTCTTAATTACACATGGCGTATTATAATTAAATTATAGTATTTTGTTTTTGCTTAAATCGCCATTAATTTATTTTGATGAACTAATTAAATCATTAGTTAATTTATAAATGAAGAAAAATGCATTGACTTTAAGATTTAAGCAAAAACAAAATACTATAATATAAAACAATTATTATTGAAGAAGTTATTATATGTAGTAAAAAAGTATATAATATTTATAAAAATTGAAATAAAATTTTCAGTGTTTGGGTCAATCCTGGTATTTATCGGTCGATATGCAGCTATTTTGGATAGCACCGTTTTTGATGATGTTCATTAGAAAATTTAACAGGTTCACGTACATTATAATTGGCTTATTGACAGCCATTTTTATCGCCATTACGTTCGGTATTGCTTATGACAATAATTTACTCGCTGGCCTCATTGCAGGAACGTAAGTATTTTTCTTACTTATTTTGATTTTACTATAAACGAAAACGTTAAAAATAAATATATTTTTTTATAATTAATATAATTTATCGAAATATATGTATATCAATGATATTAACTCATTTAAAATAAATGTTTAAAGCAGCTTGAAATAACATTTCAAATCATTCCATTATTGTATAATGTAATTTATTATTAGTTTTCGTTATGTAACGCTATAAATAACATTTAAAAAATAAATTATGTTTTATAACGTTACGAAAATAATGTTATAAAATAATTTTTATTTGTAACTTTGAAATCAGAGAGTGGAGAAAGCCCATTTTGGGTACCAAATCCGATAAATAAGCGCAGAAAATCAACATTGAGTAAGCGCAATTAAAATCATTGAATAAGCGCATGAAAATATTCGGTTGGTTTAGGGTAAGTTAGGTTAGGTTAGTTATGTTATTTAATATAATCATGATGAGCTTATTTAACATATTTTGATGCGCTTATGCAATGTACACAAAAAAAGGCTATATGCGCTTCCTTAAGCAAGCTCCTTTGAAATTATCTGTAAAGAAAAATATTACCAAATTAATTTTCATGTTTGAAATAAAAAAAAACTTTCTCTTAATAGAAAAGATATAAAGAATAACGTTACAAAATAACTTTTTGCAAAACGTTATCGGTTATTATAAGGTTATAGAAGTATTGTTACGTTATTGTAATAGAAATTACAGTTTAATCGTTATTATAATATTATCGGGTATCGGTTTGTTATATTTTCCATCGCTAGTTTAAAGTATATTAATGAGATTAATTTTTGACCAATTTGCATCCTTCTATTTTGTGAATGTGAAAATATAAATATACACTACTAATACACGTAATTTCCTAAGCTACATTGTTTTTTTGAAGAATTTTTGTAAATAAATTTTACATTTTTGTGAATATAATATTGAATATTATTTAGTAACAAACAAAGAGGGGACCGAGGTTCAATGTACTATGTTCCAACACATACGAGAGCAGCTCCATGGCTTATAGGCTTAGCACTAGGATATCTTATGCATGAATATCGTGGCAAACGTATGCGTATGAAGCCGGTAAGATTATCAACAAACATTCTACCTTCTCGTATGAAAAACACCGTTTTATTTACATTTGTTTAAATTTTCGTAACTAGATATTAGTAATAGTCGGCTGGTTAATTTGCATAGCGACAATGTTGGCGATTATTTTCGGTATGTATCCGCTTATGGAGAAAAAACACCAAATGGACTTGGGTGATCCGTTTTATTTAGCGTTGAGTCGACCAGCATGGGGTTTAGCTGTTGGTTGGATGATTCTGGCTTGTGAAAATGGATATGGAGGTAAGATTTTTTTTCTTTTCTTTTATATTATAAATAATTTATAAATTTTATAATCTAGTTACTTATTTTATTACCTAGAACTTGTTTCTATGTTCTGTTTATTATTGTATATGTCATTTGTATAATTGAAGACTATAACTTCAAAAGATTCTAAGTGCCAAAATCGCGTAAATTGAACTTTTTCGCTCAAAAAAGTCTGACTGCCTTGCTTATCAACGTAAAATAAGTTCTTTGTACCTGGCGCATTATTTTTTGCTTATTTCGATACTCAATAGATGACCTTTGTTTTAATTTCAATTTTCGTGTTTTAATTTCAAGTTTCGCGTTTCCATATTATTTTCTGGTTTTAATTTCAATTTTCATTTTTTTGGTTTGCAGTAAAATTGGCAACATTGTACGTCGTGTTTTTCTGTTTCTCGTGTTTTCGTGTTTCTGGTTTCCCGTTTTAAGGTGAAAATAGACAGCGCCATAAATAATATTTCAAATACTGATTTTTTACATATTTATTAAAATTTCGAAAAAGTATTTAATGTAATTTTTCAATTATACATTAATTTAAAAAAAATGCTAACAGTGAAAGTTGATAACATAGATAAAAAGTATTTAAAAAATTTAATTTAGTTTTATGTTGCTTACGTCAAAAACAGACTAATTATTTTTTTTATTGTTTTATCGAAAAAATAACATAATAACACAGAATTTAAGTACATTTATTATAATATTATCATTCGATGTATTAATATGAGATAAGTTATAGAACACAGATATATTAATGCATACATTATAAAATTAATTAATTTTTTTATCAGCAAATGTAAAAATTGTATTGTTTTTTTTTCATTTACCACAAATTACAATAAGATAAATTTATACTAGTATAATAATAAATTGCAATCAGATTTGCCTTATGTTTTAGTGAATACATAATATTATATAATTCTTATTTCAAATACTTTCATATTATGAAGTTTACATATATACATACATTAAACAATTACGCCATGTACCCAAAAGGATATGGCACAAACTCTTTCCACTATCCCGAAATTAATTTTCTTTAAACATTCTTATCCAGACAAGCAACTTTAGTTTTATTCACATTTATGATACCTTTAATACATGTTTTTCTATGCCTAACACTTAATAATAATTTATGTCAATTCATAATAATTCTCAATAATGGCATATCATATATGTACATGTAATATAATAATAAAATAATCATTTCAGGTCCAATAAATTGGTTATTAACTTTACCATTGTTTCAACCATTAGCCAGATTATCTTATTCGGAGTATTTGATACATTTTGTTTTTCAAGCCAGCGTAGGAGGCGTTGCACGAGCTCCAATGTATTACACAAATTTCCAAATGGTAAATCAAAATTATTTACTTTTCTGATTTAAAAATATTGTAACAAATGTGATTTAAAAAATTTCAAAAACACTTTTATTAAAAAATAAATATGGGACACTGTTATTGAAATCAAATTTTAATTGAATGTTAAAACAGGGAAAGCTTATTTGGTGTTATAATTATTCAGTTTTCTATAAACTAAACCGAATTATAAGTAAAGTTAAACGCAAAATTTAAAATTATTTAATTTTATAATTACGAGAAACAAATCAGATCTAAAAAGAAATTTATGTAAAATATATTTTTACACATGTTTTAAAATGTAATGAAAACCGAAAATATCAATAAATTACAAAGTATTTTATCTAATTTTTTTTTATTATTTCATTAAGCTCGTATAAGTTTGAGCTTTACCGAAACGCTTATTAACTAAAATTAGTCGATGAATTTTTATACTGTTATACTGTGAATTTTTAACACATACTATTTTTTATTACAGTTCTACAAATTTTTAAGTGATTGTTCAGCATCACTAATGTTTGCAGTGTTATTGTCATTAACCTATGAATCTCCGATGGTAATAATAGAAAAAACCATATTTGGAAAGGGTAACTAAAAAAAAGTGTATTATAATATTGATAAATAAATTATAAAATATTATTTTGTTATAGCAAAAAAACCGGCTGTTAAACAAACTGAATCGACTGCAAATATAATTAACAATGATAAAGATGAAGAAAAATTTACCAAAGTTGATTTGCATTAAACATAATAAAATTTATATTATTAATCTAATATTCTAAAAATGTTATATATTTTATACTGTATTAACTGTGCGTGTATATTATTTATTAATAAATATGTTTTTGTTTAAACAATGTTATTATAATATACTCTTCCAAAATAATTATCAATTTTTTTTAAAAACTATTTACATATACAATCACGTCATGTATCCATAAAAGTGTGGCATAAACCAAAGCAGAAATTAGTTTCCGCCAAATATTCTTGTCCAATCAAGCAACTTTTGCTTTATTCATATTTATGATACTTCTCATATATGCTCTTTTATTCTTAGCACTAGGAAACATTCGTTCATGCAAAATACTCTCAATTATATTTATCCATCTACTCATCGGATATTTACGCATACATTCTTTAACCAAACGTTTATTTTAAATATTATTGATGTATTTTATATTCCCGTTATTCATTTTAATAATATTTTAACAGTTATTTATTGTCAATATTGACAATAAATAAGTGTTAAAATATTAAAAAATAAGTTTATTTTAAAGTATGGTTAGTAACATTTTTTTTAAATAAATAAATTAAATGTTTTTGTTTTGCATTTTTTAATACTCAAATGGAGGTCGTTGCATATTTTTACATTAAAATAATTACATAAATATATGTTTCAAAGCAAAAATAATTTATAATAAATATCTCAAAAATATTTCAAAGAGAATAATAAATAATTGTAATTAATAATCAGTAAAAATTTCTGTTTTTATTTATTTTTTTTTAATTAATATAATAATATAAATAAACTGATTTAGTAAATAACTCAGTTATGTTTACAATAAAATTAATACAATATGTTCATATCTAAACAGCTATCAATATGTTTTCTGTAAAATGTATTCTATCTTTCCATATTCCGTACATTTTATTTGTACTCGTACAGCGCAGTTTATTTTTGTTAATACAGGCATGTCATTTTCCAAGAGAAGAATAGACTCGCCAGCAAAAACAAAACATCTACTGATAAATATTTCACAGTTGAAAATGATGAATAGCCGGGCAGTTACATTCAACCAACAAGCATGAAACTTTATTTCTATATGTAGGTTCTGTAGGTTAGTTCCGGCTGCATTGTTTCCACTCATCGACGTACGCCATCTATTTCGGCGTCCGCTCGCTAGATGGGTCCGCCACGACGTTCGGCGTCTCAACAACCCTCCGGTATGACGTAACACGAATGCGCGCATCCACCAATCGGGCGACAGTACACGGCGAACTGTCGCTCTAGTACGTTGCCTCCTAAAATATATAGAACGTAGCCATATTGTTCCACATTCAGCACGCGGCTATTACCGAACCCGTTATTTGTCGTTTCAAAAACGCCAGTGACAGTATTAGTTAAACCGGTGATAAGTGACAGTGCAATATTTATCTCATTAACTTAGGTTAGAATCGTTGATTTTTCTTGGTGTTTCATTATAAACATTGGTTAAGTGAGCTTTGGTGTTATTATATCTCAGTGTGTTGATTGATATAGGATTTATTCTGTGATCTGTCAGATTGGTAGCAGTAAGTGGATTGGACAAGAACAATGCCTGTTCGTAAGCAAGGTGGTAAGATTTTCATTAATTATTATTGTAATTAACAATATTTTACGTCACACTATATTTAATTTAACTATTAGGTTATGATCAAGTTAGATGTTTTGTTTATATGTAAATAAAGTTATATAGTTGTAGAATATTTAATGTAAATTGTAAATAATGTGACTATTGTGTGATTAAATATTGATAATCGTGTAGAATTTGTATGAAATGCATCTGTCAGTTTTTTGTCAATAACTAGCGTGCGCCCCGTGCACGTGTATCCGGGCAGGGGAGGGGGATACTGACAAACGATGACGTCATATACTTTAGTGAGTGCGTACCCTAAACCCTAAAATATGCGCCCTTTTTAATGTATCGATTGATTACTCATGTTCATCGCACCCCTTCCCCCCCATTAACATGACAACATACATGTTTCTTGTAGACGTAAAATAAATTTTTTTAACTATAATTATTTCAAGTTGAGAAAATTTTAGTGAATGAAATTTATTTATAGACCAAATGTTGTTATGTTAGGATGGTTTAATTATAGTTCGTGCGTGTGTTCTTGTACCCGGAAAGGAATTTTCACAGCAATGACCTTGAACCCAATTTTGTTGTTAGGTTTTTGGCTTTTTGCTGACGGTCATTATGCTAATAGGATAATGTTTATTATGATTAATGCGAAGCTGTCAAAATATTGGTAATCGTTTTGCATCGTTTAATACCGGGGAAAAGTGCTTACTAACTATTCTTTGCTTTTAATCAGATTTGTGTTTAATTATTTAACGTGTTTTAATTAGACTTTATTTAATTTAAATTCATTAGCATTAAATTTGTAAAATTTATTTTGTTAACATAAATGTGATATAATTGAAAATAAATATGTTCATCTTTAAAAATCAGATTATTTTTATAAAGTGATATAATTTTTCTATAATTTTATAAAAACCCAGTATTAGTGTAATGTTAATTTTATTTAACTTAATATTAATTTGGTATTTTATTTATATTTAAATTTGTAGTATTTTTTACATATCTATAGATTTATAAACATTGTTTAAAAATTAATTAACTAATGTGATTCTGTTTTTCTGTTACTTACCGAACCATCAACTTATATAAATGGTACAGAATTTTTGTATTTGATCAAAATGCATTATTTTTTATTACTTTATATAGGTATCAAGATTTAATAATTTATGGTGGAATATAATCTCTATAAATATACAGATTTATCTATAAATTGAACTAAATTGTAGAAAATGATATCAATATTATTAAATTTTATAAATTTATACAGGGTGTTGTTTCAAAAAAAAGCAAAAATTACTATGGAATAAAATATTTTTTAGTATATCTATGTTAAAAGTGTTTCCATGTGCATTAAAACATTCAAACACATTTTTAAAAATACTAAAAAATGTTACACTACACAGTAACTTTGGAACATTTTGTACATCTATGTACAGAATCTCAGTACTAGGTTACATTAGTATTCTACTAATGTAATTCAAGCTTTAAGGAAAATATATAGGACTAGAATTTTTTATTAAATTATGGTTACATTAAGAATATTAATTAAAAAAATATTATAACTGAAACCTACATAAAAAAAATCTATTTTAAATGTAATTGAACTTCTAAAATTAGATTATTAACGACGATAATGTTTTTAAAAGGCGTAAAAATCATATTATGTATATTGTAAACATACATAATTTATTTTAAACTGATAATTATTTGCATACACTTATGACATCATGTTGATAAAAAAAAATGTATATGAAAGTAAGCTATAATAATAAATAACTCTGATAAAACAAATATGTAGTGCGATAGTTGTTTATAATATACTAAAGTAAAAGCACTGAATGTTATTTGCATATGGTTTTCTTGTAAATTATCGATTATTATTTTACGTTATTTAAATTTTTGTCTTTATTAATAAAATTTATTTCAAAACTTAAATCAAATTACGAATTAGAATAATATTTATTTTATTAATTTTTGAATATTATAAAAGTTGCAAAATTTTACAAAATTTGTACGAGTACAAGTACTTTTTGATAAAAAGAAATTTATATGTTTAAGTTATGTAGATAATTTTTTTATATATTAACACGATTAGAATCATATGGGTAAACTCATATATAGACCACTTTGATATTATTACATAAATACTAAAAAAATTGGCAATATTGTATAATAATAAAATGATATAATTTTTGAGGTCACTAAAGAGTTTTTTTTGTAATTTTTTTTATTAATTTTGGATAAACAGTGAAACCAAAATAAAATTTTATTAATTTTTTTCTTAGAAAGTTAGCAGTACTGTAAGACACTACTAAAATTATATATTATGTGGGTATTAATAGAATCTTTTGTAAAAATTTGATTAATCTCCGATAATTAGTAAAGCCAGAATTAAATTTTAGAAATTTTAGTAATTTTTTTCTAGAAAACTTGGCAACACTGTATATTAGTAAAATTATATAATTTATGTGAGCACTAGAAGAATCTTTTGTGAATTTGATTAAAATCGGATAAATAATGTAGCCATAATGAATGTTTAAAAATTTTAGTATTTTTATTGTCGGAAAGTTGACCATACTGGAAAAAAATTAAATCACATAACCATTTTGGGCACTAAATAAATCTATTGAACATCTTCGTAAATTAAGTTCGAATTCGTCATCTAGATGCTATATAAGGATTTTTATATTATTTGTTTTAATTTTGGATAACGTTACAGACACCGTACCGAACACTATATCATTTTTTTCTTGCAGTCAAAGTGGTAAAAGTATCAAACGAACTACAGAGAATAAATATTAATATAAGAAACTTTAAAAATAATATCAATCATTTGCTTTTAAACTGTTTAAATTAAAAATCATTCTTTTTATACAGAATAAATTTAAATATGGGTTATGGAAACACTACTGCTTGTAGTACATTTTAAAAATAACACCATTCCTCTATTTTTAAACATATACAATTCAGAATTGCCGTGCTTCGTTTTTATTTCGAAATAAAAATAAAGTTTCTTGTTGACAGTCAAAATGATCATATTATTAATTTTTCTATAATAAAATAGATTTGCTAGCGTGTATATTTTCCGGGAATAAAAGTTGTTGAGACTAGAGTAATGAATTGAATGCAGTGAATAGGAGAATCGGAGATAGAGAATATGGTACATTGTGCTGACCTAGTCCTTTTTGTTTGGCAAACATCCATTTTCCATGAGCGTAGAATTCGGGGCAAATTATTGGGGGCCAGATTTACATTATTTATTTGTTATAAAATTATTTTATGCGTCAGAATAATTTTATATAGTTGATATTATTTGTTAAAATAGGATTATTTTTAATTTAATGATTTATTTTATAAATTTATTTGTTTATATTTATTAGTTTGTATAAAAAAATTAATAACTAAATTCAATAATGATCTATAAAAATTTTATGTAAATGTGTAGCTTTTAGACATAATTACAAATTTACGTAAATTATTACCAGTTGCTCTGTGTTCTCAGCAGACAGTTTGGAAACTTGAAGGTTATTTTTCGAATAAGAATCAACTATTTGATAAAAAACAAGATTAGAAGTATATGGGTAAACCCATATATAGACTACTTTGACATTTCTCGGAAAGTTGGCAACACTGTATTTTAATAATATTATAATTTATGTGGGCAATAGGAGATACTTTTCTGAAAATTTGATCAAAATCGAATAAATAATGTAGCCACAATGAATTTTTTAAAAATTTTGTGATTTTTTTTCTCGATAAGTTGACAACACTGTATTTTGTTAAAATTGCATAATTTATTTAGGCACTAGGAAAAACTTTTATAAATATTTGATTAAAATCGGTTAAATAAAGTGGTCATAATAAATGTTTTAAAATTTTAGTAATTTTTTTCTCGGAAAGTTGGCAACACTGTATTTTGTTAAAATTACATAAATTACATGAATACTAGGAGAATCTTTTGTGAAAATTTGAGTAAAATCGGTTGAATAACATGGCCATAATAAAATTTTTAAAACTTTAGTAATTTTTTTCTCGGAAAGTTGGCAACACTGAAAATTAATAAAATTATGTAATTAATGGGAGCATTAGGAAAATCTTTTCTGAAAATTTGATCAAAATCGGATAAATAACGTAGCCAATATGAATTTTTAAAAACTTTAGTAATTTTTTTCTCGGAAAGTTGGCATCACTGGAAAAAAACAAAACCACATGACCATCTTGGGTACTAGACAAATTTATCCTGAAAATTTCATTAAAATCGGTTGAACCGTCTAGGAGGAGTTGCGGCCACAAAATTTTGACTTACGACCGAGCGAGCGAGCGAGCGAGCGAGCTGACGACGCACACACATACACCCTCATAAACTAAGTTCAGATTCGTCATCTACAGGCTATATGAAGGATTTCTATACAAATTTTTTTTTTTTTTGAAAATGTTACAGACACCGTACCAAACGCTTTACTACTTTTCCTTGCAGTCAAAGTAGTAAAAATGAGAAAGAAATGGTGTAAGAAAAAGAGATACCAGACACATTTTTTATTAATAAAAAAATAGCCTTTACGAACTTCTGAGACCATTGTATAAAAGCCAACTTATAGTTCCAAAAATCTAAATTCTATTTTTGCTTAATATTTGAAGGAAATAAAATTTTTTTTAAAAGAATGTATATACTAAAATTGTAATATTCATAGCTTCGAATTTTACATCATGAAGATACTGTAATAATTGAAAGAACAGTCAATATTAACAGCAAATTGATAAGAGAAGCAATAGAAATTTATAAAGAAAGAGATAACATCAATCTCTGTGAAGACACTGATTTAAACAAAATTGGACTTTCATTAATTAAAATTTTTATGATCTAGTTACTTATTTGTTACCTAGTATATTAGTTTTCCTGATAAAGACGGACTTTGAGTTCGTCGAAACTTCGATTAGAAATAAATATTAATACAGAACTTAAACCTAAAGCCGTTTTGTTGTTTATAAAACTGTAAAATTTTTAATAAACTGCGAATTTGTAATGATTCTGCATAATTAATAGATATTTAAAAAATAATTTACAAAAGCTGATTTGGGTAGTTAAAAAAATCATTTGAAATTGTGAAAAATTATTCGATCTATATGTAAATGAATAATTCGCCGTATAAGTTGAATAATAAATATGTCTGTATTTTAAAATCCAACAAAATTTGCATTGATTAAATTATAACTATATGATTATATTGCATATAAAATCATAGAACAATTCTATGATAGAATGGCAGTGTATGACATTGGTTTACAATGGCCTGTGTGACACATAAAATACATACATTGAATTGGAAATATGCCAACACGACACAAATATAAAAGAAAAAAAAAAAACTTGGTGTCATCAGATTCTTAACTTCCTTATGATATTCTTCTGGTATTCTATGCATTTACTTTTTTCTTATTGTTTTATGTGAAACACGAATTTGAAATTTATTTAACGGAATATGTATATTGTAAAAAAATTAATTTAAAATAATACGGCTTATAATCGACGTTTCGACGTATTCAACGTACATTTAATGTAATTTAAATTTATGTAATTTTACATGATTTTTAACAGTAATGTAGCAGTATTTTGTAATTTTTACAATAATAATTTATGTAATATTACATTTTTATGAAAAAATTACAGTCATAGAATATGTAAATTTATATCAATTTTTTACAGTGTAGTTGTTTTTACCTGGCAGATAAATTTTATAATTAAAAATCATTTAATTGTAGGTCGACATGGTCGAGTGGTTTCAGACGTGTTGTTGTGGTTGAAATCTCGCTTGGGGTATGAAATGTTGGTTTGTATCATCCAAATTGCTTTGAAACTTAAATGCAACTACTGGTTGATGGTCTGAATTGACGAATTCAAATTATATGTTAAAAATATTTAATTAATTGGACAGTTGAAAACTTAAATATGTTATTTATTTAATTTATTTTTAATCTAGATTTTTACTTGCACTTTTTATAATAATGGAGGTAAGTAGGTAGGTTAGTAATAAAATATGAAATTTATAGCTTGTAATGGATTTCAAGTTATTTACATTAAATTATAGTTAATTTATTTCCTTTAATTAACAATATTTGGTCTATAAACTAATCATACTAATACTTCACAATGTTTGTGTGAATATTTTATAATTATATACATGAACAATCTTTGGTTATAAGACCATGAACACAAGTGAATACAAAATGAAATATGCATTTGGTAAAATTGCATAGAACATGTACTATTTTATTTTCTGTTTCTGTTTAGTAAAATATGTTCTTTCTTTAAGCGTATCAAAATATTGATATTTCATTACCATATTGCTTATGTAGAAGTTTATTGTGATGTTAGTATAATAATGTGAACGTTATTATACAGTAGTTAGTTGTAGCACCAAACATGACTACACAGTTAATAGTATTTAATCTGACATCTCCGGCCAACATATTAAAATTTATGTAGTGACAATTGCAGTGTTTATTTTTGCTTGAATTTGAATTACATTATTTAAAATGTGTGTAGAAGTACAAAAAATGCAATGTACACAATCAGATTTGTCAGAAATTGCACATTCGACTAAAGAAACATTAATTCTCATAAATCACGTAACAAATATAATGTTCTACAATTGTTAGTAAGGTTGAAGTTACTTGGTATGTTTGCTTAGCCTCGATTTTGCCTCGGTCGTAAATATCTGGGTTCAATACTCTTTGGTTCAACACAATAAAGATCGCTTTCTGCTTCTCGTAACATAATATACTATTTTATGTACATATACACAATTACGCCATGTACTTATAAGGGTGTGGCACAAACCCTTTTTATTCAAGCAGAAATTACTTTCCACTAAACATTCTTATCCAGATAAGCAACTTTTGCCTCATGATACTTTTCATAATAATCATATATTTGTAAATAGTTTTAAATATAACATCGTTACAACTGTATAAACACAATTTTTTAAAAATTTATTATATATTAAATATAGTAGATATTTTACAAGGTTTTTTTTTAAAAACTAATCTCGTTATTTTGCTGTTACTGGCAGATTTCTTCGATACCTGAAAAATACAAAATTATTTGTGAAACTACTTAAAAAATGAATAAAAATACAATTTACATTATTGCTCTATAAGTTTGTCGAAGTTGAACAATGGCGAGAAAAAAATTAACGCAGAATAAACTCCAATTTTTTGGAATAATAACCAGTGAATATCGGCTCCAAATAAATCCAGTTAGACACAGTACTGCACATTGTCTGATACTTAATTTTTCCGGTGGTCGATTTAAATCACTTATACCAGCGAATACTAAACCCTGAAAATTTTAAAAATTGCTCAAAATTCCAAAATTTACGATACAAAAACCTAAAATTCAAAAATCTAAAGCTGCGTTCAAAACCAAGTATTTTTTTTTGTTCTTAAAATGTTAACCATTCTAGAAAAAAAATTATTTAAATATTATTTACCCATTTGAAAGCAGGAGCCCAAAAAAATATAGTTTTCGGACCTAGAAGTTATAGAATATAAATAAATTATATTAGAAATATGGGGTGGTAGCATGCATCAACTTAGTTGCCCGACTAGACGCCTTTTAGTTGCACGACTAAGTTGGTACATTCTTCTACTCATGATTTTTAAACGATACCAGCAGGATGTTCCCATAAAGGTTTTAGTTTTGGTGGTACAATTTTATCTCCGATATTAATCAATGCTTGGTAGATTGCTCTTGGTATTTTTGTTGCCATATTTTACTGAAATTTTACGATTTTATGAAAAATTTTGTACATATAAGTAAATTGACAACTCAATCAAAAATTATGTCAAAACAATTGACTGACATTTGTTATTTCAAACTAACATGACAGATCATTTACTAGAAAAATTATACAGGCTGCTTGTTTTATATTATAGTTACAAATTTTTACATTTTCTAAAAATATATTAAAATTTTATAGATCTTAATATAGTACAAAATCTTTAATATAAAATAAAACAGTACTTCAATCTAATTTATTTTTTATTTTAATTTGTAGATATTTTTAGAAGTCAATTAATGTAATATTTGTAATAATTATAAATATTAATGTCAAAAGATAAACTTTTGTTCTTGGGTCCTGAATCTGCGTTATGATTAATTATAATGTTATTAAATTCCCTATCAGGTTCGTTATTGTTTTTAGCAATGACGCGTTTTGACTCGAGTGATAACTCGAGCCACAACACAGACCAAGCTCAGAAAATCTGAAGATGACTGAAAAGTCGAATCGCGTCATTGCTAAAAACAATAACGAACCTGATAGGAATTTAATAACATTATAATTAATAATAATTATAAGTCAGACACTTTTTAAGTCAGCCAATTTTTCGCTAAGCTAAACGAATTGTCCACAAATTTCATTTTTTATATAAATACATAGATACATACATATACAATTACGTTATGTACGCAAAGGGGTGTGGCACAAACTCTTTCTACTATCCGGAAATCAGTTTTCTCCAAGGCAACTAGATTACTAGATTGTCAACCGTCTCATTGATTGGTCAGTTAGCAAGTTAACGAATTGGTTAACTTACCAAGCGTTTAACAGTTCTTTGTGATACTGAATCTATGGCTCGGTTGTACAAAGCATTGTTAATTTAACCAATAAGTTAACTGGGCAACTTGACTGTCAATTGTCTTCAAACCGCCGCATTGATTGATTAGTTGGAAAGTTAACAAATTGGTTAACTTACAAAGCGTTTAGCAAAAGCGTTTGTAAAACTGGGTCTATGACTCTGTTGCACAAAGCATTATTTATTTAATCAATAAGTTAACTGAGCAACTAGATGGTCAACTGTCTACGAATCGCCTCATCGATGGGTCAGTTGGGAAGTTAACAAATTGGTTAACTTATAAAGCATTTAACAATGCTTTGAGCAACTGGGACTATGGCTTGGTTGTACAAAGGATTATTAATTTAATGAATCAGTTAACTGGGCAACTAGATTGTCAACTGTTTTCAAAACCGGCTCATTGATTGATCTAGTTGGCAATTTAACGAATTGGTTAACTTATAAGGCGTGCATTATTGCTAAGTGTGTTTAGTGTTTATTTCAGACCTAAATCTTTGAGGAATCATATAAATGTACGAGGAGGAGAGGAGTTAAAATTAGCCTAAAAATAAATGTGGTAATAGATGTTATTGGTGAAACAGGTATAAAATTATGTATAAATATAAATTTTTATAAAGAATAATCTTTAATTGAACACAGTTAGCTGTAGTTGCGTTTCGGCTTATTTTGCGGCAATCTTTGAAAATCCTGCATTGATATTTTTTGGCTCGAATGCTTCGTGGAAGGGTTTCGCAAGGCTTTAATCTCTTCGGGCACCTCCCTGAAGTAAACATTGAATGTGTTGGTATTTCATTGTTTTTATTTTGTTTAATTCCTCAATTTTAGTGTATAAATAATAAAATTAAAATATAAATAAAAAGGCTGTTGATAATAATTTTTATAAACTTAAAACGTTCTATTTTATATATTGAAATTCAAATACGTAATTAGTTAAAGGGTTTGAAACGGACTTTGTAGATTAATTATTAATTAAAATAAAGTAATTATCAATCTATTAATCATATTGATATTGAAAAGGGAAATGTGTTGTTGTCAAAAATGACTTACTAATATTACTAATGAGATATTTGTAATTTCTATGCGACGAATAAGTATATTTCTAATTTGTCGCCTGGGCTGGTCGTTATGGTAACCGACTAATTACTACATTTACGTTGTGTATCGATAAAAACGGAAATACGTCATGTGCACGGCACGGCATAGAGCACAAGTTGATCAAATAATACACCGGAAGTGGGGAATAAATTTGTCGAGTGCAGTGAAGGGGGGAAACGAATTAGTTTGTTAACTACTTTATTGTTTGATATATTTATATATAGGGTACAATGCTCAATATTTATAACTAAAATTTAGTTTGAAATTTTAAAATTGTTGGATAAAATGAGTCCCGATATATTTAATGATATTAATTATATATATAGAATATTTTGAAATTACTACCGTGATGAATATGAACTGAAAATTTTACGGGTTTACGGTATAGGTTGAAATTAGTAAAATGCAAACATAAGCATTATATCAATTTATTGCTTTGACCAATATTTCTCCAAGAGATTTTTGGCTTCTTCAGGGTTAACACTGAATATAAGAAAAATATACAAGAATTACACATAGTACAAAGTAATAAACTACATTATATGTTCTATAGAAAAATATTTTATTTAATATAACTTACATGTTTATTACTCTGTACTATGTGTAATTCTTGTATATTTTTCTTATATTCAGTGTTAACCCTGAAGAAGCCAAAAATCTCTTGGCGAAATATTGGTCAAAGCAATAAATTGATATAATGCTTATGTTTGCATTTTACTAATTTCAACCTATACCGTAAACCCGTAAAATTTTCAGTTTTTATATATATATATATATTATATTTATATATATATATATATATATATATATATATATATATATTATATTTATATATATATATATATATATATATATATATATATATATATATATATATATATATATATATATATATATATATATATATATATATATTATGCTATTCTATACTATTAAACTAAAATTATTTTCTAATAAAGTTTAATTATTATTTTCCTATTGTATTAGAAAATAAATTTTCTGCAATTTATTTTATTAGTTAGGAAACACAAACAAAAATACTACTTCATTTTTCCAGTGTTACTGTTTATAGTTTTGCTCAGCAGTAGTAAAAACTCAATAAATGTCAGGTTGAACCGTTCAAATCCGTTTCCTAGCAAGTGTACATCGATTTAGATGGTTATAAACAGACTGAAGTATCCTGCTAAAATGATTGTTGAACCATTTCGAGTCGTTATTGTATCGCAGTGTGTTTCGCTTAACGGGAGAACAAGTTTGCAATCTCCTATTATTCAGTTTTATAGTTTTAGTTTCGCATTTATTTTGACAAGGAACTTTAAACAATAACCACACAATTATAAGTTCGCCTGTATCTTGTTTAAATACAATAGGGTTGAACTAATAAAGTTCTTAATGTTCAAATGCTTGTTGTACTTGAAAAGTACCTGATGCATATAAAATTATTTCGGTAAGTTTTCGAGCAAACTCAAATTGTAATATTTGTCCGTAGTAGATTGAAATATTTTCTAATATAATAAGTAATTTAGAAACAATTTTCTAAAATTATTTAAAATTAAAAAGCTTTATTCTGTTGATGATATACGTTTAGTATAAACAGAACTAAAACTTAAAGCTTTTTATTTTAATATAATGAATTCTGAAAGATTTTTTATTGGGTTTAAATTATTTAATTTTCTCAATGACAACCAAAAATTATTCTTCATTTTAGTAATTAATTTTAAGAACAATCTCTATTTTATACATATTTGTATTTATTGTAGAACCCTGAAGAAGACAATATGGATTGCCGAAACGTTGGCTTAGTAGTTAATAAAAACATATTAACGACTGATTTTCGTCAATTACTAATTATTTATTAAATATTAAAAGTCGACTATTTTTCAAATTTAATAAAATTTAAAGATATAATTATTTATATTATTTTTACCACTTTGACTGCAAGGAAAAAGTGGTATAGCGTTTGGTACGGTGTCTGTAACATTTTCAAAAAAAAAAGAAAATTATATAGAAATCCTTCATATAGCCCCTAGATGACGAATCAGAACTTAGTTTATGTGGGTGTATGGATATGCGTCGTCAGCTCGCTCGCTCGGTCGTAAGTCAAAATTTTGTGGTCGCAAGTCCTCCTAGACGGTTCAACCGATTTTAATGAAATTTTCATTATAAATTTGTCTAGTGCCCAAGATGGTTTTGTAATTTTGGTTTTATCCAGTGATGCCAACTTCCCGAGAAAAAAATTACTAAAATTTTTAAAAATTCATTGTGGCTACATTATTTATCCGATTTTGATAAAATTTTCAGAAAAGTTTCTCCTAGTGCCCACATAAATTATAATTTTATTAAAATACGATATTGCCATCTTTCCGAAAAAAAAAAAATTATAATTTTCTAAAAATTTGTTATGCCCGCATTATTTATCCGATTTCAATGAAATTTTAATAGAAGATACCCGTAGCGCCTATAATATTATATATTAGCAAAATACAATGTTGCCAACTTTCGGTGAAATTTTTTTTATTTCTAATTCTTATCATTTATGTGATAATGTCAAAGTGGTCTATATATGGGTTTACTTATATACTTCTAATCTTGTTAAAGAAGAGTTTCTATTAAAACATCCAAATCAAATTAATTTATAATAATATTATTAAATGATTCTTTGGACAAGTGTAATGACCGATTTTTTTCACAATAGAGTAAGATTTTTCTTTTTTTTTTTGTTGGTCATGGACCATCAGCGTTTTCTGGTGCTTGGAAAAACTGACAAAAAAAGTGAAATTAAAACTTCGGGGGCTGGATTCCGAAACATATGGCGGGTAAAATCCCTTAATCCGTTTTTTTTTCTCGCCGGGCACAGCCAATACGATCATCATTATCGTAATTGCTGTTTCGTCACGGTTGTTTGAATCTATATCGATTCGGTACTTTTTGGTTGAGTTGGTTCTTTACGTAACTCGGTCACATGTGATGGGGGAGATAGAATACTCGTATAGACAAGATCGTGTGGATTTTATCTTCTATTTAGGTTGTTTCTAGGATGCAAATGCATCATCTATGATGATATCAGACGTTGTATGAATTTAGATATAAATTCAGTGTGGCAGACACTTATAGTTTTTGGTGGGAATATTTATTCGAGATGGAACCGAAGCCGAATAATTATTCGGCATTTGGACTATTCGGCTAGGTTTTTACCAGTTGGTAATAGGCTGAGTATTAGGTATAAATTTGGTCGAATATTTGTTATTCAGTTATTAATTACATTACAAATATATATACCGGGTGTTCGTTCGTTAAGTTCGTATGGTCGTTTAACATGCAATTTCGATAATTTGCGATATACTTCTTTCTCGAGTAAAATTCGGAAAAATACTTAGAATACTTTTAGATAGGGCATAAAAAGTTCTATAATTTGGTTTTAGTTTCGATTTGCTAGCATGTGCCGTTTGGGCGCTAGAATTTTTATTTTATTTTTTTGTTTTATTTTTTTTTTTCAAAAACTATGAGGTCTAGGATGCATCGTTTAGTAAAAAAAAATTTAGTACAAAAAAATTAAAAACTGAATTTCTGAAAATTTGTCAAGGGGTACCCTTGGGTTTTATTCAAAATAAGTTCAAAATTTGCTCAAAAAAATCTGAAAAATTTTAGTAAAATAGAGAAAAAAATTAGCTACAAAATAGCTAAGTAACTTTTTTATCTAACGTATTCTGGTTTGGCAGGAAAAATTATTGAAAATTCTAAAAATCATTTTAGAATGGAATATTATTGCGCAATTAAAATTTTAACTGAAGAATACTATAACTATGTAAAATTCACAGTTTTTCTCGATTATTTAAGAGCAAATAGTACATATAAATTTGAAGAGTCTAGCTAACTGAATAGATCTTTTTACTTATATTTGAGTTCAGTGTGGCTCGGTGATGTTTTGCGGTATTATCAACATTTGACGCCTTCGTATCCTTGCCTCTCGGCATCGTAAGCATCTTAATATCCTGGTGCATTGTATTAGTATGTGTATTGTGGGTATGTGTATGAGAATATTATATTCTTGTTCTGTAGGTGTATATTCAAATTGTCTGTACTGTAATATTGTCTGTTGTCTATCTTGTGGGCTCCAGACATGAATTTCTTCACGTTTATAGATATTAGTTACATTTTGGTTAGAATTATTATGGAATATGATTTTAGATTGTATACGGTTTGTTTAAAATTTATGAAGATTTGAACTATAACAAGATTAAGGACCGATTGTATAAAGCATTGTTAACTTAATTAACGAATTAGTTTACTTAATAAACATTTAAGAATGTTTTGTACAACTGGACCTAAAAAGTGTAATAAATAATTAAGGACGTAGTTGATTTTCTTATGTAGTTAATTTTTATTTTGTTAATAACAGTGCTATCATTAAATCGATGTTATATTTTGAAAAAGTACAAAATAAACAATATTTTGAAAATTTAAATGTGTTTTAAGTTAGTCTATTTTAAAATTTGACAAACAATATTTGCAATGATTAAAATTGTGACAGCTAAAATTTTTGAAAATATGAAGACCAGTGGCACAAAGCTTTGCTAAATGCTTTATAAGTTAATGTTTTGTCATTAACTTGCCAATTGATCATCGTATGAGACTCTTTTAAGATCTAGTTTCTTAATTAATTTATTGAATAAGTTTTATACAAGAAACCATAAAAGTGTAATTATTCAAAATAATATAAAAATTACACCAGCGCTATATTTTTATATCTAAAAATTTAAAATTTTGAGATTTCTAGTTTTAATATTTTGAAATTTTCATATTTGTTTAATTCATAATTACATACAATGCTAGAATAAATGACAACATGTTATGAGGTAATTTTAAAATTATTCTAAGCAGAAATTTATTCCAACATTTGGAAATACTGGGCCTAAAAACTATTTTTTTTAATAATTTAAACATATTTATATTAAAATGAATTACATTATATTTATTTGATTTGAATTAAAAAAATTTGTTTTCAGTTTTTATAAAATACGTCAAAAATTAATACATACGTCATTAATTTCACTACATCCACATTTATAATACCTTTCACATATGCCCTTTTATTCTTATTATTTGGAAACCTTTCCTCATGCAAAACGCTTTCAATAATCAGTCCATCTACTCATCGGACGTCCACGCAAACGTATACCTACAAAATTTACATATGTTCGGAATTCTGAAAGTTTAATATTTTAACAAAGAAAGAAATAATGTTGTTTTACATAATTATTATTACACATTAATTATAAGTATATTTAATTTAAAAATATAACTATTATTATAATATTATTTTTTTTAAAATTTCGCCACAGTAGATCATTTTCTAATCTTTTATTATTATGATGAAAAATAATTTTACTTTATGGAAAGAGTTCGTGCCAAATCTTTTTGGTAACTGGTGTGTTTACGTATGTATGTATGTATAAAGTTTTTATAAGTATAGTTTAATTAGTTACAATTTGTATAAATTGTTTTTATTTTATTTAAATTAATGTAAAAATAAAAAGAAATAAATTAGATTATTAACAATAAAATGTACACAGAATGAATTTAAAACAATTATTATTCATAGATAAGCAAAGTTAAATAACATTAATGGAAGAGGAAATTTTTTAGAAACTTTATGAAATGAAATACACAGTAATAATCTAGCAACTAATAGTTTAATTAGTTACAATTTGCATAAATTGTTTTTATTTTATTTAAATTAATGTAAAAATAAAAAGAAATAAATTAAATTATTAACAATAAAATGTACACAGAATGAATTTAAAACAATTATTATTTATAGATAAGCAAAGTTAAATAACATTAATGGAAAAGGAAATTTTTTAAAAACTTTATGAAATGAAATGCACAGTAATAATCTAGCAACATCGTCGCTTTTACAGCATAGAAAATCACCTTCAATACAAACACTGAAACAAAACAAACAAACTGCCCCAGTTTCTACGCCTATGAACAATGCAAACTACTATGTTACTATGAAAAGCTAACTTATATCAAACTCGGCTTTTGAACAATGCAGAGCCTATCTATCTATTCGCGCTGACGGTGCATTTCCTGTATGCAGTTGCTCGGTTTTGCTAATGCAACTCGCACTGCAGTTGCAGGTTGCAAATTGTTCGTGTTACGTCATTGGCGTATGCATAATAAGCTATTACTGTGCCATTGCTGTCGCCCGTAAACAATATGTATATAGGCTCGGCTTCAGCTGATAAGTGACTGTTCTGTGAATGAAGTCTATTTAGTTTGAAATTAGATATGTTTGTATATTTATGACCAAAGTCTGGTAAACAAATGACAATTTCTGTCATTGTTGATACGTTTTCATGGTACACTAAATTGCTATGGTATAATATTTGTATTTAATGTTGAAAACAATGTACTCTAGTTTATCTATTATATTGCAAAATATTTAATAATAGTTAAAATGAGAGATTTTTGATTTACTGCATAATTTGAATATGTAGGATAACATTTTTCGAATATTTTATATAGAGATAAAATCTTTAAAATATCTAAAAACAAAAAACAACTATAAATAAAATAAAAAAACTGTAGGTTTTATAATTAATATTGAATACTTTCATATACTATATGTATATTATTATCAGAAAAAATACATACAAATGATAAATAATAAACAAACAAAACATTAGGAACAAGTTACTAGGTAACAAAATAAAAAGTACATAACTAGATTAAGTACAAGATATTATAATTTATCAATGAAAGGAATCCATATTTTATTTAAATCAGTGTTCCTTCACAGTGATTGATGTTATCTTTTTCTTTATAAATCTACTATAAGTTTTTTTTGATCTAGTTACTTATTTGTTACCAACTAACTTGATTCTTTGTTCTGTTATTTACTGTAATGTTATTTATATCAGTTTTCCTAATGAAGACGGACGTTGAGTTCATCGAAACGTCTATTATATGTAAATTTAATGTTATTTTTAAATTTTATTTATTTAAAAAATTATTTAATCTTTTTGTATTCGATTACAAATAATATTTGGAAAATAAAAAGCTATAAAATCTTATTATACTTGGTCGTAAATTAAAACTATGTAATGTTACATATTAATTATTATTACTACTTTGACTGCAAGGAAAAGTAGTAAAGCGTTTGGTACGGTGTCTGTAACATTTTCAAAAAAAAAAAAAAAATTGTATAGAAATCCTTCATATAGCTTGTAGATGACGAATCTGAACTTAGTTTATGTGGGTGTATGTGTGTGCGTCGTCAGCTCGCTCGCTCGGTCGTAAGTCAAAATTTTGTGGCCGCAACTCCTCCTAGACGGTTCAACCGATTTTAATGAAATTTTCAGGATAAATTTGTCTAGTACCCAAGATGGTCATGTGGTTTTGTTTTTTTCCAGTGATGCCAACTTTCCGAGAAAAAAATTACTAAAGTTTTAAAAAATTCATATTGGCTACGTTATTTATCCGATTTTGATCTAATTTTCAGAAAAGATTTCCCTAATGCTCCCATTAATTACATAATTTTATTAATTTTCAGTGTTGCCAACTTTCCGAGAAAAAAATTACTAAAGTTTTAAAAATTTTATTAAGGCCATGTTATTCAACCGATTTTACTCAAATTTTCACAAAAGATTCTCCTAGTATTCATGTAATTTATGTAATTTTAACAAAATACAGTGTTGCCAACTTTCCGAAAAAAAAATTAGTAAAATTTTAAAAAATTTATTTTGACCATTTTATTTAACCGATTTTAATCAAATATTTATAAAAGTTTTTCCTAGTGCCTAAATAAATTATGCAATTTTAACAAAATACAGTGTTGCCAACTTATCGAGAAAGAAAAATCACAAAATTTTTAAAAAATTCATTGTGGCTACATTATTTATTCGATTTTGATCAAATTTTCAGAAAAGTATCTCCTATTGCCCACATAAATTATAATATTATTAAAATACAGTGTTGCCAACTTTCCGAGAAATGTCAAAGTAGTCTATATATGGGTTTACCCATATACTTCTAATCTTGTTAATAGTAGTTTTAAGTACCAATAATACTAATAATAATAATGAAAAAAAGAAGCATGAAAAACGAATTTTTCATTGTGAAAATATCAATGTAGTTTATTGGTTGAATGCATAGAACATTCGTTTCATTATGGTTGAGTGTCTTCGTTGAATTTAGAATCGAAAGGAAATAAGAGACAGAGAATTATATCATCCATGCACAGAATAAAGTTAAGAAGAAACGAAGAGACGACTGACAAATTCTTTCACAGTTCACAGACGTGATCACTGAATTGAACTGATGAACATTACAATTGCTATTCTTCAGGTTTTATAATTGGTTAGCTGATCTACGACTAAATTTAGATGATATAAATGCTATTTAAATATCTGAAATTTTATTATTATTTGTTATACTGAAGATTTTAATAATATTTTGTCATTAAAAAAAACTGTACATATAAGTATGAATTGATGATAATATTATAATAACTCTAATGAGAGTTTAACGTTACAAATAGTACCAATAGTTTCGCGTTGAAATTACATTAAAAATAGGATGTGTTCTAATTTATACATTTTTTCATATAGATTGTCACGGACAAACTGAGCATGCGTGTATATAAATAATTCCGTACAGATATTCTATATAGAATCGAATACTGGATCGTGTAATACAGAAAATTTTGTTTTCTATAGAAAAATGCAATGTCTAAGGCCTGCCTTAGTTAGTAGGGATATATGAAAAGACAATATCAAGACATTGCACTAAATTCACATAAATAAAATGGCGATACTGTACGTTTCACTTTTATCAGTGACATAATAATTACATACATACACAATCACGCCATGTACTCAAAGGATGTGACACAAACTTTTTTGATTATCCCGAAATCAGTCGCCTCCAAACATTCCTATCCAAACAAGCAACTTTCGCTTTATCCACATACATAATTCTTCTCATACATGGTCTTTTATTTTTACTACTTGGAAACTTTCGCTCACGCAAAACACTCTCAATCATACCACTCCAACTACTCATCAGACGTCCACGCAAACGTATACCATCAAAATCATTCAAATAAATCTTTTTAACCAAACGTTTATTAGACATTCTCTCAACATGTCCGAACCATCTTAACTGACTAACAATTTCTCTGTGTTTTATAGCATTTATTTATTTGGCTTTTTAATTTTTATTTACGTAATTTACTTACTAGTATTTATTGATTAAATTAAAATTTAACACTTGTGTTAGTATTGTTAACTAAAAATGTGAATATAAATATTCTAAAATATTTTAGGCATGTAAGGCATGTAAGGGTTATACCTAATTGTAAAAGGTAATTAAATCATTTTAATATCTTTAATCTCTCAACAATATTTGAAATCCAGTCCCTTTCGACCTTCATTTGTAAAGGCTGAAGGGTCTCTCTATAATTTATATAATTCATGAAATTAACAGTTATGAATATGCATACAAAACGATACGCAACATTTCTACTGTATACTCGTATAGTTATATACCATTGAATATTATATAAATTTATCCAAAATAATAATTGTTAACATGTTACAAACTTTAAATATTTTTCAAAACACAAAAATGGCGATGCTAATTTATACAGCTATAAATAATTTACTATAGAATATCTAGATTATAAGATATTTCTCCAGAGATGTTAGAGGTATATTAATTTGTAAAGTACCTTAAGCCCAAAGGAACTGATTTTAATCTTCTGATTACACAGTTTTCAGGAAAAAGATGCCAAAAGTTTGTATGGAATATAACAGCTATGAAATTTAAACGAAATTTACAAATATTTTAATTTTAATTTTATGAAAAGAATATGTTGTAACTCGGCGAAATTTAGAATTAAATATCAAATTAATTAAACATCAATTAACGATTTAAATTTAGAAAACTTTAATTATTCCGTGATTTTAGGACCCAACTACGTTATGTAAATGAATAACAAAATTTAAGTAACCCCAGTGAACTTTAAAAGTCGCCGAACTGCAAACAGGAGAGTACATAAAATGATTTGGAATAAAAGTCACATTTGGTTTAACTATGTCGATTTATTGTGCATGAGAAATTTGTAAAATTATATAAATATTTAAATATTTCAATATTTTTAGTGTTTGTCTGTATTTTGTTTACAATTTCATTGAAAGATTTTGAATAAATGGTTAGTGGCGGCTCGTCAGTGCATCTTGTGCGCAAATAATAAATTCGATATAAAAACTCTAATAACAACGTAACTCAAAGAATCCTTTATTATACTTCGGAAGGTGTAGTGTATTCTGTGGGTGACCACAATTCAAATGAACGGGTCGGACACATACTCAAAGAGATATGCTGTCACTCATGAGGGTCGGGATCACTGCCGACCAAGAGCTCGTGTATTAGTAATCATGTAAGAAGTATGTATAAAGTACTCGCATCTAAATGCCCGAAAAATTCTATATTTTAATCCGACGAGGTACCAAAACCAATGTACAATAATTATTAGTTATTTGCCAAATAATATGTCATTTTATACGTGTAAGTGTAAGTGTATTTGGGGAATATGGGAGTGTGAATACATTACGTAATTGGTGCGTGATCGTCTAGTGAAATCATGGTCGAATCGGTGTCTCACGGATTCTCGCTACCCCCAACCAGACGTGGGTCGACCGGCGTCGTAACGATGGCTCGCCGCGTAGAGTATGTTGGTTTACCGGTTACTGGCGGCGACTATTGCCCGCTGACTGGGTACGCTCTGGCCATGGTCTGAGTTTACACGTGAACTTATCTTCGTGAAACTTTTGTACAAGTATACTATGTTTTCTGAGAGTTTTAAGTTTTCACAGTTTGTTATCTGTAACGTCAGCTCCTCTCACATTGTAAAAGGCAGTCGCAATGTACAAACTGCTAAACTATTCGCACAATATTTTCTCCCTTTAAGTTTTCACAGTTTGTTATCTGTAACGTCAGCTCCTCTCACATTGTAAAAGGCAGTCGCAATGTACAAACTGCTAAACTATTCGCACAATATTTTCTCCCTTTAAGTTTTCACAGTTTGTTATCTGTAACGTCAGCTCCTCTCACATTGTAAAAGGCAGTCGCAATGTACAAACTGCTAAACCGTTCGCACAACCCGCCAATCTCTCAGAATTTTAGTTTTCACAGTTTGTTATCTGTAACGTCAGCTCCTCTCACATTGTAAAAGGCAGTCGCAATGTACAAACTGTTAAACTATTTCCCCTTATGTATCTTATTTCTGAGAGATGACAAGGTTACCTAGTATAATGAACTATACCATGGGCCAAGCTTCCCTGATTCTGATTCTAGACCAGAATGCCTCTCCCTGAGATCGGTCAGCCCTCATATACTCCTAGTCCACGTTGACTTGCAACAAAGTTCGCATATACCAAATCATTAGTAAGAGTAGGACATAACAACAAGATATAATATTTTACCAATCAAATTACACTTCTAACATCCTTGTTAAAGAGTACTGGCTGAAAATGACATCATAATTTTCTACACCCAATAATATTAACTTTCGAAACCTATCTTACAAATAATCGCTTTGCATTGGCTAGGATAGGAAATAGTAGGATGTGCCCATAATCAGAAAAACAAATTCTTAAAAACAAAATTGTTTTCACAATAAAGAACCCCAAAATATAAAAGAATTGGGTCAACCTTTCATGTAGGACCGCGTTTATACCTAAACAAACAAGACCATAAATGACCCTTAAAGAAATGTATTTTTCTCAATAAGCAAAACAACACAATAAACCAGTAACGTCCAGCGTACCAGATGTTGGTTTTTAAAATACGTAAACAAGTACAGTTGACATAATTATTATCGAAACACATTCTTAAAAAATATTAATAGTAAGATAAATTAATAACATAAAAAATTAAAAAATTAGGTACACATATTTGCCTCGTTTCAATGTTATTATTAAGTGTATAATAACATATATTTTATGACGAACAAAATAATTTTATTAACAATAAATACAAATAATATTTACAAAAAATTAAATTTTTTGTTATAGTATATTTTTGCAAGAATCAAATGAAATAATTGCTAAATTATAATTGGTTAAAGGTATTTGAAAAAAGATATTTACATTTCATTAAAACATATTTTGATTTTGGATCCGTGCAGTGTTTTCAAATTAAATAACAAAACATTATTTGTAAATATTTCATATATCAATTATAATCAAATAATGTTTATCTAATTTCTGCTTCAGACTGATAATAACCTTTTCCGTGTTTATTTACTTAATTAAATAATGAATAGATAGTGTAAATTGTATAAGGTTTGTAAAATCAGCGATCTAGTAATATTATATTATTTTTATATGTAATTGTTTATTTTAAGAAAATGTTATTTATTTAATTTAATAGAAATATATATAGATACCTATTTTAATACAAGGATAAAAAGATCCGATTTTTATCATTTTGACTGCAAAGAAAAGTTGTGTCGGTAACATTTTCAAAAATTAAAAAAAATATATATAGAAATCTTTTATATAGTCTCTAGATAACGAATCCGAACTTAGTTTATGAGGGTATATGTGTGTACGACACCAGTCAAAATTTTGTGATCACAGCTCCTCCAAGACGGTACAACCGATTTTAATGAAATTTGCAGAATATGTTTATTTAGTAAGTACCCAAAATGGTCATGTGGTTTAACTTTTTTTCAGTTATAGCAACTTTCTGAGAAAAAACTTATTGAAGTAAGTATATAAAAATTAATTATGGCTAAATTATTTATCCGATTTGAATCAAATTTGTACAAAAGCTTCTTTTAGTGCTTATATAAATTATATAATTTTACTAATATTCAATGTTGCCAACTTTTCGAGAAAAAAATTACTAAAATTTTTAAAATTTAATTCTGATTTCAGTATTTATCCAAGATTAATCAAATTTTCACAAAATATTATATTAGTGCCCTTACAAATTATATAATTTTAGTGTCTTACAGTGTTACAAAGTTTCTGATAAAATTGCTAAATTTTTTAAAAATTTATTATGATTACATTATTTATTTTAATCATATTTTCACAAAATATTCTTTTAGTGCCCAGGATAAATTATACAATTTTACTAATGTACAGTGTTGCCAACTGTTTCCATATGTTTCTAATCTTGTTATACACTGAGAAAAATAGATATTTAAAAAATTGGATAAAAATAAGTAGATATTTATTTGAAATATACGAGTATGTTTAAATTATTCACAAATTTATACATTTTTAAAATCTACTCACATATATATTTTAATACTATATTAAGAATTAAGACTGTAATACTATATACAAATTGATGGTATTAAATTTTTGTTTTTATTATATTTATAGTTAATTTTTAAATATACTTATTTTGTTATTTTTAATATCTTGTGTTTGTGTCACCTTTTTAAATATAAATATATTTACCGTAAATATCCATTTTTCTCAGTGTAGTCATTTATTCTACTATTTCGACTAATAGGAGCATTTGCTAAAATGTAAGTGATTTTCAGATGCTTTTAATTCTGTTTACTTAATATAAACTAATGAGTTTGATAGGGTAAATTTTTGGTCAACCTTCGTGAGTTCTGAATAAAAAATTATGAAGAAGAGAATCAATTTTTCTACAAAACAAAACAAATTTATATTTAGTCGATAAAATGAGGATTAAAAACTGAATAATAAATAGGATTAGGACAAAAAAATCTGAGTTAAAATTGGAAAAAAATTAAATATGCATATTTGTTTCGTATGTATTCGTTATTTAGGCGTTTACTTGGTTTTTATTTTTACGAGTAGGTCGAAAAATAATTACTTTTAAATAAATACAAGTATTTTCCATTAAAAATATTACAAATTAAAAATTAATTTAGCTTTATCATTTTACTGATTACATAAAAAATTAAAAATATATATCTACTAATCAATATACACTCTATATATAAATGTTTAGATTGATCAAAATCTTGTGCTTGTGCGCAAAATTAAAACGGCATTCTGAATAAGACTTAACTGCTTGTGATTTAAGAAAATTCTAATACAAAAATAAAGTAGAAAAATATGAGAAATTGTACATTTCTCCAAATAAAAATTGAATAAAATTTGAAGAGTATTTTCTGAATCATATTTTACTAGTACTGGTATGAAACTTGAATAAAACTCGAATAAAAAACGAAAAAACTATAATGTAATTCAAGTTTTACAAACAATTTTTTATTCTTCACCAAACATATTTGCTCACTTACGAAGAAAACTATTAAAAACTATTATTTCTAGACGACCAGTTTCCTTCAGTATAAAATTACAATAAACTTTAAAATGAAACTAATATTTTGTAGCGCATCTCAAGCGAGTAATTGCAATAATAAAGAAAAATAAAAGATTTGAATAGCGGCAGTGATTGCATTAAGTTTCTAAAACTACGTATAATAATAATAAGAGTGTAATATTCTTCTTTACGACGGCCATAATTTGTCGAGAAAACTAGAAGTGAATATTTAAAGAGTAGATGGTGCCTTCAACAACTACATACTATAACGAAACGTTCTGCATTGTAGTTGATGTTGTAATGATATACGCATGCAATATTATTCAACATAATGGTAAATTCAGATAGTGCATTATCATGTTACTTTAATATAGAAAAAATATGGAAATATGATACAAAGTTATTTTTTTGTGGAAGGTTTTATTATGTTAAAATAAAAAGGGTTTAGGATTTGGTTCTGTATTAATTTTAATTAAAAATCGTTGTTTCGACGTACTCTAGGTACATCATTATCAAGAAAAATGATACAAATGACATATACAATAGATAATATTATCTAGATTAATACCAACTTAATCCAATTAACCCAACACTGGTTATTGGTTCTCAACCAAACTAGCTATTTACAAATTTGTTAAAAAAACAGTAATAGTCTCAATTTCTGGCTGCATTAAAACCAACAACAACTGATAAAACTAAAGGTTTTATTATGTTAAAATAAAAAGGGTTTAGGATTCGGTTCTGTATTAATTTTAATTAAAAATCGTTGTTTCGACGTACTCTAGGTACATCATTATCAAGAAAAATAATACAAATGACAAATACAATAGATAATATTATCTAGATTAATACCAACTTAACCCAATTAACCCAACACTGCTTAGTTATTGGTTCTCAACCAAACTAGCTATTTACAAATTTGTTCAAAAAACAGTAATAGTCTCAATTTTTGGCTACATTAAAACCAACAACAACTGATAAAACTAAAGGTTTTATTATGTTAAAATAAAAAGGGTTTAGGATTTGGTTCTGTATTAATTTGAATTAAAAATCGTTGTTTCGACGTACTCTAGGTACATCATTATCAGGAAAAATGATACAAATGACATATACAATAGATAATATTATCTAGATTAATACCAACTTAATCCAATTAACCCAACACTGGTTATTGATTTTCAACTAAACTAGCTATTTACAAATTTGTTAAAAAAACAGTAATAGTTTCAATTTTTGGCTGCAACTGATAAAACTAAAATCGTACGTATTTGTTGTTTTTGCATGCAATTAGGTTTGATTCAGAACCGCTACTTTTAAACTATATTTTACGAGTAATAACATATTAATAATATATTAATTTAACAGGTGAATGCTGAAATTGTCATTAGTGATAAATTAACTAATGATAAAATAAGTTCACTAATGGTATTTTCAGCAATCAAATATTAAATTAATTTATAATAAAACGGCTTTAGTTTTAAGTTCTGTAATGATTTATTAATAAATCAATGTTTCGAAAAACTGAACGTGCGTTTTTATCAGCAAAAAAAATAAAATATACAAATGACATTTATAGTAAATAAACAGAACATGGAAACAAATTACTAGATAATAAATAATAATAAAATGAGTTCGGAAAGATTTAAATTAATCTACGTTTACACGCCTTTGAATTTAATAAATAAATAAAAAATATTAACAAGTTAATATGAAAATAAAAATTCCAATGAAATGAATCCATTTTTCAAGAAACATGAGTTCCACATATGCAACACATCGCCGGTAACATATCCACGAGAAAAAATAAATAAAATAAAAAAAATCGTCCGAAACACGTAGCATATAAATCCATCGTATCGGAAACGAGACATTGGCAAAAACCGATTCGTGTGTATCTGATTCAAAGTTCCGTTACCGGTTCGGGGGTCTCCCTTATCCCTCTAACTGCAACCAATCGGAATCAGAAATCGGTTAGGTGGCTAGGATTGATCGAATACTCCACATACACACACACACACACACACACACACACACACACACACACACACATACACACTGACATCACAGAGAACATACACACTGACATCAGAGCCACACACACACACACACATATGGTGTATAGTTTTATTCCCTACAAGTAGCATGTACCTAGATAAAGCTTAATAAATTATGTGTAAATGCCGCTGTGTTTCAACTGTCAGGCGAGAGCTGAAATCACCTACGAAGCCTGATGGCCCCGAAATTCGGAGTCTCTTGTGTGTAATGTTATTGTTGCGGTTCCGGATTTGTTGGTATATTTGCAGCAGGAGACTCTCCGGAGAAAGATTCGTTTAGTTTCTTGTTTTAGTTTATTTGCAGGAATTTATTTGTGCTTGGAAAACTATCGTACAAGTGGAAAGTGATTTTAAAAGGATTATTGGATTATTTGATTGTGTTTAATTCAATTGTTTGACAGAAATGTAATTGTTATTTTGTTACTGAAAGATAAAAAGGATTTATTCCATTCTTGTTAAATAATATATTTATTATATTATATGCGTTTATTGACAATTAGTTATTTTATTACTATCATCATTTAGTGTTTGAATTGTCAATTAAAATGTCATAAGTTAAACAGTTTGTAAATAGTAATCTTTAGGCTTTCACGGCTGGTATCCATTGAATTTATAGAATTGTCTGGGGTGGTATGCCGTGGCCGATCTTTCCTCGTCGCAGACGTTTCGCCATACATCGTAGATGCCATCGTCAATGCTTGGTGCTGAATGACAATTTCTGCTCCGCAATTCTGATATATATATATATATATATATATATATATATATACCTGTAAACTATATAACTGTAAACTGTATACTAAAAAAAATAATTCCAAATGTATGTATAGACATATTTAATTTATAGGTTTTTTTCTGTGAGAAATAAATTTAGAAGTTATATGTATATGTACATAGTGTCTTCTCGTAACGGTAACTTTGTACAAAACTTTTCAGTTCCGCACAATTAAATAAAACAGAAGAAAATTGAATTAGTAACAACAGAAAATTTTATTTGATATTACAAACAGAACTTTTTTTTCTAACATTTGAAAAGAATTGATCAAAGAAAAACAATGCAAACAGCAACAAAAGAACCTATTTGATGTCGTAATTTTTAAAGCCTAATCATTAATTTGAAATATTGCTACTTACTTTTGAATTTAATATTCTAGAAAACGATATTTGTAAAGTCAAAGGGTCGATATTTTATTTATAACATTTAATATTCAAATTGAGAACAAAAGATTGTTTTACAATTGAATTGTAAAGATATCTTTTCAAAGATTTTGTGATTTTATGCGTGAGATTTTACTAACAATGCCCTTTATTTAAATTTCAATTTCAATTATGTTGTAAATTTTATTTGTATACAATATAAAACGTATTATAACATATTTTTAATACATTTTAATGTTATATAAATATTAAATTGTATTTATAAATACTTCTACTAATTTGAGAGAAAATTGAGAATAAAATATTTAAAAATTAATTACAGTAGAATTAATTACAGTGCAATTTTATTGTTTAAAGAAAAATAACTTATTTTTTTATACATTAATTAATAAGATTTTACAAATTAAAGTTTTAAAATCGTTGTTATATTTTTTACTGTACGCGGTTTTCAAATATTGAAAATAGTTAGTCTAAATTTTTTTATGTGAAATGAAAATCTATTAATCTATATCCTGACAATTAAATTGCACTCTGGAGAACAAAACTTGAGAAGTGAAGTCAACCGTTTTGATTGGCTGTGAAATAATATTGGGTTAATAATATATGTGTTTGCCAACTTTTCAAATGAATACTGTTTGCTCCAACTTGGAAAATTATTACTTTTCTTGTATTTTCTACATCGTTTTGTTTTCGTCTGATTTTCTACCTAAAATTGATCAATGTTTGTCAATTTTTTATAGAGGTTAGATAAGTTACAAAATGAAAAAAAATGTTTGTATATGATATTATAAAAGTTCAAATCTTTGATATTTTTTTTGTTGTATAAATATTTAATCTGCAGGATAAAGTTGCTTATTTACTTTGTTTAGTTTGCAAGAAAGTAACAGAGAAAAATTCTAATGGAATTTACAGAACATGAATTATTTAATTATTGTTTTAAAAATTTATTTGGTAACAAAGTTATTTTATATTAAATGCATTTTAAAGGTAGCTATAGAAATAATTAATCAAAATATACAGATAGAAAATTTAATATGTATATGCGTTCTAGAATATTTTATATTTTTTTTGTAACATTTATTTTGTAAATATGTATATTATAGATAAAATTATTGTATGAGGTGTGATAATAAAATTCATTTACAAACTTTGTTAAGATCAGTAAGTACACTGAGATTTTTACTTTTAACTGAAAAGTATACGTGTTTTTGAATTGTAAACTTATGTTTTTCTAATAGAAATAATAGTATGTAACTGTTTTAAAAGATTTGTATAAAATTATTTTCTATTTAGTTTAGAAACATTATATTTTTTTGGAATAAATGTAATTATAAAATTATTAATCAAATGTAGTTTACTTTTTAAACTAAATATTTAAATAATTGCATACAAAGCTGGCAAAATAGTGATATTTTCTACTAATTTTTTTCTGTTAAAATTTTTATTTTTATTAGAAAAACATAAGTTTATAGTTTGAAAAACACGTGTACTTTTGAGTTAAAAGTAAAAATCTCGGATTTGTATTGTTTTTCCGTAAGTTGGTAAGTAGTTTGATTCAAAGTTTGCAGCTCTGTGGCTGTGTTAAAACATAACACTAATTTTGTGATATGTAGATAGTATGAATGAACTTTAATATTCTAATTTATTTATAATTTATATTATATAGAGTTTAGTTATGAATAAATAATTGTATCAGTAAATTTAATCGAGCAAAACTTAGAAATGTCTTGAAGGTTCAAATGACATTTAATAAACAGTGTGAAATTTATAGATAGTTAAACTGTATTTAAGTGATAACCATTAGCTGTAAGGACTATATAATCTTGAAACTACGTTGTAGTTAGCGCGTAAAGTGTGAAGATTTACTTAATAGCAATTTAAGTTTTGGAATATCATCAATATGTTCGGGCGAAGGACGTGATAACTAAATTAATTTCGTACGACAACAAAATTCTACAATCCACTTAATAATATTACCGTGTAAATTCGGTGTAACACGAGCGAAAGCTATTTCAAGTAGAATTGTTACTTATCGTTACTCTACCTTGACGAAGATGTTCACGGGTTCCGGTTACCGCGAACCGGTAAACGAGGTACGGCCTGACTTACTTATACGTCTGACATTTATTGTTTGAGCACGAGTAATCTATAGAAGTTACTTTATTCTTATGATGCAAAATTAGAGAGTAACATTATTACTATACGAAAAGAAAATATTACTTTAAAATCAATGATTTTATCATTAATTTAAAAGTAAACAAACTTTTGATTTGTAAAATTGGGTTTTTATGATTGAAATTTATTTTTTTTAAATAAAAATTGTTAATAGTAAATCATAGTATAGCTGTTTTGAAAGTTTTCTATGAAATTATTTATTATTTGGTTTGGAAACATAAGTGTTTTTTGGAAAAAATTTGAGTGAGAAATTATTAATAATTTTTATTTCATATATATTATATATATATATATATATATATATATATATATATATTTCTCAAACTAAATAGTAAGAAAATTTAGAAATAGTTTTCAAAATAGTTATACTATAACTTACTATCAATTATTTTTATTAAAAAATGTATTTTTATTATAAATACTTAATTTTACATATCAAAAGTTCACTTGTTTACTTTTTAATTAATAGTACAGACGTTGGTTTTAAAGTAATATTTTTGTCAGTGTATACTCAATTATATATTTTAGATTTAACTTAAATAAAATTGAGACAAATAATTTTTATATTCTACAGAAACTTAATGGTTTTTAAATTAAAATAAAATAAAAATACTCAATTTTGATAAATAAATTTATTACTATATTTCGTTTGTTTATAATTACGAAAGACGTTACATAATTTTAATTTGCAGTTTGTTCTTTTAAGAAAAAAATACCGTCACTCTGTAGGAGGAAGGTATTATAATAATACCAATTTTGACTGTTTGAAATTTTTACAGATAAACATACTCGTATATTAGTCTCTTTGTAACATGCATCAATCGTTTTTTGCGTGATGTCGATCTGTCTGTCTGTATAGAGCAAATTTGGTGGAAATTATTTTTAATAAATGTCATATTTAAGCTTTGGACGTAAATTTGATAAACTATTGATAGAGATCAAAAATGGTAGTTTACTGGTGTCACTTTTATGTGTTTCACAAATATTTTGCAACAGAGAAATTAGTTAAAAAAAAATTAACAAAAGTTATTTAAATTATAACTAACAATTTTTTGACATTTTTTTTAAATATGATTCATTTTTATAGTTTTTCAAAAATTTTCAAGTATTTATTATGACATAATATAGGTACGTTTTCATGATTACGGTAAATTATAAATACGTATCATAATATTGTCAACGTAATTTGTTACTTTTATATTATTATCTTTTTCAATAATAATTTCTTTGTCAGACAGTATTTTATACTTTCTGGAATAGTCAATGCAATAATTTTTTTTTTACGTAACTTAATTTACCTAGAAAAATATTGCTGTTGCAGTACTACCGTTTATTTTATAAAGAATACTTTGACAAGCCAAGTATAATAAATAAAATGTATATTTATTAAGGAACATCCTGTATTCTATTGTAGACTGATACAGAGTTGAATAGTTTTATCGTCACATGCCGTAACTGTATATACTGATAAATTTTTTCTGGGTTAAAAAATTATTTCCTACGAGGAAAGATACGAACAGTATTGTAATCTAATTCATAAATGATAAAAAAAATTAACAAAAAAAATTAAATTTTCTAGTATACATTTAGATTTCATAGTACAAAGAATTAAAATGATTTTACAAACATTTCTAATGTTTCTTGTTATGAACTTTTATAGTTGTCAGTGCTGTTTAGTGCATTCCGATATCAATGTAACAATTTGTAAAACTTTACAAAGTTTATCAAGTTTAAAACTATCTGACGTGAAACCTACCATTCTTGTATATAACTCAGAAATATTTAATATAATTCCGCTGAGTGAAAATCACGTGGATCAGTTTACAGAAGTCGAAGAATTATTTTTATACGGTGTTACAAATTACGTTAAAATAAACGTATTTAATAAACTACAGCATTTAGTTAAATGTGTGTTAAAAAATAATTATATTTATGTTATAAGCTCAGAAACATTTGGCAACTCTAGAATTGAATATCTAGAAATATTTAATAACCGAGTAACAGATATTCGACCAGGATCATTTAGTAATTTAACAAGTTTGGTAACATTATACATAACTAATAACCAAATTAAACATATTAAATATAATGTATTTACAAGTACCAATATAAAAGTGTTACACTTAAATAAAAATAAAATAGAATTTATAGAAAACAAAGCGTTTGATGATATGCTTTACTTGGAATCACTGCAGTTAAGAAGTAATAAATTAGTGAATTTTAACGCGGAAGTAACATTAGGAACATGCAAAACCTGGTTATCTCATTTAGATTTACGGAAGAATTTTATTGAAAACATAACACACGATACTTTTAGCGACATGGTTAAGTTAAAGAGCCTTCTGCTTTGTAATAACAAAATAGAAAAACTACCGAACAATTGTTTTAAAAGTTTGCGAAATGTAAACAAAATCTGTGTATCGGAAAACGAATTGAAAGAAATATCACCGGATATATTTCCATCTGATGGACTAAAGACATTGAAAACTTTATTTCTCCATAATAATCAACTGGACGCATTATCTGCAGAAGTCATGAGGCGCGTACCAAATTTGAAATATTTATCTTACGGAGGAAATAAATTAAAATGTAGTTATTTAAACTGGCTGAAAATCTGGATTCAAAAGAAGAAAATCAATCTATTTCATACGGAGAAACAAACGAAATGCACGGATGATAGGAAATCGAATAATGATGTTTCGAATTTGTTGTTTGATATTAGTAAGTCGAGAAATTATTTGTAAAAAAAATAGAATTTATAACTTTGAATCACTTTGTTAATGTTGCAGAACCATCTTGAATTAATGTGAAAAATTAGAAGATAATTTTGGTGAATAATATTAGGATTATTTACATTAAACATATATTTTTTAAAAATATTAAAGGAATTAGGTAAAATTTCTTATTGATAATATATTGTGAAACAAATATTGTATTATATTGTGAATTTTATATTTTTTATGTAAAAATGAATTTTGTATTTTTAATAAAAAACTATTTTTACCAATTTCAATTCAAATTATTTATAAGAATGTGAATTAATTTAAAAAATGAGATGAATTGTTTAAAAAATTGTATTAAAATAAATTTGCTAAATTTTAATGAATAAATTACACAAACTATTACAAATTATTACCACATTATTACAATTATTGTACCACATATTGTATACATTATTAACAAGTGTTTCGAAACAGGAGTTTATCCTAGTAAAATGAAAATGTCTAAAGTTGTACCCGTTTATAAAAAGGGTGACGTTAATGAACCTACGAATTACAGACCACTGTCTTTAACACCAGTTTTCTCTAAAATAATGGAAATATGTATAAAAAATCGATTGTTAAGTTACTTCAATAAATTTAATTTATTTGCACGTGAGCAATTCGGTTTTAGACCAAAAAAATCTACAACTAAAGCAGCGGTTACACTCATATCTGATATTGCTTCTAAAATGAATAAAGGGGATCATGTCTCGGCTACATTCTGTGATCTGTCTAAAGCATTCGACTGTGTTGATCACAAAATATTATGTGATAAACTCCTGTTTTATGGTATTAGAGGTTTACCTCTACATTTGATTGGTAATTTTCTCAATAACAGATTTCAAGCTACATGTGTTAATAATGTATATTCAAATTATAGGAAATTAGATTTTGGTGTTCCTCAAGGATCTGTATTAGGACCAATTCTATTTCTTATTTATATAAATGACCTTCCGTCTAATGTAACTAACGCCAGTACAGTACTTTATGCTGATGATACTACTTTTGTAAACAATAGTTCTGATCTATCAAATATAACAAATACAATTAACAGTACTAATGCTGTGGCTCTTGATTGGTTTACTTCCAATTCATTGGCATTAAATAATGACAAAACACAGAATATTGTTTTTAGTGTCAATAGAATTGTTGATAAAAATGCATTATTGTATGACAAATGTAATATCATTAGTTTTCTTGGTTTCAAACTGGATGCAGAAATTAACTGGAAACAACATATTAATTATATTAGTAATAAAGTTAATATAGGCATTTTCATGTTACATAAACTTAAAGATGTTGTATCACCGCACACATTAATAAATCTGTATTTTTCATATATTCATACACATCTAAATTATGGATGTTTATTATGGGGTGATTCTGTTGAGAGTAACAGAATTTTTAAATTACAAAAAAAATCTATTCGTATTTTGACTAATAGCTCATACAGGCAACCTTGTAAACAACTTTATATTAAGTTAAAAATTCTTACATTGCCATCATTGTATATACTACAATGCTTACTACATGTAAAAGAAAATTATGAGCATTTGTCAAAAAATAAATGTTTTCATAATTACCATACAAGGCAAAAAGATAATATTAGACTGGAGCTTTGTCGTTTGAATGTTGCTAAGAATTTGCCTGCACATGCTGGTGCATTTTTGTTTAACAAATTGCCCAATAATGTTAGAGATTTGCATATTAATATATTTAAGAATGTTCTAAGAGAGTTTTTGTGTACAAATGCATTTTACAGTGTTAATGAATTTACTGATTGTGTTATGGATATTTCTGTTTAACTGAGTTGTATTATGACTTAAGTCTATGTACATTTTATTGTATTCCTGGCTTAAATAAATATTATTATTATTATTATTATTAAATAAATTTGAAAAAAAATAGTGTCACTGAAAGAAATTTTTTTTAAAATATTGTAGCTGTTTTTTTTTTTTGTTTTTTATTTGATATAGGTTTTATATATAATAATTAATAGTTTAACTTAGTAAGTTAAGTAAAAAATGTTTAGAACTATTATATTAAAATAAAAAGTTATGTTAGAGTATAATTAAAAATTCGTCGATCAATCCAAACCCTTGATGATGAAACTAAAAATATGTCAAACGGCAGTCCGAATGAGGTATGATTTTATTAAGAAAATACTAGCAAAATGTAAATTTCTTGATATAAGATTTTTTTTTATCACTTCTTTTTATTACATTAATTATTAAATTTTTTAATATAAATTAATATTTAACAAACGAAATATCTTTATATAATTTTTTTATTTATTCTGTTAACTGCCACTGTAAAAATTGTTCTGTAAGAATTTTAAATTTGTTTTTACAAGAAGGATTTTAGTTTGAGAAAGTTAAATATTTTTATACTCTCTTACAAAGTATACTTTTTTAGGAGAATGTAAAAATATATATTTTTCTCAAGCTGCGGTCTATCTCTCACTCTTTTTTATGATAATTTGAAACTAATGAAAAATCATTTTGATTCTGAATTATTATAAACTGTCTAATAAATAATATAAAAAGATATTATAGTAAATTTTTTTTAGAACTCATTATTTTAAAATAAATAGGCTTTGCATTATAGTTCGGTTTTATTTTATCTTAAAATTCGACTATTCGATATACAACACGTACATCTTTATCAGGCAAAAATATATACAAATGACATAAATAATAAACATATAAAACATAGAAACAAGTTGCAAGGTAACAAAATACAAGTAACGTTGCAAAATTTATAATTTATTAATTAAAGAAAGTCAGATTTTTTATCAATCTACAGTTAATATTGTTGGGTCTTGCAATTATTTTAATATAACATTAAACAGAACTTGAACTTATAGTTTTTTATTTTAATATAATGAGTTTTGAAAGATTTTTATTCTATATAAATTATATAACCTAACTTAACCTAATTTCTTTTTCTTTTCAAATTTAATAAATTAAAATGTGATCTTACTGTAGCGAAAAGTTAATAAAGTAAAATAATTTTCCTTGAACTACAAATAATTCTATATTTTTTGTGGTTTAATGGATATTATTTTATTTTATTTGCATACTTATTTCAATATGAAAAAAAAACAGAACTTTAACCATAAAACTTTTTTATTTTAATTTTAAAAAATAGTTTAGATTTACTTACTAAACAAAGAAGTAGTTATCTAAAATTTATCTACTTGCAAACATCTAATAAAATAGTATCTCAAATAATTTAAATCAAGACAACACAAGACAAAGAACAGAACAATTCCTTTGACCATGCGTTTATCACGATATAACTCAATCAAATCAAGGGAGACACGCAACCACATTTTGCGCAACTCGGGAAGTGCATTGTCAATAAACTGAAATTGGCAAATACGCCAAGACATCACACATGCTTGCTGGTAGTGACCCGGGCCGCGGCCTCGGGCTGCCACAAGGGTCGTACTTTGGCCCCGTCGACGAAAATAATGTTACTCCGATGATGGAGTCATCTAGCCAAAGCGCACCGCCCTTGGCTCCCCCTAAAGGACGTCGAGCGGACGCTTATAATAAAACATACATCATCGGAGGACGGCGGCGAAGCGTCGTAACGGAATTTGGCCATTCGCTCCAATGGAAATTCTCGAATTTATTGTGCCTTGGTTTGAGGCTAACGTGGTTAAAAGCGGAAAGTTATGCAGGTTTTTGTTGCACGGAAATTTTTCAGCTTTTGTCTTTACCGAGAAGGTAAAAAAATGATAAATATTTATTGCTAGATGACACGAAAAGTCTACATTGTTTTGTTTTGGTTTAAGGTTGTTACTTGAGTAAAAAATTATTTGATTATTACAGTGATTAATTTGAAAAATATTGTTATTTATGCTGCTATCCTGTATTATTCTATAAGCGTTGTTGTATTATAGAATTTTTTGTTTTATTTTTAATAAATTGAAAATTTTATATGTTAAAAAAGGATAAATGATTCTGTAGTACTATAGAGCTTACAGAACAATACAGAATACTAGCATTATAAGTCGAAATTTTTATCTAAATCGCATATTTTATTTTATCTGTTATGTATGAAGATAAAAAGTATAAAAAATATAATTTTGTTAAGTAAATAAACTTACAAAAACTTAACTAATCAAAAAGTGCTGTGTAATAATTTAAAAACAAAACTTACAAGTATGAGTAATAAACAACATTACTTACCAAGAAAGTATAAAATAAAATAAAATAAAAAGAAAGTTTGATATATTTTCTTTATCTCTATTTTTTGTACAGAATTTTGTATAGTTTACTCTTTCAGAATTCATATATATATATATATATATATATATATATATATATATATATATATATATATATAAAGCAGTCTGTTTATATATACCTATATATATATATATATATATCTATTGCAGTAAATGCTTGGTCAAGTATGCAATAATATTCAATTACAAGAAAAATGCTTAAGTGCCTGATTTCATTATGTAAAGGAGAAGAAAATAAATTTACGATTTGTTTAAATGGAAAAATTTTATTATGTTTTTCTCGTTGAAAATGAAGCAAGCGTTAAATTTTTGTTTTTTTATTGCTTGTATTTGATAAGAAAGCTGAAGGAACTCTCATAGCACACGGAATATACAACAATAACAATATTGGTTTTGTCGTCTTCTGTTCTCTATTTTTCTGCAAATATTAACTGAAGATACCGCATTCCTAAATTAGTAGACAAATATATTTGCTTCCATATTTATTCAGCAAAATCAATATCTATGTTTATTTATTTTTTTATTAAATATTATATTATTGTCTTTTGTTTGTATTTAAGTATAAAATCGCTTATTTTATTTAATAACATAATATTTTAAATAAAAAAAAAGAATTGCAAAAAAGTAATTATTTTTCCAATGATGGACTTTTTATAATTTCAAAGCACGGTTGCAAACTGCTGGAAAAATTTGAATCGGCTGGTTTCGCGGTTTTCAATGTTTTGTTGGCTTGGTTTTTGTTTCGATTTAACATTAAATGAAATTTTAACGGTTTACAAACTGGTTCACATATGTGGTACGATTCGGTTTAAAGAGTTCAGATATTTTTTAGAAAAATACAGATATATTTAGATATACTTATTAACTAAAAAAGATAATATCAAATAAGATAAAAATTATTTGATATGATGTTTAAAATGAAATTCAGTTTAATTTTCAATAATTAGATTATAAAATACATTTTAATTGTAAAATAAAATAAAAAAACTGACATGAAACCAGTTTGGAACCGGTTCAGAATACTATCAATTTCGGTTTAGAACAAATCGGTTGAAAATAGGTGAGACAATTTACAGCCTCGGTTTAGAAAAAAGTATCGGTTTGGTTCGGTTTTGATTTACGTTTCGGTTTAATTTACAACTTTGTTTCTAAGACAGTAATGATTGCAAATTAAATTAAGACATGCAGTATATTACATCTTTTTTTTTCCTTAAATATCTCTTTTGAATTGGTAATTTTTTTTAAAAGTAATATACAAAAATTAATTAACTTTTTAAATATGCAAAAAAAAATCAACTTTTCAACGGAAATTCTTTGTTAAGCATAAATCCGATAAAAAGCTGATATAAATTTAATATACTTCTAGAAAAGAAAATTTGATATTTTTGCGCAAGGTTGTAAAGCAGAGTGCGGGTGTGCGTATAACATAATTCAAAAAAATAATCAGATATCTGTCAAGTTTTCTATGCATCTTATCTGTCATCGGACGAGGTGCTGTATATATTTTTTCAGGCTTCAACTACCGAGTCGAAATAAATATTTTTCTTTGCTTCATATTGCCATAATTTACCATATTTAACTAGCAATCTGACGGACTTACATCTACATTTTCTTTTTCTTATTTAAAAAAATATTGAATAAACTGTCACGTAATTATATTCTGTCAACATTTTTATCGTTTGGAAATATAATAACAAATTTTATATTTAATCTAGATAATTCTGCAATATTTCTATTAATAAAAATTATTAAATTTTAATTTTTTTAAGGTTGAAAAGTTATTTTTATAGTAGAGCTGTATTATAAAAGTACAGGGCTATAACAATTTTTGTAACCGTGGTTTATATTTTTTTACTATTAGCATATTTATTTCTTTTATTTATACACATATATACATACACAATCACACCATGTACCCAAAACAGTATGGTACAATTCCGAAATTAGTTTCCTCTAAACATTCCTATCTAGATACGTAAGTTTTGCTTCATCCACATTCATGATATCAAATATTTAATCATTTTCATGTTGATAATAAAAGTTAGTTTTAAATATTTACGGAAAATTGGTGGGCTTTAAAACTATCATTTTTGAAAATAAATGTCAATATTTTTGATACTTTTAATAATAACATGAAATAATTAATTTTATTTAGTAATAAGAATGGCTTAGACGTCTCAGATGAGTGAAATTTTAAATAAAATTTAAAAAAATAACAGATATTATTTGGTTTTATAATGTAATTATTGACCTAAGTGAAGAAAATTAATTTCTTGTATGAAATGTAAATAATGGTACATTTTAAAAGTAGTAATGAAGAAATATATAAAACATTAAAATAAAACGGCTTAAATTGTAATTCTTTATTAATATTTATTAATAATCGATATTCTGATATTACATATTTTTGAACAATTATATCAAATTACAGCAGTTGAGTAATTATACCTAGAAATACTGGGCATCAGAGTGTCTCATGGTTTCTAGGTAAAATTACATAATTTTTTTTTAGAGTGCATAAATAAAAAAAATGTTAATAGTGACAGGATAACCTTATTTACTGATTAGTAAAATTGTTCGTTTCTTGTACGAGCTAATTAAGAGTTGCGGACAGATTAATAATCGTGTCATCGCCGAATGTCGGTAATGAAGTTTACATTTTACCGGTACGATGCACAACCTTTAATACTTGTTTATCCAACGAAAATTCAACGCGACAAACATGACAAAATTCAGGCGTCGCTTTTTATTTAACACGCGCCGAATTAAAAATCTAGCCGTACTTGAAAACATTTAATGAGCTTTCCTTGTTTTCTTGTTAATTTTTTATTTTATTTTTTCTCTCGGCATATTTTTTTTGAAAGAACTTGTTTGACATTTGCATGTACGAAAAAAAATTTTTGAATTTTTAAAAACATTTTTTTAATTAATTTAGATATGTCGCTAAATAAATAAAAGTTGTTTTACAATCTTTTAAAAAAATTTATTTAGTAAATTAAAAACAAATATTTTCTTCTCTACAATTATATTTGCCAAAGAGTATATTAGTTAACAAATAATGTTTTGTAGTTATAACTGATAAGATGAGATTTATAACACGACCTTAAAACCTGAGCTACATTTATACAGCAAACTATTTCTTACCCAATTTCATTTCTACAGCAGTCATTTTTCACTAATATCAGAAAATTCTTGACTTATTATTTATTTATAGCTAACCTAACTTAACCTAATTTAATTTTCAGAATAATATATCATCGACTTAAAGATAAAAGTCACTAAGTACAGTTTTTCGAAAAACTAAGCAACAATTTTTAGACGTCCTAACAATTATTAATAAGAAACAGTATTTTTGTTTAAGTCAAATTTAAGTCAAGTAAATCATTGTTTTTTCCAAATAATTACAATACTTTTTTGTTTAAATTATAGTACAATAATAAATATTAATTATTAGGACGTATCACTAAAATAATCTTCAAATTTGTAATAATTTTTTTAAATTAAAAGTTGAAACTTTTCATGATTTTACGCTTTCAGTGTAATTTGGTGGATGATTTAAAAAAAAATGAGACACAACTTCAACTAAACTTAAGTAGAAATAATATTACCAGGTGTTTATGCAAACTATATCTAAATTTTGTTTGATTTTCGTATTTTGTCACCTAAACAAAATTGGATACTATTAGGGTGTGTAAGTTTTTTGCATTTGTGTCAATCAAACCGTGTACCATTCAAAATCGTTTGTTGATGTTGTGTCAACGTTCATCTGTCATCCAAACAGAATTGTGAAAAAAAAATGAAACGGTTTTTTTTTTCTTGGTTGCATGACGACAGGAGACACAGCTATACAAAGATACGCCTAGGATATGTTATTTTTTTTCTGTCTGTGCTTTATCCTGAGGTATTGCTAAGAGTGCTGAGGTGAATTTTTATTATTTTATATATTTATTTTTATACTTGATACGAATTTGTTTTTCTTTCTCTTATTTTTTTTTATTTTTTACGTTGTTTATAATTGATTTATTATATATAAATGATTTATTTATATTTTATGAATATTATTTTATGAATATTTAACTGAAAAATATTTTTATCTTCTTTAAAAAAAAAATATTATAAAAGTAAACATGTAACTGAGAGATGTTTTACTAAAATTATAAACATTTATTTTTGCAAATATACAGAGCGAGTGTAAAGTTTGGAACTATCGCAATAAATCTTTTATTAAACGTTTTTGAAAAAAATCCTCGAACACGTCAATTTTTATCTTAAATGAGACATATTTTACTGTAATCGTCACTTAAAGATTGTCTTTTGTTTTTGAGTTATGAAGTAAGCGATAAATTTTTTAAATGGAAACCTATATTTTTTATTATTGATTTTGGTAGCACTTTTTATTCCGTTTCCAACCATATAAAATTTTAAATATGTTACATTTGAAAAAAATTGAGAAAAATAATCTTAAATTTTAAATATTAAAAATTAATTAAATTGGCAAAATGAATCTAGTTATTAGTGTATAAAACAAAAAACAGTAGCTACAACTGTTTTTTTGTTAATTAAAATTTTGTATTAAAATAAAATGAGTTAAAACTTTATCTAAAATATAAAAATAATAAAATCTAGAATATATTTTTGTATATAAATGACAGTTCATAAAAAATATTTATGTGTTATTTTATATAATTACCCACAGAAAGTACTTTTTATATTTTTGTAAAATTTAATATTCTCCTAAATTAGATTATTTGCGTTAGATAAAATTCAATATATTTAATGTTTTATCTGTCTGATAAAAATTTACATACATACATAATTTATTTATTTATGCAGATATTAGTTTCCGTCAAATATCTTATCCAGATAGGTAACTTTCGTTTCATCTACATTCACAATGGCTCTCATACATGCTCTTCTATTTTTACCATTTGAAAACATTCGCTTACGTCACTGTCAATCATACTTCTCCATCTAATCATCCACGCAGATGTATACCTCAATATCATTACTAATCTATAATGATATAATCTATAATTTAATGACTGAATTATAATATATACACTAGAAAACTGTTAAGATTTAATAAATATCAGTATTATAAAATGTTGTACTTAGATACATTTAGTATAAACTTTATATTTTTTTTTAAATTTTAATAACAATAGAAAATATGATTAAATTTACAAATTAAACAAATAATACTTAAAAACTGTAAATACAAAAAAAATATTAAGGTTATAGCACTCGAGCAACAACTAATGTTTTAGTTAATTATAAATTTAAACATAATGGAAAATCAAATGCCGATTAAGATATTATTCTTTAGAAACTAGTATGATATAGTTTAAGAAAAATATTAATATTGTATTTGCCCGAATATAACGCGCGACCCAGGGTTTAACGTGACACCGAAATTTTTCATAAAGATATTTATTTATTTATTTTTCATAAAATAATTCAAAGAAAATAAAATTCAAGAGTTGTTAACATTCCATTACTTAGACCTTTAATTTAGAGCGCGTCAATTTTTTAACGGAAAATAATCAGTTAAAAAATATCGCGTTAGATCCGGGCAAATACGGTATTTTAAATCTCAATCAGATTATTTTACCTATTAAAAAATTAGTGTTATGTTTTAGCACAAAGCTAGTGGTTATGGAGCAAAGTATTTACTAATTTATGAAGAAAAAAAACGTTATAAATTCACTATTATCTATATTGTATATATGTTATTAGGAGTTGTTGTTGGTTTTACTGCGTTAAAAATTGATATTTCAAATATTTTTATTATATTTCTACAAACTAGTAGATACTGTAATTCAGAACCAATTACGACTGAAATATAACACTAATTTTGAGATTAGTATGGAAGTGTAAAACAAGCCTAAAAGATCAATATTAACATAGTTCATATTCGCTGCTGAACATTTTAAGTATTCACCGAAATATCTATAATTTATACCGCAAATTAATTGTTTAAATATCAATTAGGATGCGATAAACGAAAAGAAAAATTGTTACCCTCTGACATGTTTTACATTCTAGCAGGAGAGTTAAGAAACAGTGTTTCTGCTAGCAGGACAGGGAGCAAACTGTCTATATCAGGAGCTGCGTGCTTTACAGATTTCGTTGCGCAGAAATTGTCGAGGGCAAACAATCGATTTTAGAGCAAGCAGTGTTTCTCAAACGATGGCGTTTCTCCCCCTTCTGCCAAATGCATTGTTGAATATAGTTCAGTGGGTCGTGCAATTTTGTGACAAAATAAATGTTAGTAAGTCTATCGGGAGAAGAGAAAGGATAGCTAATAATTAACATTTACTAAATTATTGAACTGTTTTAGCTTTAGATGACTTAATTAAGTTTTTTACAAATTGGATATTAGTCACGGAACGATTTGTTTTTTTTTTGTGGATAAAAGGAGTTACTAATTGCCAATTAATTCTTAATCAGGGACCAGGAAAATGTTTTTATGGGTGCATAAATTAACAGAAATATTTGACAATTTTTTTTTATTGAGATGATGTGTTTTTAAGTTTGCGATATTCGAAATTTGTTGTGACATATTTAGCTAGAAATGATATTAAATGATTCAGCAATTACAAATAGATTTAAATAATGTTTTTTTTTTAAATCTGCAATATATCTGTTTGATATCGTATAATTTAGAATTTTATTGTATTAACTTTGAGTTAACACAAACAATCAAGGTGATTAAGTTATAATAAATAATAAGACAAATATGATAGAAATAAGATGCTAAATATTGTCATTCTTGTTCGTAGTAATTAATAAATAATTATTAGTATTATCAAATAAATGTCATAATGACAATCAAGTAATAACTTTTACGGTGGTAAAGTACACATTATTTCCTTATTAGCATAATATAAACATTTTTAAATTGTGAAAGACGAATCTTTAGATTAATTTTTCTCTATTTTAAAATGTTTACATTATACTAATAATGGGATAATATGTACTCTACCACCGTACTCTACTAATGTGATCCAGGCTTTAGTGTTTTTTTTTTAAATTTTCGTATTGAATAGAAGTAGAATTTTTTTTTATATAAAATTAAACTTTAAATCAAACAAAACAAATGAACAATCTTTTAAAAAACTGTAGGTAAATAAAAGAGAATGTGTCAAAGAATTAAATTTAGAGCATCCACTCAATAATGGGTATTTTAGCTAATTATAATATGATAGAATTTAATATAAATATGTATTGTATTAATTAATTTGTTATAGTTATATTATAATTTTTTATTTTATATTATTTGCATTTTTAAACATTATAATTTGGTTTACTTTAATAAATTTCCCAAAACATTAGCAATGATTGTTATATTTATTTTGTTGCCTTGTTTAATAAAAAAAGAGATAATTTTTATTGTTTTTTAATTAATAAGAAGAATACTAAAGAAAAGAAAGAAAATAAACTTTATAATTAGATACAATCAGTACAAATGTTTTAATTTAAAATTCTTAAAGAAAAAATTAAATTGTAAAAAAAATATGTAAACACAATTTAACAAATTATAAATTAGCAAAAAAAATTTTATTTTGTAGATTTTTTAAGTTTATCTAAATTTTATATATCCTAAAGAACTTTTTGAACTTTTTTATAATGATAATATAGAAGTTTGAAAATAGTAAAAAAATTTTCAGAATTTATTAAAATAGAAACTTTCGATATACTCTACGTATATCATTATCAGGAATATATATATATATATATATATATATGTATTGTATATTTTTCCTGATGATATACGTAGACTATATCGAAACGTCGATTTTTACAGAACTTAATTCAAAAGTTTTTTAATTTTTTTAAGATTAAAATTGTTAGAATAGAATTGTATGTTATAAACCTAAAGTTTTATTTACATTTCCCTACTTATTTCAAAGTTAGTTTATGTTCAAGTCGTAATGCAATTGTTTCTGAATTGTAACTGTTAGCTTGTTAAAATACAATAAAATTATTAAAAAAATATTAACAATCTCAATTTCTGCCTTCAATAAAACCAACAACAACTAATGAAATAAACATAATGCATTTATTTCGTTAGTAAGTAGTTTATCTTTGTACTAGAACATAACACTAATAAGCATTAACATAAAAACAAAATTGAGTTAATTAATTATATTTGTATATAATTAAAATTATACTCCTATATTGTTGTTTGCATGATATTTTTTTATTAAAATAAATTTGTAAAATGTATTGAATGATCGATTTATCCTCGCTATACATCGTAGATGGTATCCTCAGTTCTTGGTAACTGAATGACAGTTACTGCTTCACAGAGGTGTCGTTACGCCATTGGCTGACTGTGGCTGGTACAAGTACTATGTACCTGATTGCAAGGCAGAAACTGTCATTCAGTTACCAGGCGAAGAGGGTGCCATCTACGATGTATGGCGAGGATAGATCAACCACGACATATCAGCTCAGAAAATTCTACAAATTCAATGAATACCGGCCGTGACCGCCTGCGAATTACTTGTAAAATGTACTTTATAAAATACACAACTTTTATTATTAATTCATATCAATAATTTTTATATATCATAAATAAATAACTAACTGGGGAAAAAACAATTTATCAAAAGCCATCTACTATACTTTGGAACGTCTATTGTGCGTTTTGCAAAAAATGTAAGCACCGCGGCAATTCGGTTCAATTGATTTGTCTCGATCAAACACAGAAGTCAATACTTATTTCCATTATTCAAATCGTTTTTCTCGTAGACGCCAATATGCTAATGTAATACACGAGGCTATATAACAACATCTTATAGATGAATAAAAGCCACGATCATTTTCAATACGAAATCATCGTAAATGTGTCTGAACGTAAAATAGGCGGAGAATATGATAAAAAGAAAAACGAGTATATTTATCGAATGTTTAAATACTATTGGAATTTTATCAAATTGTATGTAAATCAGAGCATGAAACCGATATTTTGCGTTAACCCTAACCATAACCAATATTTTAAAATAAATACCGAAAAAATAATATATATATATATATATATATATATATATATATATATATATATATATATATATATATATATATATTATTGGCAATAATAAATATATAGAAATATACATTTATATTGTTTAATAAAAACATAATTTACACTTTATACAATTATATTGTTAAAATTATAAATATAAATTTATTTATTTATAAATCTATTATTTATATAATAACATACAAAACTATCTAATCTAATCTATGACTTTCTATTAAATTTTTAAATAACTTTTAGTAATATTAATAAACATTTTTTTAAATGTAAATGTTAAGTGTATAAAATATCAGTTCATTTGGTTCAATTTTGAAATATACTATAATTTAGCAGAGCATTTTCGTAAATGCCTAATATTTATTAAACCCAAAATTTTAAATATGATAATTTTCTGAGGAAAAATATGGTAATGTACTTTCCTTTTAATGATAAAATTAATTTAAATGAATATAATCATTTTTACTGAAAATATTCTGAACTTAATAAATCTATAATTTCCTGCACACCTTCAATTTCTGAGTGAATTTTGATATTATATTAGATATTATTTCTTGTTTTTTATTAGGTTCAAGCTGTTTATTACATAAAGTAGTATTATACTTATGTAACATTTTATAAATATAAGAATGCAATTAATTACATCAATTATAAATAATTATTAATAAAGAACTATAACCTAAAGCAGTTTTATTTTAATATAATGAGTTTCGAAAGATTTTTTACTATGTTAAGAAAAGAATATTTTAATAACATAATTAAATTTGGATTTTTTTGAAAATAAATAATGATAATTGTTAATAATCTTTTAAAAAGTACAAAAATAAATGTACAATTTGACAATAAATATATACATTAGTTACATAGTCGTCCGGTTAAAATCGGTCAAAGAACGAAAACCAACATTAATGGTTCTCAATACTGGTTAATCGTTAACCAATATTTTATGGGTTACATGCCTTGATTTCAATATTATATTATATTTTTAACATTGTATTTTTAGAATATTGAATATTTTATGTAATAAGGCAATTATTATTAAAATAGAACAGCTTTAGGTTATAGTTCTGTATTAATATTTATTAATAATTGACATTTTGATGAACTCAACTTTCGTTTTCATCAGGAAAAAAGATACAAAAGACATTTAGAGTAAATAAACAGAACATAAGTAACTAGGTGGTTTTTTTTTATTATACTTATGCAGAATACATCATTCTGTATTACTTTTATTAAAAATAACAGCCTGTAAAGTAAGAATAAGAATTTTGACTTACTATTGAAAGAGGCTTATCTTATGGTTCATGTTCTGTTATATATTTATTAAAAATCCAACGTTTTGATTAATCACGCATGAACTTTTTTTGCGTACTGAACCAATATTTTGGAAAATAAATATGTAACAGAACTCAAACTTAAAACTTTTTTCAATTAAAGAAGAAGTTTTGAAAGTTTTTTACTTTTTTTTACTTTGCTAATTTGGGCTAATATTTGAAGACATAAATAAATGTAAATCATTATTAGATTTATAAATTAATTTTGCAGAAAAACAGTCTACAATACAGTGTTATTAAGTAAATTAACAGAATCTAAAAAATTGAAAAAATAAGATAAAATTGAGCTTTCTTAAACCTTCTATCGATTATGTTATAATGCCTCTATGTACCAACCAATCAACTAATATACTGTCATGTTTAGATCTAATTCTTATCATACAATATAATAAAATATGTCTAATTTAAAAATTTACAATTTTAAATGTTTGTTTTAATTTAAAAAAAAAAATTCGGCAGTACTATCTAATGATAATTATTATATATAACTTTCTACAATATCAATTAAAAAACGGATAAGAGATAATGAGTCTTTGATAACCGAATGTATCAGAAAACTTAAGTTTGCTGTAAAATTATATCAAAACTTTTACAATTATTTAACATAAATTCGATACAGTTCTACTGCGCGACTCTTGTTGAAATGGTAATAGAGTACAAAGTGGCTATTGAGAATTTGTTCAAAGCAATGTTCATTCCGTAAACGAAACGAGCTAAATCTAAATTTAAATCTCATTAGGGGTCTGTACGGATGACACAGTGTAGATTACGGAATTCTGTACTTTAAATTAGGAAGGTGTGAAAGTTGCGCTGAATTTAAATGTAAAGTTTTGACACTTGCAAATCTATTACAAATGTTATTTTTTATCGATATTGTTTTTTTTTTATTATTATTTAGATTTAGAAATATGTTCTAATAATAATTTTTCTTTCTTTGAATTGGAGAGAATTAGATTTTTTTATAACGTTGTTGCTGGAACCATGTTATTGATTATATGTAAAATGCTCCATAAAAATAGTTTTTCAATAAATATTCTTTTATAATCTGGTTATTATGTAAATAAAAACAAAAAAATTTTGTTTTCAGGAAAAACATTTTCAAATTATTAGTTTCAGTGTGGTAATATAATTATAATTATTATACGTATAATGGAATGAAAAAACAACTAAATTTAACTGTATTTTTTACTATAGTTTTCATCAGTTTTCTGAAGATGTTAAAAGGCGAAACTAGAGTAAAAAAATAAATACAGTAAAATAAAAAAGCTTCTGCTTCTTTCTGCTTATTTTATATTGTATTAAAATCTGTATTGTATTAAAATAAAAAAGTTTTAGCTTTTTAGCTCTGTATTAATTTTAATTTAAATTTGACGTTTTGATATAACAAGTATATCATCTTCAGGAAAAAATATTCAAATAATATTTTTATATTTTCCCTGATGAGCCTTGACCTAAAGTACCGATAATAATCGTGATGATTTATTTAGATACTTTTTAGAAACTGCAAGTCGTGCGTTCGCGTAGAACAGCGACAAGTTTCGAACAGTAATTTAAACAACCGATGTTTTTAAGACAAACAGTTGATCCGATTCTGTTTAACTAATGCCTGACTTTGTTGCATTTTTTATTTACGACGAACAGAAACGCCGACCAGTGGATTCTAACCACCGAATCTAGTAATACCATGAAATATATAATCTTAAATTACTAGTTATTAAACAAATTAGTTATTCAATGGTAATACCTGACGCTTAAACACGCTCGGCTATCGAGCTGACTATTAAAAATAATACAGAACTAAAACCTACAGCTTTTTTAAATTTTAATATGAGTTCTGAAAATTTTTGTACTATACCTGTATTATAATCTTTTTATTACTTTTAAAATAAATTTGTAAATTTGTTTTTCGACTCCTTCATAAGCTATTCATCAGAATTTTCGCGTATTACAAATAAAATATGTAAATATTTTGTAGCACTAAATATTGTAATAATATACAATTATTTTATTTTTGTATTACATTTTTTTTGCGATTTTCGCGCTTTAGATGTATGAAAACATTTTGAGAATGTCTGTGCGGCAATGTGGAACGATGCCGCCACGCGACGACTCAACATTCTAGCGTCGCTCTCGGGCCTGAGAGTTGCGGCAACCGTCACGGCGTCAGTACCATCCGGCGCAGTGTCCTTGACGCCTGCCTGCCTGCCGGTTCGGCCCGTTCTTCCGTTTTGTTCGTTTGTTCGCTACTGTTCATTTTGCTCATTCCGGTCCGCTTATACGGCTAGCTAACCTCTCTCTGTCCCCATATACGCGCAATTCGGCATTTCGGGAAGCTTGAAAACTCACACGCGCGCACATGGTGGGCAAGTGCTTCTGCTGACACACATAGTACACATCACAGTACTTCTTTCTGGATATAAACATCATTATTAGCGGCAGGATATGAGTATTTATTTTGACGATGACCCTCTGTATCATCACAGACTCTACAAAGTTACAGGTTAGAATTTTTTCTAGGTTATAACTTCTAGTTGAAGAAGAATTAAAATCCGTTTTCATAAATATTGTGTGTTTAATCTAATGTGCTGTTAAATAATTTATTTCTTTAAATAATTTGTGTGTTAATTTTGGTGTTTGAAGAGAAAATTTCTTTGGATTTACTGCAGAAGATGATTTATAAATAATGAAAACTTTGTTAGGAAAAGCGCTAATTTTTTAAGTGATTATAAAATAAATCTTAATTTAATGTGTTATTAATTTTATTGTTTGGAACAAAAAATTCTTTATTACATTAAATTTGTTTCACTTTACAATTATTTATTATAAAATTAAACTTGTTGGTTTTGTTGTTCTAATAAATCTGTATCTACTGTGTTTGGGCAAGAAGATTTATTAAATTTAATATATTTTAGTGAAGAAAATAATTTATAATTACATATTTATAAAAACTGATAATGTACGAAGAAATTATGTACTTAAAATGATTTTTAAAGAAATTTTTGCAATCAACAACGTATATGAAATATAAATTTGTATATAATATATATATATATATATATATATATATATATATATATATATAAATATAAAGATAATTTTAAACAAATATTTGTGTTTCTAAATTTAAAATAGATCAAGATTAAATATTGTAAAAAATAATAATAGTTTATTAATTTTGCAAAAATTTAAAAATAAATAAAATATAAGATAAATTTAAAATTATAATAGAACATTTTTTTGGATTAGTAAAGTAAGATTAGAATGTAAAGTTTTAGTAATATTAGGGAAAAAATTAAGCATATTCGTTTGCTGAATTAAAATTACAAGGAAATAAACGAAAATTTAATCGCATTAATTTCCATCACAGAAATTTTAAGTAGTTTTAAAAACTTAACTGGAAAAGTTAAAATAATTTTAATTAAAATTTTCGTTTAAAACATTATAGCGAGAAATTTATGAATATTTTATTGACAGTTCGATTAAAATTTGTTGTTTTTTTTTGTGTGTGAATTCAGGTTTAATTGGTAATTAAACGAGGGGTGACAATTTTATTTTATAGAATTGCTTGATTGTATATGCGTTCGTTTTTATTTGAATAAAAATGGTGCAGTTGTCTGTTTGATATGTCAAATATGAATTGCAATAATTAAAGTTTAATAACAGCAAAAACTATTGGTTTTGTTAGCGGAATTTTGTTAAATAAGTTGTGTTTTAAAAGTTTTTGTGTATAACCATCGGCATTTTAAAAATTAAATGTTACAAATATTGATTAATTGAAAATTTAGAGTGCGTTTTAAACAGATAATTTAAATTTATAAATTATTTATGAGTACAATTAAATTTCGATAAATTATGTAATAATGGAAAATGAAATTACAGATTTTACTGTAAAGTGACATATAAAAATTTGTTGTATTTTTTTGGCTTTCAATACTTAGCTGACAGCCACATAAAAAATAATAAACTATTTTAATAACATAGTAAAGAATCATTCAAAACTCATTATATAAAAATAAAAAAACTTTAGGTTTTGTATAATTTTTAATTAAAATTAGAACATTTTCTTACACAAATTTTTTAACGATTGTTTAATTATTTAAGTATACATTAGATAGATTATTAAAGTTGTTTGATTGGAAAATAAAATAGGATATGTATCTCTGTTTCGTTTTCTCTATACCTACATGTTTTAAGAAGTTATTATGTGATTTGTACTTAAAATCCTCATTAGAAAATAAAAAATTGATATATTTTTATAAATAAAAAGGCTTTAGGATTTAGTTCTGTATTAATTTTATTTAAAAATCGACGTTTTGACATACTCTACTTACATCACTATCAGAACAGCAAAACAAGTTACTATATCCTGTTTATGTATTGTATACCTGTATGTGTCATTTGTATAATTTTTCCTGATGATGAAGTACATAGAGTGTGCCGAAACGTTGATTTTTTTAATTAAAATTAATATAAAACTAAAGCCTTTTTATTTTAATATAATGAGTTCTAAAAGATTTTTACTATTTCAATATATTTTTATTTACAAAACAAGCCAAAGCGAGAGAAATACATTTATTGGAATTTTAATGAAAATGATGAACATAAAAATAATGTTTCATGCGGAATAACACCTTTTATATTGTACATAAAATCGTGTTATTTCGTTTGACATACTGTCACAAAATATAATATGAATTTAATTCGGTGAATAAAGCTACTTTTACTTGAGATTTTATTAACTTTAATACAATTGCAACGTTGTGTTTTACACTGAATTTTAACAGTTAAAAGTTTCAAATAAATTCAGAGCACGTACAAGACTTCTTCGAGGGACTTAAATGTTTTTGACACAACTCGATTGTGTGCTAAGGAAAAAGCGAGTACAACAAGTGCAATCGTGTTTATAAATAATTAACTACTTTAACTGTGGTTAAATTGGAGAAAAATCGTTATGGTTCACGAAAAATTCAGTTTTCGGAAATGGAATTTATTTTTTTCAATTTTATGTTTCTGTAAATTCAAATACAATTTATTCCATTTTTTGATTGTAAAATAATATTAAAGTACGTGTGTGAAAATCTAGAATATTAAACATTTTGAAGCAAAAGTACGCAGAGGAATAATAAAAAACATTTTTAGTAGAAAATTTAGAAAAATGAACCATGCAAATATTAAGTCTATTTTATTATGCATAAAGTAAAATTAGTTTAAAACTTTTTTATGTTGTAGAATTATAAGTTTTAAAATTGTTGTATAAACTTTACTCAGTTTATACGTATATTTAATTATTTGAGAAATAAAATAAATTATATACAAGCAGATATAACGCATGCTCATGAATAAAGTCTGCTAATTTTATTGTTAATTATATAACTACAAAATTATATACTTCATTTAATTAAAGAAACTTGTAAATAGTAAAAAATCTTTCAAAACTCATTATATTAAAAACAGCTTTAGTTTGCAATTCTGTATTAATTTTTGTTAATAATCGGCATTTCGACGTACTCAACGTATATCTTCATCAGAAAAAAAAGATGAAGATGTACAGAACTACAATCTAAAGTCATTTTATTTTAAAGAAATTTTTATTTACAATGATATACTATTATCGTGTTTTATTCTATACTACGAGATGTAGTGTGACATTTATTAAAAATTACTATCTAAGCGCTTTAATACAGTTTCTTCAAATTTTATATTATATGTATAACAAATAATATCAAAATATTAATATCAACTAATTTCTACTTGAATGAAAAAAATTGTGTTACATTTTTATGGGTACATGGTGTGATTGTGTATGTATGAAATTTCAAAGCTGATCATAACATTGAATCACTATTCGTATACATTTTGATGTACCTTTTTGTGACTATTTTTATTTTGTCGACAAGAAAAATGTCTAAAAGTAAGACTTTTAAGTTAGTTTTTGAAATTCAAAATCATGTTATATAAGTATTAGAATAGATAAATATATTAAATTTTTCAAATAAAATTATAAAATAAATTATTTTTCAAACTTTACTGTTACACTTCATACTATATACAAGTACACATTACTCATTGAATTAACTAACGTAATACAATCAGCAATTAAAACTTTTAAAATAATTAGGTAAATTAGAATAATAGTGAAAACGTAATTAATTTTATATTCTGCTAAAGCAATTAACTAGCATAATCAAATAACAGAAATTTGTATATTATTAAAATATTTTCGCTAGGATAATTTTGTTACTAAATTAATAACATATTATATAATATGTAATATTATGTTTATTTAAACGAAATTTTCTGATTTATAAATGCGTTATTGACACGTTTATTTCAATAACATAATAATTTGGTCATTACCATTGCTCGAGGCAACCAATGCGGAGTAAATACGTTTATTCCACTACGTTAATAATATTAATAAATCTATTTCCGCCAGAAAATTTAACATTAATATGCTGTGTAATAAAATATTATTTCACCGAACGGTAAGAGCTTGTACTGAACATTATAATTTTTCATACATTTATGGATATAAATTATAAATGTAAATTTATATATTTTTTTTGTTTTTATCTAAATATGAATCTAAGTGTGCTATGATGATGTATTAATTCTGATACCTTATGTTCTGTTGTTTATCGGACCACTGGAATATACTATAATGTGTCTCGAAATGTATATATTTTATAAAACAATCATAAGTAAAAAAAAAATAGCGTGTACAATAATTTTATCGGTTTTTACAAATGCAAATAATATATTTTTTCCTAATGATGATATACGTGCAATATATCGAAACGTCGATATTTAAATAAAATATATGCAGAACTTAATCTTAAAACTTTTTAATTTTTATATTTTATTTTTATTTATGATGCATGTATGACAAAATTAAAATAAAATATCAAATTCATTTGATACAATTTTAGTGAAAAACTTTACTTAGTAATTTGTTTAAGTAGTAATTTGCTTCAATAATTAATTTTGCGCCAAGTAGTTTCATTTAGTTTAGCCATCGAAAAAGTTTTGTAATAGTTAAACTTTTCTTTCTCCCTGTAATAGTTTATCAAAGAGAAAAACAGTTTATTAACACTTGTGCTACGTTAGTATATAATAGCAAAAACTAAACTGAACTTTTTTCTTTATTGATTTTTCTTCCAAGAAGTATTTTTAACACACTATATTTACAATGCTTTGTATTTTATTTTCTGTAAAGTACAATTACTTTAAAATATTTTAATGATTTAAATATGAAATGCAGCTTGCTTGTTCTGCATTTAAATTTTATCATGTTTTTAAATAATAATATGAAAAGCAGTATTTATATTATATACAAAATTTTTATTAAATTATAAATTACTTATTTGGTTAATTACGGTTACTGTAGCAGTTACTATTACTTTCTTTTTAATATACAGAATGAAAAGAGAAACTAATAGTAACCGCAAATTACTGTCGCCGAATGAAAATCGTCTATAAAAGCAAATTTTTTGTGTGTTACAAAACACATATGTATTTAGTGTCATATGTACAAAGAGTATTTCATACTGTTGCCTTTATTCTAATGTTTAGTTTGTCAGGAAAATCAATACAAACCTTCAATTTCAGCACGAATATATGAATTTTAATAAAAGTGTTTCTAGTCTTAATTAAAGCTCGAACCATACATAAAGCGCCTTATCAAAATGAAAAGCTCAACGAACATTAACGTTATTGAAGACACAAAGAATTTGTGTGTATGTGTGTGTGTGTGTGTGTTGAGACCGTTACACTGTTACTGTCCCCGCAGACTATTAAATACTGAAAATCTCAGGAATTATCTTTGTAATGGTTAATTATGTTTGACGTCCCAAGGATAATGGATGACTTTTGGCGGAGGCGCTGGCAAAACTGCTGTTTTCACTTTTCGAAATACCAAAAACGATTCTAATGTTTAAACTCGTCCTTATTGGATATTGTATTACAAAAAACTTTGGTTGTTAATAGCTTTCTTAAAGATTGTTGATGTTATTATGGTTCTGAAAATAGATAATTTTTTTTAATTTTTAATTTTGCTACTACAAACTCGGTTTTAATTTCGGTGTTAAGTAATGTAGGTTTTTAGAACAATGTAACTGTAATAAAGCCAGAACAAAACATTGAAACTAAAGCACCAGAGTCATTATGTTTTACTAAAGTTATATAAAACTACATCTTTTTGTATTAATAGCTCAATTATTTTTTAATTACATTTTGTTAACATTAAACACAAAATTAATTTTTAGTACATAAAAAAAGAATAAATGTGATTCTTTGATATGTCATCTATTATGACATTATTGTTATTTGTATGTATATAATTTGAATATAATGGGATACATAAAAAAATAGTGTAAAAATTACAATAGAAAAAATATCAAAAAAAAAAATTTGTTGGTGTTATTTATTTTGACATTATTGTACATACATAATTACGCTATGTATCCAAAAGGATGTGGCACAAACTCTTTTCATTATCCTGAAATTAGTTTCCTCCAAACATTCTTATCTAGACAACTTTGCTTTATCTATATTTATGCATGCTTTTTTATTCCTACCACTTGGAAACATTCGCTCACGCAAAGCACTCTCTCAATTATACCACTCCATCTACTAATCGGACGTTTACACAAACGTATACCTTCAAAATTATTCGCATATATTCTTTTAACAAAACGTGTATTAGACATTCGGTCAAGATTATCGAACCATCTTAACGGACTAACAGCAGAAACATTAATACAATAAATAGTTATTTTTTAACACAAAATTTAACAGATTTTTAATGTGTAGGAAATTATTAAATCGTATTGTTTATTAACATTTTTAACGATTAAATTTTTGTATTATTTAATGAGTCTTTTTTTTAATAAATTAATAAAATTTATCGTCACAATAAAGTGGTTTTGAAATTAAAATTACAATATGAAAACAAATTGCTTGAAAAAAATATTGGACAAAGCCGCAAATTATAAAATGTTAGGTGGTCATTTATTTAAAAAAAAAGCGTTAAATTATCCAGTGAGGCAAAAGAATTTGCTTGGAATATTTTTTGTCATTAGTCCTAAATTTAATTGAAATTTTCAGTTAATTAAAATAAATTTCTCAGCCCGTTCATTTTTGTTGTAAAAATCTCATTTTGTTAAAAAGCCAACGAAATGTTCGCGACATCTAGAACCGGTACGAAACAACCCAGAGGGGGGTGTTTACCCACAAACACACGGTGCGATGCTTCTCGCCATAATTTATGGAACAACTTAATTTCTGCACGCTGATAAAACGAGCATATTTTGTGCCGACGATGGAACAAAACATCTGCATTACTAAGTAAGCGGAGCACAAAAAAAGTGTGCGGACAATACTCGGTATAGGGGGGTGGTTTACCCTCTTCGTGTCAAAAGCTAGATAAATACGAATCATTTTTTTTTTCATTTTTAGAGCCTGTTGTGGTCTTTCAACGAGAAAAATGTTGCAAACGTGTGGACTGTATGTTTGTGATGTTAAATGAATTTAATGTTACACGAAAATGTACATCATTTTAGTATTTTGTACAACACTGTTCATATTAATAAAATATATGTTTTTTAAACAATACACTGTAAAAAATGTAACTTAAATTTATGTAATTTTACATAGCTTTTAACAATAAAATAACAACATTTTGTAATTTTACTGTAATAATTTACATAATATTACATCAAGAAAAATACATTTTAATATTTTAAAGTGTATTGATTTTCACAATGATAACAATATTTATTTGAGTTATGAACATAAGGTTTTTTACATATTGTCAGTGTTTTACAAATGAAATTAGTCTTTCAGCAAGTCATTAAAAATATAATTAAGTTTGTCGTGAATAATAGTTTTTTAATATGCACATACAATTTAATAAACTCATGAACTGGTTTATTATGACTGAGCGGAATTTGATGAAAATTTGTCTTCAATTATTGCTAGTCCAACAGTTATTGTAGACAAAAAGTTATGAAAAAAATATTAATAATTTACAGTTACTAATTGGTAATTTATTTTTACTGAAAATATTTAAGTATTTGTTACTTTTCTGTTAAATACTTTGACGAACTTAAGTTTAAAGTTTTTTTTATTAGCAGTTGAAATAAATACAATATTTGATGTAGTTTCAAATTATTTATTATTATTTTCAAGAGTTTTTTTCGTTTTTGTATATTTATAAATGTTAAATATAATACAAATATCAAATATAAAATATACTAATTATATTTGAGAACAGAATAAAAGCAATTTGAAGTATACTTTAAATACTTTTACATAATTAATTTTAAGAATTATTACTATTTTTATGTTTAAAAAAACGGAAAATATTATAAATGTAAAAGAAACCAATCAATAAAAATATCAACTTCTTTTCTCTATAAATTCTGCAGTAATCCGGGATTAGTTCAACACGTTTCTTATCATAACCCAACCTCAATTCTCAAGATTTTAGGATGCCAAATATAGTAACGTCTTCCGGATATCGTTAATGGAAAGAACTGATAAAAATAATGGACCAACGATATCGCGAACGCCTGGAAAACAGAGTGAGCGAGAGAGAGAGATAGCCGCAAAGATTCTCCATTTGTGACCCGTCTTCATGGAGATAGAAAAAAGTGAGAGACCTCTTGATTTATCCATGAGCAAGGAACGCTTCCACACATACACATACACACACACAGACACACAACGATCTGCCTCGAAACGACAAAATCTATCGATGTGGAAGAAGTGAAGAACTTCGAGAAATACCCACCGATCAATGGATGATGAAATGTCCCAAAACGTAACGCTAGGATAAATGAAAACTGAAAGCCGTAGCACGCGGAAGACGAATTGGAAACACGAAATTAAATGGCAAAAAAATTGCAGAAATAAGGAAAAGAAAAGATGTATAAGCTTTCATTAGAGAACTCATTTTATAATTTTACATTTAATTTAGCTAGAATGATTTTAAACAATAAGTTAGTTAGCAGTTATTGACACTAGGTGAAACATTATCAAATGAATTAAATACTATAAATTCAATAAAATAAAACACTTGGTTTAGTTTCACAATCTAGAATTCAACTCAACTCAACTAATTCGTAAGGTTGTAAATCAATAAATGTTGATTTACTAATTTCATGCTTTAATAATCAGATAATAGTTAACTAGAATTAGAATACAGAATCAAAGGAATTATTTCCAGATTAATTTGCACGAATCCATCATCTAATTATTATATTGTAAGCGTATTAGCTAAAAGTGTTATCCTTTGACAATTGTATTACTAGAATTTTCTTGTCGACAATTATTTGCCGTATATGGAAAAATGTTTATTCTCTAGGTAATAATTGAACTCATTATTACTTAGCATTAGTTCGATGGTATAACGTTTAGATTCAAGTGTTTATGAACAATTTAACTGTTTTATAATTAGAATACATGGTTAATTATGAGATTGTGGAACAAATATGAAATGAAAGAAAATTTATGTGAAAAAGTTATTCCATTATTTTATTTCCACAAGGATAGTACAGAGTAAAACTTGTATGTATAGAAACAAACTTTACCTTGAAAATGACTTTAAGGATTTTGATAAAATTTGTTTAATCTACGTTTTTGGATGCGAAAAAGTGATTTAGCTAGTCTCGGATTTAGAAAAACTTATTTAAAATAAAATTGTTTTCGATATAATAAATATATAGGTACTCCACGTATATCATTATCAGGAAAAAATATACAAATGACATAAATAGTAAACAAACAAAACATAGAAACAGGTTGCTATATATAATTATAAAATTTATAAATTATTAATGAAAGGAAGTCAAATTTTATTAATAATAGTAATCTTAAAATAGTAAAAGAATCTTTCAGAACAAGACTTAACAATATTAACAGCAGATTGATAAGAGAAGTAATAGAAACTAATAAAGTATTTAATTTTACTTTCTTTAATTAATAATTTGTAAATTTAATAAGCTAGTTACTAAATTGTGTTATCTAATAACTTCTTTCTATGTTCTGTTTATTAATTGTAAATGGCATTTATATTTTTTTCCCTGATGATGACGTACGTAGAATATGTCAAAACGTCGATTTATAATTAAAATTGATACAAAACTCTATCCTAAACTCTTTTTATTTTAATAATAATTTTGCACATTTTTTTGTATTTTGTTTTAAATCGTTATATTAAATTTTTGAATACAATGTATTTATTAGAAAAATTAATTTTGAAGTGTGCGAACTTTTCTCGAGTTAAACGTGCAACATGAAGTTCTGTGTTAATAATTGTACATGTTTTCAATGATTGGCATTTTTATAAATATAAATAAGAGCTTAAGCATTTCAAAAAATTGTAATTTGGAGCAGAAATGTCAATGTTTGCGACAATTAAAAAAATGGTTTGCCTGTATTTTATTTTTGTTTTTATATAGCTACATGAAATATATTTTCAGTTTTATCGATAAAAAGTTCTGTTTGATAAAAAAAAATCTGCTTGATATTCAGAGAGGTTTTGTATTAAAGTTTCTCGCAGTCAAGCGTATTTTAATTTCTATGGAAATATGAGTTATTTTTATGTTTACGGTATAAAAGAAAATATGCTGTTGTTTTCACTTGACTTTGTTTCATATTTGCATAACATAGAACTTGCTTTAACTTTGACATCGAAAACAAATACGAAATGTTAGCTGGTAACTGTAAAAACATTTTTGGAGTTAGTATCGGTACACAAAAGTCGAAGTATCTACATTATACATATAAATACGGGCATGAGATATTTATTATTATTATTTTGTATTCTGTTACATAGCCATCCTGAAAGTCGCTTTGGTTTGACCCAATTAATGGAGAATTAGATTTTCAATATCGTTTTTATATAATTTGTTTTAAGTGTACACTTTTGCACATACAATATTTGTATTTTACTTAACTTTATAATTGGAACTATTTTGTTTTATTGAGTTAGCATACTATAAATAAATAAATTTAATACAACTATATTGAACGGCAACAACTCAAAATATCCTGACACTAGCAAAAATACGTGCGTAACCAGCAACAACAGCATCTAAATAAATTTACTTCTCACAATGCATCGTACCATTGAAACGATCTGAAACACACTATATACGCACAAACACACGCACTTACACCCACACACATAAATAGGCAAAGATGACACACCAACATCCCCTGCCCGAGTTAGATGTTCATACATAGCCGCAAAGTAGGCCATGACAGCTTTTGGGGGGGAACACGAAGAAGAATAAATGATCTTAGAAAGCCAGCCACCATCTCGCATCGCGCGCTTTTCGCCGACGCGACGCGAGACGCCCGCGACGATGAGATGAGAATATAAACGAGTTATTTAAATAACTCTCGCTCGCATGAAGCAAACGAAAAACTTTTATATATTATGGGTTATTATCTATCTTTAGAATAGTTTATAATACGGTTATGAAACGGAGAAGTTACATATCGGTAGAACATAATGGAAACACGACATGTTTCACCAGCAAACGCTACTATATTTTACTAGGTGTTTTATGAGTTAATGTGAAGAAAAACTAAAACTCGCATTTTGTCTTTATTTTCAAAAATGAATTTGTACCAAAAATACTTGTGTCGTTTACTTATTTAGCATTTTAAAATAGTCATTTTTTTAATATCCAACGTTATAAAAATTATCAAAAAAATTATATCTGGGCTCACAATATAGATCAATTTCTGCTTCTCGTAACATTTTTCTTGAAACAGTTTGTATATAAAGGCTACAGTTTTAATGGCTAATTGTTTTGTATCTGATAAACAAAAGTGGTTGGTAATTTTAATAATAAATAAAATTTATGAAAAATGTTCATGTAAAAATAAAAAGCTAGCTAGCTACCTGAATAGCTAATATATTAACTAGAAAGTCATAAATTACTTTTATTTTTAGTATTCGCACTTAATCTATGCTTATAAAATATATACTGTCATAAATTTTTATACCATGTACTTGAATTTAAATTAAATATGTGATAATAAACGGTAAAACGTAAACTTTTAAACATATAAAGTGTGATTGATTGAACTGGAAGAATTTGAGTATTTTTTCGTGTTAAAATTGGTTCCTGCTATCAAACACAAATAGGAAGACTTTTTTTTTATTTTAATGATTAAACAAGATATGCATAATTTTTAATTACATGATATATTTTGTGATTGACATAAAATTAATTATATAACTATGATCTTGACATTTAATTTATTAAATATTTTTTTTAAATAAAATATTACCATCAAGTTTACTGATGAATAAATATAGGGATTAATTCTGGCGAAATATTAATTTCATTTTCGAGTAATATTTTATATAAAAAAATCTGTTACGTTAATACAATATTAGCGAATATAATAAATTATAACAAACATTAGATGTTATTAATCATCATTATTTCTGGCAAAAGAACCCTTTTTGGGCCAAGGACTGGCACACAATAGACCTACAGAATTTTGTACCTTAACTTTACTAACATGAATACACAAAATTCTTATGTAACCTGATCTACATGTATATAATATTAACAATATTGAGTAATTATTATTTATTAACAATATAGCCATATTAATTTCCATTTTATCTAAACTGTCATAATATTGAAATTACGTCAAAACTTAAATTAGATTTGTTGTTATATAATTATTGGAAAATTAGTTTATTTCATACAATATTACATTCATTCATTATTTTATATATGTGTAATTTTGCAAATTTTGTTTATATAATAAAATAATCATATAAATGCCAATAAAAGTGAAATATATATATATATATATATATATATATATATATATATATATATATTAAAATAAAATAGCTTTAGAATTTAATTCTGTATTAATTATTATTAATAATAGACGTTTCAACGTATTCTATGTACGTTATTATCAGTAAATACAGAATATAGAAACCGTTTATTAGGTAACAAAATAAATAACTTGATTATAAAATTTATAAATTTTTAACTAAGGAATGCCAAATTTAATTTAAATCAGTGCCTTCAGTGATTGATGTTATCTTTTCTTTTTTAAATTTTTATTGCTTTTTTTTATCAATCTACTATTAATTTAATGGGTCTTGCAATTATTATAGTATCTATTATAGTATCTTCGAATTTTACATCATGAAAATTTTCTAACGCATGTTGTGCAATAGCAGATTTATAGGAATGGTTTAGAAGAATTAACAGTAGATTGATAAGAGAAGCAATAGAAATTTATTAAGAAAAAGGTAACATCAATCAGTCTAAAGACCAAGACTGATATAAATAAAATTGTGGTGTCTTTAATTAAAAATTTATAAATTTTATAATTAAGTTACTTATTTTGTTATCTAATAACTTGTTTCTTACTCTATATGTCATTTGTATCATTTTTCCTGATGATGGTGATGTACGTAGAGTCCGTCAAAACGTCGATTACTAATAAAATTAATACAGATCTACAACCTAAAGCCGTTTTATTTTAATATGAGTTCTGAAATTTTTTTACTATGGAATATATATGTTTATAAAAAGTTTTAATATTACACAAATATGAATGCAGTACGATTTTCTGAAAGAATTAAAATTTATTGTTTTAATTAAAAGGTAGGTAGTGCAGCAGTAATTATACAAAAAAAAATATTCCACAAAATGAAAATAAAACAATAATTAAAATAGAGATTTTTTTCTGTTTTTTATATATTGTGTAAATTTGAATCATTTAAATTTATTCATAAAAACGAATTAAAAATTTGTGTATCAAATTAGTGAGATTTTTATTTTTAATTTTATTTTATTCAGAATAAGAATTTAACTTATGCAAATTGAATATCTAGCAACACTTTAATTTAAAATTGTATTTTTATTAATAGCTTTTGACGGTTTAAAAATGAAATATTTTATACCGGAATAATGTATTTTCTCTTACGTAAAATTGAAAAATAGTACAGCTGAAACAAATATAAAACTATATTTTTTTACTGAATATGAATTTTTCATAATAACAATTATTAATAATAATTTCTATTGATATGCAAACTTTATTTGGGAGTTAAGAATTTATTTTGTTGGCTTTGTATGTTATATTCTTACAATTTTTTTAATATTAATTGTATGCTGTTTTCGCAAAACTGAATTATATGTAAATTATGCAATTTCGCTATGATTTTAGTGCACAGTTAAGAATGTACAGTAAGAACTGAGTTAAAACTGAGAAAATATAAATTTTATAGGAAAAAGCTGGCCAATCAGAAATGAGTTATAAGAAACAGATTTAACATAATAAAAAACACTTTCAGAACTCATTATATTAAAATAAAGCAGCTTTAAAATCGACGCTTCGATTTGCTCCACGTATATCAGCAGAAAAATATACAAAAGACATAAATAAACAAACAAAACATAGAAACAATTTAATAAATATACAGATACACTTATTTGACATTACTAAATATGGCATTTTAAAAATTATTAAAGAAAATAAATATTTGTAGTAACTTGTTTATGTGTTATGTTTATTTACTGTTGTGTCATTTGTGTAATTTATCCTGATGATAATGTACGTGGAGTACGTCGAAACGTTGATTATTAATTAAAATTAATACAGAACTATATCCTAAAGCCGTTTTATTTTTATTTACTCTCGTTAACTGTTACTTATAAAAAAACTGTAGAATATTCTCAAGTGATTTATTATTTATACTTTAATTTGCTACATATTTTTTGGTAATAATAGATAGTTTTATATTTTCCGATTAGTTGATATAGGTTTCTGTTAACATTGCTGGAGTAACTTAACCCAGATTTATTTTTCAGTTACTAGTTAACCTCTGTATAATTTTATTACCAGGAATATTCTTTCTGTTTTCCTAATACTAAACGGTAACATATTTTTGAAATGATTCAAATCACCATAACAAAATTCGAATGCAGAAATATTTTACCTTTGGATGCGAATGCGATTTATCTTGACATTTACATTGGCAAAATTTCATCGAAATAGATTTCGTAGAATTCATCGAATGAATCCATCGTGACCGAAACAGATTCATCGTTTTTTATTATTTTTTTTTTTCTGTCGACCTTATTGTGTGTTCACTGTTTGACGGTGGTAGTGTTTCTATGCTTTATTGAGCCCATCTTTTCAATATTAGATTTCGTAAGAAATTCAGTCCAAGTTGTAGGAGTAGCAATGTGGTACGGTCGTGTGATTTATAATATGACGGGGTGTCTATGTATGTTTTTTTTTTATATGAAATCCTACAGATGCAACGAATAGGACACTCTGTGCGTTCTGTAAGGTTAGAGGGCTTATCAGCCCCAGGCATCAGGATTCAGGAACAGGATTTGCTATATGTCTTACTTGGTTCTACTGTACTAGAATGTAAGATGTAATATATGATATATTTGAAGGTACAATATTACTTAGAGAGTTGATATGATTCTATTTGAAATTGAGTTTCTGTCGTATTAAATATATTTAAAGGAAAATGAAATTTTAATTGATTTATTTTTAGTTTTAAAATAAACTTTAAAAGTACTTCGACTGTTAGAAAACTGTACTTTATTTTAATATATTTTTGCGAAATAGTGCAAAAAAGTAATAGCGTGAAAAAAACATGCCATACTTGTAATTATTTTACATTAAACAATTGAAGCAAGTTTTGCTATAGTGTTGTATTTTGATTTTTATGAAAGTTAATTGTAAACATTCGTAAAAAATATTGTATGGAAGTGATACTTTTTTCATTTCTGGAATTGCCTTTTAATTCTTGAAAAAAAAATATTTTTTTTAAAAACCTGTTGCATTAATTAATATTGTAAGACTTATTATTTTACTAAGGTTATGTTATATAATATATAAAATTCTAATTAAAATGTATTTTAATTGCATTTTTTAATTTTGTATTTTTCTTTATATGAAATTTGAAAAGCTTACCAAAATATTCCGTAACATTATGTATTATATATTGAGCAAACATTTTAAAGGTTACTTATATGTTAGTAAAACAGTAGTTTGTAATTTTCATATTTTAAATTATTATATGAAATTAATAGGACAGTCTGCGGAATGATATGATTAATAGTGATTTGCATGAGTCAGGGTGTATAACGGGCGTGAAAAACGGGAAAAGCGGGAATTATACTGGAATTTTGTTACGCGGGAAAACAGCGGGAATTATGCTAGGAATTTTTTTGTTTGTGCGTGAATTTTTAAAAAATTTGTAATATTTAAGAATTTAGAACGAAGGGAACGATTGATGATACAATTCCAGAAGAAATAAAGAAAAATAAAATGGAATTATAATTTGTTGAATGTGATTAAATAATTAAATATAATATATGCAATAAATAACTTCGATTTAACACTTCTTTAACTTTCTTTATCGTTAAACTTATATATATATATATAAAATACATACAGGAATTTTTTTAAATATACGGAAAAAAGCGGGAATTATGCGGGAAATTTATTATATTTCAACTTTCCGTTATACAGCCTGTGAGTGAAAGTTTCCAAGTAATAGGAATAGAAGAGCACGTATGAGAAGAATCATGAATGTGGATGAAGCTAGAGGTGCCTGGTTGGATAGGAATGTTTGGGGAAAACTAATTTCCGGATAGTTGAAAGAGTTTGTGCCACACCTTTTTAGGTACATAGCGTGTTTGTGTATTTATGAATTATGTATTTGTGTATATATATATTTATAAAAAAAATATTTATATCTGAGATTCTGTTTTTATTTTCTCAATTTAATTTATTTTGATTATAAAATATAGAGCAGGGGTCAAACAATATTTCTTTTCAAAAAAGTACAGTATGAATAACTTTTCATATCATTTACAAAAAGTGAAAAAAGTAACTTTGATAGCAAAATGTTTCTCTAAAGAAATCTAAAAGAAAAATTTGACTTGATTATGAAAATTGTTAAGAGACAGAAACGCAAACAACAAAATTTTATATAGCGTAAAATATTTGTTTGTTCGAAGCAGAACAATTCTATGTTCAAGCATAATTACCCAGGGAAAATATTAAGTCACGTCTAAGTTGAGGAAAAATTTACATAAAGATAATTTTTACGAGGGAATTAAATGCGTTGTTAGAACATGTAACAGTTTTTTGTTTGTCAGTGCTTTATCGCTTGATAAAGTAGATAGATTTTTACTCTAGAATTTTTCACAAATATGCAAATTTTTACATAGTTATTTTAATTAAACGAAAATGTAACATTAAGTGATATTTAATAGATAGTTTAAAGTAATTTCCTGTTTAGAAAATTAATATAAATTTTCATTGCTAATGGGGAATTTTGACTGTGGATTTTATTATCATACAAATTAAACTTATATGTTTCGTGATATTATTGTTTTGACTTATTTGGGTCAAACGCGAAAAATTCAGTTTGATGTTAGTTAAAGTTTTATTAGATTATTTGGATAGCCAGAAATTAATTTGCAATTATAAACCTAAACTATTAAATATTTTCAGAAAATTATTTAGTTGTTTATATTGTAATATAATAACTGGACCGCACCAATTTTCTCGCAATTGGAATGTGACATATATAAATGTATATAATATTTGTACAAAATCTAGTCATCTCATATGACATACATTGAATTAATGAATGTTTTTTTTTTTGACAATTGAAGTTTACATAATAATCATTTATGTTTATATTAAATTAAATTTTTGATATATATGTCACACAGTTTGTCTGTTTGCAATAACAAATTTTTGGTGAACAAACTTGTATTAAAATTCACATAAATCTAAAATATGAAACTAATTTCGCTGATGCAAATGTGATTTAATATCGTCACAAAATTGAATCGTGACATAAATTTTTATTACAAAACATTTTGGTACAATGAACAACTTTTAATAATCAAATAATTTCAATATTATTAACTTATAATCATTTACTTTCAATATTTTTCTGAAATGGAAAACTGTTATAAAAAATAAAGACATTTAAAGCAAGGATTATTTGTGCAAAACATCTCAATTTTGGATTATCTACATCCGTTTTTTTTTTTTACTTTTTTCAATTCTATAATCATTGTTTCCAAGCAATACAAAGATCATAATAGATTCTGTCCCGATTATATCTTTTGTTGAGTGGACGACAAAAAAGGAAGACGAGTTTTTTCAAGCTTAAGAATCTTTTCAATTATAAATAGCTTTGCCGTTTTTTTACTTGAATTTTTTTAGGTTGTTCAGTTATAATCAAATAAATCCAACCGATTTTTTCTGTAATTAAACTTAAAGAGATTTTTGACATTTAAATATGGATGATTATTTTTGTGGTAAATATATAGACAATAGTTAAAATTTTTAAGTTTAATAATACAAAATTTTTATAAAAATTTGGTTTACATTTTATTGTCTCGATTAGACTTGGTAACTGAACGTAAAGTCTAATTGTGATTGCGTTTTAGTTTTATACACAAGCACAAGAATTTGACCAATCCAAATAGTGTGTTTGGATTGATCAAATTCTTGTGCTTATGTGTAAAACTAAAACTAAAACGGCAGTTTAAATGCGGTTTAAGAGTTAACATTTTTTGGGAATATTTATTATGAAGTATATATTTTTTATAGGTTTTTTTGATTTATCATACATTTTCTACAAGAACATATTGGTAAGATAGATTGTATTGAAAAGAAAAATTGTGTGCATGTTATCTGAAGGTACGTACATCTTTCAGCAATATCACATACACAAACTGAATGCTACCCATCAAATAGGAATATATTCTTTTTCTTTTTAGCCATTTTGTGAATGTGCTATTTTGTAAATGGCGAGATAGTTTTCTTGTTTGTAGCATAAGTTGTAAGGCGTAGTGAAAATATTTTGTTCAGTTCGTGTTTTGGAAAACGGTTCCGCCAGACTGGCAAAAAGCTAACGCTTTTTTAACTGGTGTTGTAAGAAAAAACCGGCAAAGTTATTTCTGCGATAAATTGTTAAATTTCAAATATCGTACAAACTTAATCGAATACTTTTTTCCATAGATGATTTAAATTTCATTGCATATTTTTATAAACTTTGTCGTTTATTTTTTTTGCCGGAAACTTGCAAAGAAAAATTTGGTTTGTTTGTTTTAAAAAAATTTCCATTTATTTATAAGAATTATTATTTATTTATAAATTACAATATTATAAATAAAATTAATACAAATCTTATTATGTAATTTTCTGAACTGGTATGCCCTGGTCGATTTATCCTCGTCGCAAATGTTTTGCCATACATTGTAGATGGCATTTTCAGTATTTGGTGACTGAATGAGAGTTTCTGCTCTGCAGGTGCCGTTACGCTATTAGCCGATTTTGACTGGTTTGATTGACCCACCTATTTCAATCGGACTGTACTGTCAACTAGCTTTGTGCTGTAACATAACACTAATTTCGTGTCAAGTAGGGCAAAGCATTATTGAAACTGCCGTTTTAGTTTTACACAAAAGCACAAGAATTCGAACAATCCAAACACTTGACTTTAAAACTAAAAGTGTGTCAAGTGTTTGAATTGGTCAAATTCTTGTGCTTGTGCGTAAAAATATACGTAACTAAGAGATTTATGTCTGAATAAATCTTTATATTTCGAAAATATATTAAAAGTAATAATTTTTGCGTGGATGTTTTTAAATGGATAACAATTCTTCGAAAGAACCACAAAGAAAAATTACATTTAATTCGATTTCCATCTTAAATATAAGTGGATAAGAACCTAAAAACACGTTATTTTTCTTGTTGAAGCGTTAACGATAAGATGCGGCTGCGACCTAACGCATATAACGAATGGCAGCCACGTTCAGGTATGCAAATCCAATTTGGCATTTTCGCTTTCCTTCGATTATCGTTATGCTGTGCGTGTTACGTTGTATTTTTATGGAAATGCGCTTCGCTTGTCGTTTGTTTTCACGTGATCGAAAACGAAACGAGACGAGAATCGATTGGCTTATATATACGTTTCGTTCATTTAACCACCGTGACAAGATCAAGATATTTTTCGGAAATTTGCCGTTTTGCAAAGTGTAGAAATGGGGGAAGGAGGGGACGTTAATTAATTGAATGCTACGAGTATACCTAAGCGGATATGTTTAAAGACGTTCAAATTAAATTAAAGCTTTTACAAATTTTCGGGAGCAATATGCGTGAAATGGTTAATTGATATTTAAGATATTAACGAATTACGTTTTATGAATACTTTTGAAAATGGCAAGCTATTGATTACAATATTTTGTTGAATAGAAATTTGAGATTATATTTATTTAAATTTTTGTATGTTTTTTACAATAATCAATATATGTATATATATATATATATATATATATATATATATATATATATATATATATATTTAGTAATAGCTTCAAAACTTAGATATATGTTATTTTTAATTTAATAAATTCCCTTTCTTTACTTTTTTTTACTACACTGAAAAAAATCTATGTAATATTACATAAACCGTTTATTTAAAAATTACATAGATTGTTTACGTAAAACAGATTATTTCCAGGAATAAAATGATTTACACAACGATCTATGTAATTTTTACATAGACGGTTTATGTAATATTACATAGATTTTTTTAAGTGTAGTAAATTATAAAAAAAATTATATCTGTTGTTTTTTGCAGTAAAGAAAAGAATATATGTGAGTGATATTGACATTTAATGAAGTTACATCATAAATCAATTGATTTAATTTACGATAACAAAGTTATGTTCCATCTCTTTTTATTATCAAATAGCTGGACTAAGCACGCATTTTTATTTCACAAATAAATGATGATGTTTTATATGACGTATATACATTGAATGGCTATTTTGACTCTATTAGTCTATGTGAACGTTCTAAGGATAAATGGGTAGTGTATTGCGTGAATGAATGATAAAAATACAAGAGCATGTATAAAAGGTATCATGAATGTGGACGAAGCAAAGTTGTTTGTCTCGATAGGAATATTCGGCAAAAAATTAATAAAAAATTAATTAAAAAATAAATGGCGTAATTGTATATGTATGTATCTATGATTCTTTATTTTATTCATTTGAGAGTTTTAATATATTTTTATTATTTAATATAAAAATTATTAAATTATAGGAATAAATATGCTAGTAGTAAACAAATAATATAATAAATTACGGTTGACGACACTATTATAACCTCGTACTTTTATTTCCCTCAATTTTTTGCATTTCGACTATAAAAAAATGATTTCATGACTAGTATATAATTACTATTACATAATAACAAAAAATATTTTTGGCAATAATTATTTCTAACCACTTTGTGTACTTAATTCCTTTATCGAAATATCAATATATTATTACATTTCCCAATTCCTAATGGATTTAGGACGTAATTCCAGGACAGCGCTTTTCAATTAATAGAACCGTACACAACAACCATGTGCATCCATCCTGCTGTATCCTGCTGTCGTGACGTCACGATTTCAGCGATGAAGGATAGCGCGCCGTGCATCATTTGTTACTGCCACAACGAAAACACTTCTGACATCCAAGTAGGGCGCCATGTGCCGGCAGATAACAGCGCCACCACTTCTTAGTGGCCATGTCGTTGAACTAACATGCAGATAACGCTTCGTTTACTAAATGCCATGCAGGAACGGCGTGCAGGATGCAGGAAGAATGAAGGCTCTTTAAGTTATTTGCCTCACGATTTCTTTACGACTTTTTATAGCTTTTTCTGCAGCGTCGCGGCATGTGATACGTGTATGAAGAATTACCTCGTGGACTTGATGTTAAAAATGGCTTTTTTTAAAAATGGGTTTTTGAAATTTTTTATTATATCTATATAAAAGTCGTATTTTATTTCGGAGAGAACCATATTTGGTTTCACATATATATATAGAAATGTATTATATATTTTTTCATGTGGTTCATTGGATATCTATGTCGTAATATAACTCGAGGAATTTTTATGAAATATTTGAGAAAATAAATAATACACAATTTATTTCTAACTCTCTAAAAATATTATATTAATAATATAATATTTTTATTTACATCAAAAATGCTTAAATATGAGTGAAAAATAAACTTTTTTCTTTAGCGTATCAAAATATTAATAGTAATAATAATATAGAACTCATTATATTAAAACAAAACAATTTTGTGATTTAGATCTGTATTAATTTTTATAATAATCGACGTTTCGGCGTGCTTTACGTATATCATCAGTAAAAATTTTACAAATGATATATATATGGTAAATAAACTAGGTTACTGGTAACAAAATAACTAACTAGATTATAAAATTTACAAATTTGTAATTAAAGGAAACAAAATTTTATTTAAATCACAATGCCTTCACATTGATTGTTGTTATTAAAATTATTTGTTTTTTTTAACTTATTAGTCAACCATATTAAAAAAAAACTGCGATTGAATATAACAAATTAAATAATTATACTTTACATATTTTTGCACAAGAAACCAAGAAAGAATTTAAAATGAATAGACTTTTTTTTATATAAAAAGTTTTCTGAGCTTCTCACATATAAAGAAATAGTAAATAAAAGCAAAAACTTTTTTAGTTTCATCTTTTGAACATATTTTTAAAAATTTAAATAAGAAATTGCGTGCGTCTACATGAAAATTATATATTTACGTTCGTACTGATATTTATAAAGTATAACAAAAAAATTTGTTTATGAAATTTAAATTTACTTTCACAGAAGCATTTTCGTGTTCTTTCAGAATATATTACGTAAAAAGGATAAAGATTTTAGTAGTTTTTATTTCGTTTTATGTGCTAAAGAAAGTGCAACAAGGAAAGCAGTCACTCATACTTAATGTCAAAAATAATTGAAAATCGAAGTTTATGCGATATACTTATTTCTATATTTAGTTTTCTAAGTATTTATTCGTAAAAAAAGTTAACAATATTAAATTATAGTTTTATTTTATTTATTTTCAATATTAATATAAAAGTTAATATTGCATGATAAAACTTTAATAATAATATGATGTGCTCCATCTAATATTATTTTTTTGTAGTAAAATTTTAGAAAATAAAATCTATTTACACGTTTCTACTTATCTCTAAATTTGCTTTATGTTTTAGTCATAATACTACATTGAAAAAATATTACTTTAAAACCAACGTATTTACTAGTAATTTAAAAGTAAACATACTTTTTATCTATAAAATTGGATTTTTATAATAGAAGTAAATTTTTTAATAAAAATAAATAATAGTAAGTTGTAGTATAAATATTTTAAAAGTTTTGTATAAAATTATTTACTATTTGGTTCGGTGTTACAAGCTCGATTTTTGGGTGTTTTAGTTTATTTGTTTAGTTCTGCTCTTATAGTAGTTGCATTGTTTTAAAACTTTTATTAGTTAAAATCAATTTTAAAATCAGGCTTGTAATATTTTTTGGAAAAAATTCAAATATATATATATATATATATATATATATATATATATTTCTCAAATTGGATAGTTAAATAATTTATAAATAAGTTTCAAAATTGTTGTATTATAACTTACTATTATTATTAATGTTAACTTAAAAAAATATTTTTGTTTATAAAACTTTAATTTTATAGATCAAATGTATTTAATAGTAAAAATGTTAATTTTAAACTAATATATTTTCAATGTTTTAATTGTGATTTATCGCTATCTACTAACTTGTAAAAACACAAAAACAAAAACACAATAAAAATTTCATAATGGACATTAATAATCTCAAATTTTGGATGCCATAAACCAACAAGTGATAAAAGTATTGTACTCTAGTTTAGAACCACTAGCTTTGCACAAAAACATAACACTAATTTTGCGATAAGTAGGATAGTCTGAATAAGCTTTAACAAAAATCCGATTTTGGTTAAGCATATTTGAACAAATTCCAATACAATACTTACATTTTCGGCAGGTTTTTAACAAACCAAAACTAAACAAAGTATTTTTCCAAACAGCCAAATAAACAAACAAATGACAGAAACACACAAAAAAAACTTTTTTTGTTTCAAAATAAACCCAAAGTGAAAAGGAAAAGTGCGAAAACAGAACAACATCAGTACACCGAAAGTATCAAGCGGCAAATAGATATGGCACTATACGGGAGAGGCCAAACGTAATAAAGCCTCCAATAATGTGTCGAAGACTAGTTGTTCTAACCTTTGCTCTGCCACCAATCAATCGATTCTTCTCGGTTCGATTTCGAGTTTTCAACCCCTTCGTTGCGGTTAGATTTGTGAGTGTTTTTGGTTTTCGGTCCGCCAGTGCTCTCTGTTTGTCGTACCCAACAGGGTTAAATACAATTTTCGATATAATTTCCCGGTTGTAAATCAGCGTGCCGGTGGACAGAAGGGGTGGTAAGGGGTTAGGCTGTGGACTGACCAATTTCCACGAGCGTGACATTATAGCTCGCCGGCAAACTTATGGCCTTATGACTGAGGGGCGGTTTTTATTAGTCTGTCTGTAGGGAGAAATTATTACTTCGGTTTCTAAAGCATATAGATTAGTGCAAATGATTTATATTTCTCCTGTTTTAATTATCTGTTTAATACGCTATTATTTCACATTTATTTTAATGTATTATTACTAGGAATATGTTATTTTTTGAAACTTATTAAATTAATTGTCTAATGAACGTTCGATTAAAAGAAAATATACGAGTGATATTAAAGGTATACGTTTGCGTGAGTAATTGGGGAGCTATGAGACGCATCATAAATGTAATGAAGCAAAATTTGCTTGTCTGGATAGGAATGCTTGGCGAAAACTAATTTTAGCATAAATGGAAAGAGTTTGTGTCACACTCTTATTTATTTTAATTATTTAAAATATGAATAAAATTTACCAGTTTTTTATTTGTTTATTAATTTACCCATAATATTTGATCTAGCATAAATTAAATAAAGGTTTTTTAAAATAAAACAGTATTTATTGGATTGTTACTCTAAATTTCTTTAAAATAATAAATATATAAAGATAAAAATGAATTTATAATACATATTTATGAAATTTGTCAACAAATCAGTTTAACATCAGTTCAAACTCTCCGAAGCATGTGCAAAGTGGATTTTCCACACTGCGCATGCTTTATACAGTCCCGAACTAGTTCAGATTTTAGTTGGAAAATATATATAGTAAAAATAGCCATTCGATGAAGGTACGTTATGAATTCCTGATTTAATTTACGATAACAAAGTTATGTTCAATTTCTTTTTATTATACAATAGCTGGATTGTGTATGCATTTCTATTACACGAATAATTGATGACTTATCTTTAGTGAATGGCGATTTTTACATGTATAATGTCAAAAATATTTTTGGTAAATTAGTTTTGTAAATAAATTTAATATTTAGAAAATAATTAAATTAGTTTTTAAATTCAAATAAATTATTTTTTGTTTTGATGAAGGTTTTCCTATGAGGTGAACATTGTAACCGATAAAAGTTGACTGAACTCTAATTATGAACTTGCAGGTTGCAGAATATATTTGCTATGTTTACAAGTTTTGAATTAATACAGTAAAATTATTTGTATTTCACGAACGGGTAAATGCGTTGTTTTCTAATGTTGTGTTCTCTTTAACTGAAATTAAAATGGGTTTAAAGTAGTGAATACCGTACCGAAGTATGAGTATTAGAAAGTTTATAGATATATAAAATAATTAATTCAAATTTATATTATCACTACTGTAATAAAATCAATTGTTTCGTTACTTTATCAAAACTTTTAACACTACAACTTTCTTTCTTAGCATTACAAATTTCTCTGGAAACCACCTTACTAAAAATCCCAGCGAGTCGATTTCACATCTAAATCCTTTCCCAACATACACACAAATACACCCCATATACGACGAGTAACCAGGCAACAAGCGTACGAACTAATCGCGTTATCATTTATTATTTATGGGCGCATAATATCGGCCTGGCGCTAGCGAATACCTAGACTATATGGTACCGACACAACACGAGCAATTTTACCAACCCCAATACACACTCTCTATCTCTCTCTCTCTCTCCAGTTGGAGTGGAATTGTGGGGCTAATATCATTCCCCAATCCGGGAGCTTTATTAAGGCGAACATTGCGGTCAGGATGGATATGTTTTTCGTTCAAAGGATTAGACAAGGTGAACGCAAATTTGAATATGTTTCTTGCGATGAAATAAATGTTGCGTGGATTGGTTATTTTTCTAACGTTTGTTTGCTGGTATTTTTAGGAGTAAAAGAGGAATAGAATAACGAAGATAATAAATATTTTGTGTTATTGATTGTTTAGTATTTGTTGCTAAATAATTTAATTAGCTGATGGATAATTAATAATAGAATACTATTTATAGATTGTTTTTTATATTAATTATTATTAATTATTATTTATTAATAATCATTTACAAATTTATTTTTAATAAGAGGTGTTTTGTAAGAGCAAATATTTTTAAGTTGCAAGAATAAAGGAGCATATATGATAGATATCATGAATGTAGATGATGTAAAATTTGTTTGTTTGTTTAGTGGAAACTAAGTTTAGCTTACATGACAAAGTTTTTGTTATATTTTCATGGGTACATAGTGTTATTATTTATGTATGTATGTAGATAAAAATATATTAGTTTAAAGGAGAATCGGTAAATTCTTGAAGGTACATCATAATCTGAGGGAAAAACTTTGCAATAAGAAAGTTTCTAATGAATAAAAATAAATTCTTTCTATTCTACACACAATTAAATTTGTGCTAAAATACATTTTAATATCTTATTTGAATAAAATTTAGGGTTACATATATATATATATATATATATTTATATTTAATTATATTATATATTTTAAAGTCAAATGATTCACTTACTTTACATTGGGCGTTACTTCTATTACGTTTGAGACTAGGTTAGATATGATGTCAAAACCATTTCATTTCGAATTGAAAACTCTTGTAAACATACCAGTGAGTACTTGTTTAATTATAAAAATTGAGGACGTATTTTTAAGGGCTTACCGATTTTCTTATAGTAGATTTTTGTTTACAATTTTTTTTTTTTTTTGTGAAAATTTATTTTTTATTTCACTAGATATAAATTATTTCTTAAGTATTATTTTAGTTTCGCATTTTTTTTCAAACAATATTTATTTCAATTATCAAACTATTAGATTTATTTATTTTTTAAGTCTACAAGTTATTGCATCTCAACTGAGCTGAATATTAACAAATATCACTTGATATCTGAACTATGATTTAAGATAAACAAAGTGATTAGTTTACTATGTCCAATTTTTAAAAATAATGAAATAATTATGGCTGCCAAATTTAGTCTTGATTAATATGCTCTTATGTTTATATTTTTTTAGTTGAATAGTTAACGAATTGAGTAACTTACAAAACGTTTAATAATGCTTTATGCAACCACTCCATATTTATTTTTGATAGTTATATTTGCAATTCATCTAGATAACAAACATCTAATAGTTTTTAGTTTCAAATCTCAGATTTGCAAAGTTTAATTATGTTGTTATAATCCCAAATTATAATGTGTTGCTATTTGAGTATAAAATTTAGAGATCAACTTTGGCAAAACAAATATTTATCAATTAGTTATGTGTATCTAGTTTGTATAATATAACAAGAATATACAGCCAATGTATACACATAGAGAATATCTAAACCATTATATTGCATTATTATTAGTATCAACAAAGCTTTCATACATTTTTTTTTTTGCAAAAGCATTAAATTCAAATACTAACATTTTTGTATGTAAACATTAATATTGGATGTCCCTATATTATTGTCGCTGAAATTTATTTGCTTTAAAAAGAGGAAATTTTGCTGTTTTTAATAGATATAAATAAAATGTAACAAAATGTTTGTGTATAAATTGAAAAATGCATTAAATTTAGATTTTGTTTTATTTTCTATTACTACATATGAACCGTCGTATTTTAATAAAAAATGAAACAAAACTAAAATCTTAAGCATTTTGTAACTAATACAATGAGTTCTGAAAAGTTTTTATTTTATTTCGTTTCACTTTATATCTATTTTATTATTGAAAATAGTATATTATGTTACGAGGAGCAAACAGCGATTTTTATATTATTGAGTACAGATACTTACCGTTTAGGCAGAGCCAAGGCTAAACAATCTGGACGACACATAAAACGAGCATTTTACTTTGAGTAACATATGCTATTTTTTCTACTAGCGTTCCAAACGAAAGTAAACTAAAAATAAATAAAAATACATACTAAGTATCCACCATACTAACAGTTGTAAAACATATTTAAAATAAAAAATTTTAAAGTTTTGTATAATTTTTAATTAAATATTCGCCGTTTAGATATACTCTACGTATATCATAATCAGGAAACAATATACAAATGGCATATGTAATAAACAAACAAAATTTAGAAATAAGTTGCTAGATAACAAAATACAAGTAACATTATATTTGTAACGTGATTTGTGATAATTAATATTTTTTTTGTCAAATATGAATTTTTTTTGTACTTTTTGACACATTTTCAATAATTATATTCAAATTTAGGCAAAGATAAACACTTCAATAGGGTCATTTCACATTTTTTTTTTATTATTTCAATCGAAAGATTTTATGTATTTATAGACATAAACAGCAACAACAATTTTTTTTTCGCATTATTATAGCCGTAATTAACAAAAAGATTTGCCCGCCAAACGGGTTATCAAAAATCGACGTCGGCCATGTTATGACGTTTTCTAAGAACAATAGAGATGTTTGTCGTCATTGCAACGTCACCGTTAAAACACGTGCTATGCATGGTATTGTCATAACGGTACTTTTTTCTTTAGATGCTACTAGAAAATATTGCTTTTAGTACAGATATATTTACATTAAAATGATCTTCGCAAACAAATATAGTACTTGAAAGACTATAATCTGAAATATTGCGTCCTACTGCTTCTAACCAAAGTTTTCTTCTATCATAATTAAGTGGTACAGTAATAAATAATTTGCTACTATCATTTGACTGGTACCTATCGCATGACAAAACTATGCAGTGCTTTTTTAAACTCATTTGTAAAATATATAAATAGAAACTTTATAAGAACGATCAACAGGTTGTTTGACATATGACAAATAATTTTAAATTCAAGTGACAGTAGCCACCTAACTAGGTGCGTTTGTTTTGCAAGATTCATAATTTTCTACGAAAATAAACTTTTTCAAAATTGCTTCAAGATTTATTCTGTTAATTTAATTATACTTAGAATTAACTTTATAAATATATAAAAAAGTATTATATTAGAACTTGTATATTTTTTAATGTATATTATTAGTTAAAATATATAAAAAACGTTATGAATTTTTTAGCTTGTATTTGCTAAATATTGTCAGCCAATCAGGTTGTAAGGCGTCATACTATAGCTCTTTTGTTCTAAAAGTACGTCATCGTTTTTAAAATGATTTGAAAATGTAAACTGATTTTCAATTATTAATTAAAAATGAACTATAAAACTTTTGTTGCTTTTTTTGTTATGAAAAATTATGTTTCATATTGGACTTTCGATTGTGATGTGTTTTTTTTAAAAATAAATTTTGTGAAATGACCGTATTGTCACTATATAATTTTCAATAGGATTGCTGCAAATGTACGATTAAATACGATTACACCTGATCGTGTAGTCATGTTCGGTGCTGCCACCATTGGTGTATATAGTAAGTAACTTTTGTATAATAGTGTTTACATTGTTGTACTAGAAACATAATGACCTCCATTTACATAGGCAATATAGTAATGCAATATTAATATTTTGATATGCTCGAAGAAAAAAGCATTTTGTTAAATTTTATCTCTATTTACTAAAAACTATAGATTTTTATTTACAAACATTTAAAAATGACAACTGATTAATTTCAGCAACTTCCTTTTAATTATGAAATACTCTGATATACAGTGTTTTAGAATTCATGGGGAATTGCTGAAATGTGAAATGTGGATTTAAAATTATAATGTACTATGTTCGTCTTTAATTGTGAAACATGAAATCTACAGATAATATGATGTAAAATTCAAGAAACAAAAACATGATAAAAATAACAAGAAAAATAAATAAATAGAAATATTTTTTATTTGAAAATGATAAAATCTGAAGGCACGAATTTCATCTAAACTTTGAAATCACGTCCAATCGAAAAACTTATCAGTTTCTATTCGAACTTTAACATGCTATCGACAGTTGCAGTAAATGTGACATAATAACACAACATATAGTTGAATTCACGAAGGATTGGCCTTAGGAAATTATTTTACATCGTGAAAATAAAAGTGATAGATAGGTACATGGTTGTAGCTATAATTTACTACATGCTGCAAATAAAATAATTTTCCTTAAACCTCGAAAAATAAGTTAAAAAATCTATATCAGTAGCAAAAGATAAAGCTAAAGATCTAAGGTTACACATATACTCAACATACCTGGTTTACAGACATGGTTTAAGGAAAATTATTTTATTTTATTAACTTTTCGCCACAGTAAAATCATATTTTAATTTACTACATGCAGCAAATTAATTTGGCTAAAAAGAACACGCCAATAGCAAAAAACTGACAAAGAGTAGTACGTAAATTGATTGAATTACATATATTTATTATAACATAAGGTCAGATCTTCGTGAATTCAACTTTACTATGATTATCATTGTAGATTTACATTGATTTTTTACAGTGTACCTACATATCTACATAATTACGAATTAATTTGGCTAGAAAGAACACGTCAATAGCAAAACAGTGACAAACAGTAGTACATGAATTGATCGAATTTACATTTATTTATTATTACGTAAGGCCAGACTTTTGTGAATTCAACTATATGTACTACGTATGAAAATAGTATAAAAGAGATCCGAATCTAACGGGTTTTGATTGAACTATTTGGGTTACAGTGACGTTTTGATAAAATCAATTTTTAACACCGCAACATACTGTACCTTTTAGAAATGTATCTTTCAATGAAATCTTTAATTATCAGTTTTCTCGAAATTACATTTTCGATGTTTTATTTTATAGTTTTTTTTAAATACTATTCAGACTGCTCTATTTACTACAAAATTAATGTTATGTTTTAACGCAGAGCTAATGGTTTTGAACGAAATTACTTACTAAACTTTTAGTATTTGTTATTATATATTACAGTTAAAAATTGATATTATTAATATCTTTCAACAATTTATTATTGTATTTCTACAAGCTAGCAGAATCAATAGTACTGCGACTAAAACATAATATTAATTATGAGATAAGTAGGGAAGTGTGATTAAGATTTTAAAGAGTGAGTAAAAATTGTAAATTATCAATGTTTATGATTTAAGTATGAGCAGTTTCAGAATGTGAATAGAGCAAAAGCTACTTGTCTGGATAGAAATGTTTGGTAGAAAATAATTTGGGCATTGTGGAAAGAGTTTGTGCCACATTCTATTGGGTACTCGGCGTGATTGTGTATGTATGTATATTATGCAAATATAATGTACATAAACATAATGTCCCGTATTACGAGCTTGGTTTTAAAATTGGTTTTAACTAATACAAGTTTTAAAACAATGCAACTGCTATAAGAGTAGGATTAAACAAATGAATTAAAACACCCAAAAATGGAGCTTGTAATACCAGCCAATGTGTATAATAACATATTTTTTGTGTCGGTTTTTCACTTTGTTTGGAAAATTCATAAAATTTATTTAGATAAAATTAGTATACTCTGTATGAAAATTATAATTTGTGTATAACTTCATTTGGCAGGTAAATTACTATAGTATAATGTTAAAATACAGAGTTTTTGAGCATACAACTAGATATGTGTAATGTATTTGTTTTCTACTTTATAACAAAAATTAATTCAACAAAAATTTTTAAATTTAATACATAATATTCTTAATTATTTTATTAATAGATATTTATATTCATTTGTTAATAAGTATAACATAACCTTGAAAATATATGATTTATGAAAACGTAAATTGTCTTTTTAGTAACTCACTTATATATAACTTTATTTACAATAATATATATTTTACTAATAACTACTTTTATAATACACGACTTTGTCTGTTTTCCAGTAAAAGTTATTTGTTTTCTACTTTAATGGAAAAGTTTTGTTTCGTCGGACGTATTTTCCAATTTTAGATAAACTTATATATATTACATTTACTTCGTCGAAAAAATGAAACAAATCTGAAATAATTTTGTTTAATTATCTAGGTCAAACTAAACTTGACTTGGTTGCATTGTAATGAAAAGAAAAAACAGTTTTAAACTAAAGATTAAATTATTGATATCATTTAAGAGGAATTTTAGAAATATGAATAGATTTAGAATCTTAAAATTAATTTCTTTGTTGCTTTATTTGTAGGAAAACTTTAGTAATTATCTTACTTTATAAAGTGAATTAGTTTCATGGATGCATTATTTTGCATGAAATTTTTAAGCGTCTAATAAATGTTTATAAATATTTTCGCTTTTAAATTATAAATATTTTTTTAAAATTCTTTAGTATAATATCAAACAAAGTCTTAAAAATTATATTTTCTATTTTTTTTTTCTTCTTTTAAAAGTGGTACAATTTTGGTATTAATGCAATTGGACAGAATACTGATACTAATGCAGATATTCTATATTATTCTACTATACTACTACTCCTAGGTGTACTACTATAGAATCTTTTGTCTTTTTTAATAAATTGAAAATTTGTTGAAAGTTCTATAGTACTATAGAACTTATAGAATAATGTAGAATACTAGTTTAAATCTGTATAAGATAGACAAGTTTCGATAACATCAACAAGAATGTAATTGAATATTTCTTTAGTGATTTTATTTAATTAAAGAAAATTTAGAATAAAATTTAATATTTATTTTGACAAAATAATTATATATAATTATATTATGTATGGAAGCTAAAACGACCGCAATTTTTTGTTAAAATCAGAAAATAAAAAATTGTTTCGGCAAAGTTGCGATATATTTCGTTTTGTTTTTGCTGCGAATAAATTTTTTCTCAGCTCGCTTTTCAGGAAGCAAAAGAAATGAAAAGAAGAACAAAAAAGCAAAATATTATTACAATACTTTATCATATTTTTGGGAAGAAATTTATGTATGTATGCGCAAGAAACTGGACAAATTCTTTTGTTCTTTAGTACTGATTCACGTTTGTATTTATTATTATTTTATTTTTTTTAAATTCCTTTTATTTTAACAATAGTTGTTTTTTAATATTTATTTTTTACGAATACAATATTTTGCAGTATAATTATAACAAACATTTATAAAATACATACATATACAATTATGCCATGTACCCAAAATGGTCTGGCACAAACTCTATCCACAATGCCGAAATTAGTTTCCTCCAAACATTTTTATCTCGACAAGTAACTTTTGTTTCGTTAACATTCATGATAAAATAATTTTGATATTATTAAAAAGAATGTTTGTTATATAACGACCAAGTTGAAATTCGTTTAAATATTTGTTGTGGCAAATTCAGATTGTAACAAGAATATAAAACTCAGTGTTATCATAACAATAAACAGCAAATCTGTTAAATTTTCTGGAAAAGTTTACTGATTGTTTTCCATTTTCTTTATGACCATATAAAGTGGTTATTATCTTTCTATGTGGGTCATAACAATTTTCACAAGAATTCGGAAAAAAAATTGGTACTTGGTAACAGAAAAACTGACTTTTGTGTTTCAATTTTAGTTGAATATAATTTTATTACATTGTTGCTTTAAATATATGAGTTGTTTATAAAATAATAAATTTTTTAGTAAATAAAATTTACCTCTATTCTTGGGTAAGTGTAAGAAATCTAAAAATTAAATGTGAGTTAAAATTGTTTACATGCACAATCACACTATGTACCTAAAAGTGTGTGTGGCACAAAATATCCTGAAATTGATATTTTCGAAACATTCTTATCCAGACAAGTAACTTTAGTTTTATCCACATTTATGATACTTTTCATACATGCTCTTCTATTCCTACTACTTGTAAACATTTGCTCACGCAATCCACCTCTCAATCATATCACTCCATCTACTCATAGGACGTCCACGCAAACGTATACCTTCAACAAAATGTTCATTAGACATTCGCTCAAGATGGCCGAACCATCTTTACTAACTAACACTAACTTTTGCTACAACATTTTTTTTTAATTTCACAGTCATCAAACACTAGTCTATTTTGTACCCGATTTCTTTTAGTTACACCACATTACTCTACGTAAAAATCTCAATTTCAGCCATTTTCCCTTTATGCTTTCATATATTTAATCTTATTCGAAATTTTTGTTTTATATTTACTTAATTATTTCAGTACAGAATATTTTTAGATAACAAAATAATTTCTGAAGTTTTCAACATTTCAACAACATATGAAATACCCTTATTTGTTGGCTGTTATTTCTCAAGTAATTTACCGTTTAAGAGGACTAATGCTAGTAACGATATTCATTTAATATAAGTGGATCAATTAAGCTCATATATGAACTGATACGTGCGGGTGGTGTCAGTGAATACGACACACGAAAATTGTCTTCTATAAAGCAAAACGGGGGTGGTCCTGCTGTTATCTTCAGACAACGGCCGTGTTGATGTGGCAACGTCGCATTAAAACGACAAAGTTGCTACGGGAGGCAATGTTGCCACATTACTACACTCACACACACACACACACACATGACGAGCTTAATGAAACGAGAGAGGACTGTAATTTGATGCGAGAGGATCGAATAAAGCTCGGACGTTGAGCTTTTGCTGAAAGATACGCGCCTGAAACTATACTGAATTTTGCACTGAAACTATTTGAAATTCGCAGCGGGAATACTGATTGAAATAATAATCGTGTCATGTTGACTGAATAATTCAATAATGCAATTGTTTAAAAACTCATTATCTTATTAAGTCAATGTTTTGAAAAGATTCGTAATTAGGTCTTTGTTTTTTTAAAGGTTTTGTTTTTGTAAACTTTTCCATTGGTAATTGGATAAATTTCAACGCAGTTTTACTGATTAAATAAATAAAAAAAACTTAATTAAATTGTAATTTTCTATCACAATTTAATATACTGGATTTATTATTTTTGTAAAATATTTACAATCTTCAAATTTAAATTTTTTGAAAATAGAATTCTATTGAATCGTACGAATTTGTTTTCTGATTTTATTGATTTTTTTTTAAATCTTATATTATAATTTTATTTACATATAACTTGCTTCTACTATTTCGATACCCATTTAAATATAAGAAAATACATAACTGTTCGGTTTTATAAAAACAACAGAATAAATGTACTAAAAAAGTAAATTCGTAAAAGTAATTGTACTACAAACCCTTAAATTTACTAGATAAACAAATTAACTGAGTAAATTATTTACTCAAACATTATGATAGTAAATTTCACTCTCTAGCAAGAGGTAAATAAGTTCAAATTTTATTTCCTACTTACCAATATTAAAAAAATTAACTGATAAACTACTTGCTTAAATATTATAGCAGTAAATTTTTCTCTAGAAGTAATTAAGTTCATAACCTGCAAACTTTATGTCAGTATCATGTCCAGCACAGTATCTATTCCTAACAAATACTTTTTGTCAGATCCTGTGTAATTTTTGCAATTGTTACGATTTTTATTCATTATCAAGTGTGTTTTAACAGTTTAAAAATGTCATTGAATATACTGAAAGTTATTTTGACAAATGTCAAAGTTCTCAGTCGCTGTTTTAATTGGTTCTTTGTGAAATAACAAAGTGAATTTACTTATTCATTAATGTATTTGTAAAGTAGTTACTTTATAATTTACTTTGGTGCTTTTGAAATCGGGTTAAAATGTTTTTAAAATCTAATGCATCAACAAAATTAACATAGGTTTTTTTCTGAAAAATATTTTTGTTTACAAAAAATATTTTAAATCAATTTCTATTCAGACATTTACATTAAATATTATAATAGTAGGTATTTACAGCTCAAGTAACTAGAATAGGAGATATTATACCGGTTACCACAAATGTGTTAAAATTTGTAATTTTGTCCAAGCGAGCATGAGACAGATAAAATTTCAGTTTCAACTTTCCAGTTTTGTAACATGGTCATTCGACGAAATGAAATACTATTTGAAAATCAATATTCAACCAATCCATTTGCAGAAAGTAGAAGTTTCATTAACCTACCACATCATTTCTGATTTCTAATCGGAAATAACCGGTAAACGGCTAAAACTAGGTTGGGACGTCTCAACACGTCGTCTCGCTTCAATACGATTTCTCAAATGAAAATTATTTCCTTTCTGTAAATAACGTCGGTTCTACCTTTACATGCGATTTTACATGTTATATGTAAGATTGAGAATTTGGGGTATATATTTATTTTGAAGTAAATTTTGTATTGAATTTGAAAATATTTACATGATACAGTCAGTGGCGGCGCTAGACTACGAAATTTTCGGGGCTAGTAGAACCCCAATTTTTTTTGTATAGATTTTTTATGAAAATCGGTAATAATTTTTGTACAAGAGAGTAAAAATTTTAATATTACTAATTTCTACCTATTTTAATAAATTACTGAATGATTTTGCATCAACAAATTACGTACTAAATTACGAAAAAAACAATGTATTAATTTTTAAAATAATCTCTTTGAAAGCTTTAGCGCATCATAATTCATAAACAGTAACTTTGCTGCATCGCCAATATCAACAAACAACCTAAAACAAAACGTAGTTGCAAGCTAACAATATATTATGTTTCTCATCTTGTACAAGCGATGTTTGTACAGAAATTTATTCTCGCATATAATATGCAAACATCTACACACATGTTTTCCATGCAGCTATTCATACAAGACAGATTTTGACAAGTCAATTACAGTGAGCAATCGTTCAACTGAGCATTTGCAATAATTTCTCCCAGACATGCATGCATACATACAATACAGTTTTAAATACAGTAAGCTGTAAATTCTTTATCATTCATCAAAGTACATTGAAGGGCCTGTCTAATTTCGGTACACATTATTTTGTTTATACGTTTTATTTGTCTTTCAGTAGCGGATGTTTACAAGGGAAAACTTTAGCTAAATAAACGCTGAAAAGCTAAAACTTAGAAATGGTTCAGTCATTCTATTATACTTCGTCATGATGTGCATACATTTTAATCTAATTTCAACGAACGAGTCACGAAGAGATTTTAAATGTTATAGACAAGTTTCTATGGAAAGCTTACCGTGTTTCTTTTTAGTTCTTGTTTTAATGCTTTATTTTTTGTACTTACTTACAAATGGATTTTATAGTGAAATAGTTAATGTAACTTATAATTAAATGTATTTTGAATATGCATGCATTAAAATGATAAGTATGTTTATGACATAATTTTCATATTTGAGGGGTACAGAGAAAAATTAAGCCAAGTAACATTTTTTAAGTTTTGAGAAAACAAGCTTAGCAATTGTTGTAGGTTTTATTGACATTATTACTGTCTTTTAACACATTTTTATAGTATTTTTAAAAGCTAGTTCAGAACCAGTAGGTGATTTTGAGCAAAATGAGTCTTAAGATTAATTATTATTTTTACTTATTTTTTAACAACTAGGGAAAAAAATCAGCAACTAAATATATTTCTATTTATAACTTGTTAAGACAAAATAAATATCTAATATGACATTTCTAGATACAGACAATAAAATATTATTCCCAATTCACCAAACAGATTATTAACCTTAGTACAAAAACACAATCGAAAACAAACAAAAAAAAAATAAGAAAAGAAAAATAAGAAGCAGAGACAAAAATAATATCTTCAATGTACGTTGTCATCACTTGTCATTTCGGTTATAATAAACTCGACTTGGCGGTCAAACGTAACCTGAAACTGTAACCGAACTCAGAATCGTGTCGCAGAGAGTCGCCAAGCAACCCTCCGCCCCCCCCTCAAAATAAAAAGAAGAAGTTTATTTCCCTGGGGCCGAACCGTTTCGCAGATGAAACGGAACGCGTAAATTTATGGTGAATCGCGAATGGGCGCAACTGCGGTCAGTTTTATAGTGGAGTATAAATCCACATACTGGCGCTAAGTTTGCGACAATGCGTTTGGACCGATGAAAATGTTTGAATGACCGAATATTTTAACGTGCAAAGGTTGGCTAAGCTTACACTAGGTAGAGAATTGAAGTGAATTGGATACAGATGACCTACGATTTGACATACGTTTGCGTTTTTTTTTCCTGCCGAACTTTCTATCTTTTTTATTGCTTTTCGACTAGAAGATACTAGAGATTTATGATCGTTTCTGGCCAAAACATCTATAAATAATTTTCAGATCGATTTTGGCCGGAATCTATATAGCAACTTTATAGATTTATTTCACATTTAATTAATTAGAAATATTTTGAACAACTATTTTAATACTTTTAATATTAATAATATTGTGGTTACCACAAAACCTACTAAAAATCAATAAATATTTAAATAAAATATCTTCTAATAAGAAATTACTATTGGAAAAGATAATCACTTAATTCAAGCTTTGTATGAAGTTAGTTAATATTTAGTTTAAAAATAACACTACATTTGAACAAAGTTATTAATAATTTTACAATTAAATTTATTTCAGATAAATAAAATGACCCGTATTCTCACCTTAATTTTAAAAGTGATTTTTGTCAAAATTACTTTTGACGCTTACTTAAAATTAATGAATAAGAAATTTTAATTAGTTTATTTAAATATATCAAAAATAGAAATAATATTCAGATTTGATAAGAGGTAGAAGTAAATATTTATTTTAAAGCAAAAGATTAAAGCAATTTTACATAAATAAAAGAAGTGGAAATACGGGCTTATGTTTCTAAACTAAATAGTGAATAGTTTTTATACAAATTTTTGGAAATAGTTATACTGTTACTATTATTTTTTTATTAAAATTTTTATTTCTATTAGAAAAACATAAGTTTCCAGTTCAAAAACACGTTTACTTTTAAATTAAAAATAAAATTTTTGGATCTAAAGGAAAATTTTTCTCAGTGTAGTGAAGTTTAAAAAAATGTTATATTTTCAAACGAAATGTAATGGCTGGAACCACGGATGTTAAAATTGGTTTTAAAACAACATAACTGTTACAAGAGCAGGACTAAACAAATGAACTAATACACCAAAAAACCGAGCTTGTAGTATAAACCAATTTATATATATATATATATATATATATATATATATATATATATATATATATATTAACACTGACAATATAACTATCATTTCCAATAGAATATAAATATCATGCAATATATAAAATACTAAAAATATAATGATACTGAGAAGAAACGAAATGGAAGATAAATAGCATTTTATCATCGTGTCAAAGCGAACAAGTAAAAATTATTTTCCGTCGATTGACACTGGGATATGTACATTATTACTTCGTAAATTGAATTGTGAAACAATTGAATTTTTCGGACGATAGAAAAAAACGAAGTGTGTCAATTGAAAAACGAAATCGAACGAATTTCTCTCGCTTTCCAATTCGATGAAAAACCAAGACGAGAACTTTTTTCAACTTTTCACATTGGTCATCATACATCGCATTGTCGCTCGCCTTGATTGTGTTGCACAAATAAGAGAGGAACGAGAGAGAGAAAAAAAAAATCAATCTCTGAACTGGCCGGCTTCAATTTCATGATATTTCTCGATGTTGTCTCCTGTCGACTCTTTCGTTAAAAGAGTAAAGATATAGAAATTTTATTACCAGCTCCCTATAATCGTAAATGTCAATCGTTTATTGACTTATCAGCTTATATTATTTCATAAAGACGATTTTTTATTAGTTTTGGGTTTCGGCTAATTGAAACTCTTTCTTGTTTCATATATTTTTTTTTTTATCCAAACATAATTTTGTATCATATTTTTAAACACGTAACTTTGTATTCTGTAATATTTTAAAATTATTTATTAACTAATAATTTATTTTCATTTATATTTTAATGCATTTATTGCAAAACTAAAAATTACGTTGAAAGAAAGAAAATATGCAACTTTTAATAAATATAAATATAATTTTACAAACTATGCATGTATTACTTTATTTTACTGATAGAAATTATGATGATAATCTAAATACATGTCATTGGCTTATTAAAAAGGCATAAATGTCTATTAAATAATAATGTTTAGTATTTTATAAATAATAATCGAACAAATATCTGAACAGATGTTCATTTAAAAATTAAAATTTATGATTATACTTTGTCGTAATAAATTTGATTATTGGTATATTATTTATCAGTAAAATAAACTAAAATATACATAATTTGCAAAATTTTGTTTAATCTATTTAAAACTGTATTTTTTTGAAAAAAATTTTGTTTTTTGTAGGTACTGTATACATTTGAAAATAACAGCTGATTAGTTTTAGCAACTTTTCATTGGACACTTGTAAAAATAAAGTATGTCTACTGAAATTTACTATTGACGCTATTTATTATCAGATTTTTTATTAGTTAATTATGTAGTTTAAAAATGGATAAAAAAATCCGAGGTATTCTTTTATTTTATAAGAAAAGAAAAGAGAATATATGAAAGAAATGAATAACGTTACGATGACAAAAAAGATAAATAACTATAATCTAGATAAGCAACAACATTTTGTCCGAAGTAGAAAGTTTCAGCAAGAAATATGAAATCAGAAAACTTAATTCAAACTTTTTAAGTTCTGCTGAAATTGTAGTGTATAATTTTATATTCTCTTACATGAAATATTATCATTAGAGAAACGCGTAAAAAGTTTGTTATTGTTGTTTAACAATATTTAAATTTAAATAACAATATTTAAATAACAGAATAAGAGTTATATTATTATATTATTATGTTTGGTGCTGCCACCAGTGGTGTATATAGTAACTAACTGCTGTATAGTAATTTCATTACTGTGCTAGTAACATAATGACCTCTCTCTCTCCATAGTCAATAAGGTAGCGTAATATTAATATTATAATACGTTTAAAGAAAAAATATTTGTATGTAATAAATAAATATTTTATTATCAAATAGATATTTACTTGCCACTATTGAAAAAAATATTTATTTGAATGTAAATGGTTATTTTAATAGTAATAATAATAATATTTATTTTTAAATAGCATTAAGCTAATAATAATAACAAAATACAAACATTTTACAATTAAGTATAATTAAAAAGTGGTATAATTATGTAATATATTTACAAGAAGTTTCTTAATTTATATTTCTTATTTTCATATTACTGGAAATTTATTTGTCTTACTAAAAAAATTCTTATTTAAATTGATATATTTATTACAGCACAATTTTTATACGATTTACAATTTTTATATTAAGAATAATTGTGCATTAAAAGCAAAACAATCCTTTTCTATATATTTCACTTGTTTTCGTTTTAGAACAAGTAAAATTTATGAAGTCACACTGCAGCGTCTAGCAATGGAGTTAAGTGCTCTATAACCACTCGTCAATGAACTCTCAAGAGGTTACAGTATACATCCACATATTCACCTCTTTTCAAAATAGTTTCAGATCGGCTTCAGGTCGCTAGTGACCATACAATGTGACCAAATTTTTTTTATGTTATTGATTTTATTGCTGGTTAAATGATCAAAAATATTTTTAATATAAATTTATTATTTTTATGTAAATTGATCTAAAATTTATAGTTTATTGTTTAAAGAAATAAGCGTACTCGTACACAATTATTACTCGTAACGCCGCTAAAATTTTAGACGCTTGAATTTTGAAAGTATGAAATTAAATATCTGAGGTGTTGAAGAATTGTCAATGCTTCTTTGCGGGCTAAATTGACAAAATGAATGACGAAACGTCTGCGATTAGGATAGATTTATCACGGCATAAAAGCGCAGAAAATTTTATAAATTCACAAATCAATATTTAAATAAAAATAACTAGTATAACTATTTTGAAAATTTGTATGAAATTAATTACTAATTAGTGTAAAACACAGTGTTTTCTGAATAAAATTTATGAAAAGGTTTTTAACTATTGTTTATTTTTATTAAAATATTTATTTTTTTTTTATAATAAAAAAAAAACAATTTTGAAGATCAGAATTATTTTTATTTTTAAATTGGTTTTATAGTAATATATTTCAGTACTGTGAAATTGAGCTACGTAAATTTTTTAAAATATGTTCAGTAATAAATTATAAAGCTAATTAATGTAATTATTGTATGTTTTAGGTGATCAATGAGGATTTTAATTAAATTTTAGTAATTACAATCTATTGTAAAATGCAGCAACGCTGTAACTTCATCATTGCTTTCAGTTTGAAACGCGATACGTTTACGTCATTACACCATCAAAACAATTGACAGTAGAGTCATACCCTGAATTGAGAACAAAACATTGTAAGTAGTAGGCTTTGATAATAACGGTGATAAATGTTAGTTCTATTGTACATCGTATCACGTATATGTATGTCTGGATATCATCGCAATTGGTCAGTGGAATTGCCATTCATACAAAGAGCAATAACTATAACCTCACATCGGGTTTGGCTTGTGGATAAAACGCGTTTACCAGAGATAAATTATGGTATATTTTGTCCATATACCGATACGGGGAGGATTCAATACGTTAAATGGAATGATTGTCAGACAACGTTTTGAATAATTGACGAATATTTTTTTTATTTTCGTTTATTTTTATTTGCCATTTTTATGCGAACGAACAACGGGTACACGGAATGGCTGTTTACTGACATTTGATTGAAAATATTTTTATTTGTTTGCTTTTAATATTTATTTAATGTGAGCAAACATTGTTAATTACGCGAAAAAATCAGGACTGTAATTAAAAAAATGCTGGAGTAACAAATTTATTGTTTTAAAACTATTTAAAAAATTGTAAAATTTCTTTAAAAAAAAGCAACGTTTTGTTTAATTTCAAATATTATTTTAATAAAGAACATATAAATACACAATCACACTATGTACTCATAAAGGTGTGGCACAAATACTTTCTATTTAAGCAAAAATTAGTTTTCACCAAAACTTTCATTTTCTCCACATTCATGATTCTCTATTATTCTTGACATTTGGAAACATTCTCACCCGACAAAACACTCTCAATCACGCTTCCCCATCAACTCATTAGACGTTGATGTAGACGTATAACTTCAATATAACTCACATATATAATAAACTTAATTTACACCAAATAAAAATTTGTTGCATTTGGTATTTAAAAATAATACTTCTACTATTTTCCGTGTAGATGTTTCTGTGTAAAAACTAATACTAATCTTGTGTATAAATTCTTAACATAGTAAAAAAATAAAACATTAATCAGTATAAAAGTACTTATTTTATTTCTTTAATTACGAAATTATAAATTTAATAATCTAGTAACTTGTTTCTATGTTTTGTTTTTTTTTTTTTTATTATTTATATCATTTGTATGTATCTTTCCTGATGATGATATATATTGTTTAAAAATTTAATAGAACTAAAACTTAAATCTTTTTTTATATTCCTCTTTACAACAGTATCAAAATATATTGATATTAATTTAATTGTGTATTTTTTTGACAATGTGTAATTTTACACTATTTTGAATGTGTACCGAATGGGACACTGAAACATTTTTAAACATTTAAAAACATTTAAACATTTTTTACTAGGTATATTATATGTTAATTATTTTAAAACGTATATTTATATATTTATATTTAAATTGAATTAGTCGAATAATTTAGTAACATTAAGCTTCATTCAGACTGTCGTTTTAGTTTTATGCAAAAGCACAAGAATTTGACCAATCCAAACACTTAACACATTTTTAGTTTTAACACCAAGTGTTTGGATTGGTAGAATTAAAACTGAAACGCCATTCTGAATAAAGCTTAATGTAGAATAAATGATTTTTATGTAAAATATTACATTTTATTCAAATATATTTTACAGAATGATCAGAAAATAAATTAAATAAAATGCATATTCCATATTTATATACCTACATATTGTCAGTAGCAATGATGCATTGCTTATCGTACGTTATTTATACAATATATAACAAATTTTATTTAATATTACACAAATAATGTCTCTATCAAATGATGATAAATTATTGTAATGCTGTCGTATACATATGTAGCTACAAAAAAATATATTTATAAAATAAATCAATAAAAAAATAATACTGAAATTGAATGTTTCGACTATTTGAAACATACAATTATCTACTTAAAGCCGAACAGTTTTATGTAACTATATTGCTTATTTATAATGTATAATAACAGGAAGACTAAATATCGTTTGTGAAAAGAGGCTGAACTATTTAAATATTTAAAAAAAATTAAATAAATTAAATTAATTAATTAATTAAATTAAATTAAATTAAATATTTCTAAAATTGTAAAGATTTTTTTCGAGATTTTACTAAAATTTTAAGGGATTTTAATTAATTTATACACGTAAACTGTACCCTCGTTTTTTTTTTTATATAATGTTAAAACGCTGTAATTATTGCATAAATAAATAATTATAACCACTTTAACCACAAGAACGTTCTACTAATAAACAACAAAAGACTAAACAAAATTTTGCAAATCAAATATCTCATAGTCCGTCCGCTAATACCACTTTCAGCGTCAGACGAGTTCATAGTCCAAGAGCATTTGGTAACGCTGCGTCCCGGTATTTAATATTCGCAGGAATGTTCCTGCGTCGTAGAGCAATATTGCGTTTGTATGTGCATTGCGCGGCAGGATTGGACCCCCCCTTTCCTCCTTTTCGGTAGCCAGCAGGCAAAAGCGCTTTCAGGACAGCTTTCAGTCGCTTTCAGTTTCCGCGCGCACGAAGGCTATGTACCAACAACCAACACTTCATTAGGCGGCCATTCTGGTAGCGTCGGTGTCGGCATTGCTTTGTGGAAGGCGTCACTGTAAACGCCTGCAGGATCTAATTACATACATTGCCGCTGCCCGTGCTCGGCTGCGCTTTATTCCTGCCGCATCGCGTATTCTACGCCTTTAATATGGTCGCTGATATGTGATCCATATAGTTGGCCCTACTTTGTTTGGTTACAAAGATTGTCGTAAATTGATTTTTGAGTGTTTGAATTACCTTAATATACTTCTAATTTAAATAGTTTAAAACAAAAAAGCTTTTGGTTGAATTTTTGTTTTATGTTATATTAAAATTCGATGTTTCAATATTCTACTCGTTTATCATCATCAGGAGAAAATATATACAAATGACATAAATAGTAAACAAACAAAAAAGAAACAAGTCATTATATGAGTATTTAATAAAATATTTTTCTTACATAAATAAATCTATATCTTAAATAACTAGAAACTAAGCTAAATTATATTTAAATTAGATAATGCATCCAACAGAATAAGAAATATTCGATTAACAAACATTGTATTACTATGTAATTAATTAATCTAAATAGAAACACATATTCACGAAAAAAAAAAGAGTTATTAGGTAATGAAATACGAATAACAGGATTACAAAATTTTTACAATTTATTAATCAAAGGAAGCCAGAACTTCAACCTAAACTTTTTTTTAATATAAGTTTTGAAAGATTTTTTAAATGGTTTATTTGAGAATTTAAATTAAAAGGGAAAGAAAATATATAAACATTTAAAGACAAACTCTACATTTTTAAGATTTTTTTTTTTTTAATAATAGATATATTCTTACTCTAATTAATTATTCTAGGAATAACAATAATGAAGTAACTTAACCTGAATTTACTCTTGAGTTGGTAGTTTTAAAAGTGATTTTTTTTTGTAAAAAAATAATTATTTATTAAGTGCTTTAAAATAAAGAAAATTTATAAACATTTAAAGACAAACTCTATATTTTGAATATTATTTTTTTTGTAATAATAGATATTTTCTTATTCTCTAATTAATTATTCTAGGAATAACAATGATGAAGTAACTTAACCTGAATTTACTCTTGAGCTGGTAGTTTTAAAAGTGATTTTTTTTGTAAAAAAAAAATAATTTATTAAGTACTTTAAAATAATTATTTAAATTTTATAATATTAGAATAGAACAAGAAATATTTATAATACAAAAATTATATATATCTGATAAAAACTGATGTAAAATTGAATTGAAATTTATGAAACAGTTTCAAATTTATTCAAATCATAGATATGAATCTTTGACGGTGAAATATTGTACATGTTTTTATGTTTAGGATGAAAAATTTTGACAGAAAAATAATATTTTATTTTAGATTGTTACTTCAGAAATACTAACATAAAATGTAATGTAAGTAAGGATTTAGTTAAAGTAATAAATTTTAATATTAACATTATTGTGCTATAGTATGATGATTATAAGAGTTTAAAAGCTATTAACAAAGTATTATTACTTGATGCTCAACTTGTTACTTGAACTAATTTGATCTTTAATTGATACTACAGAAAATTTCAATGAATAAGTTTTTATTTCCATTTTTAGTTACGTAATTTTACATTATTTTATTCTGTGTTTTAGTAATGATTCTTTTTTTTTTCTCATATTTAATTAGTTAATTTTAATGCAAATATATTGTACTTCATATGTAAACAGTATAATAATTTTTAATTTTTTAATTGCAATCCATGATTATAGAATAAAATTGGAGAGTGTGTTACTACTTTAAGTTTATAACAAATTGGAATATAAATGAATTTATATATGACAATTGAACACTAGATAATAAAAATTGCAACTTAGGCTATTTGCACGACAGGTTATGCAAATTAACGCCAGATGTAATAAATACACGTCAACTAGGTTAGGCTAGGTTTTATTTGTATTATTTGCAAGGTTGTTTCATTTTATAAATTGATGTTTAATATGCTATTTTATTCTGCATATCAAATAACGGTTGTGAATTTCTATTAACGGTTGTTATATTGTTCTATTCCGGTGTTAATTGACCTTTTTTCAGCGTGCATAACAATCCCACTCAATTTAAATTTATTAATTATTTATTGTTCATAAATTTTAGTTAATTGAAATAATAATAGGCTGGTTCTGTTAATTATGTGCTGATTAGAATAATTACATTGTCATTAATTTATTAATGAAATTAATAATTAGTTGTTTCCATGTATTTATTATTTTATTAATTATAATGATTTATTAATTTTAAAACGATGGAGCTATGTTTTTCTAATGAAATATTAAATATTAAATTATTTTCCCTACGATTTCTAATGAGTCACACTTTTATAAAAATTTAATAAAATATAATTTATTATAATAAACAAGAATACAGAATGAAGTTTACCGTACATACCGTGTTCTTTCAGTTAACTAATAAGCATTACATGCGAGTTAAATACTATACTTTTTCTATGTTTAAGCAATAGGAAATTACACTTCGCTGTCTGACATAAATAACATTTCAAAATAATTACAATATGAAAATTGTACTTATTTTGCAATTTTGTGATTAGTCACTGTTGTGAGTAATAACTAGAAAAAACGAATTTATAATAAATATGTTTTCTAACAGAAGCAGCAATACATAGATTTTTGATTTTTGTCAAAATTACTTTGATGTTTATTTAAAGTTACTGAATAAGCCATTTTAATTGGTTTGTTTGAATTTGATAATATTGGATGTAAAAAAATATATCAAAAATAAAATTAATATTTATATTTGATAAGAGGTAGGAATACAAATTTATTTTAAAGCAAAAAATAAAAGTATTTTTAATATAAATAAATTTTACTTTTACATATAATACCATTATAAAATGTATAATTATCCAAAGAGCTTCTAATATATTCAACAAAATGCAAGATCGTAAATGTTGTTTTATTTGAAAAATCTACTAAAAGCAATTTTAAACATTTATATTCGTTATCCGATCCATTAGTGTGTTATTGTATTTCATTTATCATAAAACTTACAATGACACCAAATAAAATTATGAAAATAAAAAAAAAACAAAAACAATTTTGAAAAGATACGAGGTAAAATAATAAAACAAAATTGTAATTTATCATATTTTACATTTATGTATAGTAATATAAACAGGGTAATTATGAACATACATTTTATGAATATCGTGTAATTTTTTATCAACAAATAAATACGCTTGTTTCATATGATTTATTTGTTTAAAGTAATGATGCTCGTAACATTTATAGTAGGTTCATATATTTTGTATAAAAATTCTGTTTTATTATTTGATTTTTAAGAATATGTACTTATAGATTTAAAAATAAAAATGTATTTTAATTGACCTCATGTTGTATATTTTTATTAACACATTCTTAAGTTTTGTTCTTGAATATATGATAAATAACATAAAGTTTTATTTATTACTTGTTTATATGTATTTATATTTTGTATTAACGTTATTTAGAGCTTAATGTTCAAGAAAAAAAATCAGTCACATTTATTTAAAAAAAGGATACTATCTCATTCTATCCTTGTTTAAGACTGCCATCAAATAAGTTTGTAATTGAACTAAGCTTGCACAGTATGATAAATTATTAGCTAATTCCGTATTGCGCATGCCTCAGACAGTTACAAACTTATTCCAAACTTGTTTGAACAGATCTAATATTTTTTTTCAAAAATAATAACCTTTATTGTTATTTTTATTTCTTATTAAATTTTTTAAAATATTTTATCAAATGCCAATCACAGGAAAGTGTAAATATTATTAAAAATTTATGTTAAGTTTTTTAAACTTAATTACATATTCGCTAACACAAATTTTGTCGAGCAAACAAAAACGTTAAACAGTTTTAATACCAACATAATTATTTCCTAATAACGTAAGTAAAACTAAACAAGCGAACATCAACCACCACACCCCTGACAAAAACAAAACACTGTTGTCATCTTTCTTGTAACCAAATGATAAGTGTTTATCAGTTAGTCGTCTAAACTAAAGGATCTTTGAAAGCAAATTCTAGTTTGATAAAAACAAAAAATCGATTGTAAGCCTTCTATAGGCGAAAACTGTCTTACCGTACCACGTCGGTTAGCAATTAATTATGTTAGTTTTTGCATGATGTCGACGACTGTAACGGATAAGAGCATTTTGAGGGTAATTTGTGTGTATTTGTCAACAGAGGCACATCGGGCACTGGAACTGCTGGAAGATTACCATTCGAAGCTGATTAAACCGCAGGACAAACAGTTGCGACTAGCGATCGAACGAGTTATCCGCATATTCAAATCCAGGCTATTTCAAGCTCTTCTAGGTAAGTGCTTCAAGCAGACTTTTTTCTCTTTTATTAGCTTTTAGATAAATCTTTTACGAATATATAATATTATTAAAAAAAATTGGTTTTATTGAAATTTTAATTAGTTTTTTTTTATGATAATAATCTTTAATATTTGTACTGTATTTGTTAAATTATAGTGATTTTAAAAATAATAAGTTTTTGAACATCATAATAATAATGATTTTTTGATTTATATATAATTTTATTACTTTAGATTTAAATGGCACACTATATAATTTCTATATAATTATTTTTCTTAAAATAACAGGCTTTGGGTATAATTTCTATTACATTGTAATTAATAATTCAACGTTTATTGTGTCGAATTTTTAATTATAATATAATAGAAATTAAATCTAAATTTTTTAATACAATAAATTCTGAAATATTATTTATTATATTTTTTCTTAGCTTTTGGAATTAATTTTTAATTTGTAAATAAACTTTAAGTAAAAAAATGTTATATACTTTAAAAACTTCGATGCTAACATTATATATATATATATATATATATAATAGTAATTATATTTTGTGAAATAAATTATACATATTTATTTATTTACGGAAATGTGTTTAACCTTTTTGTTAATAATACCTTATAATCGGCTCATAAATAATTTACCACATTTATTTGGTTAGTCACGTGGCTAAAATCAATGATATGCTTTTGTTTTCAAGTCAAACATAGAGTGACATCTTTGATTTTCTTTTTCAACTTTGATATCAGAAACAATATACATATATGTAGAAAACTGCAAAATATTTTAACAATATATATAAATATTTAATTTAATATTTTTAATAACTGAATGGAATTTATAATATATATAATATATAATTAATATAAAATATATAATTTAAAATAAATTGCAATATAAAAAATTAATTATTTATGTTATTCTTTCAATATCGAATTATCAAATTTAAAAATATAATAATCTATTTCGTATAAACACTATTTAATAAAATATTTTCAATGAAAAGTATAAAATATATATATTTGATATTTGAACAACTAGTTTCGGCAAAATTTGTAGTTTTCAAGACTATTGCAGCAACAATATTTCACATAAGTCTACAAAAATACATGTTTCAATATAATTTTATAAGAAATTGACAATAATTGTTATAATGTTTATAGAAATATTACATATTGTATTTATTGTACATTATAAAACTTACCCTGTGGTTTTGTGTGAACACATGACTAATTTGATGTTTAAATGTTATGTTATGTTATTTCAATGTAAAAAATATAAAATAGTTGAATGTTTTACAAAAATTACAACCAAATATATGAGTATAATAAAATAGATTTTTTCAAAGTATAAGAAGAGAAAGAGAGAGAAATAGAGTTTTGTTTTGTGTGTAAATCACTTTACAGCTCTTCTTCTTATTTAAAATTCATATCAAGTTTCTCGAGCAAAGCTTTAAAATTAAGTTCAGAAACTAAATTTAGCGCGCGATTGTACTTTATTAGCGACATTTTAATGAAAACGAGCGAATTATTTTCCGAAATTTATATTGTTTCGTATTTCTCATTAACTACTTGCTTTTTAATTATAGTAAAATTTATTCATAATGAATTTTACTTTCAAGATTAGTCGTTTATTTTTTAGAATTATACAAAAATATTTTATTTATACTAGAGCTTCATGCAGATGAAATTAGTGTTATGTTTTAGCACTTACACTTATGAGAAAACAACACAAATACATTATATTAGTTTTAACAATTGTTGAAATTATTAATATTAAACCGCTTTAGGTTATAGTTCTGTATTAATATTTATTAATAATTGACGTTCTGATGAATTTAACGTACGTCTTCATCAGGAAACATCGATTATTAATAAATATTAATACAGAACTATAACCTAAAGCCGTTTTATTTTAATATAATGAGTTCTGAAAGATTTTTTACTATGAAATATGTTTTTTAATAAATTTGCATTGTGTTTTCTGTGCAATTCTGAACAAATAACATAAAACTAATTTTAAGATAAACAGGAAAGTTTGAATAAAATATAAAAATTATAAATACAATAAAACAAAATTTAAAATATTCTAGTGTTATATTATTTTAAATTGTAGTACATTAATTTTTATTTTATTTATTAATTATAATATTTTATAAGATAATTATTGCAAAAAGGTATTTTGAAAACTAATAAATAATAAAATTCTAGAAAAATTTAATCCATAAAGAATGTTTAATTAAGTTCTTCTTTTTAATAAATTAACTGAGTAAATTAAGTAAAGTGTTCCATTAATCTATAATTATTTTTTAAGTATTTAATTTTTTACTGTTTTTGTACGTTATTAAGCATTGTATAGTATGACCATGACAGTTTTAAAATCTAAAATCAGAATATTAATTGTAAATATTTCGATTTAAATAAATAGTTAAAACTTACACCAATAAACGTAGCTATAGAAAGTGGAAATACTTTACCAGCTGTAGTACCAATTGGTCTTCTAGTTCTAACCATTAATAAGATAATATTCTTTGAAAATTTTGGTGAAAATTCATACCACTCACAATTATATACTGCATCGGAAAGTACTAAACTCTGAAAATTATATTTTAGTAATTTTTTCGACACAAATAAGAAATAAAAATTAGTTTAGAAAAAGGACATACTTTTAAGATCATTTCGTTACCATGCCAACAATAAAAAAGTAACTCGATGACTATACATCCTTGATAAAGGACGATAAACAGGAAGTCCAAGTTGTAAAATGATTCTGCCTGTTTAAATACAGAAAAACATAACTTGCTATAGAAAACTAATTGTGTGTTATATTATACAAACCAATGCTAATTTATACATATTTAGGCAAATTATTAAAACTGATGCAGAAAATTGAAATAAAAAGCCCACATTAAAAATATTTTCGATATTTTCTGTATATCTAAAATAAAATGTTTATGAGAAAAAAATTGTTAATACAACTAAATTTTATCTAGTTTAGAACTGTACGAAGCATAGTAAATTACAATATTCACTTTGCTCATGCTTTGCACAGTTTTAAAATGATTACAAACTGATTTGGGACGAAGTTTTTAATATCCACAATCACGTAATTTCAATTTTTATACTTAATGTCTAATTTGAATTTAAATTTATACTATATATTACAATATTATCGTACATAACAACATAATTTTAATTTATACTTATACTAATATTAAAATATAAATTATTGTTCTTCATATGTCCTGAAACTGTGTTATGATTAATTTGAAATCTATTGATTATACTAATATCATAAAGAATGTAGAATTATACTTGTAGAAAAGAATTTATAAAAAATTAATTAAAAAATATTGATAAAGTAAGATAAAGAAAGATAAAATAAAAATGTTTTTATAAACGTTTATTTTATAAAATATAAATAAAAGGCTTTTAGATTTAGTTCTGTATTAATTTTAATTAAAAGCCATGTTTTGACGTACTCTACTTACATCATCATCAGGAAAAATGATGGTATACGTAGAGTACGTCGAACAATCGACTTTTTAATTAAAATTAATACAAAATTCAATCCTTAAAGCCATTTTATTTTAATATAATAAATTCTGATAGATTTTCTTACTATGTTTATTTTATATTTTGTCATAATATTTATTAAATGTTCTGTAATGTAACTTATAGTCACAAAACGATATAAACGCTTTAACTTTGAAACTGAAAATGCAAATTAAAAATAACAAAACTACGTGATAGTGAAGGTAGCTTCACAGTGTTTCCATCTTACTTTATAATTTCCAAATGATGTTTAACACAATTTGTGTACGTTTCTATCATTTCTTCTTCCAATTCTTCTTGAGTATATTCTATTTCTTCTGCATCATACAATGCTTTCTTCTTTACCAACGTACTTATAGCAGTTTGTTTCATATTTTCCAATCTATCTTTCAATATATCAATCTGTGCACAAATATGAACAAATAATCCCGTAGCAACTGTATCCATAGATATATTTGTCATTCCATCTATCCACAGTGAAAATATTTGATAAGATAATGCTAGCTCCATAGCTGGACTCTTAGTTCTATCGAATGGAAACCAAGCTTTAATAGGTGATTGAAGTGGTTCATTTTCTTTTCTTTGCAAGTAGGGAAATATTGCGCTAGTGATGCAAGTTGCAGTGCACATTCCAAGTAGAAGAATACTATCACGTTTTGCACGCTTCATTGCCCAATTTAGGATTGTTTCTTGTTTTTGATTTTGTGGCCGAAACGTATCCCGATCGAGTTTGTTTAAGAAAACGACCATTTGTTTGGAATAATAGTAAAAATAGTAGATTTTTGGTAATTGAGCTAAGTCTTTTAGTAGCATATAACCAACATCTATCATCTCTAACATGTTTCCCATGTATTTACACAAATGTATTATTTCACTCAGAACGTACGTATAAAAGAAGAATCCTAAAATTAGATTTTTACATATAGTACTTACTCACGGATTTAAAAGTAAAATTATCATAGTCTGCGCCAGGCTTTATTGTACATTAATTATTTTATTTTTTTTCGATATAAATATTTTAGTTTCTATGTTATTTTTATTTTAGTATTGATTTCAAATTTTCAATAAAATATTAAAAGTTTACGATAAAAGCTACAGACGAGTGTCGAAATTTAAATAAAATCTGGCTTTCTTTAATTAATAAATTAGAAAATTTTGTAATCTAGTTACTTGTATTTTTGTTACCTAGTAACTTGTTTCTTTGTTTTGTTTGCTTATTATTTATGTCATTTGTATATATTTTTTTCATGATGATATACATTTAGTATATTGAAACGTCAAATTTTAATATAAAATTATTAATTTTACCATTTGGTCACATTTTTTTTTTTTTAATATAGAAAAAATTTTTAGATTTTAACAAAACTTATTTTTAATACATATACAGTTAACTGAAAATTGAATTAGTTAAAACCGGTTTCAGCCTATCTGGTTAACCAATATTTTTTTCGGTTACATGCTCTAACTTAAACTATAATAAAAATTGAAACATTTGTATTGATTTTCGATTCACTTTATTATTACAAAACCGGTTACAGCCGATCTGGTTAACCAATATTTTTTTCCGGTTACATGCCCTAACTTAAACTATAATAAAAATTGAAGCATTTTTATTGATTTCCGATTCACTTTATTATTACAAAACCAACCGTTAGTGTTTCGTTTTTTTTTATCGGACAATTGAATTAATTCAACTAGTGGAGATACCTTGTACGAGAGCAGCATAAAATATATAAAGCTGTGTACGCCATGTTTTTTGTTGTTCTTCCGGCAACCAAATACCAACAACTCTCAAGATAAAGATGTTTATTGACAAACACGTTCTGGTCTTGACGTGTACATTTTTGCGATCTTCGCTCGCCATTCGGAGCACGCTTCACCTCGCCTCAGCTGTCGGATACGCTCTGTGTAAATTGTACTTCTTCTTTTCTCCAACAGGATTATGGATTCCACGGCTCTTAAGAGTCTCCGCTATGCAATGTACTCCCCTACCGATGATGCTTGTGCTTGTTGCCAGAAAAGAGAGAAAAAAAACAAACTTTTAAGCGTTTGTATAAACAGAGATTTGGAGGGCGGTTTTTAGGTTAAAAAATTTGAAAAAAGATCTGGTGAGCTTTTCTTATATATGTATATATATATATATATATATATATATATATATATATATATATATATATGTATATACTTGAAATCATTTCGATTGTATACAGTAAAACGCACAGAAAAAAAATTGTATTTTTTAATAAAAATATTTTTCGTTATTACGATAAGGAATTATTTATTTTTATAGTTGCAATGTTTAAATAGTAAAATTGTTTAAAAAAAAATGTTTGTAGTTCAGTTAAAGTTTAATTTATTTGTGTTATTTATTATTAAATATAATTGTACTATTTTAAAGAGATTCTAAATTATAGTTCTGTATTATTTTTATTAAAATTTTACGTTTCTATTTATTAGACATGAAGCATCATTAGGAAAATAAAAATAATACAGAACTGAAAGTTTTTTTAAATTTAATATAATAAATTCTAAAAGGTTTGTTCAATAATTATGCAAGTTTGTTTTAACAAAATCAATAATAAATTTAAAGTATTTTCAGATTACTCATTTATTCTAAAATTAGTTATATATTTTAGTCATAATACTAGTCTACATATATACACAATCATGCTATGTACCCATAAGGGTGAAGCACAAACTTTTTCCATTATGCAGAAATTAGTTTTCGCTACATCCACATACATGCTCTTCTATTCCTACCACTTGAAAACATTTGCTCACGCAAAACGCTTTCAATCATACCTTCTCTTTCTAACAACTTATAAAAACACAATTATAATTTATTTAGGACATTAATAATCTCAATTTTTATATGCAACAACAGATAAAATAAAAGTCATAAGCTTTAGTCTCTAGGTCTTTACAATGTAATGTAAAACGAGAATGTGGAATTATAATACGAGAATTTTTTTAAGTTTTTTTTTTTTTTTAATGTTGCTATAATATTGAATAACACGAATGTAATAATAGTTTTATATATATATATATATATATATATATATATATATATATATATATATATAATTCATTAATCTGGTTAGTTGATAGATATATCATTTAAATACAGTTAATACTCAAATATAATCATATAATCATTTTCAGATTATTCCTTTATGATTATATTTGAGTATTAACTATATATATATATATATATATATATATATATATATATATATATATATATATATATATATATTTCACATTATTACAAAAATATTTTAAGTTTTTGTATCTATGATAATAAAGATTAATATTTAAAAATGTATTTACTAAAATGAAACAAAAATTAAAAATACTAGAGAATTATTTACTTATCTATGTATCATACTATAAACTGAAGTTTTATCATCCTCATACATACAAATATTTTTATTTTATTTTCGTGGATTTTAACTTACTTTATCAACAGTATTGTGACGTTAAGCACTTGTGACAAATGTACAGCGTTGTCAGAAAAATTTAACTGAGTACAACTACTAAAAGCACGTCACTGAAACTAAAATAAAAACATCAAAGATGATATTTCAGTTAATTTAACCTTTTATCAATCAAGTAGGCATTTAAATATCAATTGAAGTGAATAATTTTGTTGTATAGTTTACTTTTTTATATCAGTTCAATGAATGTTCAAATGAAATTATTTTATAGATACATTATACTGCAGCGCTTTATAAATGTATTGCATTCTTATGTATGCGTATTATACACAGATGGTTTGCTCTTCCTATGTGGTGAATAATTTAACTTTTAATTATGTGTAATCGTGTTTGACAAACCGGTAAGCGGTAAACAAGTAAAACGGATGCTTGGGGTGGTCCCTTGATGATTTCTATTTGGAGTTGGACTTTTGTTGCATTCATATTTTATTGAATTCTAATGAGTTGTTCTGATTTTTCAATTCCCTTGATTGAGTTACGAGTATCTGTAGAGTTATGTTCCTATAGATAAAACCCACTGACGAACATGCTTATTTAACTTTTATATAGATGTATTTTGTATTACTTTTGTTAAAAATAATGGCATGGTACAATAATACGTAACTATGAGATTCTGCAAGATTGTGCAATAAGATTTCTTACAGAATACTCTCAATATTATTTGAAATTATATCTGTCCTTGTAAAAAATTAAAATTTTAATTAGTAGTTTAGATTATTATATATTTATTGAATTTTGGACGTCTAAAATTCAATAAATATATGATAATCTGCAGTCCTAATTAAAAATTTAATTTTTACAAACTTTCTTTTTATGTAAGAGTGCCATGGATATTGGATATATATATATATATATATATAAAAGGATAAAAGAAGGATAAAACGTCCAAATTAGCCACCATTAACACTATCTATGCTATTAAATGTTCGTGTGAAAAATTTTACATTGGCACATCATTACAGAACCTAAAAAACAGACTGACACAGCACAAAAGCGATCAAAATAAGACTAACAAGTTATGTGCTTTGGCAGTACATGTAAGAAGTTCATCACACCATCCTGATTATGACAATCCTTACATTCTGGATGTGGAGAACAATTATTTCAAGCGTTTATGGCTTGAATCATACCATATCACTCAAAACAGACAGAATGTAATTAATAACAAATCTGATATCAGAAACTCTATCTCCGTATATGCCAACATAATGAACATTGATCAATCGTCAATACGGTCGATAAAAACTTTTTCTTCTTAGTAACCTGTTCAACTTCATAGCAGCGCCAAAATTTTTTAATTGTTTTTATCAACTTAATTTTTAAAAAATTTTTTTTTTTGTTTTGACATGCGCACACTTTTAATTTCAATTATGAATCAATTTTTTCTTCTTGTTTTTTAGGATTCGACTTGTTTGTTAATTTTGAATTTTAATTGGTTTTTGAAAAAACAGTAAAATTTATTTATATTTTTCAGTTTTTTTGTTTGTATAACGTATAAAATTACATTTGTTTTAATTTATAACTATTATATTGTTTTTTAACTATTTATTATATTTATTCTATTTATTATTTTAATAATTGACTTGTATAAGTGTTAATTATCTGTGTATAATTTTAAAATTTTTTTTTAATTTGTTCGTTTTGTGTTAACTTGGATTACAAAAAAAGAGTTTTACATTGACTGAGAATGAAAACAGAAAAAGCATACCATTTTTAAAAATATTCATTTACTACAACAGCAATTAAATATCTGGTCATACTTGTAAGTTTTTACATACTATGTTAATTTAAACTGTATTGTTTTGGTTTTAACGATTGTAATAAAATTTTTTTGTTTTTCTAAAAAATTATTTCAGTGCTTCCCTGAAGAAGCCACAAATGTGTGGCGAAATATAGGATTTGTAATAAATTGATAGATATTAAATGCTAGCATTTTAATAACCTAGTCAATCATATACCGTATCCCGTTATATAAATTTTCTCAACTTATATTCACGGTAGTTATTCTAAATTAACTATATATATATATATATATATATATATATATATATATATATATATATATATATATATATATATATATATATATATATATATATATATATTGAAATTTTAGGATAACGGATATCTTCAAGAATTAATATAAGTTACAATAACAGTATAACAAATTTATTGTAAAGTTGCTAATAAATTACAATAAATTTTATATACATTAATGTTATTGTAACTTTTATTAATTCTTGCCGATATCCGTTATCCTAAAATTTCAATATTCCACACGGCAGTTACACGTTTTTCAAATATATATATATATATATATATTAAAATTATATCTATCTTATTAGTTTTTTGTATATTTTTAAATTTAAAACCGAATTTCACATAAATAACTTTGTAAGATAATTGATAAAAAATTTTATGTTTTCATTTTATGAACGATGCTAAATAATATTATTTCATTATACGTTTATTAAAATTAAATAAAAATTGTATAGAATTAGTGATATATAAAGCGAATAGTTCGAGCAAACAATGCATAGTTTTAACTTTTATCTATTAGCATTTAAAGTGGTTCATCACGTATAATTTAGGTGGCTAAGTGACAGCTTACGTACTTATAAGCCCTCTGGATCACAAACTTCTAGCAAACACACTAACTTTTGACCTAGAATCAGAATCTGGGAGATTCTATTCTACAATATACGTTTGTAGTATGTTTTGGAATAGTAATTTGAATTTAATTAGTACTACATTTTATTTTGTTGTAAAAATTAATTTATTTAGCAATAACACTATTAAAAAAGTACAATAAACTATTAAGTTTATTGTTTATTTATCTAAATAAAGTTATTGTACCGGAATTTTTTAATGAGGAGTTTGAAGTAAATCTAGGCCAAGTGATATTTTTTAAGTTTTAAGAAAATAGGTTACAAAACCACTGAAGCTATCTATCACTTAACTGATTTTTTCCTTAATATATTTTCAGTTCTATATTAAATATTAAATAATTTAACAGTAGTTGAAATTAATTTTGTAGTATAATATATATATATATATATATATATATATATATATATATATATATATATATATATAAATGACGTTTTATGAATACTTAAATAAATAATCTATTAAGGTTTAGTATTAAAATGAACATTTTAATAATAATAAGTTAGTTATGATTTTCTGATATTTTCAAAACTTTATAATTATAAAATGAAATTATTATAATCTTGCTGAGACTCTACTCGTTTTCTTAAATTTCATACCGTAATTTAACTAAAATATGCTGTTTTTAGACTTTAGAATTTAGTTTAAGCTTGCACTCGAGTATTATGCCTTAATAATTAATTACACATTTTGAAAATTATTAATTTATAGATAATTATGAAAACGTGCAGTTATTTTGTTGTTAGTGAGTTAAAAGGATTCGGTCATCTTAAATGAATGTCTAATGAACGTTTGGTTAAAAGAATTTATATAAATGATTTTGAAGGTATACGTTTGTGTTGACGTTCGATGAGTAGTTGGAGTGATATGATTGACAGTGTTTTACGTGAGCGAAAGTTTCCAAGTAGTAGGAATAGAAGAGCATGTATGAGAGATATTATCAATGTGAATGAAGTTAAAGTTGCTTGTTTGGAGAAAACTGATTTTGGAATAGTGGAAAGAGTTTGTGTCACACCCTTTTGGGTACATGGCGTGATTGTGTATGTATGTCAGTTGAAAAGTTACTAATTTATTTATTATAATAAAAAAATAATTTTCATATGAAAAATATTTATCATTGGTGAATTGAGATAATTAATTAAAATAGTTTTTTAAAATTTTATATTTATTTATTACTTTAATTATTAATAATGTTTATTGATTTACAATAAAATATTTTACAAGTGCATACAAAGCCATTATGATAACCAGAGAACTTCAATTTTAAACTCGATTTTGACTATTACCACATGAACTATAAAATGTGTATAAATAAATTAAATTTGTACTTATAGAAAATAATCATTTACATTTTTACAATTTTCTAATAACAAAATAGAAAATAAAAATTTAAGATTGCAACAAGAAAAAATTCCTTTAAATTTGTCTCTGAACATATTTAAATTTCCAGTTTAATTTCTGAGAAAATAAACATATAAACTTTTTTTCTCTGTAGACTTTCATATTACATTTCATGCATGATATAGTATTTAGAAAACTCAAAACGTAAAATTACGTTTTTCCATGTTTTACAACATGATGTTACGCGTTTTAATCATATTATCTGTCATGTTTTTCGTTTACTTTTGGTTTTTTTTTTCCTTCTACATTCTCTTGTTTTCTGTTAGCTTATGTTCTTGTTCATAGCCTGCTGAGGTGCGTTGTAAATTTTGTGTGAATTATTTAGAAGGATAAGTATGAGAATATGAAAAGATAAAAAGAATATTACGCTAGCTCTCAGATTTAAATACGTTAGCTTTTTATTCTGGAATGATTTTATTGTATTTAGTTTTTCTACTAACATTGGTATTTAATATATTACATTTCATTGTGTTATACGTGAAATATTTTCGATTTATTATTATTATAAGTATTCTTTGGAGATAAATTGTTGTAAATATTACTATGGCTCTTCCTGTACTTGACGTAGAAGATTAAAAAACGACCATGATGATTTTACAATCTGCAATTTTAATTAAATATTACTTAATTTTAATAAGAATATTACAAATATTTTGTTAGTATCGTTTTATAGTTTAATCAATTTATATAATAAAACATATTTTTATTTTCTGGAATTTAGAATCATATAACACGGATAAAAAAAATATGCGAAATAGATTTTTTTTGTCTAAATTTGTTAAATTCTTCGTCAAAAATTTTAATAAATTAAATACTTAAATTTTAAATAAAATTATGATTTATTAGGAAGAACTTACATACATAGATACACAATCACGCCATCTACTCAAAAGGGTGTGGCACAAACTCTTTTTACTATCCCGAAAAAGAAAAACCTAATCTTTCATATGCTGGCTTTACGCTATGCATTTTCTATACAAAAAAATGTTAATGTTCATCTATATAAATAAAATTTTCTGCATGCTCAGTTTGTCCGTGATAGTATATATAGAAAAATGTATGAATTAGAACACATTCTATTTTTCATACATTTTCGACGCGAAACTGAATGCGCATTGGTATTAGAAACGTTAAACTTTCATTTAGGTTATGTATTATCGTCAATTCATATTTGTGTTTACAGTTTTAAAAAAAAAATCATATTTAGTTGAAGCAGTAAATGTTATTATTGATAAATATGCAATTTTCAGATTAGATATGAATAAAATTGTCAAAATGTAGAATATCATTGCGCATGCGTCTGTATATTTTATTCTATTACGTGCAAAACGAGTTAATTTTGTATATTTTCTATATATAAATTTATCGTGTAAAGCCAGCATTAGGCAAAAGAATTTAAGAGTCCAATAAAACTACGATTATTAATAAACAATTTATTTTTTTTTTGTTGATATTCTGTATGATTCAATTCGCTCTATGGCACTATAGAATCTTCTATTTTTTTTTAATAAATTAACAATTGCATTTGTTACAAAAAGACAAACGATTTTATAGTGCTATAAAGTTTATAGAATCATACAGAATATTAGCATTTATTGTACAATTTTGACATACTATGCCAAATATTAGTTCTTCATTTAAATTGTATAATAAAAAATTCAACTTTACTGTAAAATTTCAATTATTGAAATAATAATAATTCAACATAAGTTTCACTACAGCATTCACGATTAAATTTACATTACTAGCGTTTTGAATTGTTTTGAAATTGTTTTGATATCATAAAAATGAAAAATGTGAAAAATCTTACCGTCATAAAAGTTTCAATAGACAATGGTATAAAAAATACGGTAACTTGCATTGGTTTCTGTAGTCGTGTCATTAACACCAATAATGTACTTTTAAATCTTTTATAACCGCAAACATGCCAATCCGATTTGTAAGCCGCTTCACATAGATTTGAACTCTGGAAACAAATTGTAATTATCCGAGAAACGATGCGGTTTCTATAATTATTTATCTTTATTTATCTAAATTGGCCACAATTATTTTAAAACAATTGCCGTTTTCGTTTTGTTTTAGTTGCTGTTGTGTATTTGCTCTTTTGTTTTAACCGATCTATCTTACTGGTTTAATGACTCGAAATGGTAATAGAAATACTTAATGTTCATTTGTTATTGAAGTTTACTTGTAATTGTTTTTATAATGAAATACAATAAATAAAATACGAGTGTTTTTAAATATGACATGCAAATACTAGGTTACAAAAAGTTGTGAGTTAACTAATTTGTTAAGTTGCCAACTAATCAATCAGTGAGGCGATTTTAAGAATACTTTGTGAAACCGGGATAAAGTATAAATCTAAATGTTTGAATTTGAATTATAAATTAATTTAATTTCTTAAAATAATTAAAAAAAAAACGTAATTTTACATGTGTTGCTTCAATTATTTTAACTTCGGATAATTCAAAAAATTAAAAATTGATTGATTTTTATTTTCTGTTAACTTTTTTGCTTATTTCGATAAAGAAAAAAATACGTAATTTTTTTAATTTTTAATATTATAAATAATTTTTGTTAAACGTATATTTATGATGTTTTTAATTAAACATATATGTAAAAATTATATTATGGCAAAAGTTTTTTAAAAATATTTAATTTATCATATTTGTTACAGAAAATATGTATTTAAAAAAAAAAATGTCTTTTTTCGTTTCTCAATGAATTTTTTTATTACTAATTAAAAATTTCCTACCTCAAATTAAATTTTGGAATGTTTGGAGCAAATATTACATATTTCACAAAAGGTATCGTATAGCTCAATGTAATTATAAGGCTTACGTTACAGAATTTTAATTTTATGAAATTTTATACACAGTAAAATTTTAGGCTTTATGAAATATCCGTATGTAGTTATTATTTTTCCTTTATTTTTTTGAAAAACAATATAATGAAGTTATTAATTTTTGTTTTATTTGCATTAGTAATTTAATTTTAATTTTGTGTTACTGAATGCGCCAATTAAAAATAATTAATATTGTTTCAAAAATAATTAATTTTGTTTTAAAACAAATAGCGTATTGTTTTTAAATTATTATATCTAGAGCAATTAATTTGTATTTACAAATGTGTTATATTAAACAAAGTATTATTTTTTTAAAAAAATTGCTATTGACAATAAATATAAATTTGAAATAATTGAAATTGTTAAAATAATGAAATTTATATTTTATATATTTACCTTTAATATAATTTCGTTTCCATACCAGCATAACAAAAATAATTCGCACATTATACATATTAGATATAAAGCCAGCATTAAAAATTGAAAACTTAATGGAGAAACCTGGAAAAGAAATTATAATTTTAATTTTGTTGTAAAGAATTATTCAGACTTATCATAAAATTAGTATTATATTTCAGAGCAGTGCTAATGATTCTGAATTAAATTATGTAGTATAAATTTGTTGGCAAGAGTTAACATCTCAGATTTATTGTTAAAAATTTGCAATTCGAACGAATGTTTCCGTCTTTTAATAGACCATGTTCAGCATAATATAAAAATAACATAAATTATGACTTATTGTCAAATCGTTGTAATAACATAATAATTATAAATATTAATCTAAAACTTCTCAGTTGTATTTTCTTTTGCCAACAAATTTATATTATAGAATTATTTTCTACGGATCAACAAAACTACATTATAAAATCTGAATTAAACTACTTACTAACTTATGAAAATACAACACAAATGAACAATTTTAGTTTTATCAGTTGTTGTTGAATTTATTGTACTTAAAAACATTAAGAAATTAAAATCTAATTTTGAGATAAGTAGAATAATGTAGTGTATGTTGGGAAGATTATAACAATTACATTTTTGATAAATAAAGAAGAATGCAAATTGTATATTACAGTTTATACTTTAATAATTAATTTAAATTACCAAACTTATTTGAAATAGGGTTACGCAAAGTACGAAACCACATGACGAGAATTCGGACATAGATCCAAAAGCAAACATTTGCTCAAAATCTTTGGTAAATCTGAAAGAAATTTTAAAATAGTTTTAATATAAATTATTTTGCACTGTATCAATTTAAATGCTAAAAATACAATATAATTTATAATTTTGAAAATATATTTCGTTATATTCCATATTTGATTACGCGTAATACGTATTGGTTATACATTATGTTTAATATAATTTAAAATAAAACGATTTTAAGTTTTAGTTCTGTAATAATATTTATTAATTATCGACGTTTCGACGAACTCAACTTATGTTTTTATCAGGAAAAAAGATACAAATGACATTTATACTAAATAAACAAGTTAATAGGTAACAAAATAAGTAACTAGATCATAAAATTTATAAATTTTTAATTAATCAGTGTCTTGACACTGATTTATGTTATCTTTTTCTTTATAAATTCTTTATAAAAATCTTTTAAAATAGTTTTTTATAATGTTTTTTTCTTAATTAAATTTGTTATTTCTATTAGAAAAACTTTAGTTTGCAATTCAAAAACACGTTTACTTTTGATTTAAAAATAGAAATCTTGGATCTAAAGCAAAAATTTTCTCAATGTAGATATACTTACTTTAATATATCCAAATGATGTTTAATACATTTGATAATTTGATTATTGAATTCTTTTTCCTGGTTTTCATTAAATGTTAAAGTTTCCGATAAACTTTTCATTCTATATTTTATGTTAGCTAAAGCATCTGATAGTAATCCAAGTTGTGCAGAAGTGTGTATCATCAATCCGGTTAAAAAAGTATCATAAATCGAATTGATAACTGCACTTAACAATATTCCAAAATAGACAAACAAATAAGCAATTTGATAATTAGGCGTTTTGTTAGTTTTAAATGGTAACCAAACAGCTAGGGGTAGATTATGTTGTTTGTAACTTCCGTCTAGCAAAGGATACAAACCCCAAAACGATGCCACACTTCCGACCATAATTGTAAAATATTTAGCGTTCCTTCGGACAATAAACATACAATTAGTTATCAGTTTTTCTTGTACTTCATTCTTTGGTTGAAAACTATCATTGTCCAATTGATTAACAATGCTTTTAATTTCGGCCGCTTTAAAGACAAACGGATACATTTTAATATATTCCCCCAGGACGGTGACCATTAAGAAAAGTACTCCAACCATTTGTTCAATATCACCCCACACTATGACCATAAATGTCATTTGAGACGCGAGAAAAGAAGTGTAGAACAATCCTAGAAACGCGAAAGAGTATAGTGGATAGAATAGTCGCCACTTTGAGCCTTCAACTGGGATCCATAGACCCAATAAGCCCAACAGTTTAATGTTGATTGAAAATGAATTTTTCGCAATTATTTGCATTGTTGTAACGGCGTTTTTCATTATGTGTAATGCGCGGTTATTGGTCCCGGTTATATAACGTTTGGCGTGTAAATTAGAAAAATTCCGACGAAGCGGTCTGCCGACGAATTTGGTTTGAAACGCTGGCCTAAATTTGCTGTTGGTATTTATAGGGATGAAATAGAACAGGGCTGTATTTTCAAAAGATATTAATGAATTTGAATTTAATTGATAATTAATGTGAAGATCATAAGTTTTGAAAAATTGAATGAAGTTGTAGTCTAGTGAATAAGCCGTCTAATTAGAGATTGGAAGATTGCAAGTTCGATTTCTCGGCAAGTTTTTTTTTAATGTTTTATATAAAAAATTATGATGTTAAATTTCAGATTGTCTTTAGTTATAAAGACTGTACTAATATTTAACTTTGATTTTTTTCGGTACTTTTACTAATGATTTTAAAAACATATTTTTAGTTAAAGCTATTAGTTACATTTTACTGTTATTTATCGTTTCAAAAGATCTAAAAATAATGAATAAAATAATAAATAAAATAAATATTTTATATAATTCAAAAGAATGATGAAGAAATATGAAGGAAATAAGAATATTGTATAAAAAAAACATTTTACTAAAAATATATATTTTCTTTTTTAATATAGAAGAAGCAAATTTATCTATTTCTGAGAAAAAACATAAGTATTTATTTTTCATGAAAAAATTATGTAGCACACTATACTAGAATCTACTATACTATACCGAAATATTTTGATAGATTCAATATTAATACAGTCCTGTTTAGCTAGCAATGTAATTTACCTATTATATTAGAGGATATTTTAATTTATAATATTATCTGAAAATTCGGAATATTTGACATTTGTTACTGGAAATTTTAAATGCATAATATAGTACAATTATACTTGAATATCCGTTTGTGTGTTATACCTTTGTTTTGAATACATTTACTAATAAAGTATGACATTACACAAATTATTTTATTGGTACGACTGTATTTACAAAATAAAACAAAAATGTAAATTTCAAATTTACAATTTAATATAAATTTTATATGACATATATGAAGTAAAATATAAATTAAATATTTTATTTTTGTATCATTTCAAAAGTACTTTTAAATAAAAGTGCATATATAAATTTTTTTCTAAATTTAAATTTGTAGCTAGTAAATATAAAGTATATTTATAAAATTTGTTTGCATTTCATAAATATTAAAAACAAGAATTTAGTTTGAAATTTTAACTCTTGTTAACCAAAAGTTTTAGTAAAAGAAGCTATAAATACGGAACCAGTATATTTTATTTCAAATTAAATTGAAAATACACAGTTTTCAAATTTGAAATTGATATTTAATTTGGTTTTTTTTATTTTTACATATAATGCGAATATAATATGAGAATAAATATTTGCAAACATTTTTACTTGATACATTTTTACATTTACTTTGCTTCAAAAAAGCTGATTTAATTTATAAAGCATTTAAATATGAATACAACAATATAATACTTGTTGTTTATATTCTACAATCTGTAAGAATTGTGTAAACATTATTTTGCAATTTTCAAAATATATAAAAATAAAAATTTTGTGGTTTAAAAGCAGTCTGTTATCCAGAAACTAGTTCTACATCAAAGTGACAATATATTATTGTATACTACAGTGAAAAGAATTGTGTACGAAATATATGTAAAATACATTTATGTGCAGTTTCTAAACATTATTTTGTTAGGTATTTATTTCCGAATTATTCTTCATCATGTACTTGTCTTAATAATGCAAAGTACGTCCACGAAGTACGTAGTATCTGAAAAAAAAAATAAACACTTTTTTAAATTTAAATTCAAATTGAATAACTCGATTTATAAAAGCACTTAACAAAGCCATTAACTTCTAACAACTAAAGTACTTAGAGGAGAAAAAAATCAGTTTTCAACTTTTTCAAGTTTTTAAGAGATTTTTTAAACGCTATATTATTAATGTGTTTAGTAAATCTAGTGAAACTAGATTCTTTTTTTTTTAGAAAGTAATTTTATTTTGCAAAATATATAATCATAAGTATTGTTTTAAATAATTAAATTATAATTTTTATATAGAGTAGTAACCGCAACTTTTGGTATTTAGAATTTAACATGACAAATCACACTTTTGTGATTTTCTGTATCTCTAATTATTTTTAGACAATAATGCTTTAAAAAAATCAATAAATTAATTTAATTTTGCATGTTTTATAATGATAGAAAATACCATAATAATTTCTTTTTACTTTATTATTTGTTCCAATAATTTAATTATTATATTTTTTTACAGAACTACAAACATTTTTACAAAATGAAGAAATAATTTGTTTTCATTAATATAATTTATTTAATAATAAATATCTACAAATTTGTTTATTTTGACAAATAAAGGTAATTTCTATGAGGTATTTTTCAATATTTTCATATCTAATTTATGTATTTACAAAACATGCAAAATCAATTTTAAATATTGATTAAGATGCATATTTGTTTACTCTAAAATTTGTATTTAAGATTTTTTACCTAAAATAATTTAAAAAGTAAAAAAATATTACAAAAGTCTGACTTTACATGTTAAAGTCCTATGATCGAACGCCAAACTATTTGTAATATTGTTAATAAATTAGATATTTTTATAGTGTTAAGCCTCATTTAGACTGCCGTTTTAGTTTTACAAACAAGCACATGAATTTGCCCAATCCAAACACTTGACACACTTTTAGTTTTAACACCAAGTGTTTGGATTGGTCAAATTTTTGTGCTTTTGCCTAAAACTAAAACTAAAACAACAATCTGAATCATCCCTTAGTTGTGAGTGTAATTTATTATATTTAAATATTAAATTTTTTAAAATTGATTAAATTATTTATCTAGTTTTTATCAAATTTGTAGTAGGTACTCAAAATAATCATGTAATAATATTTATACATAATGGTTGGTATTACAAGCTTAGTTTTTAGGTGTTTTAATTCATATGTTTAATGCTTTGATGACAGTTGCATGGTCTTAATATCGGTATTAATTAAAATCAATTTAAAACTTGTAATACGAACCAATGTTTTTAACTTTTAGGGGAAAAATGAATTTTTAATTAAAAAAAAAAAACATTTAAAGAACTGTTCATTTGTTAATATTTACTACAAATTTTAACGAACAATTTAGAGCATTATTTTTTTTAAATAAAAAAGCTTTAGAGGAAGTTTTGTTAAGGTTTAAATTAAAATTCTGCGTTTTGATATACTACAGCTATGATGATATGCGTGTAGTATATCGAAACGTTGAATTTTAATTTGAAATATAACAGAAAAACAATCTAAATCTTTTTTATTTTAATATAATGAGTTCTGAAAAAATTTTACTTGTATTTTCTTAAATTTTTTACTATTAGCACTAAATACTAAACTACCAGAAGACATTAGGCAATTTTTCAGTGGCCGAAAATTTATTTGTTTAACTTACCATTGTAAATGTGCTTACAGCCAAAACGAAAAAATAACCGCCCGTAATTTGTAAGGGTATCTTTGCTCGCATCATGATAATTTGTAGTGTGCGGCAATAACGTACACTCTCTTCGTACCAGTTTGAGAAGTATGCGGCTTGTGGTATATTTAAAGCCTGGAAAAAGAATCCTAGATGTTACAACAGCAAAAAAAATCATTGCTATGCACTTCGTTGCTTGCATTCTGGGACTAGAACTTTATTCCCAAAATAAATGGAAACGTGTAATGTTTTGCTTCAACCAATTTACTTATTTGCTAGTTTATTTGTTGTTTCGCGGTTTTAGCAAATACGTTTGTTTATTATTTACGGTAAATTTCATTTTATATTGTTACATATGTTTGTTTTTTTGTCTAATAAAAATAAGTATAAATAGATTTCAAAATTTATAGGTGCAGAAGTTTAAAAATGTTGCTTATTTTAAAATCAATTAAATTGTATATTATTATATCATTAATAAACACTAAATGATAATAAATATTACAAAATTACTTACTTTTAAAGTCATTTCATTACCAAACCAGGAATATAAGAATAACTGTAATATCATACAAGTTTGATAGACAAATGCCGACATAAATTTCAGACTAAATGTTTCAATCTGTTAAAAGAAATATAATGAAATTTATCTTAATTATACGAAAATTTATTTTACTTACAACAGTCATTTGAAACAACGTAATGCACAAAATTAACGCACTAGCCGAAAATTGGAAAAATACAGTCAGATAGAAAATTGAATTTAATTTGTAAACGAATCTGAAAAGAAATATATTTTTTAGTAAAATATTTTAAAATCTTATACAAAAACCTGTTACTGTATTATAGCTTCATGTTCTATAGCACATTGTTTCAAAAAATGCATTTTATTTTTTTCGTTATATTCACTTTCATTTTCTGCAACATAACCTCTTTCTAAATTTACCAATAATACATCTAATTTTGCAGTCACTAATATTAGAAGAAACACAACTGTTGTATCTAGTGAACAGTCTAAACATGCAAACAAAAATGTTACATAAACTTGTTTAAAATAGATAATTTCGTATATTGGACTGGATTCTACGGCGAATGGATACCAATGTTTAAAGGGTAGAACATAATCGCTTGTTTTATCGAGTAATGGAAAAATTCCCCAAAAAAGAATTGTTGAAACATACAGTATAAATAAATTCCAAAATAATATTTTACTCTTTTTAACTGCATTTTTATATATTATGATTTCTTCGTCATATTTCAAGCTGGATATATGAACGTCGATTTCCGAAAATAAATTTTTTATTGTAGTTTGATGTTTATAAATAATAATAGCTTTTGCGATTTCTAAACAAATTGTTATAAGAACATAGGTTACTTCAGCGAATTCTTCCAAATCATCAAGAACTATGAAAAGATTTGTAAATTGAGTCAAAGTGTACAAAGTCATCAGAAGTCTTGTAATAATAAAATAAATATAATTAAAGAACTTTTTAATACAACTTTTGTTTTGATAGGGCCAAACCGTGCACATTATAAATATGAAATTAATTTTTGGTAAAAGTTCTTTTGTTGTTTTTAAATCCGACATTATGACTTGAAATTTACAATTTAGATATCGGGACAGAAATATGAAAATTTTAATTAGATTATCTAGTTTTATACTTATATTAATTTATAAATTTTAATATGAATATTTTTTCAGAGATAATAATTATATAGTAAGATATCTTAATAATATTTGCATGCTGCAATGTTTTGGATTTTGCAAAATTGCAATATGTTATTTTCACACTAACATTAATAATATATTGGAATATGAAAATATTAATTGATTTTGTATTTATTTTGCAATAAGTAATTTGATTTCGTTGGAGAAAATAATGTTTAAATTTTATGAATTGAATTTTTTATAGTAAGAATATGAAATCAATTAGAATTTATATTTCCGAAACTATTAAAACTATAACATCTACGATTGTTCAGATAGATAAAAAACAAATAAATATTATTAAAACAAACAATAGCTCAATTTGACCAAAAATAGCGTATGGAACAAACAAAAAACATTATTTATTTTATCTACATTCATACAAATTGTTATTTCAAAAAAAGTTTACATAAATAATAATCTTAATCTGTAAGTAAATCAGATGAATACCCCAAACCTAATCATCTACTCTTGAATTAGATATTTCATCTAATATGATTAGAAGTCTGAAAAATATTTTTTTCTTAGATGAAACAGTTAAACATTAGAAGAATCTTTTTTTTTGTATTTTTGAGAAAAAAATTGGATACATATTTAGTATCAAACCAAAATACAAATTAATGAAATAGTAATTGAATAACACTGTTTATAAATCACAGTAATTAGTATATAAATAACATAGTGTACTTGAATATTCTAGTAAATTCTCATAGAAACAATGATATATGTGTTTGGAATAACAGAGTATCTATTAATTGGTTAATATGTAATATGTGAATATGCAATTGGTATAAAATTCACTAATAAATTGTTTAAGATAACAAGCATGTAATTTATTCTACTTTAATAAATTATTATTCAGTTGTTTCGCCTGTTTCGAATTTAAATTTCAAAATAATAAATAAATCAATATTTATGATAGACATTTTGCTAATGAAAATTTAATAGTGCAAATTAAAACAAAAATTTTAATAATCTTGTACAGAAAATATTTGACACTATCCGATGTTACATTTAGGACACACACACACACACACACACAAAATAGTGTAAAAATTTCATTGGATCGAATGTCAAAAAAATACACTAAAAGGATAATATTGTAAAGTGTAATTTGTACACAAAATTAGCGTTATTTTAACACAGAGAATAGAGTTATTGTTTTAACATCAAATCTAAAGCTATAGTCTACGTCACTAAAATGTGGCATTGCGCAATAATTATTCGTTTACATGATACTGTTCTGCAGATTGAAATGTTATTCTTTTATATTTTAACTTATTTAGCTAAGAGAAAGATGTTGTTTTAAATCGTTATAAAGAAAATAAATATGATTTAAAATCACAAACTCAGTGATCGATAAAACTGAAGCACTGTAAACGTAGTATATATGAACTTTAAAATTATTTTTTGGATAAAGTTCAGACATACTTCAGCTAAATATTAAATACAAAAAAGCAGAGTATAGTTACGTATGTCGTACGAAAACTTACACTTATTATTGCGTAATACCATATTCTAGTGGCGTAATCTAGTTATCTTTATTCCATCTAAAACCAATCCTTTTTTTTTTCTTACTAATTGCAAAATATAAATACTTGTGGATATCGGAACTGTCTACAAATTTTATTTTATGTATATTTAAAAAAAATTGTATTTCAAATTCAATACGCTATCACTGGTCTACAGTTTTTATAATATATACATACACAATCACCTAAAAGGGTGTGGTAAAAACTCTCTCAATTATATCACTCCATTTACTTATTGAACGTCCACGTAAATCATTTACATTAATTCTTTTAACCAAACGTTCATTAGACATTCGCTAAAGATGGCCGTACCATCTTAACTGACTAACACCAAATTTTCAATAACATATGTTTTTATAATTATTGTATACATAAAATATTAAATTTTATTGTGAATAAATTAAATTCACGAAATATTAATATTTATAATAAAAATAATCGGCATGTTTCTTGGATAAAATTGTAATAATAAAAAAATTAATTTCCATATTTGAACAAAAACCCATGTTCAAAAAATCATTAAGCTATATTTTATGTCATTTCTACCATCAAACAAATCATTAACAATGAATCAGACTTTCTTTTTTTTTAATTTTTTGCTTACCGTATTAGTATCAGGATGTTGAGAATTTTGTTTTAAAGATTATCATTTTTATTATCTTGTAGAAAACCTTGAGATAAAAATTGAAAAAAAAAAAAATTTAACACATCTGTTGTAAGATGAGATGATTAGAAGAACAAGAATATCCGACCCACTTGATTCAGAAACAAATGAAGAACAGGTTTCCAGAATTGTAGTAAGACAAATGAAAGTGAAAATGAATAGCATTAGAGCATATATCACTGTCGGATTTGTTTTCAAATTTAATACAACAAAATTGTATTTTGACAACAAAATTTGTTTAAAATTTAATATTTTTATTTTCATTAAATTAAATGAAATAGTGTGTGTGTGTACAAATATTTTTCAAAATAAGAAGGCTTTAGATTAAAGTTCTGTTTTATTTTATATTAAAATTCGGCAAAAATATCATGGGTTTTAAAAGACTTTTTTATTAAATATTTTTTACTATATGGTTCAAAAATTCATTGCACTTTCGCTCTATTAATAGTTTTTAAATTTATTTCTTTTGAAATTAAACTGTTTTTGGATTCAGTTTAGTATTAATTTTTATTAATAATTGACATTTTGACGTACTTTACGTACATCATCATCAGATAAACTGATACAAATGACATATACAATAAATAAACAGAACATGAAAACATGTTATTGGATAACAAAATAAGTAACTAATTATAAAATTTATAAATTATTAAATAAAGGAAGTCAAATTTTATTTAAATCAATGCCGTTATCTTTTTCTTTATAAATTTCTATTGCTTCTCTTATCAATCTAGTGTTAATATTGTTGGGTCTTGCAATTATTATAGTATAGAATGTAGAAACAAGTTACTAATAACTTGTTTCTTTGTTCTGTTTATTTATTGTATATGTCCTTTCTATAATTTTTTCCTGATGATGATTTTTTATTTTTTAAAAGTTACTTTATTATCACTAATTTGACTTAAAAAGTAATGTGATTCGAAATATTAAAAAAAAAATTTTTATATATTTAAAATTATATATGTATTTGAAATAATACATTGTATATGACAATACTTAACTGTTTTTAAATATCTACGTAAAGTTGTTTATAATATTTGGGATATTAGTACTCTGAAGAAATATTTATATGACAATTTGTTAGACTAAATACTAAATAATTTAAGAATAATACAATTAAATAATTCGTTTCGTATATATTTTGTTTATTAAATTTATAATTACATTTGCTATTTTGCTAATGCAGTGCGAAAATACAGAAATTTCTCATTATTAAAGGAATTTACTTTGATTTAAATTCTGTACATAACATTGAAAATTTGTGGTTAAGAATAATAAAGACTACTGTTGATTAGAAGCTGTTAATATATGAAACTTATGTAATATTGTGAATATTAGAAAATCGTTTTATTTAAATAAAATTTTAAATCAATCAGTGGTATTGTAATTCTAGCCTTGATATTTAAATTTAACAATTATGTCAACAAATCGTATAAATTATTATTTTTTTTCGAATATATTTCTATTCGTCATAGCAAAATCATAAATTTTAACTATTATATAATAGTTCTTAATTTGCATACTTTAAACTAAACTGATTTTAGAATAAAATAGACATTTTGAAAGAAAAAGTTTTAAAATTTACATTTTAAATATTATTATACACATATTACTAAAGAAAAAAAAGGTTTTTATAATTGTTATCATTTTATTTATTTAAATGAAACAGCACATATAGCAGAAAATAATTTTTATTATTACTGCAATCATTGGTAACAAAATTACATTCATACATAAAACAATTACTCTAACTATAATATAATAATCTACCATCCGCTTGTACCGAATGATCCAGTGGAGAAGGAACCGCCATTACCGTACAAACCACCTTGGTTGCTGCTCACATAATTTCCAGTGTATTCACCGCCATCGGAACCATGGAAACTATTGCTGGCACCATGCCCCTGACCAAATCCATGACCAGATACTCCGCTCACTTGTAATCCACCTTGTCCATAGTTACCACCAGAGACACCATGTCCATAGCTACCGCCAGAGACACCATGTCCATAGCTACCGCCAGAGACACCATGTCCATAGTTTCCACTAGAAACTCCCTGGCTATAATGTCCTCCTGAAATTCCCGAATCGAAATGTCCACCAACGAATCCTCCATGGATGGTTTGAGTGTGAGTGTGTACTGGATAAGGTACAGCGTACGGTTGTGGTACTTTTACGTAGGTTGGTACATGAACTGCGTAGGGTTGTGGTACTGTAACTTTAATGGGTTGTGGTACTTTTACGTAAACTGGAGTTTTGACCTCAACTGGTACGGTTTTTGTTACGGTAACTGGGTATGGTTTTGGTACGGCAACTGGATAAGGTTGTGGTACTTGAACAGGTACAGTTTTAGTAATAGTAACTGGATAGGGTTGTGGTACTGGTACTTGAACGGTTTTAGTGACTGTAACTGGATAAGGTTGAGGATAGGGAACTGGAACAGTATTTGTTTTCAATTCGTGAGTGTGTGAGTGTGTATGGGTGTTGACTCCACCAACAAATGAGGAGCTACCATCAGCGAATCCAGTACCGTGAGAACCACCATAACCGGAACCGAATGAGTTTCCGGAACCGAATGAGCTTCCGGAACCGTATGAGCCGGTACCGTATGAGCCGGAACCGTATGAGCCGGAGCCGTATGAGCCGGAACCGTATGAGTTACCATATCCAGAGCCGACGGAACCACTGCCGACAAGACCAGAGCCGGAGAAACCGCCACTGAGTCCAGAGCTTTGTCCAGAGAAACCGCTGTCAAAGCCAGAGTAACCAGAATTTAGCCCGGAGCCATAGCTGCCAAAGGAAGAACCAGAGTTTCCAAAGGAAGATCCTGAGCTTCCAAAGGAAGATCCTAGTCCGCCGAAGTAGATGCCAGAACGTTTCTCAACTTTCTTTTCCGATTTTTTTTCTTCGGTTTTTTTAGCTTCTTCCGCGCTTACTAAAGCGGCACCGAGCACCAAAGCAATCAGCTGAAAATAAGAAAAGAAATACAATCAATTTATTTATTTTTTAAGTACAAAATTGATAAATATACTTGTATATAAGCTAATATAAAATTAATTTAAAATATTCATATTTCATATAAATCAAATAGAAAACTCATGTTTTATTGGTTTGAGAAAAAAATTATATAGTCAAGAAACAGATTCCAATTTTCACAACGTTTACATTGCATACAGACAGCGTGCTGATATTTAATAGTAGTTCTAATTATCTGAATAATTTGTAGCAGTATCATATTTGTTACTTCTTATACTAAACTATTTGCTATTAAAAGTACAATTCCTTGAACAATTGTAAATGTAAAAACAAATGTAATACACCTACACCTATACGTTTATACACAATACAGTTGTACGCAATACGCTAGACCTATATATAAGCATTTCCTATTTATTTTTATTACTTCATACAATGGAATGTTAATATTTTTTTTAAGTGAATTTGACTATAAAACATCAATTTTTGTTTTAAATATATATAAAATTAATCTAAATTAAATTTAAATTAATCGTAATATTTCACAAGAATGTTTTTTATTTATTTATAGAACAGTAGTTTTCGTTTTGAATATACACTGCATCACTTATAAAATCAAGAGTTTTATTTAAAAGCTCTTAAACTTATTCATTTCTAACATAGTATAGATTCTTTTAGAACTCGTTATATTAAAATTAAATAACTTTTTTTAGTTTTATTTTACTAGTTTCTATTTTAGCAGAATACTATCTGTTTGTATGCCATATATTAAAAAAACATATTTGAAAAATTATATGCAATTATGGTTTTCTATATGTGTAATATCAATTTTTAAATGTTTTTGAAACAGATAATGAATACTATTATAAAAAATAATAATTATTAAAAATTATTTTTTAAATACTTTTTAATGCAAATAGTAATTGGTTCTTAAATGACATTTTTTAATTATTTTTAAATGACAAATTAATATCAGAAAGTCATACAAGTTTTATTTAAAATTTTACGATTTATGAAATTTGAAAGTAGAACACAAAAGTTATTAAACAAAAACTTTACATATGTTTGAAAAAAATATGATTACAAATATATGAAAAACATACCAATAAAAAAATAGAATTTAAAATTGAAAAAGTTTTTAACATATTTCACAGGCAAAAAACGGATTTTAAACTTACCATATATGCCTTCATGGTGTATTCTTATTACGGCAGGTCAACCAATAATAACCCGTTTCGAAATCGCGACCTCTTATATAGGCGACCGATGCCGGGACAACAAGTTCACAGAGATCCGCCAAATATTTGGATATTCCCGATTAGTTCACTGTACTCGTATACAAATTTGATGAATTTTAGATTTAGTTCCTGTTGAGAAGTTTTGATGCTAGATAGATAGATTTTTGAAATATTTCTGTAATTTACTGATGTTTATACAAAAATTATTTAAGAAAAATACAATTTACGAATTATTACTAGCAAATATAGATTTAAATTATTGCATATTTCAAAATACAAATCTATTTTTAATTGAATAATGTGAAAATTTCAGTTTCTGTACGTATTAATAATTATTATTTTAAGTGTTTTACTGAAAGTACTATTGAAAGAAATAATTATTAATGGCATTTATTATTAATATTAAAACATTATCCTTGGTAATAATAAACAGAGGTTAACTATTAATTCAATTTTTGGTAATAATAAACAGAAGTTAATTACTAACTCTAGAATAAATTCGGAATAAGTTACTCTATCAATGTTAATAGAATAGGGTTAACTCTAGAATAACTAATCGAAAAATATGAATGTATCTATTATTACCATGGATTGTATATTTATAATTATTTTAGGTAAAATGGCTTTAATATATAATCAAAAATTAATATAGAACTATATCCTAAAGCCGTCTTATTTTAATATAATGAGTTCTGAAAGATTTTTTGTATTATTTTAGGTTTTTACGTAAAGTATCTTTACGGCAGAGTCAATACATTTTCTTTATTTAAATTGTAACTAATGTTTAATTAGTTCTTCTTCGTAATAAATTTAATAACGATTAATGCACAAATATTACTGTTTAAAATATTTCCTATCGTCGAATTTAAAAATTATAGTAAATTATATTTAGTTAATAATTTTTAATATTAAAAAAAAATAATTATTAATGACATTTATTATTAATATTAAAATATTATTCTTAATTTACGATAGGTTAACTATTAACTTGAGAATAAATTATAGTTAAGTTTCTCTATTAATATGAACAGAATAGAATTAGTCCTACAATAATTAATCAGAGTATATTTTATTTATGTTATATATAAATTACTTTTAAAAATCATCAAAAGGTACTTTTATCTTTAAGGAAAAATATACAGAAAATTCAAAAATGATTGGTGTGTTGGATATGCATATTCAATTATTTTATAAACAGGAAAATATGAAATATTGAAAAAAATATAATTATGATTTATCTAAAAATAGGTTTAAATTATATTTTTTATTATACAGAGTAATCCAGGATAAAAAAATAATTTTAAAATATAAATTTGTGTGATGTTATATGTGTAGTATATCGAATCGTCGAATTTTAATTTAAAATTAACTGATGATTAACTTTAAGTTTTTTTATTGTAATATAATGAGTTCAGATAGAATCTTTGCTAATATAATACTTATAATAATTCACACAAGGTGTAATTGTGTACTTTGAATTTGTGTAATTTGAAGTAAATAATTTTAACAAATTTTTGAGTAATAATTCAAAAATAAATTGGTGTGAGTAATGTAAATGTATCAATATAATGTACTTATCAAGAAACGCATATATAATGAAAACATTATTGGAACTGAAATAAAAAATATAAATTTTCAAAATAAAAATATATTATTATAATTTCAAAAACATATTCGATCTTTATACATAAATATATCTATAAATTTTTTTTTTTTGTGTTTTATGGAATTAAATTTGTATGATCGTTTATTACCCAAACATCTTGTATATTTACATTTCCTTGTTTATTTCAAGATATAACTTTTTTTGTTTGATATTTCCTTATAAGACATAATTAATTTTTAAAATGTATAAGAAACTTAACATTTAGTTAAAAATTAAATTTATTAAAATTTGCAAATTATTTCCAAAAAAAACAAAAATTATAAAATTAAAAGATGCTAAAACTATCTCACGTATTTTCACATAATTTTCAAATTATAATAAAAGAAAAAGTCAAGGACGTTACTGAGACATCTGTTTTCATTTTTTTTTTTTTTTATATTTTTCAAAGTTTTATTATAATTTTCATTTAATTAAATACATTAAAAAATATTTGTTTAAATCTTTGGTATAATTTAAGAAATATGCAATATATTAAATATTATTTCTAGTGGAAAATTTTAACAAATTATTATTTCCTAAAATTACATTTGGTTTTTTCGTGTTTTTTATTATCAAAATCGATTTGATATTGTACTAAAATTTTATTTTGATATTTTGTTTTTAATAAATTTATTTAAAATTTTTAAAATATTAAGACATTTTTTAATTGACAAATAAATATCCAGATCCAATTATTGAATATAATAATCTATTCGTTAATACAAAATTATCGGAAATTTAATTGGATAATTAAATATTAATCAACAAATATTCTGCATATATAGCGCATAATCACATTATTATTATGTAAATTATTCTTAATATTTTTGAGACAAAAAGAACAATTAATTATACAAAAGTTTATTGCATTATTGACCCTACATTTATTATTTTCTTTAAAAATCAGAATAATAGTGTGAAATTTTTTAAATTTTTATGGAATATAATAAATTTTGTAAAAATCTCACTATTCTTCGCGAAATACAATAAATGTATTGTTGATAAATAAATAAATTTTTACATTATAAAGTGTTTTTTTTTTAATAATTAATTATATATTAAAATAGTTTTGTTATTTAAAAAATAAAATATATAAAAACAAAAATGTGTAATTTTTTTAATTATTTTTATAAAATGTTCATATTGCTACCTAATTATTTTTTTAATAAGTAATTAAAAAATATACTTATGCATAATTTTAGGAAGAAATTATTTATAAATTTTTAAATTTTAATAATAAAAAAACGTAGGTGAAGAAAAATATTAATAAAAAAACATTGAAATATATTAACATTCAAGAAAAATGCATAATTAAATTTCTCTAATACATATTCGTTAATACTTTCAACAGCGTATTGAAATTAAATATTGATAAATTTAATTTCAAATTCTATTTGTATATTGAATTATATTTTAATATTGATGGAAATGAAATGATTAAAATGTAAATATTAGTTTATATTTTTATTGAAATATAAGAAAATATAATACACCATAGGATAATACACATAATACATACAGTAAATTTTAATATTATTGTACTTCAGTATTTTTTATAAACGTGTTTTTCATAAATATTATTTGGGCCATAACTCGAATGTCCACCACTATATTGTGCACCTGCATTAAAGTGCCCTCCAGAAGCAAATTCTGCATTTCCACCTCCAACAAATCCTGCATTTCCTCCTCCAACAAATCCTGCCTTTCCTCCTGAAGCAAATCCAGCGTTTCCTGCATCAAATGATGCATGACCCCCGCCTATTCCAAACTGACCTTCACTTATACCAATGTTTCCGCCATGTACGTTAAAACTTCCTCCACCTACATGTCCTCCGCCGATACCTTCAATATGTCCTCCAGAGATACCTCCAATATGTCCACTAGCAATACCTCCAATATGTCCTCCAGAGATACCTCCAATATGTCCACCAGCAATACCTCCAATATGTCCACCCTCAACTTGAGTTGTAGTAATACCAACATTACCTCCTCCAATATGGCCGCCTTGAATATGACCACCTCCAAAATGAGTTGTACCGGTTAGAATAGCAGGTTGAGGTACTTCTACATTAATTGAAGGTTGTACTGCTATATTAGCGCTTTCAACATGGGAATGAGTATGAACAGGTACTTGAGTGTGAGTATGTACTGGTACATGTACTGGATAAGGTTGAGGTACTCTGATAACATGTGGTACTCTAACGGGATAAGGCTGTGGAACGGGCACTTGAACGGGATGTGGTACTCTGACATAGACAGGAGTTTGAACTGGAACTGGCACATTTTTTGTAACAGTAACCGGATAAGGTTTTGGTACTTCAACTGGATAAGGTTGAGGAACAGATACAGGGACTGTACGAGTTACTGTAACTGGGTAAGGCTGAGGTACTCTGACTGTTACGGTACGAACGACAGGTACAGCATATGGACGATCAACTGCGTAAGGGATAGTACGTGTTCTTGTGTTTTGCGTGTGAGCTTGCGTATGGGTATGACTGTGAGTATGAGTAGTTCCTCCTGCGAGAATTTGACCAGTAGCTACTCCAGGACCTGTGAATAATCCTTGTGATCCACCTGCAATTCCATGTCCTCCGGAAATGCCAATATTTTCAACGCCTCCTCCGATTATGCCACTGTTTATGTTAGTTGCAACAGTGTTGATACCACTAACGCCGCCGATACCACCAACGCCACCGAATCCTCCTTGAACACCACCAAGAGATCCGGATATACCATTGAATCCAATATTACCTCCACCACCATGGACAGATTCAGATATTCCATGACTACCACCATGAAGAACGTTTCCAGCACCGATACTATCTACTCCTCCAGAAAATCCAGAAATGGAACCCGTATTATGTGTGTCAACTACTCCATGTGCTCCGGAAATAATTCCACGTTTGGTTTTTGTTCCTTCTTCTTTATTTTCTTTGGCTTGGATTAGAGTTGTTGTAGCAACCAAAAATAGGAACTGAAAGAGAAAATATATTAGATATTTTACTGAATTCTTTATGACTATAAATTTACAATAATATTTTAAAAATAGTGATTAAACATAACAGAATGTTTACATGGAAATTTTTTATTTAATAGAAAGAGAAAAAAACATTTTGTTACTCTACATTGCTGTTTAATTTTATTATTATTTTTTTTAAAAGCGAATATAAAAATGAATTTTAACTAATTCATGGACTAAAAATTTAAAGATAATTTCTGTACAAAAAAACTGTATTTATTAAAAACTTAATTATAAATTTGAATTATTTTTTACCGTAGCTACAAAATAATTGATCTATTTTAATATTATGGAATATATAATTTGCACAAAAAAAAAAAATATAATTTAAGAGTGCATAGCTTATTTTATTTTATTATAAAATTTACAAATTTAATTTTTACTTAAAACATATCTATAATTTAGATGTGTATTAAGTTTATATAATATAAAAAAAACTGTCTTTGAATAATACTTAATAATTTGTAAATTTAGTAAGTTTTTATAAATATAAATATACAAAAATATTAATTAACAACGTTATTCATTCGTCAACTTATTAGTCAATCAGACGTTCCGAAAACAGTGGAAAATCTATTAGTGTAATTAAGCGTTAAATTAACAAAGTTTTATACTACTGGTACTTAAAGTTACATAATATAAAATTACTTACAAATAATGAAAATATAATAACATGATCTTTGTTCAAATATGAATGTAACAATTTCAGAAACATTTTTATTTTGTTTTCGAACTTGTTATGAAACTAAATTAATTTAATTAAAGAAATACTTACAATTAGTATCCTCATGATGCTAGATAAGTTGCAGAAAGCTGAATGATACTTTTTTCTGGGGATTATTAGCTTTTATACTAATTTTACAGAAGGTGAAAATTACATATGCATATTGCGAAATCATACGCATCTTTTTAAGATTGAGGTTTTAGATTTCTAAAGTAAATTAATTCAGTTCTATGTAAATCATTGTTACCATATGACAAAATTTTCACATATCACACAAATTTTGATTTAAAAGTTATAAAATTCGAAAAGGAAAATTTACATTTCCGTATTAAAGTATTATGTAAAAAATTCAATATGATTTATAAGTCAACCTAAATTATTATTTTTTATATTTATTAAAATATTAACTAATAATTATTTTTGTGTAATCCCGTACGGCTTTTAATTAAGTAATTTTAAAATAATCATATCGTATTTTGAATTGTAATATTTTATATGTTCAAATATTTAAAATTTATTGTTTATAAAATTATACCAAGATTTTTTTTATTATTAATACTACTATAATTTATCAAAACATAATATTCGATTTAAGGAAAAATATTTTATGTTTAAATGGCATGCTGCATATATAAATGTATATTTTTGAAAGTGGATTTTGAATTTCTAATATAAACATTTTTTGTAATAGGTTTATTTTCAAATCTTATAAATATGACACCACTTACTTTGTCGTCAATTACATACATAAACAAACACGCCATTTGCCCAAAAGGGTGTGACACAAACTTTTTCCTCTATCCCGAAATTAGTTTTCTCTAAACATTTATTATTATTCAGACTAGTAACTTTGGTTCATTCACATTTATGATGCTTCTCATACATGCTCTTTTTTAGCAATTTTTTTTTCATTTTTACACTCATCATACACTCTAATTATGTTATATTTTAATTAATTTATGTATTTTATATAAAACATTACAAAATGTTACATAATATATTTGGAGTATTATTTGTACTAAATAATTAAAAATTTGCTCTTTTTTAAAAAAGTTAAATAATTTTTTGAAATAAACCACATTTTATTTTAATCATGTATTTTTACAAAATATGCAAACAATAATTGAATTGAATGTATTGTCTTTATATAGTACCATATTCATAATTGCAACATGCAATATATTTGCTATACTAGCTAATATATATTTAATTTATCTACTATACTGCCTAATATATATTTAAACAATTTGTTTACTTGCATTATCAATCGTGTGAACTTTTAACTCTTAACAAAACAGGCGACTTACAATTTTTAAATATATCACTCAAAGATATATAATTACTATTACTTTCATGACATATCTATAAAAATCAACATGCTTAAATTCTGAAAAATACAGTTTTCTTAATAAGATTCCTACTTAGTTATTTCAGTAACCAAATAAAAACCCAACATTTTTAAATCATTTCGATAAAGCAAAGCAAATTGCAGTAAGCACATATTTATGAGACCTTCAACTTAAGAGTTTTCAAATATGAGTATAATAATTAACTACATTTTATCGACAAATTATTTGTATACTTGACTATTAAAGCTCTTGCTTGTAAAACTGGTGCATGTTAAATTTTATTTAAAAAATTTAGTTATTTAGTTACTTCTAAAATATATTTGTGGAAAATAATCATATTTCTTAAAAATTTATCATTTAATTAAAATCAAACGTCACATCCATTTGTTGTAAAACAGCATAGTATGAATAAGCAGTCTTTATAATCTGAAAATCAGTAGAAATTATTAATATATTTGTTTTAAAATGAGCTTAAAAGTTGTTTGTTAATTGAGCTCAAGAAATTACTATAAAAGTGAAAAAGTTTAATTTTAAATTGAAATTCGGCGTTTCGATATATTAAATGTATATTATCATCAAGAAACAACATAAATAATAAACAAACAAAACCTAGAAACAAATTTGTTTATAATTTATGTCATTTATGTATATTTTTTCCTGATAATAATACACGTTTAATATATTGAAATGTCAAATTTTAATTCATAATTAAACAAAACTTTAACATAAGGTTTTTTATTTTAATATAATGAGTATTAATTAATAAATTAGTATTAATATTAATTTTAAAAAATAATTATTGTGTTTTATTAAACAAAAATAGGTTTAGGAAATTTTAGTTTTTACCGCAGTAAAAGTGTCCAGCGACAAAACAAATAATTTTCCAGCTGTCAAGATTATAGGCTGCTTTAATCTTTCCATCATTATTATGAATAATTTTTTCTCTTTTGGACCAAATAGGTACCATTCAGCGTTATAAATATCGTCGTTAATTGTTGTACTCTAAAACATTAATTAAGCTAATGATTATGTATAAAATTATTATGGTAAATTATTACGTACAATAATATACACCTCATTTCCATAATAGCAATATAAATAAATTTGTATTAACATATTTGTTAGAAAGAAAAATAATGCATAAAACGGCGGTGAGCTGGGATCTAACTAAAAAAATATTAATACTTTTAATATAAATATTTTCTGATTTGTTAAAGCTGTTTTAATAATGTTTGATACTTAGAAAAATTAATTTATTTATTTAATTCAAATAAATAACTTAATTTTATACAAATTTTCCAATTAATTAGTAGTAAATGATATTTCCAACAACATTAGTTATTTCATTTAAATACAAATTAGTTGATATCAAATTATTATCTCAAATAAAGTTGAGGTAAATTAACAAAAATTATGAAAAATATCTAATTACATTAGATGAAAACACCAAACGTAATCATCTAGTCTTAAATTAGATGTATCATCTAATGCTGGCTTTACACGATACATTTTTCATACAAAAAACTATTTAATTTTCTATACAAAATTATACATAGAAAATATTCAAAATTAGTACATTTTACACTAGATACAATAAAATGTACAGACGCATACTCAATGATATTTTACGTTTTGATAATTTATTTATATCTAATCTGAAAATTGTATATTCATCAATAAGAAATTTAAAAAATTGTACACATAAATATGAATTGATGTTAATACGTAGTATATAATAAATATGAATTGATGATAATACATAATCTAAATGAAAGTTTGACGTTTCTAATAGCAATGCGTCGAGTCCAAAATTCATGCAAAATAGGACCTGTTTTTAATTCATACATTTTTTCTATAAAGACTGTCACGGACAATCTGAACATGCGCACGTGTAAAAAAATTTTGTTTGTATACAAAAATGCATCGTGTAAAACCAGCATAATATGATTAAAATATTTTTTTGTTTTAGAGAAAAGCAACTGAAATACTAGAAAAAAATCTGTGTCTAAAAAATATAATATTTTTGTATAAACTTACAAGTGTTAGTTTAAATGCTGATAGGCATATTATAAGCATACTAGCAGTAAATTGAGCGGTCAGACTGGCGTTGAATGTTGATCTTAAAGACTGCACTAACCTGTGAAATTTTAAACAAATTGTTTATATTTATTTTATTTGAAGAAAAAAAAACCTTAAATGCATTTGACAAGACCAAAAGTATTACTTGTAATAATACACAACAAACTTACTCAATAATAGATTTATGATGTTCAATACATTTTTGAATCTCTTTGTAAATGGCCTGTTCTATAATCGGATTGCTTTTATAAATATGTACATTTGCGGTACATTGCCACACGTTTTTATTTTCACATTGTTTACACATTTCTATTTCAGTTTCATTTAGCCCTAAATGCTGAATTGCTCTTTTACGTACGTTTCGCAATGAATGTTTCAGCACGTGAAGCTGAGCACAAGTTAAAACCATTATTCCGGGAACAATTCCATCTATTGAAACATTTACTAATCCTCCAAACCAAATTGCTGAAAAAATATTGTTAGAATTCTCATATTTTATACTATTTTTTTCTGTTGCATTTTATACTAATTTATAAGTTGATAATGATAAAATTGGAATATAAATTTAGGCACTAAAGTAACATTGAGAAACATTACTCGTTGAATGAATGTATATATTACAACGAGCAAGTTTCGAAAAGCAACTGGAACAGCAGTAACAGAAACATTAAGGAACTTTCAGGTTTTTGTTACAATTATTTCAGTGGGTATCAATGACATAAAACAGAAAGTATATCATTGTTTCTGTGGTGGATTTATAGTTTAATGTTTGATAATATGGAAATATTGCATGTTTGTGTATAGGATTGGACTGGATAAAAAATTAGGCCCAAGGAAAATACGTTATGTTCTTATATTTTTTTTATTCTAATAAACATGGAAATGACATTACAAAAAAATAAAGCTGAATTGTAAAAATGACACATATAAAATTAAATATAATTTTTTATTTAAATCTAAGTTTAATAAATTACTTTTTTCGCAATTTTTTTTAATATATTTATTATCCTATGTTGAAAAATAAATATTGAAAAACGTGAAATAAAATAAATAATACAGCTCGGCCATAAAAAATGTTTCAACTTTAATAAATAGTTACTATTAATGTTTGGCATACTTTCTTATCATGGCTAAGTAGATTACATAAAAAAATTTATTGTTTGTCGAAAAATAAATATTATTGGAAGATATGTTACTTACCAAAAAATATATAGACATATGCAAAATCATAATTCGGTGATATATCAGTACGAAACGGAAACCAAACAGCTTTTATAGGTAATATTTTCTCACTATATACTAACTTAAATTGCAATATAATCTGTAGAGCATTTGAAGCCCACGTTACAAACGTGCATAATCCCAAATTCAAAATTGCATTTCGATTAGCAATTCTCATACCTTCTTCTATCAGATAATCTTGATCATTACTTTGACCCGTTAGCTCAATACTATCTAGTTTTTCGATAATATTTCTTAGCTTCTTTCGATCTATTAATCCAATTTTAAACGTTAAACATAAAACTGTTAACATGAAATGTAAATGCTCGCCCATATCACTAAGATTGCCCCATTTTTTAATAATATGCATAATCAGGGTTGCAGCAAATGTTGTTGCATACCAGTGATAAAAAATTTCACCATAAATACGGTATATTATTTTATGTTTAGTATGAAAATCAAAATGCCATCGACCAAATAGTTTCATGAAAAATAAAGGATATTTTAAAGAACTTGATGGTGTTAGCGCTTTGCGTTGTGATTTTTGTTGTTCGTTATTCATTTTTTTATTTTATTGCGGTATCACTTTTATCTTAAATGAATTTATAAATTAATATAGTTAAAAAAACTTTCAGAACTTATTATATTAAAATAAAACGGTTTTTAGATTTAGTTCTGTATTAATTTTTGTTAATAATCGACGTTTCGATGTACTCTACGTATCTATATCATCATCAAGAAAAATGATACAAATCACATATACAATAAATAAACAGAACATGAAAATAAGTTACTAGATAATAAAATATGTAACTAGGTTATTTAAAAAAAGTCGATCATTAATAAAAATAAATACAGAATTAAATTCTAAAGCCGTTTTATTTTAATTTATAAATTATTCATTGAGATTAATAGGTTGTAAAACTACAATTTTTTAAATTTTCGTTTAATTTTACGTTATAATAAGTTTTAATAATATTTATTTCTTATTTTTTAAATAAAACATTTTAAATATATTTTACATTTTAACTAAAAAGAGTGTCTATAACATATCATCAATAGATAAAAATTATAAGTGAATTTTTTATACAAGCTCTAAATGAGAAATTTGAACTAAGTTTATGAGGGATGCATAAGTATGCTCGCTTGCATATTTTGTGATTGCGGCTTTTTTTAAACTACATTAATTTTCAAAGTACGTGAAGAAAGCAAAAACTAACGTAATTTTTGCTTGAATAGAAAGAATTTGTGCAACATCCTTATAGATACATGGTGTAGTTGAGTATGTACGTATGTATGTTTTTTAAATAACTAAAATGATCATTTTTTTTTCTTTCAGTGTTGCCAACATTTTAGTGTTCAAAATAATAAATTTTTCTGTATTGATTTTTATTTGTAGCTTAAAATATATACTTTATTTTTACTTTTATGCAATGTTGCTATTTGATGGGGTGGGGGTTTAATTAGGATAATTTTTTAGTCTCCACACATTAATTTTACAGTGTTGCCAACTTTTTTTAAATATTACAGTTTCTCTTATCAATCTACTGCTAATATTGTTTGGTTTGCAAATATTATAGTATCTTCGAATTTTACATTATAAAGATTTTCTAACGCATGTTGTGCAATAGCAGATTTATTTAGATGATTTAGACGTATTGAGCTCTTATGTTCTGCCAGTCTAGTAGAAGCAGTTTTAGCATTCTGTTTTATATGTCATTTGTATAATTTTTCCTGAAGATCACATACGTAACGTATCTCGAAACGTCGATTTTTGAATTAAAATTTATATAGAACTTAATCGTAAAGCTTTTTTATTTTAAATACATTTTTATTAAACACTCAATGTGATTAAAAATTTCCAGAATAAAATTTTATACAAATAGTGCAAAGTTATTGTGTAAACATCTAAAAATAGATTTTTATAAAAGCATTAATATTTAAACAATAAATTAGTGTGTTATGTTGAATTTTCTATATATGTATATTACTACATTTATAATCTAATATTATCTATCTTTTGATAAAACGAAACTAGTATTTTTGTAATTTATGTTAAAATCTTCACGAAGTGAAAGTGTCCAACGACAGTGTAAATATTTTTTCAGCTGTCAATTTGATAGGCTTCTTTGATCTTTCCATCATTAAATCATTATAATTAATATAATAATAAGCGGTATCATTGCGATTTGTAAAAAATCTTCTATTATTGTTGTACTCTAACATATCAATTAGACTTATAATTATATACAAACTTATTGTACTAAATTAATACGTATTGTTGTAATATGTATTTGGTTTCCGTACCAATAGTACAAATAAATTTGTATTAATATGTTTATCATATACATAAGTATTGACAGAAACTTCATTGTTAAGAGATTTAACTAATAAAATAGTTTATATTAATCATTTGACAATAGAACTTGTATCGTCGAGATTAAACAGACAGTCTTTTGAAATCACCAAGAGATTTGTATGAAGAAGAAAGAAATTCAGATTAGACCGAAAAGAAATCAACGAAACTGTGAGTTTATATGTTGATAATATACGTAAAAAACAGAATGCGATAATGGAATATATAATAATATAATATTTTCAACTGTAACTCACAACTGATAGTTGAAAGCCGTTATGCAAATTACAAGCATGCTAGCTACGAATTGTGAAAACATAGTAGCATTAAATGTTGACTTTATAGACTCCACTAGTCTGAAAAGTTGCACACAAAAACTTATTATTCATTTTACTATAATTTATATTATATTTATTATTTATATATTTATACTAAATAGTTTTACATTATGTTAATGTTATTCTACCATTACTTATTTTAACATAGTACAAAATCTTTCAGAACTCATTATATTAAAATAAAACAGTTTTAGAATTTAGTTCTTTATTAATTTTTATCAATAATCGACGACGTACTATACGTACATCATCAACAGGAAAAATGATACAAATGACATATACAGTAAATAAACAAAATATAGAAACAAGTTACTAGGTACCAAATAAGTAACTAGATTATAAAAAAATTAGAGCCTTGACAATGATTGATGTTATCTTTTTCTTTATAAATTTCTATTGCAAACATTTTTACCGCCGCAAAATGTACAGATTTCAGATGTTAGCTGCATTCAGCCCTAAGTGCTGAATTGCTCGTTTACGCACGGTCCGTAACGAATGTTTCAGCACCTGAAGCTGTACACAGGTTAAAGCCATTATTCCCGGAACTATTCCGTCTATAGAGACATTTACTTAATCTAACCTAGCCGAACTCCTGAAATTCGACTGTAATTACAATACAATTTCTAATCTATAAAGAGTTCTATTTTCCTTGTTTGTCTCAAGTACGTAAGTTTATATTATGTATTTGAAATGATAGAATAAAATTAATTTTTGTTACCAACTTTGATAATGAATAATTTTGAGTACATAATCTATTTTGTTTTTATTTTGGAGTTTTAACGTTAAATATAAATTTTAGCATTTGATTTTTTTATTATTTTAATAAAAGTATGGCACAAATTTTTAACATATATCCAAAAATTATTGTACTCATTTATATCTTGACAGGCAACCTTCACTTTTTATTCGTTTTCATTGTATTATTATATAGTTTTGATTTTTATATATACTTTAATTGTTTTAGCAAATTTTGGCTAGCTATTTTAATTTTTGAGTTTTGGTATAAAATTATATTGTTTTATTATATATGTTTTATTTTTTCAAAAATCTGAATCGGCAACTTTTTCAAAAAAAGATATATGTTGTTATATTTGGTTGTTACTACATTTTTTTCAATTTTTGCAAATTTGAAACTAAATAAAATAAAATCAACAATGTTTTTATTTTATTTTGAATAGTAAATGTAACCTAAAAATTTAAAGTGCTAAACTAATCTTATAAAACAATTGAAATCTGCATTGAAGTACATATAAAATATTTTTTACTGTTTCTTAAGATTATTATATGAAAATATTATTTTGAATAATAGAAAATACTAAAAATTTTACTTTGAAGAAGTTAACGATCTTTCCAAATTTGCGAAGAATTTAAATAAATTATTCCAGAATTTTATTTTTTGCAATAAATAAAATGCATAACAAAAAGTTTGTGTACTTTATTATTTTAATATTCCTCATCAGATTTTTGCATTTATTATTATTTTATTTATGTAGAAAACTTTAAAATGTTACTTTGATGAGGTAAACGGTCTTTCTAAATTTGTAAAGAATTCTTGCAATAAATAAAATAGCTTTTACACTTTTTTATTTTAGTATTTTTTTTTTATATAAAACTTAGAATTAGAATATATAATTGTTTAACTTAGCTAAAATTTTAATTTGTTATTATATCTTTGAAATAAGAAAACGATATTTGTCTTTTACTCAAATATTTCATCATTAATATTTTTTTGAGCAAATTTGTTGGATATATTATTATAAAAATGAATAATTCTGTTTAAAATTGAATAAAAACTTTCTTTTTAGATTTTATTAGATTTTTAACAATCCGGAATAAGATTGTATCAGTTGTATATTAATTAATTATTTAATATTTATTTAATATGATAAAAAATGTAAGGATTTATTATTTTAATACCAATAAAAATAACAGAGTAGTGTTTTTTTTTAATTTTTCCTCATATTAACTCAATTACACTTGAGTTATCTCAACTTAATAATAATAATATCTCAACTGCTTTAGGTTAAAGTTCTGTATTAATATTTATTTAAAATCGACGTTTTGACGAAACTCAGCGTCCGTTTTTATCAGGAAAAATTATACAAATGACATTACAGTAAATAACAGAACGTATAATAATAAATTAAATTTTTTTTAAAAAGTCGACAATACTATGAAAAAATAAAACTACATGACCATTTCAGGTATTAAAAGTACTTGTTCTATAATATAGTTTTAAAATAGTGAAATTCAATCACAAATAATTAAAAGTCCAAAAATTAAGTTTATAGATTCATCGTCTGAAACCTGTAGAGTTTCTATATAATTTTTAATTACATATTTTAAACGATACCATTTATTCATTTAGTTAAAGTGTAAAATATTAACATGCAAAGCAAAACGATATTTGCGTGAGATAACATTCAAATAATAACAACATTTTTTATTATAACAAATTACAAGAAAAATAATTTAAATTACTTACATAAATAAATATGAATATGTTATGTTTTAAATTATGACGTTTTCCACCGAAACTTGTTTTTAATAATTATGCATATTCCAAAATGTCACAGATTTTATACTATCATTTCTTTGCATGATTTTGTAAATGTTTTTAATTGCACGATTATAAATGTTTTGCGGTTATTAATTAAGTTTGTACTTTATAATTATTTTAAAAGTAATTTTAGGTTAGTTCAGTAAATAAATGTTTTCCTTTGTTTTCATAATTTTAATTTTTAATATTTTATTGTATTAATTAAAGACTAGCTCGCAATTATTGAGCTTTTGAGCTTTATAGATAAGAATTTACTTGATAATTATATTTTTAAATAAAATATAGAATACAAAACAATTTATATACTTTATTAATAATACATCTATAACTTGTTTATCAGTTTTTCTTATTTTTTTAAATATATTTTGCATATAGATAAAAAAAAATTTGCAATTGTAATTTAGTGCTGCCATCTCTTAACAAGCACAAGAAATACTTGCAAGTGGGTATCTGTTTGTTTGTGTAGACTAGTGCTGCCATCTTTTAAACGAAAACTTTATTCCTGCTAAAATTTTGCAGGAATTTGCAGCAGGATACTTTAGTACACCACCGTCTCGACAGATGTCGACACTTGTGTTGTTTGTACTTATATAGGATATTTCCTGCAAATTTTTACTTGTTTATTGATAAAAATGTTATATTCAGTATAAATAATTAATATATTTTTTAAAATTGAACGTAATTATTATAAAATGGTTTTGTTACATTTTATACGAATTAATTAATAATATGTTATTAACAATTATTTTTATTTGCAGGTAAGTGAAATTTCAAGATTTCTGTTTTCAACTTGGTAAGTTTTTATATTTTATATTATTGATATTTGATTTTAAAAATGGTACCAAAAATAATACATATTTAAATTGTTAGCCATGTTTTGAAAAATAATTCAATTATACTATTTATTGTTAAATTATATTAAACAATTTTAAAGTAAGTAACATGCACTTAAACATAAAAATCTATTACAAAAAATTCGAACAAAATTATTCGATTTAAACATTTCCACATTTTCTTATCTTTTGAATATAAATCTTACTATCGTTTTACACTGAAAACCTGAAGCTTTAGTGGTTATTTATACTTTTAAGGTTAGATTACACATTTGTTAACATACAAATTGTTCTATTTTTTTATGGAAAATATTACTATTTGATCGAACGAATCTGATCTGGTTATTGCATATTTAATTTTTTTAATTAGTTAAGATACATAAGTTAATATTATATATTTTTATATCGTAACTCAAAAATTTGAATAGATTTACGTTGAAGTATATAAAAAAAAGTATTTATTGTAATTATTGAAAATTAAAATAATAACAAAAAAGAAATTAAACATACTTTATTTATTTAAAAATTATTTTTATAGTTTAGTCGTATTGCTTTTGTTACTAAACTACACTATCTATTAGCTTATAAAAATATAATGAAAATATGTTAAAAGACATTAATAATAGCAATCTTCAGGCTTTCACGGCCGGTATCCATTGAATTTATAAAATTATCTGGGCTGGTATACATTTACATCGTCTTACTGCCTTACATCGTAGTTGTCATTCTCAGTGCTTGACGACTGAACTGTCAGTTTCTGGTTTTTTACAGATGCCGTTACGGCATTGGCCGATTCTGGCTGGCCTGGGTGGATCACCCTTTTCAATCAAACTGTATTTTCAGTTTCCACTTTAGTTTCCGTTTTGGTTTTGTCACACCATTGGTTGATTCCGGTTGGTTCATCCCCTCCACCGTCCGTAGACTATTTGTTTCGCAGTAATAGTTTTTACGCTGTACTAATAATAATTAATAATCTTAATTTTCAACAACTAAAATCGTGTACTTTAATTTTTTTTTATAAGTTAGTAGGTAGTTTGGTTCTGGACTATTAATTCTAATGCTAAAACATAACAATAATTTTGTGATAAATAGGCTAATCTGAATGAGGCTTTATGATCTTAAAAAATAAACTGCCATAATTGTTTGTTTACAAATATGAAATATAATCATTTTACTTAACTAAATTTAAAATAATGAATATAAAATACCAATTTCTAAATAAGTATTTCAGAATTTACAAAATTATTTAGAAAATAATTAGGAAATTATACAGGATATAAGTTTTCATCATTTTCTCTAAATTGAAAATTTTTAAAAAAATTCCATCTATATACCGCAAAGTATTTTAGCTCGTAGCGTTCCTCGAAAATATTCCTGCTGGCAATCGTCATTTATTTCCGATGCTTCGTGCAGGAAACAAAGAAGATGAGAGATAAGTCAACGATGAACATTGAAAATATATATTTTGAGTGTCAAAACAGGCATGCGTACTAGATCTCTTATCTTTCGTGGTGATATTTGAAGGTTGAAGTTCTCTAGTCATTTATTCGAATTTATCCATTTCACTACATGTTGAATCTATTTTTTTCTCTCCTTTTTTTTGCCTTGTGTTCGTATGGTTGAAATTCGATTTTTGTGACTGCTGCTTTGTGACTGCTGCTTTGTGACTGTGCCGTAATTCAATGCGACTCGTCTAGACGTTACGTTATAGAATTACGGTGATTTTATTCCTTGACCTGTCAGCAAATTTTCGTCTAACTTCTTCGATTTCAAATTTTTTACGTTCTACAAGAATTTATAAGATAACATAGTAAAAAATATTTCAGAACTCATTATATTAAAATAATAACACTTTAGTTTGTAGTTCTGTATTAATTTTTATTAATAATCGATGTTTCGACCTACTTAACATACAACCTTTTTTTCTGATGGAAGATGTATTAACATCGATTATTAATAACAATTAATGCAGAACTACAACCTAAAGCCGTTTTATTTTTCTATATAAGATAGTTCAATTTAATGCAATATTTATGTTTTGTATACAATTTTTTATAATATAATAAAATGAAAAAATATTTTAAAAAATATAAATTTAAAGATATACAAAAAAAATATAATATAATGAAGCAATTTTAGTTTCGTAATTTTAATTAAAAAGAAAAAGAAGAAAAATGATAAACATTATATACATACATATACAACCATGTCATGTACCTGAAAGGGTGTGGCACAAACTCTTTTTACTGTGCCGAAATTATTTTCCGCCAAACATTTATATCTATGTAGATAAGTATCTTTTGTTTCATTCACATTTATGATACCACTTCTGGTACATGCTTTTCTATTTTTTTATAATGACTATAATTTATGAAAATGAGATTTACTACACGAGCCGTAGGCAAGTGCCATAGATCATTTAAGTGAGCTATAGCCATAGTATGTATCATTTTATGACTATAACTATAGTTTTTCTACAACTATTTGTATAGTAGAAAAAAATCACTTGGTGCAAAATATTTTAAAGCAATTTTAATGTGATATTTGCAAGGTTTTCTATAAACAGCACGGTATTCTAGCAACAACGCTATATTTAAAAAAAGTTGTGATAAAAATCGTGAGATATAATTTGTGCTTAAATGAAAAAAGTTTATGCTACAATCTTCTGGGTAATTATGTATGTATACTTGTATATCTCACAATTGTGAGTTATAAAAAGTATAATATGCACATTGCACATATATTATAAACGTATTACTCAACATGAATAAATAAAATCATTTCTACATCTTTATTTATAAATTTCAAGAGATCAGGAACGAATAACAGCAGGAAGGAAATAATTTCCGACAAGCTTGTCTATTCCTTCAGCATTAGCATTGTATTAGCAAAAAAATACGATGTCATGAAGACAAATCTGTGATGTCCTAGTGCCAGCGGGACAATATTAGAGTCATCTAGATGCGTAGCCACGAATAGGCCTCGGGAGACGACGATTTGCCGAACTCATAAATATCGGTCCGCGCACTACGATGTAACTTTTGCGTCACTTTAATACGCGAAAGAAAAGCCTCTTATCTCCTCACGCTGCTGCTTGCCTTGCTTTACGGTGTTATCTCTTTTGGTTATCGAACCATAAAGCCCAAAACAAATTCAGATGCGAATCATAAATTGAAATGTGGAACAAATTTTTTCGGGGGTTATGAATGATATATTTTTGTTAATATAGTTCGGATTTGGAAATAATATACACTGATAAATGTTTTACACAATGTTTCTGGGGTTTTAAGTTTAATTTTATTAAGATTCGGTTGCACAAAGCATTGTTAAATGCTTTGTAAATTTAATTGCCAACGGACCAATCAATGAGGCGATGTGAAGACGATTGATAATCTAGTTACTATAGTTAACTTATTGATTTGGTTAACAATGGTTCGTGCAACTCGCCCTAAATAAAACAACTAATTCTAAAATAATAACACATTTATTGAACCAATGTGTTCATATTTGTTTTGGCTGAGGAAATAAAATTTGATAAAAAAGATAATTAATTTCATGAAATACATGCACATACACACATTTTTCTTTCTTTTATTAATTAGCTATATTATTTGGCCTAAAAGATATTTAAAATTTTTTTTTGTGCGTATTGTTTTTTTTAAATTATGTGAAGTAATAGTTACAATATTATTTTTGATAAAAAAATTTACTAAAATATAACATAGTATTTCATAATTTTGTATTAAAATATAATTGGTAAATGATTATTTTTTTAATTCTTTATCATACTAAATTTTATTGAAAACTTTCACGTTTTTGTATAGAATTGTTCAGAATTATAGTGGACCAATTAAAAAAAATGGAATGTTGATACATGTAGGTATTTAAAATCTAGTTTCAACTTTAATTTTCAATGTATAGATGGCAATTATTACCTATAGCACTTACACTAATCAAATGGATTTATTAATCTTTACTTTAAAAAAATAAACTTTGTGAATCATATATAATATCTGTAAACCGTAGCAAAGGTTTATCTAAAAAAACATATTTGTTGTCAAATTTTAATTCAATATTTTTTATAACATCAGAAATATTTTAATTTTATTTAGGAAATTGATAGAAATACAAACAATCTTTTTGAAGTAATAGAGAACTAAAGAACCTTGATTAAAACGAAAAAGAAATTTTGTAAACTGTATTATAATAATAAATTGAAAACTGTTTGTCTTCAATTTGTTCAACATTTTCTGGAAAACTTATTTGGTTAGCGTGCAAAATGCAACGGTAAACAAAACGTTTCTACGCGAAAGGAAAACATTTCCAAATCGTCTTGTTTTTATTGCACAGACAATTTGAAAAGTCATACGTCAGATTGTTCTCTCTTTCTCGACCCCGTATAGACAAAAGATGGCGGCTGGTGTCGAACACAGCAAACTAGATTAGGGTCGGTTTTATTTTGTTTTGGTCGGGTGCGTTGTCGCGCATATTGATGTTTTTACAAGTCAACGGAGAAGCAGCACATTCGGAGAAAAGAAGCAACGACGAAGAAAGTCCGTCTTCATTCCGATTTTCCACGATTTGCTGGGAAGAATTTTTACCGGTGGCTATTTTAGGGACACGAGTCTTTGTCGTTGGTAACACTGATTACGGTATCATGTCACGTTCGCCAACCTATCTTGAGGGAATCAAGTTTTTCCCTACTTTCTCGAGGAATTTATAGTTTTACTAATATAACTCAAGTTAAATGATAATCATTTCACACTCCACACTGTAAATAAATATTACTACTATTTTTAATTTGTAAGTTTCTTGTTGAAGAATAATAAAACACTAACGGTAGAAGTAAAAAATATTGACATAATTTTTTTGAGCAACAATACGATTTATATTAAAGAAATATTCAAAAAAGCGAGTTTTGTGTAGCACAATTTATAAGTTGATTGCTAAAATAGATAAAGTTTGCGAATTGATAATAACAAGTAGATTTAAATATTACACAAGGTATGAAAAATGTGACATGTATGGTTAAAGCAAAAAAAATCTATGGATAGGAATGTTTAGCGAAAACTAATTTTTACTTGAATGAAAAGAATTTGTGTCACACTTTTATGAATACATGGCGTGATTCTTTTATATATATATATATATATATATATATATAAAATTAAAAAAATTAACTCATTTTTAAACTTGAATAAATTATTATTATTAAATAATTACTAGGCATTATATATGCACACGTGTTTTGCTGGTTGCCAAACAATGCTAATTGTAAATCAATGTAATTGAATAACAATAATTTTAAATATTTAAAAAAAACTACTTTGAAATCTTACTGATTTAATTACACTATTTTAAACAAAATAATATAGTATTAAATACAATTTAATAAAAACCACATAAATAATATAATGCGACAATTAATTGTTAATAAAGCACATTTTTATGAATAATTAAAAATCTATTTTATCTTGAATGTAAAGTAGAGAAAATATAAATGCTTATTACAGTATTTATTACAACAAATTTATTACTAAAGAAATTAGAATGTAAATATTTGGAAAATTTATTAATTTTGTTTCATGAACATGTACGATATAAATTAATATAATAACAACATTTTCTGAAGCGGCCGATGGAAAAATTTTTGGCAGCCGTAAAAAATGCGAGTTTTCGAGCTTTTCAAGAACGTAGATTATTTTAGGATTTATTACTATGTTTTCTTCTCTCGAACTGACCCAGTCTTAATTCCTTTCAACCCTTGGCCCCTCTGATTTATAATAGCAATTTTTTTTCTTTTTTCATTCGCAAACTCTACCAAATGTGGAAAGATTCGAGACTTTTGCGTAAAATTTATTTTCAAATAAACGATAAATTTTTATTTGTGCACAACTTTTATACACATTTCAAGTTTTATTATTAAGTTCACTTGACTTGTAATTTATTTTAAAAAATCATATCAGTTTTAATATAATTATTAATGTTTCTATCACGTTTATACTTTCAATAAGTGTTTCTACTTCAACATAACAAAAATGTTTTTATTAATTAAATATTTTACGATATTATAATTAGTTCAAGTATATGAAATAAATATTTATATTTGTATGAAATAATAAATATAAAAATATTTATAATTAATTATTTAATTGTTTAAATAAATGGAAATAGAAATACATTATGTTGAATTATAAATTGTTATCAAAACTTTCTTTCACTATTGATCCGAACTTTATTCGCTCATGCGCAGATGTTTCTAATGCGTTGTTCTTGGCTTGGCACGCCGTATAACCTTTATTTATTTTAAGTAATCAAAATGACATATAATTCATAATTTAATATAAATACAGATTACAATATTAAAATAGACTTATATATTGTCAACAGGTGAGATAATTACAAATAATTAAGTAGTTTTTGTTTTATATATACGATGTTTAACAAATATAACCTTTGAATTTACGGATTGCAGATAGAAAATAATATAATATTTTGCAGACTGCTAATAAAACTCGATCCAAAATGGCTCATATGTCACAAACACATTATCTACAGCTTGTCGAACGATGTTGGCGTGCTCAAGAAGGTCCAACGGTTGCCAATTTATTGTCATTAAGACATGATCATGTTCTGAGCGTACATCTTCAAATACAAAAACCAGATTCGATGGTCGAACGATTTATTGAACCACCGATAGATGAAATCGTAATCAGTCACTTAAAATGTCTGTATTATATAAACGTAAAGGATTATTTAGAAGCGTATCAACATCAAAGCAATTTGGTTCAAAGTTTGACAAAAATTATTCAGTCGCAGAAAGAAGAAAATTGGTCTTTACCGGTTATGTACAGTGTGTGTTTGGATTTGAGACTTTTAGCACAAAAAGCGGAAAAAGAACGTGTTGGAAATTCGGAAAATCCCGGTGAAATTTTAGAAAAAGCCGCTGAATGCCTAATGGGTTGTTTTCGGGTTTGTGCCGCAGACAATCGAAGTTCGGAAGAAGATACGAAACGAATCGGAATGTTAAACTTAGTGAATCAGTTGTTTAAAGTGTATTTTCGTATAAATAAGTTGCATTTATGTAAGCCGTTAATTCGTGCGATTGAATCTAGTGCGTTCAAAGACAGTTTTTCGTTGGGCCAACAGATAACCTATAAATATTTTGTGGGACGTAAAGCAATGTTTGATAGTGATTATAAATCAGCGGATGAATATTTAACGTTTGCTTTTGAAAACTGTCACAAATTGAGCAAGAAAAATAAACGTTTGATTTTAATTTATTTGGTACCCGTCAAAATTTTATTAGGTTATATTCCGAGTCGCAGTGTTTTAGAAAAATATGATGTTATTCAATTTTGGGAATTAGTGCAAGCGGTCGTACAAGGAAATTTATTGTTATTAGATCAAGTTATCGAAAAATACGAGACATTTTTTATTAAATGCGGTATTTATTTAATAGTTGAAAAATTAAAAATCGTTGCATATAGAAATTTGTTTCGTAAAGTGTATTTAATTTTAAATACTCATCAAATTCCCGTCGACGCGTTACAAACTGCTTTGCATTTAATGGGTCAGACTGATGTTGATTTGGATGAAACACAATGCATTGTAGCCAATTTAATTTACGAAGGAAAAATTAAAGGCTATATTTCGCATCAGCATCGCAAAGTTGTTGTTAGCAAACAGAATCCGTTTCCATCTTTAATTAGTTTAACATAAGAATGTTTTTGTATAATACTGTATTATTTTTTAACTTTGAAATAAAATATTTTATATCTGTACATGTCTTGAATTAATTTGTAAATATTTTATACCTATTCCAAATATTTTTATTTTTGAATAACCATAAATGGTTTTTGAAACAAAATTAAAATAGTGTTATAAATTTTTTTTTTTGTTATAATTTATTATTTTCTTGTTAATAAAAATTTTAAAGTATTGTTCATTTGTCTTTTGAATTTTAAAAATATGAACTTTTCTAGTATAAATTTTTAATGAAAGTAAATATATTTAATAAATGAGTAGGTTTTGTTTGTTGTAAACTGTTTCGTTAAATAAAACTGAGTTATATAATGAAACTTTTTATTAATGAAATTAATAATTATAGTTTAGTTTAATGTAAAGTAACGTGAGTCTCGCGGAATTTTCTCATTTTCAAAATATTTTTTTTGTTCCTGTGAAATAATACATTCATTATACATATATACGCATTTATTGATAGTTAATGTTATTAATTACTCATGTCCGTGAATTTATTTGACCAATAAAATTATTATTATTTATTTTAGTTTATTTTTCAATAGTTGAATTTAAATTTAAAAATCTTTGTAATGTCAATCAATTGCTGTTTACATAAATAAAATAAATATAAATTAAACATGAAATTAAATGCGTAAGAGTATTGTTGGTTGCCTAATTCATTTAGAAGTTAATGATCAAAACATGATCTCTTTTTATTAGTAAACAGAAATCAACTGAATGCGGGGTTCTCGAAAATTTTTATTCAGGAGCTTCAAGCAAGTTTACTCCGCCACTGATTTCTGAGTATCATATATGTACACATTTAATGAATAAAATATTATTTAAAAGTAAACAAGTATGTTACTGATTGAAATATTGATGTACTTTCAGTATTCTACAATGGTTGTCTACAAATTTATTAGTTCAAGTTTTAATACATCGTATATAAAAAATAAAAATGGTATTTTTTCATCAAATTATACTCAAAAATTTCGTATAAACATAAATTTCGCATTGATTAAAAGCTATAACTTTTTATGTTATGCTGTGTTATAAAAAGTTTTAATCTCAAAAATTTCATACACTTAAATGTATAAGTAGAGGTTGATTTTATACTTTAGACGTTCAATAAAAATTTTATCTTTTGTTTTCAAAAAAATGAAAATAAACTAAATTTTAGTGGTTTACATTCTATGCTTTTAATTAAGATTATATGCAGATAACTAATGTTCAGTTTTTATCAACTTTCAATAGAAAATAGTGCTTCGATATTTATTATTAAATTTTAAATTAATTATTTTAATTAAAAAATGTAATGATTTAAAGTATGAATGACACCAAATAAATCTGTTACTAAAATAATCTGCAGATTATATGGAACAACAATGGAATATACATATATTATGTTTATATGTAAAATGTAATAAAATATATGCTTTTGGTATATATAAATCATAAAATAACGAAAAATTTACATATTTATTCCAGCGATTATTCTTGTGAAAAGTACCATATTTGAAATAATAATTACATAGTTTTAATTAATATAAATATATAAAATCAATATTGTTCGAAATTTATGTGTTTGTAACGTATAATAAATAATTAGTTGGTTTTTGTTTATTGAGTTTTTGTATCTACAGTTAACAAAAATATTTCAGGAGGAGCCATAATGGCTGGTACCAAGTTCGGTTTTTGAGTGTTAGTTCAATTCTTTAGTCCTGGTTTTATGACATTTCCATTGCCTTGAAACCGGTATTAGTTAAGACTAATTTTAAAACCGAGCTAAATATTTTAAATATATTAACGACCGATTTTATATAAATACTTTAATTAAAGTCATGTTTATGTCGACAAAAAGAATATTATTTTATTGACGGTAATAATAAGTATGTCAATGGAAATTTGAAATTCAACAAAAAAATTGTAGTTTTATTAGTAGAATTAATAATTATTTAAAATCGATGTTTATTTATCGATTAAAAGTCGAATATAGTTAAAGTTTTTATAATGAAATCTGCCTTAAATCATACGAAGGATAAACACGTTGCTATAAAGCTCCATTCGGACTGAAGTTTTAGTTTTACGCACAAGTACAATAATTTGACCAATCCAAACACTTGACACATTTTTAGCTTTATCACCAAGTGGTTGAATTGTGTATAAAACTAAAACGGCAGACTGAATAAGATTTAAAACTTAAACAGTATTTCCATGTCGTTTTAAATTAATTATATAAAATATATTTTACTGATTTTTACATAATAATTGACAAGAGACTTCAAAACAAAAATAATAATTTAATATGAAAATTTGAAAAGAGATTTGATGTAAAAAGGTTTTTTTGATTATGAAATATCTTCTGAAGTATATATAAGCCAAATGAATGAAGCAGATATAAATGTAGTACAAATGTAAATATTAGAATACACCATTTTAGATTTTTTTTAAGCAAAACAACTTAATACTTTTTTATTGTAATATTTTAAATAATTTATTTTCAATTTTGAAACCAGAAATTTCTTTATCCTGTTTCCATATTGTGTTGTGCTATCTTTCGAGTATTAGGTACACTCGTATTAAACAGGATGAAATTTTCTTCTCATGAAGAGCAGGCGAAAAAAAAACATCAGAAAGGAATTTCCAGTACAAAAGCTTTTGCAAAATTTCTGAATCGTATTAAAGCTGGATTTTGTGTGCAGTGCGGTTGCGGGCAAACAATCGTTTACTTCTTGGGGTGAGGTTGGACGGGGTGCGTCTTATTCTTCTTATCAGTCGAACGCTTTCATTACCTCACGTTCGGACCGTTTCGGCAGGGGGCCGTTCAGCAGGACCGTCCTGCTATTAAGATAACGCCGGTAGATGGCAGATAAGTCGTGTAGACACCTTTGTCATAACATTGCAAACTTTGGGAAACGGTGACAGCAGCGTTTGCGCTTCTAATCGCGTTCCATTACCATACTGCTTTATTAATGATTCCTGCTTTTTGTTTGATTTGCAGGAAAGCTGAAGACTCGATTTTCAGTTGTTGATTAAATGGAAATACTGTTTCGATTTTGGTAATTGTATTGTTTTCGCGTCAATCGCTGAAATGTGACGGTGAATAATTTTAGTTTTTATTTAAATAATTTTTACTGAATACATAAAATTATAGAAATAAAAGTAGTACACAGAACAACAAAACTGTACATACATACACAATCACGCCATGTACCCAAAAGGGTGTGGCATAAATTCTATATACTATGACGAAATTATTTTCCTCCAAACATTTCATCCAGACAAGTAACTAATTGCTTTATCCAAATTTATGATACCTGTCATAAAAATAATATACATTAGGAAATTGCACTCTATTATAACGACAATGTTAACTTATCAGATATTTCAAATGCAATTTTGCTTTTAGTCACAAACTGAAGTGTAATGATCTTACAAGATTCTGATTGGTTAATAGTGTTGAGTAATAATGAAAACTTATTTTTGTAAATTTACGAAATACTTTAACGCTTATAAATTATATAAAATATCAGTTTAGGCTTTTAGAAGAGCAAAGAAGTAAGCACCAATATAATAAACTTTGAGTATATTTATTGAAATAAGTTATTCAAAATAAATATTAGTACATACTTACTATAATAATACACAGATTTGCTAACTGTTATACATGTATTATTATACGATACATTTTTAATGCGATTTTATTTTGAAACTTTGCTTTTCGCACTTATTAAGAAAATATAGAATCGGAAATATGACTTTTATGTGTGTTTGTTTTTAATTTTAGTTAAACAAATAACTTAAAGAACAAACAAAATCAAATTCACATATTGTTAAAAATCAAATCAAATATTTTATTTTGAAACAAAATAATGTAAACAAATTTATCACAACATTTTTACAGTTTACAATCGCTCTATAATAATCAAAAGAACCCAGACTAATTCTAACAGGAAAATTCTCAAACGAAACGCAGAAAAATAAGAAAATATCCAAAGAAGGGAGTCGGAAAAAAATGTATAAATAATTCTTCATTTGGTAACACAAAGATTTCTTATGACTATAAGCGTAAACCACAAGCAAAATTATTCCCTGCTCTTATTGCAAGCGAACTCATGTATTTTTAAGACACTTTTCGCACGCTGAATTTTCTCCTGCTGTTAAACGCATGCGCAATAGCTTTTTTTTCACCCTCTTGTACTACCATGCCATCTAGATTTTCAACTGGTGAAAAGCGTTCAGTACTGTTCCCGCGCTGACGCTTCGAACATCTCAACACTATAGTGACTTTTACGAAAATATTTAATGACTTAAAAAAAAACTACTGACAGTGATTTGTATAATAATAAACAAATATTATGGTGAACATCTCTCAGTTTTTTTTACATTTGTGTCTGTGTGTCAGTGTCGTGTTGTAAATTATCACAAATAATATAACCTAAATGTTTGTGTTAAATTTGGTGCTACATATGTGATACTTTTATTCCAAGTTTTATCTGATTATTATCAGTGTAATCCGTGGATTATTCGATATTTGGTGAGTTGTCAGTTTTGTATTTTGATTATTTACGATGACAGTATACGATTCGTTGATTTAATCGAAAAAAACAAAATGGAATTTTCATGTTCTACTAATTGACAACTGTGTAAGAATTTAATATTGACTGTAAGCAGGTACAGACAAAAAAATCAGAATGATCCAATATTTTAGAATAAAGCAGAGATAAGATTAAATATTTCATTAATTTTATAGCGTAGAGAAATGAAAATATATTTAATAAACTTTTAATTAAAATTGCTTTTTGTTAATTAAGTTTTTATTGTATTTAAGTTTATTTATCGTAATTATGATAAGTAATTCTTATACATTTAGATATAGGTATTTTAAAATAATAATTTAAGAATAATTTTTTAAAATGAACTAATTAATGTAATATAATAAAATATTTTAAGTTATAATATAAATATTGTTGTTTACCGATATATAATTTTATTTTGTTATTGTAAAACATGTTTAGCCATAAAAATATATTGATAAATAGGTGGAATTTTATACTGTAAATAAAAATTATGCATTTGACGAGGATTTTGAAAACCAATTTATGAGGCAGATTATAAACAAATATATGAAATATATTTGTAACTATAATATATTAACAAATATTTTATAACAAATATGCAAGTAAAAAAATTGTTCGTGATTTTTACGAACACTGAGATATTAAAACAATATTTTTTTGATATAATTTTATTAAGATTATTAAAATATGTTTATTTTAAGTTAAATAAATACAATAAAAACTTTGATAAAGCTATTTTGTTAGTCGTTAACGCTTAAAGAGGTAGATGAGTTTCCTATTTTAGATAAATTATGAGTTTATATAATGGGCCGATACAAGTGCTTGCGAGGATAATATTGTAAATTATAATTGTTGAATATTCATGATACATGAATGAAATGAATTCATTTAACTGTCCTTCTACTAAATTAATTGCGATTATTTGTTAATGAACTGTTAATTAAATTTATAGTGTTTGAATCATAAATTCATACCAGACATTTTGTTTACACACACACATTTTGTGAGAATATTTTGAATATTAACTGAAAAATAATGATGAATAGTAATAATGTTATATTCAAGTTAGATGAGAAATTTAATAATAAATGTACGTGAAGTTTTTAACATTTAATTATATTCAAAAGTAATATATGTATGTAGGAATGTATATATGAAGATACAAAGCTATATAGAATACATATATGAGTATCAGTTGATTTAACATGCATGATATGAGAGATATTTGTATGAAGATTTAACCAGTACATGAATATTTTATTTAAAAATAATGGAATATGAAATAACAGAACGGAATGTATACCACGAATAAATTATTTCAATATTTTTATATATATATATATATATATATATATATATATATATATATAATTTAACATATTTTGGATACAAATTCAGCTTTGGTATGTGTGTACAATTTTTCGATTTTAACTCGGATTTTTTTTTCGTGAGTATAAATTTGTAATTTGAGAATAAACAAAAAGTCGATTCTATATGTATTTTTTTGAAAACATTAAAACAATTTTTTATATTTGTATATAGGAACAGAATTATATTACAAACAACTTTTTTAATAACATTTTTCTAAATGTTCTAATAAGTAATTTTTATTTATGTATTTAGTTGAAGCTGTGTTACAATAAACATGTAATAAAAGTTCCAAAATATTAAGTTATTTGATGTCAATAAAGTTAGCACTTCCACTTCGTCCAAAATTGAAATTTTTTGGCCCATAATTTTAGACTAATTTTAGACAATTTTGGACCATTAATATCAAATTTTGGACCAAAAATATTAAAATGAGCAGTGTACGGTGCTAGTTTGAGCTCAAGTTAGTACCCCCTTCCATTAAATTTTTTTTTTGGTCTAAAATTTGATATTTTTGGTCTGAAATTGTCTAAAATTAGTCTAAAATTATGGGCCAAAAATTTTCAATTTCGGATGAAGTGGGAGGGTTAACTTTATTGACATAGTTATTTGTTAAGTTATGTAACTTAGATATCTTTTGTGGGTATAATCTTAGTTGCTATGACTTGGCCGCACTTAGATATTAGTCTAATAATTTATCAAATCTTTTTAATATAAAAAATAATTTTATTTGTTAAATTTAGACATCGACTAATAGCTTTTGTTTTTGAGTGTTTTAGTTTACTTGGTTAGTCCTGGTTTTATGACAGTTACACGTTATTTTAAAACCAGTTTTAGTTAAAATCAATTTTAAAACACAGGTCGATAATATTTATATAATAATAATTAAAATATTAAATTACTTTGTTTTAGTTTCAATAATTTCTAGAAAAAACATTACAATTATTAAGAAAATAAAAGTAATATTAAAAAAGTAAATTTCTATTAGAAAAAATCTCAAAAACAAATAAAGCAAATAAGGGTACATCACGTATTAAAAACATTTTTTTTATTAAACCACACCATGTGGGAACGAAACCAGAAAAAATAACATCTTATTCTGGTTAAAACATATAACTTAACTCCCGTTGGCATCACATGGCGGTTACACGCAAAAGCATCTTTCAGTATTTCAGTCTTTCAGCGATGGATACAATACAACTGAAAATACATACACATACGTACGCATCTTTAGCAGGGACACGAATCGCTCGTATCACAGATACAAACTGGGGCCTACTCGTGAGTTTTTGAACCATTGGGTCACGAATCAAGCATTGCGTATGCGGTTGAGCACGTTTTCCTGGGCACAATGTGCCAGCAAGCCAGCCCACCGTAAATCATTTGTTTCGGGGGGCCGTTGAGACACACACACACACACACACACACACACACACACACACACACGCGACAGCAGTGCCGCGTGGCTTTCGGTGGCAAAGTAGCGAAATAGATTTTGCAAAGTCAAATGGGAGGGGGTGGGAGGTGTGCTTTTTGATGCTTGACTTACAGTGATATAGGTTAGTTGGGAAATAGAATGTTTTCCTGAAATACTGAAACAGGAATGATGAAAGACTGGAAATTGTATTCATATTTGTTTGTTTTTATAGTATATTTGGTACTAAAATAAAAATTAGTATTGTAGTATTAATATTATATTTTATTAATACGAGTTTTTAATATTAAGTAAAAATATTTAGCAGAGTTAGTAGTAGAGTGCATTAGCATACTTTTTCTCCAAATTACTCTACTCTACTAATTTTGGTAGAAAAACTGTTTACACAAAGCTAGTAGTAGTAGTAGCTAGTATTTTTGTACGTATTAATATCAAATATTGATGAACGATGGAAATTATTTGACAATCTCAACAACAACTTCCGTTTAGAAATTTAAAAAATTGTCTCATGTTTTACATCTTACTACTCTACCATTATTCTACTCTACTTGAATTATTCTGTTTACATTAGTAGTATGCCGGTAAAATAGAGTAAGTATTGTGGTTGGGTATTGGCTATTCTACCCGCTACTATCTTTAGTACTCGTCTTTCGCTATTCCACAATATTTATATTGTACTAGTAATGGATTAGTACGTATTCTACCATCATATTCTATTAATAACTTTACTAATGTAAACTACGCTTTAGAGAGCATGTTTGAAAAACAACGATTTTAGATAGTGTCGATCAAGTTTGTAATTACGGGTGACAAATTTCAAAATCTGTCAATAGGTGTCACTTAAAACATTCCAAATTAAAAATGATATATTTTTGATTGCAGAAGAAAATATTGAAAAAAATGAGAACGATATTTGTTTATTTTATATAAGTTATAAATTTAACGAGACGAAACCATTTCTTTACATTTTATACACTAAATTGTACAAATTTTAAATATAATTGGGATTTTTCCTTGATTTTATGAATTTTATACGGAATTTTTAAGATTGTATAGGGATTTTACTCGAGATTTTTTATTATTTTTAAGAGAATCTTTAATTGGTTTAACATGATTTTAAAGGATTTTAATTAATTTTGTACAAGAGATTGTACAAATGATTGTTTCCTCGAAATTTACAAATTAGAATTTTTTTTTATAAATTTTTTGTCAATATATTTTGATTAATTACAATTTTGTACAATTTTGTAATTTTGTACTCAACAGTTTGTAACTAATTACAAAATTACATTTGAAATATCTTATGTACTATATAAAAAAATCAGTATAAATTTACATTGACAATCAGTAATATTACTATATTTTTGTTGTAATTTTATAGATTTTTTTTAAAATGCACTAATAATTTATGAAATTACAATGAAAAATACAGTAAAAATTATCATTGTAAATTTACACTGATTTTTTTACAGTTTTCGTATTATAATTTTTTTGAAATATTATTCGTCATATCAAAAAGTGTGATTTCATATTATATAGTCGTAGAAAAAGTGTAGTATTCTATTTGTATATTCACAAGTCATGGGCGAGTTTTGCATTTCATTCAAATGCTCGTTGAATAATATACTGATTATCATTGCATTATTTATTACTTTGGTAAGTAAAACTTCAAAAGTACAAATTAAGTTTTTGCTGAAAACGCATTTTAAATCTAGATTTAAATCGAGGCAATTAAGAAATGAACTTCTAGATTCTAAATCACCGTTTTTCGTAGACAAAAACTTTAAATAAAAATCACCGATCTTAGAATCCATCGATACAATGGCAAAACAAAACAGTATCGAGTACGAAATAAAAACATTTAAGCGGAGTAAAGTCAACGGAGGCAAAAATGTCCTGATCTGTTAACTAAAAACATGCTATAAATCAAGTGCGCCATGAAAGAAGACGAAAATCTTTCAATTTCTTTAAGTAGTTCTTCTGCTTGCGATACGTTTCCATATGCATGACAGACTAAGTGAATCCCTGTAAGTGAATTCGGGAATCCTGTCTTCAATGACAGCCAATCAAAACATGGGCGATAGCCGGGGCCCATGTATGCTGCCATTATACTTTTTAATGGCGTCGCCTTTTTAAATCCATTCGAATTTGAATCCGAGAAGCGTTATCAGGAACTCAGGTTCGTTCACATTAATCTTGCTGGCTATGTATATGCGTGCGTGAAAAAAAATCTTCTTTTTAATTTCAACACGTCGTAAATATGATGAATGAATTTTCGATAGACGTTTACCAACATTTTTTTAAACGTACAGTTTGAAAGTTGAGTTCATATTTGGATTAAATTTCGGTTTGATTATGGTGGACATGTATTGATAAATCTAGGACAGTTGTAGGAATTTTCAATCATGCAGATACCTGCTGAGCGGTTTATCTATTGGATGAGATTTCAGTTTGAAATTGAGAAAAAGAACATACAAAATTTTGGAATTTACTAAGTGTGATAAATTGTCTATAACCTAGAAATGACATTTACAAATTGGATGCAGTCAGGATATTATTTTTGTTATGTATTTTAGATTGTTTTTGCTTTAAAAATTTGAATTATTTTACTTATAAAAGTTAAATTAAAATAAAAATTTTTAGGCTGAATTGAAGGCAAAGATTTAAATAAAAGTTGACTTAATTTATAAATTTTTTAATCTAGTTACTTGTATTTTGTTATCTAGTAACTTGTTTCTAGATTTAGTTTTTTTATTATTTGTCATTTACATATTTTTCCTGATGATATACGTAGAGTATGTCGAAACGTCGAATTTAAATTATAAATTATATAGAATTTAATTCTGAAGCTTTTTTGTTTTAACATGAGAGTTCTGAAAGATTTTTTTAACTATATTAATAAAATACAAGTAACTAGGATTACAAAATTTTATAATTTATTAATTAAAGGAGGCCAGGTTTTATGTAAATCAGTGTTTTCACACTAATTGATGTTATATTTTTCTTTGTAAATTTCTCTTGTTCCTCTTATCAATATTGTTGGCAATTATTTTATTATCTTCAAATTTTACGTCACGAATAATTTCTAACGCATAGTGTACGATGGCAGATTTATCTGGATTGTTTTAGACGTATTGACTTCTTATGTTCTGACAATCTAGTAGAAACAGTTCAACATAAACTTTAAAATATTATGTTGTTGATATGTGAGGGAGAAAAATTTTGGAGAAATAGATCTTTTGAGTCTATTAAATTCAGATTGTATTAATTTACGAGTTATTTATTTTAGGATTGTCAATGATTGTGTAATTACAATTTGAAAAAGTTGTGATTGATAAAAATTCAAAGTTAGGAAATCATAACTGTGTGTGTTATACGAGTAGACGCAGTATAACGTAATAGAATGCATATGCATATGTATTATAAAATGTATTATTCAACAGAAGTAGAAAAATAAATCAAAATAAATACATTACATATTAACAAAGTTTATACGTTTATTTAATTTTTAATTTTAAAACTTTTGCAACACTGATATTTGTATAATGTATATACAATATAAATATCTAAACAAATTTTGTCATTATTTATTGTATAAATGTATATTTATAATTTCTAAAAATTAATTATATTTAAATGTATTTAAATTTTAAATTATTGTTTGCATCATAATTATAACAAAATAGCTATTTGCGAAATATATTTGTATTTCTGGTTTAAATCATTTACATATAAAATTGGAACTAATTGGGCATAAAATATAAAATCAATTATTTTTAATAAACAAATATTTACTTTTAATATATAATTCGTATCATTTCTGTTATTTGTATTATTAATTAAATAAAAAACAGAGACAACATAATATTTTACCGAATGACGACAAAGTTTTGAAAAGAATGTAATATCATGTGTATTAAACAAATGAGTTTGTTAACATGTAATAAATTTCAAATTTTTAAAAAATCAACGCAATTATATTATTAAACTGTCATTTAATTAGATTTATTGTCTGAACATTGCTTTATGCTAGAGAAATATAATAATTTTTAATGTACAAACTGGCAATAAGCCAGTGACAGAATTTTTCGAAAAATCTGCAATGAAACTAAAACAAATTTTTTCCGTGCCAAATATGTACATGGTTATCGACATTTAAATTTATGGTATTACATATAAATATAATATATATATATATATATATATATATATATATATATATATATAATATATATAATAAAGTCGTATATTAATTATACAGAACTTAAACATTAAGCTTTTTCATTATAATGTAATGAGTTTTGGAAGATTCTTTACTATGTTATTGTATTTGTATAAACATGTAATTAAAATAAAAGCTATTTTTATTCATTTGTTATATATAGAATCACGTTTCCAAATCAACTTAATATATCAAATAAAAGAAAGTTATATAAAATGAACGTGAATTATTATTTTGTAATAATATTCTATTAATTTTTTTTATTGAATAGCGACTCCACCAACATGTGCTATACGCATCCACCAATAGTTATAAATTATACACACAAAAAATATCTATTTATTAAATTTGAATAAGATGATTAAATTTTAGATAATTTGTCTAATTAGATGATATTTTCAATAATATTTTATCTACGTACAAATTAGTTGAAATTTAATTGTTATTTAAAATCAGGTTTAGGTAAATAGTCAAAAACTACAGGATAAAATAACGAATAAAATTAGATAAACATGTAACAAATTAATTTTTTTTAAAATTACATTAGATGAATATACCAAACGTAATAATCTATAAGTTCAATTTAAATTGTTGTTGGTACTGCGTGAAACATTTTTATAATGTATAAACAAATTGAAAAAGTACATTTTAGTGTATATGTCATTTGTATAATTTAATATTGGTTTATACATAAGAATATCACTTTTCTATTTTTGGATTTTTTAAGTTTTGAATTTTTATAGTTAATTGTATCACAATCACGCCATGTACCCAAAAGGGTGTGGCACAAACTCTTTTCATCATTCCGAAATCAGTCACCTCCAAACATTCCTATCCAAACAAGCAACTTTCGCTTCATCCACATTCATAATTCCTCTCATACATGCTCTTCTATTCCTACTACTTGGAAACTTTCGCTCACGCAAAACACTCTCAATCAAACCACTCCAGCTACTCATCGGACGTCCACGCAAACGAATACCATCAAAATCATTCAAATATATCTTTTTAACCAAACGTTATTATTATTATCTTATATGATTAGAAGGCTGAAAAAATCATCTATTTTTGTTTTAACAAATAAAACAACTAGATTATTAGAAAAAATATTCAATGATTTCTGTTTGTGTATGTTTTTTATTTTATTTATATTTTAGTGTATAAATAAATAATAAATATGGTGAAACAATTTAAAATATTTGTGTATGTTATGTAAATCACAAACTATAACTTCCTAGCCAACACGATTAAATACGATATACTATTACAAATCTAATTTGTAAGATTAAATAACGTGGGGTGACGCGGGTATATGGTAGGGTGGGGGGTGAGGTGGTTTAGGAGGGGCAAGCAAACAAGCTCACACATTATATTGCAAACACACATTGTGCTATGTTTTAATTCAATTAGTATTTTCGTCTACCATAATCGCATTAAGATACTAAACATATGTGTCACACAACTGACAACTTCATGTTTGTCGAGTTTTGCTGATGCGTCGTGTAATTATTTCTAATTATTCTAATGAAAATACTGGGTGGGATGCTGAGCGTTCGCGTTATGTTTTTGCATTGTGATGACACTCGCTTGTTATAGTTACTTTTACGCTAGGTTTTGTGGCTGTTGTTTGTTTTATAATAAAATGCTGTTTTTTTGTATGAAAACATTTTTACGGTTGTTGGTTACTTCATTGCAGGTATTTTAGCATTTGCATGTTTTTGCAATTACGTTTTAATATAGTAAAATATCAAGAATTATTTGAATCCTGCTGGTGGATATTTATTCTAGATAACAAAAAACCGAGACAGTATTTTATTTTATAGGAAATTTGTAAAGTTAAAGTTAAATTAAAACAAAAATTCTGGAATGGTTGGTTTTATAATAAACACTTTAAAGTCAAAATAAAACGGCTTATGGTTGTAATTCTGTATTAATATTTATTGATAATCGATGTATTCACCGTACTCAACGTACATCTTCACCAGGAAAAATGATACAAATGACATTTACAGTAAATAAACAGAACATAGAAATAAGTTACTAAATAAGTAACTGCAACTTAAAGGTGTTTTATTGTAATTTAATAAATTTGAAAGATTTTTTACTATTTTAAAGTTAATTTTAAGTAGACAAAAACATTGTTTTATTGGAAAGAACAAATAATTTTGGAATTAGTTTGAATTAATATAGTAAAAAAATCTTTCAGAACTCATTATATTAAAATAAAAAAGCTGTAAGATTAAGTTCTATATAATTTTTCATTATTGTAAAAATCGATGTTTCGATATATTTTATGTATATCATCATCAGGAGAAATGACATAATTAATAAATTATAAAATTTTGTAATCTAGTTAATACTTATATTTTGTTATCTAATAACTTGTTTCTATATTTTATTTGTTTATTATTTATATTAATTGTATGTATATACTGTTAGAAAAAATGTAAAATTACATAAAACAGTATGTAATTTATTGTTGTTTTTGATTTTTATTAGATTTTAAAACTTGCGTAGAAATGTATTTTTTTTTTTAAATATTCTTTAAATTGTTTTTATTTTATCAATTAAGTAATTTTTAATTTAAAACCGTACTTTTTCTAACAGTATACGTTTAGTATATGAGAACGTCGAATTTTACTATAAAATTAAAGAGAACTTTAACTTGAAGCTTTTTATTTTGTAATTAATTTTACAAAATCCAATTTCTGCATGCATATAGCCAAGATAAGAGCACCAAAATACACGAATTTTTTCAACCAAAAATACATCGTTATTACACCCTATTCGAAATTTGTCCGGAAACGACCCAAGTCTCGCATTTTGCGTCAACAATGGTATGTAATATCACTTCATTAAAAGCACGGGCATGGCGTATAGGAACACGATATCTCCCCCTCTTTCCCTCGTCGACCGGAAGTAATGTTTGTATCCTCCAGTCTTTGCGCATTCCTGCGTTCCAATAACGTAGATTAAGTATGGTCGCTTACCTACAATTAATTCTCAACGAACTACCGGGCGTCGATTTTGCAGTGTAAAGGGTGAATGAGACTGGGTGCTATCATTGTTTTAGTCACAGAACACTGCCTATACGCTTTATAGCCTACACAGTCTAACCTAACCTATAAAAGGATATATTACTGCATTAGGTTATATTGGGCTGAATGAAATGAAAAGCTTTATTTCATGGAGCTTCGGGAGAAATTCAATTCTAGTGTATATGTTACGATTAATATGATAAATTGGTTACTAGAAATAATTACCGGTCATTATGAATTAATCAAAATAATAATTGTAAAAATATACTTTGGTTTAACTTATTGCTAGATAGAATGGTTAACTTTAATTATTTATAATATATAATTAAAATTATTTTTTTTACTACAACCTATCTAGCAATGAGTTGGACCAAAGTGTAATTTTACATTTATCATAATAACCGGTTATTATGTATAGTAGTAGACCATTTCAAAATGAAATAACTTTTAATAAATAAAATAATAAAATTAATTGTATATAATAGAATTTGTTATGTTACTTTATTCGTATATTATCTTATATTATAAAACGAGCAATTTTTGAATATTTATTTAAATTAAAAAAGCTTTAGGATTAAGTTCTATATATATATATATATATATTTGATTTAAAAATTGATGTTTCGATATACTCTACGTATATCATCATCAGGAAAAAATATAGAAAATATAAGCCTTTCTGCTATTGTAAATCATTTATAGTAAAAATACAATATTTTATTGAAATTTTATCAATTGTTTAACTTAACTTTTTACCTAATTATTAAATATTAAATATTCAATTTAAAAATTTTCTTGTTTTTTTTTTATTACAAATATTTATTCAAAGCAAACTTGAACTGTTTGCAAGAAACATTAAATGATACTAAATTTATTGAAAAGCGTAAAAAACAAAGTGCAAATCCCGTATTTCTGCTTTGATTTTAAACCACAAACGAATATTCTTCCGCGAACTTTAACGTTATTAAAGCTTCGAAAACCAAAACCGAAAAACCAAAATCCGAAAAAGCACGCTTTGAATCGTTAAATTATTAACAAGATTTCTCTTTCATAGAACCTCTACTTATTCAATATTTCAGTGTTTCATCTAGTAAAATAAACCACTTAAAATTAATTCAAAAATTTCGTTATGTATGTTTTCATTTCATGTAGCAATTTGCACAGCTTTCATGCCAATTTATAATTAATATGTAATTCTACTACATATGGTATTTATTTGTTCCTTTATTTTCTGTTTATGTATACAGTTGTCATTCCGACAGGGTGATATATTTTCTTATAGGTCACATTGTGTTCGTAAAATTTACTTATATATGCAGTGTACTGTGATTCTAAAACAATAGATATTCTACTTAACATAAGCTTTGTTTCGAATTTACTGAATTTAATTTTGTTTGTATGTTTAGGTTAGGGTTAATAGATGCATATATAACTACAAATTTAGTACTTTAAGAAACAAAGCATTTAGAATTATATATATATATATATATATATATATATATACAAACACGCCATGTACCTAAAATGGTGTGGCATAAATTCTTTCCAATATTTTGAAATCAGTTGCGTCCAGACATCTTTATCCAGACAAGCAACTTTAGCTTATCATACACTAATCTATTTAGTATCTGAATCTTCCTAGTTATACCACATACTCCAAGTAAAAATCTCATTTTCACAGTCATTTTTTTTTATGTTTGCCAAACCGAACATTTACATCAACATAGGCACCAAAACAGCATTGAATTATTAGTAACATAAATGTGTAACTTATTGAAAAATGAACAAAAGAAATTAAATAATTGTTGTTTATTTTTGGACGAAAGTTTATGGCTAAAATTAATATTGTATTAAATTGTGCATAATATTACACGTTTTCAAATTGCACGAAATTTATTTAGTAATGGAATAAAAATCTTGTGAAATTTTTATATGTAACTTTTGATATGATTAAATATAATAAATATGATTTGAATAATTTATTGCCATTCACAAAACGTCAAAATAGTAGATATTTGAATATTTCCAAACTGCTTGTGGATGGGAAAAAGTTTTTTTTCCAAACCACACAGAAAGTTTTTTTCTTCTTCTTCTGGAACACACCTCCTACGCTCTTCGTAAATCTAAAAATCGTTCATACGTGAAATTAACGAGAATTTCAGACCAGTCGAAACTCGAAAAGCATCAGTAAATTGACTAGATTACCATCGCCCAGAAAATAAAAAATGCAAAAAGTTTTTACAATTTTCTTCAAATAATTTTATTATTCAATACGAAAACCGTAATTGATTCAATGAAAACATTTTCGTTATTAATTTTCTATTTGTGTAAACTTATCGTAACTTTGAATTTAGACGAATTTATTTGAATTTATTTATTAAAAAAATTTATTTTATATTTTGTGACAGATAATAATAATTATATACGTTTGCATGGGACGTCCAATGAGTAGATGGAGTGATATGATTGAGAATGTTTTACGTGAGCGAAAGTTTCCAAATAGTAGGAATAGAAGAGCATGTATGATATAGGTTAGATGAATGTGGATGAAGCTAGAGTTGCATGTTTGGATAGAAATGTTTCGAGAAAACTAATTTTGCGATAGTTGAAAAATTTTGTGCCGCACCCTTTTTTGGATACATGGCGTAATTGTGTATACATGTATTATGTTTGTTACATCGAAATTTTAAACTAAAGTCTTAAAGTTCAAGTATTATAATAATAATAATCATTTATTGCCTTACAGAGGACCAATTACAAGGCCTAGATATAAATAACATAAATATACATATATAATAAAATGTAATGATGTAAATATAATAAAGTTCTAAACTAATTGTATGAAGCATAATGGTAATTACATGCTAAATTCATATTGCGTATTCTTCAGACAGTTCTAAACTAATTTCAAATTGACTTTATGTTAGGTTGGAGCAAACTTATTATTAATATTAAGAGTATGGTCGGGATTGAATCTATCTGTTGATAAATGTCTGTTTTGTTTTAAATTTTATTATTTGACTTGCAGATTTTAGAATTTTTTGAATAAACATTTGAAGCTAAATTATGATTAGAATAAATACTTTTTAAGAAATTGTGAAACATATATGAAATAAAATTTTAGATTTACAACGACTTGATTTCTCTTGAAATTGTTTACATGTAAATAGATATTTTTATTTGATTTCCGTAACACATGTAAAAGTGGGAAAGCAGACAGTAAACAACTTTTAATATAAAGTATAATTTACTTAGGTAACAAGGGATGTTATGAAAACAGCTTGTGCGTAACTAACTAAAATGTTACACAGAACAATATTGATATAAACTACGACAGCAGTTATAGCAGCTTATTATGAATAAAATTATTAATGCGACATTATATAAACAAAACTTTAGCTGGAAGCGATAAATCAAACTTAATTTTGCTTCTGATTTCTGACTAGCTCATAATTTATTACATCTACGCTAATAACGCAACTAATATATTTACTAAACACCTTCAGTTCAATTAAAACTACAATACAATTGATTAATAGAATTTGTTTACTATTTAATTAAAGACTGCCGGCTTGTATGTGTCTGACACCGTTCGGGCCCGGGTTCGGATCCTGTTTGGTGCATAGATATTTATGATACATTTGTATCGTCTAAAATGCACTTTAAAGGTAAATATAAACATTTTTTTCTGAATAAAAACCTTAGCATAGTTACGACCAATATGTGTTAATAACAGACATAATTAATGATTAATAATAATTTGCAGTGTAAAAGTTTCTAAAGAATAAAAATATATTTTTTCTGTTTTACATCCAATTAGTTCATATATCTTCAAGTATTATAATAATAATAACAATCATTTATTGCCTTACAGAGGACCAATTACAAGGCATAGATATAAATAACATAAATATACATATATAATAAAATATAATGATGTAAATATAATATATATATAATATATAAAGTAAATATAAAACAAAATCATTCAAGTAACAAAAATATTAGCTACCGCTGAGACAGGAATGTGAAATATATCACAATCCTTGGACACCGTGTTATAACAATTACAAATAATAAATACAGGCGACTTTAAGATGTAATTTGTCGTAGCAGATGAAAGAAAAAGTTTTATCGGTACGTGATGAACTTCTAGGAATATAAAAATTTAATTTGCTCAACAAGTACTCTGATGAAATAAAGTCATGCAATAATTTGTACAAAAATGACAACGCAAAAATATCACTTCTAATTGCTAAAGATTGAATTTGAAAATTAAGTAATAGGGCAATATTCGAAGTAACCCTATCAGGATAAACATTATGAGTTTTAAACCACAAAAATTTTCTTTGAATTTTCCCAATTACATATTAAATACATACATATACAATCACACTACGAACTCAAAGAGTATGGTACAAAAAATAATTTATATGTATTGAAAATATATAATCATATATACTATGTTAAAATTCCGTATTAGTTTTATTAAAATTTGTCGTTGCAGTTCACTAAAGCCTTTATATTTCATAAAATAAGTTCGGAAAACATTTTTACTTTGTTAAAAGATATTTTATTTAAATATCAATTGCAAATTATATTATTTAATCCAAAGCGATAACATAAATTATTTTATTTTCAAATTAGTTAATAAATATTAAATAAAAAATGCTAAATCACATTAACGTGAATAATAAATAATAATTTAACTGATACAATTAAATACATAATTAATTAAATTATTAACAGCAATTTAATTTTAGCAAAATACAGGTAAATTATTTTTAGTGATAGAGATGCATATCAAATATTATTATGTGTATCATATATAGAAAATTAATTTCAAATGACTGAATTATCGTATTGAGCATTGATTATCATGTTACAAATAAATGAGTTTAATTCAATTCCTTAATCATTTTGTTTAATTATCAAAACTAATAGCTATTTTGTTATAGTTATATAGAGTAAAATTATCATAAGCTGCAAGGTACGTTATTAATTTTTACTACTAAATATGTGACTTCACTCAGTGATAAGTTTACATAAACTTTCAATTCGCTTTGCCATTACGCCATTATTCATATCTAATCTTCAATGTATGCTCGTCGCAGACGTTTCGTTATACATTGTAAATGGTATTATCAGTGATTGGTGATTGAATGAGAGTTTCTGCTCTGTAATCTGGAATATATAGGTATATATAGCTGTACCCCACCATCTTCTACAGGTGCCGTTACGCCATAGATTGGTGTATGGAGAGTGTAAAATTGGAAAAAAAATGTTGCAAAAGTTGGTGTTTGTTTGCTAAAATGGTTCGACTACCTTGAGCAAATGTCTAATGAACGTTTGATTAAAAATATGTAATGATCCATTTTGGTAAAAATTTATGAAGTAGCAATCTTTAGTAGCAACTTATATAAAAAAGTTAAAAGTTACTTTGACTATATGTGTAACCTTAGATCACTGATTAAGATTTTAGCTTTCTTCGTAATTTGCTACAGAGATTGGAAGTTTATCATTTAAAATACGTAATTATCATTGACATTTAAATTACATTTTGTGGTTTACGGAAGTTATTACAAATTTACTAGTAGTATATTTAACGCGGATACACTGAAAAAATATTACTTGAAAATTAAGGTTATTATTAGTAATTTAAAAGTAAACATACTTTTGATCTGTATAATTGGGTTTTTATAATAGAAATATATTTTAAATAAAAATAAATAATAGTAAGTTATAGTATAACTATTTTGAAAGTTTAAAGTGAAAAATTATTAATAATTTTCAATTTAAATATATATACACCTAGACCTCGCTTTGCGTCGTTTCGTTTTGCGTTTTTTCGAAGTTGCGTCGCTGCTGAATTAGTACCAATTTTCACTGTGCGTCGTTAGATTTTCGAAGTTGCGTTGTTTTGGGTTCGAGTCTATTTTTTTTGCTATAGAAAATGCTATAGAAAATCATAATTCACTTTGCGTCGTTTCAATTTGCGTCGTGTTTTTCTGGAACGTAACCACGACGCAAAGTGAGGTCTAGGTGTATATATATATATATATATATATATATATATATATATATTTAAATTGAAAATTATTAATAATTTTTCACTTTAAACTTTCAAAATAGTTATACTATAACTTACTATTATTTATATATATATATATATATATATATATATATATATATATATATATATATATATATTCTCAAATTGGATAGTAAGAAAATTTATAAAAGCGGTTTCGAAATATAACTTACTTTTATTTATTTTTATTGAAAAAATATTTTTATTTTACAGATGTGTTTACTTTTGAATTAATAATAAAATTGTTGGTTTTACAGCAATATATTTTTTAGAGTATATACTTAAAAAATCTTTTACCAGTACTTTGTATAAAGTGGAAAAACATTGTGGATACCATTTTCAATTAAAAGAAGACTGATTGATAATACAAAAAAAAATCGAATAAAAATTGAACAGTATTGTACAAAACAAACGAAAGAAAAAAAGTTAGGAAGTGTTGACATCTAGCGACCAAATACAGAATCATATATGGTTGAAAGTTTTTCTCGTATTTTCTTTGATTTTTTCTTTCTGATTTTTTACCGGAAAGCGTTCGTTATTCATTCGTATACTTTCGTGTCTCTGTATACCATATATCGATGCAATACGAGAACATCATCTCCTGCTTGTTCTGTACCTTTTGTAACGAAGCATTTCACCCAGCGTATACAAGAAATATCGGAAAGGAAATAACCTATAACAACTGCATCCGGTTTCGAAATTCAACTTAGAAAAAAAAAAACAGGCGAACTGTTTGGGTTGGCGTTGGTTGGTGAAAGACTAACAAGCAAGGTATGTCCTTTTTTATAGGTTCTTTGTGATATACAAAGTACTATGTAGGTGTACATAGTTATAAAGTAGGAAATAGATTCACGTATAACTAGAGGAATATGTCTAAAGAAAAATAACGAATTTTTGGTTTGTAATTTGTGTCGTAGGTATTAGAGAAAAATGTCTCCATGACAACATTGATTTCTATAAGTTATTGTTAAGTTTATTTTACAAAAATAATCATCTGTTTAGTATGTTTAATTTTAATTTTGAAAATATATATATATATATACCGTATATGAGTCGTATAGATGCAAAACTCACTATTTGCACATTTTAAGTTCTGAGATATTTGCAAAAAACTGTTATAGCTAAGTGTAATTAAATTTTGATGATAAAATCTTGTTAGTAGACGGCAATACTTATTTTAAATCGTGAATCATTGGTTTTATACATCATTAATTCATACAAAGTAATTGTTTGCTTTCCACCAATAAAATTTTTATTGGTGGAAAGCAAACAGTTACTTTTGCATTTAAACTATCAACGCAAGTAGTGAGTTTTGCATCCAACACTAAATTTTAAAGAGTGTTTCTCATATTAAATACTGAGTTTTTTTTCTAACTAACCTAAATATCGTATTCCTTGTAAAATTCTTCGTCCAAATCGCGCAAAATCTCATTTTTCACTTTTTGTCGAATAGTGAGTTTTGCATCTATACGCCTCATATACAGATAAAATAGAATATTTAATGTAGAACTGCTTCTACTAGATTGTCAGAACTTGAAAGCTCAACACGTTTAAATCATCCAGATAAATCCGTTATCGAACAATATGTATTAGAAAATCTTCATGAGGTGAAATTTTAAGATACTAAAATAATTGTAATATCCAACAATATTAATAGTAGATTGACAAGAGAAGCAATAGAAATTTATAAAGTAAAATAACATCAATCGGTGTTAAGATACTGATTTAAATGAAATCTGGCTTCCTTTAATTAATAAATTATAAATTTTGTAATTTAGTTACTTGTATTTTGTTACCTAGTAACTTGTTTCTATGTTTTGTTTGTTTATTATTTATATATATTTTTATATTTTTATGTTGACGATATATCAAAACGTCAAAATTTAATAAAAAATTATACAGTTTTATCTAAAAAGATAGATGATTTTTAGCTTTTTAATTATATTATATTTAATTATATTGATCTAATCAATACTTTTTTTTTGTTGTATTTATTTTCCGGATGAAGATTTATTTTTAATGAATTGAAACGTCGAATTTTATTTAAAATAAAACATAATTTTGTTCTATAGCATTTTTAATTTTTTTTTTATATTTGATGAATATTTATATTTAATTTCGAAAGTTTCAAATATTTATATATTTGTTAATTTTTCTAAAGTTTTAGCTCATTTATCGTAATTAATGTTCCAGAAAATATTTAATTAAATTGACAAATAATTTCGAATTTATCCGCTTCATTTAACTTAAATAATGTAGTAATTTTTATAAAAATTATTTGAGGATTTTTTGTAATATATATAAAACAATTTTAACAAGAAAATGTACTTTATAAAGTTATTAGAGTTATATTAATTTTATATTATAGTGTTTATATTCATAGAAAAGTAAGTAAGAATTATTATTTAAACTAAAAAAAATTGTAATAAAATAGGTTTGAGGTAGTTTAAAGTAGTTGTGTTAAACGGCTTATTTTAATTTGTAGATATTTTTATTTATTTAAATGTAGAAGAATATTTGTATCAATAAGAATAAATATAAATATTAAATAATATTTTTGTAAATGAAATTTATGATTTTTTGAAAATATTTTTTTGGTAAATGTGTTTAAATGTTTATTTTTTAAATTAAAAATGTCAAATGTAATAAAATAAATTACATATAAGAGAAAAATATTTACATTTGACGAAAATTTAAAGCAGAAATTTAATTTGAATTTAACATCAAAAACATTTTGTAACATATAATATTATTTTCATATATTTTATTTTAGAATTTCACTTATTTTTAGAGTATTTTGTTATTTGCAAATTATATATTTCATAAAAAAGAACTATAAAGCTTAAAGTACAATACAGAATACATAATTTCAATTTTTTGCTAAAATAATTACTGTAGCTTTAACACATATTTTAATTTCCACTTAATCTCAGTGAACTAATATATAATTAATTTTTTTTATAAATTTGGAAAAACGTATTGACCTCGCTGGGATTTTAACCCAGGACCTTTTGCTTTTGCGACAATCGTCCTAATCACTACACTTCGAGCCCACGTCGAAACAAACACATTTTTCCAATTATACATTTCTATACATTGTTAGCGAATTTTTATCAAGTTGTTTCTAACATTTTTTCGACTATATGTGCAAAACTAATTTTGCACATATGTTTAGTTTAACATATATTAATTAGAAACGTATTAATATTAGATTTTACTATTATTTCATAAAATATATATAATTACGATATACGATGCAAATATCAGTTACATATTGACAAATTTCAATAATTCGTTTTGTTTATTGCTCTGAAATCAATCTACATGCTGAAATGCGATGATTTCAAATATCAAATTAAAATGAAGCACCGTATATGTATATAATTATTTTATATTGGTAACAAAATTCATGATATTTGTTAATGATTATTGAAAATGCATTATATTTCACAAAATTTCGATTTTTAAATAATTTTCAAATCTGTTATTGACAACTGAATGTAACTGATTTGAAAATTTATATAACTATTATTAGTTTACAGTGCCCGTAAATTTTTCTATTATATTTATCTATATTATTGCTAATTTTGAAATATTGTAATTGTATTATTTATTAATTAAATTTTAGATTTTTGAGTTTTAACATATTGACTTTTAAGTTTAAAATTTTAATGAAATTACATAGTAGAGAATCTTTCAGAACACATTATATTAGAATAAAATGCTTCAGGATTAAGTTTAGGTAATTTTTATTTAAAATTCGATGTTTCGCTATACTGAAAGCATATCATCATCAAGAAAAAATATACAAATGACATAAATAAATAATGAATAAAAAAACATAGAAACATATTACTAGGAAACAAAATACAAGGAAGGCACTAATTTAAATAAAAATCTATCTTCCTTTGATTATATATATATATATATATATATATATATATATATATATATATATATATATATATTGTATACTGTATACTACAAAGTTTTCTACATAAATGATTGAATATAGATTTCATCAAAATTAACAACTAAGTTACGAGTAATTGTAAATTATAATTATGTTCTAATAATACATATTGTAGTTATTGATTCTATAAGCATAAACAGTGGAAATTAATTACGAATCATAAAGGATTTTGTAATTAGGTAGTTTATATTATCTTAATATTAATTGAATTGGCATGAAACATGGTTTGTTAAAATTTCAGTTATTTATTTTGTTTCTATTTACTAGTTAAAACCATTAAAAACCATTTAAAAAAATCTACAATTGGTTTTCTAACAAAATCTGAAAATTAATTGTTGCATATATTTAAGTGCAGTGAACTAATATGTAATTATAAAATTTAATAAATTTGGGAAAAAGTATTCATCTCGCCGGGATTCTAACCCGGGTATCTTGCTTTTGCGGCAGACGTTCTAATCACCAAACTATGAGCCCACGACAAAATAAACACACTTTTCTAATTATATTGTGTTTGACCAGTCATGACTAAGTCATGCATTAACCTCTGGTCAGTTGTATAACAGTAATATAATATGGAAGCAATGTTTTCTGCAATGACACTAAGAGTTTTAACAAATATTTTAATCTGCATTTAATTGCAGTGAACTAATATATTAATTAGAAAATTTAATAAAGTAAAACTCTTGGAAGTTTGAAAGTTCAATTTCTGCCAGATAACGAAATTTAATGTAAAAAATATTAAATATTAAATTCTAAAATTTGTAATAGTTAATACATACATACATAATCACGCCATGTACCCAAAAGGGTGTGGCACAAACTCTTTCTACTATGCCGAAATTAGTTTCTGCTAAATATTTCGAACAAGACAACTTTTGCGTCATGAACATTTGTTTTTGTCACAAATTCTGTCAGATCAATAAACAAATTTTATTAAATTTGTAAATGTTTTTATTCTACACAATTAGTTTTTTTTATAAAATAATTACTTTTTGATATTGATATTTTTCGATATGCTAAAACCGTTACCAAAAACTCATATCTTTCACAAACAGGTGAATTACAATGAAACAGAAAAAAAAATTACACTATGGGCTACTTTGATCAGATTAATTAACTATTACAAACGATTTATAGGTAGATGCATGTGACTGAAGCGTTAAAATAAAACAAGTGCCTATTAAACGCATCCTATCTAATATATCTGCATAATGCAAATTTGAAAAAAGGCACTTCAACTTTGGTGCGCACACACAAATTCATTTTACGTTATCAACTGTTTGCCTCGCAGTATAGTGTGTGCTATTAGATCAACTATAAATATAGATAGGTATGTCTATACTTAATACATGAATTGTTTTGTTACATCAAATAATAATGGAAATAGTGTTAATCTACATTTTGGAACCTAACACCTCTATATGTCTAAAATGGAATGTTAACACAAACGTGTTTATAAAGAAAACTTCTCTTTCTCTTTTATAACATAATAAAATATTTTTTCTTCAAGCGTATCATAATATTAATATTACATTACCATATTGTCTATGTCGCAAAAGGTTATTATGTTACTAGTATTGTACATCAGTTAATTACTATATACAAAACTAATGATAGCAACAAACATAACTACAACAAGTATATTCATTATTCAATCTGACATTTTCGGCGGCCATATAATTACGTTAAGTTAAGTTAATTGACAATTGTATTGTTTATTTTCGCTTGAATTTTAATTTGATTATTGAAAATGTGTGAAGAAGTGCAAGAAATGCAATGTGCATCGTCCAGGGTGATCAGAAACTACATATTCGATCAACGAAACACGGTCAAGTGTATTTAGTTTGACATCTCCGACGGCTATATTAAAAATTATTAAGTCAAGTTAAGTTAATTGACAATTACATTGTTCATTTTCGCTAGAATTTGAATTTTCGACTAGAAATTGGATATTCGACCAGAGAAAGATTAATTATTTTCACAAGTCACGTAACAAATATTTATAAATAATATATAGTATACATACGACTATTCTGTAACTGTTAGTAACTGGCTAATATACTTGGCATGTATTTTTAGTTTAGTGTCGTTTAGAAGGCTTGAAGAAAAGACGTACATGTAAAGCTCTTTTTGTGTTTTGACCAGATCGCTTTCTGCTCTTTGTAACATAATATATTATTGTTGTGTTCCTCCATCTATGTTATGGTTGATCTGATTATGTACTGCACTACGCAAACAGCAAAACAATAAGCAGTGTCCCATTTGCGGTTGTGGTTCTTTTTGGTCGTCGTTAGATGGCGGGGGTAATTGCAGCTTATCGCGGATTCAAACCGCTTTTCATAAATAGTTTTAATTAACTGAACGGCGTATTTGGGAGTTTTGTGCTTTTGCGCGAGGAAAGAAAATGAACGCGAGCGAAGGACGCAGCCGGTTGAATTTTCATGATCTTAACGGCTTTGTTGTCCATTTGCAGTGAAATTAGTGAAATTGTTGAGATTAAATAACTCGTTGTTGTCCCGCGCGAAAACGAAATACTACGTTTGCATATTTATACTTAAGTTAGCATAATGTTATTGGGTTTGAAATAATGGAAAGAAAGCTGAGTGCTTTCTAGGGAGTTTCACTTTTTTTTAATGTCTTGAATTTGCTAAATAAAGCAGTAATATTTCAGCGACCAAAAACGATTTGTTTTAAGTAGATTTCAATTTTTCAAGCTTAAAATTATCATAGTAAAAAATCTTTCAGAACTCATATTAAAAATAAATAAAAATTTATAAATTTTAATGATCTAGTTACCTATTTTGTTACTTAGTAACTTGTTTCTATGTTCTGTTTATTTACTGTAAATGTCATTTGTATTATTTTTTCTAATTAAGAAGTACATTGAGTACGTCAAAACATCTATTATTAATAAATATTAATACAGACTATAACCTAAAGCCGTTTTATTTAAATAATAATCATATTTTTATAACTAAAAAGTAAATTAAATTAATATTAGCATATGTCATTATGTATTTCAACAGAAATCTTACAATTTGACGAACATAAAAGAAAATGGTAGTTTCACGTTCATTAAATAATTAGGTTAATTTAGTTTGAATTTAAAATAAAATAATTAGTCAAATTTTTAAGCGTTTTAGAAATTTGTTTCAGCCATGACTAAAACGTTTGTTGTAAAAAATGCACTAAATCTCGTAGGGCTATATTTTTTACTGCGTACACTAAATTTTTGAGGTAATTCTAAACAAAAAAGTATAAGGGTAGCAAGTTAGAACATCCAGGAGGTCATAAAACGAATTTTTTTTATCCTATCTTGTTTATAAAGACTTTTTGACGCAATTTTTGATGTACTGTATATGTCCCTAAAGTTTGTGACTGTTTTTAACACTCTTTCTTATATACATGACTTTAAAATCAATAAAATATAAATCCATGAAACTATAAAACTTATTGTTTTTTGTTTTATATTTATATATGTTGCAGTTCATATGGCTAAACCGGTTACTATAAATGGTATAAGTAATTACTATATATCTTGGTTAATATGATGAATATAATTATGTATTAACTTTATCATATTTGCCGGTCACTATAAATAATATTCAATATTAAATAGTTAATTTGGTTAATTTTGTTACAGTTTAAGTGATTAATCGGTTATTATTAAAAATAACCGGTTTTAGTATTATAACAATGAAACAACACGATTACACTCAACAAAAAGTTGCCATTTTACATAAAAATTATAGTAAAAAAACATATTATTTCAAAAAAGCAAAACATTATAGCATCGACAGTAAATTATTTGCATTTTCCGAGCTAATACAAAATGAAATAAATTTCTTTACATAGTAACAGTTATGAATATACAGCAAAAAACATAAAATAGAATTTTGTATTTTTAGTGACAATACTGTAAATGAAATTTTAGCGCACTAACTAAATATCCCAATGTTCCGTTATAGTATATTTACTGAAGCTGAAACCAAACCAGGGGTATTCGTTCTTCTTGCTTGCAGGAACACAGAGGGTGTAGAGAGATCTTTGTAGCGTCTCTCCTGCTGTCCGTAATAGGATTACTCGAACGGGGACAATGGCGTGCGACTGTCGACTGTTTCATTCACAGCTCACTTTCTATATGGGACGCGCCGCGTATATTTACTCAGTTTCATCATTTTAACTCGTACTAGAGCAGGATATATATTCCTGCTGAAATAATATTTACTCAAATTTTAATTTATATATGGCAAGAGCTCAGTCAATATTATAGTTTTTTTCGAAATTTTTCCACTGCGAATTTATTAAAAATTGTTTCGGTTTTGTTTAAACTTTAAAGCTATTTTTTGTTTTCTAAAAGTGATTCGTGAATTTCCTACGTAAGACATTTTTTTGTCATTTTCTTTTGTAGATCTTTATATGTTGTTATAAATTACACAAATACAGTTTCAAGAAAAATATCTTAAAACATATTTTATTTGTTAATTTATTATATTTTTAAATAATTATTTGATGTAATGTAATAGTTTTTTTTTAATTATTTAATTTTATAATTATTAATTGTTTCATTTTGTAGAAATTTAGTATATTAAAATAAAAAAGTTTTAGGTTTAAGTTCTATATTATTTTTTAATTAATATTCGACGTATATTGCACGTATATCATCATCAGGAAAAATATGCAAATAACATAAATAATAAACAAACAAAACATAGAAAAAACTAAATAACTAACAAAATATAAGTAACAGGATTGTAAATTTCTATTGTTTCTCTTAAAAATCTACTGTTACTGTTGTTGGGTTTTGCAATTATTTTAATATAATGAGTTTTGAAAGATTATTTATTTTGTTAGTATACTAACATTCTATCCTTTAATTTTCGCAATACATTAATAAATTTTTGAGACGCTGTGGGTCGGCTGTAATAATTAATAAAGGCTGTAAGTTAACTTTATAACTAACTTATTAATTGACCAATGAATTATGTGTTCAATAAAATAGTTGATAATGTATTTGCCAAATTAAGCAATCTAAAAAAACACAGTAACAAGTAAATATTTATTACTATTTTACAATTTATTAAGATATACATACATAGATTCGAAAGTATTACGTTTTAATAACCTTTGGCCTATTGAAAATTTTGCTAAATGCGTCATATTACAATAATGTTTGTTACCAACAATATATATATATATATATATATATTGGTGTTCACTAATGTGTTCATTACATTATAGGTATAATATTGCTTTAATTGCATTAAAGTGAAGTCATTAAATTAATTAAATTATTTGTTTATTGTATCGTTATAATTGCAATATACTCAATATACTTAGATATTACAGTATATCATTACAACTAATAATATAAATATTGATTGCATTTGCGTTTAAACAAAAATTATGGCATAATGTTCTGTCTGTGTTTGTGGTTCTGAACCACAAACACAGACAAAATAAAACATGGACAAGTCTTTCATTTCGGTCATCTTCAATTTGAAGATGGCATGAAGGCTTCGTTAATAATAAAAAAAGACAATGAACTTGATAGGGGACTAAATAATAATAATACTAACTTCGGAACAATGCTAAATATCAAATATTCACGATTGTTATAAAATCGTGGTTAAATCTTTTGAAATTTTAGTAAAATCTTGTAAAACCTCGAATAAAATTCCTACAATCAAAGAAATTCCATATAAAATCTTGTGTACAAAATTTGAGAAATTTGTTACACTTTCGTAAAAAATATATCATAGTTTTATGTTTCAATGTAGAACTTGTAATTAATTTTGTAATCTTTTAAACATATTTGTGTTATTTTGGCAGGTTTAATATTTAAAAACATAAATTGAAATTTAGTTTAATTTATTTTAGATAGATGTCAGTACCATATGGACTTATCCAGCGGATAAAATTTTACTAGAAAAATATCTACCAGATCATTAATCAAAGTGTTCGTAATCAAAAGATCTAAAAATATATATTTTTTGCTTGATTTTTTTTACTTTATATCAACGATAAGGTATTAAATAACAATGAAATTTAATAAAGTAAAAATTTTAAGCGTTGTTTAAGATGTGTTAATAGAAATTTTTTATTAATATTGTTAATGAGATTTTAATTAAAGACATTTTTATTCATTGGTGTTGATATATATACTTACTATATACTTACTATACTTACTTACTATATACTTACAGTCACTTGCCAACTTTATATCGTAATATACAATTATAAAAGGACAAAAAATTCTTTGGTATTGTAATTACATATTATGTAACATTTAACACTAAGATAAAGTGTAAAATTAGTAGTCTATTCATTTTAAGAACGAAGTGTTATGAAAGATTAAATTATATTTCTCAGTTTGTGACAACAACTTCATTCTTAACGTGAATGGAGTATATATTTTTTTATTCTGTATAAAACTGTAACTGTAGAATGATTCTATTTACGTCAATATCTAAAACAAGACTAAATAAATAAATAAGAAATTTCGTGCAAAACATTTTCAAAATAAGACAGTCAATTTTGTAAGACTGAATCTGACGCAGTACATCAATATCAGATAAATGGAAAACGTGAACAAAAAAAAATTCTCGGTTCGAAAATATTACATTTCAGCAGCGGTACGTTATCTTACACTCCCTCTACTACTACGTACATACACTGTTATTCTATTTTTATTTTTTCCTCATTTTTTTTTATTTTTGTTCGGGTACAAAAGTATTGAATTTATTTTTGCCTAAAAAAACATCTTTTTCGCCTTTGAAAATGAGGTTGGTTGAAATTTTAACTTATCGTCACTTACTCTTATTACATAGAGCGTATTTTTACTTTTTAATCTTTTCGTTTTTTTTTTATTTATTTAAATCATTTTCTTAAATTATATTTGAATTTTTTCATGGGAAACATTAAAATTCGGCATCAGTTACTATTAAAAAGGTATGATATTGCAAGCTCGGTTTTTAATTGTTTTACTTCATTTGTTTAGTCTTGGGTCTAACAACAGTTGTATTGTCTTAAAACTGATATCAGTTAAAACTGAGCTTTTTGTACCATTAAAAATGATTCAAAACATGATAGCCTAAAAATATTGAACATTCAGATTAAACAATGTTTTATTTATGCGCAAGAACCTTTGAATTATAGAAATATACGTATAAAAAATATTTTATATTAGTCAGGCAGGCATGAGTACGACACCTAAGTCACAAGCAATATAATCTGTGAATCTCAAAAAGAACAGTGACTGCTTTTCGTTTTTTTCCGCTCAGGTTTCTTTTATTCCATCTTCCATCTCCAGCGTGCATTTCATTTCTTTTTTGGTTTATGTCTTTTCCGTGTGCGCGTTCTTGCATATCGTTTCGCGTTCTCCAACTTTAGCTTCAACGCCAAATACCTAGTTGAAACCCGGGGGGTGGGGTACCTGAAAGATTTTAGCCATGCAGAGAGAGAGACTCATACGAATTTCAAATCGCTTTCTTCCCTGACGGATGACGATGGTATGGGTTAAATCTCGCTCCGGTATGGCAGGAAGCAGGAAACCGTACTCTGTCCCAGTAGCGTTCGTTACACGCGACCTCCGCTGAAGATGGCACCACTGGGAGTCACCGAACCAAACCCGGCTAAATTCGCTTTTTTCTTTGTGTAGTTTCTAGTTTTGCTTGCTGCAGAAGTAATGGTTGCACACAGATTTGTGCAGTGAATTTCGGAGGAAGGTCTGGTTTATTAAATAGATGTGCGAATGATGAGAAAATAAAGAAGAAGACAACGATACAGGAATGTTAAATGTTATATTCTAGTTATTTATTTATACAGAACTTAATCTTAATCTTTTTAATTTTAATATATTATTGTATTTTTGTATTGAATACAATATATTTATTTTGCATCTATTGGCAACAGTGTTTTTAAAATTAAATAATACACTTTGTTTATATTGGGCGTTACTTCTATTAGGTACGTTTGAAACTAGGTTAGGTATTAAAGGTAGAATGATGGCAAAACTATTTCACTCATCTCAACATATTAATAAGTGACGTTACTCATTTAGTGATAAAATTGATGACATACTGTTTTATCTATTCTTTTGTAGCTTAACCGAATTAACATATATTATAAACTTATAATTATTAAAATAATTAATTTTTTAATTTCGCTGTATAAATTGAGCTTTTAAAACTGTAATATTTATGAATGTATATTTATGTTTAATTTAGTTTAGAATTCAAGATAGGTAAAATTTATGTAGTACAGTAAGCAAATTTGTAATATTTGCGAACAGTGTTCGAGCAAATAGTTCTAACTATGATTTTAGATTGTAGTAGCCCGCATGCTTGCATTACACGCTCTTTAGATCAACAATTTCAGTTTACAGATCGAACGATCAGTCTCTTGTCTCTCGAAACACAATTCGATATACTGTACCATGCTACATTACATACTCAACTGTTATTCTATATACACACACCATATGCAATATTCAACTGGTTTGTAAATATTTCTGTACAGAGTGTAACAGAAAAATTGACTGTCACTTTAGTATATTTTATTGAAAATAATGAAAGCTTTTATGTAAAAAAATATGTTCACGATATGACGGACTTTTAGTTTATTTGAAAGTTGTCTCTTGCGATATTTGTAATATATCTAAATTTTTAGATAATTTTTTTAAAATCTTTATGGATTTTCAGCTCTAAATGTTTTTTTTTTTAAAATAAATGAAGTAAAATGGTTTTAGCTACAGGACTAACAGTTTCATAATAAGACTTTTTATTATATTATAATTATAATTTTATAATTAGAAAAGATAACTAACAAAATTAAATGAAATAAAAAGGCTTTAGAAAACTTCCGGCTTTCACGGCCGGTATCCATTGAATTTATTGAATTTTCTGTGCTGGTATGCCATGGTCGATTTATCTTCGTCGCAGGCTTTAGATTGAAGTTCTTTATTATTTTAAACAAAACTAAAATAAAGATGTTATATAATTATATAAAAATCGATTAACTAAGTAAATTTGACTGATTTTCTAATTTAATTCTTTTTGTGTAGAATCACTTTTGAAATAAGCAATAATATTTTTATCACATTTTGTATATTCGCTACATACCTGGTACACGGAGTATATGGTTTGTTTATTATATATATTTGATGGAACGCAAGATATTTTATATATGTATTGATGTATTTAATCGATATACAACGTAGTATGTATGTTATATATGCATATATTTATATATGGATATTTGTATATACTATTTTATGTTTATGTTACATGTTCAATGGATTTTATTTTTATGTTCAATGGATTTTTGCTCAATTTATCCATGTTATTTTCAATAATGGAATAATTTTTATTTGTATATTAAAATTAATTAAATTAACACATGTTATATTTAAATTTGTAAATGTAATATAAATAATAATTATTAATTATTACAAATATATTTTATTTTTGAAAGATGTTAAAAATAATGGTAAAATATACTTTTATTTATCATACAAAGGCGTGTTAATTTAGATTAGATTATTATTTAAATGCTGAAATCGCCATTAGTAAACTTTAAATCATTAGTTAAGTTTTCTAAATTTAAAAATTAACTAATGATTTAATTAGTTCACTAACAACGATTTTAGCATTTAAAAGTAAAATATAGTAAAAAAATACTTGTAAAATGTATTGTTCTCTATTATTATTAAGTTTTCAAAACATAAAGATTAAATTTTTTACTGTTTTTGATTTCTATTTAGGTTATTACAGTATTTTGGATGCGGTAAAACAAACGAAATATATAATGAATTTTAATAATTAAGAAAATAATTATATAGATATTTTATTTTATTATTCATTTAATTATTTTAATTTTACTGATCTGTTTAACATATATCGAAATAAATATCCATCGAAAACAAACGTTTTTACATTTCTTGCTTCTAATTCTCTTACTAATTTTCACTTTTTCTAATTTAATGATATGTTGCTATTTTGTATGAGAAACTTTTAATAAGATCGATAAGTAATTATATATCTTTTTTGATATTATATTCAACTATTTTGTCATGATTTAATTAACATGTATCTAAATATGTGACTTGTCAACAGAAAAAAGTCAAGTGAATACTGAGTTAATAGTGTCTTTGGAAAATTCTCAATAATTTGATATAAAATTTATTAACATAATCTATAAATTGTTGAAGTTATTTCTGTTTGAATTCGAAAGTTTAAGAAAGTGTATTTTAAGAAAACATGCTTTAAAGTTATAGATTTTTTAATAATACATTTCCACACTAAACTGTGTAAAACACTATCTAGTGTTGAAAATATAAATTAAAATAGGTTTTGGTTGTGTAGAATTTAATGCAGTAATATAAAAATTGATTGGCTTTTCTAAAAAAATTGCTTTATGAAGATGAAGTCCCTTTTGCTGTGGCAGGATATATGTATCACAGTGAACGCTGGTAGTTTTAGTGTTGAACAATTTTTTTAGAAAAATAAACCTTTGTATATGGACGAGAGATAGAAATATAAACATTCTTTTTTTAGAATATCCGGTATTTTCAAATACACACGTTATACTTTACGTCAATAAAATTCTAGTCAATTCTGGATTAATGTTGTCTAAAAAAAAATTCGAATACAAACTGCTGATCATTGAACAATGGATAAATACACAAACAAAATAGGAAAAACTCCGGTCAAAAAATGGCATAATCAAAATTTAAACAGAACGATATCGGTAAACAAAACACCATCGTCATACAGGAATAACAAAACAAAACACAAACGCTAAAAAATCAAGTTAGAATCAAATGGCTGACCCTCTACCATCCAGCATTGTTGCTGTAAATGTGTAAATCAAACGTCAAAACTAAAATAAGTGAAAGAGAAGCCGAGAGAGGTATATGATTTGGGAAGCGGCGATTACAGTGCCTCTACCCGGCCAGCGTACGGATCGTTAGCGTTGACGGTGAATTATGGCGTCGGAGTGCGTTTTGGTCATTTGACGACATCTCTCTTTGACTGTTGTGAGCTGATGTGATGCGGGTTGTCTATAAATGGGAGATGTTCACGCCTACAGATATTTCTTTTTGTGTGTGTTTGATCCTTTTGAAGTTATATTGTATCTCATCTATTTTAATTTATTATTGTTATTTATATTAATTATGTGGGTGTTTATTGGGTTTTTTTTTCTTTAAGTGTGTTTTTACTTGTAGATTTTTTATACAATTTTTTTGTGTAATATATTTTTCTTTATATAATTGGGTTTTGCTTCCATTAATAAATGAATGAATAGTCATTCAGAAATATTTTTTTTCTCATACAATATTTACTTTCCTCAACAAAAATTACGCATCCCTCAATATAAATACATTGAAAACATTCTGAAGATAGCGTAAGCAGAAACGTGTTAATATAACTAAAAGTTTATTTATCTCATTACAAAGAGAAAATAATCACTTCAGCAATAAAGGAAATTTTTAAAAATCTATAAAACTTTTCATATATATTATTTATTTAATATTGAATTTATAGAATTTTCTGGGCTGATACGCTTTGGTGAATCTGCTCTCGACGAGGACGAGTTTTATAATATGTGTATTCTGTTAAGTTATACTGTTTTGAAATCATTACTCACGAATTTTGATCAATCACAGCTCTTTAAAACGTTAACTGCACAGTTGTAAATTAAAATAGTTTCTATTGATGGAAAACATTGAATTTCTGAAATAATAATTATTTTTTCATCAAAATATGATATTTTTATATATAAATATGATATTTTGCATATTATGGCTATAAATTACTCAAATTATTTACAGAAATTGCCTACTGCCTTATGTTATAAACTTCATCTTTGTGAATTATAGCCAACATAACATGTTTATCGAGTGCGGTTCGATTTTTAATCGGTCGTACAACTGTACATTCGATTGTTTAAATAAACGATTCAACTGTTTTATACGTGTATGTGGAATTAATATTTTGTTAGGTTAGGTTATAAACTAAAAGATGAAATAATATATAAAAATGATTAAATTGAAAAAGTGTATTTATTGTAGCTACGTTGTAATAATGATGTTTTCGTTAGATGAAAATGTCAAAACATCTTTTCTAACAGGGGGATAAAGCAAAAGTGACAATGACACTGTGATAGTACAGGCGAAACACATGAATAAATTTCGTGTTGAACATTATTGTTTCTGACATGTATTTGTCACAGTCTGACAGTTATTTTGCTAGCGAAAGAAAATAACCGAAACTGTGTGAAAATGCCACATAAAGCTTTCATCATTTTTCCCAGAACTTCTTTACCTTGTCGTGTTTTGTTTTTGTTTTATCTTCGAGTTATTTTTATTTCATACTTTTGTCGGGTTTTTTTTATATTACTTTTTTAGATTAAGAACACAAATATAACTTATCATTTTTTCGAGTTATTTTTACGAACATTATTGATTTCGAACTCAAGGTTTGTTTTCAAAAACTACGTACATACGTTTACTAGAAAAAGACAAAAAACTTCTGTAACATTACAGATCTTACAGATATAATCCGATTAGACCCATAAATTTGAACATTATTTTGATACAAGTTTTTTTCATTTTATGGTTTGATTCGAATCACATCTGTAAAATCTGTATCGTTACAAATGTTTTGTCTTTATACAATAAATGAAATTCTGTTTTTGATAGAAAAATATCAAATATTATGAAACGTTAATAGATTAGTGTATGATGAGTGTGAAATTGAAAAAACTATTGTAGCAAAAGTTGGTGTTAATCAGTTAAGATGGTTCGGACATGTTGAGCGAATGTCTAATGAACGTTTGGTTAAAAAGATTTATTTGAATGATTTTGATGGTATACATTTGCGTGGACGTCCGATGAGTAGTTGGAGTGGTATGATTGACAGTGTTTTGCGTGAGCGAAAGTTTCCAAGTAGTAGTAAGAATAAAAGAGCATCTATGAGTGGAATTATGAATTTGGATGAAGCGAAAGTTGCTTGTTTGGATATGAATGTTTGGAGGAGACTGATTACGGAATGATGAAAAGAGTTTGTGCCACACCCTGTTGGGTACATGGCGTGATTGTGTATGTATTTATAGACATGAACAAAATTAACTTATTAGTTTAAACATTAACATAATATATTTTTTTAATTACATTATTTAAGAATGTTTTTATTCTAAATTTTTTAATGTTTTCTATTTTCATTGTTATTATTAAATTATATTTATTATAATAAATATGATATGGAAAAGTTTATTCGAACTAATAATAATAATTATTATTATTTTTATTTTTTTAAATTGATGCATATTTTTTTTTTTGGAATAACAATTAAAATTATATGTATAAATTTAAAATATGATATTTGCTGATTTGCATTATAAAATATTTTATTACATACGTGTACAAAGTTATTAGAAAAATTCTGTAATGAATATGTAAATTTTTGTTCATCCCTTCGATAAAAAAAATGTTAAAGTTTCTTTGGTGATGAGGTCGAGCCAAAATGAATCTACGTTGAGCTTTTAATTATGCAAACTTTTCAACAAGCTTTTTTGTGCTTTTCGGTCTCGTTAAACGAATAGAAACCGTATTTCTCCAATTTTCAAACATGATGGTTCGAAATTATTTAAACATTGCGGTCAGTTTTTTCTTACATTTTAATGATTAATTTGTTTGTTTTATAATGCAATATTTGTATGCATATTGTTTAACTAATTAAGGAGTCTGATAATGTATATTTTAAATTAATATGTGTAAATAAAAAAATGAACCAATATACAAACATTTGATTAAATTTAATCTATACTCATGATGAATGGCAAATTCTCTTTTCAAGGCAAATTTTGTGTTTGCATTAACAACATACAACTAAAAATGACTGCTGATTAATTTCAGTAACTTTCTATGTGACATTCTATATAAATAAAATTATAGTATTATGAATGTACTTTAGAATATTATTCATATACAAAATCCATTTGAATGAATTAAACCGCAAATGAAAATTCTCGGAATAATGAATTTGCAAATTGAATTTATCTAATAAACAACAACATACAAATAATAAAATAGCGTTTAAATTTAGCAATGCGTTTAGCTTTATATAATAGTGTAGAATGCAATGTGTTATAGTAGTAAATTTAACTAAATAATTTGCAATAACATGCATGTAAATCCGTTTAAATTGTATAGTTGGCTATATAATGGTTTTAGTGGGTATCGCGTGGTACTTGTGGTTGCACTAAACTAACAGCTTTGTTTTGTTATATTCGTTGGGGAGAAAGGCATGGTTTTGAATTTGTGAAAATTAACATTGTCGCATTGCTATTATATCAGGAACACTTTAACATCTAATAGTTATACTTTATTTTCTATCTTCTCATAATATGATGATGATTTTAGAGCATTTCTATGATTCTATTTCTAAAATTATACACTATTTGCTTGAATTTGCACAATAATATTATCATAGTTGTATTTTATACATATATTAGATGATTTCTATTCAGCTAAGCAGTTTTTGTTTTATCCACATTCATAATTGTAACAGAATAACTATTCCTAATTTTCAGAAATGGTAGAATGCACTTAGAGAAACATTTTTTATTAATAAACTAGTGTCCGGAAATTTCTCGGTGCCAAGATAAACTAGATATCGTTAAAAACAATCTTAACCAAAACATCAAAGAGTAGTTAAGTTAAGGAACATTTTATTAGAAATAATAGCGCATTAAACTTTATAAAAATTGTTCGAAGTTACGACCACCATTTTCGATACACAAGTTGTAACGATGTACAATCGACTGCCGAAAAAAAAGAAAAAAAAATTCCGGACACCAGTTTATTAATAAAAAATGTTTCTTTATGTGCCTTCTATCATTTCTGAAAATTAGGAATAGTTATTCTGTTACACCCTGTATATGCTTTTTTATTCTTATTACTATAAACATTTGCTAACCCAAAATGCTTTCAAGCATACCTATGAATCTACTCATTGGACATCAACGTAGACGTATACCTTCAATATTACTCACATATATGCTCAAGATGGCCGAACGAAATTATACGAAATAATTATAACATAACAATTAAGAAAACTATATTAATTACATGTATGCTATTGTAGCTTCCTGATGATTATATAATATATATCGAAAGCTTGCGTAGTATTTGAAATAAATTTCTTTTATCAAAAGTCCTACTAGACTGCTTTTAACCCATGAAAATTTATATATATATATATATATATATATATATATATATATATATATATATATACAGGGTGTTCGTTCGCTTGGTTGATATAGGGCAATAACATGGGATTTCGATAATATGCAGAATACTACTTTCTGAAGTAAAATTCGGAGAAATACTTAGAATACTTTTCGATAAGGAATAAAAAGTTATATAATTTGGTTTTAGTTTTAATTTGCTAGCATGTACCGTTTGGGCGCTAGAATTTTTTTTAAATGTTTTTTAGAATTTTCAATAATTTTTCCTGCTAAATCAATATGAGTTAGAAAAAAAAGTTACTTAGCTATTATGTAGCTAATTTTTTTCTCAATTTTACTGAATTTTTTCAGATATTTTTGAGCAAATTTTGAAAAAAGTCTTTTTTTCGAAATAAAATTTTCTTCAAAATTTGCTCAAAAAAATCTGAAAAAATTCAATAAAATTGAGAAAAAAATTAGCTACATAATAGCTAAGTAACTTTTTTCTCTAACTCATATTGATTTAGCAGGAAAAATTATTGAAAATTCTAAAAACATTTAAAAAAAATTCTAGCGCCCAAACGGGACATGCTAGCAAATTTAAACTAAAACCAAATTATATAACTTTTTATTCCTTATCGAAAAGTATTCTAAGTATTTCTTCAAATTTTACTTCAGAAAGTAGTATTCTGCATATTATCGAAATCCCATGTTATTGCCCTATATCAACCAAGCGAACGAACACCCTGTATATATTCCTATATAGCTTTTAGGAGAAGAAAAAGGATTTCCAACCGGTCCGGTTTTTGGCTAGATTTTTTATTTTGTTCCAACTTTTTCCACTTTTTTGCGCTTTTTTTTAAATTTTTCTCTTTTAAGTATATACACATATAAACGTATTAATAAGCACAATTGTAATGTATAAGAATAATAATAATAATGTAGAGAATAAGTTATTGATAACATATTATAATTTTCTTTGTAGAATTTAATTATTTTACTTCAAGTTACCGTGCATTTTTGGATACATGTGAAATTGATGATACAATATTATATATACATTTTAAAATATGTAAGTATTTCAAAACAATTTTGCTTATCTGATTGGTCGCAGTATGCAATGAGCCGTGAACAAAAAAAAAGGAGCGGAAAATATTTTTTAGTAAATATTGAAATTCCCTGAAGTATAACGGCGGCGAATGACACAGCATCGTTGCCGTGTGCTGAATGAAAAATGAATCCGAAAATTCAATAAAGTTTTAAAAGTTTTTACCTTTTTTTTCCTGCCGTGGCCCGGGTAGCCCTTTAAAATTCCGTGTTTCTTTACTAGGAGGGAGTTGCGCGCATCATTTATCTAAATAAGCGAAACGAAACGCAACATTTGGCGGAGGCGCCTATTCACACGATAGTCTCTGCTATCCACGCACACATCAAAGTTCCAGGCAGGAAAAATTCAACTCGCAATGCTTCGGTTTTGTATCGCACCAATTTAAATGGATGCTGTTTCTGTGTGATGGTAATATATCAGAGGTTATAAAGTAAAGGAAGTTATATCAATTTTATGTTATTTTGAGATACAGTATATACATACATAATCACACCATGTTCACAAAAAGGGTGTGACACAAACTCTTTCCACTATCCCGAAATTAGTTTTCTCTACACAATCCCATCCAGACAAGCAACTCTACCTTCATCCACATTCATGACACCTCTTATACATGCTCTTCTATTTCTACTACTTTGAAACATTCGCTCACGCGAAACACTCCACGCAAATGTATAATTTTGAGGGAGAAACCACTTGTACAATCTGGTGTATAAATTTATTAAAATCTTTGTAAAATTCTTTAAAATTTCTTAAAATCTTAATAATATTTTTTACAATTTCTTAAAATCTTAGTGAAAGACTTTTTAAATCATGATAAAATCAATTAGTGAATAAAATCTCTATAATCTTAAATATTTTGTACAAAAATCTGTAAAATCAACGAAAAATCTATACAATCTCAATAATCATACTTAAAATTTTTTCAGTCTGATTTGTGAAAATGATTTCTTCTTCGTATATCTTCAAATTATTTACAGACATTCACTCAAGATAAGCGAATCATGTTAACTTCTGTTCGGATAAATATAAACTATTTTATAGCTTCCATATTCTATAAATTAATTAACACAATTTATTAATTTGTTATATTAATTTATATAATAATTACATATTGAAATATATACATCATACATATACATAAATTAATATAATTTTCTAAATTAATAAAAAAAGTGTGACAATCACATATATTAAATCTACTTGTGATTATTGTAAGTATTAATTTCTTTAATGGAAATGTCAGAATGAAAAACAAGAATTCTTCTTTGTAGGAAATTTCTTTTTCGACGCTTGTGTTTTCCATATCACTTGGTTTGAATGGTTTGATTCTGGTGACAGGTCATGGCAGAGGATGGATGAGTTGAGCGCTCGGGGCGCTCGATATTTAATACGAGAAATGTCACTATTATCAGTTTTTGATTCAGGATTTTTTTGGGGCATTCAGTTTTGCGCACAGACGCTTTGTGCACCCGCGCACGTTTTTGATAAATTACCCAAACGAAATCAATCATATTGTGATGTTTTATGAATGTATTTTGCAATCTGATTTTGAGATTTTTAATATACGGATTTGTTTTGTTTTTCAATCTCGCCGTTTTAGGTTATTACATTTTTGTTTTTGTATTGAAATATTTTTTGTTTGTAAAACATTTTATTAACAATTGACTTGTGTTCTAATTTTAGATTTTAGATTTAGATACTTATAGTGAGGGAGGTATTGTAATCAAACCAATTTTGATTTATATCAATTTTTATAGATAAGCACAAATTATTCTTAAAGTAACGTGAATCAACTGTTTATAGCTTGATGTTCGTGTGTTTGTCTGTCTGTCTGTGAACACGTGTATAGCCGATTGGAAGTCGTAATTTACTGATGTCACTTTTATGTGTTTTATAAATATTTCGCAACAGAGAAATATTAAAAAAAATTGCTGTACTAATTATAGCTATTTTTTACATTTTTTTCAAACGACTTAATAATTTGTTTATATTTTTGTGATATTTTTTGGGATGGTATTTTTTTGCACGATAAGATTGTTATTATTTATGACAAAATTAGTGTAATTAACGTCAGGAGAATATAATGCACAACAAATAATATTATTTTCGCTAAAAAATGTAAACACACAACAAATAAATGTTCTAACAGCAAAAAAAAAACAAAATTTATCTTTTAACGCAACCTACCTAGAAATGAGTGACTGAAATATTTCAATGTATTAATCTTCTTTAAACAAATAAAAAAGTTTATTATTTTGTCGTTTAATATACTAATTTTGTCGCGGAATTTTTCCATTTTTGTCGTGCCATATTTATCGTTTAATATACTAATGTCGTAAATTTCTATCGTACCATATATTTCCCTATTTTTCTACCTATTTTGATATGTATGAAGGGACGTCTCCATTACAATGGTGGTAAATTATAAATAGATATCATGCTACTTTTTTGTTATTATATTTTTCAATAATAATTTCTCTATTAGCATGAATTTTAAGTTGCGTTGACGATTGGTTCTGTAATGGCCACAGTAGATTGTTTTCAAATTCAATCTTTGAATTAATTTTAATATATTTAATTATATAAAAATTTCGAAATAAAATAAAAACTAAATTTTATTATTGTAACGCATTTGTCGTTTGCTATGTTTCCGGTGTATATGAAACTATTTTCCGAACACGATACAGAACTCGTGATTTAAATCAAAAAGAGCAAGTCACCTACCTACCTAACTAAAACATCATTTATTAGGTACTCTTATTAAACGAACAGCTCCATCTAGGCGCTGCGCGTAATAACCGTAAAATATAAGAGGTACTTGAAAACAGTGTTAAGCTCGAAGAACACGGGGTGGTCGCATAGAAACGCTGCGACACGTAGAAGGGAAAATACGTACAGATGATGTTTCGTATACTCTAGGTAACATCAACAACTTTTAGTAGATCTAACATTTCACCTCGGTGTTGTGTTGTCGGAAGAGTTTGGGCATGCATAGATTATCTGTTTTCATCAACTCGAGTTTGGTAATTATATTTAATGTTGATAATTATTTGTGTTGTGTAAGTACATCGGATTGTAGAGAAGTAGGATTAATTTTGAAGTTATTCTCGTGAAAATAGTTTTATCTCAATGCGGAATGTTTATTGAAATAGTTTTACTTTAATTATGGAATTATTGCATTGTAAATCGTAATCATCTTTGAGGTCAATCAGTGGAAATTTGTTGTAAATATTATTCTATTGTTCAAAAATTATTTTAACAAGTTTTGCATATTTGTTTCTATAATAAATAAGTAACTGGATCATAAAATTAATTTATAAATTTTTAACTAAAGGAAACCAAATTTTATTTAAATCATTGCTTTCATAGTTATTGATGTTATCTTTTTCTTTATGAATTTCTATTGCTTTTTTTTATCAATCTGCTGTTCATATTGATGGGTCTTGCAATTATTACACTATTTTCGAATTTTATATCATGAAGATTTTTTCGCAACCGTCAGCAATTAAAATTAACTTACAAATCTAAAATTTGATTTTTAACACCAAGATCGCGAGTTAACTTTAATTGTTTTTAATGCACTTTTATATTTTTTTTCTGTATCATATATGTATGAGATAAAATCCTGTTTCAAACTTTCATAATCTAAGATTTCTTGCCAACTTAGTTAAATATCTAAGTTAAATGTTTGTAAGGGGTTTAAGGCTTGTACAAACTTTAAGGCAGAACAACTCTGAAAAGGACAGGTAACAAACAAAGATATCTTGAATTTGTGTTTCTTCGAGAATGTTAAGATATTTTATTCTATCGCTTAGATTAAGCGAGAAGTGGTCTCTTCAATATTCGACATATATGTATTGATTAGCGGTTAAGTTGTGTAACCAATGGAAAATAGGCAATAGCAATTGAATTGACTTGAGGTTTATTGGATTTTGGGTTTTCAACACATAGTTATCTTCATGGGATACGGGATGTGTTTACCTTTGATGGAATTCGAATTGGAAAATTGGTATTAATGTGTTGGAACCAGTATTGGAAATTTCCTAGTTAAAATGAGTTATTTATTAGATTATAATTCGTCGGTTGATTTTGAAATTAACACATTTCGAAGCTAAACATTTTACGAAATTATTAAATATGTAGACCATAAAAATAGGAAGTAAAAAACTAATTTATTATATTATCAAATTATCTGATTATCACAAATGTTTTATAGCAGAGCTCTTGGTTTTCAGATAAACTACTAACGAACTTATGAGAAAAACAACACAAATACACGATTTTAGTTTTATCATTTGTTTTTGGTATTATTACAACAAAAAATTGAGATTATTAATGATAGTAAAAAAGCTTTCAGAACTCATTATATTGAAATAAAACGGCTTTAGGTTATAGTTCTGTATTTTATGTTTTAGTTACTTATTTTGTTCTATTTATTTACTGTTAATATTTTAATTTTTTTCTTAATGAGTTCGTCTAAAGTCGATTGTTAATAAATATTAATACAGATTACATTATTTATTTCAAAATTAAGTTTATGTTTTAATCGTAGCTTGTAAATACGATATAAAAATAAAACGGCTTTAGGTTTAAGTTCTGTATTAATATTTATTAATAATCGACGTTTAGATGAACTCAACGTCTGTCTTCAACAGGAAAACTGATACCAATGACATTTACAATAAATAACAGGATATAGGAATAAGTTACTATAGGTAACAAATAAGTAACTAGATCATAAAAATTTTATAAATTTTTAATTAATGGTAGCTAAATTTTATTTAAATCAATGTCTTCACTGTGATTAATGTTATCTTTTTTTCTTTATAAATTTCTATTGTTTTTTTTATTAATCTGCTGTTAATATTGACTGGTCTTGCAATAATTACAGCATCTTTAAATTTCACATCATTAAGATACTCTAACTCATGTTGAACAATAGCAGATTTATCTGGATGGTTTAGCTGTATTGACCTTTTATGTTCTGTCAATTTAGTAGAAACAGTTCTACCTTTTTGTCTAACATAAACCTTATCGCATTCAAACAATACCAATTTATTGAAAATGATTAATAATAAAATAAAAATGTTTCAGGATTTATTTCTGTATAAATTTTAATTATAAATCATCGACATTTCGACGTACTCTACTTACATCATCAGGAAAAGTGATAATAATCAATAACACTACGATTAAAACAAATTTAATTTTGAGATAAATTATATAGTCTGAATTAACTTTTGCTATCAATAGTGATTAAATAAATAACATTATTTTACTTTATTTTTTTATTATATTTATAGTGCGTATGTTTTTATAAATTAATTTTAACCAATTGTCAGTATAATATAATGACTTGTTTTGTAATTCAATTATAATTTGATATATCTGAAAATTTAAATTTTATGTAATAATTATTTGTTTACAATATAAATTGGTAGTTTGTTAGAAATAGTGTGTGCGTGCATTAATTATTAATAATTAGTAATAATTTATTATATGAATAATAATTACATATACAAGTGATTATTTATTTCTATAAAATTATTATAAATGTTTTCGATAAACATATTATATATTATAATGTTACATATTTTGCATTCAAAATTATTGTGTTGTTTTGTAACTAATATTTATTACAAATAATGTATATACATTTTATTTAAAAATGTATAGGATATGCATAAACAAACACTATGGTAATTGTTTTCTTGTCCAATTACAGGCGAAACCATTTAATTTCTATTTATATAAATTAGCAAAAAGCAAGTCCCTATGCGTCCTATTAAAGATAGTGGAAAGGCCGAATAATTTAAAGGTCCGTTTACACTGGGTCCCGTATCGTCATTACTGTAATCGAAATAGGGGGGACCCCATACTAAATTACCCTTAGACTAACTCATTACACATTATACGGTTCTGTAATTACCGTAATGAAACTGTTGAGAGCCACTGGTCTAGAGACACAGGCCCTTGTGCTCTGTTATCAAAGCTACACGCTTTGACTATTAACTTTATCACAAAGTTCATTTCGGGGCATGTTTATCAGACTGGTTGCTCTTGGCTTTTATTAGCTATGTATCTCTTACACGCTAATCATTAATTTCTTGTTCCAATAAGTTAACTTAGACTTCTTAAGTTCGCGCAGTTTCTTGTTGATATTGATCGGATAATTATGTTCTCATATTGTAATATATTAATTGTGTAAAGCAGAATAATTCATATTAAAAATATTTACAGCGTGTTAGAGAAAATAAAAAACTTCCTGTTTAAATTCTGTGTAATTTTGAATTGCAAGACCCAACAATATTAACATTAAATTAATAAGAGAAGTAATATAAATTTACAAAGATAACATCAACATGTGTGAAAACACTGATTTAAATAAAATTTGGCTTTCTTTAATTAATAAATTAATAAAAAAATGTAATTCGGTTACCTGTATTTTGTGACCCAATAACTTATATTTTATGTACAACTTAAACCTATTTTAGTATTCTTTCCAGTGATACAATTCAATATATCATGTGGCAGATCACATATGTAGATATTTAAAAATACCGTTTATTTTCAAATTAGCATAGGGTGTGTTTTTTTTTTTTAACAGTAAACCTCAGTTCAACTCAGCAAATATCAAATTTAGTGTGTAAATTTCTAGTTAGTTAACTTTTTATTAACTCTTTAGTTAATACTTGTATGAGTTTGAAAACTTATACACTTATGGTTTAGCTAAAATTATATACAAGTATTAGGAAACAAATATATTGCACGAAAATGTTTACTAAGATAGTCGAAAATGATAAATATATTTCTATTTCCATCACCTCAGCGAAAAAAACATTTTTCAAAATTGTTATTCCAGCATCGCCCGTCAGATCAAAATAATTACGCTCCTTGTAATTTATCTGATAAAAATTCACAGCATGCTACATAGTCCCTTTCCCACCAAGGTGTTATTTACAAAGAGCCCGGTCTTCAGGTCCTTTAAGCCACGGATGCGGTAGGATAGTACACAGGCCGTCGCTTCTGCTTTGCGGACTCATTAATCTTACCCGGACGCGCTTAACTTATAACGCTAAAATCTAAGATGGCGCCCGTGCGCTTTGCGTTGTGGTTGCGTAGAAAGAAAATTAGAATATCTCTGAGTAACTCGGAGAGAGTAGATTTGTCGTTTGGAACACGTTTCTGCTATTTTTCATCGTTATGCAGGGGTTTTTAAACTTTTACTGTGTTGAGAACGTTAAAAAGTAAATATTTGGTGCTGTGAAGCATGTGTTACATTTGAAGAAAATACGTATTGAAGATATATCCAAATATCTGCATTTTTCGATAAGAAATTTCTTATATAAAAAAGATATTTTTCTTATGTAAAACCGCTGGCGTACTTCACATATATCATATGTTATATTTGCGATATGCTACGTTTGCATGTAATGCTTTTTGCGAATTGTAAAAGGTTTTCTAGTTGCAAAAACATATTTTATAATTTTTGTTTTCGAATACAACACAGTCGCAGTGTGGTACTTGTTTAAATATTTAATAATTATTGTAATACATTTTTAAAGTTCAATTATATCTATAATTAAAAATGTAACATGTTTGTTATTTATGTTGTAGTACAAAGAGTTGATATTGTTTTATTACATGACATTTTTTTTTCGAACTTTTACGAGTCAATTTACAAATAAATTATTTTTTTAGTTAGTAACACAATGTTTACTATATTACGTTCATATTTTTAGTTATTAATATATTGTATATATAGTCATCGTTACATATATGGAGGGAGGTATTATATTTATACCAATTTTTTTTTTCAATCTTTTAAGATAACTGTTTTAAACGCAATGTCAGTTTGTTGGTCTGTCTGTGGACATTTGGTTAAATAGTTTTTAAAGAAATTTTATAGACATAAATATTTTAGTTTCATATACTTTTGGTACTGAAAGTGGTAGTTTACTGTTGTCACTTTTATGTGCTTTACTAATATTTTGAAACAGAAATATTTCGAAAAAAAATTTAGAAAAGTTATTCTACTCATTAAAATCTCTATTATAAAGTAATTTGTTTAAATACATTTAATGACGATCGGTTATGTGGTGGTTACAACAGATGTTTTTTAATTGTTTTAAATGAAGCAGAAATATGTCCATATATTTATTTTATTAACAGCATATACAATTTTTGATCAATATTTTTTTTTGATGAGTTAAAAATATTTTAGCTCGCTGAATTTTGTGATAATACAACAAACATTTGGATTTCTGGCTTTTTTTTTCTGGTTTTTTTTTGCAAGTAAATCGTGATCAATATTTTATTCCAAATATTTTGTCATTTGCACACCAATCAACACATTGAAACTGTTATGAAGGTAAATGGTAAAAAGTTTAGATTAAAAAAATCAACCACTTTACGCTTTCCTAAAAGCAAAAATATTACGTCAATGACAAATATTTATTAGAGATTTAAAAATAAGGTTACGTTTATATTTAGTATATCATAATAAATTTAAAAACCTTTTTTGATTACAAAAATATTTATATGAGTAATATCAAAAACCCATTCAACATATTTTAATATTAATTAAAATTTTAAGCAGATAACATTTTAAATAATGTATTCAAACTGAAAGTGTAATCTGAGTTGAATATGATCAAAAGGTGACTTTAAAATTTGTTTGAAGATCAAATTTGCATATGAAAATAGTCTGGTCTTTTGACGTTTTCAAAATTACGATATTTCAAATTTGGCACACCGATAAAAAAAAAAAGATCAAACAAACTAGGCGACTGATTTCGCAAATAATTGGACCAACACAAACGAATAATACATAAGGATTAAAGATATAGGACAAACATAGTTTTGTTCTAAATTAATTTTAAAATATTTTGAAAATATCGTAAAGAAATTAAACATTTTCTATTTGAATTCTCAAATGAAAAAATATCTCTATTAATTTATCTATTCGTGCGAAATTGATAATGCTAAAATCTGATTGGATTTGTAGCGGACCGTATTTGACTGAATAGTTTTTTATTTTTATTTATTTGGATTGTAAAAATCTCTCATTTATCCGAGCATTTGGAAGTTTTTGCGTTACAAAATGTTATAGAATTTGTTGTTTTTTTTTTAATTCATTTATTCGACAGCAGTTTCATTAATTTGGATTTTGTGTTTGCAAATGTTTTTCGGCTTAACTGCACCGTATAAAATTATTCATTTATTTACGCTAGGTTTTTGAAATTTAAATTTATTTTTTCATATACAAAAATCAAAACTTTTAGTATAAATGTTGGAAACTACAAGGAGCAAAAGATATTTTAAATTTTATAATATATATTGTATTATAAATTAGTATTATACAAATTAATGTAGTAAAAATAATTAATATGTGTTTTAATTTTTTTTAATTTCATTTTATAGCAAAAATTATTAAAATTACTACGTTTATGTATTTTTATAAAGCATTATATATAATTTTATTGTAGCATATTTTAAAGGCAGCCGTAGGTCAGTGGTAGCATATTGGACTCGTACTTTTTTGTATTATCACGGATTAAATATGAAAAAAATAATAAATATATTTGTCGCAAATTTTTAGCGAAGAATGTTAGTTCAATTTTGTGTTAATGTGAATGGTGTGACAGATGTCGTTAGTGTTTTGTATGACGTCATACATCATTCAAGTTATAGCCTACTTGACACATTTCGATTGATCCATATCGTGTCACAGCCTTCTGCGTTCTCGGTATTGCGCGCTACGTTTACTGCTAGGGAGAATAATCTCTTTTGTTCTAAACTCAATTTTATATTAATGGTCTGTGAATGAAAAACATATTATAATTTGACAGATTTATGTATGTTTATAAAAATCAAAACGATATTTTGTTTATAAATTCTCATTTTAAATGAAACATTTAATTTAAAAGTAGATGATTATATTTAACGTATTAATTTAATAAATGCTTGTATACACAATCACGCCATGTACTCAAAAATGTGTGACGCAAATTCTTGTCATTATATCGAAATTAATTTCCGCTAAACATTTCTATCCAGATAATAATATTTGCTTCATCCACATACATGCTATTTCTATTCCTAGCACTTGAAAATATTCACTCACGCAAAACACGCTTAATCATACCTTCCCATCTACTCATCGTACATCTACGCAAATGTATATCTTCAATATCACTCACATATATTCTTTTAACCAAAGATTTATTAGACATTTGCTTAAAATGGCCGAATCATGTAATTCGATATTTTTTCTACTTTGTCTTATTATATTATCGACTTTCTTTGTTTGTAGATTTATTTAAATTACTTATCCGAGAGGAAAACCACTTGTACAATCTGGTGTACAAATTAATTAAAATCATTTAAAATTTTAGTAAAATGCTTTAAAATCATGATAATTTAATAATTTTTTTTAAAACCATGTAAAATTTCGAGTAAAATTGCTAAAATCTTAAAAATATTGTATAAAATTAACAAAATTTGAGAAAGTGGTTTTTCTTTATATTTATCTAAACTTTATTTGAAATAATTTGATTTCAACTGTATTGTATGTAGATGAAATAATTAATAGTATAGGAAATATTGTATAATTAAATAGATAAATTATCTAAAAATTTGCCATTTATTGTATAATTTCGAATTAAATGTCATAGCTATTTATTTTTTATACGTAGCTAAAAACACTCAATGTATCTTTTATATTTTATATAAAAATTATGAAATTATGAATATTTGTATTTGCGTTACTGTAATATGTAATTTTGGAAAAGCAGACGTTTTATCAAAAACTTTAGCGAAACAAAATAATTATATGGCTTTTATTATATTTTACGCGCGTCCCTTTTAACGCAGTAATAATAAACAATAAACTAGAGGATACAAACAACGAAAAATTCATAAATTTATTTCGTGGGTCGAGCACCAAAACATTTGCAGAAAGAAAATTAAATGGCCGTAATATGTTAGCGCTTTCAACATTATTTACGATTAGACGAAACAAAAAAGAAGATATTTAGGTATATACGCGGTTATAAAAACTAAAAAATATTTCTGCTGAAATTTAACAAAATATTTCATGCGTAAAAAATTTAAATTATTTCGTTTGCGGTATTTTGTACGTATTTACGTTTTAGTGCTATTGGTTTTAAATAAATATGATTGTCATTTTTTTCTGGTATTATTTTCTGAAATTTTCTACATAATGGTGTTATAAATTTTATTGATTTCAAATATGTAGATAGGTTTCTGCAATTTAAATTATTTTTTGTACACTTTTTGACGAAATAACTGCAAAGTGTAATATATACATATATATATATATATATATATATATATATATATATATATATATATATATATATAATACATTAATCTGGTTAGTTGATAGATATATCATTTAAATACAGTTAATACTCAAATATAATATAATGAATTTTTCATTTTCAGATTATTCCTTTATGATTATATTTGAGTATATATATATATATATATATATATATATATATATATATATATATATATATATAAAAAAAAAGTTAATCTGCATATCTACTACAATAAACATATTAAATTATGTCATATTAGTCGATAAATTTAAATATATTACTTACTTAAATTCAAATATAAAACTACATAACCTATTTCAATAAAGTGAATATATCTAAAAATATTGAAATATCTTTTATTGAATATATCTAATATTCTCTGTTACTGAAACACGATTGTAAATCAAAAATTGTAGTATCTTATATTTCATTTCCATTTTGCGAGGAAATATTTCTAAAACAAACCACATTCATGTTCATGCATTGAAGTGCATGTTTTAAGATACGTATAGTGAAGCATATTTTATACGATATAACATTCGTAGATAAGTTACGACTTACGCTTATCGTTGCTAAACACTCTGTTGCCATAAGGATTTGCAATATGTTAGAATATTTGCACTTTCCTTGCTATAAGCTAAACGCGAAATACGATATCTACATATTTTCTCAAAATCAACTCACATGAACTCTATATTGTCTTGGTTCCTTTTTTTAAATATATTGTGTTCTAATATTTTTTTCTCAGATATATTGAAAGACTTTTTTTTATCTATTTAACCAGTAAAATATTTTATATTTTAAATATTTTATTATTTACAAATATGATGTAGAAATATTTTAGATGTTAGTTTAGAATTATTGAAGATGTCTTTGTGATTATATTTGGTTGTATTATATTTGGTTTCATAAATATATGAATTAATATACTTTTTTTTGAAAAGCTAATGGCTTATTTATATTATATTATAACGAGGTATATTTAAAGTTAAATATTTGAAAGAAAATTTTAAGGAGAATACCAAACTTAAAAAAAAATAATAAATAAATAAATAGCCTTTGAGTCTGAATTTTTATTCCGTATTTAAAAATAATGAATAGCTTTTAGATAAAAGTGTTTTACGTACATTTTAAGATTTTTAGTTATTTTGTTTTTGATATAGAAATGTATGAAAAATATGTATTACAAATACCAATTATATTTGGTTTGAAAAAAACGTCAAAAAGTGCTATTACCTAAAAGAACTTCTAAAGCAAATAGTAGTATATTTATATAATATACATACGATGTAAAACATTGTTGAAGAACGCGTGTTCCGATTACGTTAGATCGTGTTAGATCGTTTCGACTCGTGTTCGGACAACTTCGGCTAACACCGAACTCTGCGCGCTAACATAAGGACAGTTGAGTTCAATACGCGCTGGGATGTACACGTTAAGATATATATGTTGTAGTAGCCATATTGTAAGCGCTGTATATTATTTCTTTGTTATAAGTGTATCATATTATGTTCATGTATTCAAGTCATTATACTAATATAGAGTTTCTTCTTTTGTTATACGTATTCGGTGTGTTTTATTTATTCGACCGAACCACTGATATCTGACAGGTTATTGGCCCAGGTAAATTTCAAAGGACTGAAATATATAGTGAAGTGACGCCATTAAGTGCACGCCATAAACAGTTGTTCTAGAACGCGATAGAAATGGCACAAGTGATAAAAATAGAAGCATTGAACAGTGAAAATTATGATACGTGGAAAATATACGTGGAAGCGTTGCTAATAAAAAGTGATTTATGGCAATATATAACCGGTACATGTGTGAAGCCAGAACCGACTGCAGATAACGCGAATGACGTAATAGCGTGGATTCGAAGCGATGCAAAAGCACGTTCGGAAATCGTATTGTCGATTAGTTCGGCTGAATTAAAGTTAATAAAAGCGTGTAAAACGTCTCGCGAGGTATGGCAAAAGCTCGAAAGTGCATATCAGTCAAACGGTCCGGCGCGGAAAGCGAATCTTCTCAGACAATTAACAACATTAAAAATGTCAAGTGGTAGTGATGTGCGCGAGCATCTTCGTACATATTTCGATACTCTGGACAAAATAAACGAAATAGGAGTCGATATCGATCGAGATCTACTCGCAACTTTGTTGTTAATTAGCCTTCCAAACGAATTTGACAATTTTCGGTGTGCAATAGAATCACGCGACGCGTTGCCGACATTGGACGTACTCCGCGTAAAAATTACGGAAGAAGCGGATGCTAGAAAAACGATCGCGAATGAAACCGTTCCGAACGCTATGTACGCGAACAAGTTTAGAAACAGAAAAACGTCGAAAAAGCCAAATCGTGTGAGTGAAAGTGGTCAATCCGGAAAGTTCAAATATAAATGCCACAAGTGCAAGGTTGTTGGACATAAAGCAGCCGATTGTAAAAGTCAACGAACAATACAAAGCACGTCGAATACAACGATGATGTCATCGGAAGCATTCCTTGTCAGATCAATGGATACAAGTAAGTGGTATTTGGACAGCGGAGCAACATCTCATTTCTGTGTAGATTCAAGTAAATTTAGAAATGATTTGAGAGCAAGAAATGAAAAACTAAATCTCGCAAACAAGGATTCAATCGATATCACTGGACAGGGCACCGCTAGCTTCAGCACCTGCATTGACGGAGAAAGAAGGTCAATCTCACTAAAGGGGACGCAACTGGTTCCTGACCTTCGTGCAAATCTGTTGTCAGTTGGAAGAATTACTGATCGTGGTTTCAAGGTCATCTTCGACAGAAACAAGGCTTGCGTCTTGGATCAACAAGGTGAAGTAAAGCTCATCGCTAACAAGACAAACGGTCTGTACGTCGTTGAAGTGTCAAATGACGAAACTGCAATTGCTGAAAACGTCACCACCAGTGAACAAGATAAAATTCGATTTGAAGATTGGCATCGGAGATTTGGACATCTAAATGCTCAAGATCTTCAAGAAGCCGTACGCAAAAACCGAGTACAGGGAGTCGAGTCGACCGAGTTTTCAATCGAGGATTGCAGTACATGCCTGCTAGGTAAAATGGCAAGAAATCCGTTTCCTGTGAAGTCTGGCAGATCAACTGAAGTACTGGACTTGGTACACACAGACCTGTGTGGGCCAGTCAGAACTCCTTCTATTAACGGAGCTAAGTATTTTTTGCAAGTCATTGACGACTGTAGTAGGTGGGGTGAAATTCGTTTCTTGAAATCTAAATCAGATGTTTTTCAGGCTCTTAAGGACAGTATAACGCTGATCGAGAAGCAGACCAGTAAGAAGGTGAAGGCGTTGCAATCTGACAACGGTAAAGAATTTGTCAACTCAGACGTAGACAACTTCTTGAAGGAGCGCGGAATTGCGAGGAGGCTCACGATCCCCTACAGCCCTCAGCAAAACGGCGTAGCGGAGAGGCGAAATAGGACCATAGTTGAAATGGCCAGATGTCTCCTGTTGCAATCCGAACTACCCCAACGGTTTTGGGCCGAAGCCGTCAACACGGCAAACCATATAAGGAACAGATGCCCATCAAGTTCTTTAAACGGGAAGACCCCGTTCGAAATTCTCTCTGGAAAAATTCCGAACGTTAGTTACTTCAGAGAATTTGGTTGTAATGTATACGTATCGAAGAATGGTCCAGGAATTGGAAAATTTGACCCACGTAGTATTCCTGGTATCTTCGTCGGATATTCAGATTCCTCTAAAGGCTACAGGATCTGGATACCAAGTGATAAGAAAATGGTCTTGTCACGAGATGTAAAATTTCTAAAAACCGATTCATCTTCTGGGGGAGATGACGAACATCCTTACCCGAGAACCAAAGTAACGGATGATCAAAAGTCAATCGACACGTCAGCGCATGATTTCATTGACATCGAGTTCAACACTTTGAATAACGTCTCAAATCAAGAAGCCGTAACCGATAATGAATTCATCCTGGAAGCTCCGGAAGCTGGTGTAGAGAACCCGCACCAGGTCGATCACAACCCAGAACGGACAGAGGAACAGGTGAATATCAACCCTCGGAGAGGTAGAGGAAGACCGAAATTCAAAAGAACAGGACAGAGGGGAAGACCTCGGAAAGAATACCCTCGTCTTGGCACTGATGAAGAAAACGTAGAAGCTTACGAAAATGAGGTGGCGAATCTATCAGAGATATCCATGGAAAGCGCAATGTCCAGTTCGGACGCTGCAGAATGGAAAGTAGCAATGGTTGACGAAATGAGATCGATCATCGCCAACGACACTTGGACTCTCGTAGATCGTGAAGATAACAGTAGCACCATAGGCAGTCGAATGGTTCTGAGAAATAAGATGAACCCGGATGGAACTATTCAACGTCGTAAGGCTAGGTTGGTAGCTCAAGGTTTTAATCAGAAACCTGGAATCCACTTCAATGAAACGTTCGCTCCCGTGGCACGTTTAGGATCAATCCGATTGATGGTGAGTTTAGCAGCTCAGTATAAAATGAAAATTCACCAACTAGATGTAACCACATCATACCTAAATGGATCTCTTGATGAGAAAGTGCTGATGGAACCTCCCAAAAATCTTGGTGAGCTACTGAAGATTATTGCCGAAACGGATGGAGACATCACGATACGATGCAAAGCAAGAAACATGATGAAAAAGCTCAATGACGGCGATAAAGTTTGCTTATTGAGGAAAGCATTATATGGGCTACGTCAAGCTGGACGCAGTTGGCATCGCAGGTTTGACGAAGTACTGAGAAAATGTGGAGCCGTCGCCACAGATGCAGACACTTGTTTATATCGCATCGGTCAAGGCAAAGAGATAGTTTTAATCGCTGTCTACGTCGACGATGTACTCATAGCATCGAAAGACGAAGAAAAGATCCATTCCGTAACGAGTTCCATATCAAAGCACTTTAACGTGAAGATATTGGGTGAAGTTGGCAATTGTCTTGGAATAGAATTTATTTGCAAGGATGATTCCATCACTTTAAATCAAAAGGGCTATATAAACGAAGTTCTTAAACGATTCAGTATGGAATCGAGCAATCCAGTGAGCACTCCGCTGGAAGTCAACACAAAACTGAAACCGGCAGACAAATCTTCCGTAACTGAGATGAGTTTCCCGTACAGAGAATTAGTAGGATGTCTTACATATCTAGCGACCGCTACAAGACCTGATATTGCGTTCGCATCGAGTTATCTAGGACAATTCAATACCAGTTACGACGAGTCGCATTGGAAAGCCGCAAAAAGGGTACTGCGATACTTGAAAGGTACGATTGACCTTGGTCTTGTCTATAGTCAAAGTACGAACCCTTTGATCGGTTATACAGACTCAGATTGGGGTAATAGCCACATGGACAGGCATTCGCACTCCGGATTCATATTTCTGCTGAGTGGATGCGCTATTACTTGGGATTCTAGAAAGCAGAAGACCGTGGCTTTATCTACATGTGAAGCCGAGTATATGGGGCTTACAGAAGCAGCCAAGGAAGCCACATACTTGAAGCGATTCCTGGATGAATTAGGATTCACCGAGTTGAGTCCGGTCACCCTCTTCGGGGACAATCTAGGATCGATCAAACTAGCTGAGAATCCAGTTTACCATCAGAGAAGCAAACATATTGATATCAAGTATCACTATGTTCGTGAAGTCATTCGTGACGGACTGTTAAACATCCGACATGTTCCAACCTCCGACATGGCAGCCGATTATCTTACCAAAGGCCTGCAGAAGAATAAGCACCAGAATTGTGTGGAAAGATCGGGGATGAAACGTCCCATCTAGGATTCGGGCAGAACACGATTCGTGGGGGAGTGTTGAAGAACGCGTGTTCCGATTACGTTAGATCGTGTTAGATCGTTTCGACTCGTGTTCGGACAACTTCGGCTAACACCGAACTCTGCGCGCTAACATAAGGACAGTTGAGTTCAATACGCGCTGGGATGTACACGTTAAGATATATATGTTGTAGTAGCCATATTGTAAGCGCTGTATATTATTTCTTTGTTATAAGTGTATCATATTATGTTCATGTATTCAAGTCATTATACTAATATAGAGTTTCTTCTTTTGTTATACGTATTCGGTGTGTTTTATTTATTCGACCGAACCACTGATATCTGACAAACATAAATACGTTTATAATAATATAAATACATACTTAAAAATTTTGTATTAAAAATTACTATTAGTTTGCATGTTATAGTGCATATACTATATTATTTCAAGATTTATTAATATTACGTCATACATAAACCATATACAGATAATGAACGTTAGTTAATGTAGGTTAACCATAATATAGACACAATCGACATGATTCTCTAACAAAGTTGCTAAATTTTAACAACGTTGCTAACAACATTAGCCAATAATATTAGCTAACACTAAAAAAAATGAAAATGAGAACTGTTATACTGTTTCTATTGGTTAGAGTTGTTAGCAACGTTGCTAAAATTTAGCAACTTTGTTAGAGAATCAGGCCGAATGTTTTGTTATATTAATAAGAGAGCGAAGTTTTGTTTATATATATATATATATATATATATATATATATATAAGTATATAAATGAAAATAGTTTTTGTTTATTTTGTAACCTGACACTCCTATATATATATATATATATATATATATATATATATATATATATATATATACATATAAATAAAATAAACAAAAATTATTTTTATTTTTTTTTTGATCATATCCTATATTTATGGTTGATCTGATAACTCAATACATTTAATAAATTTTGCGCTATTTGCTAGAAATTCTGGTACGTTAATGAATATTTATTGTAAATAATCATATTGATAAACATCATTATATTGCCCAGTACAGGTTCAAATTAACATTCGTTCCAAATAATCTGAATATCATTCTAAACTTTGTATTACATACACTACCTGCATGTCTGAAAGGCCAAAAGCTTTGATCGTAGGTTGACTTACTATATCTTCTGTAAATTATATATTGATAAACGTATGTACGATGTTCCATTAATGTAATGCTGGTTACTGTTTAGTGTTTCTGAGCACGAACATTGCATAAGGCAAATTGCAGTCGATTGAGTTATTTTGAAAGTTTGAATTTTATTTGACATTGGACAAGAATAATTAAGAATAGTATTTATATTTAACATAGAAACTCGTTATATTAATATAAAAACAGCTTTAGGTTCTAGTTCTGTATTTGTATTTATTAATAATCGATGTATTTTACGTACTCAACGTACGTCTTCTTTTTCCTGATAAGGACGTACGTTGAGTTCGTCGAAACGTCGATTATTTTAATTTTTACCACTTTGACTGCAAGGAAAAGTGGTATAGCGTTTGGTACGGTGTCTGTAACATTTTCAAAAAAAAAAAATAATTGCATAGAAATTTTTCATATAGCCTCTAGATGACGAATCCGAACTTAGTTTATGTGGGTGTATGGATATGCGTCGTCAGCTCGCTCGCTCGCTCGCTCGGTCGTAAGTCAAAATTTTGTGGTCGCAACTCCTCTAGGATAAATTTGTCTAGTACCCAAGATGGTCATGTGGTTTTAGTTTTTTCCAGTGATGCCAACTTTCCGAGAAAAAAATTACTAAAGTTTTCAAAAATTTATATTGGCTACATTATTTATCCGATTTTGAAAAAATTTTCGGAAAAGAGTTCCCTAATGCTCCCATTAATTATATAATTTTACTAATATCCAGTGTTGCCAACTTTCTGAAAAAAAATTACTAAATTTAAAAAAAATTATTATGGCCATGTTATTTAACCGATTTTACTCAAATTTTCACAAAAGATTCTTCTAGTATTCATATAGTTTATGTAATTTTAACAAAATACAGTGTTGCCAACTTTCCGAGAAAAAAATTACTAAAATGTTTAGAAATTTATTATGACCACTTTATTTAATCGATTTTAGTCAAATTTTTATAAATGTTTCTCCTAGTGTCTAAATAAATTATGCAATTTTAAAAAATACAGTGTTGCAAACTTATCGAGAAAAAATCACAAAATTTATAAAAATTTATTGTGGCTACATTATACATAAATTATAATTTTAATAAAAAATATTGTCTTACCAACTTTCCGAGAAATATCAGAGTGGTCTATATATGGGTTTACCCATATACTTCTAATCTTGTTATATATTTATTTGTATGTTTGTAAATTTTAACGTAATACTATGGCATGTAACTGATAAAAATATTGGTTAACGGTTAACTTGTATTGCAAACTATATTTTAGTATCCGTTTTCGTCCTCTAACTGGATTTTTTTGTATATTTTGAATTGGTTTTAAAATAAGACTGTGTAAATAATCTATATATTTTTTATCAAACGTAAATTTGTAAGTTTATTATTGTATTATTATATAGGAATGTTTGGAAGAAATTTATTTCAGCATAGCGGAAAGAGTTTATGTTACACTCTTTTGGGTATATAGCGTGATTGTGTATTAACGAAAATAAACCATTTTTTTTGAAAGCTTGCAATGAACATCAGCAAAATTACATAAAAATTGGTTGCATCAAATTCAGAAATATAAAAAAAAAATAATCTAGTAACTAATTTTCCATACAAAGAGCCTTAATTTAGTGCAACAAGTTGATTATTAATACAAACCCTAAAATTACATTTGCATTTTTAACAAATTAATTGTCACTTCACAAAAAAATTACATGAATGTTTCTAATTAACACGTTAAGTGTAGATTACCTTTTTTTGTACGCTGCTCCTCATTTTTATCTGCTTTTTTTATGTGACATTAATTTCAAACTTTTTTTCAATGAATACAATTAACTTTCATTTGTTTTAATTCCAATTGAAAATTGATTATTCAAATTTTATTTTTATGTTTTCATTAATCTTTTTACATTATTTTCTCATTTATAGATTAAAATATATATATATTTAATATTTTATACTAATCCATGTTTTTATAAACTATTAATTGTTGATAATATGCAAAATATTAAATAATCAGACATGAATTTTTATTTTGTTTGTGCTTATATACTTTTAATAAAATTGTTTAGAGTTTAATTTCTAATCACAGAAAGAAATTTTTTTTTCTAATGTTTTAGTTGATTTATCTAAAAATATATAGATGATTTTAAGTTTATTGATCATATTAGATGAAGTATAATTTTGTACATTGTATTTCTCTAATTAAATTATATATTTATTTTAGTTTGTCGTATATTTATATATTCTTGTTCGTTGATTTCTACAGTTTTAGATTATATATTTGTGTAAATATTGTTTGAAATAATAATTTTTATTCAAATAATTTGTATGTAGATGAAATAACTAATGTTATTAGAAATATCATCTAATTAAATAAACAAATTATCTAAAATTTTATTATATAATTTCAATTAAAGATGTAGCTATGTTTTTGTTAATGCGGACGAAGCAAAACAAAATTGCAAGAAAATTTTTAAAATAAAAATTTAAATATATTTTTAAACATCTCTTTTCCAACACATCAACACGTGTGTTATACAAACTAAAAATCCTGCTTTTCAAGAACAACAACAGCAGGAGCCGTAGCAGGAGCAGTAACTCCATAAAGCAGCACTGCCAACGTGGCAGCATTAAAATAACTGAGCTGTGCAATTCACGCAAACTACTATAGATTCACCAGACAGACATATATAAACACACACACGTAGTACGATTCATACATAAACCACTACTGCATCTGACAGTTTCGCAGTGGCGAATACTCAGCTTGGTTTGAGCGTCTCAAACATAGAACTGCACTATCTCATATAAATAAATCCAACCTCGTAACTTAAATGTATCGATCAGCAGTCGAATTACACATATATATGCAGGTGGACCGAGAAGAAAACTCACGTTAACTTATACACTACATCTGTCGGTGGACTATCGAAGCTTTATTGCTTCAGCTCAATTTCGAAACCATCTTCACAAATGACACATCTACCAATTTCATATTGGTTTTAATCTGAGATATGACGGTAATAATTCTACAGGTATCTGATATTGCAAAATTGCTGTTTCAATACCAGTTCTTTGTTTGTGATTGTCCATTTTGTAATTGAACGGTTTCAATAAATTTTTTATTTGTTTGCTTCTTTTGTTGAGAAGATAACATGTCATGTACAGTAAGTTTTTGAAAAATTACACGTAATATTAAAATAATATGAATAAATATATATATATATATATATATATATATATATATATATATATATATATATATATAAAGTTTCTAGAAATAGAATTAATTAAATGTTTTAAAAGTAGTCTATCTGAGATAGTACACATTAATTTTAACATCAGTATAACATACATTATACTAATAACATTTTTGGTATTTTTTAGTATATGTTTTAATATTTGTGTTTTACGATTCTGAATTTTTGAAGTAACTGTAAATATAATTCTATTAATATTTTTATTTATCAAAAGAAATCTGAGGGAATAAATTAGCTTCATACTGAGAACAGCTTCGACTTTATAATAAATTTTTCATAAGAAATTTTATCAGAACATTTTTGTAATATTTAATTGAAACTTGTCTTAATATGAATAATGGTTAACTGTGTTGCTATTTTAACAGAATTAATATGTATGTAACTTTTAAATAATTTTTAGTGAAATATAGAAATTGATAATTTATTTATTTCATATCAGTTTTTACTTACATTATCAATATGTTGTTAGCCCACAGCCAAGGAATTGAGAGCATATAGTAGATTCTAAATTATTTAGCCGCAGCCGGTATCAGTTCAATAGTGCAAAGTTTTAATATTAAAAATATATTAGTTAAAGTTTTGGTGTGTGCGCTTTGCGAACAAGGGGCTTACGGCTTACGGCTATCTGCTTCTAAATAAATATTATTATAAATACATACACAATTACAATATATACCAAATAGGGTATGCCATAAACTCGTTTACACTATATAGAAATTAGTTTTTACCAAGCATTTCTATCTAGACAAATAACTTTTGCCTCATACACATTTTCTGAAAGGACAATGGTCTGCATAAAAATTAGACAACAAGTATTAAATCTTATTTGTCAAAATTTTATATTCTAGTATAATTTTATTGTAAGCATTATTAATAAATACAAAATTGATATAGTTGAAGATTTTTTCATTTTTATTTTTATTTCGCATCCAACAAAATACAATAAATAAATAAAGTCAAAAAGCATAAAAAAGATAGAGAGTATAAGACGGATTCCGGCTAAATTGATGCACAATAAAATAAAATAAAACAAAAAAGGGGTCGAATGAATGAAAAAAAAAACGAGAAGAAACCTATCTCATAAACCATCTTTCAAATGACGCTGTAGGCAGGGGTAGCGTCGAGTCGGCGCTTCTTTGTTGGATCACGAAATAAAAAAGTCGAAAAAAGATCTAATTCCGTCTGAAATTCGCGCTCTTGTTTTACGATCGACTGGAGTCGATGACGGGCTTCTTATTCGTCTTCCTTTGCGGCCATTTTTAAGGGTGTTGGAGGCCTACCCAAACCGTTTTGTAAATGGTTTCTTTTGTGACAGTATCAGTGGATCGTTGTTTTTACAATTTTTGAAATTTGTCTTATGAAAGAATACAAATCTATGGAATCTTAGTAATATTCAGGCTGTGGTCGATCTGTCCTCGTCGCGGACGAAGACAGATCACGGCATACCAGCCCAGAAAATTCTATAAATTCTATGTAATCTTATTATAAATTAAATCACTTTGTATATTATATCACTCAACATTTTGTAAAGCAAAAACTAATCAAAATTTTTGTTACAATGATCCAATTAAAGTATATTTTTTAAGATGAAGAAAATAATATTAAAAAAACAGAATATTGTAATTATACTCTGACTTATAATGGGTATGATGAAAATCAATTAAATTTTCAGCCAAAGCTATTACAGTAATTAAATTTGAAGATTAATTAAATATTTCTAAAACGTCATTAATCTGAAGTAATTGGGAGAAGGTAATCACATGGACTAACGAATATTTCATATTAATTTAGTAAATTTTCAAGCTTCTTGAAATAGTTTCAAAATATGAAAACTACCACGAATCGAAGTCAGCAAGTCATGAAATGAAATAATGAAATTATAAACTGTTATATTTATATTATTTCAAACATTAAATAAAGGAATTTTAAAAAATAATTTTTTTATTAAATGTATAATAATAAATAATGGTAGCATGTTTATTAAACTGTGATTTTTTAATGACTAAAACAAAATATAATCAAATGATAACTGTAGGCCTATATATGACATCAGTAAATTGAAAGAAATTAAAAATTAGACATTTTAAAAATAAAGTATTTTTCTAAATATGCAATATTTAATATAAGTCTTTAACTAATTTTTGTAATACCATAGAAGGTGAATCATCAAGTAAATTTAGAAAACACCTTCTCATACAAAAATTTACTTAAGTGAAAATTTTGTTATTGTTTTTAATATTATTAAATGTATATATAATTTTCAAACATTTTATTAATTTTATTTTTTTAAATTTTCTTGCAAGCATGATTTGATAAAATTGATGAGAAAGATTTTTTTTAATTTATGGTCATGTGATTTTTATTTTTTGCAGTGTTACTAATTTTTCTAGAATATTTTTTTTTCAGTTAGATTATTTATTTATTCTCTTGATGTCGAAAATTATAATGGGATTTTATTTTTTTAAGTAATTTTTGTTTAATATTTAATGTTAAATTTAATAGTTTTAACTAATATTTAAATTTCCACTTAATCGCAGTGAACTAATAATTAATAATTAATTTTCTAATTATATATTAGTTCACTATGATTAAGTGAAAATTAAAATATTAGTTAAAATTTTCAGTGTCATCTCAGAAAACATTGCTTTAATATGAAATTTAATGTTTTAAATTTTATAAAATAATTATTGTTAAATTACGACAATGTAAATTGAAAATGTAAAGTTCTTTTTTTGTATAATTTTAAAATGTGTGTAAAATTTTATTCCGGCGGAAAGTTGAAAAAAAAAAAACTTTTAAATTACAGTGATTTTAAAACATTACTAAGCTAAATGGAAGAATGATATTTTTTCCTCTGAGCTTTTTGGTCAACTTCAAAACTTTTATAAAACTTGTGTTACAGTATTCTTTACAACGTTTAACTTTTAAAGGTGGCAAAACTTTTCATACAATATATATGCAAAAAACTTTCTGCGTTTGTGCTTGACAGCTGTACACATATTTTACGATTGTAATTAATTATTAGAATAAAACATATTTTCGTTACGTATTTTAATAACTATTTAAACTATTGAAAACAATTATCATATAACAAATGAATTTTGTTAATTTTTAAAGTTTTATTCGTGCATTTAAAATGGAAATAGATCTTCTGTCATATACACTATTGCAATTGAAAGTTAGCTTAGGAAGATATGTATGTATGCAACTTCAGCTACTATTTGCGTTAATATGGGAATGTCGAAATACATGCAAATACAGTTAGGTTCAGATAGGTGAAGTTTGTAGTAGGTACAATGCTCGTTGTTGTTTTGGTAGCGCTTTTGCAAGAGATAGCCGAACAAACGGAACACATTTCCGTTCGATGCTAGTTTTGAGGTTATGTAGCAAATTGGTCCGCCATTATAACCGAAGCAAACGTTATGAGCAATGCGGTAAAGCGTTTCATATTCGGGTACATCCGTTGAAATGTTATTTACTGCGAAACAAAAGAATAAAAGCACTAATGCAACGCTATTATGATGATATGGTTTTTAATTAAAATTTGACATTTCTAATTTTCATGTAGTTGATAATGCCCACAACACGACATGGGATATTTTAGCTTATATAGTTGGCAATGTATTGTAATATTAAATAAACTAATATTATATTTCTATGTAATATATATATATATATATATATATATATATATATATTATAAAATTTACAATATTTTTTACATTTATTCATTAATAAAATGAGTGATTATTTACTTTCAAAATATAAACATAATGTATAAAATTATTGTATATTATATTACAAAATAAAGTTGGTAAGTGCATTATAACAGAATCGGGGAAATGTTAAAAAAAAAGAAATGAAATATGTGTAATATTTGTAAGAAAATTTTTTTTAAATAATTAAATTATGTTCATGGAGCTATGATTTATAACAGCATTGCGATTTTACTGCTTACTATGGAAACTTGTCGAAATGCGGTAAAATCTACTTACAACGATCTATCAACAATAGCTGTAGGTATGTTAAAACACAGGATTGTGTGAAAAATAATTTAAATAATAATCAACAAAAGTTATTTATCTAGATAGGAGTGTTTGGAGGAAACTAATTACTGTATAGTGGAAAGAGTTTGTGCCACACCTATTTGGATATGTATGTATGTAGAAATTGAAAATATTAAAAGTGCTTTAATATTATAATGAATTGATATTATTTTTATAATCTGACAATCGTGTTAGAGTTGCTTGTCTGAATAGGAATGTTTGGAGAAAACTAATTTCGGGGTAGTGGAAAAAATTTTTTTACTCTTCTGCATACATAGCGTGATTATGTATGCAAGTATGTATGTATGTGTTTAGATATGTTTTATAAACAAAATATGATAGCTGATCTACAAAACAAATTGGATATATTTTTAACATTTGATAATAATAAAACTGATTAAAAATTGAATTACAAATCCAATATTTTTATTTCAAATTTCTGTACTGTATTTCTATTAACCTTACACTGTAATATATGGTATCGGAGCCAGGAATATTAATTTTAGGTAAATATTAACGTTACCATGGTGACATATACAGCAACACATATATACAGATTTATAGGCATAGAAACACACACATATGGCATTTAATATTTACATAGGTGATAATCGAAAATCATATGTTATATGGTAGGTAACATATTCTGTTTGCACTAACATAAATACGTTTTTCCAAAAAAAATTGCGTTTTTTTAAAAAAATGAGAATTTTGAAACGGAGTTTGCGTAGTAAAAGCAACGCGTGAATAATTAATTTATGTGTGGGTGTGTGTGTGTACGTATGTGAAGTGATTTGAACATTTGTGCTCATTATTTTTTATGGTTGTTTTGCTATATACGTATTTTATCCCTTGTACAAATTTTTCATAATATGCTTTTTGGTTTTGAATGCAAATTTTACGCTTCGTGCGTTATACCAGATAATGTTGAGAATTTTTTTAAAACGTTTTTTTTTATTTTTGCTAAAACTGTTTCGATAAATTATAGCAACATTAATTTTTTTAATAAATTATCTAGAAAAAAATCACGAAAATGTTTTATAGGATTATATTCGTTTTATCTTCTTAAATTTATTCGTTGGTACTAAAAGTTCGGTTTTTTGATGTTTTTTATTCGTTTAGTGGTCTTATAACAGTTGCATTGTTATACTGGAAATTTATAAAAATTATAAAACTAAAATTGCAGAATAACTAAAACAGTTTTAACCAGAGATATAAAACGTAATGTAGTGATATTCGATAACGTTATAATAACCGATAACGTTTTGTGAAAAAATATTTTGTTACGTTTTTTTCTTTTGTTCCTATTTGATAGATGAAAATGAATTTGATAATATTTTTATTTAATTTACACTTTACAGATAATTTCGAAGTTACTAATAAAAATTATTTTTATAATGTTATATAATATAACTATTCATGTTAATTTTAATGTTACGTAACAAAAACAAATAATATTACGTTATATAATAACGTAACTATTTGAAACGTTATTTTATTCTTGGTTTTAATATTTGTTTTAATCATAGACATGAGTTATTTGTAAATAAAGTTTAGAAGCATAAATACACTACATACATCTCATCTACAGCACACACATAGTAAATCACACGGTAACCGAAATCAAACAGTAGTATTACTGGTAGGCCATCTAGGATTACGCACTCGGTACCATCGGGGCAGACCAAAGATAACGTGGCCGCTTTACGAGGATTAAAGGCATCTCGCAGTTCGTTTGGGCGCTGAACCGACGCGTAAAATAGATGAAAAGGGAATGTTGGACGTCGAGAGTGACCCTACCAAAGCAAAGGTACTACGCTCCGGTCCCACTATGTTATTCGCATAATGGCTTAGTCGAGCAAACCAGATTGTTTATTTATGAACGGACGTATGGGTGCTTCACTTGCTACGAAGATTTACGAGGTGGGGCATTCCTGTGCGAGCCTGCACAAAAGGTACTGCATACAAAAACTCGGCTGATTTAGGGACTGCAGGACTGGTAATTGTCTTGCGAAGTATTTTTTTTTTAGGAATTTGCTTGATTTTTAGGTGTGACGATGGCTTAGTCATTGTGTACGCATATCGGATGTAGTTATGTGAATACGGAAGATTCGCTAAAGAATATTTTAGACAATGAGAATATTTTATTACGGGAAAGTGTTTGTATACATTGAATTTATATAGAATTTATGAATATATACTTGCACCCGTTTTCTACAGGTGTCATTACGCCATTGGCCAACTAATAAAATCATATTTGGTACGAAAGCCCTAGGAGAGCCTTGATCAAGACTATACTATTACAGCAAAGTTATAAAAATTTGATCTACTGATTGCATGTTAAACGAATGAAAAAAAAATTTGTTAGTACGTAGACTTTTGTTATAGACTATACGGCCACCTCTGATTGGTTTAGATTGTTCTCTGTTAAGAATCTTTGTTGGCGCAGAAAGATTGTATTTATACTGCAGTATATATTTAAATATTTTGAATCAAAATAAAAACCAAACAAAAACCAGAACCCAAAAACACCAAGACCCATTTGGTGGATAAAACAATATAGGTATGACACAAAACGTAAGAAACTTAAATCTAAAAATTTGTCCATAGTGTCGAGTAGATTTTTCCATTTGCCCTAATGGAATTACTCTCAAACATGAAGCTGGAAAACTCGACGAAATCTAACTGGACGTTATTTCACGCTCTGAATACGTAACATTCTGCGTGTTTTTCTCTATGTCCATGTCATATTTGCGATCTTTCGCGTCTTTGCGTGTCACATTTCATCTTCATGTTTCTTCTTTTCCCTTTTTTGCACTTTTTTTTTGCGTGAAACTCAACGCTGGATGATACTGTTTTTGTGGTTATGTTTGTTTTACTATGTTTTTGTGTTAGGTTCTTTACAGATTTATAAATATATGCATGCACATGCATTTCATGTCAGCTTTTCGCTCGGTTTCATAGGATTTTATATGACTGCGACATTTACATCTTATTCTCTGCATGATTTGCGTTCACTGAATACAAAGATGAAGATGTCAACAAAAATTTTGCATCAAAAATCAATTATTTGATAAAAGATTTTGTAAAGATATTCAGTTTATTAAATGAGAATTATACAATTGTAGTTATTTTATAATTATAACAATTATTAAAATTTTTGACGATAGATTTTTGTTCGTTGGAGTAAAATGTTTAAAAAGTTTTACGTAAATTTAAAAGTCATTATTGTAAGATTGTTTAAATATTTATCATCTTAAGCGAATAAAATTTAGAAGATAACTAAGTAAATAAATAAATATAATATTACAGTAAATTATGATAATGATTTGAAATTCTTCATCTATAAAAAAATATTTAACTCAAACCGAATATATTATCTTTTATTTACTTTGTAGCATATAGAATTTTTTATCCAAAAATACAAACTGATGAAAATATTAAAGAACTTTAAGTCTACAGTATTCATTAAGTATTCTAAAATAAATAGATTTCTATGCGTATTACACAAGTCATTAACAAATAGAAAATAATTATGTGTTTCTCTACAATTTCAATTGCTTTTATCCGTTGCTAAATAGATTTTCAAAGTTTTGAAATGATTAGAATCGTAAGCGACAATGTAATTAAAATCTGATTTATGATGTTAGTGTTCGTTAACCAAGAAACGATTAATTTACAGGCATTCTGTAACGATTCTAGCGTGACAATATTAATAGTCGATAATTCGTCGCAAAACATGCATCGTTATACTGATTTCTAACATAAGGTCCTATTTTATTATTCGCTTTGTTTTCGGATAAATTCATTAAACATTAGTCATTGAATTGTGTTCTTTGTTTTATTATAAGCTTTATTTATAAGGTGTTTTACTCATAAGAACCTTCGAGTTTATGATTTTTGATATTACATATCTTCAGAAATGTTTCAATTATTGTGTTACATCAAATTTTGGAAATGGCTGCCTTCTTTCTGTCGGTAGTTTATAACACGGCGTATATTTTTAAATATTTCAATCAGTTAAATATAATTGATGTTGTAATGATATCTAGAGATATTGATGAGTAAGTTTTTTTTTTGAGAATTATACAATTAATTCCAATAAAACATTTGTTAATATGGATTAAGTAGGATTCTAGTTATCTGCAAGAAGGAATTATCCACTTCTAGCATATGTTGGTTATTTTTAAAAATATGTATTGTACTAATTTGAAAATGTGGTTCTTGTACGGAATCAAAATTGTATTTTATGGACTATTGTTTCAAAAAATAAAAATGAAATTGTTTTTGAAGATGGAGCATCTGGGATTCCGAAATACTGAACATTTTTTTTAAATATAATTTATCAAAGTAAAATAAACGGGCTGAAAGCTGAGTGGTTGTTTTGTTTTATTAACTTTATATACATTTGAGAAATTTACATTATCTGTATTATAATTACATTTGCTTATTTCATATATTATCTCTCGAATGAACAATAACTTGAGACTTTTTACGAATGTAGGAGAAGCAAAATAAATAAGCAATAATACAATGAAAATTACATCACTTTTTGAAGCTTTAGATAGTATGTAATATATAAAAATTTCAAAAATAGTGGCTGGTTTAATTTACGCATTAAAGCCGAGCAATAAAATTATAGAAATTATAGGTTTCAGTTGACAGAACGTGATAGAAAATTCCAATATCATCCATTAATTTTAACTAAACCAATTTATGTTTATATTCGATACAGTCAATTCGGAACAGAAAATATAACTCAGTTAATGAAAAAACAACATTTTCCTATTGTGAATTGTAACGAATTTGCCGAGCAAAACTATGTAAAAAAAACTCATCCATGTGAACAAATTACAGTTAAAGCGTATGCAATTTACGATGGCTGACGGTACGAATTACTCTCGGAGGAATCTTTTCGGGAACATGGAAGAGTGATAGACAGAATGTATTTGACGAAGCAGAGAACATTAAAGGAGCATTTTGTCCTGAATCACTTTGTCAAAATGGGAAATTGTACTTTGGATTAATATACGAGTGGGAGAAACATACACACACACACACACACACATCTATATATTTTACGCACAGTAATCAACTGCTCCCTTAAATGAAACGGAAATTTACCGATCATGCTTACTTATCATTGCGTCGAAATATCAGAAATAATATAGTCATTAGTTTATTTTTTTATTATATAGTTATAAGTACAATTTATTTGAATTTTATTCTAATAAAATTTACTGATTTAGAAGAACACTATATGTAAATCTTCAATAGTTTTTCTAAATGTAATTTTGTTTTAAAAAAAGTATTTTACTTCATATTGAAAAAAGTATTAAAATATATTGCTGCAAATAATTTTACATTGTGTCAACTCAACTATATAAAAATAAAGATAATATATTTTATGTGACACATATTTTACTTGCCACCAGAATTTAACATAAAGTTAAACAACAAATAAAAAGATATAACATTAAAAATAACAATGTAGTTCAACAGTCGGCGAAAATGCAAAATTGTTCATGTCAAGGACGCTAGAGTCGTCACTTCTATTTTTTTTTTAATGACACGAGGAAAATCCTTTACAACGTGGTAAAAAGGCTCGCAACGGTCTAAATATTTTTTCGAATTTTATTTTTTATTTTGGTTTTTTAACGTAAAATTCACTTGGAAATTTCATGTTAGATTTTAACTTTAAAAACATATCAGAATTTAATCTGAAATGGATTTTTTTTTTGTTAATAATAAAATCTAGCAAACAAATCGCATTTGTTATATTTAGTTTATTATGATTATTTTTCGTTGACATAAAATGTTTGTAATATAGTTTTCATAAAACAATGCGAACCTTTGAAAACATATTAAAATATTTAATTATATTTAATATAATATGAACCAATTTAATTATTCTACGTATTTTTCATTACATTGTTATTAATATTAAAAATTATATATTAAAATTTGCATAGTTAATTACTTGCATAATAAAGTAAATTTATTTAAATATAGGTTTTTATATGCAGGCAAGCAAAACAATGTAAAACAAACAACTTTTATTAATTTTTTTTTTATCTATACATATAAAGCACAATGTAAATATTTATATAATATTATGTATGTATGTTTGTCGGTTTTACAATGCAACTTGGAAATAAGTTCATTTATAACTTGAGATCCACAAAATAGATTTTGATAGTAGTTGTATCAGTTTTAGAAAATAGTAGTCGATCGCTCTAATCAATGAAAATTGACCAAAAATTTGATTCGCTTATAAATTACATCCACGGAACAGATTTTGATGATAGTTGACAAAAATTTTATAAATCAAGAAATAAGTAATAATAAAAAAAAAACGTATATATAATAAATATATTATTTAACAAGAATAGAAAAAGGATGTATTTTATATACAATAACATAAATATCTTTTTATATTCATAGCTATCGCGATTTGAATGGTAAATTTCATTTTAAAGTAATTTGATTTTACTTGTAAAATAAATGACTATTTAGAATGTACATGCGATACGTTTCAATAAAATTAAAATCCGCGTATTTCGAGGTTTATTTAAGACGATTGCTTAAGATTTAAATTTATATACATTTGGATTTAGGGAACGCAAAAAGAAATTAATTTTCGTAAACGAAAAGTTTCGAAAGGATTTTCAATTGGCTTATACCTTAATTGAAAGTAAATTAAAAGCAAGCTAGCATTTTTTTATTATCTTCCGACGTAATTAAAATACAATTAATGAATGTTGTTCTTTTTTTTTTTGATTAATTAACGAACAATTAATTTATCTTACTTTAAATGAATGGGCTCTTTGATTATTTTTGTTGATATTACACCAAAGTTTTAAACACTCGTTTAAAAAATGCTAACGATATTATTTCCGCTAATATTCAATTAAGAAATTTTTAATTATCTCAGACACTATAATTTTTTACGATTATACAATGGAAAAAATCATTAAAGTAATTATAACGCAATGACGCTAATTAACTCATTATTTATTTTACGACGGTGTGTAATGATTTCATAACTCACGGTTATGAATTATGAACAGTGTTACTTAACAGAATACATATACATATATTAGTAAAAGAAAATTTTTTTTAAAATTTTATGTAAAAATGTTACTATGAACTGAAATTCATTAGTACAAAATTTCGTGAGAACCAAATTAATAATGGCGCAGGTGAAATTATTATCTTCAACACATTTAATTACACTTGTAAACTAGTTAGTTAGTTAATTAAATAATCATCATTACCTACTAAGTTATTACAAGGCAATACAACCACATATACTTTGATAATTTAGAAAATCGTGTAATATATAAACTTACATACGAACAAAGTTTTGCGATGTTGATATTCGCTGCCAGACAAATACCTTATAACACGTCGAATTTGTTAAGAGATATCTTTTTATACACGATGAAGAACAAAAGAGATACAACTAACATCATGTGAAGTTGGATTCTGTGCAAGCTGTGTGATAAAGTTTCGAGTTAGTTGTCTACGCTGTGCACAAATGTTGCCTTAAACTGAATTTCTGATTATGACAGTTAGAGACTGTCCTTTCGGCTAGTTTGACCACGTGTTACTCGAAGTTTTCGGTTAGATGTAGAGAACGTTTGAAGTTTTCGAAAATTTTAACAATTTGTACTGTTGCACCATACAAAAAAAAATGATTATTTTATAATTTTTTAAAATGATATTACTTAGAAATATATTAATATTGCCAAAAAATCTTGAAGTACTACTCATTATATTAAAATAAAAACGATTTAAATCGAAATTCTATTTTATTTTATATTAATAATTATAAAATTTTATAATATAGTTATTTATATTTTGTTACCTAGTAACCTGTCTCTATATTTTGTTTGTTTATTATTTATGTTATTTGTATATAGTTTTTTCTTAGTAAATAATCATTCAGAACCCATTATTATTAAAATAGGATTCATTATTTTTAATCATTTTCGAAAACTGGAAGGTCAGTACATTTTGTCAAATTTATTAAAATTTTGTAATTATATATTAGTTCACTACGATTAAGTGAAAATTAAAATATTTGTTGAAACACATAGTAACTTGTTTCTACGTTTTGTTTATTAATTGTAGGTATATGTCATTTGTATTATTTTTCCTGGTGATGATGTACGTGTACGTCTAAACGTCGGGTCCACGACATTTTGACACTGGACATTTTGCCACGGGACATTTTGCCACGGACGTTTTGCCGCCGCGACATTTTGCCGCCAGGCAAGTATTAGGCGTAGAAGACAAACACTTACAAACAACCTATTAACCTAACCTACACTAACCTAACCTAACCAATATTTCATCGAATTATCTCTTTTTTGTTTTCTACCGAAAGCTACGCCTAATACTTGCCTGGCGTCAAAATGTCCCGGCGGCAAAATGTCCCGGCGGCAAAATGTCTCGGCGGCAAAATGTCCCGGCGGCAAAATGTCGCGGCGGCAAAACGTCCGTGGCAAAATGTCCGGCTGCAAAACGGCGGCGGAAAAACGTCCCGGTCCCCTAAACGTCGTTTTTTTTAATTAAAATTAATACAGAACTAAATTCTGAAGCCTTTTAATTTTAAATTCGTAATATTAATACCAGTAGACAAAGAAGATGTCATTTTAATCAACTATTTAATTTAACGAACTACCGAATAATTTTAACCGAGATTCAAAATACCGGCCCTTTCCTTAGTGTTATGGTAGAAAACATTGCTTTCATAATTTACTAGGAAACAAAATAATATGTTACAATTATTTTTTTTATATTTTGAGTGACTCAAATCTTTTTATTAAATTAATTAAAAAAAGTAATCTTATACTGTAGAAAGTCTATAAATTTCGTTAAAGTTTTGAAAATAAGTACGTAACACCAAATACTTTATTTACTGTTTCTTTTGAACGCAGGAAAAAATAAAGGCGCAGGGATTACATATATAACTGGTGTTTGGCTTTAATTGACCAATTAATTTTCGTACAGAGTTCCCTCAGACCTTTAGGGCAGGATTTATATGCGGTTTTTATTCCTCGTGCAGGATTTTAATTTACCCCGCCACGCTTTTTCCATTTGAAAAATATAAAAAACTCGGAAACCGACCTCAGCCAGAGAATTTTTGTGAAATGTATTATAAACTTCATTTGTTTGGAATCTATTATGTGACATGCAGCTTAAGGATTTTTTTTTCCTACGGAAAGAGCGAAAATTTTTTATTAAAAAAATTAAATAAAACCGGTTTAGCTTAGCAAGAGATTGTATGTGTGTACGTGTTAATTAATGTACATTATGACTGCTTAATACTTTATTTAAAAAAATTGCGTTTACCAAAATGCGGTAATACTTGTATATAATAACGAAAGAATTTAGAGAAATTATTAAAAATATTTTTGCTTTTTTGTTTTAAACAATTTTACTCTCTACGATTTCAAAAAAATATTTAAATAAATAATTGTGAAGGCCCTGATTTAAATCAAATTTGACTTTTTTTTTAATTAATAATTAATACATTTTATAATCTACTTACAAACATTATTGATAGATTTTGTAAGTTAAATTTACCACACTTTTCATAGCAATTGACAAAATTTCAGTATTGTTATAAGTATTACCGAATTACGGCAGATTTTTTTAGTCTTTATTTCGAAAGTATTTGCCGTAATATGGTATTTAAAAAAGTAAATATTAGAAGAATTTGTTTTTTGGATTTATCACGCGTTTTCAAGTCTTTTCTCGGTTCCTAACCTAACTTTACGCACTTTGCATTGTAATATAATATTTCTGGTTCTAGTATTGTTGAATACAGGGTTTGTATAACAGACAAAACAATTAATAGAGCAGATTTAAGATCAGATTATAAATTTTAAATTAAATTCATTAATTTTTAAAATACCTTTTCAAATATAATACTAATAATGAATATAAGACTAAATAAAATATATGCAGCGACTTAATATCGTTTCCCGTTTCTGAGAAAATATAAAACTTTTTTTAACAAAAAAAAAATGGTTAAGAATGAGTTTTTCAACTTTTGTTGAATAGCATTCAAGTTTATGAAAGGCAAATAAATTTCGATGTTAAAAAATTCATGGTTGAAAAAGAACGGAGTGTCACTGAATCGAGAAAAGTCACTCGTTTTAGAAGCAGGAACCCTGTTAATTACTTTTGCTTTGTCATCTAATTTTCATAAGGGTCATTTTTTAATTATTAATTATTTCATTACGGCTTGCAATATTTTAATTATTTCGTAACATTATGCGATAATATGGTAGATTATTTACAAGTATTTATCATCAGACTTTAAAAAAATGTTTATTTATTATTATCTCAATTTAAAAATACAAGAATTTTAGTTAAAAATAGTTTTATTTTATGTATAATAAAATGATATAAGATTGTGTTATTTAATTTGTTATGATTAAATTATGTTAAATTAGATGTACTTATTTTTTAATTATTCAAGTATAATAATTTTTTATTAAGTAAAATAAAATTTATACGTTACTAATAACTAGAAATTTTGTCAAATTTATTGTTTTCTGCATTTTGTATTGTATAATTACAGAAAAATTATAACATAGTAAAGAATCTTTCAGAACAAAAAAGCTTTAGGTTTTAGTTTATACTATTGTAAATTTATTTAAAACAAAGTTAATGTTAAAGCAAATGTTTCCAAGTACAGTGTAAACTCGCTTAACGAGTAATTCGCATAACGAGCAAAATAAATTGTAAAAAAATGACTCGCTTAGCGACCGACGTTTCGCATAACGAATGACGTGGATAGGGGAATCCCCGAATTGTGCGATGGAACTTTCTGTGCCATTGCTACATCAGTCTATGTTTAGAACAAAATGAAGCAAAAACAAATGTCTCTAGACAACTTTTTAGTAAAAAGGAATTAGGTATGTTACCAATTATTTAGATTTTTTTGTTTTCTTCAAATCGAATTCTCATTCATTGTTGGTTTATTCCGCGATAGAAGAAAAGATGAAGATAAATCACGGTCCTTAACAATTTATATGTAATTTTCTTTGAACAAACGTTACATATAACGTTTTTTTTTGAGTATTTTTTTAAAAATGTTATTTTTGAGTATTTTTTTGACATGTAACGCATTATCGTATTTTACATTAATTTATATGGTAAAAATTGTTTCGCTTAACGAGTGTTTCGCATTACGAGTAAGACTCCGTAACGAATTATGCTCGTTATGCGAGGTTCCACTGTAGTAGGAATGGGAGGTATGTATATATATATATATATATATATATATATATATATGAGTAGGTATGAGAGGTATCACGAATGTTACTTGTCAGAATAGGAATGTTTGGAGAAAACTATTTTCGAGATAGTGGAAAGAGTTTGTGCAACACCCTTTTATACGAAAATACGTAGTTTATAATATCTTACAAGAATATTAAATTCTCAAAATGGTTTTTTTATTATTTATTTATTTTTTTTGTTAAACTAAAAACTGTATACTCATAAAATAATAAATATATATACTACAGAAATACTAAAAGAATACATCATAATATAACAACAAAAACAGTATTATAAAATAGTTCATAGCCAATTCTAAGATATAAAAATATACATATTACATTTTTAACTTCATCTCCGGGCATCGTACGAAAAAATAATAGTTTTATTATGCACAGAGCAGCGTCGTTATAGCCCAGCCATCTTAGACTCGTTTTTCAGCATCTAAACACTGAAATAAAAAGTTGGGCAGGAGGGGGGCGCTTAATAGCTGAAACGAAATAGCACGAACCATAAGCGAAGTGATTCCGAAACGAAACCGAAGTTTGAAACCAACAAAAATGAAGAAAAAAAAACTTCGTAATTTAATTTGCTGCATTATTTTTCTTGCTTTAACGATGACTATTCAAAACACCGAACGTAAAGCCGTTGAAGTTTAATATCTGTGTGGAAAAGGGTTAAATTATGATAAAAAGTTTTGACTGTTTTTAGACAGAGTTTTGGAATAATGGGTTAGTTTTCTATTAACAGCTGGTTTTTAGTTATGATTTAATATTAAAACTGCTGTCTAATTTTTGTAGTATTTATTAAGGCACGTACTTTCAAATATTGGAATAAATTCATTCTTGGAATAATTTCAAAATTTGCCAATGAAATATTGTCATTTATTCTGAGTTTATATCTTAACTGGAGTAGACAATTTTATTTTATATATTAATATACAGGGTGTTTGCAATCAAGGTATTTTATTTTTAAGGGGTGATACTACAGGTCAAAACAAGGCGATTAACGCCAAAACACCTTAGTAAAAGTTTTCTAATAAACGAGATATTCATTTTTTTTTAAGTAAAATGGTAGCATATGGTATAATTTTTATTATCCAGCTCACAAAAAAAATTATTCTTCATAATAGTTTTGGATTTGCTTGAAACGAATAAAAATGTAAAAATATTCCAGGTTTTAAATACAGGGTGACTCGGATTTGCTGATTTGTGTTTCAACTTTTAGGTAAAATACCCTTATTTAAAAAATTTGAATAATTTTATTTGAATATTATGTTTAGAATTACAATTTAAGTTTACATACAAAAATTTGTGCCGATCGTCGATTGTTAACAGTATCTAATATCTCGTTTATTTGAAAACTTTTGCTAAGGTGTTTTAACAATCGACGATCGGCACAAATTTTTGTATGTAAACTTAAATTGTAATTCTAAACATAATATTCAAATAAAATTATTCAAATTTTTTAAATAAGGGTATTTTACCTAAAAGTTGAAACACAAATCAGCAAATCCGAGTCACCCTGTATTTAAAACCTGGAATATTTTTACATTTTTATTCGTTTCAAGCAAATCCAAAACCATTATGAAGAATAATTTTTTTTGTGAGCTGGATAATAAAAATTATACCATATGCTACCATTTTACTTAAAAAAAAATGAATATCTCGTTTATTAGAAAACTTTTACTAAGGTGTTTTGGCGTTAATCGCCTTGTTTTGACCTGTAGTATTACCCCTTAAAAATAAAATACCTTGATTGCAAACACCCTGTATAATTTTGACAATATTAAATATTTGTTAAAGTAAAGAAATATAATTGAAAAATCAAAGAATTTAATACGAAATAAAATTTATATATCTATTAGATAGAAATATTGATCAGTTGACAATGATTATAGCCTGACTAAAATTCAACGTTCTAAAGCTACCTATTTGTCAACTCACCCTTTATTAATAGCATACTATTTGTGAACTTAAATACCTCGTATCCGTAATTTATTTCTGGTCTCGCTTTGCTTTGACACAAATAATACAAATATCGGCCGATAAATTTCCATGCATAATTTAATACTTTCACATGTGTTACATCATAGAGTTTAACATAACTTTGCACGCAAAACTGTATAATATACAATTTTATTAGTTTTATTTGTTTATTATTGTTATAATTATTATGTCATCTATTATAAGGGTAAATTTTATTTTCTTTTATTGGTTTAGAATAAATACATAATATATTGGCCCGTATTTATAACTCCATTTAGAGCACTTTCAGTTAAAAGCAGTCAAGATTTCCAAATAAATTTTTGCTTTTATTATGTATCAAATATAAACTTTTTTTATAAATTAAATACTTTTTATTATACTTAACATTATAAATTATACACATTTTTATATAAATGTACTTTAAAAGGGGTTATGAATACGGGCTATGAAACTGAACATTTAAGTTACTACTCTAAATATGACAAACAAAATAATGATTTTAAAATATTTTTTTAACTAGAAATTATGTTGTTTTCTTCTAGATCTTAATAAAGTTAAACAACATCAAATGTTCAATAATTCGGTATTTAAATGCAATTTTTAATAAAAATACATTAAAATATTTATATTTAACATTACATCAAAATATATATTTGTTTTTGTATAAGATTTATATTAACAATTTGCAGAAATGTGGACACATATTTAAATTTGAATATATATATATATATATATATATATATATATATATATATATATATATATATATATATATATATATATGTTACACTAATCTTTATGCTTTCACGGCCGGTATCCATTGAATTTATATAATTTTCTCAGTGCTTAGTGACCAAGGACTAAGCATGCCATCTACGATAAATGGCGAAACATCGATCACAGCATACCAGTCCAGAAAATTCTATAAATTCAGCGGCTGTTTATGTTTATTTTTTTTAGATTATGTTGAATACATTAGTTCACTTTTATATTACTGGCAGTTTTAATGTACGTTTTGCAGAGGTAAATTTGAGAATTTTTACTCCTGATAGTTTATTGATAATAAAAGCAATTAAACGCAAACTTTTTTACCGTTTGTACGTGCAAATGAAACCGGTTAATCGATATACCGGTAATTACAGCTGAAATTTGCATTTGAACGGCACATTGAATACCAGTAGCACAAATTATTTCGACAATTTTATTTACTTTTGTTTCACATTGCAAGCATGTATCGTTGTTCTACGTTCATTTTTTAATTTTTTTTTATTAGTCATGCGTTATTATTTGACGTGATTAATTTAAATAAATTAGAAACTGAATGCCTGTCAGTGACATTTACTGCTTATGCATTTGTTATTTTGATAAATTAAAAATATGTCACGTTATTCTGTGTTTGTCTTGAATTATGTCGAATTTGTGAAATTTGATTAATTGGAGAAATACAGTGTTTTAATTTCTATGTGTGACAATTATTTTCAGTTTTGTTGCTTAATTTAAAATAATGAACCTATTTGATTAAAAAAGAATATTTTTTGACAAATTATGATTAATATTAATATTATATTAAATTGATATATAAAATTATTTTAGGTACATACCATATTTACGTAATTACTCATAGCACATGTGACCTAATGAAAACCGTTTGTGTTTTATTTAGATGGTCTAGCGTACAACTAAAGCTAATGTTTGATAATTTAAGATTAAGTGAATAACTAAGGGCGAGTTTTACAAACCATTGTTAAACAGACAGTTGACAATCTTATTGTCTAGTTACTTTATTAATTGAACAATGTGTTAAGTAACTAGGCATTCGACCTGATTCTCTAACAAAGTTGCTAAGTTTTAACAACGTTGCTAAGTTTTAACAACGTTGCTAACAACATTAGCCAATAATATTAGCTGACACTAAATAAAAATTGAAAATGAGAACTGTTATACTTGTTTCTATTCGTTAGAGTTGTTAGAAACGTTGCTAAAACTTAACAACTTTGTTAGCGAATCAGGCCGATTATTCTTTTTATACAAATTTATTTATAACTTTGTTACTGTTTTTCTATTAAAATTTATAGAATAAATTGAATTTATTTTAATTAAGTTTCAAATTAAAATTATTGTTGTATTTTATGTTGTCCTAAAAAGATCATAAAATGATTGAAATTTATAATAAATTGCATATTAAGTTTTAAATTACTGGATTAGTAAGAAAGAAATAAACTTGAAAATAAATTTTAGGTAATTTTTTATATAAAAGATATCGAAATTTACAAATAAGTATTAAAATTTTTCCTAGCATCTCAAGCTCAGTTTGATATAATGTTTGACAAATGTCGTTGAGTTGACGATCCAGTTTCTTTGTTAATTAATTTATTCTACAGACTAAGGCCTAATTAGAAGACAAAAATGAAATTAAACAAATATTTTGTTTTAAGATTGTAGAACAAATATAATAAGTGAAAACCAATTAATATCTTGTAAACATTGTAGAACATAAATAGTACCTACAAAATACTAAAATAAAACAAGATTCGACCACACGATATTTACGATTCTTTGTTACGAAAAGAACCCTAGAAAGTTTTTTTCTCGGGGAAAAAAGCACGGAATAGAAATCTCTAATTTGTATGCAAGTCAGAACGAGTCAGTGTTCAAACGCACACTAGCCCCGGAGAAATGTTTCACGAGTTCATTACGGGTTACCGCTACGCTCTACCCGGTTACAAGGTTTGCCCGTCCGTTACCGGTAACCGATAGCCTACTCGACCAACCAACCCGCATCATTCAACTTTTCCTCTATTCTAGTCAGCCACGTCGCTCCTTTCCCAATTGTGCTAAAATGTCACTAAAACTCTCTACGGCTTTTTTTTCGCTCATGCAGATAGAGGAAAGCTTTGAGCAAGTGACAGGCTATCCTCAACAACAGCCCACGCTATTACGTTAAACTTGTATTGCGTATTATGGATGTAAATGTATTTTGTAGTTGCCTTTTTTTTTTATTCTGTATCTCTTGTTTTATCTCTTTGTTTTCCAAGGTTTTAGTTTTATTTTATCTCGTGGTTGTGACAAGTTTTCGATAATGATGTATGTTGTTCGGAAAGTTTGAAATTTTAGTCGATAATAGAACATTGGATAACATTAATGTTACCGTTGAATAAGTATTTTTTTAAATATATATATTTCATACATGATAGTAGATATACAGTAACTATAATATTTTTTAATATTGTAAGATTGTTAATTACATTTATATTTTTTAATTAATTATGTAAAATTTTATTTTAAATAAAAACTCATATTCTGATAGAATATAGATTCGTATTCTCAGCTCCCTTTTAAAAGTGATTTTTTGTCAAAATTATTTTTGACGTTTGCATAAAATTACTTATTAAGCAATTTTAACCAGTTTATTTGAATTGTATTATATTAGATATATAAATAATATATATTAAAAATATAAATATCACTCATATTTTTAAGATTTAGAAGTATAAATTTATTTTGAAGCAAAAAAATGAAAGCACTTTTTCATGAACAAAAGAGCCATAGTTGCTAATCTACTTGCCTAGTTAACTTATTGGTTAAGTTAACAACACTTTGTGCAACCGGGCTTTAGTCATTTAAGATTCGGATATTAATTTACAGTAACAATTTCGTTTTCACAAATACCTGAAAAATTAATTTGAAACTTTGTAGAAAAACCTGTCAGAAAAGTTATAATTTGTACTAGAAACACTTAAAAATGAATTTCGTGAAATGTTAGAGTTATCAAGTTCAAAAATTTCTATTATACCGGTCGACGTAAAAAAATGTACGAGAAACTTTTTTAATAAATAACGACAAGAAAACTTTTACGCAAAGCACATTCTTTTTTTATTTGTTCGGACCTAAAGGTTAAGTATAATATTTTTTTGTCTTCTACAAAAAGTTTCCCTGTAATAAATACGTCGATGATATAATTTATAATTTAATATATTACTGCATTGTTTTGGGTGTTTTGAGTATTTTTGCTAGAAACATAAACGTTTCTAGAGAAGCCCGTTTAAGTTTATACAATGCTGTTTTAGTGTCTACGTTGACGTATGGTAGTTAGAGTTTTGTTTGGATGCAGAAGCGCAATAGGAAAATTACTGGTGTGAAAATGAGATTTTTGCATGGGGTATGTGTACAGTACTGATTTATACTAGTTTAGTATGTAAATGTACAGACGTCAGTATTTTTATAAAATGTATTTAATATTATTTACAGATGTTATAGGAACAAGATTTTACAAATTTTACGTATGATTTTTAAGATTGTAGTCATTCTTCGTTGATTTCACGGATTTTATACGAAATTTCCAAGACTTTTATGATTTTACAAGATTTTTAAGAATATTTTTAATAGATTTTACCATGATTTTTACGAATTTTACCATGATTTTACTAGGATTTCAAGGGATTTTAATAAGTTTGTACACAAGATTTTACAAGTGGTTTCCCCCTCGGTAAATGGCGTGATTGTGTATGTATGTAATATTTCTAAATTTAATTACAAATAGTTTATTTACATATTATAAATATTTTAATATGAAATTAATTAAAATTAGTTGATTTGTCATCTTTTATTTGGTGATTAAATATGATTTAATATTTAATACATATTAATCGTCCATTATTTATATACAAAATATTTGTTAAATTTATATTTTATATATGTAAAGAATAAAGTATGTATTGTAATTCAATGTGAGTGGAAGTAGAATAGGAATTTTTGTTTTCTTTTCTTTATCGTTTAATTTAATTTCTCTTCTTCTTTCTCTCTCTTTCTTTTTTCATTTTGTAACAAAAGAAAAACGCGCGTTACAAAGGAAAACTGCGTTCGCCAAGCAACGCCCAGTCGATCTTTTTAATCTCATTTTGCTTTTCGAAAATTCGCTGTCGATAACCATCGTAATAACATACAAACACACTAACGGACATTTTGGTGCCGAAGTATTTTCGAGCTTACGAAGAATTTCGGTTTATTCATCAAAGCAACAAAAATATCAATTTTTTATTTATATCGCGTATATTTTAAAAATTCATTTTAAAAGTTTTAAATAATTTTAACTTTTTTTTAACAACTTTTAAATTAGATAATATTAGATTCGTAAAATAATAGATTAACTTATGATTTAAGACTTGGTGTTTTGTAACTCAGGATAAAATACAGAATAATTAACCATGGAATAAATATAATGTAAAAATATGTATAGGTATATTTATTTTATGGTTAACTATTCTGTATGTATTCTGAGTTAGAAATACCTACCTTAAGAATACATATACTTAAAAATTACGAGAAATGCTTGTTGTGCATGAAGCAATTTTCTGTAGGATTTTGCTGTGCAATAAAATTGTACCAAAATTGCTCTTGTTTCAGAAATTGAACAATTAATTTTGTCGCACAAGTTGCTAGAATTAGAACATACTGTAAATTTATTGCATGATCTTTCACTTTCTGGTTACTTTTTAGTAACTTTTATTATTACCAACATTTATTGTATGGAAATATATAGATTAATATAAAAACAAATAATATAATAGATTAAAATAATATTTTTTATAATATGATTTACATATGAATATAACAATTATTATAATATACTTTTACATTTGGTTGGGTTTTATCTGTTGGCATTTCGAAATGAAATATTGTATTTGTACTATTTTGTTGTACTATTTTGTTACAACAAAATCGCACAAGAAAGTGTCAGGGAAATTGCACTATATAAAACAAGAATTAGAAATTTTACAAGATGAAAATATTTAAATTATGAAGATTATTGTAAGATATTATTAGCAGATTAACTGGAGAAGCAATAGATATCATCAAAGAAATAATATTAACCTATGCGAAGGCTTTGAATTAAATAAAACCTGGCTTCTTTAGATTAATAATTTATATTGTTTATACGTAATTTGTATTTATATTTGGAGGAAACTAATTTTGGTATAGTAGAAAGATTTTTTATGGCACATCCTTTTGCGGGTAGATGGCATGATTGTGTATGAAATTGAGTCTGTTAAATTTAATCAATAACATTTTCATATTCTAGTAAAATGAAAGCACCCGTTTTAATTTCAATGCAGTGTATGCATACCGCATAATATCAAAAAGCAAAATTGTTGAATTGTATGTACACATAGATGTCGGTGGAGGGAATTAGGTTTGTGTAATTCCTTGGGCAGGCATTGAAGCTCTTCTGCACATTGAAGCAGTGCATCCGTTGCCGGGTCGGAATAGCTCCCTAGGGGTGGTCTCTACCACCGTCACTTCCGCTGACGATAGCGCTCGCACCATCTAACCATCTCGGCTGGTGGGAGCCGTTAAATCGTGCTGCAAATTCCGTAGCGCATTTCACACGACTGCACCAATTGCATGTGCAACATCTATGTTATGTGGAGTGAACGAATCTATATTTGGTTCGAGATTGTTCGCTAGATCTGAGGCTTGTCTAATAGGTTAACTATTTGATTTAATATATATATATATATATGAATTAAGGATAACGGATATGCGGTATATATTGAATAATAAATCTTTTACATTTATTCAATTTATTGTAATTTCCAATATTTCGCCTCCAAAATTGTTGGCTTCATCAGGGAGAACACTAAATAATAATATTAAGCATGTAAACATTTGAATAATAAATACAAAATGAGAAAAAGAAGTTGATGAGAACTTACATGTATGAATAAATGACTTAAGTTAAGCATAAAATTCAAATTGGGAGAACATATACACTCTGCTTAAAATTCATCGATGACAGACAAAACACTTTGTAATAAATAAATAAAATAATAAACAAACAGACTAATACTATAGCGCAATTTCAACGAATAAGTTTTTTATTTAAAAAATTTTCAAATCAAGTAAAATAATGAGCCAAATAAGTTGTCAATGAATTTAAAAAAATTGTAAGAATCGTCCATCATTGAACATGTAATCTAAATATGCAATTATTTGTCAAAGATAAAATAATAAATATTGATGAAAATTAAAATATGTTAATGAACACAATAACACGTAAAATATTTAAAAAAAAAACGATATTCGTAACTGAAACTTATTTCTCGAAATTTGCAAAACAGAACATGAACAAAAAATTTTTTATTTTTGAGATTGTAATCAATCGTAAAAACTTTTTAAAATTATATATATATATATATATAGTGTGTACAAAAAGTAACCTGTCGTATGAATATCTCGTCATCTGATAAGTTTACAATAAAAAAGTTTTAAATAAAAGATTTAAGCAGTAACTTTGAACTACATATTTGAAATACTTTTGTATACACAGTGATAAAAATATAAATTTTAATAGATATTTTCAAAACTTTGTATGAAATTAGTTAATATTTAGTTTAAAAAAAAAAAAACTACATTTGTACTGAAATTATTAATAATTTTACAATTACATTTATTCCAGAAAAATACTATTCCCGTATTCTCACCTCACTTTTAAAAGTGATTTTCGTCAAAAGTACTTTTCACATACATACACAATCACTCCATTTACCCAAAAGGGTGTGTCACAAATTTTTTCTACTATTCCAAAATCAGATTCATCCAAACATCACTATTCAGACAAGCAACTTTAGCTTCATCCGCATTCATGACTGCTGTATATATTATATTTTTACGTAGGATATTCAGTGTAACTAGAAGGAATCGGATGTTAAATAAATTGGTGTACCATGTACCTAAAAGTGTGTCGCATAAACTCTTTCCACTATCCCGAAAATAGTTTTCTCCAAACATTCCTATCCAGACATGTAACTCTAGCTACATCCACATTTATGACACATGTCACACATGCTCTTCTATTCTTACTACTTTTGCTCACGCAAAACACTCTCAGTTATACTACTCCCCAACTACTCATCGGACGTTTACTTAAAATTACTTATTAAGTGAAAAATAAAAGCACTTTTTTATGAACATAAGTAAATAATTTTATACAAATCTTTTAAAATAGTTATAATGTTATGTACTATAATTTTTTGCTTGTTAGAAAAATATAAGTTTACAGCTCAAAAACACGTTTATTTTTGAGTTAAAAGTAAAATTCTTAGATCTAAAAAAAAATTTTTCTCAGGACGCTATTATTATTATTCCTTGCCTACGGTTTATGCCGTAACTATTCAATGGATGCTCGTTAAAAATATGCTATTATCTGATTACAGATAATAGCATATAATTGTAGCAAAATAATTGTAGATATTAATATACAATTATTTTTATTTCAAAATAAGTTAAATTGTTGTCTGAAAAAACAAACATAAATATATAAATTGTAACGTTTTTAGTTTCATAAATACTAGTAAAAAACAGTTAGTAATCTTCGCTTTGTTCCTGAATATTTCTTTAAAATTGTAACAGCGGCTTATAAGGAACTTCGGGAAATAATGAACATCAAATTATATGGTTTGAATTCATTTATTTCATAATATATTTATTTCTTTTTTATTATGAAATAAATGAAGTCAAACCATTTAATTTGATATTCATTATTTCTCAAAGTTCCTTATAAGCCGCTATTACAGTTTTAAAAAAACAGTTATAAAAACTTGTATAATATATATTTCTCTAGTGTTAAAATTGAAACATTGGAACAGAAAGCTTATACAAAAAAAGCAAAAGTTCTACTTAAGGCAGTTTGGCTATTTAGTTCTTTTACACACTGTCGTCCATGCACACACGTACACATTCTGTCTTTTTCGTCAAAAAAACATTATTCATCGCGTAAAAGTGCGAAAAATAAATTCGGGCAGTGATATATGAAAATATTCACGAGATGATATTCATTAATCATAAATATGCAGTTTGAATTCCCCGGTCGAAATACCAAAGTGCCGCGTCGAGTTTTTTTTTTTATACGATCTTTCTCTTGCCTCCTCTAACCTGCGTCTTTTTCTCTATTTTATTTTTTTATTTTTTTCGTTAAAGGCGTTCGCGCATAACGTTATGTGAATATCGTTAGCAAATATGAAAAGAATATCGCTTATTATTGCTTCAAATTCTAGTTTTTTGTAAGGGGGGATGGGGGGGGGGTATCTATCTTACTACAATCATTTATTATGTTCCTATTTTAATATTTCTATAGGTTATTAATTATTTATCAATAATTGGAATTTTTAAATAATATAAATCAAATGTATGCAAATAGTGCTTCTTGACATTGCAATTCAAGAATAAGTTACACTGTAAAAAATCAATGGAAATTTATATGGATAATTTTAGTAATTTTCCTATATTTTTTATTGTAATGTTATAATCTTTTGGTAAATTTACATAAATTTTTTTACAGTGTACGTTAATTTGAGATTTCTTACGAACTTAAGTTATGAATAACATAATTTTTAATTGTTTAATTAAAATAATGTTGTTTATACAAAACAATCTAATTCTGCTTTAAAATTTAATTGATTTTTATAATTTTTCAGTTGTTTTATTAAAAAAAAAATAGAAAAATCTTTCAAACTCATTATATTAAAATAAAACGGCTTTAGGTTATAGTATTATTATTTATTAATAATCGACGTTTTAACAAACTCAACGTCCGTCTTTATTTTTCCTGATGAAGACGGAGGTTGAGTTCGTCGAAACATTGATTACTTATTAATAAATAATAATACAGAAATATAATTTAAAACCGTTTTATCTTATTTGCATAACTTTTAAAGCTGTTACAGTAAATATGAATGATGTAATTTTACAAAGAAAAATATTCTTAATTTAAATTGGTTTTGCATTGTTATTTTTCTACAAATTGAGAAAAGAAAAAATGAACTAAATTACTTCTAACTGACTTCCAATCTTTGTTTTTAGTAAGAGCCGTAATTTAAGAGCAATAAATGCACAGAATAAAAGAGTAAATTTTCTTTTTCGGACATTTATTTGGTATTCGACGAATACGGTATTCCGGAGATTTGTTTTACAACCAGTAAATTTGAATAGGTATTTGGTCCTCGGGATTTATTTCGGTCGACATTTTGTTGTTTCCCAAGGCAATGTGCCAGTGTTTCAATGTGTTTTACTTGCAAAGATGGAGACGATTTCAGACAGCGTTGGAATTTACACCCCCACATCGAAACGTAATTGTAAGGAAAATACCGGAAAATCAAATTGCATGTTATTCCCACTGACTACATCCTTAATTCAATTCTTCGAACTAACCTAGATAAAATTAAAAAAAAAGCAAAAACTGCACGCAAATAGAACAAAGATACATTTGTGTGAACAAATTTCTTTTTCTTTGCCCGAGCGAAACTTGGATAATAAATAATAAAATGAAATTGAAATAAATTACAAACAACTTTTTTTCTCGTATTTTACTCAACGGAATTTTGCTAATTTTCATCTTGTAAATGCTTTTTTAATCCAATCAGAAAAATGCGCAGTTTTCAACTAATTTAGAAGTTACAGAAACAGTAAATTACATAAAAGTCCTGATTGTTTCGGAATGATATTTGCTGGTTGGAAATTTTATATCTTTATTAGTGTTAAACTTTTATAAAGAATCATTAAAAAGTCATTTACAGAAATAAATTTTACGTTTGTACATTTGTAAAAGATATTAGAAGGCTTAATATAATAAAATAAATATACGGCTGTTTTGAGTGGTATTTTGATTTTTAATTTCTATACTTTCTGGTAATTTGCTTTGCTAACACATAGAAAAAAAATTAATACCTATTTCATCTAATTCAAAGTAAATGGTTTAATTTTAGATAATTTGTTTATTTAATTAGATGATATTTTTAATAACATTAGTAATTTCATCTACTTAGAAAGTGATTAAAATTAAATTATTATTTTAAATCAACTATATATAAATGATCGGAAACTCTAGAATAAATCAACGAAACAGACATATATACATACATATTTTTTACTATATTATACTCGTACGAAATAAATATACATTAGAGTCTTTATTATTGTATTATTAAGGTAAAATTAACGATTTTCACGAATTTTTTACCCACATATACAATTACGCGTTGTACCTAAAAGATTGTGGCACTTTTTCCACTATGCAAACATTAGTTACCTTCAAAAATTCCTATCAAGACGAGTTACTTTTGCTACAAAAAGTAATTAATAGAAAAAGACACTATGAATATATCAAATGAAATTACTTAATATGATTCGAAGGTTAAAAATCATCGATTTGGTTTAAATAAGAGCCAGTATTTTTTTTAATTCTTTATATAAGTGATTGTATAAAAAATGTATCCTCAAAATAAATGACAACATTTCCTTGTCTAATTTTAAATTTATTCCAACATTTGGAAATACTGGACTTAAATCAACTAAAACATTAAACAATTATCTACAGATTTAAAATAAAACGGCTTTAGGTTGTAGTTCTGTATTAATACTTATGAATAATCGACTTTTCAATTTAGATGTACGTTGAGTATATCGAAATGTCGATTATTGATAAATATTAATACAGAACTACAACCTATAGCTGTTTTATTTTAATAAAATGAGTTCTGAAAGATTTTTTACTAAATCTAAAGATTATTTTGTATAATAATTATTATATTATATTTTTAATTAAAATGAAAGTAATTATTTGTATATATATATATATATATATATATATATATATATATATATAGAGTTTTGTATTTTTCTATATTTTTGTATTGTATATGTATAATACAAGCAATTTCACTGAAAATCCTATAAAATAACAAAATTGTTTACTGTAAAAAAAATTTATCGTAAACTTTGCAGATAAATGCTAAACATCAAGTTAATTTGATTGAAAAACGAAAAAATACGAGACGAAAGAAAAAACAACACAACATCAAAAGATCTTTGTTATAATGAATCTGCTCTATATTGCTTATGACACAAAGTAAGGTAAATATTGTGGAAAAGAGATAGACAGTCAGACAATCGTCACGGCCGTGTCGACCAGTATTTATATGGTTGAATGCAGTAATTATTTTTCAGAAACTTGCGGTAGCTGAAAAACGTATTTTTATTCGCAGGGAAAACTCAAAAGAATAACCGAGAAAAAAATTGCTCTAATTTACCAAGTATGCTTTGCTTCTACAGTCAGTATTGATTCAGTTTTTTTCCTTTCTGCTTATTAAAAAAGCAAAGAAAAAAATTCTTGAAGATATTCAAGATGATTTACTCACATTTAAGATGACAGTTTTAGCTTTTTTCTTGTAATTGTAGATAACTAATTTAATTTCTGATTAGCTTATAATAAAACCGAATTATTTAGTTCTATTTAAGACGGTTTGTTACGGATGAACAAGAAACTTAAATCTACAGAATATTTATTTTTTACTAGAACAATTTATCTAAAAATAGTAAAATAAAAGATCACTAAATAAATATCTGATTTAGGTAACTTGTTATAAATTTATTATGTTATTTTTTGATTGCTGCTTTTAGAGCATGCATTATTATTAAATTGGATACATTAATTTTTTTCACTTAGGTTAACTCTAAGCCATTTTTGTTACCTAATAACATTTAGTATTTTAGAATTTATAAAATAAATTTTTTAAAAATACACGGAACATACTAATTTTTTTAAATGTTAATGAAATTTATCAATTTGTTTTTAATATTAACTTGTTTTTTTCGCTGATATTTAAAATAAATCATTTTTGAAAATCTTTATATATATATATATATATATATATATATAAAAATCATTTTAAGTATTTTATACCCTCCCACTCTTAAATACTATTAAGCAATTAGGTTAAAGAAATATTAAAAGAAAGCAATAATTTTTTAGGACCTTACTTTTAATTTAAATGAAAAATTTTTTTGGGTTCTGTTACTTTGCAGATTTCTATAATATTTGCCGGAAACTATCACTTGATTATTAAATATTTAAAGAGATTTTATTTATCTTGTTTGATCAGAACGTGTTCTATTTACTCTCGCAGGTAATTGAACAGAGTTTCAAGGGAGAACTGATCGATTCTTTTAGTCGGAGGAAAACATACGACATACTGTAGAAACGCAGAATCTTACAATCGATAACACGCCAAAAATATAAACTTGCACCAGATTCCAACTTGACCAAACAATTTTCTTTTGACAATAAACAGTTTAACACAGGGCTGGCCGGATAATGTCCTATATGATGTCACGTCCGGTTAAACGGTGCGTTGACTTTACTTCAGATATGTTGGATAGTAGATAGAGAAGGAGGGTAATGTATGAAGGAAAGTTTGCTGGGTTTTCATGATTCTGGGAGCGTAGTTGCTTTCAGTTGGGTTTGGTTCGTTTGACCGTTGGTTTTCGGGTGATGACTAGGCAAAGGATGTGTGTTTCGATGGCCGGATATGCTTGGTTTAGGCTGTGGCTTTATCAAAGAGGACCTTTTGCTTACAATTCGCGACATATTCATTAGTAGTGCTCTATGGAGTTTTGTACATATATAATGTATATGGTAGTTAACAATTTAATTTAATTTGATGTCTGTCATTATTCGAGTTTTATTGTTTTACTGGTAAATGAAAAAGAATCTTTCAATTAAAGAGTTAATCTTTTTCGAAATTATTATTAATAATTTTTTATATTACAAAATTAGATACTAAGAGAACATAATAATAAATTATTAGAAAGTTGAATTTAAAAAATAAATGTGATATTTTGATGAAATATTTTTTTTTATGATATACCAAAATAATAATTATTAATAAAAAAGTAGATTTTCAAGTTATTTTTTCTTTTAAATTAATTTTTCTGTATACCGGATGTCACATTACAACATTTTATTATTGCCAATTAGTCAATTTATAACCACAACCGATTAGATTTTTCAAAAAATAATTAATAAAAATCTCTATATGATGCGGATTGTATTGGTCACACTGTATATATTCTTTTAACCTTGAAATAATAAATACTGAAGAATATTCAATTATTATATATTTTTTCAACACGTACACTAATAGATCAGCTAATTTAACCCGAACCACAAAACTAACCACACTTTATGCTAAAATTTCTAACCAGCATTGGAGATCTACGCAATTATTCAGTAGGTCTCAAATTGCGTTTACAGCCCAGTAGGAATCGATGCGTTAGCTTTTGCGGTAATACGATTTCATCAGAAGACGCCCTGAACACGTGTTACCAATTGCAACGAGCGGTAATAACCATCAACGGTTATATCGGGGCAAATGGTCGACGAATAATCCATGTTCCCGGGGCCAAACAACCACAACTGTTGGACGGTTGTTCTGTATGTGGTTCTCAGGGCTAGGCATATGTGGTTTGGGATGCTAAATAAGGAGGCTTATTTTGCAATTTCAATTTAAAAATGGGAATGTTTAGGTTGGATATTATTATGGCGGTCAAAGAGGAGAAATATGTTTATTTTTTTCATTCCAAATGTTTAGTTTTATGGTGTTATAAAATATGAAAATAAACATGAAGAAGTAGATGAAATATTTAAAGAAGTTTTTGAAGTGTTTGGTTACTTTTGAATTGAAAGGAAATGTTTAGATAGTAATAAAGTTTGATTAAGTAAATATTTTACATCTATTGAGATTTTATTTTGTTTTTATTTATGATGTTTTTCAATCAACATATAGATTGCAAAGTTTTCTAATTCGAAATTTACTTATCTAATAAAACTTTGAAAAAATATGTGACGTATGTTTTCTTTATGTATATTTTACCTTATTGATTTGCAAACTATTTAAATCTATTTAATTATATCTTAAAAGGATTGTAGAATTAATTTTCAGTTTTAGTCGTAATACTATTGGCTCTGGACAGCACTATCTATGAACTTGTGAAAACACATTAAAAATATGAGAAAGACATTATTAATCTTAATTTTTATCTGAAATTAAACTAACAACAACTAATAAAACTAAAATCGTCCATTTATGTTTTTTAATAAGTTAATAAGTAGTTTGATCCTGATGATGATATACGTGGAGTATATCGAAACGTCAAATGTTAATAAAAATTGTACAGAACTAAAATCTGCTTTTTTATTTTAATATTATTAGTTTTTTTACTCTTTTTTATTATATTAATAGCTTACAACTTTTCTTTTTAAATTTTTGAATTTTCCGTGTTTAATAAGAAATAAATTAGATTTAAAAAAATCTTCGCCAATCTAATTAGCAGTCAATAGCCTATAAATTACCATCTGCATTCAGATTCTCTCTGCAATATTTGTCAAAGTGTATAAAAGCTGCAGTAGCTATTGTGCGGCCGTGCGATCGTACAATAGCAATATTTGTTGCATTGTTTAATTTATCGGGCGAGGGTTTTGTTGCAAATTCAGAAATCGATACGTGCGATATATCCAAGCACATATACAGCACAGAGAGAACCAAGCTACCAAATACGTGAGAGCTTTGTGTAATTGATTGGGCCGGACTCTTTTGTCGCGGTCATACACTAGCGATAACATGTAAATCATTATTAGTTTTTGTCCACTATTCCGTGTTAATAAGTTATGAACCAGGCTTTATTGTTTCACTATTTCCTTTTGATGAGATATGCTCTCTGTATGCGGAATATATTTCTGGTATATTAGATTCTGAAAAAAAATTATGATAAATGATTGATACAAATTTTTAAAAGAATAATTGGAATAATTTATTTAAGTTTTATAGTTATTATTGGAAGAATTATTGAGCTAGGAAAAGTTGTAAAAATTGTGATTTAAGTGTTAATATGCAGATTATTCTATGGAAAGTTGTTGAAACTACTGTCATTTTACACAATTATGTCATGTATTTATAAGGGTATGGCACAAACTCTTTCCATTTAAACAGAAATTAGTTTTCAAGCATTTCTATCCAGACAAGAAACTTTTGCTTCAACCATATTTATAATGATATTTTACATGTTACATGCTTTTTTATTATTACCATTTGGAAACATTCGCTCATGTAAAACATTATCAGTCATACCTACTCTTTGTATGTTCATGCTGGTATATATATATATATATATATATATATATATATATATATATATATATATATATATATATATATATATATATATATATATATATATAATGAACTTTAGGATCACGACTAGGAATTATATTGTGAGTAATTTTTTATGGGATAGTAGTCGAATTGGTAAGATGTTAAAATTAAATTCTCATTCTAGATTCAATGTCAAGCTTTCGGTGGTGATTTCCACCTTCTTCAGGACTTGTTCTTATTTTGAGAAAGTTGAAACAGTAAACTACATGAATGATGAAAATTCAACAATGAAGCGATAAAAATTGATATACACAGTACATAAAGTCATAAGTTAAAAATAAAAATAAATAAATAAATGAGCTTCATTGTTGAATTTTCATCATTCATGTAGTTTACTGTTTCAACTTTCTCAAAATAAGAACAAGTCCTGAAGAAGGTGGAAATCACCACCGAAAGCTTGACATTGAATCTAGAATGAGAATTTAATTTTAACATCTTACCAATTCGACTACTATCCCATAAAAAATTACTCACATATATATTGAAAATGTATGCAGTTATTGAAAAATAATTGTTGAAAAGAGAAAAGTTTATATTTTTTTAACTGATGCTTTATCAATTTATTTTGCTGATAAAAAATATATACAGTACGAACTATATACAAAATATGTCATGGGAAGTTGCTAAAATTAGTGAACTGTTGTTTACAATTGTTTATAGATAATGAAAAAACAAAACATTGCGTTGAGAATGGGCATAAATAAAATATAACAAAATGTTTGCATATCAGTTTATTTTATTGATGAAACATATACTAATTATGTAATAAATACATATAGTTATCTAATTAGTTTATTATTATATTATTTATCAGTAAAATAAACTGACAAAATGTATAAATATTGTGTGATAATTTATTTATATAATAATTAAAACAAAGTTTTTTGTTTTAATATAATTTTTGTTTCTTTAATAACTGCATATATTTTTAAATAACAGCTTATTAGTTTCAACAATTACATTAAGTACTAGATTACTAGAGTATAAAACAAATTAATCGTTTAATGTAAAAACCATAGGAATTATTATCTCGCTTATGGGACGACTTTTACTAAAGCGTTTAAGACACATTTTATATATATATATATATAAACACTTAGGATTTGGATCTTGAAAGAAATATCAGCTTAAAAAGAAAACAAATTTACGAAGATGAAAACAGTTAAATAAACTTCTTACATGTGAAACATCTTAAACTTTTATCTTTTTCTGCGAAATCTCCCCAAAAAAATATACGAAAATAGGAAAAGTGTTTGGAAAAACATGCGAAAATGAATGATAATAGTCTTGGTAAACATTCGGTCATCAATGTGCTAAATTACGTACGGGTTTTTTTCAATTTCTTCCACAGCTGTACTTTTACGAAAAATATTTCTCATTTACTGTTTACTTGTTTGAACACTAGAAGCGCTTTTCTTCGGCAACGATTCCTGTTTGTTTATTTATTTTTCAGCAGAATACCAAATCAACGAAACCCAGTACAGTTACTCAAATATTTTGAACGTGGTTTACTTTAAACAAGAATGACTGAATTTATTCCGTAAATCTTGTTAAAGATTAAAAAAAAAAACCAGAAAATATTTGCCGTTGGCCTAGCGCAACATTTTGATTTTTTTTGTTTTACGTGTCAGATAAGACATTTTTTAAATGTTAATTACGTTTTCTTTACATTTTAATTAATTCAAGTTAATTAATTATTCAAAGTTGTAATTGAAATTTTGTAGGCGCTGAATTAAATGAAGTAATTTGTTTGATTAATGTCATAACTAACGCTAATTTTTAAGTAACTTTTTTCCCTAATAGTATTTTTATTTCCGACATAAAATCTTAAGACATTTTTATGTAATTGAGAAAAAAATATTTTTAACAACAACACTTTTGTTATATTTTTTTATATGAAATTTGCACGTTGCGAATATATATTTAGAATAAAAATTAATTTGAATATGAGTACCAATTTTCGCAAAAATGTAAAGTAACTCTTGTTGAATTTTAAAATACTTATAGTAAAAAGTTAAAAAAATAATAGAGAAACAAATATTTAGTTTATAATAGCTAAATTGATTTTTCATATGAATATGTAGAAAGAGGTCATTATGTTACTAGTATAATGACTTTATTATACAGCAGTTAGTTACTATATACATCACTGGTAGTAGCACTATATATATATATATATATATATATATATATATATATATATAATCTGACATCTTCAGCGATCATAACGAAAACAATTACGTCAAGTTAAATCAACTTACAATTGCATTATTTATTTTTGCTTGAATTTTAATTTGATTATTGAAAATGTGTGAAGAAGTACAAGAAATGTAATATGCACCGGTCCATTTTGGTCAGAAACTGCATATTCGAACGGAGAAACACGGTCAAGTGTATTTAATTTGACATATCTGACGGTTATATTAAAAATTATTAAGTTAAGTTTATTGACAATTGCATTGGATAGTTTCGCTTGAATTTGTATTTGAATATTGAAAATGTGTGAAGAAGTGCCAGGAATGCAATGTAAAACGGCCCCGAATGGATAGAAATTCTATATTTGACCAAAGAAACATTAATTCTTATAAATCACATAATAAATATAAATTATATGTACCTATACATACTATTCTACAATTATTAATAAGGTTAAGGAAACTTGGCATATATTTTTATTTATTTTTAGTTTAGTTTCTTGTTCGCTTGAATAATACTCGGAATGTTGTCCAGATTGCTTGTCCTCGGCTTCGCCTCAACCACAAATATCTGAGCTCAACACAATAATCATCGCTTTCTACTCCTCGTAACACAATATACTATTGTTATCGTAACTGTTTAATATTATTATCAAATTTTCTAGTATCATTAAATGCCGTGTGAACGTTGTTAAAACTTTTCCTGTTAGTTAAAAACTTTGCGTCAAGATGGGCACAAAAAAATTGTTGGTGTTTATTTCTATACTATAGTACGAACAATAAGTAGGGATTTGGTCCAGGAAGCGATAAGAGCGGAAGATTTATTATAACTACAACTCGCAAACAACAAAACAACTTTACAAATATACCACATATGATTCACACAGCAAACACATACGTAAAAAGTTTTACAACCGAGATTACACAATGCAAAATGTTATAAAACTAAAATAAATACTACAGATTTAAAAGTGAAGTGTAAAAATATTAAAACTAAATTCAAGGGTAATTAAAATGAGATAGCCCAAGAATAGATGAGTTTTGTTTATCTAATGAATCTTTATTGTGTTATTAGATCAAACATAATCTTCTTTATGATTCTCAATCATTTATTAACAACTATAGTTTCGCTATTTCCAGTAGTTTTTGAGTTCTCCCGGTTCGATCTGATGATGAATATAAAATATTAGAAACTAGTAATTATTTAAAGATAATTTCTGAACAGTATAGTTTTTGGTTTTATTTGGTTTCATAAATTCAAAGACTTTACGTTTAAATTCTGTATTATTTTTAGTAAAATTCGACGTTATTTAATGATGATTTATGTGTAGTGAGTCGAAACGTCGTCGAATTTAATAAAAATAATATAGAATTTTAACTTATAATCTTTAAATTTATTTGACTAAGTTCTGAAAATATTTTTTAACCATATTAAAACTATTTTTTTTGTATAATTAAAAAATAATACGCCATGTACTCAAATCAGTGTGGCACAAACACTTTCCACTGTATAAGATGATATAATTTAAAATTAATATTAATATAATTATTAACATTTATTTTCTATCTATTTGCGATAAATAAATAACTGATGTGGACTTAAGAACACTTTTAAATTGTTTAAACACCCATATTTTATATTTTATTTACCGAACCTACAAAAGTGTTCTTCTTTAATGAATTGTTGCATTTTCAATAAACTAATCTTCAAATAGATTTAAATCTGAAAAACGTATTTGGCAGTTTTGTGGTTTGAACGTAAATATTGAGAAAAAATTGTTGAAATGCTTTTTTATTCATGCCGGGGTCACGAGAGCTTTACAAGAAAAGAAAAAAATAAAAATAAATTATGCATATCACAAGTTTGTTTTTTTCTCACATATACATGATTCTATATATCATATTTTTGACACTTTTACGCACAATTTGTGTGGGAACCAATAAAGTTTTTAAAATTTCTATTTTTGTTAAAATAAATAACATTTTAGAATAAAACGGCTTTTGGTTCTAGTTCTGTAATAATTTATTAATAAATCAACATTTCGACGAACTAATCGTGCGTTTCAATCAGGAAAAAAGATAGAAGACACATGTTCAATTTATCGAAACGTTGTTTTATTAATAAATTATTATAAAACTAGAACCTAAAGCCGTTTTATTCTAATATAATGAGTTTTGAAAGATTTTTATTATGTACGTTTGTACATTGTATTGTAAATGTATTGTACATATGTACAATAACATTTTATTTGATACGTAAACTTTTTTACATTTGTAATGTTACATTATTTTACAATACAATAAGTTATTTTGATATAACTACGTACGTATATCTATAAAAGTTTGTTGTGTTATTTTTAAAAATCTAGTTTTTATTGAACCACAAAGCTTCAATATCTATATTCCATCTGGAATAAGGCAAGATGGAGATAAAAATTGTATTCATGTATTATATAGGTAAGTACTTTTTTTTTTCTTATAAACATTAAAATTTATAGGATCTTTATATTATCGAGTGTATACTTATTCGCTTTCGAATTGAATACAAAAGAAAACCAAAAAAATATATAAATTCACTTCGATTCTTTTGAGTAAATTGTAATTTTTATGATTGCATCGGGTTTTACTAGAAATAGAAAAACATTGTATTTGTATAGGAAACAGAGTTGCTTTAAAATTTACAGTGTATTTTTATTTACTCAACTAAAATAAAAAGCAAAAATATATTCATAGAAAATGGAATTTATAATAAAAGAAAATTGTAAAATCAGATAGATTGTAAACAATATATTTTATGCATTTTATATATCCGATTGCTACGTACGAAGTACGTTTTCGTTTTCCAATTTTTTTAGGCGAACTAAATTGAGTAATTATATTTTCAATAGTTTTAACCATTTTCTGGTAAATTATTGAAGCTGAAAATTATTGAATTTCTATTTTGTTTTATAACTTCATCATGTTTTAATTCACTATACCATAAAGAGTTTTTTATCGGTTTTTCAAAAATTATATAATTTGTAAACTTTATTTAGTAATAAACATATAGTACACCTATAAAATAGACAATTAATAAAAATGGAGTAAAATGTAAAAAGGTTATTTGTAATGTAAGTGTAGATTTTTTTTTTAAATAAAAATTTTAGTTTGAAGTTCTGTTTTATTTTAATTAAAATTTGACGCTTCGATATAATGTACATATTTTATCATCAGAAAAGAAAAGTATATACAAATGACATAAATAGTAAATAAACAAAACATAGAAACAAGTTACTAGGTAACAAAATACAAGTAACTAGATTACAAAATTATTATAAGTTGTTAATTAAAAAAACCCAGATTTTATTTAAATTCTATTATTTTTTTAATTGTAAAGATTTATTTAGACTACTTTACTTATCAATTTGTACTATCGTACTTTACTTACAAATTTATAAATGAAAACAATGCGAATGCATGAATTTAGTTTGGTTAGTTATTGTTGATATAACCAAAAATTGATATTATTAATGTTAATATAATTATTAACAAAATTTTATTATATTTTTACAAGCTAGTAGATAGTGTATGTAACTAACATATAAAATTAATTTTGAGCTAAGTAAATAAATTTCTGAATGAGAAAAATGATCTGTACTATATAATTCTATTAAATTTGTATAATACAGTTACGTAAACATGTAATTCTAAATTTTAGTTAAAATATCCGCTAACTAATATAAAAGAATATAGAAATTCGTTCTGTTCCTTTATTTCACCGTTCAAATTGTGCACGTTTGATGTATGAGATGATATTAATTTTCAATTCTTAAATCGATTTGATGTCATTACTGCGAAATTCAATCAACATAAATAATCGCGTAATGTTCGATTCTTGCTCCAAATACGATTTAATTTCGTGACCTTAGAGAGAAAATGGCGCACTTGTCACCATTCCCATGGCGATTAAAGTAAGTAAGACTTTGTGCCAAGCGAAGAGGAGAAAAATTGTGCTAGCGATGAAATTCTGTCGTTCATCATCGTATTGAAATCAAATCACCTGAAAGAAATTACAGGAAAAAACCGATCTAATAAATTCATAAAATTGACAATTGCTACGCGAAGAATAATGCCCCAGTTTTTTTCAGCCTAATTATTTTCGACAAAAATGCTTGAGGTACAATTTTTATTATTATTAATAATTTTATTATTTTTATTTATGTAAAGTTCCATTAAATGTTTTTTAACTTTAGTACTAAGATTTTTACTTTTAACTCAAAATTAAATGTTTTTTTTTTTAACTATAAACTTATGTAATAAAAAATTTAGTAGAAATAAATAATAGTAAGTTACAGTATAATTATTTTAAAAGCTTTGTATAAAACTATTTACTATTTAGTTTAGAAACATAGAGCTTTATACTCACCTCCCTTCCCGTGAAAAAGTGCTTTAATCATTAATTTTAAATTAAATTTTTGCCACTGTTTTTCATCAAATATAAATTAGTTTTTTTTTTCTATTTTTGATTATTTTTATTATATTTGATAACATAAAATTTAAATAAATTATTATAAAGTGCTTAATAAATAATTTTAAGTAAACGTCAAAAGTACTTTTGGCAAAAATCACTTTTATAAATGCGATGAGAATATGGTCCATAATATTTTTCTGGATTAAATGTAATTGTAAAACTATTAATAATTTTCATTTATAATACAGTTTTATTTTTAAACAAAATATTAACTAATTTTATACAAATCTTTTAAAATAGTTATACTTGCTATTATTTATTTTTTTTCTATTAAAATTTTTAAGTTTCATTAGACAAACGTAAGTTCACAATTTAAAAACACGTTTGCTCAGTGAACTAATGTTATTTAAGCTATTATATAATTAAATAAATCATCAAAAATTTAACTATTTAATTGTAATTAACTATTTTTTCTGTATAATAAAGAATTATGTTTTTCTAATTCAAATATATATAAATTTATTGTTACTAACTAATAGGTATAAATACAGTTGAATACAAATAGTTTTCTATGTAAAATGAACAATTTTATTTGAAAATAGCAATTATAAACAAGGATGGAAAACACGAGTTTAAATTTGTGAATATTCCATAGAAATTTAATGAATATGCACAAATTATTTTCAGGCCAAGTAAGTTTCAAGTGTCAAAAATTTTGAATATTCATCAGCGCTTTAATAATTGGCTAACTTGAACCTTCAACGCCCCAAAAATCTAATTAGAAAATTGCTAATAACAAAACGCAAAATATCCAAAATAAAATCGGTCAGATATTTGGTTCGTAAAATACAGGAAACGTTAGTGAAAAAGTTCTTAATATGTTTTGATATTTTGATTCATACGATATGGAAAAATATGAGTCTTACAGAGAAAAGATGAAACAGCAAATATGTGAAGAAATGTGTAAAAAGATATTGAATTTTTTTCTAACTCATTTAATTTGCATAATAACCGTCTGACGACATACTTTGGTACCATAAACGATGTGACATAAAATATTTTCATCTAATGTTGAAGAGTCTGTTCAACTGCACTAAGTTCAATGTATTATTTTCTACGCTTCTTTATTTTTTAGAATGGTAAATGCAAATATAAAATATTACTAGTAATAAGTGAATGAATATATTTTGTATATGAGCCGTATATTTTAATAATAATAATCTTTATTTAATATGGTAAAAAATCTTTCAGAACTCATTATATTAAAATAAAAGATCGATGTTCCGACATGCTCTACTTACATCATTATTAGGAAAAATGATACAAATGTCGTATAATTTTTCTTGATAATTATGTAGGTAGAGCACCTTGAAACCTTGATATTTAATTAAAATGAATACAGAACTAAATCCTAAAGCTTTTTAATTTTGATATCTATTTATTTACGCATTTATTTGTATATAGTTTTTGTTTATTCGCATAAAATAGTAAATATATAACGTAGTAAAAAATCTTTTAGTACTCATTATATTAATATTTATTAATAATCGATGTTTCAATTAACTCAACTTACGTCTTTATCTGTTTTCTTAATGAAAACTTACGTTGAGTTTGTCGAAACGTCGATTATTAATAAATATTAATACAGAACCATAACCTAAAGTCGTTTTATTTTAATAAATATGTAAACAAATATATTTATACAATTTAATTTGATTAGCCGTAACTTTGTGATAAAATATGAGATAAAATAAATATCTAAACTTTATTTAAATGTGACTGCAAATTTGACCGATAACTTTGGTATACAGACTTACAAATACAGACAAAGAAATGTTAGAAAAAAGTGGGGACATTTTTAAAAGTGAGTGGCACAAGTACTATAAGAATAAATATAAATACAAAAAATGATATATTTTTTAATTTATTGAAACAGCAATAAAATGATAAAATATTTTTGAATATGCTAGTTAATTTTATGTAAAAACAACGTATTAGTTCTAGGATTATGAACACAATAAATGAAAATATCCAGTACCAAAAAAAGTACTGATATTGCAAATTCAATTTTAAAGACAAGTTTCGATACAACGCAAATGGGGAAAAGAAAGCCAATTATTTTGTATTTTTGACTTGTTATTGCTGTAAAAAAAGAAGAAGGAAGCAAACCTGGGTTATTGATCAGGCCAAAAGCGAACTCTTCTTTATAATTAAGCGATAATGAAGTACGATAAATGACCGATATAAATCACAACCCAAGAAGGTTTTAAATCACGACTTTACCGGCGAATATTTACATTGGAAATTAACAAAATATGGGAGCATAAATAATACAAAAGTCCTCTGTTATTGCTCTCTTCTTCCAAATGAGATGTGGATTTTAAGTTTTATCATTTGAAAAGGAAAAATGTTTTTTTGTTTTTTGTTTTTTTTTTTATGTTGTTATGATACAGTTGCAACAACTAAAAATGATTGAAAAGATATTTATTTTAAATTAATGTACATATAAATGTTGTTATTTAAATTTGTTGTTTAGAACAATATAGAGATGATTATTATGAGTATTTTATAAAACTTTTGTTAGTTTTTAAAAAGTTAAAGCAGAAAAAAAAAAGATTGTTTAAGAAATTTTAAGGGCATGCAAAATAGAAACTTAAATATACTAAATAAAACTGCTTTAGGTTCAAGTTCTGTATTAAAATTTATTTATAACAACGTTTCGACGAAACTTTTTTGATTTTTATTTAATATGTTATTTGACGCATTGCTGGAATACAATTATGAACTTGTCATATTATATAAAAAAAATATTTTTATTATATGAATAACATATCAGGGAAATATAATTTTTTAACATTTATTTGAAATTATTAAAAACTTATCTTATTTCATTAGCATTATTAGTAAACCTGACATTCAAGAAAGATTATATCGATATTTTTAAGTTGTTTATTGAAAATTATCTGTAATGCACAAAAATTAGTCATAAACTTTAGCGCTTACAAATTTGAAAGTATAGCTGGAAAAGTACCCTAAAAATGCTTATATAAATCCGTTTTTTTTTAAGGGTAAAAAGTGTTACCCTAAAATAGGTAAATTTAAAAAAAGCATTTTTATTACTTCAGTGAAAGTGTAAAAAAGTAAACACTTTTTGTGGAAATTAAAAATTGACATCGAAAAACAACAAGTTTTATATAAATATGGATATATATATATATATATATATATATATATATATATATATATATATATATATATATATATATATATGGATAAAAAATACGAAAAATAAGAGTAAATAATTATATCTTACTTTTCGTAATTTTTTGCTTTTTTTTAGTGTGAAAAGTTAGATATATTTTAAAATACATAGAAAAATAGTAATATATTACACTAATAATGGTACAAATTCAATTACACTCATATATTTTTACTCATTTACTTTAAAATTTTGAACAGTGCAGGTATTCTGCTGAAAAGTAATATATTTAAAAGTCAATGCATGTAAACATTAAAATGATTAAATAAAAATGGACATGGGATATAAAATGTAGGTAATAAAATATTTGTATTAGAGGTAGAAAGTTGATATTTTGCAGACGTAAAAAATAAAATAAAATAATGCATTTGTGTATAGTAGCATCAGCATAACCAGCCATTTTCTGTCCACTACGTGATATGAATTTTCTATTCACATTTAATACGAGAAAAACTCGCCCCGATTCTCGACATTCACATTTCTCCATCGGATATCGAAAGACTTGCAAGCGGATATCCGTCGTCAAGATACGTATTCTTTGTGCGTTAGTGTGTGTGTGTGTGTGACGCTATACCATATACCATTCAATCCATCGATATATCCATATAGATTCGAATATTTTATAGGAAAGATATTTCACATTTTGTTCACGGCATGTCATGGCTAGCTGCGAATGTGACTGCCGACGTAAATAGGCTTCTTTTACTCTTTTTTTTTATTCTGTGCTTCCTGCTGTGCGCCCCGTTTTTTTTTTGTCTGCAGGAAAGCGTCGGCGTCACCAGACTGTGTGAAACACTTCCTACGTGATTTTATCTCTTAAATATTACGCGCATAAAAATCGTATTTGAGTTTTTGTATAATGTAGAATATGTGTGCTTTTTTAATACTGTGTATAAATTTATAAATAATATAATAAAATTTGAATCAATTTTTAAAACTGCAAAATTTACTGAAAAATAATGAAGATAATCGTAGATGACATCCTCAGTACTTCGTAACTGAATTTAGTCAATTGATACTGGCCGTGAAAGCCTGAAGATTACTATAACATTATATTATTATCTAGTTATTTATTCTGTTACCTAGTAATTTGTTTCTATGTTTTGTTCACTCACTGTAAATGTCATTTGTATCTTTTTTCCTGATGAAGCCGTTGAGTTTGTCGGAACGTCGATTATTTATAAATATTAATACAGAACTATAACTTAAAATCGTTTTATTTTAACTTATTTATTTCTAAAATTTTGTTTAAACATATTAAAAAAATTAATATTAAATTACATATATATATATATATATATATATATATATATATATATATATATATATATATATATATATATATAAAACATTGAAGTAAATACTTGAAAAAAATGCATATAGAAAGTTTTTAAATTTATATTGAATTCGCTGTAGTTTAATTAATTTTGTGTTTTATATTGTGTCGCACTATATACGCGAGCGTTAATTTTCAAATTAAATTTTTAATTAAAATAATAAATTACCGTTCCACTACTCTTACATTCTATGCGAACAGAATAATATAATTTTTATTGCTTTAATTATAAAAATATAATTTAAATTACCTATATTGTAATATACATTGATTTTGGTGAAAATGCGATTTTACCAATTTATCCTACAATTATGTAAGTTTGATTAAATTTTTTAAATATTATCTGTGGGAAATAAAGAAAAAAGTATTTGTAGTTTCTTTTTTTTTTATTTATGTGAATGTTATAATGTTTAGTTTATGTATGTCAATATAAGTAAAGCTTGCAAAAATTTAACAATTTAAAAAACCAGTTTTTGTGTCTTAATTTTCTCTAAATAATAACAAACTTAACCTAACCTGCAGTGAACTACATTAGAGGAATATTTTTGCGGACTGTTCTCGTAACATATATTTTACTTTACTTACTTTATAAATTATTTTCAAGTAAAACTGCAGTCAAAAAGAAACTTTGAAAATGGACCAACGTATTTTGTAACACAAAATTTTTTTAAATTATTAGTAATTAATTTACTAAATTGTATTAATATTGCTGTAGATATTATGAAGTTAAACTGTTTTACTTAAAACAGTATTTAATTTATTTAATTTTATATAACATTATTGTTTTTATTTGAAAGACATTTGCATGTGTCTGTTTGTAACATCAAAATGATAGAGTAGCTTTGATGTAAGCCTTTCATGTTGTAGGTGCTCTCAATCTGTATTCATATTGTTATTAGAAAACATTATGACTGGAACACTATGTAATACTGTTTACAAAATAATTTATACTGTAATTGATTGTTAATCAGACGTAAATCAAACTTAAAAGATATAGTAAGCAAACATTAGTTAATAAATTTGTATTGGTAATTTGTTTTTGTATATTGAAAAGTATTTTAGTTATAAATATTTTAATTATGTACAGAATATGTCAACACTAAAGAAAACAAGTAAATAAATAAATAAATCTGAGAATACAATGAATATAAGCAGATTTGTTAATGTATTATAATTTTTATAAAAGAATTTAGCTTATAAGCGTTTTAGTTGGTAGTAATATGAAAAAAATAAGTAATTAAAATATAATTCTGACAACTGAGTTTGTCGTAACGTGACAACTTAAACTGAAAATCGAATTTTGATTCAATAGTGAGTTGAGGTAGACTAATTCATGCCAAAGCGTTTTGACAATGAAATATTTTATGAAAAAGAAGAGAAAATACATATCCACACACAAACATACACTTACATAGACACAAATGCGCATGCGTCAACCGTCGTCGCGACGTTATTCAACTGTTATTACACCGTCATGCACACATTTGATTCATGTACCGAAAGAATTGTTATAAAGCATGCCACCGCATCCAGAAAATGCTTTCAGAATTTCAATTCAATGTAACTCGTTTATTAATATTTTTGTTGTTATTCGTGTGATTTGTTGAGGTTTCGGTAAAATATGGCGACGACATATTTCAACATTTTGCTGGATAATTTTCAACTAGTAATATATATATATATATATATATATATATATATATATATATATATATATATATATTTGCTTTCCTGGAACTTTATATTTTACTGTTATTTTGGTGAATAGTATAAGTTTTTCACAAAGTTTTAAATGCATATATTATAACAAATTAACAGAATCAAATAGTTATCAAATACAAAATTTGTCTGCTCATTTCGTAAAATGGGCACACGTGAAAATTTGGTTAGGTTAAAATATTAGGTTGTTGCTATTTTGAAAAACGCAAAACACATGAAGAATTTTTCTTTTTCAAATTGTTCAAACAAAATAATTAGAAAAACAAGTTTACAAATTGGGCAATTACCCGCTTGGATTGTAATATATATTATACCTCAATCATATAATTGCCCAATTTGTAAACTAAACATATTTAGATATCTGAATTACATACTTGAACTTACTAAAACTTTGCATTTAAAGTTTCCACTTATTGTCTCAAAATACGAATGCTGTTTTTATGAAAATATTTTAAAGAACATTATAAGTAAACGGTAGAATCTAAATATTCTAATATAACATTTTATCTATTATTATCTTGGTATGAACATTGAGCTAATATTGCTGTAGATTCTCGCCGCAAAATAAATTTTAATTTCAACGCTTTTCTGTTGTTTTATAATGGAGAGGGGATCATTTGTTTTTATAGCATTGTTGACTGAACGCTTCCCATTCACTGACTTCTATCTGTTCATCATTCTATCCTTCGTCTTTCACTTTTTCTCTTCTTTTTCTTTCGCCCACAGGGTATTTATCTAAGGAAAAGCGTTGTTGTTTTGACAAGAAGCGTCGGACACTCGCTAATGAAGTAAGACACTGACTTGAATATTTTCGAACACAAAGGTTTTTTACATAGCTTGTTTTTTTATCGATGAACTTAAGACGACTGGCAGTTTTTTTGTATATTTTTTACTAAAGAGTGCTATAGTTTTTTTTTTTAACGATTTTCAGTTATTATATTTTGAATGGATACTATTAAGAAAGAGGTTTTTGTTTTTAGTTTTAAGTAGTTATTTACTAAAGATGTTTTTGTCATAAATTATATCTTTTTTAAAAGATTGTTATTTTCTGGAAGATAAATACAAATCTTTGAAGTTTTGACAAAATAAGACTAATTAATGATGTGACTGGAATATTTGTATTTATAGCGTAAATTTTTATTTTTACACAAATATGAGATATTATATGCTAAAATATAAAATTTATGTAATTGTTTATTTTTTTAGTTTTTAAAACAGTATTATATTTTACTTTTTTTACGTAGAATATATTTTTATGTACTTATTCTGGTCATCATATTAATATTTAAAGATCTTTTCGTAAATATTTGAATTTAAATTGTTTCAAAAAGCAACTTTATTTACAAATGCTATAATCGGTCCAATTTAGCTAGAACATAACTTTCTTGGTACTTTTCTTACTAAAAAAAGAAGTAAAGGCAAAAAAAAGTAACAACCCTTACGAGCCAACAAAGTAAAGTTAAAGTAAAGCAACAGCAATTTTCTCCACTTATTCCTCCCACTAACACGTGTGATGGCGACGCCTTAAATTCTCAATTACACCGTTTGCCTTCCAATTTTATCGTAGATAACGCGTCCTCTGTGTTCTCTACATCGGCCCCCCGATAAATTTCGTTGTCGTCACGTCCTCTCCTAGCACTGAGGAATTATGGGAGCAATTCACTTTCTGGTACCCTTTGCTCGATGTTATGTAATTTTATAATAATCAAGTTCAAAAAGGAACCAGGGGCTATACGATAGTAATTTGCAAATGATTACCGCGTAATGAAATGTGTAATGTAATTTTTGACGCAAATATACTTTATAAATTTTGAATATTATAATGCAATTTTTGGAAAGTGAATAAAATAAAGAATTTTAGGAACTGTCAGATATTTTGTTTGATTTAATATGTACTGTAGGCATATTTTAATTTTTTTTGCGTATTATAGTATATCTGTCCAGCATTTTTAATATGTCTGATTTGGTTTGAATATATTATAATTTGATATTTGACTATTAGAGTTATTAGACTATTTGGTATCAGATTAAGTGAAATGGTATTATTATATTACTCTATATCACTCCATAATTGGGAGGTATGTCCTGTCGAGTGATCATTAATAAATAAAATAAAAATAAAATGGTAGTAGCATATATTTCATTAAAAATGAAAGTTATTTATTTAGGTTAATTTATTTTGTACAATGACTGAATTAAAAATTACTTTTCTGGATACGAATGTTTGGAAGAAACTAATTTCGGAATAGTGGAAAAAGTTTGCGCTACACGTTTATTTATACATGAAGTGATTATGTATTTATGTTTGTATGTAAAATAAAAAAAATATTTAGCACGGCATTTGATATCTAACTTTTTGTTTTATTGTAAAAATCTTTATTTTGGAAGAAATTAGTGAGTTATGTAATTACTAATTGTAAAATGCAGACTGTATATTTTTTAACTATTTTTTTTTTTTAGAAATTATTAATTATTTTATTTATATACATGCTTTATCACATTATGTACCCATATATATATATATATATATATATATATATTTGTGGCACAAACTCTTTATTTAAACAGAAATTAGAATAAGCAATTTTCACTTTATTTACAATCATGATAACTTTCACACATGTTTGGAAACATTTACTTATGCAATATACTCAATCATAGGTATTCCAAATAATTATATATATATATATATATATATATGTATATATATACATTATATAAAAATACATATCTTTCAAAGATATGAAAATTAAATAAACAGAAAAATATATCCTGCTTTTTTATCAAAATAAATTTTTATATTTGAGTTTCAGCCAAAGTATTATCTGAGAAACAAGGACTGAAAATACAAATTCATATTGTGAAAACAATAAACGTTATATAGGATTTACATTTTTTTAATAACATGCCAACACGTCTAACAAAGTTAAAAATAAAGACCGAAACAGAACTGCAACTGTAGAGTGCATGAAGAAATAGTTCCAAAAGTGCTTTACAATAATCTTAAACAGAACCAAGAACAACGCATCTCTAGGTTTTTTATCGTTAAAACAAAGACAAAAAAATTAGCAACCTCTTCGGTGCATTCGTTCGTGTAACATCCCAAGTTTTGTCTGTTAAAGAAACTCTAAATAACAATTTCTGAGCTGTAAATAATCGTCAAGGGTACTCCAGCGTACTGAAATATCCGACATTTACTCACTGTACGCAAGCAAAAGTTCGTATTTTTATTTCGTAGCGTGACAAACATTTGCAGCTGGTAAGTTTTCTTATTCGTCTAGAAGTTTTTTGCTCGCCGAGTTTGCCTGATTCGAAAACGACTGAATTCGTACAAGCGCTGACGAATTCTCTTGCGTGCTAATCACTCTTATTTAAGAGGTCCGTTGTGTTAAGTTCTGAAGAGCGTTCGTTTCAGCATGTTTGCGTGATTCGTCTGAAAGGATAAATTGTGGATAATGGACCTCTTGTTTTATTCGAGAGAAAGTACAAGAGAAAAAATCTTTAGTTGGTTTCAGTCTATTTTGGTATTGCTTTATTATTTATGTTATTAAAAAAAATGTGTGCAGAATAAACTGATACGTAAAGAAAGCAAGGTTTAGAATTTTAGATTAAAGATTACTTACTTTACTTATTATAAAATTAGTATTTTTTTGTTTTGCACAGAGCTATTGGTTCTGAATCAAACTACTTACTAACTTACGAAAAGGCAAATTATACGATTTTGGTTTTGTCAGTTATTGTTGCTTTCATTACAGTTAAAAATGAGTTTATTAATATCTCTTATTGTGTTTTACCGTTTGGAACTAGTAGCAGTACAACTAAAAAATAAAAATAATTTTGAAATAAATATAAATATAACAAATCTTATTTTGTGAGTGTATAGAAATATGTTAATAACTGACTTTGTTTTTATTTAGTTTTGCAGTGGCATCGTTTTTAAATTATACATTCTTTTTGTATCAATTTTAGACAAATTTTTGGTGCTCCAAGTAGTGTAGTAATTTAATTTTTCTTCAAGCGTATCAAAATATTGATATTACGTTACTATATTGTCTATTTAAGAGGTCATTACTAGTATAGTAATGTACAATATTATACAGTAGTTAGTTACTATATACACCATTTATAGCAGCACCAAACATGACTACATGGTCAAGCGTATTTAATCCGAAATCTCCGGCGGCGTAATTGAAAATTATTAAGTTAAGTTAGTTGATAGTTGCACTGTTTGTTTTGGCTTGAATTTGAATTTAATTATTGAAAATATCCAATGTAAACCATTAGATTTGTCAAAAATTGCATATTCGACCAATGAAACACGGTCAAGTGTATTTAATCTAACACCACCGGCGACCGGATTGAAAATTATTAAGTTAATTAACATTTTCGCTTGAATTTGAATTTGTGAAATTGAAAAATGTTTGAAGAAGTGTAAGAAATACAATATATACCACAGGCGCAGAAAATGTATATTCGACCAAAGAAAGACTAATTCTCACAAATCAAGTAAGAAATATAAATAATGTATAGTTGTGTACATATACAATATATACTATTCTACAACTGTTAATAAGGTTATGATTACTTGGTATGAATTTTTATTTATTTTTAGTTTAATTTCATTTAGAACACTTTAAGAAAAAATCATATATGTCACACGGAATAGCAAACCCTTTTTGTATTTCGCTCAGATTGTTTGACCTCGGCCATAAATATGTGGCCTCAAAACAAAAATCATCGCTTCTTACTCCGCATAAAATAGTGTACTTATCACCGCCGAGCTAGTAGTGCAATAAAGTAATAATAATCTTTATGCTAATAAATTTGTTTATTTGTCCGAATTGATTTGACAAATATAAACTAGTCATTGGGGAGACATTATACGATACAGATCGGTCACTTAAATAAATCATAGTCAGGTAGCTAGCGGCCAGCTCCAGTTAATTACGTTATGGAAATAGGTACACCAGAGGTGACACATATACACACGCACTATATAAACAACTATCGAACCGAAACTGTTGTGTTGATAATCGACACAAGGGGACCAATGCCAACTTGATTAGTCTAATCATCAGTCATTAATTGACTGCTTATTAGCAACCTGAATTCTGATCAATTGACAAACACAGTTTTATATCTATTTTTATTTTCTGTAACGCTTTCATCAAGTTGTTATATTGTTAGTTTTGTTTTACAGTTTTTACAGGTGCCTGTGTTTGTAATGAAAACATTTTGGTGCTTATGAAAGCAAACCTTACTGTGCTTATATGTGTGTGTGTGTGTGTTTTTTTTGAAAATTGGTTTAATATCAGCTGTTTAGTATTGTAAGAAACATAAACGTTTGTTAAGAATTTTTAATGCATCGAACTTTGAGCTACTTTTAGCTATTTCGATATATTTATTTTGAAATGATGTTTCAAGTTACGTATACTTGTCGATTGAAATACCATTTATACCAATTTTGTCGTGAATTTTATCATTTTTATCGTGACATATTTGTTGTTTGAAATACGATTCTTATTGCCCAATTGTATATTTCCTTGTAATTTTTAACTAGATAAAATTTAATACAGTATTAATAAGAACATTAAAAGTTAATGTGTATATTTTAAAAATAATAAGCGAGAAATTCAATACATGTTTTGATTTTTGCAAATAAAAATGAATTAGCAAAAGTTCGAATTTTAGAAATTTAAATTTTACCATATCTAGTGACCCTCTTTTAATGAATAAAACATCAATATAATGTTTCAATATGATGTATTGATAACTGAATGATTTATAAAATTTTACAAGCAAATTTCTTGTTTTTACTGTTACTTTATTATTCAGTACGTTAAAAATTATTTTCATTATTTATTTAAAATTTTCGAATATAAATTTACGTATCGGTAATTTTAAATAAAAAATCTTCTTCAATATAGCAAGTAAGAATGTTATTAAAAATTCAGGAATCAATCACTTAATGCTTTCTTATTGATGAAATATCTAAATCTCAGTTGAATAAAGAAATAACAGTATATTTTCTTTCAAGAAAAACACAGGTTTTTTTTTAAAAATCGATGTCTTAAAAAAATGACGAGTGAATTTTATAAGTAATTCCATTATAGGCACTTTTTATTATCAATATTTTCAGTTTCCGGTGACAGAATAAACGCAAAAGATAATCCAATTATTTATCGAATTTATATATATATATGTATATATAAACAAAGAAGAAATATAATAACTGAAATATTTTTACAAAATTAATAGTCAGTTTTCGTAAAAATTATTGAAATTTTATAACAATTTTATATTTTCAAGTGTATTATTATTCTATTCAAGTATATTGTTATTTTTCATATTATTAATTATATTAAATATTTCACTGTCTTCCATAGACGATTAAAAAATTTGAATATATATTTTAAAACAACTGGTTTCATATTCAATCCAAACTCGCTTTGTAATCTAAATTCATGGTGCGAAATATTTACAACGTGCAATTTAAGAGCTTTGAAATCTTTTAAAAAAGAAGATATTCGTACATTTAAACTATTGTTCTAGGATGCATTGTTTTCGAGAAAAAATAAATTTTAAAATAAATTTTATTTTAAATTTTGGGAGTGATTTTTACCTTCTACACCTAGAAGGTTGCCGATAAAAAAAATACGTGTAGCTTAGTTTTTAGTGTTCTATTTGAATACCAAAGCTTATTTAAATCGACGATTAACATATTGATATGGTTGCTTGTGAGATGAATATCAAAATGTTATAAGAAATAATACTAGTCCAAAAGAAAACCTTGCTAAAGTTGGTCTGTCCTATTACAGTTCAATAGAATTATTTATTATAATTTATAAAGACTATTGCAAGAGGATAAATCTAATAAAGTATAAACTATTGAAAGTATGTATCATATTCTTATAAATATGTCTGTCACATAGCAGAAGATATGACTATATTGCATTTCGTTCCACTATTTCCAAGGATACAATAATAAAAATATATTATATAGACATATTTGGATATTTATATTTTTCGAATATCTTTTGATAAATCCATTGCCGTCAGATGACTGAACTTTTCACACAGAATCCATCGACAATACATATAATATAAAAACTCGCTTCGCGTCATACTCTCTGTAGCGTCAATAGAAGTCGCATTTTTACAATATTACTTGTTTACCTTTTTATTCGAATGAAAAATGTCGTTGCTTTTCTATCGATATTTTTATAATAACTTCAAATGCGTTATTGTCAGAGCGGCAGCCGAAAGGCACATGCATCTTATAAAAATTCAATAAATTTCGAAGCCGTCTTACTGTTTGTGCTGTGAATTTAGAAAATGCTGTATTTCAATATTATACTAAAAATATATTAGTATGCCTTATTGAAAAACATCTGCTTTTCTTAGATTTTTTTATTGACTTCAGACCATAATATAATAAGAATTATTGATTTTTGCTTGAAAAATGCAGGCTTTATTTCAGCAAATGAGATAAACCAGAGTATTTATTGAATTTTTTTATCGTATAGAAGAAATTTATTAGATTTAGTTTCAATATTGAGAAGATAATATTAATTGTTTTATTTACAAGTATAATTAGTGAATGTTCGATGAGTAGATGGGGGTAGAATGAGTAAGAGTATTTTGTGTTAGCGAATGTTTCCAAGTGATAGGCATAGAAGAGCATGTAAAGGTATCATGAATGTGAATGAAACAAAAGTTACTTGTTTGGATAGGGATGTTTGGAGGAAATTAATTTCGGAATAATGGAAAAAGTTTGTGCCACACTCTTTTGGGCGCGTGGCGTGATTGTGTATGTATGTATGTATGTAATTTTGGCATAGTGGAAAGAGTTTGTGTCACATCCCTTTTGGGTACATCGCGTAATTGTGTATGTATGTAATTAGTCTGTTTTTATTATTTTTATATTAAAATTAAGTGTTTCACAAACTCTTTCCACTATTCCGAAATTCGTTTTTTTTCAAATATTTCTATGCAGACAAGTGACTTTTTGCTTCATCCGCATTCATGATACTCTCTTACATGCTCTTCAATTTTGACTACTTGGAAATGATATGGTTAAATTAATACTTATAAATTTCGTCAGTCAACAAAGGGTTAAAGTAAAGTTATAAAAATTAATATTGATGCGTAATAAGTTCTTAACTATAAATAATATTTAATGATCTATTTTTCATCGTTATGCAAATTTTCCATTATGGCAAATAATAAAAATTGTAAAATTTTCCATCGTTCCATATACGACGGAGAAAGATTATTATAAAAAAAATGTAAAGGAAAGAAAAGAAAAATCTAAGTGATGATATCTCGTTGAGAATCTTGCGAGGCGACGCAAGGAAAACAGATGATGAGCGGGTCGTTCCGAGACACAATTTCTTGTCTACAGGCATGTTCTCTTTATTATTCGGTTCATTGGATGCGACTCTGGTCATCAATTTCATGTTACAGCTTTCAGGAACGGCAGGCAGCTTGCTTCGTTTCGGACTGGTTTCAGGCCATACACACTGAGAGTAGATGGATGCTGATGTTTAAGCTGGAAACTGAAGCTGAAGCTGAAGCAACGTCATATGATATGAAATGCGATGGGGATCAGTTAATGATTACAAGCTGCTCTCGAGATCAATATGTGATGGGGCGAGTTTTGTTTTTCAAATAAAAACGATGTGATGTTTTTGGCTGCGATTTGCCAGTTACTGCAAACTTTTGAATATAAATTTGTATTAAATTTTAGAAAAATGTTAAAAAGTTGTAACATCTACGTATATAAATTATGCTGCTTCTAAAAATTTAAAAATGAAATAATATACGAACATTATTATTACGACTCTTACAAATGAAATGACATTAAATTTCTTTTGAACTTTAAAACATTGTTTATCACTTAAATAAATTTGGAAGTTGTCATAAAAGTGTAAATAAGATTTTTGTATAATTTTCAAAATATTTGTTTATAAAGCTAGTATAGACCATTAAAATGGGAAATTGATAATATGCAAAATAATGAATATGGATGTTATCTTGATTGGATAGAAATGTTTGGAGGAAACTAATTTCGGGATAGTGGAAAGAGTTTTTGCCACATTATTTTTGGGTGCATGGCGTGATTGTGTATGTATGTTTGAAATTTAGTTTTGATTATACGTGCTATGTAAAGTTGCTGAAACTAATCAATTGTCATTTTTAAATGTATGCACCTTTTGAAAGACCAAAAATTACATTAAAAAAAGGAAAGCTTACAATTTGAAAATTATGATATTGTAATAAACTAATGTATTTACTAGATTATTAGTATTTTTTTATTATTCAAATAAAATGATACACAAGCATTTTATTAAATTTTATTTATTGCATTGAAAAGAGGAAAGTCTAGAATTTTTAATAGCTACAAATAAATTTCAAGAAATGTTTGTATACCAGTTTATTCTATCAGTGATAAATATGATAATCTAATAAGTATTTACTAAAATATTAGTATATTTTTCATCAACAAAAAAAAACTGATTTATAAACATTCTGTTAAATTTTATTTATAGTCGTTAAAAACTGTAGTTTTCATTATTTCAATGTAATTTTTGTGTTGTACGATAACTGCTTACATTAAAAATAACAGCTGATTAGTTTTAGCAACTTTTCTTAAAAATTACAGTTGAAATTTTATTTTAATAATCTTTTTAAAACAATTGATCAACTGTTTTTTCAACAATGTTTTACAAAACAGTTTATTAAAATAAATTGTTTGAAATAATCCTGGTAACTTTTTCTGCATAACTATTCACTGTTTAATTTTTTTTGTTAGATTATTATAAATACAATTCTTCTAATTTTAAAATTGATTTAGTTTTATGTAAATTATATGTTAAATATTACATTACAAAGTTTTTAAAAGTAATTTTACAAACATTTTTACCGGATCAACACTATTAGTTAATAGAAACTGAAATAAAAATAAACTCCAAGATTTGTATAAGTAACTGCTAAAGGCATAAAGAAAGCTTTTTGTTTCACTAGTAACTAGTGTAGAAATCTGACGACGTGGCTACTTACCAAAACTAAAACTACTCAAGTGAAAAATAAAATAAAGGCATTACGAAATGCTGCCGCCAAAGAAACAAATGTAACCAATCTCTCGGAAATCTTGACAATGCAACCGACCGAAATAAAATAAAATAAGTAAAGTTCGCTACCGCTTTTGTGAGGGTTTGAAGAGTGAGTACTTCGTCTCTGGAACATCCATTGTTCATTCCCAGTATCGTAAATTTGTGAGGCTGTGTGAGTGTAGTATGTTTGTGTATCTTCACTGTGTTTGTTTACGTGTTACTTGGTTTGTATTTACAAATATCTGGTCGGTAGCTTTTCATCTATTCTCTGAGAAAACGTTCTCTGGTTTTAGAACATCATTGATAAGTTTATTTAAAAAGTTTCTACTAAATGTGCTTAGTTTTTAAGATGCACAATTTGTTTTTATCTATCTACTTTTGTCAAATAACATGTTTTTAGTAATTGCATATTGATAACAGTACCTTCTTAAGGTGTGTTTTAAATAAATAAAACCAAATATTTTAATTATTTACTTCATATTCTGCTGATACTTTGAACTTGAATATATAATAACAATCTCGATGGCATACTTTGAAGATTTCCAAACTTAGGAAATTAATAATTAAAGCACAAGTTATTTTGAAATAAGTACTTCTTAACAAAGTAAAAAGCAAATTTGATTTTCGACTAACTTTACAATAATAAGCAGTTAGGTTAAAGAGACTCTGTAATAATAATTATAACAAAATCAGTCTCTTTGATTAATTTGAAGTTTTCGCCAAGTTAACGGATTTAACAAGTTTCTGATTCAAGAGAGTAATCGTTTGACGAAGAAGCGAAGCACTATATTTCTCTCCTGCAACTGTGTGTTTCAGTTCTTTTTATTTTCGCATGTTCGTTATGTAAGTAATTAGTAACAGAACGTTAAAGTAGTGAATGACATAGTTTGAACTTTGTTTCAACTCAACTGAACTCAGACGTTCGTTCTGCTTCAATTTCGTTATAGAAATTTACTGAGAGCGAAGATGTATTTGTGTGTATGTTGATATTATTATTATACTCACTTTGCTCATATTATGAATGTTTAAATTATGCAGATGTTAGTTAATATGAGTAATTATATATTTATTATCGTTTGTACCTAGCCATGAATTTTACTTTGTACTCCTTGTTAGATGAATTTCGTTAATTAATATTTTTTCATTATGAACATATTTTTAATAATTAATGAAATTTTTAATAATTAATGTACCATTTGATTATCGAGTAATATTAGCTAGCTTTTTGTTAAATTGTGTAATCGGTAAATAATATAAAATAATTCATGTCAGCACATATATTTATATTTTTGCAGTGTTTATTATTTATATTTATTAGATATTCTTTTTCTACGACTGTTAAGAAAATTACTTATTATTTTAGTATATATTATTTGTTTATTGCAATAATAAAAAAAAGTATAAAAAGTGTATTGAAAACAAATAAACTTGTTTTATTAAAAACGTGAAATATAAACTTGTGAATAATTCTAATTGCAGACAGCTGTAGAAAACTATTGCATAGAATTTATGCTAAATAGTACATTGTACAATGAACACGGAATGGTACCAATTTTCTACAAATATGAAAATTTGCAGCAAAAGCCTTGGCGAGTACTGCAATTCATACGAGTGAGAAATGTACATTTTGAACTGATATCGGCTGGATTTAGGTGTTTGGAACCCATTATAAGCTGTAGGGTCTTTGCTTGCCTGTGGACTAACGACCCGCACCATTGTCAATGCAAGTAAAAATTGTTAAGAAATTATATAATCAGTTTCTCCAGCATATAGCCCTTATGTTCCACTTGGGTATTACGGGAAGATATTATTATAAATAAATTCTGTAGAAATTGTTAAAATCATAAATTTATAATGTTAATTGAAACCACAAGCATTTTGCAGTGCTTCATAAATCACGTATGAAAATATTTCATCAAGCGGTCATGAAAAATAAATCATATTTCCTAAACCATCCCATACACAACTGACCCAATTTTCAAAGTATCTCGGTATCACTTTAAGTTCACCAAAACCCATCTCGGTATTAACCGCTTAATCTAGAGCCCTTGGTCATAACCCCAACTCTATCAAAAAATAACCAAAGGAGCGTAGTCTCTACCTAGCTTTTACAAAGCGAAAATCGTGACCGAAAGGAATGCTTTTGTACGCACCTAAGCGTAACTGATCACGCTCATCACAAAGCGTGACGGACGGTGGGTGACGTCACAGCGTCCGGTGCATCATGCGTATCCGGTTGAGTCGTTTCCCCTTTCAACCCAGAATGACACTGTATCATACAAACGCTCAATGACCTGGGGGTGGCCATTGTGCACGGATTTCACGCTGTGAAGGTAGATAGCTAATGTTGGCAAAAATGGATGTATTTTGAATGATGACGCGACCAGATTTAGGAATGCTGTAAATTTTATCGGTGCGATGGTAAAAAGGTTTTTTTCAGACCCTATTATAGTGGAAGGTATAGGGTAGTGAAATTGTGTTAGGAAACGGCTATAAATTCTCATCTTATGAACGTATCAATTACTTTTATGATCGCATCGAATGGAAAGATTTTTTATCAACTAATTTTGCTTAAAATAAAATTTTTATTATACTAAATATATTTTATTTTTATATCTACCATAAAATTTGTCAACATTTTGTTTCATTAGAGATCTGTGGCCCTTTCAACGCTTGAAAAATTTTATTATTTTTATTTTGTCATAATTATAAAATTATATATACTTATAATAATTATACAATACTTATAATTGTTTAGGAATTATGAAATTAATAACAAAAAAATTTAGATTTTTTGTAAAAAGCAAATAATAAATTATTTATATATTTATCCAGGTTCAGTGTTTGCTTTCAATTCTGGAACTTATAACAGAGATTTACATATTAAAGACATGTATTAATGTATATAGCATTGTTACAATAACGTTCGTGGTTTTAGAACTAATTTAATATTGATTTGTATTTTAATTAAATTTTGAATATCTGAATACATATTAATGTTTGATATTTAAGTAATATTGCTAACTTTAATTTGATTTTAATTAATTACAGTCTACTGCATATTATTATAGTTTTAATAATTTAATTTTAAAGCTTTTATACAATTTCGTTAACATATTATTTAAAAAAAAAACTCAATTTTAGTTTAGAAAAAGAATGGTGTACGAAGAATGTGAAATTGGAAAAAAGTATGTTGTAAAAATTGGTATTAGTTAATTAAAATGCTTCTGCAGAATGGAAAGAGTTTGTGTCACACCCTTATGAGAACATGGTGTGATTGTACATGTATGTAAAATATTATTTTAGATTTTAACACACGAAAAATATACTTGACGTTTATTTGTTTTGGAGATAATAATTTTTGAAATTGTGAAGGTTGGTAATATTGCAAAAATTATTGTATTTTATTATTAAAATTAGTATAAGGCCTAGTTTACATTGACAAAGTTAGTAATAAACTAATATAAAGACTTTAGCAAAGTAAAAGATGACTATTAAAGATAATAATGGATAAAATACTTATAATACTATACTATACTATAATACTTATAATACTTAATACATAATATACATTATGTATGTAAATAGACTTTTTACAGTAGAGTATAGTAATGATACATAGTAGGGTAATTAATATTTTATTTTAATATGTACGAAAATGTAATGAACGGAAGTTGAATGAACTTTAATCTTAACTCTTTTTTACCAAACTACTAGTTTTGTATAAACAGCTCCTCTACCAAAATTAGCAGATTAGTGATTTGGAGAAAATTTATGCTAGTATACACTACTATTAACTTTATTAATGTAAACTAGGCTTAAATGTTAGTAGTTTTATCAGAATGTCATGTTTCAAAACCTTTTTGAATTATCTGTTTTTTAAAATTTGTTGGAATTAAAAACATTGTCAAAGTCTAGAAATGTATTACATCTAAAACAGATATTTTAGATTTAATGTAATTTTTTAAACAAGGAAAAATTTGGTGTAAACACATAAAAATATATCTTGCCAGTTTTTAGAGCCGTGCAATTTCATTTTAGCTAGAGACTCCCCAGTTTATTGAAAATACGGTTTACGGAAACGTTTCAGCGTGGCAGTTAGTATATTTTCAGTAGCCATTTACAATTATTATTAAAATAACTTGCACCGTACGACACAGTATTAGATACGCCGCCGCCGTGTTGTTTGGTTAAAGTTAGTCGTGTCTCATAAAAAAACTTTTACGGGAATTTAATGTTTACTAATGTGCCTCGTAATACAGTGACTGTTCTCTCCAGCTACGGAGGTATATTTCCCACCGGGTTCCCACTACAAATTAACCTGATAAAGTTTTATTAGAACTGTATGTACGTAAAATATTCATTTGTGGTGTGGTTCCCTGGTATCGTGGATAATAAGAATCTTACTCTTTCCATGGGCGAAGTAAAACTTTCCTGAGTTATTGCTTGATTTTTCGAATGGATTTTATCCTTATGAGGAAGAAAAGTTTTGCGTCAGTTTTTCTCGTCTTTCTTTTCGGTTGACATTGCTGATTTCAATTTCTGATTTTATTGCCCATTTTGAACACGTCTTTTCGGGACATATCGACACATTATATGTTAGTGGTTTTTTTTTCTCTTCCCAACAACATGATCTCTGCAATTTAATACGAATGATTGGAAGATGCTTTTTTTGGATTATAGCTGTAATAATTGTGTATTGGATTGCATGATAACATTTGTTATTTTGACAGTTTGATGGGTTTAGATTTTCTTTAAATTGCTTTAAAATTACTTTCTGTTCGACGGAAAGTTATCGATGTTGTCTTATTTATTATTATTATTTGCTATAACTTTAAAATATTGTTTTAAGTTATTTAATATTTGAAAATAAGTGAAAGTAGGCCACTAGTATATTTAAATTGTTAAAAACAATTTAGAAAAATATTAAAACTTAAGTCTATTTGATATTAGTGTTATTAACAGTTATACAACAAAACTTAAATCTACATAAAAAAAAAATTTATTCGTAACTGTACTTTTTATTTCAAAATGGTATTTAACAATATAACGGATAATAGTATTAAATACTTATATAAAAACTTTATTTTTATTATCTAAAATTTTAGTGAAAATTACGTTTCAAGACATTTCTATGTCAAAATAATGGCACTTAATCTTCTTCTAGCCTGATGCGTTTTCAAGCTTGGCAAATGGTAGCGTTCTTTAAACCAAAATTCAATTTCTTCTTTTACTGGATTAACTTTATCCATTAATTCTGTTAATTACAAGCGCAAAAGAGCATCGCAAATAAAATCAAATAAATTCGAAATAAAACTAAAAAAAGACGAAAAGCAAGTGAAGGAAGGAGAAAAAAAAACACCCTCCACTGAGATTTAAGTCTGTATGAACGACAACTTCTCAGCTCATTTCATCGGCTCTACAGCCCAGCTCGCGCCAATCACTCACGTTCAAAGCGCACCACAAAAGAAAATGGATACGCGGTCATATATAACCGGTTGCTAAGCCAAGCGTTCAGACTGTGAGCTTGCAAATTGCATTTATAAACTTGTAAAATTGCGTTTGGTGGTGGTGTTTCTTTGCAGCGAAAGAACACGGACGCATTGGGAAGTAAAAGAAATGGGAGAACACAGGAGTTTTGTGTGTGATGTATACTGTTAATATCTCTCTGACGTCCGAGACGAAAAAAGAAATGCGTTAAGATATATTTAGGGCGTAGAACAAAGGTCGAATTTTTGGTATCTGTTCACACGAAACATGCAAAAATGTTTGGATTTTTGTTTTATAACGATATGCAGTTTGTTTTTTATATTTTATTCTTTGGAATATTAAAATTATCTTTGCATAAATTACTAACACACATTTTTTAAATAAAATTTTGCATCAACTACCTAGAAAAAATATATAATTATGTTAGATGAATAGAACAAAAATTATCATCTACTCTTGGGTTAAATGTTTCATCTAATATGATCAGAAGATTGATAAACTAAACATTAACTGATTTTAGATGAAACATCTACAATATTATTGAAAAGTGAACTATATTTTTTCCTGTGTAGTCACATATTTTTTAAATATATTGAAATAATAAATCAAAAATGAAAATCTGTATGAATAATATTCGTATTTGTGCTAATACTATTTATTTTTTCTTAATTAATTAATTAACTACTAATGTTATTTATTGATAATATATAAATAATGTAATTCTTAACATAGTAAATAATCTTTCATAACTTTATATTAAAATTATATTAAAATATAACAGCTTTTGGTTGTAGTTTTGTATAAATAAATATTAATACAGAACTACAACTTGTAACCGTTTTATTTTAATTTAGTTCCAATTTTTGGAAAACTGTTCTTTTCAAATGCTTACAGTTCCTGCTTTTCAAACAATATTTGTTTAATATTTTAAACATATCTAATCTTAAGATTTATACATTTCTGGCATATAATTTTTTAGTTTTCTGGTAGTTTTTGGCTTATTAATGTTTGGCATTACTATTCAAATAAATCAAAATGAAAATGTTCGATTGTTAAATTAACTATTTTGATAGCCAATTAAATGCTGAAATTCTAGATTTCAATATGTTAATATAAAGTTTTAGGCCCGGTTGCACAAAGCACTGTTGAATGTTTTGTTAGCAAGTTAACCAATTGGTTAACTTGCTAACTGATCAATCAATGAAGCAATTCGAAGACAATTGAGAATCTAGTTACCTAGTTACTAAGTTGACAATGCTTTGTGCAACCGAACTTCAAAGTGGAAAATTTCATAAACTTCATTAATATGTTGTAGCAATAGTTGAGTACAGTAACATATTTGAGTGCGGTCTTAAATTAATTATTGTCAAAAATAGATAACAGTAATTTAAAAAAAATAACATTTTTAAAGGCGTATATTAATTGTGAAATAAATACTGTGAATGCGTATTGTAAATATTTTTCAAACAGTTTTTACGTATTTTTTGTCGTATTTTGAAAGCGATTATTTATGAAGTTTATTCAGGACACGTTTACAGCTTTAAAGCAATCAGTCACTTTCAGCAAGACCACAAAGAACGCATTTAAAATGTCTTTTTATTTTATTTTGTCAATCAATTTTAACGCCGTATAATCGATGCGTTTTATTATACTGATTTTCACTTACGTTATTCATTTTTCAATATCATTTATTTATTTTTTAAAATTTTATATATTTAAATAGTTAAATGGTTATTATTTTTTTTAACTATTTTTAGTATAATAAAGAAATATTGATGTCAATATCGATTTATTGGTTATAACTGTATAATATTTTACGTTTCAATAAAATTAATATTGAAATTTAAGCATCGTTTATAAAATAAACATGAATTGTATTTTGAATACAATGTTGAGCACAGTTTAACACCTTATTAAAACGACTATTTACGTTAATTAGTGTACAGTTTATTACCGAGTAGTATATTAATTACAGCCGCACACGTGTAGGTGTAAATGTGTTTGGAAATGAGGTGACCCATGTGAACATGTTTTGAATATCATAAAACCAACAATTTAGTTTACATCATTAACTCAAATTTTACTGGCACAATTTTTGTTTTAGTTGGTAATTGTTTTGAGGAATTTTTAATTTTATTTCTTGTTTGTTTTTATAGATTATTAGATAAATTTTAGAAATGTTGCAGTTTTTACCAAGTAAAACACAGCAGAATTATTTAGAAAATATATTTTTATTTAAACTTATGTGAAGTAATAATAAATACTCAGTTTAAAAAATGGTTCGGTTATCTTGAGCGAATGTTTAAAGAACGTTTGGTTAAAGAATAATATTATTAGAGTAAATATTTTTCGCTAAATAAGTAACTTTAGCTTCATTCACATTCATGGTACTTAATCATACCACTTCATTTACTCATCGGATGTTCACGCAGATATATACTTTCAATATCAATTACATAAATTCTTTTAACTATATTAAAAAAATAACATATATAAATTGTTTTAATATTTACTATTAGACGTAAAAATTATTATTGAATTAATATATTAAACGTCAGAAAATTAATTATGCAAGACAATATTCCGTTTTGTCTAAATTGAATAATAAAGTTTATTATTGAAATCGTTCTATGTAAATTAAGTACATTATCTTCGAAAGGCAATCTCTAAAACACTAAAATTCTATTTACCATCAATGTCACAACTATATTATTTATTCTAATAACAGAAAACACACCCCTAACAGAGGTCTGTGTGGGCAATAGTCCTAGCTGGGCGACCTGTCACAACACATAAGCATTGGCGGAACGCTGAGCTAATAAGCAAACGCTGCACCTGAATATCAAAGAGACCTGAAGGCTGAAACTGGGGAAGCACTTGAACTGAACGTGACTACTTCACACTCAGACCCCCCAGTCGACGCAGACGTCAATGGCACCGGGACGCCGATTATTATTCATAAAGTTTGTACGCGATGTTAGAATTTAATTAGCAATTTTAGAACTGGTTAGATGGTACCCCTTTACCTGACTCTAGATTTTGACCGTTTTAGTTTGATTTTTATTTTGAAGATTTTATATGTCTTTTTGATGTGTTTTAGGAAATTGATGTAGGTAAAGCCTTGCGGGTTTTTATTGTCGAATAATTATTTAGCTTTATAATGCTGAAATTTTATTAATATTTAATATTTTATTACATAAAATACTTTAGTATCACCACTAGTAAGTTTTACCTTGATATAAGCTTTTATGAAAACGTTATTTACATTTATTTTATTACCAATTTAAGGAAAAAGTGCTATAATGATCGATACGGTGTCTGGAACATTTTCAATATATATATATATATATATATATATATATATATATATATATATATATATATATATAGAAATATATATATATATATATATATATATATATATATATATATATATATAGAAATTCTTCAAATAGCCTGTAGATGATGAATCTGAACTTAGCTTATGAGGGTTAATGGTTGTTTGTCGTTCGCTTGTTTGATCGTCCGATTTGCACCAAATTTTCAGGATAATTTTATAACAAACCGTACAGCCAAATTTGCTTTACACGTGTTCACAGACCGACAGACGGACATCACGGTAAAACAGTTGATTCGTGTTAATATAAACCTAATTCGTGCTTATCTGCAAAAATTTCGATATGTCAAATTTTATATGATTATCATATCTTTCTTATTGTATGTGATATGCATATTCATTAAAAAACAGCAGGCCGTTCTATTTTCAAAGTAATTTTTTATCATAACTGCACACGATATATGGTGTCTGGTTAGTTTTAGTAGCTTTTCAGGAGACACAATATATTTATTGTAAAATACGTGTTATGCAAAAAAGCAGTTGATAATCTCAAAGAAGTTAAAATAAAAACCAAAATAATTAAATTTAATTTTAGTTTCGGTTCCATTCATTAAACTGAAATCAATTACGTGGAGAAGTGAGAAACTAAAATCCAGTTTTACGACTGGAAACAAGAGTGTGGCGTAATTAATTTAGATGCCAAAAACTTGTCAGAAGAAATTTACAGTTAATTAATTTTCATTTCTTTCATTGTTTGTTTTTCAGTTTGAATTCAATTTCAGTTCAGTCAAAGTAAAGGTATTGTCTGAACACGTGAACCTAGTAAGAGTAACCATTTTGCTATTGATCAAGTGAGCGTGAATTCTTTTTGATTACGTTTTGTTTTGATAACAATTGAATTACCCAGACACAACGACAAATTGAGGCCGTACGATTTTCAATTTTTTTCTTTCTTTTTTTTTGCTGTTACGCGAACTTTTATTTTATTTCTAGTTACAGTTGCCACAGGGTAAATGTCAATATAATAATTATTTTCAATCTTGTTTGAATAAAATACTGATTTCTTTGCAAACAAGCTATTGTTAATATTGTAACAATATATATATATATATATATATATATATATATATATATATATATATATATATATATATAAGTGAGAAATTAATGGTTGTAATGAAACAATATCAGAGTATATCAAATAATTATTTCATGCTTATATTTGATATACTCTGATATATATATATATATATATATATACATATTGTTGATTAGAAATATTTATAAAAATTTAATTATAAATTATTTGTTTTAATATTATATTATGTTATTAGGAGTGGAAGGCGATTCTTATTGTATTGAGCCATAACATTTTCAAAATTGCCAAGATTTAATTGCAGAAATAGAAATTTCTGCAATATAATTATATCAAAGTAATCAGCAAATATGTTAGATGGTAATATATTATGGTTAGCACAATTTGAATGGATAAATTTATGTAATAATATTACGTTATGCACTTTCTAATGCATTTCCTGCCAACTATTGTAAGAAGAAGTAGTGAAATTTAAGCAAGTATACTAGTGTGCATTTCTGCATCTTTGCCAAGTACTTGCACATTTCAGTGGTAGCAACGAAAAGGTGTAACATCACCATACGTCATTTATTCTAAGTCGTACTTGTTAATTTAGCAATCTGTTGTTGGCGCTTGCTTGAATTACGTTGCACGGAACCGGATATTATGGAATTTAATTACATATACATACAAACAAACATATACACACTAATTATTCACTAATATTCAGTACTAAGTACTATATATATAATGTTTACTTGTGTTGCTCGCATTATTTTAATGAAACACAGAAAATCTTATTACGAATAGTCAACTTTAACGAAACAATTGCATTATTGTTATTATAAATTGTAACTGCTTACTTAAATGTCTATTTTAATGGAAATAAGTTTTGTTTTATTCTATATGAAATATTAGTTGAGTTGTCCATGCATAAATAAATCATTATACCAACACAAAATACATTAATTTTTGTTTTTCAATAACTGTACACATTTGAAAATAACAGCTGATTAGTTTTAGCAACTTTAACTTAGGGTAGCTTATTAGAATTAACATATTTTCTATTAATAAAATATACTAATAATACAAACCTTTTTGTAAGTATTATTTACATTTGTTAAAAATTGCAGATTCTTTTTAACAAAAATTTTGTATTTTGTATATTTTAATATACAATAACGCCATGTACTCATAAGGGTGAGACATCAACTCTTTTTATTTAAGCAGAAATTACTTTTCACAAAACATTCCTATCTAGACAAGCAACTTTTGCATTATCTATATTTATGATATCTCTTATACATGCTCTTTTATTCTTACCACTCAATTATATCTTTATATACTTATCGGACGTTCATTTAGACGTATGTTTTCAATATCATTCACATATATTCTTTTAACAAAACATATATTAGATATTTGCTCAAAATGGCCACACCATCTAATACCCCACTCGAAAATTTTACTTTTACAATAGTCATTTTCCTTTTATGTTTCTACAGCCAAATTACATTATATAAAGTTTTTGTTTTCTTTAAAAATGAATAAGTTTATTAGTGCTACTATTTAAGATTTATCAATAAATTCTGAAAACGAAATAAGTAAAATATCTAAAAAAAAGTAATATTTGTTCAATGCGAACAATGTAGCATTGTGAGTTAAAGATTTCCCAAATTGAAACTACGTAAATAAAATTTTCCGAAATACTTTTTCGATAGCAATCGCCAACGAAAATAATTTCCAAAGCTTAGGTGAAGCGAGATCCTAAAAGCCTACAGCAGCGCCACGCCAACTTGATAAGTATTTAACTTTGATAATTGGACGAAAAGTAATTTGAAACTATTTGCATAGGTAGTTATTTAACGTTGAAGGAAAATTATACTGGGATTTAATAGCTCGATGCGCTATTGTTGTGTGCGGCACAACCCCCCGCAAAGTGATTCGATGCACGATGGGTGGTGTTTTGTTAATTTTGAATTTCCACCGAAATGCAAATCTGTTTTCGGTGCAAAATATATATGTATATAATCGCCATGACGTCAGAGTAGATTTTGATACTGAAAAGGTTATTTTCCGAGTGATATGTTTGTGTGCTGCTGTTTTGTTATTTTGGTTTGTAAAAATTTTATTTACTCGTCAACATTGCCCCAAATCGATACGATTCGTCAATCAATGCCGCTATAATTATTACCGTTTAGGAATTTTCAAATGAAACGAGGGGAATTGATATCGTTACTCAGCATATTTCGCTTTGTATTTGTCAATAATGGTTTATCATCAAACAGTACGCTGATTATTAATTAAATGCGTACCTTATGTTTGAATATTGACGTTTTTTTTATGAACAAACTAATAGCAAAATGATTTAAAAACAATATTTGAAGCATCAGTTAATAATCATTAATCTTGATTTGCTTACAGACAAAAGTAACGTTAAAGGAACCGTTTTTTTTTTAGACTGAAATATTTTAATACGTTTAAAATTTAGTTTTGCATATATACTAAAACTAAGAAAGATTAATATAAATTAATCAAAACATTCACCTATTTATTCTTTTGTATATCATGAGTAGAAAAAAATATTGTTTTGATTAAAATAATTATACTTTAACATTTACTTGTGAAGCAATTTTGCATTAATATATAATTTTATTGTTATTGATACATACATATTGAAATAATTTGTATTAAATTGGTCTATACCACAATTGTGGTGTTTAGATTTGTAGTGAATCAAGTTTACATTTTTTTAAAAATTGAAATAATTAGAAGTAAATTTAGTAAAATGTACCCAACTTTAGATTTTCTGATTTGGTCCACTATAGTTTTCAATACCGACAATTGTAAGAACAGTGTAAACTGAATATTTGATAAATGAAAGTTATTATAATAATTATGCAATCGTATACTGTCATCCAAGGAACAAAATAAATAACATAGAATAATTTCTGACAATCAAAAATTTTTTTCCAGTTGTTTTCGTCCGTTTCGTTTGAACTTCGTATCTAAAATTTGTATCAGAATTGAAAGCGGAACGAAATTAAATTTTGCATTTTATTTAATCAATCTTCTAACGAAACCAGCATCAGTAAAAACCAGTAACTACATTATTGAATATCGATTTTTTACCAACCTCTTTTGGGATGTAAAAATTTGCTCTTTTCTATAATCCACTGTGAACATTTAAAAGTAAAGTAAGGAAACACTTTGTTCGAGATTAAGACATTAATTTTCAGTAACAATAATTATTAATTTGTAAATTGCATTTTTGCAAACTTCTTTCAAAGGAAGGAAGGAAAAGAAGTGTAGATGCTCCAAAGTTCTTGAAAGAATTTTTTTAAATTTGTTTATTTGGAAATTTATTAAGTACTAGATATTTAAAATTACAAAAAATACTAATAGAAAAGGTTGTAAATTTCGGTTTCAATGTCCAGTTGTTTAAGTTTATTTGGAACAAGATATTTCTTAAATTTGGAAAAGTGAAAAGTGTGTAGGGCGTGTAAGTGTTTCAATTAAAAGGCAGAGAGTTGTGGTTTATAAAAAATGAGTTGAATTCGGAAACGTGCTGGCTAATTGGTGATGATAGCAAGATTGCTGGGCAATGGTGTTGAGTTGTCCGCCATGAGTCCGCGCGCGTGTTCGTATTGGCCGGATGACGTTGATGCTGAAGCTGAAGCAATGGCGCTGTTCGGCATGGTATGGTTGCTGCGCGTGCGCTCCGAGATGCGCCGTTGCGCCAAGTGCCAGCGTCGCAGCGAACAGCAACAGCAGCATGCCAGCACCGCGACACCTGACGATCGAGATCGTCTCTCGCAATCGACCTTCTTCACTATCGAAACGGCTGGGGCGGCATCGATGATGCCCTCGCCGGGACATTCACTCGCGCCTGGACCGACCACTTTCTGTGAGGTGCACGGTTTTATGCCGCCGAAAGATGGTAAGTTTTCCCTTATAATCAAATGATTAAACAAGTCACTTACTGTTCCAGATTCAATGGATTATTGAAAATATTTTTATTTTTATTTTTTTCTATCACTTAAATAGTTTACAGAAATTACAAGAATAAGCAACGACATTTACTATATATAACAAGAAAAAAAAATATTCGGTAATAGTCGAGTTATTACATTAAAAAAATAAAATATGGAGCTTACATAATTGCTCAACAAGATTGATATTTTAAACTACAAGTATGACACGATGAAAATGATAAAATTGGTATTTTAAACAAGTATAGCACGACAAAAATGATATTTCAAACGATAAAAATGGAAAATTTTACGAAAAAATTTGTGTATTGTACGACAAATATAAACAAATTAATAAATTATTTTTTATTGTTTAAAGAAGGTTAATACACCTGAATATATTAGTCAGACTCATTGCTAGGTATATTGGGTTAAAAGATTAATTTTTATTTCACATTTAATTTAACATTTTTTTGTCATAAAAAACATTATGTGTTTTGCATTTTATTTTTCAATTGTGAATTATACCAATTTCGTCGTGAATAATATCAACACTGTCGTGTAAAAAAAGTATCACCCATAAAAATGTATGTATATAAATAATAATTAATACTAGAAATATATAAATAAAAAAGAAATATAATGTTTGTAAAAAGTAAAAAAGAAATTTGATTAATGTATTTATGAATATTGGTTTTTATTTCATTGCTTAGAATGTTTAATGGCACTCATTTTTGTTGACACAATTATAATCAGATATTTTTGACCAGTTATATGAAATGTCGTTAACTTAAGCAGTGATTTAACTAAGCCATTAGATTTTTAACTGTTTTTGAAACTCCTCATTAATTTGTCAGCTGACGAAGATAACGGTTTAGTTAACTTAAAGTGTAATAGTTTTCGATTATGTTTATTCGAGTTATTTGAAGTGGTCTGTGTTAACAAGTATTACGAAAAAAAAACACAAAATATTTTTGTATAATATTTCTTACTTAGACGAATTTTTTTATTAGTAAAACGTAATTTAAATCGTAAAAACAAAAACTTTGTACACAAAAATAATATGGGACCTCTTTTTTTTATTATCGACTAAAATTAAAGTAAAATTTTCGCAGTTGGTTCCGTTCATTTTTACGATGGTTAGCGAAGTTAGAAAACATCTCCGATTTTTTAACGAAATGTTTATCGCATGGATAACGAAACGATAAAAACAAGATAACGCGGCAACGGATTTTATTGTCTGCCAAGCTGGTGTCTCACACGTTCAGCCGCAAACAGACGTTCTGCACCGATCACAATTTTTCAGTATTTTATTTTATTTGCTTTCTCGCTTTCAAATTCAGAAAATATTTTTTATAATAATAATAACAGACACACATGGGATATCAGTTTTTAAGACTAGTCAAAAAATTTATTAAATATTTACGCGTTTGTGAGGTGCACAGAAATTCTATATGTGAAATAAAAACAATTACTGGTATTACAAACCCGGTTTTAAAATTGGTTTTAATCAATGTTGTGTTTTATCTAGGTAACTCATCTAGATATTGTTATCTTATTTAGATACATCTTTTATCTAACTTAGATTAATTTTTCGTAAATATTTTGTAATTTAAATAAAATAGATTCTGATTCAAATTCTGTAGTAATATTTATTAATAATTGACGTTTCGACGAACTAAATGTACGTCTTCATCAGGAAAAAAGATGAAGATGTACGTTGAGTTCGTCGAAACGTCGATTATTAATAAATATTAATACAGAACTAGAACCTGAAGCCATTTTATTTTAATATAATGAGTTCTGAAATTATTTAAATTTGACATTTTTTAACCACTTTTTATAATTTTAAAATGAAATGGTATAATCGTTATTTTTGAAATCAAAATTTGATATAAAATTTTAACATTTATAAACATGTTTTAATATTATAATAATTATTATTATATAATTTTATATACCTGAAATTTAATTAAATTTTAATTGAAACTAACAACTTCTACTAGTATTATTTTAATTGTATTTTAAAAATATGTTTTAATTATATATATATATATATATATATATATATATATATATTTTAAAAATTAAATAGTTTTAACTAATTTTTATTATCTATTATCTAGATAAACTGTTATTTAGTTATCTAAAATAAATTAAAAGGAATCAGGTATGAAATGGATTAGAGTAAAAAACATTGTTACAAAAATTGATGATAATCAGTTGAGATGGTTCGGTCATCTTGAACGAATGTTTAATGAACGTTTGGTTAAAAGAATCATGTGAATGATTTTGAAGGTATACATTTGCGTGGACGTCCGATTACTAGAATGGAGTGGTATTATTGAGAGAGTGGCTTGCGTGAGCGAATATTTCCAAATAGTAAGAATAGAAGAGAATGTATGAGAGGGATCATGAATGTTGATGAAGCTAAAATTGCTTGTCTGGATTGAAATGTTTGGAGGAAACTAATTTCGGGATAGTGGATAAATTGTGTATAAATGTATATATTATCTTACCTAGATGATTAAAAAATAATGTATTTTTATCTAGATAATTTTATTATTTATCTGTGCCAACACTGGTTTAAACTGATATCGGTATTAGAATAATGTATCTCTCATAAAATCAGGACTAAACAAATAAACTAAAACACCTAAAAATCGAACTTATATTAACAGCTATTATTATCTTTAAATATTTGAAGAAATCTGCTGTTGTTTTCTTTATTTTTTAGATATGTATATATTTTGCATAAGTTTAATAATGCAATAACTGTAATTAACGTTCCAGTTATGTCGTAACTTTTTTGTTTTGGTTTTTCTCAAATTTCCATTCTATTTTACCCGGCCTGGCTGTGCAAAACCGCAACAATCATCCGTCAACATTTAGCAAGATAACTAACTAACAATGTTTGTGTTTAATTATTCAGAATTCAGATGAGCAGTGGAAATTTATATTGTACACAACATGTGAAGGTAAACTAATTTACTAAACGTGCCATTCCTGTTATAATTCATGTTCATTACACAAATTCTATATTCAACTCATGTACCGTACTTGTACATTTATTGCTAGAGTTACCGAATTATTCTTTTTATTTCAAAGACATTTAAAAAACGGTAATAAGTTCATATAGTTAGATTTTTTTTATTTGAGAAGCATTTATAAAATGTATTAAGATATGTCACCGTTAAATTGTGTAATCTAACATTTTATGAAATAACTACGAAATAACTGATCTGCGGTAGTAAAATTATAGAATAGTTTGTTATTTGATACTTTAACTAGTTATTATATAGAATATCGACTACACTTTGTTTCAAGTGTTATACCACATTTTTAATCTCAAAAATCATGTTTGCTTGTATTTCAACTGGCACTGTGTAAATATATTTTTACAATAGTAGTTGCCCTATTTATTGTTTTACCATGGAAGGTTAGATTAGGTTAATAATTATTTTTTTGACAATTTTTTTTTTTGTTATTAATTACTACTGAAACTTATCTAATTCTTCAATTTATAATCGTCACCTCGTCTATTTATTTCATACTTTATTTTGTACAACTACCTTATTTTATAGAATAACTAGTTAATATATAGAATAACTAGTTAAAATATCAAATAATAATACTATTCTATAATTTAATTGCCGTAGATCGATGTTTTATGAAATAACTAGTTATTTTATGGATATTATACGATTTAACGGTAACATATACTTCAATAATATCTAACTTATGTAATTTTTTATATATCTTTTTTGAGATGCAACACTTTTCAAGATTGCTAGGGAAATCTGTTAATTGTAATAAATTATATCTGACAAATAGTAGATTAATCATTTATTTAATATTCAGTTGCAAGAAATTATTTTAGATTTTAACAAAATTATAAATTTGACACATGAAATGCGAATTTAGTACTAAGTAATAATTTTTAATAAAATACAAATAAATTTATCTGTATTTCACTCAGAAGATATAAAATTATGTACTATATTATTTCAAAGTTTGTAATAATTTTTTTATATTAGTGTTCGTAATTTTTCAGTAGAACATAGGGGTATTTGATTGAGAAGCTGGTTATATAGTTTTTTTTAACAATTTTTAGTTGCATTGTCAATGGTGTGGGTCGTTAGCCCACAACTATGCGAGAAAGACACGATTTATATCAGTTCAGTGGTGATACCAGAAACAATATTTCATTAAAATTCTGATGCGAGCCCGTCTCGAACTAGGCACCTTTGGGGTCCGAGTTCAACACACTACCACTGGACTACGGCTGTATATTTAAAACTTGTAAACATTGAAAATTTACCCGTGTAATTTGTATGAACATTTTTATTTAATTTGGTTTTGAATTTAAATCTATATAAATAACACTATTTTTTCAGCTTAAAATTTTTTCATACATTAGAGGTTTTCGTATATAATTTTTTTAATTATAAGGTATCAAACATACATATGCAGACAGCATTTTTTTAAATCAAATCTTGCAATATATGAAATATTAATTTAATTAAATTTTTTGTAACATTTACATTTAAAAATAATTCTTCTAGCATATTTATTGTAGACGGTTTTTAAAAATATTTATACAGCAATTAGAAAATGAAACAAAAACTAGAAAAATATTTTCTGTGTACATTTTTTTAGCTTGCAGAATACTTAAATAAGAAGTAAATTATCTAAGAGATAATCTTATCCCACAAATAAATTAATCAGTCACCTTGTATAGCATCCGACATCTTTGCCGAAATAAATCCGGTAACCAGAAAAAAGGCGACCAAGTATTTCGTCGTAAAAAAAAAAACAACCTCTAGGCCACAAAAAAGTCTAAACGGAGCGTGCTCTTCAAGCACACAGGACAAGGGTTACAACAAGATTAAGCAAGAAAAGGGGCGCCCGAAAACAAAAGAGAGGCGGTAGGTAATGGATAATGCCTTTAAGCTGACTTCTTGATTCTTCATTCGGCTGTGCGTGTATTGATTTTGTTTATCGCTCAGAGAAAAATAATTAAACCTTGTTAGAGGAATACTTTGTATACAGATTAGACAAGAGTTCTCCTAGTGCCGAGACCTTAATTAAAACAACTTCTTAATGAATTGATTTATTACTTTTTATTTTACTTATCTCTGTATGTATCTATGTTTTTTTTTCTTTCTTCTATTTTATCTTATCTCTATTCAAACAAAATTAATTAATATAAATGAAAGACTGAAATTATATTATTAGAGTATATAAAAGTTACTTTATTTTAATTATAGATTAAAAAATAGGTTGGTAATTATTCAGATATGTAATCTAATTATTATTTTTTCAAAATGATATTTTTTAAAGTTTTATTTAAAATTATGTAATTTTTTTTTTTTTTTAATATTTTAAAGATTTATTAACTTGGATGGACACGGCTGTAGGCACTTTTTGGAACATTATTAATATAATAAAAAGTAAATTAATATCAGAGAAATGTTTATAAGTATAATATCGATTTATTACAAATAAATGGGTAAACATCATTTGCTATAATATTATCGTAAATTAGAAATTCCAAATGTACCATTTGCATGAATTACCATTAAAATGATGCAAATATAGCAGCACTTTATGTATACATAGATAGCGTTCATACAAAGACGATCTCGACTGAAGTAAGCTCATATCAAAACAGAACAAAACACACAAAATAAGCTGATTTGTATGCGTTGTAAGGCGTTACACACAAAATGTTATAATTCCGTTTCTATTTTTTTTTTATATATATATATCGTTTCGCATTTCATTATCATAAAAACATACGAAAGACGATTTGTCGGAACACCATTAGCTAGCAACGGTTTGTTTTCAGTGTGCAATCGCAGGTGGCTGAAAGTTTTTCCTGCTTGCGCAACTGCAAATACAAACGCAGCTGTTTGCAGGAGTTGCACATGCACTCTCTGTTTTGCTCCCGATCTTTTCCCATTCGAATGCATTATTCAGGGTAACTGGTGTGCTCAAGAAATGACGATTTGTACCCAGAGATAAGTTTCGATTCTAAATTCTACATTATTATTTGATATGTAGCAGGAATTGCGGTGATAGCAAAAAAATGGTGAAAGTTTTTATAGTTGGAATTTTATATTTTGGGTTACCAAAGAAAGATGAAAATAATTAAAGTTTTACAGACTTGATTTAAAATACAGGGTGTTCAATGGGAAGTTGCTTTTATTAAATAATTCTATAATTATTTCAAAAACAAATTTATATCAAAATTTTGTGCCTAAACTAATCAATGAATTTATTTTTATTTAGTATTTGTTAATTAAATCTTAGCATAGTAAAAATCTTTCAGAACTAATTATATTAAAATAAAACAGCCTTAGGATTTAGTTCTTTATTAATTTTTATTAATAGTAGATGGGTCGATTTACTCCATGGACATTATCAGAAAAAAATGATACAAATAACATATATAGTAAATAAACAGAACATAGAAACAAGTAACTAGATTATAAAATACAAAAATTTTTAATTAAAGGAAGCCAAATTTTATTTATATCAGTGTTTTCACACTGAAATTTGGCTTCTTTTAATTAAAATTTTATAATCTAGTTATTTAATTTGACACCTAATAACTTGTTTCTGTGTTCTTTTTATTTACTCTATATGTCATTTGTATCATATCGAAACGTTGATTATTAATAATAAAAAAAAATAATACAGAACTAAATCTTAAAGCTGTTTTATTTTAATTAAATTCTAGTTTGTAAATAAAATAATTACTCAAGTTTTAATATTTTTTTTTATTTATTTAATTTAGTTTTTTATTTGTAATATAAATAAATTAAAAAATTGACTGAATTCTTACTAAGTTGTTTTATTTTAAATTAATTTTTGTTGCTTGTATTTGGATTTCTATCTGAATATAAATTAAAAAAATACAATATTATTTTTAAAAAACAGTAATTTGAAGCTAGGCAAATAAACTAACGGATGAAATATGGTACAGCAGTAACTAGCCAATATTTTACTAGTCAAAGTTGTTGAAAAGTCCAGCAGAAAATATTTGAAGAATTCAGCTAGCCGACTAGCAAGTTAGTAAGAAATAAATGGTTGGGATGAGTCCGTTTTGGAGGCGTTAGAGCAAAAGTCCGACTAAGTTAACGTGTACCGCCCCTCGGTCTTCGAGAAGTTTTTAATTACGATAAATAAAGCATCTGCTTGGTGCAAAGTTTTCCCAACTCTGACTTGGGACTGCTCATAGCAGGAACAGATATTAAAACTCCTCTATTTTATTAAAGCCGTTGCGTTAAATTTTACTTTTCTTCTTTGCCTGCCTTGCAACTGTCTTCTCAATTAGATATTTTAATAACGTATTTTGAAATTCATTTTAAAAACTTTCCTGTTGCAGGAACTGATTCTGTAGTTTTGCTAATTTTGTACAATTTTATGACTTTTAAACTATTTTTTTTTTGAAATTTTTCTTACAATTAAAGCACTAATAAACCGTAAATAACAAACTTTCTAATTGATAAAAAGTGTAGTTTTTATGATAATTATATTAAGATAATTATGAGTATAAATTAAAAGTAGTGTTTTATATAATTATATAAGTAATTAATTAATTTTTCGATGAATATCTGTTGGAGTAATATGTTGTTATTATTATTATTAGTATAGATTTTTAAGTTTATAATTAATTTTGTCTACAAGCGTATCATAATATTAATATTATGTTACCATATTGCTTATGTAGAAAGATGTGATTATGTTACTAGTACAGTTAGTTACTATATACACCACTGATGGCAGCACCAAACATAACTACAACGTCAAGTCTATTTAATCTGACATCTTTGGTGGCCATATTGAAGACACTATTACATCAAGTTAAGTTAATTGACAGTTGCATTGTTAATTTTCGCTTGAATTTTAATTTAATTACTGAAAATGTTTGAAGAAGTGCCAGAAATGCAATGTGCACCATAGAAACACTGTCAGGTGTTTTATTATTAACTCAAGTAATTTGACAATTTCATTATTTATTTTCATTCTGAGGATATATTACATATGATAGTGACTCTAAGATGTAGAAACACTAGAAAAGGTTTTTATATATCCATTTTCTATTTATTTTTTCTTTTATTTAAAATATTTTATGTTTATAAGTTACTTGTTTTTATATAGTAATAAACATATTATGTTTAATATTGTAAAGAATGCATAAATAAAAACTATTACATAGAAAAAAAAGTAATATTATTTTTTCACGCGCAGGAAATGTAGCAGGAATTTTAAAGCAAGGATCTAAACTAAACTTCAAACTTGTCGTTATGTTTGCCTGCTAGCAAACAGTTGACAATAAAAACATCCGCAAACATTACAGTTACCCTTTTTTTTTTGGTGTCAAAAGGATAGTAACGTTCTTATATTGCACTACAGGACTATACACTCCTGAATACGAAAGTATATTGTTTGTGAAATTTACATCTAGTCATCCGCCGTAAAACATTTGATGTTGCCGAGAGAATGTCACGCACGATCTCTCGTTTGTTATTTTTTATTCTATCAATAGAAATTGAACTTTGGTGTTTCTATTTGAGCATAAACATATATAGGGTGCTTGTTTACAAGCATCATGTTGCTTTGGGTTTTGTTGTTAATACATAATACTGAGTGTTTCATTTAAACGCGAAAATAATAAATGTACAAAAAAATATATGTAATTTTTATTTATAAAACAATTAATTACTTATGTACTTTATACAGTAAAAATCATTCAGAAATAGAAAAACTTTAGATTTTAGTTCAGTTTCTAATTAATACTTATCATCAGAAAAAAATATATACAAATGATATAAATAATAAACAAACAAAATATAGAAACAATAGCAATCTTCAGGCTTTCACGGCCGGTAGCCATTGAATTTATAGAATCTTCTGGGCTGATATGCTGTGTTCGATCTATTTTCATCGCAGACGTTTTGCCATACCACGTAGATGGCATCTTCAGTGCTTGGTGACTGAATGACAGTTTTTGTATTAACAAAATTTTAATTTTTCGTCAAAATCTTAAGAAATTCCTTTCCTTTTTCTGTGATTTTTTATTAAAATTTTAAAAAATAAATTTTATATTGTAACATAATTTTTATTGTACTGATTTTAAAAACAATAAATAAAATAATCATCAACGCTTAGATTTTGCAAAAATTTTCATGTAAGCCCATAAAAGTTATATTTTGATTTGTTTATATCAAAAAAATATAATTAAAATAATTTTTAAATTCAATTATTAATAATTAGATTATAAATAAAAATAACACAATTTGTATTTCATTAACTATTTAACTACAACAGAATAAATTTTAAGAACAAAGATATTAAAGTAAAAATTTGTGTAATATAGAAATATATTTGTTCCTTGTTTGTACAATATTTTATAATTTATTTGCGTTTGGCTCGGTTGTTAAAGGATTAAAAATAATATATATATATATATATATATATATATATATATATATATATATGACTTCATATGAAGATCAGATTATAAACAAGAGTGGTTGTAAATAACAAAACAATAAAGCTCCCTTTTGTATATCATTAAAAAGTTATGCATCTAAGATCGTTAACCCAATGATAAGTGACATCATAAAAGATAGGTTACGTACCTACAGAAATAATCTTTCGTGGCAATACACTTAACTTGACTTGCTTACTGTGACATTTTATGTCGTAACATATATTGAAGTGTTTTATATTTTCCAGATATATTATATGTACGATAGGTATCCTATTTTACATACTGTGAATTGTATATCGTAAAATTGTTAATAATTTTTTTTTACTATTCAAATAAATTGGATATTTTATTTGAATATTGTAGGTAAATTAAGTTGAACAAACAATATTGTATATATTAAATTTGTACATTATAGGTATTTTAATTACTTTTGAAAATAAATTAAATGTTAAATTACATTATTTTCGTACAATAAAATTAATCAAATATATATTTAATCAAAATTTTTCATGTTTGTTTTATACGGTAATAATAACAAAAATAATTTATTAATGGCAGCTATTCGTAGTTTTTTTTTAGATAAAAATTATATCAAACTTATAGCTTGTAAAAATGTTTTTCAACTAAAATTAAATCTAAAAGAAACTATGAATACCGACGAACATAGTATTTTTTATGGATTATCGTATCGTAGCTTTTCTCTTTTATATATTGACAATAAACGATTGATATATAAAATTAATTACAAATTATTTATGTTTAAAATAGGCTTAAAGCATAGTTTATCTTAAAACTAATTTTATTCTTTATTTTTTTTATTTCAGGTAAGTTCAATGTACTTCAATCATAACCTTTGTTTGAAGTGAATCTGTAAGTATTATATATCATGCAAGTGCTTTGCTACCATTTTATCCTAATTTGCAATTCTTAATTGCAATTTTTGGTCAATTTTTAGAATCAGTTGCAGTATTGTTAATTATATACGATTATATTATTAATTACTTTTGAAAAGGTTGATTGATCACCCAGTTATACAACACAATTATACACTGTTAGTATTTTAAATACCTATACAATATATACAATGATAGAATTGTTTGTTATTTTAAAATAGTCATTTCACGTAGGTAGGTGATCTTGGTTTCGCGAAACGGAAACCGTTCCGATTCGGTTCGTGTTCAAATGCAACTGTCACATAAAAACAGCCATTAAATACGTGGCATTGCGCATCCGGTAAAATTGCGTTCTCATGACAATTTCAAGGGATCGTTTTCTGCTTCATCATTTCGAAAATGCGAACCGAACGACTTTGGGAACAGATAAAAATACCTTCCTTTCCACCATCACGCTTCAACCGAAAGGACAATACCGTTACTAGCGCCATCTTGTTCCGTTTTTCCAATGTCTGTTTGGTCGTAGATAATGATTGCTGGAAAGTTAAATTCAGTTTTACTTTCTTTTGCGCGCTACTCGCGCTTGTGATTAAGAATGAAAAAAAAAAAAAGGTGAACCGAAGGTTGAGTTGGGGTACGAGTATTTCTAGTTGTACTTTTTTTCTCATCCGTATTTAGCGTGTCGAGGTCTTAATTAGAAAACAATGAGGTGTTTTCTGTACGGAAAGTTTTAATTATTATTAACGGCTGCGAAATTATCTGCGGAAAATAAAAGTTTACTTTTTTTGTGTCTTTTTAATAATGCGGTTTAATTTATTATGTCTTTTACAATATTATAAAAGTTTTTAAATAAGTATCGAGTATAATTTATAAATTGCTAAACTTTAAAAACTTTGTGTAAGTTTTTAATGAAAAGAATATAATTTAAACTAAATTATAATCAAATGGTTGAATATAATGTGTCTATTGTGAACGTTTACTTTTATATTTATAGAATTTTTATTAGCTCTTTAAGTATGATAGTCATCAATAACTGAAATTTTTTGTAATAGATATAGTAGAAAAAAGTTCTATTTTTGTTTCTAGACTTTTAAAGCTATACTATATTTATATAAATTTTTTATTCACCATTTTTCTTTTTTATTTTGTGGAACGAGTTTTTACACATCTTTTTTGTATTAACTACAAATTCAAAACAATTTAAGTTTTATATAAGATAAGGAAACAAATTATTAAAAATACAACAAGAAAAACAACTTGCTAACCAAACAAGATTAAGTCTTAAAAGCAAGTGAGTATTGTGCACAGTAAAATAACTGTCACATTCTATTTAAGTCTGTACGGAAAGCAGAACAGGAGCAGAGCAGATTGGTATATACTGTATGCGTAAAGAAACATAGTATAACAGGACTGTTAGAATGAGAATTGCTTGGAATATTTCAATTAGACGTTGACATTCGGCTGTGTCTTTTGTTTCATTCCTCTATTTTGCGAGCAAAACCAGTATCGTGCGTGTGACGTATACACGCACATAAACGAGGTTCTCGGATTGGTCTCCTGGTAGGACAATTGTCGCGAATAGACGCCTGAACTAAGGTTTAAACTGTAAACTGAGATACCATAACCTTAGGGATTCATTTTGAATATATATCGAAATCGAGATTTAATGGTATGAATGTTATTCTTTTACATGCATGTTTTATGGTGTTCTAATTTTGTTATAGTAACTATATTTTATCATAGTAGAACTTTTTCGACTAGATTGTCAGAATATAAGAGAATAATTGTGTATAAAAATAAACTAAACTCAGTTTAACATAGTAAAAATCTTTCCGAACTCAATATATTTAAGTAAAACGCCTTTGGAATTTAGATATTTATTAATTTTTATTAATAATCAACATTTCGATGTACTCTGTATACATTATCATGATGTACGTCGAAGCATCCAAGACCTAACAACTAGCATTATTAATAAAAATTAATACAGAATTAAATCGTAAGGCTGTTTTATTTTAAAATTAATTTAATAATTATATCAGCAAGAACAAAAAAGTATTGTTATTTATCAGTTTAAAAAGCTTTTATTGGTTCAGTACTAAAATATAACTATAGCTCAGATTAAGTTTACTCTATAGAAATATTGTGCTTAGAATGGTAGCTTAATAATAAAATACAGATATTATTTATACAGATAGATACTATATATTAAGTCACACAAAACATCTATATACATAACTCCATTGCTGCTTTCATGCTGTTTCGTATAGTAATACCACAATTCCAATTGTATTCATTACAAATACAGTAACGCACCCCAACTGCGCTGTCAACCTGCCGAGAAAATCTAAACGCACTGACATAGCACAACGTAACAACGGCATAGCACAGCTCGTTAGCAAAACTTACCATAGCACATACAGAGAGCGTCGTTGTAACTGCGTCAACCGCGTCAGATAACTAATGAATAACAATGTGTGTGCGTGTGCGTGTGTATGTGTGTGTGTGTGTTTTGCGTACTGCGTAAGGCACTTAGCGCCCGTGTACGATGACGATACTAAGATGGCCGCGCCATTAGCAGGAATACTGAAATGTCGCCCGCAGTACTAAGACGCAGGATTATTAAGCGCGTTAAAATATTAAAGTGCTATAAATGCCCTCCAGATAAAATTAAATGTGGTATTGTTGCGGTCTTTACAAATGTTTCAACTATGGTGCTGAGAGTTGTTACAGAAGTTTAACATATTTTAGAATTCCTCCTGCAATAGATTTTTCTTCCAAAGAAAGTTTTCCTGTAATTAAGTTTTGATTTTAATTCAAATGTTAAATGAATATTAGATTTTTATATATGATTATATTAAATACATTAATCTTAGTAATATTAGATATATTTATTCCTCAATTAGTTTAATCTGAATTAATTTTAAGTTAGTAGTTAACATGTATTTATTATTATTATTATTTAAATTTTGATTCTAATACAAATGTTAAATGGATAATAGAACACATTCTGGATATTCGATTTTTAGAAATGTAAAGATTATATTAAATATATTAATCTTAGTAATAGCAGATATTTTTATTCTCCAATTAGTTTAACTTAAATTTATTCTTGAGTTAGTAGTTTAGAGTTTATAATTATTATTTTATTTTTGTAAAAACCAATTTTATTTATGATAAGTAAGACAGCAATAAAAATAATGTCAGTTCTAGTACTAAAAAGTAAGTTAAAAACGTAATATATATTGTTAACATAGTAAAAAAAATTTCAGAACTCATTATATTAAATAAAAATGATTTAGGTTAAAGTTTTGTATTAATATTTATTACTAAACTATGTATCTTCGAATTAAACGTCCGTCTTCATCAGAAAAACTGATACAAATGACATTTATAGTAAATAACAGAACATAGAATTGAGTTACTAGGTAACAAATAAGTAACTAGATCACAAAATTTGTAGATTTTTAATTAATGGAAGTCAAATATATTATTTTTTATAACCTTTTAAGAATTTTTGTTGAATAAATTAGTTAGTTGATTATGAGTTAATTGTAGCCCTATTCAGAAAATATACAATTAATTAAAAATTAAGTTGCTATACGAAATTTTATGTAACTTGTTTCCTAAAGATTTTTTTTATTATTATTTTTATTTATGGGCCTTAGACTTTCGTCTATTGGTCCGGAGCTATTTTTTATTTGTTTATTTATTATCGTTTTATATTTGGAGGTCTATTTGGTTTATGTACATTGCTAATATAAATTGTATTTGAATGTTTCGACTTCTTAATAGTGTTTCTATGTTAGTTGGAAATGTTACTTTTTCTCTCGTTAATCTAGTTTCCTAAAGATGGCTATAATAACACGAAAATTTAAAGAATATTATAATAAAACTAATTGACTCATAATCAACAAATATTTTATTCAACCAATATATAATAGTAGTATTAAAAAAAGTAAACCTATTTGGTAAGCTAAATATTATGTAGCGTCAAAAATTTCTATTGGGTTAATTTATTATTTTTAAAAAAAAAAATGAAGTGTTATTTGCAATTTCTTGTATATTTTTACTTTAATATTAAAGAAAAAATATTGTACGTAATGCTGAATTAATTATCTTTTTATGATAATTATCTAATAATTTTTTTTATGATATTACATTTTATTACATTACAAATAAAATTTATTATTTATTTAAACATGAAACTATATATTCTATACTCTATAATAAAGCACATTTTTTTTGATCAATTAAATTTTGTTGTTAAACAAAACTAAATTGAAACTGTTGTGCAAATATATTATTTCACTATATATAATAAATACACAAAAACAATAGTGTAATTTTATATTTAAAACAAATATTATATCCAGTTTAAATGTTTAATTAGTCAGTAAATGGAAGCAAACAAAATATTTTATAAATTGACGTAAAATATATTTTTATTGTCTACTTTCAATTGATGTAAAAAAAAACCTTTTAATAAAAACCAAATGTTTACAATTACAATAAAACTGCGTAGACACGTAAACAAAAGTACGCGTGTTACTACAAAATTGACGTTCAATTATTAAACCAACTCGGGGACAAGTTTTGTACTCGACAACGTCAAGTTAAAATGGGTTAAAAAAGGCAAGAGTTTATGAGCACCTAGCGTTCGGCACGTTTTAAATGAGAACTAGCGTTTGTATTGTTCTTTTTTCTGTAGCAGCTTTTAACCTTTTGCTACTCTATTATACATGGTTAACCCTTACGTTGTGGAATGCGGCAAATGATACTAACCCGGAGAATTCCAGCGAGAGGTCATAGTGGGGAAAATGTTTTGTTTTGCGGCTGGCCTCGTATGATTGTTTATTGGACACCCCCGTAGATATGGTTGGATAGAATGTGTCTACTGGGAGAGTGGATTATTTTTATCTTGTTCTTTATTTTATTGTTATTTATTTGTAAGGAATTCTGGAGAATCTTAACTATTCTATTTTGGAAAGAATATTGTTTTTTTTTATTGAAAGATAAAACTAGAGAAGCATTTTTTCCAAATATAATGAACAAAAATTAATTTAAAAATACCATAAAGTGTATTTAAATAATTAATCATAAATTAAAATAAAATACTTTAAAATAAGTTCTGTATATATTTTATTTAACAATCAACGTTTTGATAGACTCTACATATGTTTACTCTCAGAAAAATATATAATGAGTTCTGTAAGATTTTTTATTATATTAAATATAAATTAATACTACAACTTTAAATACCAAGTAATACAAATAAAAGACCATATATGAGAGGTATTGTGAATACAAAGAAAACAAAACATGTTTTAATAGAAATTTGGTTTGGTGTAAATTAATTTATATTTGAATGGAAACATTGTACCATATTTTTATGGGATACAGATAAAAAATTCGATAATTTTTTTAACGTATTAGTTGATTTTAGTTGATGATTTTTCAGTTTTCTAATGATACTAATAGATGATTATGTTTGTTGTATTCATCTAATGTAATTAGATAGTTTTTCAAGTTTGTTGTATATTTATTTACTCTTTTTTGTTGAAATAGCTAATATTATTAGAATTAAATTAAATAAAAAAAATTATCTAAAATTTAGCAATCAATCGGAATTTGAATTAGATTAAATAGCTATTTTTGTGTGTGTAGTAACTTATAAATTTTTTCAAACAAAGAATCATTATAATATTTAAATGATTTTTTTTTTATATTTAATTTAAACGGAAGCATATTTAATAGTAATCTTCAGGTTATTCTCATCGCAGACGTATTGCCATACATTGTAGATAGCACTGATTGTGAGATTGCTATCTATGATGTATGGCGAAACGTTTGCGACGAGGATAAATCGACCACGGTATACGAACCCAGAAAAATCTAAAAAATTATTTGTCATAAATATCAAAATTGCCGAGCCTCTTTAGTAAATATATAACCACATATGTAATCATCATAAAAATACTAAAATCATATTCCATACTGCAAAAAACGTCCTAATTTTATTTCATTATTGAAAATTTTTATGTGATTATAATATCTTTCGGGATATTCGGTGTTATACTATTGTGATCAAAATTAATTTTATTTATTTTATAACCTGATATTACAATATAATTATTTATTTTATTATAACAATTTCCACAATATTTCGTAATTTCTCTTGTAGTTAATGTGTAAGTATTAAAGTGAAGATGATATAAAAACGTATAATTTAATTTTATTATCCATATTTGATGTAGCAGTTTTATTATTTTATTGTATGATCTCTTGTTTTTATATATATTTTTTTATCTCCACTTTTATTAAGAATCCTTTATGAACCATATTTCGTCGTTATAAACCCTACGTCATTTGTCTTTATAGACATAAAAAAAAATTGTATACGTCTGGCAAAGATCATATAAGTTACATTTAAATGACTGACGTAAAAATTTTAAATATGCAATATAATTTTTTTTTGCAATGTTTTTTAATAGTATTTAGATTATTATTATTAGTATTCTGTGTATAATATTAACAATAATATTTAAATCTACATTTTCTAAAAATAATATTTTTTGATTTTGTTTATAAATATTAATAAATCTATTGAATATAAATAAAATAAACTATTGAATTTAGTTTTTAGGATTAAAATATAATATTTATTATAACGGTATTTACTGGTTTTAAATAAAATACAGTATTTACGTAAAATTTGTAAAATATATTGTAACTGTAAATAAAATAAATATAGATTTATGCCTATGTTATTTATATTCCAAGCAAATAAAAAATAAATTAAAAATATTATGGCACATTATTACACATGATATGCACATTATATTCAAAAACTATTATAAGTAAAATAATAAAAAAATTTGTTACTAGATTAAAATTAAAAACAAATTTTTTTTTTTTTTTGCATATTTAAAATTAAACTAGTTAGATCTGTATAATGTATCATACTATAATATTTATTTAATATTTACATTAACCTTACCAACAAAACAATGATATTAAAATATTCCAAATAAGTATCAACATAAATTCTTTTAATTTTGAATTACACTCTGCTATCTCGCCCAAAATTATTTCAAATTTACAATTTACTTTTAGCAACGTGGGTATCTCGAATTTGTAAAAAGCAGAGAGTACGAGAATAGGAGAAAAGAACGAGTCAACGAGAGGAGAACTGGAAAAGAGATAGAGCAAGAGAGAGAGAGAGAAAGAGAGAGAGAGAGCCGTTAGTAAGCGGATTACAAAAAACGTCATTAAGTTTGGTAAAACGCGGGGTGTCGACCGCGAACGGTATACCAGTACGGGCTACACGTTTAATCTTCAATTTTCAGCAAAGGATTTCAGTCGAAAGCTGATAGCACATGCTGAATTTCGTTCATCGACATCCTATAGCTGCTTCTCCTTCCGCATTGCCTACTTCCGTGTTCCGAATTTTTTCTGTAGCCACGCTTTTTACCATATTCGTATTTGCATTGCAATGGTATCAGGTTAGATTTGGTGTAATTTGCTTTTTATCTGATACGATAACTGGTAATAATAAAATAAAACGGCTATAGCTTGCAGTTCTGTTTTAAATATCTATTAATAATCGACGTTTCGACGAACTCAATGTACGTCTTTATTAGGAAAAAATGATACAAATTGTATTTATGTACAATAAACAGAACATAGAAATAAGTTACTTATTTTGTAATTTAGTTACTTGTTTCTCTGTCATTTGTATAATTTTTCCTACTGAGTTCGTCTACATCGATTATTAATAGATATTGTTAATACAAAACTACAACCTAATGCCGTTTAATTTTAATATAATAAGTTCTGAATTTTTTTTACTATATTAGCCGGTAATAATCTTTATAGATTTTATTTTTCAAGTTGTAATTTCTTGTACAAGTTATTATTATTAACATACCTAGTAAAAAATCTTTCAAAATTCATTATATTAAAAAAAAATTTTAGATTTAAGTTCTGTTTAATTTTATATTTAAATTTGTTGTTTCGATATTTATTTATTTATTTATTTATTTATTTATTATTTAGTAAATCAACGGCCTAAGCCAATTACAGATTTACAAAATTTATTACAAAATTTCTTAATTATACAGCAAAATAACAAAATAACACGTTTTTCAAAACAAGATACAAAATATAAACAGTTTAATATCAGCCTAGTTGTTGATATTGTTTGTTTGACAATAAATCTATAATTTTTCTTTTAAATGTATTGAATTCCATATTAAAAATATCAGTTTCACTAAAGTGCAAATTATAAGTAAACATTAGTCTATTTAATGTTGAGTTTTTACAGTAATTATTATGAAATGTATTAAGATAAAATAATTGATTAGTTCTAGTTGCTTTTAACGGTACATTGAAATTAAGTAAATGTAGAAATTTAGATGAATCTAAATTATAATTAAGAATTTTGAACAAAGTTAGCATATCAGTTAATACTCTTCTATTTTCTAATGTTAACATTTGTAAAGTGAGAAGTGCTGAATCATAATTAGCAAACCTAGTGTTTAGTTTAATAGATAACAAATAAATAAATCTTTTTTGAAGTGATTCTAGTGCATTAATTTGATGTTTATATTGGGGATTCCAGATTGTGGAAGAAAATTCGAGTTGCGATCTGACTATAGAGTTATACAATAATATTAAAGTTTCTGATGATGTAAAATTTTTACATGTTCGCCAGATAAATCCTAAGAGCTGAAATGCTTTTTTAGTAATTTTTTGAATATGTTCATTGAATGTGAGTTTAGTATCAAATATAATGCCTAAATCTCGTATCGACTCTTTAGTTACAAGAAAACCATTATTTAATTGATAATTAAAAAGAATTTTATTAGTATTTCTAGTGAAACGAACAATGTAGCATTTATTAATATTCAAGTTTAAATAGTTTATTTCACAATAATCTTGTAATCTTTGGAGATCAATTTGGAGAAGTATGCAATCCTGTAATGATTTCACTGGTTTATAAAGTTTTAAATCATCAGCGAACAAGGTAAATTCAGAATTTAAGAACAATTCATTAATATCATTTATGTAAATATTAAATAATAACGGGCCCAGGTGAGAACCTTGTGGGACTCCTGATTTAACAACAATATTTCTTGATTGATACCCTCGAAGTGCAACAATCTGACACCTATTGCCAATATATGATTCAACCCATCTTAACAATGAACCATGTATACCCATTTGTGATAATTTCTTAATTAATATAATATGATTTACACGATCGAATGCTTTGCTAAAATCTGTATAGATAACGTCTACTTGAATTCGTTGGTCCATGTTTGAACATATGTTTTCATAAAAAGGAATTAAATTAGTTAGTGTGGATTTCTTTGCACAAAATCCGTTTTGTTCTGATATGATAATACTTTCAAGTTGAAATTTAATTTTTATCACTATAATAGCTTCGAAGATTTTAGCAAAGATTGATAGTTTTGAAATAGGTCGATAATTGATTACATTGGCGCTATCTCCAGATTTATATATTGGAGTTATATAAGAACTTTTCCAATAATCAGGAAAAATACCTAATTTTAGAGATTTATTAAAAATGATACATAATGGTACAGTTAAGTAATATGCACATGTTTTTATAAAACTTGGAGGAATTTTATCTGGCCCTGGTCCAGTTTTAATATTTAAATTAGATATGTAACTAAAAATTTCATCTTCTGTAATTGTAATTTCCCCCAAATTCACAGAACTATGTGCATTGTTATAATTGTTTGTATTATTGATTGGATTTTCATTAGTATAAACAGTCTCAAAATATTTGGCAAATAAATTACATATGTCCTGTCCAGTTTTTGCAGTTTCATTATTGTAATGTAAAATATGTGGAATATTATTTTTATTATTTTTAAGTAAATTTGTATATTGCCAGAAGGATTTGACATTTGTTGTAATATTGTTTTCTAAATATGTGGTGTAATTTTTATGGTCTAAGTCTAATTTAATTTTGATTTTTTTTCTTAAATATGAAAAAGAGTTATAATCACTAATATTTTTGTAATTTTTCCACTTATTGTGATATTTATTTTTTTCTTTAATCATTTTTATAAGTGATTTACTGAACCAAACAGGATATTTTTTGTTATTTCTTTTTTTAATAGGTACAAATTCATTAAATAAAGAATACAGAATACTATAAAATGTATCTACATTCACATTTACATCTGGATTTAGTAATCTATTTTCAAAATTAATTTGTGATAATTTTATGATCAAATTTTCATAATCACATTTACTAAAATTATAAGTAAGTTCTTCGTTTGGTAAAAGAAATTTATATGTATTAAATTTTAAATTAATTTCAACTGCTGGATGATACTGATCTAATTTGGTAATTGGATAATCACATTTATTAATTGTAATTGTATGAGATGATAAAATTAAATCTAAAATTTTGTTATTGCAGTTTTTTACATAATTAAATTGATTTAGTTGAGAAAAAGACATTAAATTGATAAAATCTAGTGCAATATTTCGGTTACATGATATATTAGGTTCAAGAATATTTGTATTTGCTTTACTCAGCCAGTTGATTTCAGGTAAGTTGTAGTCGCCGCAGATCAGAAAAATATCTTCCGGATAAGTAGTGGTTAGTTCAGCTATTTTATTGATGTGAGATGTGTAAACTTGAATATCCGATAATGGTGGAATGTAGGCACAACATATATTAATTTTCAGCTGCGGTGTGTATATGGTTACCCATAAATCTTCAGCCATTGAGTTCCAACTTTGAACTTTAGTTTTGAATTTATTTGCTGTCATAATTAAAACGCCACCACCTCTATTTTTAAATTCACTGACACGATCACGTCTAAAAACTGTATATTGATTTAAGTTGCATAGTTCTGAATTTAACACCGATTCACTAAGCCATGTTTCCGTTAAAATGATGATATCATAATTATTTATACTAACTTCATTATAAAAGTTTTTTAATTTAGAATTAAGCCCTCGAACATTCTGATAATAAATATTTAAATCCATTTTAGAGTGATTTTAATTTAATGTATTACATATTATTTTAAATTATTTTATTTTATTGATATCATTTTCATTGTTTATAATTAATATTGGTGTTGTGTCTGATTTGCGTACAAAAATTTTAAAATTTTTTACCCAGACATATTTACAATTATTTTTAATAGCAGCTTCTTTAGATTTTCTTAGCAATAACTTGTAATGTGGACTTAGATGGTCATTTACATATATTTTATTTGTTTTATCCATATTCAAACTTCTCGAGTTTAGATTAGAAGTTTTACGCGCACTGGCAACAAAATTATCTCTTACTTGTTTTCTTGTGAAGCGCACAATAATATTTTTTGGTATATCCTTGTTATACTTAAACGATGCAACGCGATGAACTACATCGATATCTTGTTCTTGTATTGGAAATTTAACAACCTCTCCAATCTTTTCAATAATTGTAGTTAAATTTTCGTTTGATGACTCGGGCACACCAGATATTTCCACATTATTGAGTCTTGATCTTTGTTCCAGATCTATTAATTTTGTTTTTAATATATTACATTCATTTTGAAGTGGTTCAATTAGTTTAATTTTGTCAGTAATTGAATTTAATTTGGCTTCAAAATCATCAATTTTGTCGCAGCAGAACTCTACAGATTTTTTAAGATCTTTAAGTATATCCATGATTTGTAAAAGGGATGGTTGCTCATGCTTTGGAATGTCCTGATTTTGTTTATATTGTTTACAATCCCCACATAACCACGATAAACTATCAGATGAAATTAGCGCATTTTTAACAGACTCCGATATATCAATGCAGTTAATGTGAAAGCTTGCTGCGCATTTGCCTGCACACAAAACACCAGGATTTGTTCTACTTAGCTTAGAATTACATACTTTGCAAATTGACATTTTATTTATTTATTATAATTTTTTTTTTTTTTTTTTAAATAAATGTAATGTTTCGTTTTTAAATATATTAAAGTAACAAGTTTAAATTTGTGTTTTTATTAAATTTTAGATTACTGAAGTAAACACACTTATGTTTAAACCAGTTTGAACACACAGTTTTTTAAAGACAACACGTTACAAATTTTAACTTTTATATGCAAATAAAGCACTACATATATATTGATATTATCAAATATATGTTACAGTTTTTTCAAATACGATATGCTTAATATGTTCACTGAATTTCAATTTATATATTTTACTTAAAACTAAAATTTAAATATGGTTTTTTATCACTGAACACTGCTAAATGTATCGAGCAAAAAAAAACACGTGTATACCGTTCACTTCACTATACTATAATGATATACTGCTTATATATCTTCATCATGAAAAAATATATGCAAATGACATGAATAATAAACAGAATATCAAAACAAGTTACTAGGTAACAAAATACAAGTAACTAGATTACAGGATTGTTATAATTTATTAATTAAAGGAATTTAAATTTTATTTAAATCAGTGCCTTAACACAAATTGATGTTATTTTTTTTCGTAAATTTTGGTTTCTTTTTTTATTAATCTACTGTTAATATTGTTGAGTCTTCAAATTATTTTAATATTAAAATAAAAAGTGTATATATTTTATCTAAATATCGACATTTTGATATATTCTACTCTATCTTCATCAGGAATATTAGGAATAATACAAAAGACATAAATAAGAACAAACAAAACAAAGAAACAAGTTACTAGGTGATAAAGTAACTAGATTAAAAAATTTATGAGTTCTGAAAGATTTTTTTTACTATTTTAGTATCTTTAATATAAACAGAAAGAAAATCAATAGAAATTTACAAAGAAAAAGATGAAATTATTTAATAAAAGGCATTGATTTAAATGAAAAAGCGGTACAAAATATTTTGTTTTCTTCTGTTAAAAGAACAATTTTTTACTGGAAAAAACAAAACATTCTATAATATTACAGGTCTTACAGATGTGAACTGAATAGATCCATTAATTTACTAATATTTATTAATAGAATTTTGAAGAGAAAAATCAATGATGTTAATGCATTAAAATTCTTTTACAAACAAAACTTTTAAGCGATTATCGTAGAGAATATTTCATCGGCAAATTCGGCCAAATCAGTGGTCGTTTATAATTTGCGAAAATCCGAAGCACCCCGATATTAAAGCTTGGAAACTAGAATCATCCAGACGCATTGAATATACCCGGTGAATAACGTAGCCGTTTAACAAGCTATTTCGGCGGTTATCAACAGCACCCATTTCCTTCCATCTTGCGTCTCTTATTCTCTCCACTTGCCAACCGCTCTTATCGTGCGCTGTGTGTCGAAATGAGAGTTGAACATTTGCTAAATTCTCCGGCTTGTTTTGCTAGCCAGTGCAGTGCCGAGCCATCAGAACAACCATAAATATAGATACATAAAGCCTATACCTAACACAAAGATGGAAATAGTGTTTGTTTACATTTTGTAACCTGACTCTTCCATATGTCTAACAGCTAACACAGAAACATCAAAGCGAATGTAAACACAGTATATTTATTATTTATTAACAAAACATTTTGTTGTGTTCCGCATCTATATTGTGGTTGATCTGTTGTCGAGTCCATCTGATTTTAGTAATCAATGTTTGACCACTCGCTACTTGGGGTGGGTTATAATATCTATCGTCTATCGCTTCTCGGGATGGGTCTGGCTTATGTTTTACTTTGGCCGAATTAATCGGGTTAGTAGAGGTTTCGTGATGAAAGGCATCCGAAGATGTTCGTCGAGATTTCAAGATGTTTGCTTAGTTGTTAAGTATAATTTGAGTAGCGTAGTAATGGATTGCGTGGGCATGTAATTAATTGGAAATTAGTTAATTTATTTTCTCGTGAATAATAAAATGTATGGTTGGTAAGTTAACAGTAATAGAATTGAGAAAAAGTTTGAAAATACAAGATGAAATACATTGTACATGATTAACAAGATTAGAAGTATATGGGTAAACCCATATATAGACCACTTTGACATTTCTCGGAAAGTTGGCAACACTGTATTTTAATAATATTATAATTTATGTGGGCACTAGGAGATACCTCTCTGAAAGTTTGATCAAAATCGAATAAACAATGTAGCCACAATGAATTTTTTAAAAATTTTGTGATTTTTTTTCTCGATAAGTTGGCAACACTGTATTTTGTTAAAATTGCGTAATTTATTTAGGTACTAGCAAAAACTTTTATGAAAATCGGTTACAATCGGTTAAATAAAATGGTCATAATAAATTTTTAAAAATTTTACAAATTTTTTTCTCGGAAAGTTGGCAACACTGTATTTTGTTAAAATTACATAAATTATATGAATACTAGGAGAATTGTGAAAATTTGAGTAAAATCGGTTGAATAACATGGCCATAATATATTTTTAAAAACTTTAGTAATTTTTTTCTCGTAAAGTTGGTATCACTGGAAAAAACCAAAACCACATGACCATCTTGGGCACTAGACAAATTTATCCTGAAAATTTCATTAAAATCGGTTGAACCGTCTAGGAGGAGTTGCGGCCACAAAATTTTGACTTACGACCGAGCGAGCGAGCTGACGACGCACATCCATACACCCACATAAACTAAATTCAGATTTGTCATCTAGAGGCTATATGAAGGATTTCTATACAATTTTTTATTTTTTTTTGAAAATGTTACAGACACCGTACCAAACGCTATACCACTTTTTCCTTGCAGTCAAAGTGGTAAAAATAGTATATTATATTACGAGGAGTACGGAGAGATAAATTTTAGAATTTTAACATAAAATTAAACAGAACTTAATCCTAAAGCTTTTTTATTTTAATATAATGAGTTCTGAAAGATTTTTTACTATTTTATATGTTTGATTTCATCTTGTATCAGTTAATTTGAGATTATATAATTCATTGGTTTGAAATATGAGCAATATAATTTTTAAAGAAATATATATACAAATTTTTATAATATAATTACGAACTATATTCAAATTAAAGAGCATTTCCCTAGGCACTAGATGGTGGGCAATGTTTTAAATCTGTATTAATTTTCTTCAACATGGAGCTGAAATTAAATTTATCTCATTCAATGTTGCGCATAACGTAGATGTGTAACGTAAATGTAACAAGTCGCATAATGATAGGATGATAATATTACTCGAAAGGGTGGCGAGTGTTTAAAACGACTCTTCAGCTTACGTTACGTATTACGTTATGTCGTTGTTTTAAAAAAGAAGTGCGACGCGACGCCCGACCGTCGCCATCGACATGAACGACGCCCAACGCTCGATAAATTATACGTGCGACACCTGCTAGGTAATTGCACTTTTAGCGCTAGAGAAGAAATGCCTCTCAAACTAAAATTAAACGATTCAAGGATTCGTTGCTACACACTTATTTTTTAAGCGTTTTCAATTGTTTATTTTTTTTTTAAGTTAAATATTATAATAAAGTATTTTGTGAATTTTTTATTTCTATGTTTATATTTTATAATCGTGAGTTATAAAATTGTAACTCATAGTTATTGACCAATCACAAAAAAGTTATTTGTTTAGATAAGAATAAAGGATTGGTGAAAACCATACTAGAAGGAATAAACTATAATGGAAGGACAAGGTTAGAATATTTAAATAATGTGAGATATGGGTTGTAATACATTCAACCATTCTCCATGATATACGGCACTCGCCTAAGGCTTGTGTCGTAAACTTTATTGTAAATTAGAGCCTTCATAACATGCGTTGTACAAACTATTATTTTAATTATTTAAAATACGCGAAAGTTTGTACCAACGCGCATTTAATAAAAACAAACGAAACAAACCGCGGTAACAAAGTTTATACTACAGAATATAATACTATAATACTGATTATTATATTTTGATATAGTATATTTACTTACAAAATATTTTTAAATCTATTAATACAAGTTAAATCCGTATAGCTTTAATTAGTTTCATAACCAACATTAAATGATTTTCAACATTAATAACATTATTTTTTTAAAAAGCAAAAAAAAAACGTATTATGAAAGAAACGTCAAGCAGCGCCATTATAACTAAACAAAGAACTAAACAACAACACAGACAAGAAGCAAATAAAAAAAAAACAATTGCCGACACTGGGAACAAAACGTTGCACACTTTAAAATAAAAGACACACGATAATATTTCATTGTTTCTCTGAAACAACTGAAACGTTTGTATTTTGACGCTTCGTCGCTGAAGTGAGCCAAACACACACACATATATATATTCACTGTGAGCTTAATTAAAGGCACCGTGCTTGCAGCGAGAGCTTGAACTTTTAGCAAATGTTGATGAATCCTGATAAAAAAAATTAGCCAAACTGTTATCACAAATAGTAGAACCATTAATTACTGTAGTACGCTAGCTCTGTTACTCTCTTTGTTTTAACTTTGTACTACGATAATTTTGCGATTTTTTATTTGTTATTTGAGTTTTATTTTACTGTATTTTAGTTTTTCTTTTTTCTTTAATTAAGTGGCGCATTTTTATCTTGGAATAATTATCTGAGTTCTTTCACTAATTGTTTGCAGACTTCTATTAATTGTTTTTCTAAAACTTTTACGATTTAATTACTCGTAAATTGAGATTTAGTATTTTTTCAACAAAAATACAGACCTTTTTTACCTTATTTCTTGTAGTAAAATGTGGGTGTATCTTTTCAAATTTTGCATTTTATTTATAAATGTCTGAAGTGGTTTTTTTATAGATTTTCGAATGGCATAAACTTTACTATTATTCAATTTTATTTGTTTATGCATAAAACCTACGATGGTAGAATGCGTACTATTCTATTAGTAGTACAATATAAATACTTTTGGATAGTAAAAGGCGAGTACTAAAGATAGCAGAGGATAGACTAGATATCATATAGATCTTTCCAGATTTATAGCAGTAGAGTAGAATAATAGTAAAGTAGTAGAGTGCAAAACAATTTTTTTAAATTTATAAACAAAAGTTGTTGAGATTGAGAATTAACTTTAACCTAAATTCTCCTCGCACACTACTAGCTTTGTGTAAATAGTTTACCAAAATTAGTAAAATAGAGTAATTTGGAGAAAAGGTATGCTAGTGTACTCTACTACCTAACTCTACTAATGTAATTTAGATTTAAATCTTATAGTAAGTTTAAGTTTATCACAAAAATGTTTTATTAAATATTTCAAATAAAATATTGAAACATTTGTTTCAATACCGACTAACATTACAATATTTTTCACTGATTAGATAATTTTAGCCATTTTTCTGAAACTCGCCATTGTTTCAAATGAATAAGTATGTTAATATATTTATAATAATATAAATATTTTAATTTAAAAATGTATTTAAAGAAGAAAATTCTGCTTTGTCTTATGCCACAAGTAAATAGAAGATATTTTTATTAAATGTTCATAATACAATTTTGCTTCTAGGTTTGTATTAACTATTATTAAAATTAATATAATTGTAAATATTTGTTATATTTATGGTTAAAAGAAAATTTAATAATATTTATTATTAAATTTGTTTTCTCGTATAAATATTTTAATTAATTTTAACTGTAAATAGAATATATAAAATGGAAATTTGCATTTAGTAAATTTAAAACATCGTAATGAAATTTAAATACATTATCTTGGTTATTGTTTTGAAAATTATATTATTTTATTTAATTTTTTTTTTAGTAAATTTCGCTTATGTATGAAATATAATGTTTAAAATTTCAATGCAAATATACTTGTACGATATAGATATGTAATATAAAGTTATTACGTGCATTTCATCGTGAAGTTAAATGAAATTTGTATGCATCCGACATACATAATACAAAAATTTACGGGTTAAAAATACAAAAAAAAAATGTTTAAACTGAGTTACACGAGTTTAATTGTCAATTTGTTTGTTTTGCTGTAAAATATTGGAACAATATACACGATATTGATAAAATATTTGTTTTTTATTTAAATAATTGATAAATTCATAAAAATAAAATATTAAATAAAATATTGCAATAAAATATTTTAAAAAAGTATATATACAATTTTAAAAGATAATTAATAAACAAATTTAATAACATTAACATTCATGGAATAATATAAAAATATAAAAATATGGATTCTATGTTATTATTTAAAAATAATATTATTATAGAAAATATTTTTAATTGTAATAAAATAAATATTTATAAATTTTGATATAAAAAATAATTTTAATTAATTTAAATTTTATATATTTAGTTATCTTTCGAATTATACTAAAAAAACACAATACAATAATATTGTCTGTTTGTTTTAATTAATTGAATAATCGTTGTTTACTTATATAGACTTGTTCAAATATGTTTCTATAAATATCACAATAATGAACATGAATTTTGTCTCAATATGAAAAATATTAAAAAATTAAAATTTTGGCAAATCAGAGATAAGCAACTCTATGCAGGTAAAATTATTTGTATAAACAAGTATATTTTTTAGTTGATAATATTGACTGATTTAGTGCGGTACTTCGCGTACGTTTAGTGTGTTTTAATGTAAAAATATTGTTTTAATATTAAGTGTATTAAGGGGGCATATACCTTTTGTTCATCGAAAAGTAGCCTATGGTGGACTTTTAAAAAAAGGTCGATTTTGACCACTTTAACAGTTTTTCTTTTATGTTTTAAAAATATAAAAAAATAAACATTTCTGAAAAAGCCTGGGTCAGACGATGCCAAATTCTATTAGCTTTTTAACGGGCAAAAAATGAAACAGATCGGTTAATCTGTTCATGAGATATCTTTGGAACCGACAAAAAAAATTAGTTTTGAGAAAAATAGGTTTAAAGTTTCAGAATATGCTCACATAGCATTGACGCTACGCGACAAAAAGCGCTTTAAAATTTTGACATACGGCTTTGTGATTCCTATTCTTGAAATCTAATTCTATAAGAATTTGTAATAAAAAAAAGTCGATTTTTTGAAAAACAAAAAGGTATATGCCCCTTAATATTTTTTAGACTTTCTAAAAGTAGTATCAGTGATTTTTGTGCATAGAAAGACAATTCAAAGTTTAAAGAAACAATAATCAAGTTAGGAGTTAATATTTTGTATATTGTGTGACTCGTTCTGGATTCGTGTTACATTTCGTATAAATTTTAATATACTTAATATAAAAGATTGTATAAATTTTTTGTTGGTGTTTCCATTTCTAAACTGTTTAATAAGTGCAATGGATTTGAAAATAAAAAGGCTATGGAATTTATCAAGAAACTTTAGAGGTAAAAATAATTGTAATTTAATATATAATAATAATTTTACAGTTATAATTATTCAATATTTTTATTGTGTAGTTTTAATTAATATATATCTAATAATATAAATATAACAATGATTTCGTCGATACGTTAATTATTAATAAATATTAATACAGAACTACAATCTAAAGCCGTTTTATTTTAATATATTGAGTTCTGAAAATTTTTTTATTATGTTATACTTATCTTATATCTTAGAAATTTGTTTTTATTACAATATATTATAAACGTACACAATAGTTAATAATTATTATTTTTGGTAATATGTTAAAGAAACTTGGAAAAGTCAGTTGTAATTAAACTGCAAAATATTGCAAGAGCAACTGTAACTATCTAAAAACAAATTTACATAAAACAAATGCATCTCTCTCTGACAATAATCGCACTACGTGATAGTACTCATGAGTGATTTATTTCTGGATTTATCATTCTATCGTATTACAAGTCTATTGCAATACTCTCGTAACTGTAAAATCTCGCACCGAAAACTTGCATTAGTGCGCAATAATTGGAACCGTCGTTGCATGAAATTTACATGGAAATTAATGCGCTACAATGAGGGTGGTTGGGGGGGAGGGGGTGCAGCAGCTCACGAATCACGTCGTCGTGAAACTATGCGTGACTTTAGCGTGTCAACCGCGTGACGTATCAGAGATAGGGTATACTCTCAGGAAAAGTGGGAATTTCTCGGGTTAAACGCAGTGCGAATTGGCGTTCTCCCCCGTGACACGACATCACCCCCCTCCCCTACCCACTGTCTTCAGTTAAATGCTTTGAGGTAACGGTAGAATTTACAGTTTGCTGAAAATGTTGAGATGGGTTTGCGTTTCAGTGACGCGCACTGCTTGTTCTGCTGAAAGATGGAATAAACCTTGCCAAATACTGAATTTTAGTACAATACTGTGAAATGTAATAATAAAAAAATCAATAAACAGGCTTCTAGTTTAATTTTTGTTTTATTTTAATATTTTATTATAATTTGATGTTTCGATATACTACACGTATGTTTTTCCTGATGATGATATACGTGTAGTATATCGAAACGTTGAGTTTTAATATGAAAATGAAAACTTAACTTCAGTCAAAAGCCTTTTACTTGTAATATAATGAGTTTTCGAGCTATATTATTTCACGTGATGTTTGAAGCTATAATAATTTTAATCGTGGTATATATATATATATATATATATATATATATATATATATATAATTTTTTTACTTAGCACAGTTATTCTTATTATTGAACTATTTTTATATTGATAATAACGTAAAAAGTTTGATATAAATGATTTTAAATATCCGCAAAAATTAATATTTTTTATAAGAAACATATTTTTTTCACTTACATTGCTTATGTTTTTAATAATAACATATAATAATTTTTTTTAAGTAATTAAAATTTAAAAAAAAAATCATTAGACTTAAGTTTTCTTTAATTTTAGTTACAAAATGAAGATTTACAAATTTTGATATTAAAAATAAATTTAATTTAAATAAATTTTATATATTTTATTATGTTTTAGATTATACAAAAAAAAACTCAATACAATAATATTATCAAGGTACTGACTGGCTTCTTTGAATTAATAAATTTAAAAAAAATTATAATTTAGTTACTTGTATTTTGTTACCTAATAACTTGTTTCTATGCTTTGTATATATTTTATTTTGACGATGATATACATTTAGTATATCGAAACGTCGAATTTTAATGTAAAATTAAACAGAACTTAAAAATAAAGCTTTTTTATTTTAATATAAAGAGTTCTGAAACATTTTTTACTATGTTGCTTTCTGAAAATAAATATAGAATGACAAATAGCATATTTTTATTGTAAATCTTAAAAGCAGTGGGAGATAATAATAAAAACCATCAGTAAATTATATCAAAGCACTTGCACAGGCCATTTGCTGTTGGGGGCGGTGGTGATGGTTTCCTTAATGGCAATTTGAGTAACACTTAAACAAAAGACGAAATAACAAAATGATTGTCATAAAAATTACAAAACACTTTATGAGCATCCAGCCTACTGCGACGTACCACGTCTGCTTCAATCAAAATGCCATTGGCAAAATGACAAAGCAATTCGTGTACGAAGAAAAAAAATTGACACAGAGGGTGTGGGGGGGATGAGTTAAAACCCGTTTATATTACCGGCAACGCAGAGTGCACCGTCGAGTGAAATTGACGGGGTTCGGTTTGAAAATTGTCACCGCGTTTGTAACCAGCGATGCGTAATCAAATTGCTATGACATTTCAAACTGGTCGGTGTCTCTCTCTCTCTTTTCAGTTATAATTAGCCATGGTGACTGAGTAGGTTGACTAGCCTGTTCGTGGAATTGGTAAAACTAGAGATCAGTTACTAAATTAATACCACAGATGAAAACCAAATTACGTTAAGTGATAATATGCACGAAGCTTATTGTAGCGGTATAGCTAGCGAAGATATTAATTTATGATATGTATATATGTTATTTGCACTGATTGGCTGGCGTGAAATTTAGGATTATGCTATAAATTGGATATTAATACAATGCAATGGAGATATGAACGAAAATATTTATTTATTAGGAAACTAAACCACTGAACTCTATACAGGGTGTAACAGAATAACTATTCCTAATTTTAAGAAATGATAGAGGGCACGTAAAGAAACATTTTTTATTAATAAACTAGTGTCCGGAAATTTTTTTTTTTATTTTTTTTTTTCGGCAGTCGATTGTACATCGTTACAACTTGTGTATCGAAAATAGTGGTCGTAACTTCGAACAATTTTTATAAAGTTTAATGCACTATTATTTCTAATGAAATGTTTCTTAAGTTAACTACTTTGATGTAATAATTAAGATTGTTTTTAACGATATCTAGTGTATCTTGACACCGAGAAATTTCCGGACACTAGTTTATTATATAAAAAATGTTTTTCTAAGTGCACTCTATCATTTCTGAAAATTAGGAATAGTTATTCTGTTACATCCTGTATATACTATTAGATAGATTATAGTAGTACAGTGAACTAAACAAACATACTGCCTAATTACAAAGTTTCACAAACTGAATATACTACATATACTATAAATAAAATCTTAAAACCAATAAATACTTATGTAGTAAAAATATTTTTATAGTAATATAATTTATACTACACCTGAAAAGTAATTCTAATTTTAAAGTTATATTAAATCAATGCATACGTCATCAAATTGGGTGGACAAAATGGCGATTATGGCATAACCTGTCTTGTATTAAGTTATCGTGCAAATTTGCAACTCAATTTTCTTTTAATATCTTGAAAATTAAGTCGGTATCTGATTAGAAAAGCGTAACGATTTTCTAATAGTTGAGCAAATGGTATTTCAGTAGTGTAACTGAATGCGAAAAGTATGGGCATAACAAAAGCAACAAGTTCTCGAAGTAATTTAGCTCGACAACGATTTCGACATTGATTCAATCAAACAGGCGCGCACCGAGGCACCTTTGCGCCTCGCAAAATAAATAAGTGAATGCGATCGATCAACCCCCTCGTGCGCTGTGCGAGGGACGATTGCAATTACCCTTGAGGTACACGCCGACGTTTGGGAAAAGGGCCTTGAAACCAACGATGCATAAGTGATTATGTGTACAGTTTGACGCAGAATTTGATTTTGATGTGGACCAATTTTCGGGGGAGTATATACGCTCGGACTGTTTGTCTGATGATGAAAGCCGTATGTCAATAACATTTTCCAACTTTACTTTCTTGCTTCATTTCACTTTCATTTTCTGTTCGTTATGTTTGTGGAAAAAGGAAAATTAAATGATTTTTATTTAATTTTCGAAAATTTTGTAGGTTATGTTTGTTCAAAAAGATAATAATTATAATGATTTTTGATTTAACTAAGTATAAAAATGTATTTAAGGTATTTACTAAGACAAGCAATGCATTAAAAATGCAGCGATATGAAATATTGTGTTCCAATATTAATTAAATATGTTGGCAGTTCAGAATTATCTCCTGAACAGAGTTATGACGTACGTAACGTTATAATTCTGTAGCAAATCACAATTTTAACTGAAGAATACTGTACATTTATGGTACAAGTTACTAGGTAACGTATAAGTAACTAGATCTAGTTACTTATATGTTACCTAGTAACGGGTTGCTACGTACTGTTATTTACTTTAATGTCACTGACAAATTTCGACCGGATGAAGACGAGCGTTCTGTCGAAACGTCGTTTTGTATAAAATAATTAAACAGAATTGAATCCTAAAACAGTTTTTATTTTAAGTAAATAATTATTTTTTTTGAAATAACAAAAATCGGAGTTAATGACTTTATAAGTTTTTATATTTATGATTGCATTGCATCAAAAATGTGCAGAATAAAGTTAATTACAAATTTTTTACATTTAATATATGGCGTAATTCCAAAGTTAAAACTTTAAATTAGCTTCTAAAAGTTACAACTATGTATAAAATCCGTCATTAAATTTAAAAAATCACACATTAAACTACACGATTTTCTTTCGGATTCATCTCTCCAATAACTTGTAACTTTAAATCTATCATTAAATTTGCTTTAAACTATGTAATATCCAATTAAAACTTTCGCCAATATTTTACGAAAAAAAAAATTGCCGTATAATTTTATTAACTTGTTAAGAATAAAAAAAAATTGCAGCCATCATTTTTCATCTAACGTCGGTTACGTGTATTGTTCATGTCAGCGAAACGCTGTAGGAATTACTTCGAAGGACGAAGCATGAGAATCAAAATTTTAGTGGTGGAAGGGGGTTTGGTATGAACACGTGGCCTAATTTCACCCGGAAACTAGGTAATTGGCGCTCAGATTTAGCGTCGATTCTGCTTCTCATCAAACAACGCGCGAGATTTTGATTTGACTTTCAGCCGAAACAAAAATCTACTGAGCTGTACGCGTTTGCTGTTCATGTGGAAAATGCGATTGGTACATTTTCCTCTCTAGCACATGACAAACTTTTTCGTCCGATGTTTGAAAATAAATTTTCGCAAATTTTGTCTGATTTTTATAATTTTTGTTTGACTCACTTTTATCGACTAACAGAATATGTAATTTAAATATACTAATGTTTTAATTATTAATATCTTACATTAAGGGCCAGTTGCATGAAGCTTTGTTAACTAATCTATATGTTAACTAGACAACTAAATTGTCAACTTTATATATTGATTATTTAACAAGTTAACCATATTATTAAATTATGGGTTGTTTATAATATTTTAGGCAAGCAGCTCGTAGGATATATTTATTTAATTTGAGAATAAATAAAAGAAAGACATTTAATTTGAACGTCTCATTGTTAAAAACATGTCAATAAGGAAAAAAAATTGATAGTGCGCTGTGATAAAAAGCTTAGTAAGTCGATTGTAGCATATAATTTAAAACAAACGAACGAATCCTTCTGTCTCGATTTGCAATTGTCATTCAAACAAACGCATCATCAATTATTGTCAAACTACAACTTTTTCCTTTTGTTTTTATTTGCTCAGTAGGCTTTGATTAATCACTAGTGAAAAACTAAAATATTCCAGTTGGACGCGTAACAAGCGGAATTTAAATTTGACAATGATATATATGAATTCAACCATTCAGATTCGCTGCATACACTCCACTATGTATATATAAGCGTTAAAAATTTTGTTATTTGTTAAATAAATACTTTGAAGTTTTTTTTTCAGTTTTTAGAGGATTTAGGAGAATTTATAGTTTTTCTACAGCAATTTGTTTCAATTATCACTGACTTTACCACACTTGGATTACTAGTTATAAATATTAATTTCTGTATTATACCGTGTTGTAGAATTGTACCTGAGGGACGAATCAAGGTAGAAAAACGGGCAAATATATGTAAATTAAAATGCGTTTAATATTCAAGAGAGGGCAAAAAAGTTTTAATCAGTAAAAAAATTAAATTTTCCCCGTTAAAGTTTGGGCACTGATTAAAAGCAAGCTGACGACAGATATGCATGAACCTGACTTTTTCTTACTAGTTCCTTTTTTCTGCTTTATATAACTTTTATCTTTTTACTACAGTTACTATTCTGTTTTCATAGACTTCTTCTTCTGAAGTAGTTAATTCACTACTTTGAAGATTTTGCTTGAACTGTCTGAAACGTATTGTTTCTTTTTTTGTCTACATTTGGCAAAATAAATTTCTACCGTTATCAACTTAGATATTTTATTAGAGATATTTGTATAATTATAACATTACGGAATAAACGTTGCCGAAATTTTATTTTTTATCAAGATCACATTATACATTTTTAGGTAAATATATAAACAATAGAAAATCTAAAGTTCTTTATGAAAAAATCTTACATTTCAAGTACAAATTTAGTCATAATGGTCATTAAATAATAAACTTACAAAATGTTGATTAGTTTATAGGTGTGTGAGTAATAAATAACATTACTGATCTAGAAAGACATATATTTTAAATAATTTATTATTTAACTGAAATAAAAATAGTATTTTTTCGATGATGTATATAAAATATTATTAATAATTTTTTGTAATATTCTATAGCTTTTTTTTTGCAAAAATTTTATAAATTCATTTTTAAATTTACGTTATTTTGCTTTTCTGTTTAAAAGTTAAATATGGTAGAGTAAATACTATAATTATTTTAGACACATTGAAAAATAACTTCAGGTAGTGACGTCTATATTTATGACTACGTAATAATAGATTTTGAAAATTATAAAATTGCAAACAAATACTTTCAAATTATGTTAATAGTTAATAAATCAAATATGTCAGGAAAATATGTTCCCTGTAAACTGAGATCGATATAAACTACTCGGTATAAGAAAAATAATTAATTAACTAGTTAATTGTAGTCGGAAGGAAAACTTAAAGCAACGCCTTTTTTATTTTCATCTTCATTTGAAGAAAATTAATTATACGTTTAACTTTCCACTTACCAGACATTATTATTTCTTGTCGTTTTCTTCCACTCTACATAATAAATATTTTCCTAACAGTACGACGAACGATGTAACCAACGCAAAAGAAAATCATAAAAATGTATAATCTAGTAAGTAATAGAGTTTTAAAATAAATAGAAAAAAGAATTTTTAATATTAAGATGTTTTCGCTTGCCAAGCCACATGAATATTGATGAATACGCTAATATTGATCATTAAAATAACATGTAAATAATGTAAATATAAGATAAATTTTAAATAATTGTAAAAAATAAATTTGTTTTATATGTCGTAGGTTAATAATTTCTTTTTCTTCAAGCGTATCAAAATATTAATATTACATTACCATGTTGTCTATGTATAAGGTGGTCATTATATTACTAGTACAATAATGACATTATTATACAGCAGTTAGTTACTATATACAACACTGGTGGCAGCATCAACATAACTATAACGTTAATCTGACATTTTCAGCGGGGCCATACTGAAAACTTTTACGTCAAGTTAAATTAAATTAATTGACAATTACACTGTTTATTTTTGCTGGAATTTTAATTTGATTATTGAAAATGTGTGAAAAAGTACAAGAAATACGATGTGCATCGCCGACGGCTATATTAATTGACAATTACATTGTTTATTTTTGCTTGAATTTGATTTATTGAAAATGTGTGAAGAATGCAAGAAATGCAATATATACCGCCAAATTTGTCAGAAATTGCATATTTGACCAACGAAACATTAATTCTCATAAATCACTTAACAAATATAATGTTCTACAACTTTTTAAAAATGACTTTCTATGTATTTTTATTTATTTTAAGTCTAATTTTACTTGGAACACTTGAAGAAAAAATAGAATATGTTACTTATAGCAGAATGCTTTTTTTATGTTTCGGCTCAAGACAATAAAGATCGCTTTCTGCTCCTCATAATATAATATTATTTAATAACAAATCAGTATTATCTAAAATACATATTTTTTTGTAATTGTAAAATTAATAGAGAATACAAATAGTAATTAAAATATTTGACTATATGTTTGCACAATATAATAATATATTAACATTGGTTGTTTATTTTTCAATACATTTATATTATAATAAAATTTGGAATAAGCAGATATTTATAATAATATAAAATATTTAAATAAACAGCATTTCCATGTTTCATTAAAATTTGCTTACGTTCTCAACAGTAAAAATAAAAACTAATTTACGCTAAATATGTGCGACCGTATCACTTTAACACATATAAACATTAGTGGTATGTTTATATTATACAATTTAATTTTAACCTATATTTATAAAAGTATTTTATTTACGCTATAATATGATTAATAATATACATATATAAAATCTTAATCAGAACAAAATATCAACTAACAGTATTAACTTTCAGAACAAATCCGGTTCTATAATTATAAATAATATAAGAAATTTCGAAATATGAATCGCTCTGTAAAGCTATAAAAAGACTCTCGTTAAATATCGTGTACAAAAATGGATTGTTTATCTCATATAAACATGCACCCCCGTGGAACACATTTGAACGGCGTGGTGCTCAAACAAACACTTATTGTTAGTTTGGTGATTTTTATTTTTATTTATCCCGATTTTTTTTTGCAATATGGCTTTTCGCACTTTATCTTTGTTTAGCCAAACTCATCAACGAAACGTGTTTAATACTGATTACTTTTTTAATTAAAAACTTTTCATGGCGCAAAGAAAAAAAACTGTGTTACATATTATGCCCAGCAAGTATTACGATAACCAACTTTAAGGTTTTCTAAATCGCTTAAAAAATTAACGGAGAAATTTTCGAAAATAATTATTTATAATCGACCGGTAATATTATTTTCATTTAAAAAATGCATGTTTGACAAACTTAAACTATCGATTGCAAAATTTGTACCGAACAGACACAAACAAACACACAGGAAAGATAAAAGATTAGAAAATGATCTACTGTGGCGAAATTTAAATAAAAATAATATTATAAAAAATCCCAAAACCACACTTAAATTAAAATAAAGCTAAATACGTATTTCGGAAGTTAAGCTTCCATCTTCAGTAGCTAAATAAAAATTTGTAGATTTTATTTAGCTACTGAAGATGCATGAAAGCTTAGCTTCCGAAATACGTATTTAGCTTTATTTTAATTTAAGTGTGGTTTTGGGATTTTTTATAATATTATTTTTACACAGGAAGAGTTTTTCGAAATGTCGATTATTAATAAATATTAATACAGCACTAAAACCTAAGGCCGTTTTATTCTAATACAGAAAATATATTTTTTTAGTAAAGTATTAAATTTATCTAACTACCAAATCTTAAATAAAAATAATATTATAAAAATAATATTATAAAAAATCCCAAAACCACACTTAAATTAAAATAAAGCTAAATACGTATTTCGGAAGCTAAGCTTCCATCTTCAGTAGCAAATAAATTTACAAAAATCTTACCTGTGATCCTAGTACATGAACACTTAAGCACTTGTCAAAGGTCACTGGTGAGTCGAAAAAATGAAAATAAAATATGTAAAACTATGTTGAGGGTGGGGGTTGTTGGTTAAAAGTCAGTGGTCAATTTTGATTGGGTAGTATGTCAAACAGAATAGATCGTGGGATTGGTCCGTCATCTGCGTTTATAAGATTGCCTTTATTTTTGAAAATATAAAGACTTTCTAAAATGTCTAATTGATTAAAATTTGTTTGTTGTTGTTTGTAAAACTTGTTTGATTAATTTTAAATTTTTAATATCTAAACCGTGGCAAGTATCATAAATATGTTGGGCTACACTAGATTTGCTAATTCTATTATTTTTGAAGTGGGCTATATGTTCTTTAAATCTGGTAATGATGGATCTTTTTGTTTGACCAATATATTTCAAACCGCATTGACATTGAATTTCGTAAATGCCTGCTTTATTATTCACATCTACTTTGTCTTTCGGATTGCCTAACAAGTTACTGATAGTGTTTGGAGAAGTATAGCAAATTTTTAAATTCGTACTATTTAATTTAGGTTGAAGTTTTTTGGACAACGATTTATTGAAAGGAATTTTAACGTAAGATTTTTTAGTGTCAATATCTGGTGGACTTAAAGTAGTTTTTGTTTTCAATTTTAATTTAAATTTACGTTTTCGAATTAAGTTGGTGATAATTTCATGTACTAGGATCACAGGTAAGATTTTTGTAAATTTATTTGCTACTGAAGATGGAAGCTTAGCTTCCGAAATACGTATTTAGCTTTATTTTAATTTAAGTGTGGTTTTGGGATTTTTTATAATATTATTTTTATAATATTATTTTTATTTAAATTTCGCCACAGTAGATCATTTTCTAATCTTTTACCAAATCTTTTTAACCGTATTTCAAAATAGCGGCCCTGAAGCTATATCATTTAGCTGATTTTTTTCTCTAATGTATTTTAACTTCTAGTTTCGCAGAATAGTCTTTATTTTAACTTAAAACATTTAAATACGTCACTTGGACAAATTTTCTTATGAGTCCTCAATTTTCTTACTGAATAGATTATTGTATCAGTTTACTAGCGTTTGATTACAGTCAAGTAACAATTTCCGTTTCCAATCGAATATAATCTCCCATTTTACCGTTAAAATCTGTGACCGACCGGTAAGGAGAGCATCTGTTAACGGCACACCTCTTTATGCTCGTCTGCTGACTGTGACCATTATCTGTCTTCCAATCTTCGAGGCGGGAGGTCAATTTCGGCCCCGGTGCACGTCTTTGATCCGGTCAAATGTCAGCGACGTGATTTTCGGAAACCAATTGGTTGACGACAACGGGCACCTTACAAAATTCCTAACGCAGTCTTCTTTATCTAGCGGGGTGCATGAGGGGGGTGGGGGGAGGGAGGTCGTGCTTTGTCCCCCGCTGCTTTGACATCGTTCTTCATCCATATCGTTTGATATTGAGCTGGCGAGGATAATGTATTTTTTATCGGCGGCAAAAAAACTCGCGACGAAAATTGAAATTCTTTTCTCATTTCGCTGTTTCTTATATTTCGATGATCGCATTTTTTTCATTCTTCTTATTCGTATTAGAGTTGTTTGTGTTAGTGTGTGTGTGTGTGTGGTCAACATAGCACAAATAAATTTCGAGAATGATCCATTCTTTTAGCGGGTCTTTTGTTGTTTGGTGATCGTGATAAAATGTGGAAAGAAGGCTTTTAGATTTTTTTTATGAAATCGCTGATATATGTTAGAAAACCGCTAGAATTTATTGATACAATTTTTTATTTTATGTCAAAAATATCATTTTTTAAAAAAAGAAATCAATATAGTTATAAATTAACATAGTAAAAAATCTTTCAGTACTCATTATATTAAAATAAAACTGCTTTAGGTTAAAATTCTGTTTTAATATTTATTTATAATCGACGTTTCGACGAACTCACTGTCCGTCTTTATCAGGGAAAATAATACATAATTTTTTACAGTTTGTAAAACAGTTTTATTATCCGTATTTACAAAATTTCGAATATAATTCTTGGTAATAGATATTTTCATATTTTTGGATAAATTATTCTGTATATCTAAACATCGATTTTTAAATAAAATTTATGCAGAATATAAATATTTTTATTACCCACACACACGGCAAAATAAAAAAATTAAATTCTAGATTTAAATTCAAAAGCAAATTGGAAAAACTCTTCAACTTAGACAAAAAATACAATAGTAATGTCAGTTTTGATAGAAAACTAATTGAATATTACCAACAGTATTGACAGTATTGGTTATGTCACCAATTTCTTCCTCCCTCCAGATTAGATCACTCTATAAACTACGTTATGGCGTAATTTGTTGTGGTATTAAGTCACTCCTGGTAGTTATATTAATATAATTGTTATGAATAATAATTACTTTTTTTTTACACAACATATAGAGAAATTATTTATTTATGATCATTTTGTTGCAAAACTTTAATTTTGCACAAAATTTATTTAATATAATAATTCAATGATTTTATATATAAAAAAAATAATATGAAAATTTATTAATCGAATATTGATAAAAAAATTAATTTTATCATACACACAAAATTTAATTGAATTAAATTAAATTTAACATTTTAATTAAAAGTAGAAAAAAGTAAGTATAAAACTTGAGATGAAACAAGGGCATTCGTTGTTGCATTACGTTACACTGTCATTTCCATGAAGCTATTTTTCCTGAAATTCCTGCGTCTCTTACTTGCTCCCTACTGGTGTTTTCCTACTACACTTGTTCCTGCTGGCATTCCTGCTCTCTTTTCCACCTTAAAGTAAATTGAAAACAAATGCGATGTACGTTTATTTGACTATATATGTATATCTGTTTGTCGGTGTATGGGTGCGCAAGTGGTTGCTGTATGTGTGTTACGCAGTCTCACGTATTACACATTTATCTAAACAGGGTTGCTTCTCTTCCTTCTAAGTTATATTACAATCATTCAGCGTCGACTCGTGCCAACACTAAATTATTAAATTGATTTTTTTCTATTATATAACTGTGAAATATTGTAACGACCAAAAATTGATAGCTATAATATTGAATTATGCTAAAAGAAATTCTGGAATAATTTTGTGTTAAAATAAAAAGGCTTTAGTATTAAGTTCTGTTTATATTTTAATAAAAATCGACGTTTCGACGTACTCTACATACATCATCAGGAAAAATTTATAAAGTTTATTTTTATTAAAATTAATGAAAAAAAATTAATAAATAATTTTGTGTTAAAATAAAAAGGCTTTGGGATTAAGTTTTGTTTATATTTTAATAAAAATCGACGTTTCGACGTACTCTACATACATCATCAGGAAAAATTTATAAAGTTTATTTTTATTAAAATTAATGAAAAAAAATTAATAAATAATTTATTGGATCATAAGTTTTTTATTCAAAAATTGATTTTAAATATTAAACTTAAAATAGTTTAAATAAACTTTTAAGTTACATAATCTAGTATTTAACCCATTACAAAGAGGAAAAATGAGGTTAATAAATAGAACACAACAAATCAACATTAAACTTATAAAATATGGAAAACTATGAAAGAAATTTTGGATTGTTCCGCCACTGTTGAGCGGTAGATATTCATCTCTGTCGTACATAAATAAATAGGAGAACTCGAAGCATCTGGTTGCGTCTCCATTACCATTTTCTTCTTCCGTATTTTGTTGTTTCCATTGCCATGTTATTCATTTACAACATTAGTGTGATTGTGCAACGAACAAAAGCATTTTACTATCAACAACGCTCATAACGCGCTGAAATGCTGAAAGCTATTCTTCTACTACGCAAAATGTACGTACCTTTATGTGAAAAAGTTGCATATTAAACTAGGAGCATTTACTATATTGATATATAGTACTTTAAATTCAAAAATATGTACAACAAAATATATAGTATTCGAGAAATATGTTATAATTAATGTAACTCATGAAGATACTGTGAATTATTTGAGTGAAAACAGATACAATGGAAACAAATCACTTTTAAATTAAATTAAAATGTAATCTTACTGTGACGAAATGTTAATAAAAGAAAGTAATTTTCTTTAAACCACAAACAATAATATTTAGAAAGCTATGTACGTATTTCAAAAGCTAAGTTTTTATCATCAATAGCAAAAGATAGAGCTATAGTCCTAATCAGTGGTCTAAGGTTACACTAATACTCAACGTACCCAGTGGTTTAAGGAAAATTATTTTATTTTAATATCATTTTTTTGTTGTGAAATGCCTGATATTTCAAAATATAAATAATTTTTCAACCGGTAGATTTTTTATCAACACACTATTATAGTAACTGTGATTAATTTACGGATTATTTATTTTACAACTATGTAGTTAGTTTCAATGAGTGAGTTATGATTTTATAACTCACGGTTATGAGTATTTGAACTATAACCTACTTTTACGAATTACCATTAATACTTGTTTATATTTTTATATACAGTGTTAAATTGTTAGCAATTTTTTATCTTGTGAATTGTAACAAAAAAATTTGTTACCAAGAAAATACGTATTAAAAAAAATATTGACAAACTCCAGTAATTTGTAAAATAAATTTTTGCAACAAATATTTAAATAATAAATATGTAATTAATAAACTAATAAATTAATAAAACACTTTTTTAAAACTGTATAATCGTAAAACAGATAATAAAATTGTAATAAAAAATCTATGTCTATAAATTGAAAATAATTGTTGTTTTTCTAAATACACATATACATATGGATGCGATTTATTTGAAATCTGTAAATTTATAACTAGCGAATACATGCATTTATATAGAGAATGAGATAATTTCTAAAATTGTGTTTGAAACAGATATCAAATAATAACATTAATCAAGCTTTCTACTAATAAATGTCATTTAGCATATATCCATTAAAATTTAACTGACATATATTTATATTGACAATTCACATAAAATATGTATTACATATTGTGCAGCATATACTCGTAGATATGACTTTAACGTGTAAATTAAAAACTTTAAAATCACTGATATTTTAATTTTTAATTTATATTTTACAACTTTATTATTGTAATAAACTCTTCATTCACACTTTTATATATTTTTATTATTTTTAAAAATTCAATTTTGATAAAGATAATACCTGGTACTACAAGTTCAGTTTTTAGATGTTTCAGTTGATTTGTTTCTAACATTCATTTGCTTTTATAACAGTTGCATTATCTTAAAACCAATATTAGTTATAACCTAGTTTCAGTATCTAATACAAATTATTGCATAAGTGTTTAGACATTTTAACTATTTTGTCTAAAATGTAATAATATACATAGCATATGCAATCACGGATTTACAGTTTGGAACTAAGTCCGGTCTTTTCTACAAATTATCGTACATTAAAAGCCAATGAAATCGCTCGTAAACTTAATGTTCAAATCACGTGACGAATTTCAACCAATAAACATTAAGTTTGTCTCGTTCTTGAAACGTTTGTATCCAATACATACAAGATATATTTGAACATACGTTATAGTTACCAGTAAAATAGTCCCAAATGTGCGAGCAAGCGGATTAACTATAATACTTGGCATACGTTCGATGCTTGTACGTATTAGATTACGTAGACCCCGACGCCGTAAACGTAACGATCGAGTAACGTAAGTTAACGTTAACATAACGTCGAAGATACCGTATGTTTAAATGGCGACTGTGTACCAAGTATGTAATCCTTTTAAGAACAAACTCTACATATACAACATGACTTGCATTTGTTTAAGTTTTCTTTTTACATATAAGAGTTTGATACTGAATCAAAATTATGTAAAGAGAGTTTTTGATCTTTATTTAGTAAAATCATGGTTCAAGTTCTTTTAAATATCTTGACAAATTGCTTATACATTATAAATTTTAAACTGAAAATAGAAGTATGTACAATTATTATAAAATGTTAAATTAAATTCTTAAAAAGGATTTCTTATTAAGTTCTTTATATATTTTAATAAAAAATCTACGTCCATTGTCATCAGGAAAAAATGTACAAAGAACTTATTCCTAAAATCTTTTTATTTTAATATAATGAATTCTGAAAATTTTTTTACTATGTTATAAATATACTTATTCATCTCTAACTATAACATGCAGGTAAATTTGTAGAATATAATATTATAAAAACAATTTTGTGATTTTTTGTTGTTTTAAATTATAATATTTATAGTTTTAACGTTTAAAGTATTAAATAACAAAACAATTTTATAATAACAACCTGACAGTAAAAAAATCTTCCAGAACTCATTATATTAAAATAAAGCGGCCTCAAAAAATTTATGAATTTTATGATCTAGTTACTTGTATTTTTTTTCCTAGTAACTTGTTTTTATGTCCTATTTATTTACTGTAAATGTCATTTATATCATTTTTTCTGATGAAGACATACGTTGAGTTTGTCAAAAGTCAATTATTAATAAATATTGATACGGAACTACAACCCAAAGCCATTTTATTTTAATATACATAACATCGTTACTTAGTATATAAAGTTATATCCTTTTCAAATTTCCTCAATCATGGTTATTTCCTATGATAGAAAAATACATTTCCAATCGCCAAACAAACCACACTTGCGAGTATATTTTCCAAAGTAAGCTAAAAATCTAGCTGGCAGAATGCAGCAACAACAACACTGTTGGTGTATCCCAAAGCCATAATACAGTCAATAACCGTATCTAGTTCACAAAACTTCCTGCCATTGTCTCTGTAGATCAATATATTCCTATTTTCCTTCATCTGCATTCTCAGCTAGAGTAAAATCTCCTCTCTTCTCATAGATACAATCCCATAGCGTAATCCGAGCTTGAATAAAATAGAACATAGGTCTCAATGGTACCCATGTGATTCACTCACTATCTCTTGCCATACTAGTACTTCGTTTTCTATGAAAATCCATATTGAAAACGTGGTGGTTGTACTGAGCGGGTTTAGTGCGCCAGGCAAGCGGCTTCGACCGGCAAATTATTTAGCGTTATACAATTTGCACGAATCGGCGTGTATGTGGGGTGGTGCATACAACTTAAATGTTCTGCAGCTAAATTATGCAATTCAAATAGGTGATGTGTATTTATTTATATCTGTTTTAGAATGGCGGTTGCATGCGAATATTGACTAATTAAATTTTATCGCAATATCGTAAAATTTGCGCGCTGAGTATGGAGTGGATTAACATTTTATTTAATTAAGTTTAGCAAAAGTGGGTTGCAAGATAAAATTACTTAGGAGTAGCTTTTTGCATTTATGTAGTAAAATGATAGTAAATTTAATCTTTGTTCAACCTGTTTTATTATATTAATATTAATAAATTCATTAATTCTTATGTTTATTATAAAATTTCTAAATTGTAGATTAACAAAAATAAAATAATTATGACTGGTACTGCAAGTTCGGTTTTTGGATGTCCTAGTTCATTTGTTTAATCTTGATCTAATGACAATTTTATTGTTTTAAAACTAGTTTTAGTTAATACCGGGCTTGTAGTATCAGCCCCTGTGTTTCAAACTATCAAAAATTTCTAAAGGGTCTTAAAGTATAATTCCTAAACAACAATATTTATCAATATCTTAAATAAATAATTTGAAATGAATTATAAATTATGTCTGTAACTAACATTATTTGTTTCTATTTATCTAAAAACAGATAGAACTTTGCCGACAACTATTGTATGAATATGAATTTGCATTGCAAAGAAAGTTGAAGTTTAGTCTAGTACAGTTAAAGACACAATATATTCAAGTACAGGTAATCAAAATACATTATTACATTCCCAAGTAAACATCATTACCAGTGTTGTAAACAACTGCATCTGAAACGAAAATGATGTGCGCATACGTTCTCGGTGCAAAACGCTCCTCTAATCTAGCCAAGTCATGCATCTTCTACGCTTGCAATGTCATCTCATGTATCCTTCGTGTGATACGTGTTTGTCCTTTATTTTATCTTGCGATGCGCTCTGCAAGGAAATTTCCTAGCCGTGTGTTGTCTAACGTGAGTGACAAATGCCGGTGCATGTTTAATGTATGCAGACATGAAATCGAAGTAGATAGTGAAAAATATTTGAACATCGTCACCGAAACGGCTTTTGTTTTATGCTAACGCGAGCGTTGATATGTTTGCGGAAATACAACATTTGTTTCAATTTTACGTTAGTGTTTGAAAAATGTGGAATGTAAGTTTATATACAGTTTAAAATATTGAAAACGGATTTTAAGATATTTATTTCTCACTAGCTTTAAAACATACCGTTATTTATCTTGTTCTTAATTCAGGAAATTATTTTTTTTTCACTTACGGCAATACTAAATTTTTCACGTATACTAGTAAATAATAAAAACAATTTAAGTTTGTCAATTTGATTGTTGATTTTTACTCATGTCACAGCTCTAATCTATTTTTATCTTTTAATAATCTTAAGCACTTTAAGCACTTAATAAAAAATACAAATAATGTACAATAAAAAATAAGTACTAGGAGTATTTTTTTAAATAAAAAATATTTACTTTTTTTTACTTTATTACCAATATAAGAATGGTTGAATAATTTAAATAAATGAACTACTAGTAAATATATATACCGGGTGTCTACTTTTTTTTTGTTACATAGGGAATACAATGCTAAAATTTTCATTTGGTGATAAATTTTCCCCTAATTATTATAGAACAAAAGTACAAATACAAAAGTTGTTTAGAATTCAAAAATGCATCAAATGATGCCAAATTTATCAATATAGGATGTTCCGATCAAGAATTAGAAGCAAATTAAAATTTCGATTTTTGCGCTCTTTACATCAAAGTGCCATGGAAATTAAACAAATAATTTCATTTCTTCTGGAGTTTGAGTTTGACAGATCGTATTTATTTTATTGTTACGTTCTGTATTATTATTATTATTATTATTATTATTATTATTATTATTATTATTATTATTATTGAAAATAATGAATAAACTTAATGTAAATGAAAAGCTATTAAGTATAAAAAGTATTAAGTATTTATTATTTATTACAATGAAAGGGTATTTTACTCGGCTGTACACTACGTACTAGCTGTGGTTTTAAATTGTGAATGTCTCCATTATAATTTTAAGTAATTGTTTAATTTATTTATTAACTTCAAGTTATAAAAACAATACATTTGAATTAGATGACTGGCATTATGCCTAATATATTTATTATAATAATTTAAACTTATCCCTGAGGATGCTGTAAGTTGTGCAGTGAAACGTCGGATAAGAGTTTAATAAATAGTAAATAGCTGAACTCCGTAAAACTTTCTTTATTTATTACAATATTCAATATACCTATAAAACAGAAAAATTCATGAATACAAGATATAGGAGAACAAAAACGAAACTAACAATTTAAATTAAATGTTCAAATAAATCGCCATTAACTGCCAAACAATAACCTAATCTGTTATAAAATTCGTGACGTACAGAGCTTAATTGTGTTTGTGTTATATTATTGCACTCTTCAACAATGGCATTTTTCAAATCAACAAGATTTTTGATATGTCGTTTATAAATTTTCTCCTTCAAATATGGCCATAAAAAGAAATCGCACGGTGCTAAATCGGGCGATCTAGCTGGCCAATTAATTGGACCACCTCTACCAATCCATGAATTTGGAAAACATTGATCCAAATATAATTTAATGTTGCAGCTGTAATGTGCCGGACATCCGTCTTGTTGATACCAGACAACATTATCTTGAGTTGCACACTCTTCTAACTGCGGACCAATATGATTTTGCAACATATCCAAATATTTTTCGTTGTTTAAATTATTTTCAATAAAAAATGGCCCAATTATACACCTGCCAAAAATTCCAGCCCATACATTAACTTTTTCTGGATATTGGGTACGTGTTGCTACCATTAAATGAGGATTTGTTTGGCTCCATATTCTAAAGTTTTGTGTATTAGGTTCGCCGTGAAAAGTAAACGTAGACTCGTCAGTAAAACAAATAGATTTCAAGAAGTTTCTGTCTAAATTGGATTTTTCCATAATAATGTTACTAAATTCGCTTCTAGCCATTTTATCCGCTTCAAATATCTCTTGGTGCGTGGAATATTTATAAGAATGATATTTTTCATTTTTTAGTACCTTATGTATTGTTGAAGGATGCAAATTTAATTCAGCACCAAGTTGACGCACACTAACATTTGGGTTTTCCGTTACACACAAAAGTATATTCAATGTATTTTCTTTAATTGCATTTTGATTTAAATTCTCCTCCTGATTTTCTGCGTTGATTTTTCTACAATTTTTACAACGTTTTAACACACTTCCAGTTTCTTCGAATTGTTTAATTATCCTACGAATAGTCATAGCGGAAGGTATGGGACGGTTTTCAAAGAAAGCGCTGAATAAATCTCTTACTCGTCGTATCGAATTTCCAGTAAAATACCATTTTACGCACTGAACTTTTTCATTTACCTTAAGTTTATTCATTATTTTCAATAATAATGATAATAATACAGAACGTAACAATAAAATAAATACGATCTGTCAAACTCAAACTCCAGAAGAAATGAAATTATTTGTTTAATTTCCATGGCACTTTGATGTAAAGAGCGCAAAAATGGAAATTTTAATTTGCTTCTAATTCTTGATCGGAACATCCTATATTGATAAATTTGGCATCATTTGATGCATTTTTGAATTCTAAACAACTTTTGTATTTGTACTTTTGTTCTATAATAATTAGGGGAAAATTTATCACCAAATGAAAATTTTAGCATTTTATTCCCTATGTAACAAAAAAAAAGTAGACACCCGGTATATATACCGGGTGTCTACTTTTTTTTTGTTACATAGGGAATACAATGCTAAAATTTTCATTTGGTGATAAATTTTCCCCTAATTATTATAGAACAAAAGTACAAATACAAAAGTTGTTTAGAATTCAAAAATGCATCAAATGATGCCAAATTTATCAATATAGGATGTTCCGATCAAGAATTAGAAGCAAATTAAAATTTCGATTTTTGCGCTCTTTACATCAAAGTGCCATGGAAATTAAACAAATAATTTCATTTCTTCTGGAGTTTGAGTTTGACAGATCGTATTTATTTTATTGTTACGTTCTGTATTATTATCATTATTATTGAAAATAATGAATAAACTTAAGGTAAATGAAAAAGTTCAGTGCGTAAAATGGTATTTTACTGGAAATTCGATACGACGAGTAAGAGATTTATTCAGCGCTTTCTTTGAAAACCGTCCCATACCTTCCGCTATGACTATTCGTAGGATAATTAAACAATTCGAAGAAACTGGAAGTGTGTTAAAACGTTGTAAAAATTGTAGAAAAATCAACGCAGAAGATCAGGAGGAGAATTTAAATCAAAATGCAATTAAAGAAAATACATTGAATATACTTTTGTGTGTAACGGAAAACCCAAATGTTAGTGTGCGTCAACTTGGTGCTGAATTAAATTTGCATCCTTCAACAATACATAAGGTACTAAAAAATGAAAAATATCATTCTTATAAATATTCCACGCACCAAGAGATATTTGAAGCGGATAAAATGGCTAGAAGCGAATTTAGTAACATTATTATGGAAAAATCCAATTTAGACAGAAACTTCTTGAAATCTATTTGTTTTACTGACGAGTCTACGTTTACTTTACACGGCGAACCTAATACACAAAACTTTAGAATATGGAGCCAAACAAATCCTCATTTAATGGTAGCAACACGTACCCAATATCCAGAAAAAGTTAATGTATGGGCTGGAATTTTTGGCAGGTGTATAATTGGGCCATTTTTTATTGAAAATAATTTAAACAACGAAAAATATTTGGATATGTTGCAAAATCATATTGGTCCGCAGTTAGAAGAGTGTGCAACTCAAGATAATGTTGTCTGGTATCAACAAGACGGATGTCCGGCACATTACAGCTGCAACATTAAATTATATTTGGATCAATGTTTTCCAAATTCATGGATTGGTAGAGGTGGTCCAATTAATTGGCCAGCTAGATCGCCCGATTTAGCACCGTGCGATTTCTTTTTATGGCCATATTTGAAGGAGAAAATTTATAAACGACATATCAAAAATCTTGTTGATTTGAAAAATGCCATTGTTGAAGAGTGCAATAATATAACACAAACACAATTAAGCTCTGTACGTCACGAATTTTATAACAGATTAGGTTATTGTTTGGCAGTTAATGGCGATTTATTTGAACATTTAATTTAAATTGTTAGTTTCGTTTTTGTTCTCCTATATCTTGTATTCATGAATTTTTCTGTTTTATAGGTATATTGAATATTGTAATAAATAAAGAAAGTTTTACGGAGTTCAGCTATTTACTATTTATTAAACTCTTATCCGACGTTTCACTGCACAACTTACAGCATCCTCAGGGATAAGTTTAAATTATTATAATAAATATATTAGGCATAATGCCAGTCATCTAATTCAAATGTATTGTTTTTATAACTTGAAGTTAATAAATAAATTAAACAATTACTTAAAATTATAATGGAGACATTCACAATTTAAAACCACAGCTAGTACGTAGTGTACAGCCGAGTAAAATACCCTTTCATTGTAATAAATAATAAATACTTAATACTTTTTATACTTAATAGCTTTTCATTTACATTAAGTTTATTCATTATTTTCAATAATAATAATAATAATAATAATAATAATAATAATAATAATACAGAACGTAACAATAAAATAAATACGATCTGTCAAACTCAAACTCCAGAAGAAATGAAATTATTTGTTTAATTTCCATGGCACTTTGATGTAAAGAGCGCAAAAATCGAAATTTTAATTTGCTTCTAATTCTTGATCGGAACATCCTATATTGATAAATTTGGCATCATTTGATGCATTTTTGAATTCTAAACAACTTTTGTATTTGTACTTTTGTTCTATAATAATTAGGGGAAAATTTATCACCAAATGAAAATTTTAGCATTGTATTCCCTATGTAACAAAAAAAAAGTAGACACCCGGTATATATATATATATATATATATATATATATATATATATATATATATATGATTGAGATTATTGAGAAGACTTTGGAGCTTTGCACTCCTTATTTACTTTGATACTTTGCAGCTTGAGAAATAATTATAATAAGTTTTCTTACATTATTTTAAGTTTCGATCTTATTTTCAGATTTATGTATTTGGTTTTTGAATTATTTAAATTTAGGGTTATAAGCACCAATTAATTTTTATGTTATTAATTAATAATTTAATTAATACATAATAATTATATTTCAACAATTATTTATCAACAAATATAAAAAATTAATTATTAATAACAATGTTAATATGGTTAATGTAAAATTTGTGTTTTATTGAAAAAAAATACGTTTGATTGCTTAATAAATATTTTTTTGAAAAGCGTTTCTGAATTAACAGAGAATTCAAAAAAAAATTCACTAACAAGTGTGATTTGAGTAAATATAAAAATAGGTTTTTTGTTTCTAAATTAAATTCACTGAAATTGTAAAAGCTAATAATTTTTTGTTTTCAGAATTGTATTTTTAAAATCGAATAATTTTTCTGGTAAAATGTGCGTGTGAAATTAAATAAATATTTATTTTATATAAAAATTTAAAATAAGTATAATTACAAAAAATATACATAAACTCTGATTAAAATATGTACGTTTTAAATACAACAGTTGCATTTGAAAAATTAAGATTTGTAAAACCATATTTTATTGTTTTTGATTTATCCAACTGTGAAGCCAAAACAATACGAAATACACACAAACAAAATAATTATTAACGTTCACAATAAGAATATCTACCTTATTTTCTGTATTTCCTGTTCAGACATTGTTTACAGCATCTGTTCCAATTATTCGCGAACTAAATGAAAGCACAGGAAAGCAACTGAAATACTGAAAATAACTGGCAAAATAAAAAAGGAAATGGTACGCTTTGCATGAAATTTTTTCGTATTAAAATACCACGTAATTATCATGGTTACCAGCACGAAATAAATAAAAATATTCAACAATACGTGTGTGGGTCGAGGGGGGGGTTGTATAAATCAGAAGCGGAATTTCAGAATTTCGAATAAGGCCACAGTCGACTGAGAAACGGAAATAACGGTTGACATGAGAAAATTAAATGCGACCGAATGGTTGAGGTAAATGAATAGAAATGCAGGAATAAAAATAAAAACGTTGTGAAATAGAACACTGAATTAGACTATACTTGAAGAAAGTTATAAGTGGAATATGTCAGATAACAGAAATTTGATGTGCGTATCTTGAATTAAATACAAAAACTGGGTAATTGTAATTGGTTTTAATATTTAAAAAATAATAAAGGTGTGGCACAAACTTTAGTTTATTCAAGCAGAAATTATTTCCGCTGCACAATCTTTCATTGTGTGTATATTTATTTATTGTTTATAAAATCTGTTCTTATAATAAATATTGTATTTTATTTTCAATATTGTCTACAATATTTAATTATTATTCATATATCAAAATTCTTAAAAGTTTTTAAAATTCTTTTCAACTTATTTAATTTTAAATAAAGATAAATCGCAAAACAGCACGTTAGCAAACCGAAAGAGAAATAATTGCAAGATGAAAACTATTAAAGTTTTGCAGATAACGCAATAAACTATCATAGAAGATAAAAATATGTGAAAGTTTATGCGGTTGTAACACAAATTCATGCTGCGCTTGCAACCAGTTGCACAATCAAATGGGCAACACAGAAGACACGATAAACTTATGTGAATTGCAGATTTAAAAGTTTGCTAAAGTTTTAATCGATTGCAAACCGAAGGTAGAATTTTATTTTTTTCATGTTAGTTTATGATAAATGTTCCTGCGGAGTTGCTTCATATTTAATTTACTTAAAACATTAATAATTTTCTAACATATATCAATTAAAATAAAATATTATTCGAGATGAATTATTATTACAAATGTTGTCTGAAATTTATCATTATTTAACATATAAATAAATTTTTGAGAACTTTAAGAAAAAAAAAAAAAAACTGTATGAAAATGCAAAAATGTAGTGTATATTTTCATAAAAAAACACAAAATTAACAGTCAGTAATTATGTAAATTACATATGTATTTAAATATTAATTTAAATTTGTATTTTCAGAGAACGACTTTATGTAAATTTATATATATTTTTTTAAACTGTAAACAGTTTCAGCGCATATATAAAATAAACCGTAAAACAGTTGTAAATGATAAAAATTATGCATAATTTGTAAAGTGTATGTTTATACTAATGTATAATTTTATTTTTTTAATATAATACGTGTTAATGTATAGTATTTTATACACATATATATTTATGTAAATAATGAAATTATACTTTCGATAACTGAAAAATTTGTTTTTCTTTAAGCTTATCAAAATATTGATATTATGTTACTAGTACAATAATGTATCCATTATGTTACACTGGTGGCAGCACTAAACATGACTACAAGATTAAATGTATTTAATATGACATCTCTGGCGGCCATATTGAATATTATTAAGTCAAGTTAAATTAATTGACTGTTGCATTATTTATTTTTAAGAAAAAAATAATTTGGCGTGCATTTACGTTTTTTGTCGTGAATAATACCAATCGTGTAGTGCGGAAAAATATCACCCCTTATTTAATCGTATTAACGTAAAAACTCATATAAATAAACTTGAAAAGAATTAGATGAAAAAAGTAATTTAGTTAAATAATTAAAGCCTTAATCTTTTCACGCATCCAGAGATGGCGTCCACTGACTGTTTTCTAAAATATAATTTCCTTCTTTTTTTTTGAGCTGGAAACCTAAAAGGGTTTTTTTTACAATTTTCCACTTTATCTCGTCATACGTGAAAGTCGTGAAGCTATGTGAAAATCATGTAGAAAACAAGAGAACCGGCAGTTAATACGTATATTCTATGTTATTTCCAAAAGGGAATGACATTTTTTTAAGTATGTCTTTTATACATATATGAGCGGAGACACGGGCCATTGTCATTTTTAAAATGCAATTTATGTTATAACTTTTATGACGGTTTTATAACATGATACGCTTGGCTATATAAATACAGTCTCGTTTACAATACAAAAATAAACAACGTTGTTTGTTGTTTTTACTCAAATTTTTTTTTGTGTGGTTTGTAATCAAATATTACTTGTAAAAATATCAAATGTTACAGCTTATATTAAAATATTTAGTTTTATAAATAAACATCTGCAGAAATAAATATTAAATTTATTTAAAATAAAATATAAAATTATATACGTGATTGTGTATGTATGTGTATAATTTAAATAAAATGTGTGCATGTTAAAATTGTGTTTATATGTTAAAACATAAATTTACATTTTTATGTTAAATAATATTTTTTCTATATAGTTTTATTCACATTTTTCTAGTAATCTTGAAATTAATTTATAAAAAAATATTAGTAATCTCAAATTTTGGCTGCAATATTACTAACAACAACTGATTAAACTAAAATTGTGCATTTGCTTTGGTTTTTTATAAGTTAATAAATGGTTTGGTTTAGAAATTATTAGCTCTACACTAAAACATAACACTAATTTTATGATAAATGAGGTAGTTAGAACGAACCTTAAAGCAAACTTTACACGGTCAGTTATACTGTCAGTATCTAAAATTATTGACAGTGTTATTGATCGTGTAAGGTTAAGCATTGAAAAATATTTTAATATTTTTATGGTATTTATATATATATTTATGGCATATTTATGTCAAGATAGTTTTGTTTTTAGTTCCATAAATTTATTTCATACGATGACGGTTGGTTTTGTGGTGGCCATAGCAGATTTTCTATTTGTATTTAATTTTGAGTGAAAGAATAATTAAATATGTCTAAAATAACTGGTTTAAAATAAAAAAAAAAAATTTTATTATTAATATAATGTGTTTTGAAAGATTTTTCTTTACTATGTTATATATTTCTGTTTCAGATATACAAGAATTTTACGAATTAACGTTATTAGACGAAACAAAATCAGTTCAACAAAAAACAGCTGAAACAATTCGAATTGCCAATAAATGGGAAGCCAGCGATGGACCTATTGCACCCACTTATGGCAACAATGACGTAAGTCTCAATTTTTCTAATTTCTTTTTCATTTATTTTATTTTTACGCAATGCTAATTGTTCTCTAATTTAAACAAAATAAATAATACTTTTCTTTGAGAACAAATTGTAATAATTATTTATGTAAATACAAAAAATTATTTATGCATAACTTTTTTTTTAAGTTTACATTTTCTTTAAGAAAAATAAATGAAAATAGGTATATAAGGTTTTTGAGATACTTAAAAGTTAAACTTGTTAAAATATTTACCGCAAATAACGTTTTTGAACATCAAATAAAATTAAAATTTTATTCAAATGTGTGCTTTTATAACTTTATTTTCGTTTACCAAGATATATATTTAACGAAACGATTTAAAAGTTTTACTTCACCAAGTTTTTCAATATTATTTAACTGATTTTAATACTGTAAAAGATATTTTTTATGATCTTTGTTTAGTTAATAAATTGTTACAATATTATACTGTAAAAGGTAAAAGTTTTAATACCAGAAATAATATTTAACTTAATTTCTGGTGTTAGCGCAGCGCAAACCAGGTACCTTTGGGGCCGAGTCCAACACACTATTTTTAAGACTTTTTGTGTATACAATTAAAAGATATACATTTTAATATGAAAAAAAAAATACATTTCTAAACAAAGTATATAGAAAATTAGTGTTAATATGAGAAAAAGAAAGTTCAAACTTAATGTTCAATATAAATTGTTTGACAGAAAATGTTATTAACATTATTTATTTCATTAGAAAAATATGATTTATTTGGCAGTATTTTGACAATACTATTTCGCCAAACGATTACAGCACCGCCATCTACAGTTTGGATGCCAATAAAATACATGAAAATATGTTTGTAAACGATTATATTATACACAGTTACTTTTTACTTTTTTTTTACTACTGTTAATAAGGTCTAAGGTTTTACTTGTTGTTTTTTTTAAATGCGAATCGGCAAACTAAAAAGTAAACTGTCGTACATTTACATTTAGATGTTCTTGAATTAGATGTTTTGAATAGATCATAATGCAATATTGAAAATAAGAAAAATATCTTTGTACTTCGTGGAAAAGAACAAATGAATTTAAACGCGAATCGATCGTCATTGTGCAATTTACATTTGTATTGAATGCAAGCGCGTGCGCGCGTATATTTGGCAATTGTTGTTCAGGCACTTTTTCAGTTCTTTGTAGTCAATAAATTTTCAGCCAAACGGCGGATAGAGCAGAACGGTTTCAGTGTGTTGTCGAGGGGGGGTGGTGGATGAACTGGGGATATTTTGTACCCAGTAGTATCCAGTACCCAACGGCAATACAAAAATAGGGCCAATAACTTACATTCGACCATCCCATTTTTTTTTTCTGAGTGCCTTTTCCTTTGCGCCGTTTTTCACGACGTATTTGGTCCTTAAGGCGACGCCGACACTGTCGTCAATCGACGCTCTTGTTTCTTTTTTCTATAGGTGTATGTAATTTGCTGACCGGAAAAAATATTTACATAATGCTATTTGACAATATGGGTGTTCAGTACTATAGAGGAGCAAGTAGAAATTTTAAAAAAAATGAAATATTGATGCATACAGGTGTCTAACATTTTATTTAGACGAACAACAAATGAAGTTTCAGCTTTAATTGTCAACGTATAAATGGAAATAGTTACCTATTGCACTTTGAACTTACAGTACTCAAATGAGTCTATTAAACTTTACTTCTAATTATATTAGACAAGACCCAACAATATTAACAGTAGATTGATAAGAGAAGCAATAGAAATTTGTAAAAAAAAATATAACATCAATCAGTGTGACTAGTAAATGATTTGAATAAAATTTGACTTTTTCTAATTAATAATTATAAATTTTATAACTTATTTTGTTATCTAGTAACTTGTTTCTATGTTCTGTTTATTTATTGTATAGGTTATTTCTATAATTTTTCTTAATGATAATGTACCGTAATATATTAAAAAAAAAACAAACTGATGTATTATTTAACATCACATTTATTATTGTTAATTATATAATTAGATTTGATTTTAAAAGTTATATTTTTACCGATTTTCAATTTCGCAAAAGTAAACAATAGCTAATCAAACAAAAGAAGAAAAAGGTTAGAATCCCAATTTTAATGTCACGTCAATTTCAGTAAGGAAATGAAAACCAAAGGAAATTGAGGAAAACCCAAGAAAAACCTTTCGTTGATTAGACATTATTATTTTCTTCTAAATTCAACGCTCGTCTTCTAGAACCGAAATGTCTCTTCCAGTCAAATTTGATTTGGCGAGGCAATAAACGAAATCTTAATAATACAAAATTTGTGCCGTCAAATAATTAATTTGACCATCTTTTATCGTTCTATCTGAACTGTCCTTCTCATTTTAGGGTTTGCAATAATTTGCCCCGGTTACTCAAACAATAGGCGTGAGGTTATATTCTAAATTTGTGTCAACTGTTTTTCCTCTGACCACTAAATGCGTTATTACGAAATTCTCTTGGTAAAATGGCAATTGAATTTCGTCTGTTTCCGCGAAAATAATAATAGATGTTACCGTTGTCTTCTGAAGAATGTCATTGGCTGAAACAATGGAATTTAATTATTTTAACTCACAATGCAATTCTATATTTGTATGAGTTGTTTTGTTCTTATAATTTAATATTATTACATTTTTTTTAAATATTATAAAATTTCCTTTTATTAATAAACTTGAAATTATAAGTGCCTGTAAAATTTACTAATAATAATATAAAGAAAATTAATTTTCTTGGAGGTATATTAAATGAATTAGTCAACAACATTTTTGAGGAGACGTAAAGAATTTTTAAAGAAATCGTATATTTTAATTAAAAAAAATGTCTAGCTGAAAATACTGTAATGGAAAATTAGTCTACAATATGTAAAAAAAAATATTTAATTAAATTATTTATTATTAGATTGAATTATAATTGAGCTGAAAGCAGATAAAAATGTAATTACAATAAAGTAGTACATAAGTTGAAAATGTATTTTGAGAAATAAATTTTAATTTTATAAAGCGATTTGTTGTGGCATTAGTTAGTTATACTAGAAGTTTAAACTCAAGACAAATTAATGTCGAAGCCGCTTAATTAAATCTTTTATACCCGAGGATCATGTCGTGGCCAACTTTAATCTTCATAAACCATTTCTAAACTATTACAAACTTCTATCTGCAACTGACAAAATCGTTTCACCAGACGCAAATAATTTTCTATATATCTCTACTTTACTATTCACATTTACAGTGTCTCATAACAATTTTTTTTTTAAATTTTGCGCCCTACAATTCATTATAATAAAATTTAGAACAGTTATTTTTTTTACGTATGTAATAGAACACAAAATAAGAATATTCTATGGGTTATATAGAAATCTATCGTCTGAAAAAATATTCGAAACGTTATCTAACTAAAATGACATAATCAGGTCATTTAACTAAACGAAACTGTTAACTTAGCAATATTGTTAAATGCAATGAGATATTTAGAAAAATATATCATAGTAATTTAACAATATTGCTAAGAGTCAGTATATTTGTATCCTTAGAATAAATGACAACGTATCATTGGCTAACTTTAAAATTAATCCAAGGATAAATTTATTCCAATATTTGGAAATACTGAATCTAATAACAGTTTAAATTTGAGATAAAATAAAATGTTAAAAAGTGATTTAGTTACATTAAACAAATGATTTATTAATAAATATCTATTTGTTATTCTCAAGGACATTGTTAAATGCTTTGTACCGTACGTGTAAACTTGCCATCTGACCAATAAATCAGGGGCTTCAAATACAGTTGTGTAGTTAACTCACTAATTAACGTTTTATATAACTGATTTTAAGTAGAACAGCCAATAAACGTATATGATTTAAAATCTTCAATACTTGAATTTTGTTTTCCACTAAGTTGGTCGTAAAATACAGTAAAATACAGTCACTTCAAAAATTTTTGACTTCGCCAAACGAAATAAATTCTGTATTTAACTTTACAGTGTATTGTTATTTGTTGGAACAACTATTTGTAGTATTTAGCTATTACATTTTTCTATTTGATTACAAGCAAACTCTGGAACCCGAAATGTATCTACAAAATTTAATCAGTAGATTCTCGTGTAATATTAACTTTCTCAACAAAATCACAAAATCTAGAGGTATTTTCTTGAAAAACCATCAGCGTGTTTGACAACTGACTGTTGAAATGTAGACTTACCCTACCGATGGGATTAGCCAGAAATTCCCCAGCGGCGGGAGCTTCTCAGTATGCGTCTATTTGCTCACCCTAGTTTCCCCAAGCCTAACAAACGGTAGTGCCGGGGTATGATTGTATTAGCGGAACTTTTTAAGTGCAAATGACTTTAGGCACACGCTGAACATCGAATCCGCTTTATCTTTTGTTCTGTCTGTTTCGTTCTGATGATTTTCGTTATCTATTTTAGGGCCTTGCTCTAAGCATGGCCAGTCGGTATTGATTGAATTTCTTTTTTCAAAGTTTTCAAACTTGTGTTGGAATATTTTTAAATTTTAAACATTAGGTTTGGTAGTGCAAGCGGTGCTGTAGTTCATTTATTCAGTCCTGGCTCTTATGCGCTGAAAAAATATTATTTGGAAACCAACGTTACTACTAATAATTTAAAATGAAGTATAAAATTGGGTTATTATAATAGAAATAAATTTTTAATAAAATTAAGTAATAATAAGTTAGAGTATAACTATTTTGAAACCTTTTTATAAATTTTCTTACTATTCAATTTGGAATATAAGTATTGTTCAACTGTTATTACGTTTGTTATTTGACAGGTAAAGTTGTTATCAGTAATTCACTTTTGCTATCACCTTTTTTATTTTTATTTTATTTTTACGCTTAGTGAGACTTTGTATACAACAACATGGAGATAACTTCGAACTTCTTTTTTTGTAGTGGACAATGCTAATTAAGTAGTAGATTACTAGAGTTTAAAACAAATTAATCGTGTAATATAAAAACTAAAAGAATTATTATCTCGTTTATGAGACCACTTCTACTAAGGCGTTTTAAGGTTTATTGACTCCTTTTAAGATGTACTATCGTACCTTAAAAGGATACGGAGAAGACCGTATATATATATATATATATATATATATATATATATATATATATATATATATATATATATATTATATATTGAAAATTATATACAATATTTCAATTTAATTGTAAAAAATCAATTTAGATTGATAATCAGCAATTTTACTTCATTTTTATTGTAATTTTGTAATTTTTTGATAAATTTACAATAATTTATAAAAATTACAATAATTTATAAAAATTACAATTAAATATATGTTATATATATATATATATATATATATATATATATATATATATATATATATTTAAATACTATGATTATCAAATTACATTATTTTTTACAGTGTATTTTTCAATGGTTATAATTAAGAAGCATTTTTTAACATATGTATATTTTCGACTCAATATTAAAAATTAAATTTTTGCAAAATCAAAAATGGAAACCTGTGTACAATTTATATTATCAAGTTTTTTTTGAACGATCGGTCGTTAACATTATTTCATTTAAATTTAGATACTTCAATAAAAATCAAACATGTCAACTAGGTATAGCTAACACAGCAATAATGTTTATTGCAGGTTTTTCTAACACAAACAAAAACACAAACTGTGTTTGCCGAAACAAAATGATTGTTTTTTACCTTCATCACTACTGTCACAATCTATTTTCATTTAGCGACAGTCACGTTCTGGCCATCCCTCTATTCGTTTGTTGGCGTCACGAGTGCGGGACAGTACCGGTAAAAGCTCAACGTCGATTAACCGGATTTAATGTTTCACGCTCACACGTGAAAATACACTGTGTATTTATAGCAATCGATTGAAGCAGATGTCTCGGTCAATTTTCTGTACACACTTTAATTACACGATATTCTGTCGCGAGATGCGTCATTGGTTTGAAAAATGTTTTACAGTTTTTCAGCGCGGTTTCAATTCTGGATTTGTGGATAAGCGAGAATGAAAGCAAAATAACGGGGCGTAATTAAAAATTACAGTTGACGAGGTAGTTTTTTTTTGTTTTTGTTTATGTTAATTGAAAACTAATAGCCAAACTATGTTTTATGTTTTTTTTTTTTTTGTTTTTTGAACTAGTAATGCTTTTAAATGTTATGAGAAAATAATTGCCGATTGCACAGTAACATGATGGTGAGAGCTTGGCTCACTGTTGATTTTTAAAATAGTAACGGCTAGTTTCATAATAAACACTTTAACTAAAGTCGATTTTAAGCTGACCAAAAAGCATTCTCTTATTGACCATAACAAATAATTTTACTAAATGAGTTCTGACAAGATTTTTTACCATGTTAATAATTTTATTATTAAAAGTTTAAAAAGTTGACAGAAACGTATTATTTTATTGAGAGCAATAATAATTATGCTGATAAAATTTAAAAACGATGTTTTTTTTTCGGTTTGAAGTAGATTTTAATTAATGTGTATATGAAACCGGCTATAAATTTGATAAATTTCAATAGAAAAGATAGAACACTATAAAATTGGATAATATTCTGTGTCCAAAATATTGAACAGTTTTTTTTTATATTATTCTGTTGAATTATTTAAACTGTCAATATAATTAGTAATACATTGATATTGTTAATTAAATACAAATATTTTAATCCTAAAATAGAACGCATGAAAGATTTTTCTTTTGTGTATATGTGAACTTAATTGAACATTGATGGAAATGAATTAACATTCTGTAATTAGTGTTCATTGATTGATAATTCAATAGATTGGTTATAAGTAAATCTAATTTTTTTTTTAAAAAAAAAACGCACGTTTGTTTCCAATAAAGTAAAGTAATTACAAAATAATAAAAAAGATGGTAAAATTGTATTAGTCATTTTTCATATACGTATTTTTCAAATTGAAAATATATAGAAAAAATGAAATGAGAAATCTTATTCAAATAATAGTAAAATTATATTTATTGTGTTTATTTAAAATACAGTATTATATATATATATATATATATATATATATATATATATATATATATATATATATATGTAGTATGTACGCATTTATAAAATATTAAAACTACATATATTATAAAAAGTTAAAGCAGCAATAAAATAAGTTGAATAGCATTTAAAACATGTAGAAAAATATAAATTTATTAAAAATTAAAATACTGAATTATTAAATATAATAAAACCTACCAAAACACATAAAAAGTATACAAAATTTAAAACCAGAGTGTATAAGCTACCAGACTGTACAAGCTACTCTAGTCTTAAATATTCAAAACAATATATACCTCGCAAGAATCGTACGTGAGGACACGTAACATATTACCACCGGAAGAAAGTGGCGCAGCTAGAAACGACAATGAAATGCATAGTAAATTTCCGTGTTCGCTGCTGCCACCTAAAATGCAACTCCACCGAAAAAAAAAGCAAACTACACAACTCTCCCCGTAAGTTTCGTTTATGTTGCGCTGCGCCAGCAAAAGGTTAGGAAATTATACCTAATGGAAATTCATATCCGTGGCACGGCCTCTATTTATGTGCCAAAGAAAATAGTCGAGTAGTAAATGTTGTAAGTTCTGCACACAAGAAAGACATCGTGGCCAATGCAGGGACACAACTATGACTAAGCAATGTACCTACTACGAATTCTAAATTTTAAAATAAGTTCGTGTTTTACACTCTCGGTACGGAAATAAAGAAATGACAGTCATACGAAACTTTATGTCAAATATATAGTTTGCCTATTTCTTATATATGTATGTTAGTTTAGAATAACTACCGTGAATATAAGTTGAAAAGAAAATTTTTTATAACGGGATACGGTAATTGATTGAGTAGGTTATTAAAATGCAAACATTTAAATGTCTATCAATTTATTGCAAGTCCAATATTTCGCCACACATTTGTGGCTACTTCAGGGAAGCACTGAAATTGTTATTATAAAATTAACAATTATACAGGGTGTAACAGAATAACTATTCCTAATTTTCAGAAATGATAGAGTGCACTTAGAGAAACATTTTTTATTAATAAACTAGTGTCCGGAAATTTCTCGGTGCCAAGATACACTAGATATCGTTAAAAACAATCTTAATCAAAACATCAAAGAGTAGTTAAGTTAAAGAACATTTTATTAGAAATAATAGCGCATTAAACTTTATAAAAATTGTTCGAAGTTACGACCACCATTTTCGATATACAAGTTGTAACGATGTAGAATCGACTGCCGAAAAAAATTCCGGACACTAGTTTATTAATAAAAAATGTTTCTTTATGTGCCCTCTATCATATCTGAAAATTTTGGAATAGTTATTCTGTTACATCCTGTATAAAACCAGAAACAATGCAATTGTATTATTTCTGTATTGTACAATTGTATTGTTTCTGGTTTTATATAATTGTTAATTTTATAATAACAATTTCAGTGCTTCCCTGAAAAATAAATAAACAAAACGTAAAAACAAGTTGCTAGGTACCAAAATAAAAGTAACTAGATTACAAAAATTTTATAATTAGTTATTATTTTAACCAAACTTATTTATAATACAATAATTTACTATAACAGTCTTGCAATCCAAATATTTTCTTCCGCTATAAATACCGTAGAACCCATAAGCCATTGCGATTCCGAGCGAGGGGTGACGAGAACATAACCTCACATTCCCTCAGTTATATGTGTGATAAAACAAGAACGCGACAACCTCTGCGCTTTTGTTTCGGGATGACGTTGCACATTTGTCTCATAGCCTCCTGCTCCGTTTATGTCCAACGGATTCCAACTTGTCGGCAACGAACAATAGCATCCACTGCCCGGATTCGTTCTCCGGTTCGTTCCGGGTACCCGGCTTCCTCCGGTTACTCCGGACATTGTCCATAGCAACGCAACGGTTATGTTGCTATAGCCGAGTTTGAGAGGAATACATGTTGCAGTATATGTATTAAGTTAGCACGTACAATAGTTAGTGTCGTGTTTGTACTTGGTATACTTATTGTTTTGGTATCACTGGTTGATCGAGGAATTTATTTAAAAGTCGATTTTTTGTTTACTATAATAATATTAAATATCAAGCAGAAAATATATGGTAATTTATAAACAAGTATATTTGTTGTAAAAAATCATATTACATTTACACGGCTAATGAAAACAAATAAAAATAAATATTGAGTTTTGAAAGTAAACTTTCAAAGGTGTTGTTATTATTTGTATTAATAAAATTATTTTTGTTTTGTTTAATAATATTTGGAGAATAGATATAATTGTTTTTTAAAACAGGTGTTTTTGTTTAAATTTTAAATGTGTGTATTTGATAAATAATGTTTAAGATAATTTTATTTTAATATAACATTTCTTGTAAATCTGTATTTGACTTGCAAAGAAAAGCTTCATTTTATGCTTTACTAAGTTTCTGATAACTGTCAAAGTTTTATTATATAAATCGTTGGATATAATACGAAATTGTATTTGACAGAAATATAGATAACTTGCTAAATAACATTGTAACACAGCAAAATATCTTTCAGAACTCAATATATTAAAATGAAAAAGCTTTAGGTTTTAGTGTTGTTAAATTTTTAATTAATATTTTACATTTCAATATACTCAATATGTCATTATCGGAAAAAATATATACAAATGACATAAATAATACACAAACAAATCGTAGAAATAAGTTACTAGAGAAGCAACAAAAATTTACAAATTTTACTATATATTGTCTTAAAACTGGAATTAATTAAAATCGATCTTATAATACAAACCATTGATTATGTTTTTATTAAGTTTATTCAAATTTAACGATATATTTTAAAATTAAAATATTTTTTTTAAGGGTCAAAGCGTGAAGTATGAACAAAGCTTTGAGAAAATATAACTCTTTTTTTTTTAACCAAAGGCTAAGTCATTCATGTAAGACAATTGCAAAAAGTAAACAAGATTGTCTTATAATATTTTACCAGCAGCCACGATCTTTTCCGCTTTTTAAAAAGTTTTTTCATTTTTATTTGACGTTGTGCTGGGTTTTAAAACGGGAACGCAAAGAGCGCGGACAAACTCGATGAAATGACTTTTCAGATCGCTTTCTTCTTTATGAAACTTTTCTTATTTTTTTTCCGGCTGTTTTTTTTTTTTACATATCTTTTTCTCGTTTTCTTTCGCGGTCGTTACGAGTCAATCTCTTTACTTGTAATGTCGCTATGAATGTAATTTATATGGTCTTTTGATAATACTTAAACTTAAAAATTTTCATTTTGTCTTTATTAATTTTTATTAGATTTATAAAACGAGTTTTTTTTTGCAAGCCATATTGGTTTCTTATATCGATTGAAAGATATACGTTAATTCTACAAGAAATTTCCAAAGGATAAAAGGAGCGCAAGCGTTATCTGAAATAAATTTTAGAATACTTAGTAAAATTTATTTCAATTATCTTGTTATCCTTTGAAAATAGCTTATAGAATTAACGTATGTTTTCAAAGGATCCACTTACAATATTTTAATTTTGTAATATTCTTTTTACACACTACAATAAAAAATAAATCCGCTTTGTATATTTTTTTATGATAACATAACAAATAATATTTCTTTATCATGGCATTTACATTTTTGGATAGATTTAATATCAAAATATTAATAAATAATAAAAATGAAACTACAGTAGAACTTGTATAGAGATTCATTTTAAAGATGCCTACCAAGAATTACAAAAGATTTTACTTATACTAAACACAAATAAGGTTCTTTCCATAGAAATAACTGTGCGTGTTTTATAAGACAATCTTGTTAAAAAATATATTTCAAAACATATTTAGGATATAATAATAATCGTCCTTTCGACATACTCCACGTACATCATCATCAGGAATAATTATTCAAATGACGTTACAGTAAATAAACAGAACATAGAAACAAGTTAGTTGGTAACAAAATAAGTAACTAGATCTAAAAATTTATACATTTTTAATTGAAGAAATCCAAATTTTTTCTTTATAAATTTCTGTTGCTTCTCTTATCAATCTTCAGTCATTTGTGTTAGTTTTCCTGGATGAAAACGCACATTGAGTTCGTCAATACGTCAATTATTAATAAATATTAATGCAGAACTATAACTTAAAGCCGTTTTATTTCAATAGAAAATTAAATGCATTTGCTGTATTAAGTTTATTTCGAAACGTTCTTTAAATGTTGTATAATGCGTAGTATGTTTATTTCAATCTGGTGTTAAAAGATCTATATCTTTACAATTTATCTTTTTTTTTGTTTTCACTTTGACAACAAGTATTTATTGCGGTTTTGTTTGTTTATTATTTATTACTTAAACCTATAACTTTTTTGTTTTAAGTTCCACTGTATTAAATTTACAAATATATTAGGATAAAAGTATTATTATTTTTATTATTATTTGTCATATTTCTATATTTAATTCTTTTTGTTTTGTTCAATATTATATTTTGTCCTGTTATTGGTGTACACTGTTGGGCATATAAATTATTATTATTATTATTATTATATACAATTTTTAACATCAATTTATTTTTAAGTTGAAAATAAATACTTATCTCCCGATATATTATCCGTAAATTTTGTTCAAAATAAGCATTAACTTGTACAAATTGTCCACACAAATATCTTTTATCTATATATAGATCTATTTAAGTTAAACGCATCTGGTGCACACATTGCACACGTCGCCATTTTAAGTACAAAAATTGATAAATGAAGATACATTACTCTATACATTGTACCAGACAACATACAATGTGCTCTATCTTCTTTCTACAGGTATATTTCTTATATGTCTTGTTTCTGTTGCTATTTCTTTCTTTCTCTCTTTCTATCTTTCGTCCTTACCACATTTTTCCGTAACTTGTTACACATAAAATTCGGGTTTAAATGGACAAAGTTGTGCCGTTTAGTCTGCTGTGTTGAAAGTTTTCGGAGATGGTGTAAAGACTCACATTTACAGCGAAGGTTATCAAAGGAAATGTTAGTTTTAAAGCTTGCTGGAATTTTTGTCGTTTTACCGGAATAAAGACGTGCTAACGACGAATTATTTTTACTTATTTTTCTAGTACTTTTGTATTTTTATTACTGGTTATTATAGCGCGCTGCATTCTTATTACAAGGATAATTGCATGCTTACAGAAGGATTTTTCCATTTTTATTACTTGATTCTTGAGCTTACGTTGGCTTCTTTTTATTCTTGTTGAATATGTAATGTAGAAAAATGTAAATAGAGTTAGAACTATTAAGTTGGCAGCTAGTATTTTTTATTTTAAATAAATGCGAGTTAATAAAAAATTATTTATTTTGTATTATTACTTAAAGAAGTATTATATGAACTACTCGATATTACTCAGGTACTGTAAACTTAAATAATATTATACTTTTTATATGCAGTAGATCCTTGATGCATTGTTTTTATATTTATTATTTATTTGATTTTTGCTTTTATTATTACTTAGAATATTACAAAAAAATTTCAAAAACATGTACTTGATATTATTTAAGTACAAACTTAAAGATATTTGATATACTTTACATATCGTCAGTTTAAATGTACGATAAAACTTATGAATTTATTTTTTATTTGGGAAAAACAGTGATTTAGTTGCCAATTCTGTTTGCATCTCATAACACTCGTGTACTTAGTGACTTTTACTTTTAAACAGATTATATGATATTTTATAATGTTACTATTATAATATAATTAATTTTTTTACTTTATTATTTTATTAATATACATATATTGACAATCATTCCATGTACCCAAAAAGGGTATTGCACAAACTTTTCTTTCACTATCCCGAAATCAGTTTTTATTAACTTTGATATATTTTTCAAAATCGACAAAGTTACATTTTAAATATGTTACTAATACTTAAATTAATATTGTTTAAAAATCTTTAACAATTTATTACAAAATTTTTTTTATTAAAATTAACCTTTTCGTTGATCAAATATTATCAAGTTTAGTTGGTAGGTTGCGAAACAGCGCGAGCTATAATTAAAGCCGATGCATTGTAATATTATCATATATAGGAGAATGAGTTTGTTCTTTGTTGTTGGTAAACGGGTAGAACGCCATTTTGTAATTAGATATCGCGGTTAAAGTCCTGTACGATCCGTGCGCGCTCTCCTTCGCTCCGTTCGGTCAGTCGGCCTGATCCTAGTTGGCATTGGACGTTGGACGCCGACGTCGACGCCGACACACCATCCAAATACACTTTCATCAAAATATTATCGCAATGATGATATATATACTAGATATCACAAGAATACTGAAATATAGTTAAACTTACATTGAGACTTATTGGTTGAAACTGAAGGAAAAGAAATTGTGGAGATTAACCGGCGTATTTTGATCCATTTCCGTTAAAAATAACGGTCCGTTAAAATGAAAATTTTAAAATTTCGTTAGAAATCTTGCTAAATAGTAAATTATTATAACTATTAGTATTTTGTATAGATCGGATTTCAAATATAACAAATATAATTCACTCAAAAAAGTAGAATGAAAAATTTAGTATGTCAATTTTAACGATGCAAAAATATAATAATTTAGTTTCAAAAAAGTATATAATTTAAAAAAAAAATTCTAACGTTAATAAATTGGGCTTGTGGCAATTATCCGTATACAGTAAAATATAAAAATTTTATTAATTTATTGGTTAATTTCAAAACGAAGTAATTTTGCAAATGTAATAATTTTTCCTGCAACACACAGTATATTCCTGCGGTTGCTTTGTCCTGCTTATAATATGATATGTGCTCGTGTTTGTGATGAACGGATGGAAGCGATGAAATATTACACGCGGTAGCTAAAGCTTACCGCGTGTAGGTCACGCGGGTCATGCTCACATAATCCTGAACTCTGTGTTGGGTCTCATCGGTCTGTTTTGTGCGTCTAAAATGTTCCAAATACAATGACTGACAGATTTAATGCGATAAACTTATCACAGAACAGTATACGAATACATATAAATAATCTTGTTTATTGATTTCAAGTTTGTTTAAATTACTCTACTTATCAATTATCAGTTAGTATTATGTTTTACACAGAGCAAATGATTCTGAATCATATTACTTACTTCATGAAAAAACAACACAAATTTATATGTATATATATATATATATATATATATAACTCTTTATTTAGACAATATAATAAACGATAAATAATTTTAAATTATGCTAAGAATTTGTCCAAATATGCTATTCAAAATTATCGTAATATAACACACAGAGTCTTCAAACACAAGCAAATGTCACAAATCTCAACCAGCATAACATTCATGCATGGAAAATTGCTTACAAAATAAATAAATGTCTCTTGTGTGGTTTCCGTTACAAGTTGGATCTCTCTTAAATTTTCCAAAATTAAAGTCGAGCCTACATAACACAAAAGAGAAAGTTATTATTTAATTAACAAAAGCTCACTGATAATCTAATGTCTATATTTACTTTCCGTTATACATATATATTCACATTGATATATTATGTACGATTTTCAATCTAAATTTGAAATATCTTGTATATATGAATTTATTATTATATATAATAAATACATATATAATTATAAATACATAATTATATCATCAGGAAAATAACAACAAATGACAAATAATTAACAAACAAAACATTAAAAAAAAGGAACAAAAAACAAGTAACTAGATGTTATAATTATGCTATTTATTATAGAAAATTTTCTTAAACTTTTTAAGTAAAACAAGGAAAACTATAAATGTAGTGAATTTTGAGCTAGTACCATATATTGAAAGTATATGTATTTTATTTGTAAATTAGCAACATTTGAACTAATAATTTTTGTCTAGCAAAGCAAGATTATTTTTAGTACTAACTACATTTATCGCGAGAATAAAAAAACAAGAACAAAAATAATAATAATAATAAAATAATAATTTTACGTTTATATAAGCAAATTTTAAATGAAGTTATAACTTTACTAGTATTAGTACTATCATATATATTTATTTAAAGTAAAAATGAAATTTAAGTAGTGAATATGTTCTAATTTAGTGAAAATTTATTTCTAAAATTGATTAAAAACAGCCATTAATTATATTTTAGTGCACTCAAAATTACGCGTATCTAGATTTGTATGCATAATGTTTATATACATTCACTCGGTCTGTTTACGTATATATGTATTTTAAATATGAAAGTGTATTTTGTGTATGGCGTGTATGCAACATGAAAAGCTATTAAAACTTTTAAATTAATTTTCCTATGAATCTCTGTGCGCCATTTTCATTTAACACACTTTTGAATTTCAAGTTGCGCACGTTCACATAATACAAACGGAAAATCGCGGAAATTTGTTGCATTTTCCAAGCCTATCTCAAAATTTTAGATACTATTTATAGTTATTCTCATATCGCGTGTCCCATATATCATGACATACACAAAAATCTATAAATATAAAATATGATTTTTGGACCCATTATTTAACTGTAGCAAGGATATGAGAGTCAAATATTGTTCCACGGTTTCTGAACCCACTATTAGATAAAACACATGTTGACTCACATAGCAGTCGACGTGCTAAATTTTACAAAATTATTTTTTATGCTGTCATTACATAATACATTTTCTTATACAAAAATATATACGAATATTTATAGAAAATATACAAATTAATACGTTTTAGATGATAAAATGTACAGACACATGCGCAATGATATTTTACATTTTTATAATTTATTTATATCTGATCTTAAAATAGCATATTTATCAATAATAATATTTACTGTTTCGGTTAAATATAAAATTTTAAAAAAATTGTACATATAAATATGAATTGATGATAATACATAACCTAAATGAAAGTTTGAATTTCTAATTCGGTTTCGCGTTGAAATGCATGAAAAATAAAATAAAATAGTATCATACATTTTTCTATATAGATTTTCAAGGATAAGTGTAATATGGAAAATTTTATTTGTACAGAAAACTATACATTTTTGTATAAAAAAGAATATTGCGTAAATACATAATACTTGAATATTATATTACTTATATTATAATTTAAAAATAGTAAATTATCTCAACAAATAAGGATATTTCCAACTTACTATCAAATAAGTTTAGAATCAATTCACATTTATCCGAGGCATGCGCAGTATGGAATGAACTTGTAATTTACCACTCTACGCATATTCAATACAGTTGCAAACGAATTTTATAGTTGGTAGCATTAAATCATCAGTAATTATTTACCTTTATGTAATTATAAAGTTTTACTATCGAAAAGAGCGATACAATTTAAAAATTAGTTAAAACGTAATGTGATAAAGAAAAGAATAGATAATTTTTGATTATAATTTTGTGTCACGTTGTCTAACGATAAATGAAAGGTAGTAAAGTATATGATAAGCTATAAAAGTTTGATAGTAAGCCATCAATATTTTCTCGTAAAATAAAAACTAAAACGTAGTTTTATTTTTATGCGAATTATTAAAACGCAACTAAATTTGTGTTAAATACTGGACGTTTACAGTTTATAATCTATTCGAATTTTTACTACATTTATAAATTTAATCGAGCGTTTTAATACTAGAACTATATTTTATTACACTAAAATATAAATTAAATTATTTATAATAAACTAAATAAAATTTGTTTTCGATTTACAAATTCAGAAAGTTAATGAAAATTTAAAAAATACTCATTGCACTGAAGACAAAAGCTATTTTATTAATTTTAATTAATAATATAATATTTCCAAATGTTAGAATAAATTTATTTTTGAAATAATTGTAAAACTAGTCCATGAAATGTAGCCATACATTTTATGGACTAATCACTAATACTTTTTACTTAACATAGTAAAGAATGTTTCAGAACTTATTATATTAAAATAAAAAAAACTGCAGGATTAAGTTCTGTATAAGTTCTTCACGTATATTATCAGGAAAAAATATATATTATATTTTGTATATTTTTGATAATGATATATGTGGAGTACATCGAAACGTATAATTTTAACATAGTAAAAAATCTTTCGGAATTCATTATATTAAAATAAAATGGCTTTAGGTTATAGTTCTGTACTAATTTTTATAATTTTATTGAATTTAATTTATTTTCAGATTTATGTAGGCAAAATTTTGACATAATACTAATTTATTAATGCGATTTTATTGACAATATATAAAATAAATGTAAACATTTAATTTAAACAGTTTAAAACAGTTCTTACTCAACGAAAAGTTCGAAATAATTTGCCGTTAGAAATAGTATAAGTGAAAATATTATCTGTAGGTTTGTCACACTTTTTACATTGATTGACAAAAGAATATCAAATGAGTTCTGTTCAAGGTGTGTACGCTACGAGTACATTCATACACTTGCACTCAAAATGATTACGCAATATCGTATGAGACAATTTGCCATCGACATTTTATTTTAAACCATGTGAGCATGTGTGTGTGTCGAGCTCCGGTATATTACTGACCTATTTTTTATCCAAAACAACTTGTTCTTCGGATCTCGAAAAACGGGTTCATTTCTTCTTGATTATTATATATGAATGCGCGTATTTGTTAAATGTAGTATAATTTATAAAGTTTGGTTGGTTATATTATATTTTAACGTGTAATGTTGCATCATATTATTATTCTTTAAGTTAACTTAAGCATATTTGTACAAAATATGCGGGCATGATTTTTAACTTTAGTGTACTGACCGCTAATTTAATTCAAATTTTTAATATTCATTTGTTTTGTTGTGTTTTTTTGTGTGTTAAATATGTATCATTTTTTCTGTTGAAGACGGACGCTGAGTTCGTCGAAACGTCAATTATTAATAGATATTAATACAGAACTTAAACCTAAAACCGTTTTATTTTAAAACATAATGAGTTCCGAAAGATTTTTTATTATATTAAATATGTATTGTTTTCAGTATTTTAATTAAAATGAAAAATCAATAAATTATTATCAGTTAACAAAAATATTATTTATAACTTAAGATTAAGCAGATATATATATATATATATATATATATATATATATTTATATATATATAGGTATATATGTATATATATATATATATATATATATATATATATATATATATTTATATATATATAGGTATATATGTATATATATATATATATATATATATATATATATATATATATATATATATGTTTTAATTTATTTTATATTTGGATAATATAAAGTTTGTATTATGTTTTCTGTCGACTTTGTCGGCCACTATTGTTTTAATAGTCTAATTAGTAATTAGTAAAAATTATGCATTGCAATTGTTTATATTTTTTTCTTATAACAAAAGACTTCTTATTATGTGCATTATCAAATATCTATTATCTTTTTCTATCACAAGTATTGGTCTAGAACTGTATTTACAATTTACATAACATACACACGCAATCACGTCATATATCCATAGGGTGTGGCACAAACTCTTTTTATTCAAACATGACATAGTCAACGTACATCTGCCTCAAAAAAAATGATAAAACTGACATAATACAGTAAATAAACAGAACATAGAAACAAGTTACTAGGTAACAAAATAAGTATTAATATTATTAATAAAAGTTAATACAGAACTACAACCTAAAGTCTTTTTATTTTAAAATATTAATTTTTACGTTTATATGACACATAAGTACATAAAAAACAATAAATATAAAATGAAATTAAAATTTATGGAAGAATATACAAAAATGTTTATTGAAAAATAAATAAATGTTTAAATTTTCTATTTTTGATTAATTTACGAGATATTGATTATACAAAATTTTCTAGTAAAAATAATGATATATTTTGCTGGCGGTAATAATTTTTCTATCAATAAATAATAAATAACTGTCACAGACGGTGACGCTGAAAAATTAGATAGTAATATATTGCGTGAATTCTATTTATGTATTATAGTAAATGGAAAAAAGTTTAAACTTTTTTTTTAAATATACGGTACAGAGTATGTATATGAGCTTAATGACAAATTGATAATAAATTATCTCTAAAAACTTAAATGTAAATTCAAACCGTATAACAAGGTACATTTACGATTATTTCATAAATTCATATATTTTATTATCTCTACGTATTGTACGTGTTTTATTAGGTAATGTTAAATTTATTATTTTACAATATTGTTTGTTTACATTTTAACTTCATATTCGTATTTATTAATACTCGAAATATATATGTAGACGAAAATAAAAAGCATTATGATTTTTATAATATATGTATATTATAAATTAATTTTATGAAATTTAATATAATAATAATGTTTTTTAATTATTAAAATTTTATTTTATAGTAATTTATTTTTATTTGTATGTAGAAATGTATAATTATAAATATAACATATAACGAAAAAAATATTTTTTTTAATTACTTAACATAGTAAAAAATCTTTCAGAATTCATTATATAAAAAAAATTACTTTAAATTTAAGTTCTGTATTAATATTTATTGGTAATCGACGTTTCGACGAACTCAACGTCCGTGTTCATCAGGAAAACTGATACAAATGATATTTACAGTAAATAACATATCATAGAAAAAAGTTACTAACATAAGTAACAAATAAGTAATTAGATCATAAAAAAAATTTTTTTTTAATTAATGGAAGCCAAAAATATTTTTTGAAAAATTTATTCTGAAGACAGTGAATTTTTTTATTGTTACATTATATATTTATAATAATAACAACATATTTTATATAATATTAAAATATTATCAACAATTTTATATATTAAATACAAATTTAGTTAAAAAAGAAAAGTTTGTAGCTTATTCGACCACTGCTATCTCCATGTAAAATATATGGAATTAAAAATAAAACTGCAATAACTTGAAAATAACTTTAAAATCTTAAAATTTGGTTTGTAAGATACTTATTATAACCAAATTATACTGTTATATTTTGATATACAAAATGTTTTAAAATTAATTATATATTTGGTACTTTAAAAAATGAATTTTTTCAGAAATACACAAATTTTTTGATATTTTTTAATATGTATAAAATTATTTTAAAATATTTTTGATAGATAAATCACATTTTTGCATTAATATAGAGTATAATTTTATTGTTGCTATATTATTTTAATCATTTTGACAAAACCTTTGCCCAACCTAGTAATTTTTAGTAAGTCGGTTGAACAGGCTTAAACAAGTTTTATATTATATTACTATATTATTAATTATATTAAAAAAATTTAGTTAAAAAAATTAAAGTTTACCGCTTATTCGATCATTGTTATCTCCATGTAAATTATATGGAACTAAAAATGTAAGAACTATAACTTAATAATAAAATGTTGTGAAAACATGAAATTTAGAATATAAATTTATTATTACGATTAAAAAACTGCGAAATTTTGATACATAGAGTTCAAGTTTAATTATACAAATTTTAATTACAAATTTAGGACGCTAAATTGTTTTGAAATATTTGCAATATAAAAAATATATACCTATTTTTAGTAAAGAACTTTTAAATGAAATTAGTTTTACTTATATATATAAAAAATAATATTTTTTTCCGTTTTTATAATAAACATCCATACATACATATACAATCATGCCATGTACCCAAAAGAATGTGTCACAAATTTTTTCTACTATGCCGAAATTTTGTCAAACATTTCTATTCAAACAAGCAACTCTAGCTTCATCCACTTTCAGGACACCTCTCACACATGCTTTCCTATTCCTACTACTTATCTATTCTACTTATCGGACGTCCACGCAAACGTATATCACATATATTCTTTTAACCAAACGTTCATCAGCCAATCACTCAAGTTGATCATCAAAACGGAATTACACCAATTTTTGCATCAACATTTTTAGTCAATTTCACACTCATCATTCTCATATAGCTAAAGTTGACATTAAGCTGACAAAAAAGCATCGATTTTGAATCATGCTGATATATACAATATAAATAGGTCATTGATCTGCAGTGCTATTGGAACTTTTGGTAACTCACTATCATGAAAGATGGATAAATGCCGATAAATTATTATTCCTGTCAACAATAAAATAACGGGTCTGAATAGAAATAATACAATTAAAATTGCAAATCAAATAAACAATTTTATTAACTATATCAAAATATATACATCAATATAAAATTAAAATCAAATGATTGAGCAATAATAATAAATAATAAATGTAATCATCAGGGGGAAATAGGGAACTTAAACATGAATAGTCTGACGATGCCGTAATGAATCTAATAGGGGAGGGAGGGATACGAACAGTCAAGAATTGATTTAGTGTAAGACTTTGAGGGCGGGTGTAGCGTAAGCTAGGGGTGCAGCTACTTTAGTAAGTACTGGAGCAGCGGCAACAGCTTTTACAAGCGGCTCGCGGTGAACAATTGCATTGAAACCGTTAACGGGATCGGCGGTGTATTCCACGGTACGTTTGGTGCCATCAGCATCTATGAGACTGTAACTACCTTGGACAACATCTCCGTCACGGGTTTCATGTTGCGATTTGGAGTCACCAGTAAGAGCATCCTGAAATGAATTATATTATGAACAGTGTTATCTAGATAAGAAAATCATTGTCTTTGATTTTAAGACTAGTATTTTCAATTTTATTTATACTTAAGATAAATAAAAATCATTTCTGATTGGCTAGAAATGTATCCTCAGAATAAATGGCTAATTTTAAAAATTTTCGAAAGCTAAATTTATTTTAATATTTGGAAATACCGGGTCTTATTTTAGATGAAATAAAAACGCTTTAGATTTTAGAATTAAAACCTAAAGGTATTTTTAATTTAATATAATAAGTTCTGAAAGATTCTTTACTATATTATTTAGATAAATTTAAAATTTTATATTGAAATGTCGAAATTTAATTAAAACTTATACATAACTTAAAAATAATTTAATATAATGAATTTTGAAAGATTTTTTTACTATATTTTTAGATTGTAGGTATTAATATTTATTAATAATCGACATTTTGACGAACTCAACGTACGCGTACGTCTTCATCAGGAAAAAAGATACAAATGACATTGACAGTAAATAAATAGAATATAGAAACAAGTTACTAGGAAACAAAATAAGTAACTAGATCATAAAATTTTTAATTAAAAGGAGCTAAATTTTATTTAAATCAGTGCCTTGACACTGACTGGATGTTTCTTTTTCTTTATAAATTTCTAATGCGTTTTTTATCTATCTGCTGTTAATCCAGATTAATTTGTTTTGTAATTTATTGTAAAATCATCTAGTTAAAGTTGCCATAATTGAAAATTTTTTTTAGCGTAATTTTGTATTTTCCAATGTCTTTGTAATTATTTATTTGCAGAATTTTTGGTATCTTATTTAATTTTAAAATTAATAAGTCAGTTATTATTGAATTCAAAATATAACGTAAAAATTTAATATATAAACATAAATTTCAATTCTAACAAATAACTATATGATAATAGTTTATTACATCTAAGATTTACTTAAATTTTATAAATTTTTGAAATTACTAAACAAGTGTTATTTTAATGGCATTTTAAAAAAATTATATTTTTATGCAGAATTAAAATAAAAATGTAAGTATATGAAATTCTTTTAAAAATTTCACTAACAATCAAAAGTTACAAAAACAAATATATTATGAAGGATGAATTGAATACTTTACATAAAAGAAGTAAAAATTTATATACATTAAATTTGCACGTTTTATAGACTACTATGATGATTTTTTAAATTTCAGCATTGCTAGTACGATATGAATTGTACATATATTTTTAAATTGAACTGCCAAAAATAAGTAGCAAACCTGTTTAACAATAATTAAATGTTATTTAAATCAAAAAAACGTGTTAAACATTTTGAAAGGCAAATATTACTGTAAATTATTCAAGTGTAAAATATACTGAAGTATAATATATTTTCATTATTACTTTGTGCTTTGAAACTTTCGACAACTTTAGTTTTTTAAATTTTGATGTATTTAAACACGATGATAAAGCTTAGAAATATAAATAATTTTAATAATACAAACAGAATTTTTACTTTACAAATGTTTTTATATACGTTTGTACATATTATGTATTTTAAAATTTGTAATAAATTCTCTATTTGAATAATTTGTTAATTACATATCATTCAAAATGTTATTATCATTATACTAACACCCGAAACAGAAATAATAAAAATAAATTGAAAATTATTTTGTTATGAAACTGGAAACATAAACAGAAAGTGGCTAAAATTATTTGTAATGTTTTGTTTATAACTGTCATAAAATAACAGTTTATATTTGAAATTTCATAATTGCATTATAATAAAATAATTCGAATTATTTGTTTGTTTCAATTATTAATTGCGAGAATATGATAGAGGCGTAAATTTATAAAATTATATTAATTACTGTATTCAAATTTATTTTTGTCAATTATGATTAATTTATAAAATAAACACACGTACAATAATTTTGATACAGCAAAAATGAAAACAATATTTATAGAGATTGATTGAGTAATATTTATATATTGGTAAATGTGCATGTATTATCAAAAAGTAAATTTAAATAATTTTGTTATTATTATTATCAGTTTTCTAAATAATAAAAATTATAATAATTTTAAAGATATGTTGTGTGGAACATGAAATATTAAACATAGTAAAAAATCTTTTACAACTCAATATATTAAAATAAATCGGCTTATGTTATAGTTCTGTATTAATATTTATTAATAATCAAAGTTTGTATTATTTTTTATAATGAAGACGGACGTTGAGTTTGCCGAAACGTCAATTATTCATAAATATTAATACAGAACTTAAACCTGAAGCCTTTTATTTTATTATTCTTGTTAAAATTTTGATAATTTTCTATTTTTAAATAAATATAATCAGATAAATAATATATTGTTTTAAATACGTACGATGAAATGGAATACAAAAGTTTGTAATAGATTAATTCCTGTATGCATAAATATTTTCGGTAGAAATAACGATTCGTTAAAATGAAAATTCTTGGATTTCGTAAGAAATCTTCCTATGTTAATTGTAATGAAATTTCTTACGAGATCCAAGAATTTTCATTTTAATGAACCGTTAATTTTAATGAAAATGTTTATGCATCCAAGCATAAGTTTAGTATTGTAGTAACATCCATTAAATCAATAGGGCAAACTAATGTCAAACTTAACTACAGCCTCTAAAGTTAATATTAGATCAATGCAACTGTTTGATCCCTTTAATTAACATGCTATAATTAACCACTTTTATCCAGTTCGATGACAATTCCGCTTAAACAAATTTAGCTTAAGAGATCTGTATCATTATTTACACCAATAAATTTTACAGTTTACGATTTTCAATTATCCGTATAATTTTATGTAAGATTTTGTTGAAGTGATTTGTAATTAAGTCTATTATAATAGTTTTAATCAAGTTACCCTATTTATTATTAAATTACTTTTATGTTTTGGTTGTTGATTCTATCTACTAGCTTGTAAAAGACAGTAATAATTTTAATTTTTGGCTGCAATAACTAATGAAACTAAAATTGTGCACTTGTGTTTTTTTTTTAATCTATAAGTTATTAAGGTATGCTAAGTTACGCTAAAATAAAACACTATTTTTTTAATAAATAAAATCGGCTAAATGAGAAAATAGTGGAAAGAGTTTGTGCCATACTTTTTTACTTACAGCATGATTGTATGTAGGTATAACTGAGCTATAAACCACATTGTTATAATATAACGTTTAAATAAGTTTTTTATTAGTATTTATAATAAATAAAAGATTTAGAAATAAGTAATCTTATATGGGTTTTAAAGATCTTTAGCATAAATGAGACTTTAACTTACAATTAGAGAAATTTTAGTAAAGCCATTTTGAACATTTATCTTTAAACTTAATTATTTAAAGAATTTCATTTCTACATTGGCAATGTGTATATTTCATTTCTTAACTTTTAAAAGCATCTAAATTATAAAACAGTTTTAAACATTTTTATATTATTCTTATTATCCATTTTTCATGCAAATATTTTTCACAATAAAAAAATCCTTTATTATATTAAAATAAACCGGCTTTGGGATGTAGTTCTGTATTAATATTTATTAATAATCGACGTACGTCTTTATCAGAAAAAAAGAAGACATACGTTGAGTTCGTCGAAACGTCGATTACTAATAAATATTAATACAGAACTAGAACCTAAAACTGTTTTATTTTTGTGAAGATTATATTTTGTTATATTCTATTACTCAAACTTTATTCCACGAAATACAATTATATTTTTTTAAATACCTATATATAATAACTTATTGTTTTACACATTTTTTTAATTATAATGATATATTTTAAACAATAAACATTTATAAAGACCGAATATTCTGTAAACTAAATTTATTAATAATATAATAATGAAATACCTGAACATCGTAAGCGTAGCTGTATTGTGGATGTGGATCGTATTCTTCAGCAACAACAGTTTTAGCAACAGCTACTGGTGCTTGGTGGTAAGCTACTGGTGCTTGGTGGTAAGCTAATGGTGAAGCTACTGCCCCATGGTAAGCTAATGGTGCACCAATAGATGCATATGCTGGACCAGCATAACCAATTGCACCGGCACGAACCATTGCAATCATGGCGGCGAAAGCGAGTAACTGCAACAAATATTTATTGTTTTATTGAATTTGTTTTTTTAAATTTGTTATTTGTAAATTGTAATATTTTTCAGCTAACAGTCTTGATAATTGTGTTTTGAATATTTTTGAAAAATATTATTGTTAGTTATTTAATATAACAAATTTTTTTAAGTTTTAGTATTTTGATAGTTTTAAATTATAAAAAAAATTGATGCAAAAATTTGTACGAGAACCAGGATTTTTTAACAGCTTTTACTTGGTAAGCTAAGGATTTAACTAGCATTTAGAAAAACTAAGATTTAATTCTCAGCTATAAAATATTTAAATAATTTAAGATATTGTTATGAAATTAACGAAACACTTTCTCAATTTCTTATTGCTCAAATTGAATTTTATAGTTTACACATAAGAATTAGATAGTAGTGTATGTTGTGAACATGTTTTGAATTATAATTAACTGTTTAATAAAATAAAACATGCAGTATCATATATATTTTAACTTTAAAATTAATGTGCATTTATAATAATTGATATATATTTTTTAAAGAATATTATAAACTGTTTTATTTATTTGTTTGATAACAAACAAATATATGTGAGTGATCTTGAAGATATGCTTTTGAATGGACGTTCGATGAGTAGATGGAGTGTATGATTGAAAGTGTTTTGCGTGCGCTAGAATGAGAGGTATTATGAATGTGAATGAAGGTAGAGTTGTTTGTCTGGATATTTGGAGAAAACAAATTTCAGGATAGTGGAAGAATTTGTAACAAACCCTTTCGAGTACCATGATTGTGTAAATATGTATCCATATTTGGTAACACTAGACTAATAAAAATTAATAATCTTGAATTTGTAATTATTTTTTTTTGGAATAATAAAAATATATTTTAAGTAAAAAAAAACAGAAATAATTTTTATTGTTTAAAATTTTGTATATTTTTTCTTATTGTTGAAGTATTTGTAGATTTGATTTATTTATTTTATAAATTTATTGATTTTTTAAAATTATAAGAATGATCTTATTTATTTTATATTATTTTATACATTTCTCAAAATCTACAATTAAAATAAAATTATATTTACAAAAATTAAAACAATATGACTTTTATTCGGAAAATCAATAAATTCCAGTTTGTTAAAATAGTACAAATATTGCATCAGATGAATGAAAACAATATTTTAATTTTATAAATTTATGTATATGTAAAATATCTGTAATTTCAGCATTAATTAATTTATTTGTTTTTATTTTATAAAGCCTTTGCAAAACAAAATATATTCTAATTTATTTGTCATTTGTATTAAAACAAAAACAAATAAACTATTAATTTAATAACAAATTTTTTAACACATCGCTAATACGAAACTGGTACAAAAACAATAAATATCACATACCTTGAATGCCATCTTTGTTAAAAATTTATTCGCTGAAGTTCTTCTAGCACAAGAAACAAACACTTGTGTTGTGATATCAGTTGAATGGTACCCCGAAGTTTTTATACTTCTTCATGAAGGCACCTCACCACATCTGGTGGTGATCGGGTTGGGCTCTCCCGTACACACACACAGTACCCCACTAGGGTATGTCGCAATCGATGGAATTACAACGCCCTAACTTGCTCTGTGTGCGTGCGATACACATTACATTACTTTCGGCTTTCACGCACGCATTCACGGACTGAACAATTTCACACTCGATGACAATTCGACTAGTTTTGGATGCATGACGGATGGCTTACAAACGGAGTTTCCAATAGTTCAATTTGGGTATTGGAATAATTTAGCATTTAAGCGCGTAATTAGTTTAAAATAATATAGGTATAACATTATGTTCGTTGTATTTAGGATCAACTGTATAAAATATTGTTAATTATATTGTCAACTAGCAACGTCACTAAGTTGGCAACTTTAATATTATTTTGTTATATATAAACAAGTTATTAGGTAACAAAATATAAGTAACTAGATTACAAACTTTTATAATTTATTAATTATAAAAAGATTTTATTTAAATCAGTATCGTCTCACTGATTGATGTTTTATTTTTATTGTAAATTTCTATTGCTTCTCTTAATATTGTTTATTATATTTATTGCTATTTTTATATATAATGTTAAACTTAAATATTTTTTGCCAAATTATAGACAGAAAAAATTAATTGAAATAGCTACTTCATATAATTCGAACTGATCTAAATTTTAGATGATTTGTCTATTTAATTAGATGATATTTCCAATAATGTTTGTTATTTTATCTACAAACAAATTACTTTAAATTAAATTGTTATTTTAAATAAAGTTTAGTTAAATAATCGTAAATTGCAAGACAAATCAATGAACAAGAACAGGTAAGTATCTACTTGTATACGACAAACTATAAAAAATATCTAATTACGTTAGATAAATACACCAAACGTAATCATCTACACTAGAATTAGAAGTTTCATCTAATACATGTGTTAAAAATCATTGGTTTTTTAGATACAACCAAAACAGAAAAAATCATCTAAAGATTTTTATTTACTTACCTTGGTTTTATTTTATCTATAATTTGGTCATTAATTTTCAAAAAAACACATTGAAAATTAGTTGTGTAAAACTTTGTTAAACACACCTTGTAGTTAAGTTGTTAACTGATCAATCAGTTAAATATCTAAAAAATAATTGTCAAATTCTAATCGCGTAGTTAACTCAGTAATTTTATATTTGTAGCTAATTACAAAAGATTATAAAATGTATCAATTTAGGTTAGGTTATTTTCGGTAACAAAATAAACTTATTTTAGGTATATTTTGCGAAATCAGAGTTAAAAAACAACTTAACAAAAATTACGTTTAATAAAGCTGACAGGACAAGGTATTTAATAATAAAAAATATTTAAGAACCTTGATCTTTAAGTGACACAGAAACATGAAAGAAATTTCATTTGTTTTTTGTCTTTTACATTTTCTGCAAATAATTAAAATATTCGGCTTTAAAATTAATTAGATTCTCATTGAATATTATTGGTAAATTAGTGTTTATTTAAAATACAGAATGAAACGTAAAATTAATAAAATTAGATATTTAATAAATTAGGAATAAAAGTATAATATCAAAATATCAACACATTTTTCAGATTGTACAATTTATCTTTGCCAAACACTACAAAATGTGAAACACACACTGAAAAGAATCAGAAAGATTGTACAAATATATATTGTATATTACACAATAAAATGTCAGGTAAAATCATAGGTCAGCTTAAAGGAAGAGAAATCTTATATTTTCTTTCTAACAAAAGAAAATCGGAAATATTTTTCATGTTAAATCGTTCCAATCAATTGATACATACCTAAGAAATATTTTTTGCTTGGTGACCTATTTTTTTTTGCTTGTAAATAACAAAGGTTTTTAGAAAAAATGTGTAAACAATTTTTTTTGTGCAACACACTGTTCTATCCTACTTTTTTTTCTCTATTTATAAAATCTTTTATACAAACTGCTCTATTTCCACTTTTTCTCTGTAGCACAAAAAAAGTTAGATTTTGGTAGAAAAATTATATTTTAGATAGCAAAGGAAAATACTTGTTTTATACATTTTTGATGACCCTTTATCATCATTCTGTGTATTATAACAATCAAAAATATATTTATTTTATATAATACATGTTTTTAACATTTTACCTACGGTATTCGTCAATAAGCGACCTCATACAGAATAAGTCTTAAGTAATAACAGGTAATAATTTATTAATAATTTATGAATATTTGAAATAAATCATGAATAAATATTTGGAAATGATTTATTTTCACTAAATATTTGGAACAGATTTATTTAAATTATTTATTTATGAATTATAAAAAAAAAACATTACTGGCTAAAGAGGCTTTAAAAAAAACGAAAATTTAAATATATATATTACAATATAATACAAATATGTAATAATATATATTTTATGTGTTTATATAATATATTTTTACAGCATTTTATTTAAAAAGAAATAAACAATATATACTCGAAAAGCTGATCTTAGCAATTCCAGAGTCAAGCAAGGAATCTACAGCTTATAGAGGGTTCTAAACCATTCAGACACAGCCATTGCCAGATCAGTGATACACTGTTTCTGAAAAAGTAGCAATATTATATCCGTAGTTAAATGGTATTAATATGTAACATAACAATGACACGAAAAAGTCATTTATTGTATTTAAATGTGCTTAAATAAAATGCAGTCTCAGACTTATAAAGCGCAATTTAATGAATAATATAATTTGGCCATAAATTTCTGTTGAGTGTTCTATCATTAATGAGACAAATAGTTGGGCATTAGTCAGTTGTGGTATAACAAGGCTTGGTTTGTTTCTTAAAGAAATAACGCATTGCAGTTATTTGCAACAATCCTGCTTTTAAAATTTCACAAACAAGCCGTACAAAAGCACAAATAATATATCATTGTTAACTGTACGTTAAGTTAGTTTAAAAGATATATTACCTAATATTAGTCACATCTAGTTGAGCAACCGATTTCTTCTCCCTCCGAACAAAAACCAGAAAAATTTTCCGAATTTTTCATTTAAAATATTTGCAGAATCTTAAATTAAAAATCAAGCGAATATTTTATACTATCACTGGCAATTACGAAAATTTATGAGTAATTGTTCAAATTTGAAACAGTTTTATGTGTTAAATTTGTTTTTTGTGTTTTACAAATGATTGCATGAATTAATAGTTTTGAAAATATACAATTAAATATTACAAATATGTAAATAGGTTGACAATTATTTAAATAAAAAAATTTGTAATAACCACGTTTTTAACATGGGCTATAAAGTATAAAATAATTTCTCCTAGCCCTATACATTCTTTACTATTATCTACTACATGCGCATAAAAATATAAAATTTTCTTTTATTGATATAAGTTAGTATCAAAATTACTGTAAATATTAATTTTGATTAACCACAAAACTATGATAAAAACGAAAACGCGAAATTAATAAAAATAATAAGACAGTTTAAAATGCGACACGATTAATAACAAAAGTAGAGCACTAGTCGTGCAACAATTGCAATAATAAATAAAAGTCGCCCGCCATTTTCTGACTGGACGCATACAAAACCAACAGACACACGTCACACACATACACACACACACAAGCTGAGAATTGTAATCGATTTTTCGCAATTGTTGACATAAATGTCGCACTTATATTTATAACACGATATTGTTGTACATGTCTGTGTTATTGTGTGTGTGTGTGTGTGTTATTAATCGGCAATTGATCGCTGTCAGATATAAAACAATAAGTTATATGACAGATCTAGTTGACTGTAAACAATATTTTACGTTCACAAAAAATCGACAAAAATTATAGTATGATTATCTCTGTTCACCAACAATTATTTTCACAAATATCTTTGATTTTTTATTCAGTCTATTACTGTCGTACATACAAAATTAAATGGAGAACTAGAAAAAATATTACCCGATAAATTATATCCACAAAACATAAATTGGTATAAACTCATTATAGAGTTATACGAAAATATTTTTAAATGTAATATATTTACAAAGTATTTTAGATACAAATCTTCAAACATAATACAATACAATGGAATGTACAAACAATAGGATAATCCATATTTTTGGATATTTTACTTCATTTATTTTATGATAGTTTCATTGTTTTAAAACCGAAATTAAAACGGGGTTTATGGTAAATAAATCTAGCGTGTATATTAAAATATATTTAATTTTTAATTTTCCAAGTTTATTCTTACGAGTAAATGTTTGTATTATATCTTTGACAAATTGAAGTAATTCAATTAATGTTATGGTAAAAATGTAATGAATACCAATATTTTCAATACGAAATGAAAACATAATAATACAAATATCAAAAGCAAATTAAGGCCAAATGATACAGGGTGATGCAATAAGAACCAGTGCTCTTATAAAATTATTTTTCAAACACAGACACAGTCTAAAAATACAAGTCAAACTTGTTCAATACAATAGCAGTTTCAAGTACATATACTTCTACTCTTTCAAGCAAAGAATAAAATTAAAAAAAGGAAAAATTAAAAATGTTTGTCGGCCGAATTATCGATACAGACCGTAAAAATATAGAGATCATTTTACAGCAACACAGTGGTTATTAATCAGGGGTAAATATACTCTTTGAGAAATAAATCTCCGTTCAGTGAATACATAGATTGTGATAATGGAACATGTAAAATATAATATCTGAATATCAGCAAACATTTTAAAACAACTTTATTAAAAACTCCATTATACACTAAAACAACTATAACAAAGTAAAATATTTAATTTTATAGGAAAAAACTGTGTAATTACTTTTAATTAAATCTATCTAAAATAAAAATATTTTACATAATTTTTGTATTATTATTTGTTACATGAGTTAAAAAAATTAACACAACTTAAAGAGAAATTTACATATTTTCTGAATAAATATCCACTTCAAAAATTTTAAACGCATATTTATATTTTATTTTTTCTAATTTATAAACTTTTCTTTATAATATTTGCTAAATTAATCCGACTAATTAATATGGTAACCACTAAATTTTCTTATTACATTTGGAATTTATAAATAGTTCCCTTAAGACTATTTGACTATTGAACTTAGAACTGTCTAATTAATATAAAATTATTAATACATTAAATCATCTAATAGCAAAATAATTTTACACAAGAATAAATTGAAGATTATTAAAAAACAAATGCATATTAGATAATAATAGCATTTTATATCGAAAAACACAAAACGTGCATATAGAAATACTACAATTTTCAATTTGAATAATCGTCAGGAGTATAAAAATTATTTTCTTTTAAAAAGATGTTTACGTATATTTTAAATAATCTGAGCCTTTATTTGATATAAATATTTGAACCTACAATATAACATAAAAAGAGCTTTTAGTGACATTATATGTTGCAAACAGAATTCTAAATAATTTTGCCTGTCTTGTATTCTTATGGTGAATATCTTTATAAAATTGAAATTTATTTATATTTTTATATATATGGACAACTACTTATATATAATGTATAGACACATTAAAGATAATATACCTAAAATAAAACGGCATTAGGTACTAGTTCTATATATTTATTAATAATCAACGTTCGTCTTCATCAGGAAAAAAGATACAAATGACATTTATAGTAAATAAAAAATTTATTTACTAGATAACTTGTTTTCATGTTTTGTTTATTTACTATAAATATCATTTGTATCTTTCTTCCAGATGAAGGCAAACTAAAACCTTAAGCCGTTTCATTTTAATATAATGAGTTCTGAAATTTTTTTTACTGTGTTATAATTTCTGAAAAAGCAGTTTACTAAACTCTAATGTATGCGCTCTTTTTATATATCTAATAATCTTTGTAATGGCATTACTACGTAATTGACAAGAGATACGTTGGTAGAGAAAAGGTTAAGAGCCACTGAATTTAACGCAAGTGAAATGAAAGAGGTAATGATTTCAAGATCAGAGCCGACGAAAGGTATTGCATAATTGTCTGAAGCGTTTTTGCAGTTGTACTCGTGCTTGTATGTATGTAGGTAATTTTAATTCGAAAAATTTCACTCGCTTATTATGCGCCAAGCGTACTTCCTCTATTGAATTGTCTGACTTTATATAGGTGATGATTGCGTTTTTCTGATCTTCTTCCTTATTTTAATTTACTTTTAAGTGATTTTGTAATAATGGGATTAAATTGCTATCGATTCTTTTAACGTATTTAAATGTAGAACGCATTACGGTTGTATTTTCTTTATTTTTATTTAAAATTTTACAATAAAGTTATTTGAATGACTCCTCGATTGTCTTTTGTTAAACGTGTAAATTGAGATTTTTAGGTTCAATTCAATTTTATAAAATTAGAAAAAGACTTATTCAAAACATTTGTATATATTTTCTTGTAGAACACAAATTCGATATTTTGTCTTGATATTACTTTTATCAAAATTAAATTGATTTAGGTTAAGGTTCTGTATTATTTTATTAAATTTTGACATTTCGATTTACTAAACATATATCATTATCAAAATAAATAAATACAAACGTTAAATTTGAATAAAATAATACAGAAGTTTAACCTAAAAACATATTATTTTTATAGTTCAGAAAAGTTATCATCTTTTATCATAATTTTTAACAACTGACGATGTTCTGACAGTCTAAATTGCAGTCACTTAAATAAAATTATCTGATACTTAACGAAGTTTTGGTTTTTATTTATATATTTTTATAAAAATATATCAGAAAGTTAAAGCAGGCCATAAATTTATTAACTTTTTTTTGCATTGATTCTTTAATAAAAATACATAATTTGAATTAATATAGTTTCAAATTTATCTCGTTTTTGGTATCATAATCTCTAATATTTATAATAGGATTCAAGTTTGGATTTTGATATGAAAAATTTTTAAATTTTAAGACAATTTAAGTATTGTTGGTATGTATAAATGGATAATAAATATTTCTAGATGCAACAGTAAAAATAAAAATAGTAGAAAGGGAAGCGTATTATAGTATCACAGATGTCGTAAAGAGGCTAGATTATTTTGTTTATAAGCATAAAGGGTTTGTGCTAGTTGAGCGTCCAGAGCTATATTTCAAATGGGGGTTTATAATTCTTTTTCTACCCCACTTCCCTGTACATCAGACTCGCAGTGTGCGTGCACGGGCGTAGTGGTAGCGTATAAAAGAAAAGCCGGCAATTCCTTGAAAACAATTTATTTCGAAAACGCTTCTGTTGACATTTCCACTTGATATTCGATATATTTTCCTTCAATACAACATTCATACTTTATCCCTGACAAAAAACACCCGATACACTGTTGTCGTTATTTTAACCGAAATAAAATCAAAAAACGTGTCTGTTTTATCAATTTCTCACTTTTTTCAATTATCGACATTTTTAAAATAAACGAAAAATAATAGCAAAAATCTATTATTTTGGATTAGGTGGAAATGAATTTCAATTAATATTTTGATTTTGTACAAAGCTGTAAATCTTAGGCCCGGTCCTACAAAGAATTATAAATGTTTTATAAATTAACCAATTCATTAACTTTCAAATTGACCAAACAATGAACCAGTTCGAAGACAGTTGACAATCTAATTGCCTAGTTTACTAATTGATTAAGCAATGATTTGACAGGATCTTACATTAATATCCAAGTAGCTAAGTACACTTTATACATTTTCTTTTTATTCTTATAATTAGAATAAATATTCTATGATATTTAATGATTATTAACAAATATTACAAATATAAAAAATAAAGAAGGTTTAGAATTAAATTCTGTATAATTTTTAATTAAAATTTGAAATTTTGATATACTTCACGTATATCATCATCAGAAAAAAATATACAATATAAAAAACAAGTTACTAAGTAACAAAATACAAGTAATTTGATTTTAAAATTTATATTTCGAAATATCGAATTTTAACTAAAATTTATATAGAAATCTTAAAGCTTTTTCATTTTAATATAATGAATTCTGAAAGAGTTTTTACTATTATAAATATAATTTGAAAAGTTTTTGTAGTAGCTACACTATCATTTGCTAAACTAATGAATAAGACCTATAGAGTTTGAAAATATTTAGTTTTTTCTAACAGTATAAGAATTCCATTTGCCAGAAAAACACAAAAAACATTCTTTAACACTACAGGCCTTACAAATGTAAACTGAATAGATCAAATATCTAGGTAGACAAATGAAACTCAATAAATTTTACTAAATGATAATTTATTAGAAAAACTTAAAAAGTATATACACGGATGCAGTCGACAATCATTAATAATTAATGCTCAATAAATAATTTAATGGATGTATTTCTGAACAATGGGGCCATGAGCAAGTGGTGTAGCATAAGCTAAGGGTCCAGCAGCAATCGGCGCATGAATCTTAGCAAAAGCCGGTGCAGCATAAGCAGCCGGAGCAGCATAAGCGGCTGGAGCAGCATAAGCAATAGGAGCAGCTACTTTAGCAACAGCTGGTGCAGCATAAGTTAATGGGTTGGCATAGGCAACCGGAGTCGCTATTTTAGCAACGGGAGCGGTGGCAATAGCGGCTTTAACAACGAGCGGTTCACGATGAACAACTGCGTTGAATCCGTTGACGGGATCAGCTGTGTATTCGACAGTTCTGCGTGTACCATCAGGATCAACGAGACTATAGCTGCCCTGGACAACGTCTCCGTTGCGTGATTCGAAGTGGTTCTTGTTGTCGCCGGTTAAAGCATCTTGGATGTCGTAAGCGTAGCTGTATTGTGGATTGGGATCGTAGTCGGCATCGGCAACGATGGCTTTAGCAGCTACCACTGGAGCGGCGTGGAGTAATGGGGTAGCAACCCTAATCAAAATTTAAAAATTTTATTAATAAATTTTTATATGTTTGTTACTTTTATTTTGTATCTATCTTTGTGATCACTTTTAAATTAATAATAAGAATAAAATAATAAGTAGTACATAACCATGTCTGCGAAAAAGTAAACATTTGTAATTATATAACAAATACTTACGTTTTACAATTTTAGTCTTTAAATTTACATACATTGTAAAATGCACTTAACAACAGCATTTTTAAACTATTTTATATCTTAATCTAGATAATTTTCGAATTTCACTTAACAAATTATATAATTCAGATATATTTAATGTTTGCTTACAAACTTTTAGTCTAACAAAATTAATATTTATATTAAATTTAGATCTTGTATTGTATTCATGATTATCTTTTGAATTATTTTGAATGAATTAATAATTTACAAAACAAATATTATTATACTTGTTATACAAATTTGTAAATATTTAAGGCTCAGTATTTCGAAATGTTCGATTAATTTTAAAATTTGCCAATGAAAGAATGTCATTTTTTTCTGAGAATATATTTTTAGCTAATCATAAATAATTTTTTTACTTATCTTAAGAATAAATTAAATTGGAAATCTTGGCCGTAAGACAAATAACAAATACTAAATTTAAAAATAAAAATTTACAATTATAATTTGCAAACAAGCGTAATAATTTAACATACTAAAAAAATCATTCATAACTCGTTATATTAAAATAAAAAAGTTATAGGATAAACTTCTGTATATATTTAACATAAGTTTATTTAACATATAAGTTGTTAACAAATGTTCTAATATAATTACGTCTATAAGATCTATAGTTTGTATTTTTTTAGTAAATAAAATTTTGCATTAATGTAAAAAAGACAAAATATTCTTTAATACCACAAATCTTAATTATTGATTTAGACATTTATAGAAAATGTACAAAATTCTGATAAATAGTTGCAATTTCAAAAACTTTAAAACAATTATTAGTTCAAATCAGTTTTAAACTATTTTAAAATTAAAACTAATACTGTGTGAAAAACTTACTTGGCAATAGCGGGTGCAGCATGAATTGTAGCTAATGGTGCAGGTGCCAATAAATTGCCAGCTCGTGCAACTGCTACCAGCGCAAATAATACAAAATATTTGAATGCCATATCGTTAATTAAAGTTCGTTCTTGTCTTTAACTTGACTTGATTAAGCTAAGAGAAGTTCGGATGAACTGATGCTTTACCGAAAATCGAATTCGGTTTTTATAGGTCTCGAAACTGTATGAGAGAAATTACGATGAGGCATACACAACACAGGCATATTGGATTTGGGTTTTTTTTTTTGTTCGGTTGACGGAATAGCCCTCCCTTCTACCCGTTTGTTGTGTTGTTTTGGTATTGAACTGGATCGAAATGTCAAATCATCTATCTTTGTTTTGTTTTTATCATACTTACTTGCTTGAGTTGTTTTTAATCACAGCTGCGGACAAGTGTATTATTGCTTAAAATGTAGAACTGTATGGTTTCTCAGTTTTTAGTCTAACATGCTTTTTATACAGTATTTTAGTTTTTGTTATGTAAAATAAGACTAACATAGTAATATAATTTTTGATTAAAATTTTACGTTTCGATATACTCGACATATTTAATCATAAGAAAAAAAATATACACAACTTAATTCTAAAGCTTTTTATTAAAAAAATTATTAAAAGAAAATAGGTTTAAAAACAATCTTTTAATACAGTAATATTTTCAGGTTTTCACAGTCGTTATCTATTGAATTTATAGAATTTTCTGGGCTGATATGCCGTGGCTAATCTATTCTCGTCGCAGATATTTCGCCATACATCATATATAGCATCCTCAGTTATTGGTGACTGAAATTCAGTACATTAAATTTAAAAACGTTGTACAAAAACTTACTGTAAAAACATTTTATTTGAAATTCAGAAATATATTGTTAAGAAAATCAATTTTATTATTTTTAACAGTATTGAATAAATATAGAATCATATAATCATCTTAGCAAGCAAAAACTTATTTCAAAAATATTATTTAAATCCAACGAGCAGTTTAACTAGACAGAAATTATTTTATAAAAGTTGATAACACTAAAGAATAATATAAACCTTGTAAATAAAGATTTATTCCAAATAACTCTAATTTATAATTGTAAAATAAATAAATTTTATTATGCAATGTTATTAGAAGTAGGCGTATTTGATATTTTTTTTTTAATAATCGAAGAACAATAAAGCAAACTTTCAAATTATACAATTGTTATTAGGAGGCTGTCTATAATAAAAATATATTTAAAATATATGCAAGGTAATATTGCAAGGAATGTAACTCGTAAATTATATACATAAAATATTTTATACAGATAACAAAAATATTATAATGCGCATTCATAAAAAATATTATGTATTTATCATGCAAATTGTATTTAAATTACTTTCTATGTTCTGAATATATTTCTTTAAAATATGAGATATCATATTACAAACAGAAAAAAAAATGGTAGAACAGAATCTTATGAAAGAATTTTTTTTGAAATATTTATTAATTTTATAGAAAGATTTTGTAAATATTTGATAAGTATATTTTAAAATTATCGAATTTTTCATATGAATAAAATTCTAAAATATTATTTTTAAAAGGTATAAATAAAAATGTTATCAAATTTTATAAAATAAAACACATATTAATTATTTTTATTATATTAATTTTTATAATACTAATTTATAATAATTATAATGCTTTTTTCTGTGTTTATGTTTTCCTTGATAATATTAATAATATTTTGCAAAAACAAGAAAAACATTTTATATATAATTAATTTCATATGTAAACCATTTCTAATAAGCTATCTATTAAAATATCTATCCTTGATTATTCTATTAAATTAGAATCAATTCAAATCATAACTTACATAATAGAGCTAACAGATTTACTAGAAGAGAATTTATTATTTAATATTCAGATCTAGAGCTGAGATTGTGAATAAAAGATGACAGATTGTCACCAGCTGAATGCATTATATCATAAATTTCTGTCTCGAAATATAAGCTACGAACATAATTTAGCTATTACGAATTAAACTAGAAAATAAAGGTGTGTGTATATATATATATATATATATATATATATATATATATATATATATATATATATATATATATATATATATATATATATATATATATTGCTATAAATCCGGCTATGTATGTGTCTAAATGTCTACATTTCTAGCGACGATTATTTCAGTTCATAATTTAAATGCAATTGTAACATCGGTCATGTATTTGGACATTTACTAACGTAACGAAAATAAAAATAAGTGAATCGAAGTATACCGCTTTCACTTGATGTCGTTCGTCAACTGTTTTTTTTTAAATGTCGCTCAAGGTCGATTGAAAAGCTCCAGTTTCAGGGCCGGAATAATTTCGAATTTAATATAAATAGAAATTAAAATTTATTGTTATTGGTATTATTAAGCATTAGTTTGAAGGTAATCCAATATTTGTTATTTTAACTTGATCTAGTTACCTTATTTTGTGATGATAAATAATTGATTTAGATTATGATTTAATTTTAATTGATTAATTATTAAGATAAACTAAATTCTTAATGTGTTTCGATATTTTTATATATATTTTAGTTTAAACAATTTTTATTTAGATTTACATTTGAATTAATATTTGTTTAAAATAAAATTTTATTTTAATAGTTTTTAAAATAATTTTAATGTTTTTAAACTAGTTGCAAAACCTAATATATATTGTTTTGACAATATTTTGAAGTACAGTATGTTTATAATTAGGTGTTACAAAAGATTTTTATCATATTTGGTAAATTGATCATGATTATAATTATCCAAAAAAGGAATTTGATAATAAAAATTGTTTCATATTTTTACTTAATCCTGAGACACGACAAAATTTAATTATTATATGCAGTAGTAATTATGTAGCTGTTAAATAAATTACAGTTGATTCTCCAATTGTCTTATCTTTCAAAATTATTTTCCAACTCGCAATCCATAATATAAAATAATTCACTCACAAAAATTACACAATTTTGCTTTTGGTATATCATCTTATAAACGAAGTACTTGTTTATTTATTTAATTGTAAAAAATTACAATTCAATAGCAACAGCAGTGGGATTATACGGTATTTATTGTTCAAACAAGGTCAATTTTTAAAAATAATTTATTCGTAAATTTTGATGTACCTATTTTTATCATTTTGTAAACACCTATACATGCATAAATAAACTGAATAAGCTAAGAGCTTTTGCACGGTAAATGAAGTTAATAAATTTGCGAATCTATCTCCGTTAATATGTGTTCATTTAGCAGTAATTAAGCTTATTAAATTGGTCGTAAGCGTTCGGATATATCAATAGTCTATCTATCTGTCAGTATGATACTGACATGTACTTCTAATTAAGCAAGTATTACAACCATGATCGAAGGATAATATATATGTCGGTTACACGACTTAGTCAACTTACGTTCCACTAACTTAACGCGTTCTATATGTTTCCTATTAACTATAGTTAATATGCTGAAAATTAAACACTTTTAATCCATCGGCAAACATTCGATTATTATTCTATCAATGCTTGCAAATAATTACGATGGAAATTAAATTTGATTTGCCGAAGTTTATACTGTGAAAATAAATGAATATGAATTTTTTTTTTAGTTTGATTAGTAGTTATTCGGTTGAACTTTTTGATTGTTTTTGCTTATGTTGGATTTTGAAATAAAATTAATTAACAAAATTTAATAACTACAGAAAATGAACTATAACAATGAACAATATGTAGATTCCAATTATTACTGTATTTACAGTTACTATTCAATGTTAATTAAAAATTGTAATAAAAGTATTAGTAAATGTTTAACAAATATTGAAAATTATGCTTTATTATACAAACAGTTAGTAAAAAAACATTACATTCAGGGGGTACAACAATTTCTAGGAATAATATTTTGTATTGTTAATATGAATAGACAGAATGCAGTCGACATTTTCTGCATTTAATTATTTTGTATTTCCTAAATGTACATATCAATTACATACAAGCAATGAATTTTTAGTTATCGTACAATATGAAATTGTTTTTTATTTGTTTGTTTATTTTGTTCTAATCTAGCCTAAACTAGATTAGAAGTAGATATGGGTTATAAACTTAGGATCAGTATTTTTAATTTTATTTATTCTTAAGATAAAATAAAAAATCATTTGTGATTGGCTAAAAATATATACTCAGAACAAATGACAACATTTCATTAGCTAATTTTAAAATTATTGCAAGGATAAATTTATTCCAACATTTGAAAATAATGGACCTTAGAAGATTTATTTACTGAAAGTTGTCAAAAATTTAATGTTAAAATGAAAAAGCGTTAGGATTAGGTTCTGTATATATTTTATTTAAATATCGACGTTTCAATATACTCTGCGTGTATACGTAGAGTTTATCGAAACGTCGATATTTAAATAAAATATATACAGAACTTAATAATTTAATATCATCGATTTGACATAATTGACATTTGACATAATTATATCTTATTTATACGTAAATCTATAATGTACTAATTAAAATTCTTTAATTTTTACATAATTACAATTCCCATTTGAATCTCATAACAAGAAAATCGCGTACGGGTCAAATTACCCAAAGAAAAAAAAACTGATGTAATTTCTGCCCGAACAAAAGCAACCAGCTTCTCGCTGCAATAGGGCATAAAGCCATTTACTGCATACGTAAGCATAATTTAAGAAAGGTTAGTTGTATCATGGCTCTAGTATTACACATAATTCGGGGCGTGGTATGGACTAAACTGTGTCAATGTCGGTCACCTCGTACACATACGCGCACATTGCACCCGTCAGACAAGCACAAGAAGACCATATTACAGGCGTGCAGACTATAAAAAAAACAAGTTCCGAACGAAAGTAAAAGAGTTCAACGGGCCCGGACGATCATTTCTTTTTCGCGTGACGTCTGCTTTAATTGTGGGCAGTGTTGGAATTCATCTAGATCGTTATTTTTTTTTATCTTACAGCTAGTTGTATAATAAACACTTTAACTAAAGTCGACTTTAAACTTTCAAAAAGACATTGTTCTATTGAAAATAACAAATAATTTTACGATTAGAAGTGTGAAAAGTTGACAAGAAACAAGGTTTTATTGACAACAATAATTATTATTATAGTAGAATTTAAAATAGATGCTTTTTGGTTCGGTTTAAAGTTGACTATAGTTAAAGTATTTATTATGAAATCGGCCGTTATTTAGATAAATTTAAAATTAAATATCTATTATCAAATCTAAATTAATTTTCTTCTAATCTATCGTAAAATCATCTAAATAAAGTTGTTGTATTTAACAGTTTTTTTTTTGCATAGAATTTGTATACGTACAAAATTTTATGATTAATTTTATTTAATTTTAAAATTAATTCATCAAGTAATTATCATTGAATTCAGAATATGAAGCAAATATATATTTCAATTGTAACAGTTATCTATTTTGTAACAATTTAATGCATTTGATATTAAATTAATTTATAGGTTTTTATAGTAATACAAATTAACCGTTTTTAGCGTATTCCGTCTGTCGGTCTGTCTGTCTGTCTATGTTTGAAAATAACCAATGTTAAGAATTTACATATACACAAAAAAATCTTTAGAGGATTTATAATGTTTTAGTTTTTTATCTTTTAAAAAATTATTGATTTTCAATCTGTTCATTATATTAGATGAAACATCTAATTCAGTAGTAGATGATTACATTTGATGTGTTTATTTGATATAATTAGATGTTTTTTCTAATTTGATATATATATATATATATATATATATATATATATATATATATATATATATATATATATTTATATATTGTTCGATTTGATTACTTATTTAAATTTTATTTGAAATAACAACTTGATTTCAACTAATTAGATGAAATATCTAATATTATTTTGAATATCATCTATTTGAACAGATAAATTATCTAAGGACCAGTATTTCCAATTTTATTTAATAACATTTACAGTTTCAGTGGTTGACACTTGATAAAACAAAAAATGAATATGGAATTTTAAAATAACTATAAAAGTTATTATTAAAATATTATTATTATTATATAAATAGTATACAAATAGTGTGTACTATGTGTAACTATAATATACTATGTATACTATATTTGTATGTACTATATGAAACGAACATTTTAATATTTGTAAAATCTTGTTTCCCCATCACTATTTGTATATTATTTATATTGGAATAATTTTAAAAACTTTTGCATGTAACTTTTGAAGATAGTCAAAAGATTGAAACGATCGTCGAGTAATATAAATTTTGTTAAACTAACCAAGTTTTTCTTTTAAAAATTACATTCATAGTTATTTTTATTTCTTATTAATTTTATTTATTCTCAAGATAAGTTGGGCTAAAAAATGTAATTTCAGAATAAATGACAACATTTTATTGGATAATTTTAAAATTATACCAAGAATAAATATATTTATAGCATTTGAAAACACAGACTTAATTCGAATTAAATAAAACTATTTTATTCTTAGTTTAGATTAAGCTCGCATACAAAAAAAAATCACATACAAAATTTAAAAAAAGTGTTACGAATAATTAAAAAATAAATATTGTTGTATGTTTTATATAATTTTTGTTAACAAATAAAAATCACACTGTTTTGTTAAACATAATTTAGTATATATATACACAATCTGTTAGAACAGAAATATATATTTCTATACCGTCAGATTTGTAAAATATATTATTTCTATGTAACAAAGGAAGCTCGGAAACAAAAAACTGATTGCGTGTAAAATCTCCATGCATACAAACAACTGATACACGAGAGACTAAAATTTAATATTCGCTTGAAAAATTTTTTATCGCAACGAGATTAAGTAGACAACGTACAATGGTAGAAAAAATGTTTTTGAATAGTCTTTGTAATCTCTAGAACAAATACATTTTTCAAACCAAATTAACTTATTTATATATATATATATATATATATATATATATATATATATATATATATTGGTTGAGTATTATTGCATGAAATAAATTAAAATTTACATACAAATTGCATAAAGCAAACTCGATATTGTCCAATAGATATTTGTATTATTTTTATTCGGCTGGCAACTTTTTATACACGTGCGTATTGTTCATTGTCTATATATATATTTTTGTAGGCGATTTCCATCATTGTCAACAAACAACAATATTTGTATTTATTCAATTTTTTCCACCATATTTTGTCAGAAATTCAATTAGCTGAATTTAGAACACCAAAAATGTTCAATTAAAAAAGTATTTTTTTGCCTAACGATATATTTCGATATACATTTTTTTAAAATTAAATTTTATATCGTTATTTTACATTATACAATTTAAATTTCATAAAAAATTTAATTGTTTACAAATTTGAACTGTCGTCAATATTATCAAAAAATGTTTGAAAATAAATTGGTTAGTAAAATAATAGTAACGTAGTAAAAAATCTTTCAGAACTCATTATATTAAAATAAAACAGCTTTAGGTTATAGAGCTGTATTAATATTTATTAATAATCGACGTTTCGACGAACTTAACGTTCATCTTTATTAGAAAAAAATTAATAAAAATAGTAAATACTAAATAACAAGATACTAGGTAACAAAAAAGTAACTAAATCATAAAATTTTATAAATATTTAATTAAAGAAAGTCAAATTTTATTTAAATCATTGCCTTCACACTAACTGATGTTATCTTTTTTTTATAAATTTCTATTGCTTTTCTTATTAATCAGCTGTTAATAATATTAATAATTGTAAAACTCATCAATATTAATAGCAGATTGATAAAAGGAGCAATTGAAATTTATAATGAAAAAAAATAACATTAATCATTGTGAAAACACTCTTTTAAATAAACTTTGGTTTTCTTTTAATTAAAAATTTATACAATCTAATGAGCTACTTATTTATCTAGGACATTTTTTTTCGCAAAATTAATAATTTTGTCACAGATAAACATAGTTATATAGATCTGTGCTTTTGTTACTTTTACAAACATAAATATTTGATAATTTTAATTATATATTTTCAACAAATAACACACAAAAAATATTTGAGTTAAAAATAAAGAAAACAGTTAGAAAAGTTCTCTCAACGACATATTTTTATGGAAACTTTTAAATTGAGTTAGCTTCGACGCGAAAGTAACTGGACAACTTCTGAATTCGAATAATAAAAATTAAATGAATTTCAGATTAGGTTTCGGTCAAAAAATCAAAAACAAGAAAGTAGCAAATAGAAAATTGCTGTAAATATTACATTATTTACTTTGGGCAATCTACGGGATAAATAAGCTGTAAAAATAACAAGCTGGACGACGAAGAAAAAATAATAAAAATAGAAGTGCACTGAAAAGAAGAAAATGATGAAAAACTTGTCTCAACTTTGTAGAATATCATTTCAGTTTTATGGAGTTTATAAATGTGTGCAGTAAGGAAAATGTTCTTGGCAAAACAATCTTGTTTTAAAATTAAATATGGTTGAGGAATACAGATTTTTATCTCTAGACGCGCAAGCGAAATGATTTAATTAAAAACTATTTTGATCGTCTTCATTTGCAGTGCAATATACAGGCAATAATAAAATATTTTACGAGAACATTTTGCATATTTTAATGTTTACTTCTTATTATATAGTTGAAGAATTTTATCAGAATTTGTGGTAATTAGATTATAACTTGTTACTTAAAAAATTTGACTAATTGCAAAAATGTATAAAGAATTTTAAATGAACGATATTTGTTTTTTTAAATGAAAGAATTAGTTCGCTTAATTTTATTATGAATATGACAGAGTCATTAGTTTAACAAAAAATATTGATTAATTAATTGAATAATACTCAAAAATATTGAGATTTTATATTTTTTCCAAAATTTTACAAGATACTCAGTCATTGAATCGGCTTGTTAGGCTATGCATCAATGACTGGTCAGTTTAACCGGAGACAAGTGTTTCGACCTATAGGGTCTCATCAGTATGGTGCTTTGAGACCCTATAGGTCGAAACACGTGTCTACGGTTAAACTGGCCAGTTATTGATGCATAGCCTAACAAGCCGATACAATGACCTGAGTAACTTGTGAAATTTTGAGAAAAATATAAAATCTCAATATTTTTGATTATTAATATATTAAATTTCACAATGACAATATGAACATTTATTTGTTCAAGGTTCATTATTGCATTATAATCAGGACGTATTTTATTTGATTTTAGTTTAAAAAAAATACATTAAAAATATTTGCAAAATGTTTCAAGTGACATTTTTTGTTATCAAAACTATTTCTCACCTTAGTGCAGGGTAGTTCATTTTATGTTATTTATGTTGAGATATTATGGAAAAAGGATCATAAAGACATCTTTTTATTTATGAAAAAATAGTGTTATTTTTTTGTTTTAAAATAAATTTTTACTTTTACCTCTTATCAAATATGAGTAGTATTTCTATTTTTGATATATTTTTTTATATCTAATATTGTAAAATTCAAATAAACAGATAAAAATTGCTTAGTAACTAATTTTAATTAAACTTAAACTTAAAAATTTTAAATTACTGTGTCTTAAATGTCAAAAAATGGACTTGGGCTAGTTCCACACTAAAGTGACAAATTGATAGTTAATGAATAGAATGTTTATGTTATTTTGTTTAAATTATTGTCATTTTTTACGTACGGTTTTTGAAGTAATACTGTTTTATAGTATACGTCATGAATTCCTGATTCAATTTACGATAACAAAGTTATATTGAATTTCTTTTTATTATAAAATTAGCTGAACTGTGCACACATTTTTATTTTACGAATAATTGATGACGTTTTGTCTGACGGAACTGCATTGAATTTTTACTATAGTCAAGAAATTTTATTTTCAATTATATATTACATGAAGGATAGTATTATTTAAAATTTAAAAGATGAGAATCCTGAGGCAAAATGGCTGGATATTTTACCATTACTAATTTAATAATGAGACTTTTTACTAAATTGATATCTTGGCATATTTAAAGGAACATTTTGTATATATGTAATTATCATTTTATTTTAACTATAAATGTATGTATAAAATTAAGTAAATAATTTAATATAATTTTATAAAATTTGCTTTATTTAAAAAATATTTTTATATACATTTTTTTTTAACTACTTATAAAATAAATATCGTAAGGCCAACAAGAACAAGATTCATAGAAGATACATTTACCAAGCAGCGTATCCGTAAGCGTTGTTGTAGGGGGCAGCATATCCAACTGGACCAGCAGCTACAGTTCTGCCGACAACAGCTGGACCAACTACGCCACTGCTGTAAGAAGAGACAACAGATGGAGCAGCTACGTGATGTGTGCTGTAAGCAACTGGGGCAGCTACAGTCTTAGCAACAACAGCTGGTGCGTTGTAAGCAACTGGTGCACCAACAGCACCGTAAGCGCTGTAGGAAACAGCAGCTGGGGCGACGGCTTTAGCAACAACAGCTGGTGCGTTGTAAGCAACTGGTGCACCAACAGCACCGTAAGCGCTGTAAGCTACTGGAGCGGCAGCAACAGAGTTGTAAGCAACAGCTGGTGCGTTGTAAGCAACTGGGGCAGCAACAGAACCGTAAGTGCTGTAAGCTACTGGGGCAGCAACAGAGTTGTAAGAAACAGCTGGTGCGCTGTAAGCAACTGGAGCGGCAGCTACGGTTCTAGCAACAACTGGGGCAGCAACGGAATTGTAAGCAACAGCTGGTGCGCTGTAAGCAACTGGAGCGGCAGCATAGGTTCTAGCAACAACTGGGGCAGCAACACGAGCTTCAACAACAGCTGGAGCTACGGGAGCGGCAGCAACAACTGGGGCAGCTAATGGAGTTTTGCTGACAACGGCGTTGAATCCATTGATGGGATCAGCGCTGTAATCAACGGTACGTTTGGTACCATCGGGATCAACTAAGCTGTATTGGCCTTGCACTACATCACCGCTACGGGTTTCGACTTGGCTCTTGGAGTCTCCAGTAAGGGAATCTTGGACACCGTAGCTGTAGCTGTATTGTGGATTAGGGTCGTATTCGGTGTCAACTACGGCAGTTTTGGCAACTACAGCTGGGGCAGCAGCTACTACAGTTGGTGCGCTGTAAGCAACTGGAGCTTGGTGGAGGAAACCGGCGTTGGCGGCTGCCAAACAAACGGCGAATACTACAAACTGCAAAAATCAGAAATCAATACATTAGTTTTGCTATATGTATAGTATCAAATATTAAAATTATTTATCGTTAAAGATTTCGTTTATTGTATACTTAGAGAATTGTTTTAATTGAATTTACTACACAAATATAAAAGAAAAAGAAGAACAATATTAAATGAGAATTGTGTTTACATTACATTTTATTTGAGTCGTTCAGTCGAAAAGTAACTGACATTTTTCTGGAAATAATATGTATGATTTTATCAACTTTCTGACCAGTTTGTAATTGTAAAAAATATGCGCAATATGATAATTAGAGGCCCAGTCCATATTGCGCATGCCTCGTACAGTTGCCAACTGATTTGATAAGGTTTGATCATATCTTATGTTATCTTGAAAATTCAAGTTTTACAACATGAAAGTAATTGCAATAAGAAATATCTAGAGAATAAATTTATACCAAAGAAATAATTACATTTTAATTATTTAACAAAATAAATGAATTGAAAACTTTAAATGCTTTTGTCTACAAACTAATTTACTGTCAGTTACTCTACTTTCTATTCAACTACTCATTTGTATTTACTACTACTATTTTCTTAAATAGAAATTGCTAGTATCATCAATCTAACATGAATACGGTTAACAAAGCCTGGTTGCATGAAGCATTGTTATACGCTTTGTAAGTTAACCAATTCATTAACTTGTCTACTGACTGATCAATGAGGCAGTTTGAAGACAGTTGATAATCTAGTTGCTTGGTTAACTTACTGACTAAGTTAATAATATTTTGTGCAACCGAGCCTTAATAAAACAATTTATTTTAACAACAATTTTAAATACTTAAACAAAAATTACACAAAGCTATTGAGTATGTTAATACAGCAAGCTAATTTTTCTCACGTAAAACCTAACCACAAAATCTTGTCAAAAGGCTAGAGAGACTCGTAGCCACAAAATAGCAAAGCTCATACCTTGAAGGCCATTTTTGGTGGATGTATGTGCCCAGATGCTGAACGAAACTGAACTGTGCTCTATTCGTCGTTTGAATCACCTTTTATATACGAAAATCTAGCAGGCGCCGATGTCACTCGCAAAGTTCATGCGTCTTTGTTCTTCCGTGCACGCCCAGAGTTCCGCGGTTTTCGGCGGGCGCAGCCTTGACGAAGGTCGGCTTTGAAACAACACACGGCGCGGCGTCTCTCGTTGGGTCCCGGACACGCCTTACGGCAAGAACCCGAACGGTGGTCAATGCCAAATTTCGATCAGATACAATTGTCTGTGATCTTTGTAGATTGCTTGAGTATTTTGTACAATAGTATAGTTGCTACTTATTGGAGTAGGAAAGATTTATTAGTTGAGTATTTGACTTTTTCCGATTTGTTTTATATATGTTGTAACTTGAATCTGATGTGTGGTTAGTTCTGAATGAGATTATTTATTTTTTTGGCTTGGTGTTTAAGGTAATCTAGTGCACTTTAAGATTTAAGTCGGTAGATTGATTTAAATGTCTTGCTATAATTAAATTACTGAAATATTGGTTTTGGTTTTAGTGAGATTAAATCTGTAGCACTTAAATTATAAATACAATATTATTTTTAATATTGGACAAATAAATTAGCTATTCTAGTCGTCTAGTTTGCCAATTTTTTTTATTTTTTAAACATTTTTAAAGATAATAAAATAAAATAATTTCCCTCAAACCACAAATAATAATCTTAAAGAAGCTTTTACTACTGAAATATTGGTTTTGGTTTTAGTGAGATTAAATCTGTAACACTTAAATTATAAATACTATATTATTTTTAATATTGGACACATAACTTAGCTATTCTATCTACCTTGCCAATTTTCTCTATTTTCTAAACATTTTCAAAGATAATAAAATTAAATAATTTTCCTCAAATTACAAATAATAATCTTAAAGAAGCTATATATGTATCTTTTACTACTGAAATATTGGTTTTGGTTTTAGTGAGATTAAATCTGTAACACTTAAATTATAAATACAATATTATTTTTAATATTGGACACATAAATTAGCTATTCCAGTCGTCTACCTTGCCAATTTTTTTTATTTTCTAAACATTTTCAAAGAATAAAATTAAATAATTTTCCTCAAACCACAAATAATAAACTTAAAGAAGCTATATATGTATCTTTTACTACTGATAATGAAAGCTTAGCTATATTGTTTTATTATTAAAATGTAATTCAAAATGAGTGAATTAATATAATACAAATCAATGTTTGATAAAATAAAGATACATAATATAGGAATGCATTTATTCATCTAGAAAATAAACAATACGATCAAAATCAATTACTCAGCAATTCATTGAAGAAAATAACTGTAACAGCGTCAGCAAATAAAAAAAATCTGATGACATATCTAAACGCTATGACTAAAATGTTGTTTTGGCTATAATGAAATTTCTCGGCACGTCCAGCATGTTAGAAGAAACAGTAACAGTAATTTTGTCAGCGAGAAAGTAAAAGTGGTCCCCCTCCTAGACGAACCTGATTTCATGCGGTATGCTGTGATTCAAACGCTCCGTAATCGTTACTTCATAAGTGCAATGTCACAAGAAATTTTGCCGTTCGTTACACAATGTTAGATAATTCTTATAAAACCCCGAGGCAATGTTAAATTGTCAAGGTTTTTTTTGACTAAAGGTTCATCGAAGAAATGGTTCAAATCTGATTTTGAATTCGCGAAATAAATGTTACAAAAACACATTATAATAAATTTGTAATATGAAGTTATATATATTCAAGTTTGATTTAAATTATAATTTAAAAAATAAATGATTAAAAATGTGTGAAATAAATAAACTAATTAATTAAATCTGAAGATTTTTGTTAACAAATATGCATGTCTATTTTAGTTTAAACGTTTGTATATAATAACGAGTTTGACATACTGAGTTTTTATAATTATAAATTTTTAATTATAAGTTTATATAAAAAAATATGTTTTACGCTTTTGAGGTATATTTAATGAAAATAAAAACTACGATTTTGTAAACTACGTATAGATTTTAATTATAAATTGTTTAATTTATTTTATTTTTTAAATAATTTGTTAGAAACTTCGATATTATGTATTAAATTTACAATTAATCTTTTATACGAAAGCAAAAACTAAAATTGAACACGATGTAAGATTAATGGCTATAGAATATACGCCAACATACAAACTAAAACAATTTTTTTACAACTTTTTAATTAAAATACAGTATTTTATAAAAGTACAACTGTCATATGTAAATTAGTTCATGTTATAATTTTGCTAAATTTTTCGATTGACCATTCATTTTTAATTTTATAAAAGCTTTTTTTTAACAATAAATAAAATTATATTAAACGGTTTTAGGTTTAAGTTCTGTATTAATATTTATTAATAATCGACGTTTCGATGAACTCAACGTACATCTTCATCAGGGAAAAGGATACAAATGACATTTATAGTAAATAAACACACCATAGAAATAAGTTTCTAGGTAACAAAATAAGTACTTACTTAGATCATAAAAATTTATAAATTTTTAATGAAAGTAAGTCAAATTTTATTTAAATCAGTACTTCTGCAGTGATTGATATTATTTTTTTCTTTATAAATTTCTATTGCGTCTTTTATCATTTTGATGTTAATATCGATGGGTCTTGCAATTATTGCAGTATCTTCGAGTTGTACATCATGAAGTTATTCTAACGCATGTTGAGCAATAGCAGATTTATCTGGATGGTTTAAACGTATTGACCTGTTATGTTCTATCAATCCAGAAGAAACAGTTCTGCCTGTCTATTCAACATAAACCTTACCGTATTCGTATGGTGTTCTATATATACCCGAACATTGAAGAGGAATAATATTTTTTACATTCTTCAACATGCGTTGCAATTTCATTTGTGGAAAAAATAGGAAACTTTAATATTCTTTCTTGATAAAATTCTGCGTAAATTATGTTTGCATTATGAAGCAAATCTTTAATAACTCTAGGTCTTTTCGGTTGTATTGTTTTCTTGTTTATTAATAAATATAACCTAAAAACATTTTATTTTAATAAAATGAGTTTTGAAAGATTTTTCTTATTACGATAGAATTATATTTTTCTAGTTAAAATTAAATTTTAAAGATTTTATTTTAATTCAAATTACTTTTTATTATATTGCTTGTCCAAATTATTTAATATACAAAACAAAAATAAGAAATTAAGAGACATCTGGTATATACGATATTAATTTACATACTATTATATTATACGACTACGTTTTTGTTTTGTGAAATTATTGAATAACCGACTCACATCATATTTAATAGAGGTAGTATTTGATATTCGACATACGTACTTTAAATATGTCCGTATCTCATGCATTGTTCATTACTTTACTTCTGTATTCAAAAATAGAATTGTAAATTCTGTTTATAACTGACAGATTTATTATTACATCATCGAATAAAATTTAAAATTGATTTTTGAATCTTTTTCGTTTTGATTTTTAACATTTCTATATTTACAAGTTGTTTCAGACACAATCAAAAATATCAAAAAAGTTTATCGCTGAACAGTTTTTAACTACAAAATTATATTTGAAATATTTACTATTATTTTCCGTGGTACTAGTTCAATGTAATTTTATATTATAATTATGTTGGAATGTTATTTATGTCAGACAAAAATAAAATACAAATAATCAGAAAAAGTGTACTATTCTACATGCATGCTCGTTGACTAACATATTATTTAGAACAAATTATAAAGAATGTAATAAATTAAAATGTGCATAAAGCAAAAGTTACTTGTCTGGATGGAAATGGTTGAAGGAAACTAATTTTGGTATATATATTTGGATACATGACATGATTGGATATGTATGTATAAATTAAAAAGAAATACAGGCAATATAATTTGCAAAGATTCGAAAACGAATCATTTAATAAAATAAAATTACACAATAACATTATACAAAACTAACTAAAAACCTAGAGAAAAATCAACTATATTTAATAGTAAGTTTTGACAACTGGCGAAGCGTATCCGTATGTTCCGTAAGCTCCATAATTGCTGTAAGGTGAAGCATAGGCAACTGGTGCAGCTAAATGAGATTTAGCAAGAACAGCTGGTCCAGCAACGTGATGAGTGCTATAGGAAGAGACAACAGCTGGGTGAGCTACATGATGAGTGCTGTAAGCAACTGGAGCAGCTACGTGATGTGTGCTGTAAGCAACTGGGGCAGCTACAGTCTTAGCAACAACAGCTGGAGCCGAGTAAGCTACAGCTGGTGCGGCAGCAGCTACAGTACTGTAGGAAACAGCGGCTGGAGCAACGGATTTAGCAACAACAGCTGGTGCGCTGTAAGCAACTGGGGCAGCAACAGAGCCGTAAGTGCTGTAAGCTACTGGGGCAGCAACAGAGTTGTAAGAAACAGCTGGTGCGCTGTAAGCAACTGGAGCTGCAGCTACGGTTCTAGCAACAACTGGGGCAGCAACGGAATTGTAAGCAACAGCTGGTGCGCTGTAAGCAACTGGAGCAGCAGCATAGGTTCTAGCAACAACTGGGGCAGCAACACGAGCTTCAATAACAGCTGGAGCTACTGGAGCGGCAGCAACAACTGGGGCAGCTAATGGAGTTTTGCTAACAACGGCGTTGAATCCATTGACGTCATCAGCGCTGTAATCAACGGTACGTTTGGTGCCATCGGGATCAACTAAGCTGTATTGGCCTTGCACTACATCACCGTTACGGGTTTCGACTTGGCTCTTGGAGTCTCCTGTGAGGGAATCATGAACACCGTAGCTGTAGCTGTATTGTGGATTAGGATCGTATTGGGTGTCGACTACGGCTGTTCTTGCTACTACAGCTGGTGCGGTGTAAGTAAGTGGAGCTTGATGGAGGAAACCAGCGTTGGCTGCTGCCAAACAGACGGCGAATACTACGAACTGGAATGATATGAAATTATAAGTGATTATATCGTTAAATAGTCATAATCGTTAGTGAAATTAAGATTGCTTCATTATTTTTGACCATATCTTACTGTTATATTGTTTTAATTGAGATAAGTTTGAAATTTTGAGATTATTACTGGTATTAAGAAATTTAATTATTTTTGGGGCTTAAATTATATAGAATAAATTTTTAGATAACTTGTAATTGAGAGTTTTAATTTATAAAACATACACAGTTTTTAATTTTTATATAAAACAAATTAATTTAGTCTAATTTGTTAAAAATATCGGCTTGTTAAAAAAACAATTCTGAAATTCTATAATAAATATACTTTATTATATGTAACAGATTTGATACTTGATACAGAATACACCTATAAGTATGGTAAAATTAATATATTTATACAAAATTTAAAAAAAAAAACTAATTATCATAAATATTTTTACATTTGTTTTAAAATTAGCAATATTTTAGTAACAATGATATTGTAAAATTTAAAATTCAAAAGTGTTTAAAACATTTGTAATATATATAATATCTATAATATTTGTTCATTTGCACTTATTAAAAAATATAAAAATAAACATTTAAATACAAAAATTAAAAATACATTAAATTAGGTAAATAATAATTCAAATTACTGTAACCTAAATGTTCAGTAATTCAAAATTTAAAAAGTTAGATTAAAAAATGTATTAATAATAGCAAATTTCAAACAAATAGTTATTAAAAATTTTGTTTTAGAAGTTCGAAATTAAAATTAGCCATTTAAAATTAAGTTGAAAAAATGTAAAATTTCGATAAAATATTCCGAAATTTTTCATAATCTAATTTCTTTTTCATTTTCACTAGCACGCACAATATTTCCAAAATTAAACGAAAAAAATTACCTTAAATGCCATTGCGTTTACACAAAATACCACAAGATCACCGATCGAATGATACCATCTTCAGCTCGTCGTCCACCTTTTATACTTTTCAAATATCGCATTTTTCGATTCGGAATCCCTCCAAAAGTGGTCACGCCTCGTACGACAGACCAGAAGGTCACCCACGCACGATTCGCGCGCGTAGATTCAGTTTTTTGTTTTTTTGTTTTTCTTTTGTTTTGTCCATTTGGTTAGACATAACCGCATCTATTATATCCGGTGTGTGTGTCTTGTCGACTTACATGAACACACACATGATTGTCACTTACGCTTAAACGTTGCTGCAACAGATCAACAATAATATAGATACACAATATAATGTTTTGTTATATTAATATAGGAGAGAAGTTTTGTTTATAAACACACTATATTCAATGTTTCTGTGTTAGCTGGAGAATCCATTTTAAATATATAAAGGTATCAATTTGCAAAATTTAAATGAACACTATATTAATTTTTTTTTATGTATTTGCAAATCGTATAATTCCAGTATTCTACACTGTAAAAAAATAAAAAGCGAAATTACAAAACAATAATAGTAAAATTTTACTATAAAAAATCTGTACTTTTATTTTACTATAAATATTCTGTTTTGCTATTTCAAAATTCTGTAATTTTTACATAATTCATAATAATCACATAAAGTAAATAAAAATTATCTTATTAGATAAAATTTCTGCAATTTGTATCACATACTTAATGTAATATACATATTGTTGGTACTTCTTAAATTATGTAAAATTATACTTTGCATATTAACATCTGTAATAATTGTAAAATACATCCTTTATGTAAATTTCCAAATGTATGTAATTATGCAAACAATAATATTACAGAACTAAACAAATTTTACCTATTTATGAAAAATTACCGACAGCAAATTTATTGAAGTTCTGTAAATTTAATAAAAGAGATTTTACTAAAAAACTGTAATACTACAAATATATATATATATATATATATATATATATATATATATATATATATACTTTTCCATTCCGTTGGTAGGATCATATTACATAATGTTTGTAATAGTTCTGATATTGTGTATTTTTAAACAATAAACAATAAAAAATTACAGCAGTTGAGTAATTATACTTAGAAATACTGGGCATGATAGTGTCTCATGGTTTGTAGGTAAAATTACATATTTTTTTTAGAGTTTTAGAGATCGGGGTTTTATTAAGTAATGAATAACATACATAACAAAACAATCCATAGGCATTACGTATCCATGTTGATAGTTGATCTGATATTGCTGCAAGTTTTACGATTATTCGTCTAGATGGTAAAATGTAACTTATTCAACTGAATGGGACTGTAAATCGGAAGGTCAAGATTGTGTATGGTTAGGAAAACCATGGAGTCATGCTGTGTGTGCTTGCGTTTGTTTTATGGTTTATAGAGGGATAGATTTTTATTTGCCTAGTGAATATGGTTGTATAAAAATATTGATGATTTATGGTACAGATTTTTATTTATGATATTAGGTGCTGGACATTTTGCAAATGGTGTTTGTGTGTATATATCGTTTTGAAAATCAATATAATTGTAAAAATATTTGACAGGATATATTATATTGCACGAGGCAAATGTTTTCAAGCACTTACTTACTTTTGAAGCTAAGTTAATGGTTTATTGGTGGAGTCAGTTGCGAATTTAAGTACATTGTTAACTGACAATGTGTTCAACAATATTTTGTATGTAATTGATTTATAGAACACTGATAGACACTAAGTAAGGTAACGATTTTTAATTATCTAATCAACAAAATATTTCACAGAGAATTGACAATTTAGTTGGTTAGTGTTTTATGTAACTGGCCTTTAATATTATTCAGGATATTGAAAATACAATTTTTAATATTTTAATAATTTCATTCTTTAACTATGAATATAATTTTGCAATATTACTTTGTCAAATGCATATAAAGAGAATATATAATGTTTGAACATTAATGAATGAGTAAATGTTTCATATATATTTTAAATTTAAATTCTAACTGATAATGTATAGTTACCGTTTTACGATATGCATTAAAATTATCGAATGACTGACAACACTCATGTTTCAAGTTAAATTTAGTAAATCATCTATTGATTACTCTTACGCTTTGTAAGTTAACCGATGAGGCTATTTGAAAATAGTTGACTCTTTGATTAGTTAATAATACTTTATATAACCGGGTATTATTGTTTACATTCATTTAAAAACAATAAAAGTAAACATTTAAAAATAAAATTGTATTTTGGTAAAAGCAAATTAGATTTATTTAAAATTCGATTAAAAAGTTTTACATACAAATTTCTTGTTTGGAACATGAACAAAACAAAAAAAAAATCATTAAAACGGTTTTTGTTATGCACTTGGTTGTTGAGGGTTATTCATTATTGGAACACAAAAACCTGATTAAATAATATGGGTTTCGCATGCTGTTAATATTCGAGACTACACCGTGTATATATATAAGAGCTGGGGTAATAACCAGAGCAGATTACACGAATTGTAAAATTAATTAAACTTTAACTGATCATTCTCGTACACACATATTCATTCACCTTTGTTCTTTGCTGCCCTGTATACTGTGTGTATATAACTTTGTTTTCTCTGATGGCATTCTTTGTTCAAAGCTATATAAACACGGTTCACGATATTAGAATGAAAATTTTCTGTGTAAACACACATTTATATTGTTAATGAATATTGATGTACACATAAATATACCTATTTGTTATTATTTAATCTAGGCATGATACAAGAACACACTGTCAAAAATATATCTTAAATTTATGTAATTATACATAGGTTTTAACAATAAAAATAACAACATTTTGTAATAGAAGATATAAAATTATTATTGACATTAGGTGAAAAAAAAAACTAATTTCTAGGACTAAAAACAAAATAAGTAATTGTACGTTTTAAGCTGATAGTAAAAAAAAATATAATGTATTAAAAATAAATATGTTTTAAACTTTATTTTACTGTAAAAGGAATGTAATAATGAGCTAAACTTTATCAGTTCCTGATGACATAAACAACACCAAATGTTAATAAAATTTAAGGTCAACTTGTAGTTGAGGTTATAAAAATGTGTGTAAAATTAACTTAGCAACATTTAGAATAACAATAAAACAATCAGAATAGTCCGAAACAAATAAACAAAAAAAAATCTTATTCTCTTTTAACCTGATTGTGTTATATTTAATTTTATAATGTTCGTTGTAACATTGGTGTAATTTGTAACAGGTTTTAGCGTAGCAACTTTTAACGTTTTTATTTCACAAAGTAAAAACACTCGTGTTCTTTTAATGATAACAATATAATTTAATCAAGATTCGTTGCTACAATGGCCGGTTGTGTTTGCTAAAGTTGCCTAATTATTTTTATAGCCAATTAGAGGGAAACTGTTTCAAACACATTTAAGAGCGGAACATTATTTCAAAGAACTCTACATTTTACTTCGGTATCAAATGCACTTTTTTCAATCTATGATTTTTATTTTTTATTTTGTTTAAGTTTAATTAAAATTTTTTTTTTTTTTATTTTTAGACATACTCGAGAAGTATTAATTGAAGAGTCAAACTCATTAAGTACTTTGAGTAAAATTTCAAACAAAAATTTATAAACGGTATCAGACTGTAATAAAGATTAAATCTATTTACAATTATAATTAAAATTAGGTGAAAATATTTAAGATCAATACATATTTGTTTAGAGAATATAAAATTTATTGTATATTAATATTGTTTTAATGAACTTAACTTAACTTTACAGAACTTAAACCTAAAGCCGTTTTATTTTATAACGAGTTCTGAAAGATTTTTTACTTTGCAGGACATTAATTTTCTACAATTCTGTATAAAATTAACTTGAATAAATTTTTGGTCGAATAAAGTACAGTTTTTCTGAAAATTGAGTTGACATAACTAAGCGACCACTGTTTTGATTGAGAAGTAGTATTTTTGTTTACAGCAAAATTCTGTACACAATTTCTCTTTTTTTAAAGAATTATTCACAGGTAAATCATTGTTTTATTTCTAATAAAAAATTGGCGTTAATAAGTTTTACCTATCAACCAACGAAATGTTTAAAATAAAGCAAGAAACTTTTTATAACATATTTAAAATTTTCAGTGTTAATCCACAGAAATCAATTAAACAATAAGTAGTAAAACAAAAGTATATTCAACTACAAAATTTTTATTGATCTAATATATACAAAAGTCATGATATACAAGCTATTTTATCAACAAGATATACAAAACGACCATATCAATTTACATTTTTTCAGAAAAATGTTGTATAAGCAGCAGAATATCCAAAGGGTGTTACAACTTTGCCAACTGGTGCTGTATAAGCAACAGGACTACCAAAATCTACAACTTTAGCAAATGGGGCTGAAGCAACGACAGGCTCAGCAACAACTTTTGCAACAGGTGCGGCTGCAACAACCTTTGCTGGGCCAGCAGGTGCAACAAATCTAGCAGGAACGGAGGCAACAAATCTAGCAGGCACAGAGTTAACATATCTAGTAGGTACAGAGGTAACAAATCTAGTAGGAGCAGCTACGACTGGTTCAACTGGGGATACTACTTTAGCAGGAGCTACAACTCGAGTTGGTGCAGCAGGAGCGATCAATTTAGCAGGAGCGACAACTCTAGCAGGAACAGCAACAACGGCTGGTTCTCGATTGACGATTGCGTTGAAGCCATTGACGGGATCGGCAGTGTAGTCAACTGTTCTTCGTGTGCCATCGGGTTCAATAAGGGTGTAACGACCTTGTACGATGTTTCCATTACGGGTTTCGAATTGGCTCTTTGAGTCACCGGTTAAAGCATCTTCAACGTCATAGGCGTATGTATATTGAGGATTGGGGTCGTATTCAACGTCTTCGAGCCTGGCTGCGGCTACAACTGGTTCGACAATTGGGGTTACTACTGCACATTTGGCGATGGCTGCCAACGCGAAGAAAAATGCCAACTGCAAAAAAACATAAAACAAACGTATTTCTTATTGATTGCAGTAGAATTTGTGGAGATATTTCTTAGCTGACAAATGTTTGAATTACATTGTAATTTATGCAAATATGCATGTTATAGTAATATAATTTTATATATGAAAATAAAATATTACATAATTATTACTGTTAGAATTACAAAATACTGGTATTTTACTATAAGTACTATGTATTTATATAAGACACATATATTTAAATTTCATTTTGGAATTTATTATTATTATGGTCCTCGAAACATTTTAATTCTGGACTAAGTACATTTACAAAAAAGATATTTTTATTGTTATAATGAGTTAAAATACGTTTTTAAGCTTATGTAGAAGGAGGTCATTATGTTACTAGTACAATAATGTACATTGTTATATAGTATTTAGTTACTATATATACCACTGGTGACAACACTAAACATAACTACAACATCAAGTGTATTTAATTTGCCATATTCGGCGGCCATATTAAAAACTATTACGTGAAGTTGTTAATTGACAATTGCATTATTTATTTTCGATTGAATTTGATTATTGAAAATGTGTGAAGAATTGCTAGAAATGCAATGTGCACCACCAAATTTGTCAAAAACTGAATATTCGACCAAACAAAGGTTAATTTTAACAAATCACATAACAAATACAAAAAATATATATACATATGTATACATACTATTAGTAAGGTATTACTTGGTATGTATGTTTATTTATTTTTTAATAAATATGTACCGTTGCTAAGTTAATTTTGAAATATGAATTTTGAAAAATAAATTATTCTTTTAGCGTTCTTTAGTTATAATTCACTGAGATAATTTATGGGCACTCGTCTACGGCTCATATTGAAAACTGTATCTTTTTGAGTTTAGCCATCATAACATGCTTATTGAACAATTTATTATTATTAAAATATTAAATAATAAAATTCGATTTTTTTCTAACGTCATTATAAACAATTTGAAAAAAAATTCATTATATCAAAACTTACATATTATTAACGCGATAAAAGTAAATTCAATTAAACTTTAGTGCTTACTAATTACTCCTCATCAGCAAAAGGTCTACAATCTAATTTAGTATTGATATACAATTCACTCCGAGTTCATTGAAACTTCAAACAAAATTTTAATTTTCCTGAAAATTCTCCGGCGATAGAATTCTCCGCTCGAACACAATTCAATTACAGTTATTAGAAACAAACAAACTTTTCGCTGCAGATAACGAAATTATATTAATGAATATTCTCTCACAATTAACTATAATATTATTAAAATTTAATAATCAGTTTCTTACCTTGCAAGACGTCATTATTGTAATTGGTTTTATTGGTTGCGTTGTTGAAGCAAACGAATTCAATTGCAGATTGAATGATGTTCGATGAGCAGAACTCCGTTTATATATAATTATAAACTGAAATCTATTGGCTAACGATCAAAATATTGTTGCAATTGTTTACTTCTGAATCAGATATCTGGACTTTATTTGTATGTATGATTGTGGATGTATTGTTGCATAGATATTGTAATTAATATGTAAGAATGATTCTTATTGGTGTAAGAAGGCAAGACGATTTCGTTTTATGACATTGACCTTTTTTTTCAAATGCAATTGCAGTGATAAAGAATTGATTACTGTAATATTTTGGGGTTAGTTATGTAACGGAGTTTTTTTTAGGTTAGTAGAATCATACTTGTACAATTTTCACTTAATATATATTTCGTAATATTTGGCAGCCATTATTTTGTTTTCGTATATAACAATATTATTTTTCTACTTCTGTTGAATAACATGTTTATAATATATGTTTGTTCTGTTAAGATACTCACAGTAAAATATGATTTTATAACTCACGGATCAATTACAATTCTTTAAAAACTTTAACTACACAGTCATAATATAATAGTATTTTATTTTACGCGAGTGTACATAATTTAGGCGAAAAATAAAAAGAGCATTTTGCTCCTAATTACATGTGCTATTTTTTCTCCAAACGTTCCAAACGAAACTAACTTGAAAATACATACCAAGTATTTTTACCCTTACTAACAGTTGTAGAATAGTATGTATATATTATATATATTTGTTACGTGATTGTGAGAATTAATTTTTCTTTGGTCGAATATACAATTTCTGACTATCCTGAGCGGTATACATTACATTTCTTGCACTACTTCTTCAAACATTTTTAGTGATCAACTTAAAATTCAAGCGAAAATAAACAATGCAACTGTCAATTAACTTAACTTATCTTAATAATTTATCTTTAAATTTAAAGAAGTTTAAGTAAATTTTATTCTGATCACTAATTTAAGTGTGAAATTTTTGTATGTTTAGAATTGCCCGATTAAAAATTAATTTAAGTCGCCTAGTTAAAGTCTCATTTAAGCTAAAGATCTTTAAATTTAACTGTGATTACCAGAATTGCATTCCACTTACATGTTATGGTTATAAATCTTTCTGATGATGTACAGAATTCGTAAACATAACATATTTGTTCAACAATATACTATTTTTATTAAGTTATTAATCTAAAATTGAGCAATATGTTTTTCTCAGATTATTAACAGATATTTTAACATGAATTAGATAACTGACTATTTGGTTTTTGGGGTTATATATACGAAATACTGAATTATAAAGATTTATTTACAATTTTATTTGCATTGTTAAGTTACAATCACGTAAAAAAACAATAGTGAGGTCCAAACTACTCTCTACAGGCTCTACTAGTTACAATATTTATATACTACAGCAAATATTATCAGTATATTTAACGCTGAAACAGTTTTGGAATTTGTATTATTTCAAAATAAATAGCAGTAATATTTATTTAAAAAAAAAAAGTTATTTTATAATAAAATATATCAATATTATTTATTATTAAGGTACATAGAAATATAAAATATTAGTTAAATATTTACATGTAAACATTTATAAAGAAACAATATAATATTCATGTAATATTGTAAAATAGGTATATTTCTTATAAAATATTTTTTTGTTTTTGTTTTATAACTGTATAATAACAAATTGTATAAATAAAACATTTAATATTTATATTAAATTATTATTTATAAATATTTTAGATAATTAATATTAATAATTAAATATAGTACAAGTTTGTACTTAATATTTTTAAAGTCAAAATATTAAATGAAGACATTATATCGTGTGGCTGGAATTGTACGCACAAATCTTTCGATTTCCTGTCGAGCTCCTTGCCCGTTAGACCGCAGGTGACTACGCCAGTTTTCAATATTAATTTTATTTTTAATATTTGTTGATATTTAATTACATGTAATATACATAAATATTAGTTTTAAAGGAAAATACTGGAAATTCAGAAATATTTAATTAAATTAATATGAAATATATACAAATTATATTTCCATAATAGTAGTGCAGAATTTTTTTATTAAATATATGTATTTAACAAATACGTAATATTAAAATAAATACACTAGTACCCCGATTTACGTTGTCCCGTTTTACGCTGAATCGCTATAACGGTCTTTTATAGCGAGGATTTACGCCGATGAATTTTTAGCAAAGTTAGATAGTTTCTTTATAAAAAAATTAATTTTTATTTCTTAACTGTATTTAAAGTTGTGAATTTTGTTTTCTTCATTATTATTAATTGTAATTTTTTGTATGATAAGTTTTTCTTAAATAAATGGTATTATTAAATTTATTTTTATTTTTTGATTCCGATTTACGTTTGATTCGCTTATCGCTTTTTTTTCACGCATTAAGAGCGTAAACCTGTGTATTAGTGTAATATTAAAAAATAAATAATATTAAAATAAATAATATTAAAAAAATACATATTTTACTGACATTTTATATAATGAAATAATTTCTAAGCGAAGCTATATATTTTTAAATAATGGTCTATTTTCATTTTCTATGTTGTGTTTTTAGTCTTAATAGAAATATTTTATTTTATTAAAATTTTGTATAAAATACGTTTGAATTTATATAAATAAATATTATTTTTACTTGCATTTATACTATATGTTTTTAATTTGATTTTTCTTTAAGTGTAATATGATTTGTTGTGGACTTGCAAGTAAGACATAAGCACCTATTTGAAGTTCGAACAAGGAACATAAAAATTGCAATTAAATATAAGGTTTCTCTTTCTATATATAGAAATAAAATAAAACAACTCTAATCATTTATGCAATTAATACTTTATTAACATAATCAATTCATATACAATATAGATAACAATACCAAAAACGTATCATAATTAACATAATATATACAAAATAATTATCGCAACAAATTAAACAATAGTGGTATAAGGAGCTGAATATCCGAATGGTGAGACAACTTTAGCAAACGGCGCTGCAACAGGGCTACGATAAGCAAAGGGGGCAGCAAATGGCGCAACTGGACTCACTACTTTAGCAGCAAATGGATAAATGGGACTAGCAACTTTAGCAGCCACCGGTAAAGCATAGGGAGCCGATACTCTTGCAGGTAAGACAGCTGACGCAAGTGGGGCAGCTGTAAGCACTCTACCTGGAGCAATTACTCGAGAAACTGGACCGACAAATGGAGCCGGCGCTGCAAATCTAGCTACTGGACTGACAATTGGAGCTGGCGCAACTGGACTGAGTATCGGTGCTGGAGCGACAACTTTTGCAACTGGAGCGGCAGCAATAACGGCTGGTTCTCGATGTACGACCGCGTTGAAACCGTTGATGGGATCCGCGGTATAGTCTACAACTCTTCGGGTGCCGTCAGCTTCGATGAGACTGTATCTGCCCTGAACGATGTCTCCGTTGCGCGTTTCGAATTGGTTCTTTGAGTCGCCGGTTAAAGAATCTTGTACGTCGTAAGCGTAGGTGTATTGCGGGTGCGGGTCAAATTCCGCGTCGGCTAGTTTTGCTGCTACAAGTGGTGCTGCGACAGGAGCTACTATTCCTGCTTGGGCCACGGCTACAAGGCACGCCAATGCGACAAACTGGAAAGAAAGCATATATTTTACTGTTTTTTTGTAGATGTCATAATCTGCAAATGTATTATTACTCTACTTTGACACTACGTAAATTTAGATATTGAATCAATATAATCAATGTTTGTTTATTATGTTAATGTTGATTTATTGTGTTTTATTTTTTAACTGTATTGCTGGTATTGTTGGTTCTTTGTAATGGGTTAATATAACCTAAAAATTTATTTAACCCATTACAAAGAAAAAATTAATCACTTCAACTATTCGGAGAATTATTTTTGATTCATAAAAATATTATCATTTATATTATATTTATTTTTTTTGTTCAGAATATTTATTTTTTAAACTAATACCAACAACAATTTCTGAACAGTATTAAATCGCAATATAATTTAATACCTCAAAAATTTTGAGCACAGGAACTTATAAAGTTCTTAAAACTACAAAATTAATTTAAAGTATAGCTAAATACGTATTTCATCAGCTGAACTTTCATCATTAGTAGAAAATTAATAAAATAAACATTAGAATAAAATAAACTTTATTAGAAATAAGAAAATAAAGAAGCTTTAGGTTTAAGTCTGTTTAATTTTACATTAAAATTTGATGTTTACTATATCGAAACATTGACTTCTAATATAAAAGTAAACAGAACTTAAACCAAAAGTTTTTTTTTTTATTTTAATACAATGAGTTTTGAAAGATCTTGTACTATGTTAGAAATAAGCACTAACGTGAAAAAAAGCATTAACCATTAAAAGTTTAGTCAGAGATCAAAATTCATTCAAGATTCATGAAGTGATCTTAAAACATTTCTGGAAGAGTAATGCTACAATTCTGTTTGTATTTGGTAGCATTATAAAATATTCTATCTTTTTCTAGTAAGTGGAACACTTCTTTTAATAGAAAAAGATAAAACATCTTGTAACAATACAAGTTATATACAAGGTGCGAACAGAATCTGTGTAATAATTTGCTTAAAAATGCTAAGAAATATTATTTACATAATTTGAAGTGTATAGTTTTTAAAATTGTGTCTGTATTATTACTCTTTTAAAGTAGCATTATTTTATTAAAATAAAACCGCTTTAGGATCGAAATGTTAAATTTTAATACAAAATTAAGCAGAACTTAAATCTAAAGTTTTTTATTTTAATAAAATGAGTACTGAAATTTTTTTACAATGTTAACACTACTGTAATTAACCAAATTTGAAAACAGCGCTACTTTTTGCTAAAGATAATTACAGATCTATAAGTTTTGTTCAATAATGTTTTCACTAGTCCAAAATTATGTTGAAAGAAAATTTCACCGTGCACTACGTAATCGCGAAAACACTGGCACACATTGTAATTGAATTTTCCACTTATTCCTCTTACCTGAACCACCATATCGGCTGCGTTTGATTTGCGTTGTTAGTCGAAGTAAAGAAGTAAATTGAATGATGCCTTCAGTTTGCAACCCGGGTGGTTTATATACGACGCTCGTATTTCCAAAGCCCTCCTGCTGTTATTATTGGAACCGTTGTATTGTTTCATACGCATTAGACATACATTGTACATGTCAACAGAGTACGGGTATATGTGTGTGTGTGTATGTCATTGTCTTCGTGGTGTATGTCGATGGAAACGTGCAGTGCGTGCATAAATAATCCGGTGCGTGAATTTGAGTAGACTTGTCACGTGCACTAAGGTCGTTTAGTATTACGTGATTTTCAATGGATAGCTACACTGTAACACGTCTAGGGATCAATTATTTCAATTATATATCTATCAATTGATATTTCACTATTATCACTATATTTCAAACATATATTTAACAATATCTATGTACAGGACTATATATTTTTAAATCCAATATTAATGTAACAAAAATATTATATTATGTTATGTTATGATTATATTATATGCTAACTTTGTTTGTCTTTTGTTACAGGTACGTAACATTTTCTCTTTATTTGGTGCAGTAAGTAAGTAAAATAATATTATCAAATTTTTCGATTAGCCAACACAATATTTCAGTTTTAATATAATTTAACATATTCCATTTTGCATAATTAAATACCAAACCAATATGCATATTTGTAGTTTTATTATTAATTAATACGTTATTATATAAATATGCATATTATAATAAGCATACAATATTACAATATTTATTAAATTTAATATATAATATTAAAAATTTCATCAAATATATATTCTAAATTTAAAAACGAAATAATAAAATATTAATGACGTACGTAGACCAATTACAACGTGAGGTGAAATTCAAAAAATGTTAATCAGTTTATAACATAATGTAATCGATTGCTAAATTTGTTTTCAATTGAAGACCAATTTCGGATACTTATTTGAAAATGTCAAAAAGAAAATAAGCTTCCTACTTTTTCTTGTTTAAGTATTCATAACATGATATAAATAATTAACACCTTCAAATTGTGGCTAAGAGCCTATTGAAGCAAAGAAAGCAATGCTTTTCTTCTATTTTGCTTATTTATAGTGATTCTTTCTAGAAGGAAATTTTGAAGATTTACGAATTATCATTTACAACATTAATGATTGATGAATCAGGCTAACGACCTTATTGTAATATGTAGTAAGTATTTTTTACAGGAAATATAGGTCAAAAAATAAAACATATTTACTTCATAAGCTGCACAACATATTTCGATACTAATTGTATATCTTCATTATGTGATTCTGTGTAAAATTAAATTTATTTATTTATGTAATTACTCTAAACAGGCAACAGCTCAATTAAATGATGCAAACGATACAAACATACTTATAAAATATAATACATAACTTATGTATAAAAAAAATTATAAAGTGTGTACAATTTGTAAATGATAATTAAAAATACGAAGAGAACGTGAAAAAATATCTATAGTTAATTCTAACTTATTAAATGAGTGACACATATGATAAATGGCAGATTTTGTTAGAAGATTAGAATGAGCAATAGGCAGATAAAAAGTACTTCTTCTAGAGGAAGGAGGAAGAAATTGTAGTTGAGAGAGTAGTGCGGAGTCATCAATGAAGTTATTAATTAATTTAAGAAGAAAAGTCAAAGATGAAATAAGTTTGCGAGATTATAGAGTATGATTTTGAAATATTCCTCTATCCCGAAATCAGTTTTCTCTAAACATTCCTATCCAGACAAGCAACCTTAGCTTCATCCACATTCATAATACTTAGAAATACATGCTCTTCTATTCCTACTATTTAGAAAATTTCGCTCACGCAAACCACTCTCTCAATCATACCACTCTAACTACTCATCGAATGTCCACACAAACGTATATCTTCAAAATCATTCATATAAATTCTTTTAACCAAATATTAATTAGACATTCGCTCAAGATGACCGAACCATCTTAACTGACTAACAGTTATATATAAATAATTAAAACATACAAAATAACTTATGTGCATAAAAAAATAATTGAAATTTTTTGCAGATTAATAACATTCTCAACAGCCGTCATAGTTTAAAATTCCAGTCAAAAATTAAAATAATACAACAATAAATCTGGTAAATTATTAAAAACTTTTTAAAATTACTTACTACTTTATACATTTTAATACACAAATTATTAAAATTTATGAGCTTATAGTTTGTTTAATATCAAAAGATGAATTTCATTGACTAGAAAAAAAAAAAACAAAAAGATTCTGTAAGGCTACAGTTCTTACAGATGTGTTCCGAATAGCCATTAGTTTGCCTTACTATAATTACAATTGTTGAATTATTGAAAATAAGTTTATGAAATAATTTAAAAACATTTCGGAAGTGTTTTGCGCGGGACGCATGTATATTAAATATTAAAATTTCTTTAAAGAATATACATTTACCTACTTTTTAGATCTGATAGGATTATGCTGATAAGTTTTTCGTGAGTTTAAAGTATACTTTAGAAAATTTACTCACTGAATTTGAAAGTTTTCTGTTTATAATATTCTAACTTTATTAATGGAAAATGTGATTTAGTTTCGAAAACTTTCCGATTTGGTTTTCTAAATAACATTTTAATGATAATCTGACGCATTTGTTCACTTTTATTTTTTATACAGTTACTTATTTCAGTTGGTATCTGTTTTATAGCTACTAAAGTATTAAATACAAATAAAATTTATCCAGTATAATAATAAAATAATAATGAGATAGATTTTTGTGCAAATATTTATTTATGATTTTTTAACGAGGTATATATTCATTTTAGTAAATAAAATTAACATAAATAATAATAATTAAAATTATGTATAACTTACATATTTGCTTTTTTAATGGGTATGTTCGCTAATTTTGTATTAGCAATTTGGATTTTACCATAAAAAGTACACACAGTTAGTAAATTTACTTATTAAACTGGTGTAAATCAGTTGTCCCAGGTTTTAATGTAAAATTATCGAATTTTTTTACAGTGCATAAAACTTTTTTAGCTAGTCGAAAAGACTAGCTTATAAAATCGTCAGTACGGCTGGCTGGCTGGCCGGCCGTGTCCGAAAAATACGATAAACACGAGTGTTAATTATAAGTATGAAGGAGAGCTCGTAGAAAGCTGAAACTTGGCAATTAGATAGTTCATACCAAATAAAAAATTAAGTTTAATTTTCAGACCGCAGTGTTGCCAACTTTCCGAGAAAAAAATTACTAAAATTTTTAAAAATTTATAATGACCACGTTATTTAACCAATTTTAATTAAATTTTCACTAAAGATTATCCTGGTGCCAGCATAAATTATGCAATTTTAACAAAATAAAGTGTTGCCAACTTATGGAGAAAAAAATTAGTAAAATTTAAAAAAATTTATTGTGGCTACATTATTTATCCGATTTTGATCAAATTTTCAGAAAAGTTTCTCCTAGTGCCCACATAAATTATAATTTTATTAAAATACGATGTTGCCAACTTTCCGAAAAAAAATTAATAATTTTCTAAAAATTTGTTATGCCCGCATTATTTATCCGATTTTAATGAAATTTTTACAGAAGATACCCTTATCGCCTCTAATATTATATATTAACAAAATACAATGTTGCCAACTTTCGGTGAAAAATTTTTTATTCTTATTTCTTATCATTTATGTGATAATGTCAAAGTGGTCTATATATGGGTTTACCCATATACTTCTAATCTTGTATTTTAGCTAGTCAAAAAACTAGCTTATAAAATCAAACTACATTCGACTAGCTCCATTCTCGCTTTGCGAGAATATTATTTTTTTTTTTAATTTAACTGTCGTAAAAATTAGTATTTTCTGGATTTATTAAAAATTTGTGAATGTAATAAAAGTGTTTTTGATTTTAAAGTTTCCAAAGTGTGATTCACAATCTTTGATTTCACAAACTATTAAATTTTTATCGCCAAACTTTTGATGCATTTGATTGTAAAGGTAGATTGCTTTGTACCTGATCTAATAAATAAAAATTTACTGCCATCGTTTACCGAACAAACATATCGATAGAAAATCATTTGAAATAAACGCAATTTACATGCTACATAGTTTGAACACAGCTTTGAAACTTAGCCGAGAATATACATCCAAATAACTTAAAGTTAACAGTAACGTATACGCTATTTAACTTATTACATTTTCGGCGAACATATGCATAGTTAGTGCATAGTGCACCTACTCGTATGTGCATAAACCAAAAGTTCGTTCATATATTATCCCAGTGACGACAAACAGTTAAAGATATCATCTACAACCAGCTCAAAACATCGGAACGAGATTGTCTCTATGTAAATTTCACTTTTGCAGGGGTGTACAAACCATTTCAAAAAGCAACAACAAACGTCAACACGTTTAATGTTGTATATATGTTTACTATTAAACGCATAGCGATAGCTTGTATTTATTAGCGGACGTAAATAAAAAATTACGACCGATGTAAATATCGGGATGTATACAAAGTTAGGTAATGGCCAGAGGCGGACTGGGGCAAGAATTATTCTTTGGTACTATTAGAACTATCGTCCAATATTTAATTATAATTGAAGGATATTTATATTCTAGAAAAAAAGTCAAAATAGGTTATAATAAAAAAATAAAAGATAATATTTACATTTTCGGTGGTTGGCACTTGATAAAATATTTTAAAAATTAATGAGGAATAAATATAAAATTGATTGTTATTCGGTAATACTTACAAAATATCAATGAAAATGTAAAAAATGTACAATTTTTTTACTTATTGTATATGTTAGGTTATAACTGTGATTTTGTCGGTTGCCATGGAATGAAAACTTGTCAAAGTGTGGTAAATTTAATTTACTTGATCAACTTAACTTGATCGTGCAATAAATGAAATAAACTTAAAATTGTTAATAACATTGGGTAGTAGCATTACTAAGTTAGTCGTACGACTAACTTGCTACATACAGAGTATTGGCCTATTTTAGCACTAGCCTTTCTGGTATTTACCAAAACTGTTAATTGGCCAGTCCGGCCCTGGTGAACGGCTCTATGTTCTGGGTTTGTTCAGCATGGAAAATACGATAAATAGGATATATGTATGTGACGAATGTTTGACTGACGTTTGACTGTTTTAAATAATAATAACGCCCAGGGATTTCTCCCTCATTTTGACTACCAAATCAGTTTCCCCCCCCCCCCTTGAAAATGACTGACATATATCTGGTGAGAGTTTTGTAATATTTTACATTTGTATGTGAATATGTTCGACGTTTATATCGTTTATTTATAGAATAAATATTTACAAGGTATAGGTATATTAAATTGATGTTACAAACAGCACAGACTTGTATCGAAATAGCCGAATTGTAAAAAATCTATTTAAAACAGTAATTGAATTTTATTATTTCAATTATTTTATTTTATTCTATTACTTAAAATAGAAATATATTCCAAATATGGCGATGTAAAAATGAATATTTATTGTGATAAATCAATTAGAAAAATGCTTCAAAAATCATACTTTTTAAATTTTTAAACACTGAGCCACTACAAAGTATAGAATATATCATCCTGTTTAGTACACTTATTGCAAAATTGCACTAAAGAGTGTACCATAATCACGCCATAACAACAACATAAAAATGCTGAACAAAAGATTTTACAAAATGTAAACCTAAACATTACAAAAGTTTAAACTCAAATGAATGCATATGACTAGAGCTACGTATACATCTTATGTTGTTTCTTTCTACACTATTATATCAATCAGAAATGTAAAGTATATCTTAATTTCATTGGTTGATGAGTATATGTGTATCCTGAAAACCTGTTACGTCATACGTACGGACATGATTAACCACGAGAAATAGCAAATATTATTCGCTTTTTTGCCAATTTTTAATAATATATTTAAGGCATATGATAAATAAATATTTGCAATTTTTTATGCAGTAGGTTTTAAATTGTAAATAAAAAAATTAGTGGATAGGTTCATTTAAATCATTTCACAATCTTGGGGTTAAATTTATATAAGCACTTTATATATCTATGTTGCATTAAATGATATTTTTTTAAGTAAATTATTTCAACACAAAGAATATATTTTATGTGTCATATAAATTTTTTAAAGAGTATTTACATAAGCATAAATATTACACTTGGACAAAGTGAATTTGCCAATTTAAATATAAAGATAAACATTAAAAATAATAATCTTGTAGGTTTGAATAAAATTAACAGAAATATCTGATACACACACCTTGAAAATTATTACTTTTTGTAATTATATGTTATATACGATCCGCATACGACAATAATTTACTTGAGATTTTGAACGACTTGAAACATTTTATGCAAATTTTTCAGCTGTGTGATTCATTCCGGACATTTTTAAAATACTTTACTTATTAATTATTTTATTTTGAAACCGGTTTAAATTACTACAGGCATAGTTTTTATTTTTAATTATTTTTATATGGCATTGAATTTGTAACGAAATCAAAATAAATTTTTTGCACGTAATTTTAATGTAACAGTTAGTTTACACAGAAGTCATAAATTATAAAAAAATTGAATCAACATTTATAATTTGGTTTTAATGTAACAAATTAAGAAAATTCTAGAATTTTTGTGATTATAAGTTTTATAGACTGCGGTCATAATAATAATTTTCCTTCTTATGTTTTGCGTCTCGAGAAATAATACTACTCGATTATAAAAAATGACTTTTCAACTTAAATTTATGAAATTGTTTCAGCGAATTTTTGAATACAGAAACACAAGTACAATTTTAATTTAAAAATATGATGCTGTTTTTAATGTAAATTATGCTCAAAAAAAAATCTATAAATTTTAATATTAGCTACGCAGATTTGCTGAAGAATTTTGATTTGAAATGGTAAAAATTCAAAATTGAAAGCAATTAGAATAATATTTAAATAACGTTTGCAATATCATTATATATTCATTAATTTTTTTTAATGCATCTTCTTTTTCGTAAATAATTTCATTTCGTTCTGATTTTATACCGTTGAACGTAATCGTATTTTGAATTGCTAATTATGGAAATTTCGCACACAGATTTTATAAATATAATTATTAATTTAAATATATAATGTAGATTATATTATTTATTATGAATGTTATTTATTTTAATTAATTTTATATTAGAATATTCTTAATATATAAGACCAATAAAATCGATTTGAATCACGTAGTCAACTTAAATTAGAACTCACATCACTCCCATAATTTTGTCAAAATATTTATCGGTAAAAATTTGTTAATTAACAAAATACAAACACGTTTATTTGTTTTTATTTTATTATTTTGCTGATGAGATTGATTTACAATGCAATTTAATGATATTATTTGATAAGACAAATGTAATAAATTATATATTTTTGGAAAGCTTAAAAAATACCTTTTTCAGTCATATAATTTACACAGTGTTAAAAATATCACAAACTTTAGAAGCATAGAGTCTATCAAAAATTAAGCAAATTATTTTATGACTTACTAGATTTTTTTATTAAACCTTTTTGGACTTTTTTGCTTGGGGTTACTTTAAAAGTAATCTTAAAAAGCATCTGTAAATAATTTTAAAGAAGTGCAACTAGTTGATCAATTTAAGACAGATCAGTGGCCGGATTTTGTAGCATTTTCGTGCATGATCGTAATCGAAATTTAAAAGTTGTTTACAAAAATGAACCGTATTTATAAGATAAATACAGAGCATGAATCAGAAAATTTGTTAATTGCTGAATAGAATTGAAGTAGTACGAGCATTCAAAAAATGAAATTTGTTTGTTAGAATATTGATGAAATATTTCGATTACAAACAAGCAAAATTTCTTTGTCATTGAACGTATTTTTTGACACATGTTTCGTATTTATTTTATACATAAGGTTTATATTTGTAAATTAATTTTAAACTTCGATTGTTTACGGACATATGTTTATAAAGACTTTTCGATTTAATTTTTGAACCATATGCCTTGGAAAAATATGATCTGGAATATATGCATATATGCAAACATATGTAAATATGTAAACATATATATTGTGACTGGATATCAATAATTAAAAATTAAATTTTTTTAGTTTTATATATATACCTATATATATATATATATATATATATATATATATATATATATATTTAACAAAACTTTACTATATAACAAATATGGATACGACATGTAGAAATAAAACGCACTTCAGTTGTCACAGATGCATCAGGCAATTGTTTAACTCGTTCATCCGAAATGCGTTGAATAAATATTGAAACGCGTGTGCATGTTGTGCAATTTTAATTATACATCTAATCGACTAAATAACCAAATGATTCCAAACCGCCTATGTACACAAAACGCAAAGAGAAACCGGATATTTTACATTTGATGCAGCCCCATACAAATAACAATACAACAGCATAGTTTCCATGAATAACCGAATATATGTGTGTGTGGAGGAATTTTATATTTGCAATTTCAGTCGAATTATCCGAAACACATTGGGCGGCAAATTGATTGGGTTTGATATAGGAAAACAGTAGTGCATACCCTGGGTCAGTTATTTTGGAATCTGACACACGAGGGTTTGAAACGGAATTACTGCAATATGGGAATGGCATTTGTGAAAATTGTATTGTATTTCAGCACCGATTCGAAACGGTGATTATAAAATTATAACCTGATAGATTAGTATTAAATTTATTGGTTTTATTGGTCAGTTCTGTTGGAGATTATTGACTGGGTATTAAGTATTTAGTGAAAATTTAATTACTGTGTCGGAGTGATAAAACCGAATTTACGTTTAGTAAATATTGTTTTCACAGTTGCTATTTAAAAAAATCTTGATAAGAATTTTTTTTTTTTTTTTCTTAATAAATTATGATGTGCAGAATATTTTTAATGCCTGTTTTACAAGATGCAATTTTCTGAAGGATTTTATTGCCAATAAAATCGCACAAATATATGCGTGTTTTACATGATGCAACAAAATTGCACTGCAATTTTAGTTATTTTATTTCGAGAAGCCAACAAATAATAAATTAAAGATTTGTCTCAAATTTTTAATATATTATAATAATTGTTATAATTTATAATTGGTGTGTGATCCGTATGTAAATCACATTATAATAAATACTATTTTAATTTATTTCAATACGATAAGTTTAGATAAATGATTATAAATATAACTAATAGTAAATTTCATAATAAATATTGGTAATAGTTCTATATTAATATTTGTTAATAATTGACGTTTCGACGAACTCATCGTACGTCTTCATCAGGAAAAATGATACAAATAAGAAGAAAATATAAATTTATAAATTTGAAGTTCACCACCAGATGGATCCAGAACTTTTGATGATTAACTTTTGTTTCGCTACAAGGGCAGCATTTTCTTAACTCAAACTTGTTAGATCAACATCATAAAAAACCACATGAAATAGAAATACCTACACAATGCAGCTATTAGATAGTAAAAAGAGAAGGAACATAGCTCTGTTATCGTAAATTGAATTAGAAATTTATTACATCACATCTAGCTTATACTATAAATAAAATTCACTCTAAAAACACATATTTGAGAAATAATGTAAAAGAAAGTTTCAACCTATTATCGTTGAAATTTACCAAATCTTATTATAGCATAAAGATTGAATGTGTGTGTGTGCATCGTTACCTGAAAACGCATTGAATACAAATCAATTTTGGTTATGTATGCATGTGAATAACGTACAAGGTACATATAATATCGAAATGCAATTCAGGTGACAATGATGACTGTATTGGTAAATATGTGTTCGGTGGCCGATTGCACCATATGGGAACGGCGTCATTGCCTTACCACAACGTCACATACGTCGTTTCTGCCAATCAATCATGACGAGTTCGGGATTGACGTACGCGTCGATTTTCTTCCGTTTTGATGTGCCTGTTCATTATAGATGTATTCGATGAAAACTAAAGGGGGAAACACAAATGGTATTGAAGTTTATTTTTAGAAATTTTTTGAGATTTTACCGCGGTTGTGGTTTTGATTTTTATGATTTAAATTATATTTTTGGAATATCTAATAATAAAATTGGAAAAAATGTTGTAGCAAAAGTTGGTATTAGTCAGTTAAGATGGTTTGGACTTGTTGAGCGAATGTCTAATGAACGTTTGGTTAAAAAGATTTATTTGAATGATTTTGATGGTATACGTTTGCGTGGACGTCCGATGAGTAGTTGGAATGGTATGATTGAGAGTGTTTTGCGTGAGCGAAAGTTTTCAAGTAGTAGGAATAAAAGAGCATGTATGAGAGGAGTTATGAATGTGGATGAAGCGAAAGTTGCTTGTTTGGATAGGAATGTTTGGAGGCGACTGATTTCGGGATGATGAAAAGAGTTTGTGTCACACCCTTTTGGGTACATGGCGTGATTGTGTATGTATGTATGTACGTATTAATTTTTATTAATAATCAACGTTTCAACGAACTCAACGTATGTCTTTATCAGGAAGAAAGATACAAATGATATTTACCGTAAATAAACAGAACATAGAAACAAGTTACTAGGTATCAAAATAAGTAACTAGATCATAAAATTTAAAAATTTTTAATTAAAGGAAGCCAAATTTTGAAGTTATCTTTTTCTTTTGATTGGACAGACAGGTAGAACTATTTCTACTAGATTGGCAGAACATAAGAAGTCAATAGTTCTACTGAAATTAATATAAAATGTTTTTTGACGAGAGCGAAATAAAATCTATGATAGCTATCATATTTAAACTGATATACATATATTTTCAAATGTATCTAGTTGGAAGAAAACAATTTTTTTCTGATGAAAAATATTACAATAACCGTAATTTATTTATTCGATTATTAGCATATTAAATAAAATTAGTTATTACTTATATTTACTGACTTAATTTATAACTAGTGATTTTTGAGGATTTTTATTCAAAGCACTTATAAATAAAATTTATGATAAACAAAAGAAGTTATAAAATAACTTTTAACGACTTAATATAATAAAATCAATAAGATTCCAACAATCATTAATTATAATGTCCTAATAAAAATCTCTATTTAAAGAAATCTGTAAACATTATTTCTAATTAATTAAACACCATTACTTAAAACCAATTAAGCGTAACGTTAACTAGATGCGAATATAAAAACAAAACACAATCGAAAAGTGTGTGTTTTAAGAAAACAAAGGCGACACTCCGATCGTTATTGGCAGCTGTTTTAACCAGCTCATTGATTCCAAATGGTTTCAAATGGTTACAAAGAACAAAAACACATCGAGTCAGATCTCACCCAAATAGAAAGTCAATGGTTTAGTCATTTCTACATCCCTTACGCTTACACTGTTCGTATACATCGTAAACGCAAACGTAACGCAAAGAGAAAACGTAATGTAACAAACACTTGGCGAGTCGCGGTAATCAAGGGAAAAGCCATTCGACTAGATGGCAGTAGTATCGCAAGAGTTTTGAGGTTAGATTCACAATGACGGTTCTACGGTTCGATGGTTTATATTTGTTTAGGTTTTACATCTCTTTGTGACGAGAGTATCAACTTGTTTGCTTTTTCTATCTTATTTTTCTTTCATAGTTTCTTATTCGACATGTTTTGAATTCAGTTCCTTTTATTATGTCACTTCCTTTATCCGGTTTTTTTATTTGTGTACTTAAGTATATTTGTTATATACAATATACGTTACATTTTCTATCTATGTATTTCTTATATTCCATTATTTTTTTGATACAATAAAAAAATGTTAAATCTAAAATAAAATAACTTTATTTTGAAGTTTCGTTTTATTTTATATTTAAATTCGACGTTTCAATATAATAAACGTATATCATCATTAAGAAAAAATATATACAAATAATATAAATAATAAACAAACAAATTATAGAAACAAGTTACTAAGTAACAAAATATAAGTAATAAGATTTTATATTAAATCTTTGCAAGCTATAAGATGTGTATGTATTTCAAAACTAGAAAAAAATGGGTTTTGCATAGTTTGAAATATGTTTTCTACATAGAATATATTAAATAACTATACACCCTTATGGGTACATGGCGTGCTTATATATATATATATTTATTTATTTATTTATTTATTATCAGTTCCCGTAATTTCTATTCCTATAGGTGGAACATATGAGCTATATGCTCGAGAAGCTGATATGAATTCAGTGGTACAAAGTTTTAATAACAGGAAATAATATTTACTAAGTATTTAAGTGGTAGTTTAAAATTTAATAGTAGTGTGCTTAATGATAATGCATGATTGACAGTGTAAGTAAAAATTGTTCAGAAACTATATATTCAGCTTCTCGAACATGTAGGCTCCTATGTTCCACCTAGGAATTATGGGAACTGATGATGATGATGATGAATAATTATTTTAAAGGCATATGTATATATTTGTTTACAAATATATTACGTTTCAATTTATTAATTAAAAAAATGTAAATTTAACTAATTTATAATAGACAGACGTATATTTAATAAACAAAACATATAAATAAATATAAAAAGTGCGAGTTGACCTTATTAAATAATACAAAATTAATTTATTTTAGTTTTGTGTTAAACAGCATTGGCTGTAGCAAAGCGGACATGCACACTATGTATATTAAAATTAAATAATGATTTATCATTTTATATGAAAAAGCTTTTAGAGTAACGAGATTATATTTGTGTGCAATCATATATCAATGTAGAATTCATATACTATATACATGTTTATTTTCGTAGGAACAAACTAGATGAATACATTTATTTATACTCATATTTTCGTTCTGCATGTTATGTTACTACAGATTTGAACCATGATTTGTCAGAAATATTAACGTTTGTATAGACTATAGACGACCTTGCGCTAGGCGAGAGATTCTTAATTGACATAAACGTAAAAAATTACCGTTAAAAATTCACTTTACATATAGAATAAATATTTGATTGTAAAAGTGATTCATTGTTCACGAGTTTTTTCTAATAATTAATTTTAATCGTACAGACATTATACGATTTTTATATTAATTTTTTAAATAGTTATTTTATTGTAAAATATATTAATTTTTTTCTACATAATTTTATTACAATAATATTCTAATGTTGAATTTTTTTCCAAAAATTTCACAAGTTAACAACTAGTTAACCATAGACACGTGTTTTGCTCTTTAGGAGCTCGTCAGTATGATGATTTGATCAATGTCCGAAGACACTAAAACACTGATGCAAGTGTAACCATCTTGCTGGCTTAACTTTACTTGGTATTACTTACACCTGCATCAATATTTTTGAACATTAATCAAATCACCGTACTGATGAGCTCCTAAAGAGCGAAACACATGTCTATTGTTAACAAGCCGATTCAATGACTGAGTAACTTGTGAAATTTTTATGAAAAATCTCAACATTAAAATATTATTAAATTAATGTCAATGTTATTAATTTTATTACATTTAGGCTAAAGTAATTTATATGTTAAATAAATTTAAAACATGTAAAAATAATAAAATAATCTAATTTAGTTTTTTTATTACCATATTTGATAGGAGTACAAGATATTTATCAAAAATAACATTGTAGTTTATAACAATTTAATAGATACTTTATAAATGATGTAATTTAATTTATTTAATATTCGACGTTTCGATATACTGCATGTATTAAAACAAAATACATTTAAAACAAATTATTCGTTTAATGTAAAAACTAAAAAAAATATCTCGCTTATAGATGACTTTTAACTAAGGCGTTATAAGGTTTGTCGACTCCTTTTGAGATGTATTATCGCCCCCTGAAAGGATACAGAGAAACACCCTGTGTAATAATGTGCTTGTATCTTACTTTTTTACAATTATAATGTAAATGTTTTCTGTTTGATATAATAAATTTAATCTATCTTTAAAACTTACTTAACTTAATATTAAGTTGAACCTAATTCAAATTCAAGTTATAAATATGTAAATATCTATCTGATTCATTCAACATTTAAATAAAATAACAATCGCGATTGCAACTGTTTATTCAATGAAATGATTTAAATAATAAATACGTGATAATATGCATTTGATAAAAATAGCATCAATTTATTTTCCATCTTTGTCTAACAAATTACAAAAATTTGGAGAAACAACTTTGCAGAATGATTAATATGTATCAGAGTTGGTGTTGCATAAGGTCAAATGTAACTAGAATTTACAATGACACAGCAATATTATTACTACAACAGACATATTGCCAAAGTCTACTGTGATGTAAATCCATATTTTATACAATAAACAAATAAAAGTAACACGACAAACTAAACAAAGAGTTTTTCGGATACATAAAATCTGATTTTTTATATTTAAACGCACAGTTGTTAACCTTTTCAATAGAACAGGTTCATATTTGGGCGTGGTCACAGACTGCTTCTTAAGGATGTGAGATACGATATATTGATCTACAAAAATAATATATGTAATCCGCAATTACGTAAGCAATAGTAGTTTTTTTTTTATTTTCTGTTGAACATTTTTTTCTTGTTTTACTATTTTTTCAAGCAAAAACGTTGGCGAAGTTTGTGGATCATAAAAAAAAATATAAATGATATCGAAATTTACATAAAGAAACTATAAAAATTTTCGTTTTTAAAAACGTAGAGAAGATATTGGAGATATCGTTTTTATTTTAGAGGACATTTTTGACGAAAATACAATTAATTATTGACTTTATTTTAATAACTGAATTAATTTACATTCAATTTAAATTGATACATTAATTTTGAATGAGATTCAAATTGATTTGAATCAGAATTTATTATTTATGTTGCAATATTATTAATATAAATTCCAACAATTATTTTTACAACCATTAACATAGTAAAAAATCTTTCAGAACTCATTATATTAAAATAAAACGGCTTTAGGTTATAGTTCCGTATTAATATTTATTAATTATCGATGTTTCGACGTACTCAACGTACAATCTTCATCAGGAAAAAACGTTGAAACAAATTACTAGGTAACAAAATAAGCAACTAGATCATAAAATTTATAAATTTTTAATTAAAAGAAGTCAAATTTTATTTTAATTTAGTTACTACTATATTGATAAAAGAAGCAATAGAAATTTATAAAGAAAAAGATAATATTAATCAGTGTGAAGAAAATAATACATTTATTTAAAAAAATTAATACTTAAATTTATAAAGTATATGTTAAATATGCTCTTTTATGCTCCATCAAATTTTTCATTTAAAATTTGCTGCAACCAAGTATAAAAACTAAACAAAAGATAAATAAATTTCTCAAATACGACTAGCTGGAAAATTTTTCACAACATTTAAGTTTACACATATTTTCACTTACATCAAAAATTCTAATAGTTTTATACATACTGTAGCGTCTTTTATTTTCTGTAGACATTCTTTTTCAAACCATATTTTCGTTTTTATTATTATTATTTTTTAATATCTTTTTTTTTTATACACAATCTAAACACAGCGTATTTTAAATATATAAGAGAGATGCTTTTTAATTCTCCTACAATATAATCACAACAAAATTCAATTACTCTGAAGACGAGAGTTTGTTGTCGAAAATAGAAAAAAAATATAAATTTTTAACCAAGTTTTGTATAATGTTTAAAGTTTTAAAATATGCTATATTATATATCATAGTTTCTCTAACCATTCGTGTTATGGATCTAAAGTTTTCAACTACTACAGTTTGTACTTAAGTCTGTAATTTAAAAATCGCATTTTACTGTAAAAATATAGAATAATCCATTTTTCTCGCACAGAAAAAATCTTTATATGATTCTTATTAACATTACAGCTATTTTATCTATAGAAAAATAAAACACTTTTAGCTTTCTAATCATATTAGATGAAACATGTAACTGAAGAGTAAAAAATTAAGACTAGGTTGCATAAAGCATTGTTAACTTAATCAGTAAATTAACTAGACAATTATAATGTCAATTGGTAAGTTAACTTTTAACAATGCTTTGTGCAACCGGGTCTAAGTTTGCTATTTTATTCTATAATATAGGAAATTGTTCTACATTTATTATATTTTTTATTAAATATCAATTACTAAAAGTAACAATTAATACACTAAAAACTGTCAACATAAACTTAATACATCCTGTTAATAAAGAAATATTTATTGAACAATTTTTAAATTTCAAGGCATTCTACATTAAATATTAAATCAAATATTAGAATATTTTATTACTATAAACAAAACATGAAACGTAAAATCCCAATTAATAGACAAAAAAAATGTTCTAGAACATTTTATATTTCATCTATTTTTATATTTACAATTCCACGTATAATTTCAATAACAAAAACTCGCTTATAATATTAATAATAACACTTCGATAACGGCTCCTGCTATTTGTTATTCACGTGGAAGTATTTCATTTTTATAATGTATCCGTTAAGTCAAGGCCGTTTGTAGAATTGGGCGTTTTGCTGTTCCGTTTATTTTAATTGCTCTCACTGTTGGCGTTCTTATAAATCTTGTCTATTGTAGTCGTCAATATTGAAAAAAAGTTGTGGTAGGCAATTTAATTTATTGTGTATTGATGTGGCCATAAATAAACGATGAAGTATTAAAATACATTCTTTGATTTATTTTTATTACATAATATATGCATACACAATCACGCCATGTACCCAAAGGATGTGACACAAACTATTTCCACTATGCCGAATTTAGTTTTCACAAACATTCCTATCTAGACGTTTGTTTAATTCGTATTTATGATACCTCTCATACATGCTCTTCTATTCCTACTACTTGGAAACATTCGTTCATACAAAACATTTTTGTTTTTACCACTCCATCTATTTATCAGACGTCCACGCAAACAAATACGTTTAGTATTACTCACATATATTCTTTTAACCAAAAGTTCATCAGACATTCGCTCAAAATAACCGATACATCTTAACTGATTAACAGCAACTTTTGCAATAACATTTTTTTCGTATTTCACACTTATCATATACCATTTCGTACTCGATTACGTACGCCACATAAAAATCTCATTTCTAGAGCAGTCATTTTTCTTTTATGCTTTTACAGTCCAATCCATAATTCATTGCCATACATCAACGTAGGCACCAAAACAGCAATGTTTACACTCAACCGAGCTTTTCTGGAAACATTTAAATTTTTAGAAAAAGTACCCAAAGTACCTAAAACCTTGCAATCAGCATTAACTCTCGTTTCAATCTCACGATCAAAGCGTTCTTAGAAAATAAACTACCCAATTATACAAATTCATCTACCTGCTCTAAACGTGTATAATCAACATATACATTACATTCAGTCATCAAATCACCCTTTTTAATGAATAATACTTTACACTTATCAACATTCAACACAAGATAAATTTATAAAATTCTAAAATCCGCCTCTGTTTTGACCAAACTGTTAACAGTAACATTTCCGTATATTTACCCGTACTGGGGTAGGAGGGGGGGGGGGGGTGTGATCCGTATAATTTTCGCCATTTCCTTGTGATGGGAAGCGCACAGTCATGTTTGAAGCACCACTGGACCATATTATGAGCGCATCTCACATGTTATTCTCGGCGGACTCAATGTGTGGTGGTACACCGACTGTCTTTCTACACATGCTCCACTGCAAAACTGTTGCATTTTAGCCTCTGGGATGTATGCTTGCAATTGTTTTATTGTTATTTTGTAACGTATGTATATTTTCAAAGAGATATTGTTTCTAACTTTACTCGCTGAATATTTGTTTAGTGTAAGATGAATTGCGAATTGTACGAGTATGTCTCTGTTTTTAAATGAATTGTAAACATATGGGAATGTTTGGTAAATAATTCAAGTTAGTGATTTATAAAATAAGAATGAAATTTTTCAGGGCTTAGATAGGTTTTTTTTTTAATGTTTTATGAGGGAATTCTGAATAGAATATTTTGTTTTATTTGTCTATCGAATGAAACTTTTCTCTACTAGAAAAAGAAAATTATTCTGTAACCATATATTTATATTCAGATTTCCACTATAAGTTTTGTAATAAATTATTAATGCTATATTATGCTAAAGTTGTAATTAGTGTAACTATTTTGAATATAATTTTATTATCAAACTCTCCATTAGATTAATGAAACACAGAACATATTTTTTTTTTTTTTTTTGTTTAAAATCGTTTTAGTTTTGTAGTACAAGCCTGTGCTACATATATTTCGTGAATGTAGCATTGAATTTTGGCAAGCGTCGCGCATAATTGTTAGTCGAACTATTTCAAACAAAATAATATAATGTTTTAGTTTGTGTGTCGTTTGTTCCGTCCAATAAAAACACGAAAAACTGGGCGTTGCGAGAGCAAAAGTTTTCGGCGACATAAATATTGCAATTTTGATCTGATTATGGCCCCCCGAATATTCCGTCGTGGAAAATGAAAATTGATGGTTACGGAACTGCTCAAATAAGAAAATAAAATTGCTAAAGTTTGCCGTGTACGGCTAGCGCTATGAGGACATTGAAATATCCCGAAGACACGACGAGTTTGGCTCAAACTTCGCGTATTAGAGCCTTTCTCTGATTGTTTTATCTGTAAGCGCAAATCTTTTTCACTACAATGCGTAATTTTGACGCTGCTTTTTTTCGCTCATTCTCTTCCTCTCTCTGTCTTAACAAAACAGTTTGTTACACAGGTTTTACATTTGACTGAAAGCGACAAGTTTGATAAACTTTTTCACAGCCAGTTACTGCATTTTTCAAAAACAATTTATTCTCATTTTTATTTCACAGTAATTTTGTTACTAATAGTAATTTTTTGTATTATTCTATAAACTCTATAGTACTATAGCATGTTTTTTTTTTATAAGTAAAAAGTTTAATGTGTTTTCAAAAAATATATAGGGTAACAGTAAAAATCTTTCAGAACTCATTATATAAAAAATTTATTAATAATCGACGTTGCGACCAACTCAAACTACGTCTTTATCAGGAAAAAAAATACAAATGGCATTTACAGTAAATAAACAGAACATAGAAACAATTTACTACGAGTAGGTAACAAAATAAGTAATCATAAAATTTATAAATTTTTAATTGAGTTCACCGAAACATTGATTATTAATAAATATTAACACAGAACTATAATCTAAAGCCGTTCTATTTTATATATAGGGGTGTCAGGTTACAAAACGTAAACAAAAACTATTTCCATTCTTTTTTAATGTATATAACAAAACAATCCATGTAATTACATACCGGGTGTCTACTTTTTTTTTGTTACATAGGGAATACAATGCTAAAATTTTCATTTGGTGATAAATTTTCCCCTAATTATTATAGAACAAAAGTACAAATACAAAAGTTGTTTAGAATTCAAAAATGCATCAAATGATGCCAAATTTATCAATATAGGATGTTCCGATCAAGAATTAGAAGCAAATTAAAATTTCCATTTTTGCGCTCTTTACATCAAAGTGCCATGGAAATTAAACAAATAATTTCATTTCTTCTGGAGTTTGAGTTTGACAGATCGTATTTATTTTATTGTTACGTTCTGTATTATTATTATTATTATTATTATTATTATTATTATTATTATTATTGAAAATAATGAATAAACTTAATGTAAATGAAAAGCTATTAAGTATAAAAAGTATTAAGTATTTATTATTTATTACAATGAAAGGGTATTTTACTCGGCTGTACACTACGTACTAGCTGTGGTTTTAAATTGTGAATGTCTCCATTATAATTTTAAGTAATTGTTTAATTTATTTATTAACTTCAAGTTATAAAAACAATACATTTGAATTAGATGACTGGCATTATGCCTAATATATTTATTATAATAATTTAAACTTATCCCTGAGGATGCTGTAAGTTGTGCAGTGAAACGTCGGATAAGAGTTTAATAAATAGTAAATAGCTGAACTCCGTAAAACTTTCTTTATTTATTACAATATTCAATATACCTATAAAACAGAAAAATTCATGAATACAAGATATAGGAGAACAAAAACGAAACTAACAATTTAAATTAAATGTTCAAATAAATCGCCATTAACTGCCAAACAATAACCTAATCTGTTATAAAATTCGTGACGTACAGAGCTTAATTGTGTTTGTGTTATATTATTGCACTCTTCAACAATGGCATTTTTCAAATCAACAAGATTTTTGATATGTCGTTTATAAATTTTCTCCTTCAAATATGGCCATAAAAAGAAATCGCACGGTGCTAAATCGGGCGATCTAGCTGGCCAATTAATTGGACCACCTCTACCAATCCATGAATTTGGAAAACATTGATCCAAATATAATTTAATGTTGCAGCTGTAATGTGCCGGACATCCGTCTTGTTGATACCAGACAACATTATCTTGAGTTGCACACTCTTCTAACTGCGGACCAATATGATTTTGCAACATATCAAAATATTTTTCGTTGTTTAAATTATTTTCAATAAAAAATGGCCCAATTATACACCTGCCAAAAATTCCAGCCCATACATTAACTTTTTCTGGATATTGGGTACGTGTTGCTACCATTAAATGAGGATTTGTTTGGCTCCATATTCTAAAGTTTTGTGTATTAGGTTCGCCGTGTAAAGTAAACGTAGACTCGTCAGTAAAACAAATAGATTTCAAGAAGTTTCTGTCTAAATTGGATTTTTCCATAATAATGTTACTAAATTCGCTTCTAGCCATTTTATCCGCTTCAAATATCTCTTGGTGCGTGGAATATTTATAAGAATGATATTTTTCATTTTTTAGTACCTTATGTATTGTTGAAGGATGCAAATTTAATTCAGCACCAAGTTGACGCACACTAACATTTGGGTTTTCCGTTACACACAAAAGTATATTCAATGTATTTTCTTTAATTGCATTTTGATTTAAATTCTCCTCCTGATCTTCTGCGTTGATTTTTCTACAATTTTTACAACGTTTTAACACACTTCCAGTTTCTTCGAATTGTTTAATTATCCTACGAATAGTCATAGCGGAAGGTATGGGACGGTTTTCAAAGAAAGCGCTGAATAAATCTCTTACTCGTCGTATCGAATTTCCAGTAAAATACCATTTTACGCACTGAACTTTTTCATTTACCTTAAGTTTATTCATTATTTTCAATAATAATGATAATAATACAGAACGTAACAATAAAATAAATACGATCTGTCAAACTCAAACTCCAGAAGAAATGAAATTATTTGTTTAATTTCCATGGCACTTTGATGTAAAGAGCGCAAAAATGGAAATTTTAATTTGCTTCTAATTCTTGATCGGAACATCCTATATTGATAAATTTGGCATCATTTGATGCATTTTTGAATTCTAAACAACTTTTGTATTTGTACTTTTGTTCTATAATAATTAGGGGAAAATTTATCACCAAATGAAAATTTTAGCATTGTATTCCCTATGTAACAAAAAAAAAGTAGACACCCGGTATATTATATATTTATAGTTGATTTGATGTTCTAACTAATACCGATTTTAAGGCAATACAATTTTCATGACAGGACTGAACAAATGAACTAAAACACTCAAAAATTAAGCTTGTAGTATCATTCAATAAGTTTATATGAATTTGTGTTAGACACACATATTATAACTATTGACTTATTGAACATATCACTTTAAAATAATAATACAAATATTTATTTCGAATATTCTATTTATGTTGTATATCCATAAATTTTATTTTTCAATATACAATATTAGTTTGAAAATACGTTATTTATTCCAATACAGATACAGAATAACATATATAAATTACAACTGTTTTTCTACAAATAACCCAACAAGAAGAAAATAGTATTTGAGTCGAATAAAATTCTGGATTTGTGAATAATCCAACGAAACCCTCGTGTAACAATATTAACTCCGGGAATGGTAAAGTTTTTAATTTATTTTCGAAAAGGAATGACATAAAGGGCGTTACTACCTAATGGACATGGGCGTAGACCGCATGCGGACAATATGGGGGTCTATCCGACAGTTTTTATTATAAATTGATTTGTGGCCAGATATATGAAATGTCAAGATCGTTTTACGCTAAATACGTAGAAAAAAATGTACTACGAAAAAACTTGTTTCGTGTGCGGTATGTGAAAAAAGTTTTAACATGATTTTGTTTTAATTTTTTATGGAAATAAATATATAGCACGTTAAAAGGATAAATGATTATTTAAATATTAATGATTATGAATTAATCACAATGCTAAAAAAGATAGATTTGTTTTTACTATGTGGAAAAGTTATGCATTATTATGACAGAGTTTTTCCGAAATTTGTATTAAGTATCTAATATTAAAAACTACGACTGATTTTTTTTATAATTCTCTAAAAATATTGTTATTTTAATTATGTCACTTATTTTTGTACTTTCTACAAATAAATACATTAAATATAGTAAAAAATCTTTGAAAACTTATTTTGTTAATATAAAAAGTTTTAAGTTGAAGTTCTGTTTTATTTTATTTAAAATATTTCGATATTCTTCATGTATATTATCATCAGAAAAAAAAAATATATGCAAAACATAGAAACAAGTTTCTATAAATTATTATAAATTGATTGATGTTATCTTTTTCTTTATAAATTTCTATTGCTTTTATTATCAATCTACTATTAATGTTGTTATGTCTTGCAATTATTTTTAGTATCTTTACGTTACGAACATTTTTTGACGAATTTTTATGTGATAACAGATTTATCTAGATGATTCAAACATATTGATCTCTTATGTTAAATAATAGGGAATATTTTGCGAAAGACAATATTTGCTTTATGAATATAAATGAAGTGTAATAAATGTTGGACGTAGAATATTGGTGCAATGTTACAATTTTTGTAATTATTTTTATTTGACAAATTTTAATTACGATTGTTTTCAGTAAAAACTAACCAAATAATTTCAGAATATTATTTAGCAAAATTGTGCAAATAATTAGCATGTATGAGAGGTATCATGAATATGAATGAAGCTAAAGTTACTTGTTTGGATAAGAATGTTTATAGGAAACTAATTGCTTAATATATGGCGTGATTGTATATGTATATATGTATTCATTCATAGGACGTGCATTTAATATGTCCATAAAATATGTTTATTTTCGCATACAGTTTTTATTTCCCAATATTTTTTAAACCAGGTTTTTGTTTTTCGTTTAACTTGAAATATAAAAATTTTAAGAGAACAAATAAATATTTATCCAAAACACAGTATTTCATTTGAATTGAGAATATATTTAAACTAGAAATAACATTTATCTAAATAACAGTTGTGTGTCTGTGCTTTTGTTTCCAAAAATGTAACCAAAACATTTTCTCCAATTTAAGTGAACTAAATATATATAAAAAAAAAACGAAATAAAGAAGCGCAAAATGTGTGTTTTATGTGAGTTACATGTAACGCCCTAATCCATTCGGTTGACCCGTTTTGCAGGAAAAATAAAAGTCGACAAGTCCTGCACAATTGGTGTACCCAAGCAATTCACTGCTCAGTAACCGCAAGTCCTGACATTTGGCGTGGCCATCTAATGGCTTTTTCAACTTCTTCCACGGGTGCTAATGACTGTGAGAAGTCCGCCAGATGCCAAATGAATCTTTTGCCTGCGCCTCCAACGCAACTCCTCCTGCACAATTGAATGTTTGAACTCTTCATATCTCAAACGAGATAACAGCGAGAGGGGTGTCTTTGCCTTAATGATTTTTGCCGACCGGAATACAAAATGATTTTTAATTAAATTTGCATGTTGTTATTTATGCTTCCAATACTAATTTTCAGGCACGTTTTCCCAGAGATAAAATTGCATTGTTAGCTAAAGTTAATTGAAGAATCGAATATAAATATTTAAAAAAAAATAATAAAGTATTGATTTAATCTAAAAATTACATTACATTTATAGTATATTATTAGTAATATTAATTGATAATTAAATACATAAATCAATTTCTAGTTGTTTCTACTTGTTTCTATGTTCTGTTGAAACGTCAATTTTTAAATAAAATATATACAGTATTTAATCCTAAAGCTTTTTTATTTTAATATAATATTTTTTACTATGTTAGGGAATAACTATGTTAAATAACTATATTAAATCAAGAAATAAAAAATTCTACAAATGTCATTACATTTAACATGAATTAAAGTCATTCATACGTAACAAGAGACAGAATACAGCAGTGTAATACGATTATGTCGCATATATTACATTATAATTTTAATATTATATGATAATAAAATAAAACGGCTTTAGGTTGTAGTTCTGTATTAATATATATATATATATATATATATATATATATATATATATATATATATATTAATAACTGACTTAATTACTTACTTTGTTACCTAATAACTTGGTTCTATGTTTTGTTTATTTACTCTAAATATCATTTGTATAATTTTTCTGATGAAGTGGTTTTTTTGTATTGTATTTGTATTTTATTTGTTATTATTTTAAATTTTAATCAACATTTTATGTTTATAAATGCAATAAATGATAATAGAATCTACTTTTAATCAAAAAACTAGTAGGAATTTTTTACCACAACCAGTAAAACAATATTGAAAACGGTAGCGACAAACAGATCTTAACCAGTAAACATTCTTGTGGTTTGTGAGTAGCTGCCACAATTTTATTAATAGTTAAAATTCAGTGCATGCTTGCACCATATGCTATCCAAAGGAGGCAATCAAGTCAATTATGTTGCACGTTATCCTGTTATATTGCTTGGCCGGAATTCGGTTTGGGGGGTTTTATCGCGAGCGCGCGTCCCGTACCGTTTTTGAACTTTTATCTAAAATAAAATGGCCGTTTTTTTTTTTATTCTGCTTCTCTCCTTCGTCTATCGTTAAGTGGTCACAGAAAATATCCAGACAATGGCAATGGCGACGCAAAACACGTAAATTGTTCAGCACACGTACGTGCAGTGAACGTAGAATTTTTCCAAACGATGTAAAATGGCCACTTTACTGATAATAAAAAAAATCATTTGACAATACCATTTTGACACACACAGGGTGAGACGACAATTACTTACACAAAATTTGAGTGTTTTTATTTTTAGCTGTTATTTATTATTATACACAAATGAGGTGTTCAGAGCTATAGTGGACCAAAATACTTTTTTTTTAATTTGAGATATTTAGAAGTAAAGTTTAATAAACCTATTTAATTACTGTAAGTACATTAGGTTAACTATTGTCATCTATAAGTTGAAAATTAAAGTTGAAACTTTGTTGTTTGTATAAATAGAATGTAATTTTCGAACTCTATGAACAATATCTCAATTTTTTTATTTTTGGATATGGTTCACTATATTAAAATAAAACTACTTTATTTTAAAGTTATGTATTAATATTTATTTATAATTGACGTTTCGACAAATTCACCATCCGTCTTTATCAGGAAAAATGATGAAGACGGACGTTAAATTCGTCGAAACGTCGATTATAAACAAATATTAATACAGAACTTTAACGTAAAGCAGTTTTATTTTAATATAATGAGTTCTGAAAGATTTTGTACTGTGTTATGGTTCACCATAGTTCTAGATACCCCATATCTAATGAATGTTTGATTAAAAATATACATATATGTGTGCGATATAATACATCTGCGTGGACGTCCGATGAGTATATGATGATGTATTTTTTCAGTCATCTGTAAGGTGAAGCTCAAATAACAAAGGACGTAGTCAAATTTTTACAGAATTTGCATTATTAATTCTGTCATTTATGTGAATAAGACAGACATTTTTTGCATTATATTTGACTTATAAATAAATAATTAAATTTAAATCTCTTATGACACTAATCTCTATTTTGTTGATGAAAAAATTCAATTATTTTTAAGACATATAAAACATTTCATCTGCGAAACTTTCTCTGTTATTTTGCAAATCTCATATTTTTTAATTAGTGTAAAACCCGAAACATAATTAAATCAAAAACTTTTAACGCCCGTCTCTACTTAGTCACTCTTACGCAAAATGTCAACCTTTATATAAAACCAGTGGTACTCAAACAATTTTATGAATTTTTCTCTTGACATATGTCCAGCTATCCATGTGCTCGTCCTTGGAATTAAGATTAATAAAATTTTAGTTCACAGAGTAATAATAATTCACCTACCTTTTGTGAGTTAGGTCAGGCCTGACTGGGTTTTTGTAGGTTTCAATAATATATATTGTACGTGGGTTGCCCTAACACACAAAACATTAGTAGTATAGATGGAGATTTATTTCGTACTAATTTTATTGTTTCATTCTATGCGAGTGATTATTGTTTATCTCGGTTTGATATATGCATTATATTTCGTAATACATGTGAAAAGTGAGGTAGAGAAATGAAGCTATTAGAATTATGTGTATGAATTTCGGTGTGTAATAGAATTAAATGATTTATCGAAATTATCGCCTGATTTGTGTGCTTTATTAGAGTTGATTTAGATGCGGTTTTAGAATATTATTCGAACTATTGAATTCTAGAAATAGAAATACAATTTACATAATTTATTCTGTTGATTAGTTACTAGTACAGTAGTAGGTTGGTTAAAAAAATATTTTTATATTTTAATTACACTGAAAAAAATCCATTACCTAAATGGTGTTTATAAAAATTACGTAAATCATTTGTAAACAGTAATAATTAAACAGTAACTAATTAAACATTAGTACAATTTAAATAAAGAAAAATGTATTGACTCTGCCATTTTTCTTTATTTAAATTGTACTAATGTTTAATTAATTATTCTTCGTAATAAACTTAATGACGATTAATGCACAAATATTACTGTTTAAAATATATTCTATCGTCGAATTAAAATTTATAGTAAATCATTTATGTAAATTATTTTTTCCTAGAAAATTTTGTTTTACACAAACTTTCTATGTAATGTTTATGTAATATTACATAGATTTAAAACAAAATGACTTTAGGTTGTAGTTCTTTCTTAATATTTATTAATAATCGACGTTTCGACGTACTCAACGTACATCTTCATCAGGAAAAATGATACAAATGATATTTACCGTAAATAAACAGAACATAGAAACAAGTTACTAGCTAACAGAATAAGTAACTAGATCATAAAATTTATAAAGGAAAGATAACATCAATCAGTGTGAAAATTAAAATTTTATAATTTTTATGATCCAATTATTTATTTTATTACCTAGTAACTTGTTTCTGTTTATGTACTGTAAAAATTATTTTTCTCGACAAATATATACGTTGAGTACGTCGAAATGTCGATTATTAATAAATATTAATGCAGAACTACAATCTAAAGTCGTTTTATTTTAATATAATGAGTTCTGAAAGATTTTTGACTATGTTGATCTATGTAATTTTTACAAAGACTATTTATGTAATATTACATAAATTTTTTCATTGTATTTATTTATTTAATTACACCAAACAGGCAACAGCCCAATTAAATGGCGCAAATAATACAAACATAAACATTAATTTACTTAAAAACATTAAGTGTGTAAAATGTGTAAATCTTTAACAAAAATACACAGAGAACATGAAAAAATATCTATAGTTAATTCTAACTTATTAAATGAGTGACACATATGATAAACAGGAGATTTCATTAGAAGATTAGAATGAGCAAAAGGTAGATAAAAAGTATTTGTACGTCTTGTAGAGGAAGGAAGAAAAAATTGAAGTATTAATATTTGCTAGTTAAAGTATCCGAATTTGCTATAAGATTAATTTTACGTACAAAATCACGTCGTGTACTTATAATGTTGTGGTACAAATTCTTTCTATTCAAGCAGAAATTGGTTTTCGACAATCATTTCTATCCAGACATCCGGTTTTTATTAATAATAACCGATTCATCACTTTAATCATATATATTCATTGTTTAGCTACATTTTTTAATTATGCTAATTTATTAAATAAAAGCCGTAACATTAACTTTGTGATCAAGTACGTTGTATATATATTTATTTAATGTTTTAATGATTTTGTAATTAACAAATTTAATCAAGTTTAGTTAATAAATAATTATTAATTAGTACAGAAAAGCAATATTATCGCTAATGAATTAAAATACACAGATGTAAATTTAAATAATGCATATGTAACCAATATATTATTTGAAATATAATTAATATCTAATTTATTTTAATGAAAAATTAAAAATATTTTTAATTTGGTGTGTATAGGAAAGACAACACTGTTCTTCTAATTTTTTGAAATCTTTCTGGTAATAGAAAACAGCTTTAGATTGTAGTTCTATTTTTACATACTCAACGTATGTACATCTTTATCAGGAAAAATGATATAAATAACATTTACAGTAAATAAATAGAACAAAGTACGTCAAATGTCAATTATTAATAAATATTAATACAGAATTACAACCTTAAGCCATTTCATTTTAATATAATTAGATTTGAAAGATTTTTGACTATGTTAATCATATATTATAAAAAGTATTTTTTAAATTATTGAAACAATACTTTTTTGTTAAATAAAAATATTTAACTAAAAATATTTACAAATAATGTAATTTTTTAAAGAATTTTAGACGAAAATAAAAAGGCAACCAAACTATGTTAGTAATGCAGAGAGCTTTAATTACAAAATACTGAAAGTTTATACCATCTAAACGTGCAATAATTCCAGGTAGTGCTACATTTTCAGCGAGTTAATTTCATGCAATTTCAGGCCGGATTACAGTCGTCATTCATTACAGCATAATTCTTACCGTGCGTGCGTGCTTAACCAGCGTGTACGAAATTCTAAGTCCACAGGGAAACATCTAGAAATTTTTAACAAACTTTGCTCTCTCTGTGTTATAAATAAACAGCTTTGTTAATTGTATGTAATGTAAGAAATTTTCAAGATTTTTTTATGGATATTTGTTCCTAAATTTCGTAAATTTTTAATGATTCTCTGTTTATATGTTTTCAAGAAAAAGGTAAATATCTTTATAAATGGTAAGATTTTTTATTTTGTTTTATAGTATTTTAACATTTTATTATTCAAACAAAAAAGTTTTAGAATAAAAAGGCTTTAGGATTAAGTTCTGTATAATTTTTTTTTTGACATACTCTACGTATGTCATCATCAGGAAAAATTATATTAATTCATACATACATAATCACGCCATATACCTTAAATAGTGTGGCACAAACTCTTACCACTATTCCGAATTCAGTTTTCTCCAAACATTCCTATCCAGACAATCAACTTTCCATATTCCTACTATTTGGAAACTTTCGCTCTCGTAAAACACTCTCAATCATATCACTCCAACTACTCATCAGATATAATGACATTTATATAATAAATAAAAAGGAAATATTTCAATATTTATAACTTTGAAATATTTAAAAATTTAATAATATATTTTTGGTTACAATGTTGCATATTAGTTAATCTAGCATTTATTTTTGTTTTTTTTTATAAGTACCTACTAAAATATTTCGCTCACCTTGATATTTCAAAAAAATGACAAAATTCTAATAAAATTTTTAGCAAACTATATTTTCATCAAATTTATGTATTTAGGCGAACTACTATAAATAAAATAATATATAAAATTATATAAGAATCTTATGTGTACAATTTTTTTTAACTAGGTCCGGGCATAAAACCACAAAACTTAATTTTTATTTGATTTTGACAGCGATATGGCGCGATATGGCCAAATAGAAATTTATTGATACTGTTTATATATGCAAATGATTATATCGGCCCAAATTAAAAATTTGATGCTATAAATTTAATATATAATATTAGCTGTTAGATAAAAACGAACTTGTTCTTCTAATTTATTCTTAAGGTCAAGGTGACACTTAAACACTGATCTTGTGCGTTAGTATTAATGTAATTAACAAATAGCTACTTTAATTATTAATGGTCTTGTTTCAAAACGTAAATTAATTTTGAATTTAGTAGATTTGCTCTCTTTAAATGTGCTTCTGTTTAATTATATTTGTTAGCTTCGCAAATAAAGTGTCTTCTGATACGCTGTTTTTACTACAAAAAAAAGAAAATAAACAAATTTTGTATTTTTAATTAATTTTTTTTTCAAATTAATTAACATTTTAATTTAAATTTTGCCTCTAATTGTAAAATTTATGCAGTATAATAACACTGTTTTATATGTTTAGTGTTACATGTTTAATATTCAATTTTTATTTGAAAAATTAACTGAAAAAAAAAAACTGTCATCTGATGGAATTTAAACTCGCACCTTTTTTTATTTCTGATCGGATGCTTTATCAAGAAAGATCCAAAGTAACTCGACCAATTAACAAAATTAATTTTAGTAAAATAGGAAATATTTAAAATAAAAAGGCTTTAGGATTTAGTTCTGTATTAATTTTAATTAAAAAATTATTTTTTGACGTACTCTACGTACATCATCATCAGGAAAAATGATAAAAATGACATATACAATTAATAAACAGAACATAGGAACAAGTTACTAGGTAACAAAATAAGTAACTAGATCATAAAATTTATAAATTATTAATTAAAAAAAAGTCAAATTTTATTTAAAACTGTGCCTTCACACTTATTAATGTTATCTTTTTTTTATAAATTTCTATTGCTTTTTTTTATCAATCTGCTATTAAAGTCTTTTTATTTTAATTTAATTAGTTGTCATTTGTGTATATTTTTTCCTGATGAAGATCTATGTTTAGTATATTAAAACGTCTAATTTTAATACAAAATTAAAGAGTACTTCAACCTAAAGCTTTTTTATTTTAATATGAGTTCTAATAGATTATTTACTATGTTAATTTTATTAAATATTTAGTATTTTCAATATTTATGATACTCATTTTGTTTTACAATTATGAAATTTGGAAACTTTTATTTTTACATAAAATATGAAATCAACTTAATATTTTAAAACACAAATAGTAATTTAAAAATTTTTGTTTCATTTTTATTATATTTGTAAAAATACATATTTATTTTTCTGCGAATATTTTTTAAAAGAAAATCATATTATTTGTCTGTTTATTTAAAAACTTTTAAAAGTTTAAATAAATATTGTAAATTCAGAAAAATATATTTACATACTACAAGAAACAAGAAATAAATGCTTGTTTTATTTATAAAAAATGTTTAACAAGAATACATAAATAAATAAATTGTACAAACACTTACATTCTAAATAATTAAATTTTTGATTGTTTTGTTGTCTTCTGCTACAAACCTACAAATAAAAGCTATTTTAATACTAAAATACGCTACACTATAGTATTTTATTTATCTTTTTAAAATTTTACGTCACAGAATTTGAAACATTAATCTTATTTGCACGCTGAAGTAAAAACTCGGGCTTATAGTGTGAGATTTAGTTCAAAAAAATGGTTTTGCGCTTTTTTTTATAATCTCGCATTGAATTCATAAATCGGTGGAGCTTCGATCTTCTACTGGGCTTTTATAGTGTAACAAAAGAATTGTAGATGTCAGCATTTGATCGTCATATATCAGTAGCGACACCCCCCTCATCGACGTCATATGCACAAAAAGAAAGTTGACGTTGAGAAAAAAAGTTGAATTCCTGGACGGAGGGATGAATTTAAGAAACCGTTTTTGATTTCTTAGCAAACAATAGGGGAGAGAGAGAGAGAGAGAAAGATTGTTTAAATTGGTTGGTAGAAAAGAAACTTGTTAATTTCGTTCAAACTTCTTTTTATTTTTTTCATTCGTATTACCTTGAATTGCTATTTTTGAAACGGAATAAAGTTCTTATTTTAAACTTTCTTTTGCAAGAGAAAATTGTATTTACTCTTTTTTTTTGTTGTTGTTTGTATTATACAATTTGATTTTCTTTTTCATATTGTTTTAAAAGTGGAGGGTGTATTATTTAATTGAAACTCATTCTGATACTTTTATTAAAAAACTTAAGCACTTGAAAATTTAATATTTTGTATGCTTTTAAAACCATTTAATGATGTATTTATTGTAAATAAACTGATTTTTATTACATTTTAAAGTTTTAATAAAACAGAAAATTATATAAACATAAATTTTTGTTTAATTATAGAAGAATTATTAAATTTTTAAAAAAATTTCAATAAATTATAAATAAAATATGAACTATACATTCAAAATTAAATTAATGTTTTTGTTAACTAGGCAACAAAATTGACAATTTAAGGCCCAGTATTTTCAAATGTTGGAGTAAATTTATCCTTAGAATAACTTTAAAATTAGCCAATGAAATTTTGTCATTTATTCTGAGTTCGGCGAAAAATATTAACACAGAACTATAACCTAAAGCCGTTTTACTTAGTAACTTGTTTCTTTATTTCGTTTGTTTATTATTAATATTATTTGTACATTTTTTCCTGATGATGTACATTTAGTATATCGAAACGTCGAATTTTAATTATAAATTATAGAGAACTTAAACTTTAAGCTTTTTTATTTTATTGCTATAACAAATTTTTAAAACGTTATGTAAGTATTTTAATTATACAAGCTCTGTGGCTAATGCGAGTGAAAAAATTTGCAAACTCCAATTAAGATACAACATATACCGGTCGGTGAGCACAGTCGATTCCTTTATTTTTAGGATCAGGAAGCGCGACGTAAAAGACTTTTTGCAATTACCTTAAAAGCACAGTTTGCTGATTTTTTCCTCAGTTGTTTTTTTTTTCTCTCCTGTATTCGATGTTACTAAAAATAGATCGGCACGGTAAACAAGTGTAGCGACGTGTTAGACAGTTTGCTAAAGGATTAAGTTAAAAAAGGATTAGCAATAAATTTATGCAGTACTTGCTGTTCATTGGGTATTAGGTCTTAATACCAGTTTAGCTCTACGATGTGGCCGGTGTTCTCTTTGCCTGGCCCTGTGTTGTACCTCGCACACGGAATTACCGACACCGTATGTCTGCTGCGTTTTTCATTTTTCTCCTGTTTTATTTTACTTATTTATCTTACTCGCTTACATAGTGTTAGTTGTTATGTACTTTTAATATATTGTTTCATTTTTATTGCATATTATTTTCATCTCACAAAATAATTTCATATTCTTAGTTTTAAAATATTATTATACTCGTAAAATTGTCAAATACATCTGTTTTTATTCGGAATTATCTCAATTATTTGTACTATAAGAAAGAACGTATATTTTAGTAAAAAATCTTTCAGAACTCATATTAAAATAAAAAAGTTTTAGGTTGAAATTCTGTTTAATACTTAATTAAAATGTGACGTTTTATTGTACTAAACGTATATCATTACCAGGAAAAAATATATGTAAATGACATAAATCCGTGATTCTCAATTTTACAATTTTATTTCTGCCTTGCGGGCAGAATACCTAAAGACGTTAACCACACTAAAAGCAATGCACCCTCAAAATAAAGGTAGATGTAAGTTTGTAAACCTGTTTTTTTTCTCGCGAACAAAAATATAATAAATTTAAGTCAAACGTCTTGACAGACCACAAACGTGCACACAAATAAATCTCAGAAGTGCAGGAAGGTCTGCAGACGGTTGCGGCGAGCGAGGACCCAAAAGCGTTATGTTGGCCTATCCGTCTTTCCGAATCGAGGAGCGAGGTAGTGTTTGTTCAGCGGTTGAATAAGTGCGAAGCGAAAAGAAGAGCCGGTGAGGAAAAAATAAAGATGCGTTTACACAAAGCTGTCCTGCAACGCAGGAATGGTTAGCATCGCCGCCCTAGCGGACAAATGCGGTACTTGGGATAATTATAGCTTGCACTAAACACATAGGCGGACTGGAAATAAATCACTTTACAAACAAGACACAGGAATAGTTAATTAAAATGTGATAATACGCATACAATGAAATTATATAAAAAAAGTTATTTAATAAACATTGATACAGTTACAATAATATTCATAATTAGTATTACACATTTTATCATTATAATGAATTACATTCTATTTATATATACAATATAATATAATTATAACAATATATTAAAAATCTATAAAGAATACTCAGTATATAGACAACCAGTTTATTTCATGAGTACTGCGGTTTTACATAAAATATTATTGTAGAATTTTATGCATAATACAAATATTTTGTAAAAAGAAACATTTTTTTTAGCAGATTATATAAATATATTAAATCATATAATCGATACATTACCAGTTTGCATATAAATTGTACTTAGATAAGCCAAGTTATATATCACAATATTTGGAACTTAATCAAGTAGGCGGACCTAGAATCATAGCCAACTTCAACTATAAATACTTAGTAGTATTGCTGTGTACAAAGATATTTAAAAAAAATGTGAAAATTGTATTATATTTTCAATTTTTTACAGTTTTGTTTTTTAAATAATTTATATAGAAATAAATTAAAATTTTAGTGAATTTACTGATTGTCTACTTTAAAATTTACATAAATATAAAAATGTATTCTTTACACGATGTATATTCAGTTCAGATAAAAAAAGATGTACGTTCATGGCGAGTAAATAAAAGAAAACGTTGAATGTTTATGAAGTGAAAACTCATGAGAATATTAAAACAAATTTGTTCCAAAACCGAGATACGCTGTTATTAAAATTGGTGGACTTGTGCAACGATTTTTTTATTCACACAAGGGCAAACATTTTCAGAATATTTTCGGATTATTTCACTGCGCCAAGATGCGCAAAATATCTGTTGAACTATTGAAAACTGAAAGATATAATTTTAGTGGCAGTAACTGAATGTGGTGGCTTGGCTAAATGAAAATAAATTTTACAGGTTGCGATTTTGATAAAGTGCAGCTGATGAAATTCGCCGAATTACGAACAATGGAAATGTTTTATCAAAGATAAACTGTCTGATATTTAAGTAAGACTCTTAGGTATAATTAAGGGAAAGTTTAGATTAAGGTGGGTAATAAGATTTTTGGAAAAATAATTGCTGATTATTTATGATTTATTGTTGCTGTAATTAGTTTGCAATTTTGAAACCTTAAATTTGCTTTATATTGTTGCGATACTTTTCGCCAGAAAGTTACCATGAAATAATAATATCAGCATTTGAAAATAATGTTAAAAACTTTTATTGAAACTTTTACATTGAATTAATAAAAACATGTCGTTTGAAATATGCTCTTAAAATTTAGTGAAAAATGTGTTTTTACAAAAACTTTTTTGAAAATGTTTACATTCCTAACAAAAGCAAACAAAACCTTATAACCAGCATTAACTCTCCTTTTAATTTCACGAACAAAGCGACCAGCTTTAGATAATGAACTACCTAAATACACAAATTTATCTACCTGCTCTAAACATGAACTATCAACAAATACATTACATACAGTCGTCAAGACACCCTTATTAAAAACTAATACTTTGCATTTGCAGCCAATAAGGTAACGTAATATTAATATTATGATACGCATGAAGAAAAAGTATATTACTTGCAGATAATAATTGTTACTCATCCGAATAAACTATAATACTCACCTACTGCTTATGCTATACAATTTATCCTCATGATTAATTATCATTATTACACGTTTATTAAATATTATACTATTATCTTTTCATTATTAAACTGACACTCACAGTATTATTATAATAAAGAAAAAAAAGTCAGTATCAATATTTGCACGTGACTTATAATATCTAAGATAAAGTCGAAGAAAAATTACGGTGTAAAAAAACTTGTTGGTACGGAGTAAAAGTAATGGTTACATGAAGCGGAAGCAGAGCCACTATTAAAGTGAAATGAACGGAAGACATCTTAGATAAAAGTTCAACAACTATTTTACCGACAACATCAAGGTACGTCGCACTTTCCTAGGGCTGAACAAAGACAAAGTACTGTGAACTAGAAAACTAAAGAAAAAAAAAGGAAATAAAAACAAAACGACGGCGACGCGACTTTGCGTCGTAGAACAGTGCGTTGCCACGGGCAACCAAGAACACACCATCCACCTAACGAAGTGGCGTGTTGGTTGTATGCGTTGTCGAAATTTGATAGCACACTACGAATTAAGTGAAATACGGGCTTCGCGGAAGGAAAAATAAATAATGGATTTATACTTTACCCATAGTATGTGTGTGTGTGTGTGTAAGAAGGAGACCGAATTGAGATGAAGATGTCGCTTAATGGAGAATTCGATTAAAACTAGTTATCTGATCGGAGTTCGAGTAAGTTTGCCCTCGCGGCCATTATGAAATCGGTAAATTTTATTAATAATAGCTGGAGATGTTTTACACCGCGACCATTCTTTGCTGGAGGCTTTATAACCCTTCGAATAGGATGCGATGGTCTTTCTACTTAAGATATATAACCTATTATCAATTTTTACTCTAGTGACATTAATGGTTAAGTCCAGATTATTCTTAAATTTAAAGACTTAATTCTAACTAATAGTTTATTTGATATTTGTAGGTAGTAATGGGCGATAGACAAAATTATTTGTGCAAGTTACATTTATCGGATACGAAATAGATTAAGGTATGATGAGTGTGAAATTGAAAAAAATTTAACAAAAGTTGCTGTTAATCAGTTAAGATGGTTCGGGCATCTTGAGCAAATGTCTAATGAACGTTTGGTTAAAAAAAATGTAGGTATATGGTATAATTAATATATTATGTAACACGAGTTGTAAAAAAAATATTAGTAAATTAATAAGTTGATTGCGTAAACTTGTTTAAATACATATTTATAAACAATATGATTAAATTGTTAATTGGCCAATCGATATTGTGATCCAAAAACAATTGACAGTCAATTTGCGTAACAAACTGGAATTGGTTCAAAATTATTTAATATAAACTGTATATTAAAAATTAATATATTATTATATTTCAGTAATGAGGAATAATGTATGTTATTATTCTATATTGTTCTATTAGCTCTGTAGTGCTATAGAATTTTTTGTTTTTTTTTTAACATATAAAATTTTCCATTTATTAAAAAGAGAGCAAAAATTCTATAGCACTATAGAGCTTATAGAACAATACAGACTACTACCATTTATTTGTCGCAATAGTTCAAAGACTACTTAAATTGTAGCTTCAAGGTTAAATAGAAAATCTTGTATCAAATTTAGTGTAGCATTTTATGAAAAATTTAAACTGTAATTTGTTTTCTAAATAAATAAAAAAATATAATCCTGTAATTGGTGTAGCATATGTTTCCAGGAAAGAAGAGTTTTATAACCACTTTAAAATAATTTTTACAACATAAAACAAACTTGTTTGAGAGCAAAACAAACCCGAAAAAAAGGCAAAATAAAAAAACTTTTCTCGTATATTCTGCTGATGACAGAATTCCATTCTAATATTATACATTCCATGTTTTTCTGTCAAGAATTTAATTAAATATTACAAGAATTATAAAATATTTGTTTCGCATATTTATCTGCAACTTTTCCACACGAAAAAATATTTTTATATTTTATTACAGTTGTTTAGTTACTTGTTTAGGAAATTTTATATTTTTGAAATACATAAAACATACGTGTAATATTTTAAAATAAAAATAACATTTACACTTTCAGTGGTTGGCACTTAAAAAGGAATAACAATAATGATAAAGATTATTATTAAAACAAACGCTTAATTACTTTCACAAAATTTATATTTTTCGGCGATCGTTTCAAACTTTAGGCTATCTTCAAGAGTTACAAACAAAAGTCCATAAAATTATTTTTTATTTATTTATACTATTTATATTGGAATAATTTTAAGAACTTTTGTATGTAACTCTTGAAGATAGCCGATAGGTTGAAACAATCGTCGAGTAATATAAAATTTATGAAACTAACTGTTAGTAACATATATGAACGAATATGGAAATTTTGTAAATTCAATTTCACAACTTATAGTGCCGCTTATTTAGTTTATTACTCTATTACTTAAGAACTCCAAACGTGACATAGTCAATAGTTCTTGAGATTATCAACTATAATACTTAATCTGAAATTTCTCCGGAAAGCTCAAAATATGATACTATGCTATTGGTTAGATTTTATTTATTTCAGTGTTTTGATTGGCTGTGCCTTGCATCCACTTTTTTTTTTCTTTACTTTATTTATTCAAAATTAAAATGTAAAAGTTCAGTTTAATTTCATATTCCAATCTATAACTACTAAAAGTTTAAGACATGTCGCGATCCATCTCATTACAAAATTTATTTAAATTTTACAAATATTATGCGAGAAATTCAATGTGTTAAAATTGTGATGTATAGTTTATAGTTATTAATAATCTAAATTAATTTTGATGTTGTTTTCATTCATCTTTATGTTTCGTGGTTATAAACTGATTTAGAAATAAATAGTTAAACCGTCGAATTGTTTATTTCATTACTTATGAGAAAACTCTGTAACGCATATAACACTAACCAAGTGTTTCTTTTAATAATAACTTTTATAGTTATGTAACACGTTCAGAAGTTAGCGTAAAGATATATTTTTCTATTATTTAATCACACTTAGTTAATACAAATTACACGAATATACAAGAAAAAACAAAAAAAGAAGCATAAATTACAAATTACAAACTAAACTAATAAAACTTAAACAACGAAAGAGCGAATTTAACAAATAAAGCAAACCAGAGGCCTCTGGCGTGATTTTATTTTACTTAAATAATAGAGGATTTAACTAAAGCGATACCAGACGTAGACTGACGATGCAACTACGAAAAAGTACAAACTTTACTCAATACTAAATTGTGATTTTTACTGCAGTTACAGCAAAAATTCTAAAACACTTAAAGATATTTCCAAGAAAAATTTTAAAGTGGCAAGTGGTTGGCCGTAAATCCTGGTCTATCACTAAGTCAATTCTAACAGATACAAAAATTATTTAGTTTCAGAAATATGTATTAGGTTACAGTAACCACATGGCCCAACACTGGCCCGTTATAGTTATTTTTATTCTTTACTAAGTTTTTAAATAAAAAAGTGGATAAAATGTTACGGAATATGTATGTCTTTCACAAGAAACTAAAATACTATGAAGTGTGCGTTTTATGAAAAGTTGAATCTCCTGAATCTGAGTTGAGTTTAGTTTGAAAGCTTTTATAGACTAACATCTTTTTTGGAGTATTATTAGTTTCAACTGTCAATGTGTCAAAATCGAACGAAAACAAACGTTTTCAGACTTCGAATATAATAGAAAAACGTCTGGAGACCGTTTTGTTGTTTTGTTCTGATTTAAACCGAATAGAAAAACATATTGATTCGAAAACAATATTATTTATCTCTATACGATGTAATATATTTAAAAAAATATAATTATTACGTTTAAAACACTAATAATATAACAAGATACTAAATATAATTTAATCACCAACTATTTGAAATTTTTAATGAAAATATTCTGTATTAGCCTATATTTCTCACCTCACTTTCAAAAGTGATTTTTGTCAAAATTTCTTTTGACGTTTACTTAAAATTACTTATTAAGCAATTTTAATTAATTTATTTGAATTTTATAATGTTAGATATAAAAAATATATCAAAAAGAGAAATACTCTTTTTATTTGACAAGAGGTAGACGTAAAAACTCATTTTAAAGTGAAAAATAAAAGCACTTTTTCATAAACAAAAGAGGTGGGAATTGTTTTTATTAGCTCAAGTTTGTGGACATTGTACACAAAAAGTGTTTAGATGATTTTTTCCAATATTTTCATTATTTTACCGATAAAAATATATGATTTTTAGGCTTATATTTATATTAGATAAAATATTTCATTTAAAGACTGATTCTGACTGCCGTTTTAGTTTTGTGCACAAGCACAAGAATTTTGTCGCTTGGTATTAAAAGTAAAATTGTGTCAAGTGTTGGATTGGCGAAATTATTATGCTTGTGTGTAAAACTAAAACTAAAACGGAAGTCTGAATGAGACTTAAGAGTAAATGACTACGTTTAATTAATTCATGTAGTTTATCGTATATTTATTTATTTTTGTTCACTAATTTATTCTACAGTTTTTGATTAAGTATATTAAAATGAGCGAGCTTTAAGTTGAAATATTGTTTAATTTTATATTTAAATTTGACGTTTATTGATGTAATAACTAATATTATTGCCGGCCGGCATTACCGAGCGGTTTTAGACGTGTGTTTGATACCGTTCATACATGTGCAGACCCAGGTTCGTATCCCGCTTGGGTCATGAATGTTTGTGGTGCTTTGTATCGTCCAAACACTTTGACAAGTGATATCCTAGCATATATTGGTTGATGTCTTCGCTACCGAATCCATTTGTGTAATAATAAAAAAATATATTGGAGATATTATCTAACTAATTAGATAAATCATCTAATATTTGATTATTTAATCCGAATTAAATGAAACATTTTTTATTTGTAGCAGAGTTATTCCAAATATTAATTTTTCTTTTAAATTTGTCACTGAGATTTTGTTACAGTCGGGATAATACTAAATCTGAAACATGCAACAGTATTTGTATGTATGAATTTGTAAAAAAATATAACTTAATTACACACCTCATTACGCTTGCAAAAACTCATTTCGAACAACTCATCAAAAAAAAAAGGTAATCCCATCTGAATCAGGACGCAAAACCAAAGGATCAAATCTTTTCAAATAAAAAGTGAAAGAAAGTATAAAAATAAAAAATAAAACAGCAAAGCACACGAAAAAACTTTGCATCCGCGTTTAAATCCGACAAAGTATTTCTGGTAAAATCTAACTGCACGCGTACGTATATTTCTCTCTCACTCCGATTTAGTAAATCGTTCTAAAACTTGCTGCTTTATGATTTCGCATCCAGAGGAAAAAATCCAAAGTTAATTCGTATGTCGAATGAGCGAAAGATTGTTGGAAGAGCCTTTGGCGAAGAAAAAAAAAGGGGCCACACGCACCATATAACGGTCCAGTAACGACCGGTCAAATGCCGAAATTGATCCCGATGGCCCCAAGGGCTTAAACATCATTATTTATAAATCGATTTCGTATAAGAATGTTGGAACAATCACTCGCCCTCTGTCTGAAATTTATAACCATTCTAGGATTTATTTTCGTATTTTTTTCTTCTTGGATTTATTTATATTTATTTTAACTGCTAGTATGGTTTTAATATATATGTTATTGTCTTTTCTGTATTCTTTTAGGGGAAGATAGTACACTTCAAAAGGAGTCGATAAACCTTAAAATGCCTTTTTTTAGTTCTTACATTTTACATTAAACGATTAATTTGTTTTAAACTCTAGTAATCTACTACTTAATCAGCATTGTCCACTAGAAAAGATGTACGAAATTATCATCATGTAACAAAAATAGTAATATTGTCTAATATATTTTTTAAATAATGATAAATATGTAATTAAATGATTTAATTGTATTTAAACATTGTTTTTTTTTTAAATATTTAAATGATCCAAATGGTAACTTCTTGAAATTCATCTCGAGAAAGAAATATTTTTAATATTGTCGATGTAAAGCTGGTGCACATTTAGTTAATTTGAAAATAAATTATTTTTATTTTTTGTTTTGTACTAATTAAAACTCCCAAGAAATTGAAAACATTTTGCGAAGAGATTATATTATAAATTAAAATGTCTAAATTTCAAGAAAACTCATTTAAATTTTGCAATCAGTGTTTAATTGAACTTGCAAAAAAAGATTGATTGTTTTATTTCTCGTTTTGAAATTCTTAAATAATTTTAGTAATTATTTAATATGATAGATAAATAACAAAAAGAAGATTTTACTAAAAGTCTTTTTAGAAATAATATGAAAATTTGCAAACTTATATTAATGTACTAGTGTACCTGATATATTATGTTTTATATATATATTCTTAAGAAAATATAATAATTAGATTGTGGATTTAATGTTTTGCCATAGAATACTAAAAGAACTTACATATATTATAAACGACATTCTATCTATGAATAATATGTATAATTAAATCATTTGGTCATGTACTTATCAAAACTATGAAAAATTAAATAAAAGTTATCCTAAAATAAAAAAGCTTTAGAATTAAGTTCTGTATAATTGTTAATTAAAATTCGACCTTTCAGTATACTCCACGTATGTTATTATCATGAAAAAATATACAAGTGACATAAATAATAAATAAACAAAACATAGAAACAAGTAGAATAATTTTTGAAAGATTCTTTACTATATTAAAAATTATGATACTTGTTGAAATAAGTATTTAATTTTTTCAAGTATCATTTTGTAAATTTGTTTTGGAATATAAAACATATACTTTTTTGTATTCCAATAAATATAATTTTTATACAAAACGCCTATGGTCTTTTTAGTAATTTACTACATTTATTTTTTTTTTCTAAATAAACCACGACAAAAAGCAAATTTATTTATTAACTGATGAAGCATATTTATATTTGCTTATACTGAAAATTTGACTAAAATTTATTTTATGACATAACAATGTAATAAAACGGAAAATCGACAAAAATATTGACGTAAAGTTATTGTACATATTGGTTACCAACCACGATAAATCGACATTCTGTTTCGACAACAAATTCATTTCGTTCTAATTCAGATTTTATTTCGAAACAAAAAAGTGTAAAAATAACAATGTCAAACACAAAAATCGGTTTTGGACTGTTGTTATTTTATGCTAATCTGTATTTGAATTTTGAAACATGATTTAAAAAAAATAAATGTACGGTAAAAAATATATTGATTTTTTCGATTTATAAGCAAAATTCCAATTATGAATTAACATGTATATATTAACATAATTATTCCAAATTATTTTTTAATGGAAAGACCATAATATAAAGTATGTTGTTGAAAATTTTCATATATATATATATATATATATATATTATGCAATTATAAAATACGATGTCATTCACTCGTGTTTTTATTTGTTTATGGTAATATTGAAAAAAAAGTAAAGGACGTTAATAAAAAATACTATTTTATGCACTTGTTATATAAATTAATATTCCAATTTCTATTTAGATTGTGTCTGATTGGAATTATACTTGTATCATGTGTTTGTTAAAACAAATTTTCGAATAACATGGCAAACAAAATAATCACTATGAGGATAGTTCATGAGAATTAGCAAGATTAGCAATTGTTAATATGTTTAGGGGCTAAGTTTGTTTTCGTATTGTTCACGAATTGTTTCAAACTAAAACTCGACAATATTGTACGCTAATAATACTTTGTACATTAGTACAACTACTAACTAACCAAAACACATTAATTTCTAACTTATTTTCTAATTACAGAATGCATATTTATATACTAATTGATTTTATTATATTTAGAAACTAATATGGCATATTGTACATTACCAATTACATTAAATTGATCTACTAAATGTAATCAACAATAATGCAACTAAAATATTAGAAGAAAAATTTGCTGTGGCGACCATAGAACTGAATAAATTTATTGAATAGAAGAATTTGCATAACAACATCTACTTTAGCCATGGAAAACAAAAGTTTCTTAACATATATGTAGATATGCCACCTATTATAGATCAAATTGCATTATTCACCATCAAAGCTTAAATATGAAATTTTATAACAATCTACTCAGCCGAAATGCTATATAAGTGTCCACAGATGGATATCACGCTAAAAACAGTTTATTATCTGAAAAAAATCTGGATATGTTAAATTTGGTATGATTACAATACCTTCCTTATCATATGTGTTGTGACTATCGGTAATTATCTATATTTTTATGTGCAAAAAAACCTAATCAACTGAATATAGTTTTTGGTAAGTAAAGATTATAAATTTAGAAATAATATCAACTTGAACATATATATATACAAATATACAATTTTTTTTTATATAATAAAAAACGAAACTTACATTTCACATTATGATTAACTCAAAATCATTAAATTTTTAATTTTGTTAAAAAAAATTATTATGTCAACACTTTTAATACTAATTTTATATTTAATTAATAATATAATTATTTATGATTAATTTATTTTAATATTATTTTTTATAATATGAATACTTATGAATGTTATATGGTAGTAATATTAATACTGCAACTGAAAATCCTGCAACTAATAATCCTGCTGCTGAAAAAATTGCAACAGTATCCAGCAGATGTCTCCAAATGCTTATAAACTACGTCTGCACTCTACCGTGAAACTTGTGAACTGGTATTGATCCACTGTATTTTAAGTCTTGCAACATAGATGGCAAGTGAAAATGTTTTATCATATATGTAGTATAGTTTCTTAAAATGTATAACAACATTTGATTATTAAAATTAATTGTAAAATAAATAGATACTGCAAATATTTTGCTGTAGCTAAAATTCTTTTCAAAAATTTGTTATAAAGTTGTTTATTTTACAAAAGAAAAAAGTGATAAACAATATGGCGAGAACTTTTCCAATTATAAACTTTTAACGTTTCCTATAATTGGTGTAATTTATTTTTGTAATTTTCTTTTTATTTCGTTGTTTTTTTTTTATAATATTTTTCTTCATAACTAATGCATTTGTTACATCTTGTTATATTTATTGTTTAACTTTTAATTAAAATAGTTTACTAATTATGCTCGTTATTCTATTTACATTTTTATTCAAACTTTCTAATTTCAAAACCGCAAATTAAATTGCAATAATTCTATTATTCATTTCATTTCTTTTCATTATTTTATCTTAATTGGTTTTATACAATAAAGAAATAATAGTCGATGCCATGTTTGAATTGATTTGAAGTAATTTTTCAATCATTTAAAACTAAACAAAATTGATTCTTAAACTGTAATGATAAAATTGAAAACATATATCAGACTCAATTAGTCATATTGATCTATTTTTGAACCGCATTGAAAAACAATATTGTTTCAATACGATATTCAAGAGTTGAATATAAATAGTGAACGAAGGCATAAATAAAGAACAAGCAATTTAACATGCTTGGAAATGAAATAAAAAGGGGAAAATTGAAGGGCCGGATGCAATAACCAGACATGCGCTCGAAACTTGACCCAGGTATAAGAAAAAATAAAAATTTTTTAAGTTATCCGAAATTTATTTTAAAAAATATCATCGTGTGCAGCATTGAAAAACACATTGATTTCTATAAGAAATTTTTTAATCCGACATTTTTATTCTAAGAAAAAAAATAAAAACAAATTTTTTTTTTGCACTATTTCAAGCAAAATTCAATGTTTTTTAAAACTTAAATCGCGATAAATGATATTAAATATTAACGAAACTTTCAGATTTTTTCTGATTCGTACTCAGAATTATTTAGCGATTCTGATGGTTACACTGAAATATATAAGTAACGATAATTTGTTACTAAAAATTTAATGTAAACAAAAAACCATAAAAAAGCACGTTTTTTTAGCTTCGGATTAATAAAGTGAGTGACGAAAGTTGCGCTACGAATATGTTTGAGTGAGAAAGTTGTTTGTTAATATAGAAGGAAGTTTTTGTGCAAAGTTGCAAGTCAATTGGTTGAATATTTTTTAAGATACAACGATTTCAATCTGAAATACATAAATGTCTCGCGAGTGGCGTTTACCGCGGCGACTGGCGGCAGCGCGTCCTTTCATATTAACAAACAACTTGCTGCCGCCGTAAACGCCGCTCGCGAGACATTTATGTATTTCAGATTCAAGTCGTTGTATCTTAAAAAATATTCAACCAATTGACTTGCAACTTTGCACAAAAACTTCCTTCTATATTAACAAACAACTTTCTCACTCAAACATATTCGTAGCGCAACTTTCGTCACTCACTTTATTAATCCGAAGCTAAAAAAACGTGCTTTTTTATGGTTTTTTGTTTACATTAAATTTTTAGTAACAAATTATCGTTACTTATATATGTCAGTGTAACCATCAGAATCGCTAAATAATTCGGAGTACGTATCAGAAAAAATCTGCCAGTTTTGTTAATATTTAATATCATTTATCGCGATTTAAGTTTTAAAAAACAATGAATTTAGCTTAAAATAGTGCAACAAAAAAAATTCGTTTTTATTTTTTTTTCTTGGAATAAAAATGTTGGATTACAAAATTTCTTATAGAAATCAATGTGTTTTTCAATGCTGCACACAACGATATTTTTTAAAGTGAATTTCGGACAACTTAATTTTTTTTCAGTTTTTTCTATACTTGGACTTTGGCCGGTCGAGTTTCGAGCGCATATCTGGTTATTGCATCCGGGCCTTCAATTATTGGCAGTGCATGACGAAAAAAATACAACTTTAATGTCGTATTATTGTTTTGACATTTGTTTTTTTACGACAACTACTTTGATCTATAAATAATTTTTCGTTGCATTTTGTTTCAATATTCGTGATTTTTATTTCTTTACAAATTTATATTTTACTGACAACCGCAACTAAATTTGGATACAATTTAATATATTTTTTTAACTTTTAAAACAAACTTGAAATCTTGGAAAAAGTATAAAAAATTATGATGAAAATTATTTAAATCTTTTATTTTATTTTTTTTTTATTTTATTTTATCTTTAAATTATGTTTTACTCTTGTTGAATATATTTGAGTGATATTGAAGGTATACGTTCACGTGGGCATCCGATGAGTAGATGAGGAGGTATATTTGAGAGTGTTTCCAAGTAGTAGGAATAGAAAAATATGTATGAGAAACATCATGAATGTGAATGAAGCAAAAGTTGCTTGTTTGGAGTTTGTGACAGACTATTATGAATACATGGCGTGATTGTGTATATATGTATGTTGAATAACAAGTTTATAATATATGTGTATTTTGCTAAGTTATACGGTCCAAGTTATGGAATCATAAGGTTTTTGACAATCACAACTTTTTCAATTTTAAATTACACACTCGTAGATAATGCGTAAATTGGCGCAGTTGTTAGAATATTGTGCTGTTGATAATATATAGTGCAAAATTATAATTATCTTAAAAATGATGGAGTGGTATGACTGAGAGTATTTTGCTTGAGCTAATATTTCCAAGTAGTAGGAATAGAAGAGCATGTATGAGATAGGCAGATGAAACTAGAGTTGCTTATCTGGATAGAAATGTTTGGATAAAACTAATTTCGGGATAGTATAGAGAGTTTATGCCACATCCTTCTGGTTATATGGCGTAATTATGTATGTATGTATTTACATCATATCGAAAAGTAATTTTATTTCTATTTTATATATTTTATAGTCGTAGAAAAAGTACAGTATTTTAATTGTATCTTATAGATATGTCGCAAGAATATTGAATAATGCGATTTGTTTGTAAAATCAGTAATATTTTTTGAAGATTTTGATCGGACTTAATGCAGGATAGGTTAGATAAAAATTTTATTTTTGTTTTTATTTTTTATGTTTACAGGGGAAAAAATGAAACAATCAAAGGAATAAACTTTAAAAACACTAGTAATGTTGCAAAAAAAAAATATTCAATATTTCTGCGACAGATACAACATATTTAGATGATTTACGGCACTATACTATTTAGAGATACAAAGAAAAACTAGGCTATGTTACAAATTTTGACATTTTGAAACCATTTCTTCAAACTAGAAGTTAAAATATATGTATTAGAAGAAAAATTAGCTAAGAGATAATAGTTAAAAAAGAAACGGAAATTTCAGCTTATGTTTCTACAGATTTTACAATTAGTTTTTTTTTTATAATTTTGAAGTTTGTTTCCTCAAAACTTAAAAAAAATGTTACGTATATAGCTTTGTTTTCCTGTGAGCTCCCTATTTATCCAATACAAATATTGGAGAAATTTAAATACGATTTTCTTGAATAAAAATACGTATCTTTGACTTCAAAAACAAACAAATGATTCACTTAATTGCATGTCTAGGAAAACGATTTAAAATAAACAAATAAAATTAAGATTTTAATGTAGAGTAAAAAGTCTAAAAATAGTTCAAATTCAAACATCGTTTTTCTCTTTCTTTTTTCTATAGATATAGAGATGTTGACTATGAGATGAAACGATGAGTCTATAGGTATAATAAAATAAAACGGCATCATGAATATAGTCATTGTGAATATAATATTGACCATCTGTCGGTTTAATTCGATTTTGTTTCGCCACTATAGCACTTAAACAAGATGGCGGCACAAATATGATTAGACGTCCACGAAAGATGGTTGTCATAGTAACTACGGATATATATATATATATATATATATATATATATATATATATATATATATATATATATATATATATATATATATATATACATTTACCGCTTTTCTTTCACACTTTAATGGTTTCAGGTCTTTTGTATGTATACGACGAGCGTACAAGTCTATCATCTTTAATCAACAGAAAGGAATATTTTTACTTGAAATTCAAATTCTAAAAAAAAAAACTATTATTATTATTATTATTTGTGTTTATTTTTCTTAGTATGATTCTTATTTAATAAACCGATAAGTCGAATTTTAATAAATATAATACGGAACTTCAACCTAAAGTAGTTACGAAAACAAGTTATAAAATATTTGACCTATAAACATTGTGTAAAATCTTTTAAACCGAATATCTTAATTTATTATTAATTAATTATGTAATAATTATTTCGTATAATGGTTACCTTTTAAAATGTTTAGTTCAGTAAACGAATTCAGTTTCTGCTGTACGAAATAAATTTATCAGTTTACATATTTAGATTATTGCATTTTACATTCTTTTTACGCAACTAGAACTTATTTTAGTTTATTATTTTTTCAACGCTAGATATAGTTTTTTACAGTTTTTAGTAAGTATGATGTAGATATTTGTTATTAAAAATGCAAAATTTTAATGCCCAATTTTTCAAAACACATTTTCCAAACTTGCGAAGTCAAACAGCAATTAATTCAAAAGTTTTTAAAATATTTTTCCAAATTTTATATCAAATTATTCAGAATTGTGTACCCTTTATAGTGAGTGAAGATACAGCATAATCCAATTAGTTTAAAAAATTTATATTTTTTGTTAACAAATATATTTTTTATATATTTTGTATAGAATTGTAGTTAGTTTGTGGATAAAAATTTCTTTTTCGCTCAGTAGTTAGTTAAGCTTGTGTGACTGCATCTCCTGCTAGATCATATACATACGATTTGCAACAAATTTCTAAAGTTAGGTTAGTGTTATGATAAAACAATTAAATCAAAAGGAAATTACAAAGGAAATATACATACATACATACATACATACATACATACACAATCACGCCATGTACCCAAAAGGTTGTGGCACAAACTTTTTTCATCATCCCGAAATCAGTCGCCTCCAAACATTCCTATCCAAACAAGCAACTTTCGCTTCAACCACATTCATAATTCCTCTCATACATGCTCTTTTATTCCTACTACTTGGAAACTTAGGCTCACGCAAAACACTCTCAATCATACCACTCCAACTACTCATCGGACGTCCACGCAAACGTATACCATCAAAATCATTCAAATAAAATATATTTATTCTTTATATTATTTAGATGTAACCTTATAAATAATTCCGTGTACTTAGGTATATATTAATCAATAACTTAACACATACGATTACATCACAAAAAGAAATAAAACAAAAAACAAACTGTTTTACTATTAAATTGCATATTCCCATTTACCTGTATAGATTTTAACCGTATACCTATTGAATTAAGTTAATATGATGAAATTTACAATTTAATATCTACTCTATTTCAGCGTATAAAAGCATCACCGACAAAGTTCTCATCTTCTTCTTTCTCTTATAGACTAGAGTGACGTATTTAAGAGCGATCGATGTCTCATATACTTGTCTATATATTACTTTAAATAGATTTTCCTTGAAGCGCCATAAAGAAGAGCAAAGAGTTTTATTATAATATATAGTAGGTAAATAACAGTAAAGGCGTATGTATAGGTTTTAAAGATGCTTGCATTTAACCTGTTATTTTAAACTGATATTGCGGTCATTTTGCACAAAAATAAACTCGTTTATTTGCTGTAAAAATATTACTCGGATCTAAATATTTTTTATCCATTTTGCTTGTTTTTGAGTTTATTTTAAGTTTGAAAATAAGTATGCACATTCCAAAACTTGCAGCATTTAAATTATATAAAACAGTTTCTTATAATTGCATTCTTGTTCCAAAATATATTAGAAATTTTTACGGGGTATCTAATAGGAAGTTGCTGAAATTAATCAGTTGTCATTTTCAAATGTATACAGTTATTAAAAATTACGTAGCAAATTCTACAATTTTCAGTGAATATAAATAATATTTAACAAATTATTTGTATAAATAAAGTTATGACAGTTTTTATTTAAATTGACGTACTAAATCTTTTGAAAAAGATACAAGGGAAAAAGCATCATTTTAACTTTTTGTGCTTGTGTGTAAAACTAAAACGGCAGTTTGAATGATGCTTTATTCTTTGTATCTTTTTTTAGACGATTTAATATGTCGCAATTAAAAAAAAAAAACTGTTATACATTTTTATACAAACATTTTGTTAAATATTATTTATATGTATTGAAAATTATAGAATTTTTTACAGCATTAATATGCTGTAAAAACAAAGAAATACTGCAACTGAGATTCAAGCTAGCGCAACAAACATTGAAGTTTCTAATATATTTAATATTCAACACAAAATAATAATTATTATTTTTTTGAACATTGTTTTTCCCAAAGTGTTTTTAACGTATTTAACTTAAGAATAAATTTAAAAAATATGTATTAATATTTCAACTAGTATAAATATATAATTATGTTTTTTTAAAGATACATTTCGAATATTTTTTATTACCTAATTATCAAATATATTTAACCTACAAATTAATTTGAAATATGTTACCGTATATCGCTTTTTCTAAAAGTTCATCATTCTAAAAATGTGAAAGTTCAAATAATAGTAAATTAAATTAATTCCTAACATAAACAAAGTTTTTTTTCTAACAAAACTGTAGGAGTATAAAAACCTTTTAAGTTTCAATTTACACAAATTAAATTAAAAACAAAAATATTTTGTACATTGTTTTTAAATATTTAAAGTATTTTTCAGTCCCAAAATTTGTTAATTTTATTTGAAATGTTTTAAAATAAAGCAAATTATTTGATCTATAAATATATTATGTTAGTTTTGTAACTAGTTTGGCAATAGATATCAAAAATAGTACATAACAATATACGGCATAATAAAACGATAAAAACTAAAACAATTTAGCAGCTAAATTTAGTTCACTAAATGCATTTATCACTCTCCAATGCTAGTAAAATATAAATGTATGAATCTTTACGAATCATTAAACTGAAATTAGCCAAAAAGCATATTGCTGCACCACAACTAAAAAAGTAAAAATCGAAAAACCTATTTCGCTTGCTTTGCTTTAATCATTTTCAAGCAGATATAGTCAAATATAGCATCGTGTTCTAGCGTTTTCTATCCTCTCCGAACACCGAACATAACCTCAACACACAGTATAACTTAACCTAGTTAAATTACAGACGCAGGCAGTGTACTCTGCCGGTACGACAACGCACTAGCACCGACGTACATACTTCCTGGGTGTGTGCGTGTGTTTCCTATACCACTCATTTCATTCGGGCGTCGCGCGTATTTTAATTTAGTCTCTAGACACCATTCAGTGTTTCAAGAGGCCCCCCCTAACACCTGACTGGTATTTCTTACCTTAAAGAATTTCAGTTTCTTTTTGAACTTTGCTTCAGCAACAGCTGTGCTTTCAGCAGGAAAATATTGAAAGTGTTTGTACTAACTCAGACGGAATTGTTTGTTAAATAATGTTGAAAATATTTGTGCAGTGACATCAAAAAGTGATGATAATTTAGTGCCAAATTGAAAATATTTTGGAAATGTGACAAGTAAAGTGGGAGGAACATTTTGCGGTTTTTTGAAATTAGTTTTCATCAATGACTGCACTATTGTTCGACAGTTTTTATTATTAAATAATAATATAAAAAAGTCGTTGTTATTAAATTCGAATCTGTTTGTTATTACTACGTTGTTTTGTTTAATAAAATATATTCTACAATAAAATACATACAAGAAATATTGTTAATCTGTACTTTAGGCTAATCTGGATTATGTGTTTGTTATGGAAAATATTGTCGAAATTTTAAAAATAATTTGTTTATAAACAGTTTTCTGAAATTATCAGCGTAAATTTTTCTGCAGTTAATTAAAAATTGCACTGTAAAACATTTTATCATTTATTTATAACATAGTTATATTTCAGTGAATTTGGATTTTTAGTAATTCCTGCTAAGTACAATTCTATTAAATTTGGATTAGCAAAGTATTTTTGTTTATTTAATATATAGAAAGTATTCATAAAAGTATAAAATAAATTTTTCTTACTAGTTATTAAACTGTTTTATTATATTAAAATTAATTAATTTAATATTTTTAAAATCTAATTATAAATATAAATCTATAATTGCATACTGACAATTTTTTGGATTTCGCTATAACATATTACAATACTTAATAAAAATTACAAATTTAATTAATTTTAATAAAAATATTCAAGTATTTTAAAATTAAACTAGCAGTTTTATATAAAAAAGTCTTTTCTATAAATATTTAAAGATGAAAACAATTGAAGTCAAACCACTCAACAAGTGATGTACAAACCAGTCGTTTGGAACTAAACGAAAATATTCGTAATAATACTTATTAATCAAAACGTATAATAAAAACCTAGATTGAAACAATCAAGCCATTGATTAGTTTGAAAACGATTCCAAAGTGCTATTTAATTAAAATTGAAGTTCAACTGTTTATTGTTACTAACTCATCCAAGGCAGACTACAGTGCAATACAGTCGCGTTAAAAAATGATCGACTGGGTTTCAATAGTACGTCATTCGCGACGACGTTTCTCAAACTATATGTACGCGGTGCCGAGTAAAGTACGCAAACGCAGACGATATAAACAAACCAGGGAATCACCGTTATCGCAAGCCAATCTAGACGATAAGGGCGAATCGCGTATGTTTTGCGCATGCTGTTGGTCTGATCGTGCACAACCGGTAACAGTATAACCCTATTGTTTTCAATTTAAACGCATTTATTGGTTGATACATTTAAAAAATTTCTATACTATCTTAGGAAATCAAGTAATAATGTTTGTTTCGGAAATAGTTCATTTATAAACTTGATAAATGTATTTTACATTTTGAAATGATGATACAATGGTTTCTCATTGTAAATATTTGTAGAAATTTTTTAGTATAAAAAATAAAATATATTTTTTTTTTCAACTAAAAACATTTATAAATGAACTATTAATATAAATTTTAATTTTAATTTTTTTCTATATACGTACTTTATTTATTTTATTATTTAATGTGATTTCTTGTCTATATTAATGAGTTTTTGAATTAATACTCAACACCTTTTGAATTTTGACCAGTTTAAATATACTACATATAGTTTATTATTCAATAATTTGGTACTTTTCACAAAATTGGATTTGAAATACAGGTGATTCAAAATTAAACGGTATCCTGTGTATGGCGTGTTCCTCTCACCAAAATAAGAAGGAAGGCTCCTATAAACAGGGGTCTTAAAATGTTATTTTAGAATGTTGTATGATAAAGTATTATCAGCAATACATGATTAGTCTTTTATTATTTGTTCAACACCCTGTATTTTGGTAACGCTGCATTTAAGGACCCCTGTTTATAGGAACTTATCTTATTATTTTGGTGAGAGGGATTGAATCACTTGTATTTATCGAATCATCATTTATGCCAGACTAATAAGTTTAATTTTCTATTGTATCGTTGCTGAAAAAAATATTTTATTCTCATGAACTGAAAATATATTACTTTAAAACCAACTTTTTTACAATTAATTGAAAAGTAAATATACATTTGATTTGTGAAATTAGGTTTACTAAATATTTTAATGAAAATAAATAATAATAAGTTATAGTATAACTATTTTATTAGTTTTGTATAGAATTATTTACTATTTAGTTACTATTTGGCCCATATTCTCACTTCACTTTTTCGTGAAAAAGTGCTTTTATCATTAACTTCAAAATAACTTTTTGCTTCTGTTTTTCATCAATTGTAAATAGTATTTCTATTTGTGATCATTTTTATTATATTTGGTATTATAAAATTTATATAAACTATTATAAATTGCTTAATAAATAATTTTAAGTAAACGTCAAAAGTACTTTTGGCAAAAATCACTTTTATAAATGAGAATACAGGCCTTTGTGTTTTTCTGAAAAAAAATGTAGCGAAAAATTATTAATAATTTTCAATTTAATTATATATTTTTTCCCAAATTGAATATAAGAAAATTTATAAAAATATTTTCAAATAGTTATATTATAACTTACTATTATTTATTTTTATCAAAACATTTATTTCTATTATGGAAATCGGGTTTTACAGATGAAAAAAATGTTTACTTGTGAATTAATAGTAGAAACGTTGATTTTAAAGTAATATTTTTTCAATGTAATAATAGAAAATAGAAAATGTACAAGTATAAATGTACACAATTAATTATAATATCAAAAAATACTGAGACTATATTTTGTTAGTAAAAAAAAACCTAAAATTTCTAATTTTGTATAAATTGATTTTCTCTATTTGAACCAATTGAAGGAAATGACGACTGAATAATATTGAAATTGAAAAATGCACATACGTTCTATCTGTGGGATAACGACCACAGCTTTCGAGTAATGCTTTATGCTGAGTTTGCAAAATATCATACGATGCGAAAGTTAAACAAGTGCACACGTGTCAAAATTGAATAGCACGACTTATACTCAAATGACAAAGGGACGAATTCATATGTAATGTAAGATAAAAATTTGTAATTTACATATCAAGTACTTACTTTATTAAACCCTATACTTTATTGCATACGTTTATTAATGTTGTTTCTCATGTTGGTTAGTAAGTTTTATATTTTAATATATTTTTGTTCTTTTTTTTTGTACATAATAAATTCAACTTCTGGAAGATGTAAATATAAAAGTTTTACTTACTTATTTAACTTTTACTTGTTGTAATGAATTTTTTATATTTCTCATATGTTACTCCATAAACAGAAATGTGTTGTTCCTAATTTACTTTTTTCATATATATTAATGAATGTGTGAAAACATATTTATGCGTTGTCTTTTTCTTTTGCATGCAGATTTATCGAAAAAAAGAACTAAATTATTTTGTCAGCACTGACTTTTTGAAAAATTTTCAAAATTTGAACTGTTAAATTTCATTTAAACTACTCTATCACGAAATTAGTGTTGTTTTAGCGTAGAACTAATGGTTCCGAACCGAACTACTTACTAACTTACGAAAATACAACTCAAATGAACGATTTTAGATCAGTTATTGTCGGTGTGATTGCATCCAGAAATTAAGATCATTTAACAAATTTTTATTGTGTTTCCACAAGTTAGTAGATGGTAAAGTTGAGAACCAATAACATTACGACTAAAACTAATGCACGTAACCGATAAAAATATTGGTTAACGGTTAATCAGTATCGAAAATTATATTTTAATATTGCTTTTTGTTTTTTATATTCGAAACCGGTTTTAACCGGTTAATTTTATAAAATAAGTATAAATATTGTATATAATTTTTATCAAACTATAAGTTTATTTTGTATTTTATTTAAGTATTTGTTATGTTAATTATTATTAATAATTATCGTTATTTATTTTCAAAAAAAAAACGAAATTTAATTGTTGGCTATAAAATATTGTTAATTTATTTTCAAAATAAAAATCCAGTTTTGTTTATTTGCTTTAAAATTATTAATATGAATGTGTACAGACCTCGTTTTTGGTAAGATTAAAATTCGAAATTTCGCTAAAGAAATAGACGTTATATAACATGAATTTCATATTTCGGTTTTGTTCCTATACAAAAAAAAAATCGGTATATATTTTTTTTTCTATTAAAGATTATCGAATTTTAAAGATTTTATATTTTTTGTTAAGATTACGGTTAACGTTTTTAAGTTTTATGTTAAAGAATTTTTAAGCAGGAAATATTTCATAAAGTTAAATTATTTATTAAAAGTTACTATAAAATATCCATTCGGAATATTTTAGAATTAAAAAAAACTTTAATTGGAAATATGTTACACTTAACAATCAACATTTTTCTTTTTAAATTTAATTATATTACACAAACTGTGTCTCCATGGATATAAAAACTACAAGCATTTTTTTACTAGTATTCTTTAAGGGGGGAAAAACATACAATTTCATTTATAGTAGCACTTTGTCTAAAAATAGGGAAAAAAATCTTATTTGTCTAATAAGCGCATTTTTTTTTCTTGACTGTAATTGTAGAAAGCTCGTTACATCGTGGAAGATGACACGATGTTACCGCCTCCGTCTCCACCCCCATTGCAACAACCCCTACTGAAAGAATCGCCCATACCACCCCCCACCCCCCAACCGAGTCAGGATATTCTAGTGCGACGCGACAGCGTCGATCATGGCGCTGAACGTATCCTAACACCACGACATGTACCGACGCTTAACAATGACGTACAGGCACAGCATATCGTTTCACAACAGGTCAGTACAATATTTTGTTTAGTAAAACTAAAATTAAAGTTTATGTATTGTATGAAGATATAATTGACAATGGGGTATTTGCAAAAAAAAATAAGTGTTCATTTTTTTTTGCATATAGTCCTACCGAAAATTTAAGTGATTTAAAGTAGCTAATTCTACATTTATTTTAAACTTTTTATTAATAATTTTTCTGAAAACAATTCGCGGGCTGAAATATGACGGTTTCAAGTAATCTCAGCAATATTGTGTTTCACTAAACAAGTAACTATGTAACAGACAAGTAGCTAAGTTTCTTATTCGTATTAAAAATAATACAAAACAAAACAAAAATTAAAAATATTGTAGAATTTTTTACTTTTATTTAATTAACGAAATTGTACACGAATTTTCCCGGTTCTGAAGGATTATTGATTTTAAATCAATTTTAATTTACTGAAATATCTTTCAGCAGTCGTTATAATTACAGGTAGGAAGATAAAGTTTTTAAATTAATTGAAAATGTATCATTTTGTGTTATACAATGAATTATCTTTATAATTTTTAATTTTTTTAATGTTGACCTACATTTTTCAAAAAAATTATACCATATATGTAAAATGTATATCATAATCAATTATATTTTACAATTCTGAACAAATATATATAATTAAGTTTGATAGCAAAAGTGTAGTTGAGCCAAAAACTATACTGTTCAGAATAATCTCATAAATCTATATAATTTTAAAAAAATGTAAATTTATTTTATTATACCTTTTTTCAAAATTTATTTCAGATGATAAATATTATGATGTTTTAAATGCTTCAACTTAAAAAACAGTTTATATGTTGAAAATAAAATACCAGGAAAAACATACGTATCAAAACATTAATTGATTATACTGAAATACGTAACTAAATATTTATAACAAGTTTTATTAATATTTACTATAAGTTTTAATGGTTTCATTTACACGAAATGCCTAAATTTAAATGTGATTCACAGTAATTTAAATTAGTATTATTTTATTTATAATTATAAAATAAATACATGTTAATTTTTTTTTTGCTATACATGTTACTAAATATAAAGAAACAATAATAGACTTTGTATTTTTATTTTATTTAAAATATAAAATATTTTGCTTTATAACGATAATAAAAATATAACAAAACCGAAAAACAATTTTACCTAACATTCAATATTACTGTAAAATGCCTGCATTTACGATTATTATTTATTTTATAAATCGTAAAATTTTATTATTAAATTATTTCTTGTATTGGCAAATACACAAAACAAATAAAATTTTAAGCACTTTTCCGCATTTCTCGAACTAATTTTAACGATTTTAGCTCGTACAAACTAAACACTCTATTAACTTTTATTATCGAAATAAAATTTGTTTACTAATTAAATACGAATTGATAATAATTTAAAGTATCGTTATAGTAAAATTTTACAACTACGATGCTTTTCAATTCAAATTAACCGCCTTCACGTAAACATGTCGGCCACAAAACGCAGTGCCATCTGTTGCAGGGATGCCACACTAGCGTTCTCACACATTTCGTATTGATTTTTACAAGGATAAAATGCTGTTATCCTCTAAAAGGATAGATGACGCTTGTTTATTATTTTTACATTAACTAGAGTTTAGTTAATAGAATATATAAACAATTTATTTTGGAATATAGTGGATTCCGAATTACCCACTGTGAAATACAAACATTAATTTGGAATATAATGCTTTTAAAATAAAATATCTTTAGGATTGAGCTTTTTTATTTTAATATAATGAGTTCTGAAAGACTTTTTGCTATTTTATAATGTTTTCATTTATAAGTTGATAACTTGATATATAGGTGTTCCATGAGAATTTTCTAAGACTAATCAGCTCTTATTATCTTGTAAATAGGAAAAGTTTGCAGTTTTTAATAATTATAAATAAAAATTAACAAAATGTTTCTATAGTTTGCATATATCTCATAAACCCATTTTATTGTATTATGTTTGAAGGGAATTCATACCTAAAATGGCTCCGTTTAGATCACTTAAATGAAAGCAGTCAAGATTTTAAAATTAATTTTTGCTTTTATTATCTATCAAATATAAACTAGTTTTATAAATAACTTAGTTTTTATTATATTTAAAAATTTAAAATATAAGTAATGCTAAAAACAGTTCTAATATTTTTTTAAATAAATACTCTCAGATATACGCATTTTTATCTAAAAGTATTCTAAGTGGGGCTATGAATAGGAGCCATAATATTTAAAAACATTTTTGCATTTTTATTGTATGGGTTTATATCAGTTTACGTTCTGTGGACACAGTTTATTTCGTTAATAAAAATATTCTAATAATCTAATAAGCTGATAATATTTACTATTAGATTTTGATCAATACAATAAACGGATACCTATACAAATATTTTGTTAATATTTATGTATACTCAAGGACATTATAATATAATGGACGGATGAAAAACATGACTATAGACCAGTTTAAGAAATAATGTTCTTAAAATAAAAACGCTTTAGATTGAAGTTCTATTTTATTTTATATTAAAATTGGACTTTTTGATATACTATATATGTATATTATTATTTGGAAAATAATAATATAAAAAAAATAATATAATAATATATATATATATATATATATATATATATATATATATATATATATATATATATATATAAGAAGCGCAAGAAATTCAATGTGCACCGTCCAGGCTGATCAGAAACTGTATATTCAACCAAAGAAACACGGTCAAGTGTATTTAATTTGACATCTCCGACAACTATATTAAAATTATTAAGTCAAGTTAAGTTAACAATTTTCGCTTGAATTTGAATATTAAAATTATGTGAAGAAGTGCAAGAAATGCAATGTATACCATCCAGGGTGGTCAGAAATTGTATAGTCGACCAAAGAAAGATTAATTTTTACAAATAACGTAGCAAATATAAATAATATACACAATAAGGTTAAAGTTACTCGACATGTATTTTTATTTATTTTTAGTTTAGTTTCGTTTAGAACCCTTGAAGAAAAAATCGTATATGTCATTCGGAATAGAAAGTTATTTTTTTTTGTTTCACCCACATTTCTTGGACTCAGCTTTGTGTCGGCCACAAACATAGTATACTATTTTCTAATATGATGTTTTAGCGAACATTGTATTTTTTCTGATAATGATATACTTATAATACGTATTGAAAAATGGAATTTTAATATAAAATTAAACAGAAATTTAACCTAAAGTCTTTTTATTTTAATATAAGTTCTAATTTTCTTTTTTACTATGTTATAATATGCTTATTTATACTCATTAAAAATCGAAAACTTTTGTTTTTTAATGTTAATTTTATTATTCCAGTACTTACATTTGTTGAAAATGATATCCAATTAATTTCTGCCATTTTGTTTTAGATATTATGTATTTTTTTAAATAATAACTAGACTTTTAATAATAATTACTGTAGTTAAAAGGTGAAAACGAATTTATTTTATTTAGAATTGCTAATCAAACAAAAAAATCGTGTGCAACATTAATTTTTCTTTATCATTCCATCTTAAGTTAACATAAAAGAAATGAAACTAATGTATATATCCGACATTTTCAACCATTTCCTTGTACGATTTTTATCCTGCTTCCTCTTTTATTATTCTTCGTATTTACGTGTTCGTCCTGAACGGAAGATATATATCATTCTATCACATAGAGTAACTGAAAATATTCTTCAGTGGACACGCTATCCTGAAGCACTATCCTTACGTACACGTCTTCAATGATTTTATTTTCGCTTTGGTGAAATTTCACATTGAATGCGCTTACCTTACCGTGCTAGTAACTTCTTAGAAATACAGACTCGAGTTTAAGGATGTGCCTTCAAGGGTAACAAATTAGGGTGTAAGAAAGTGGATGATATAAGGGTTGAATGGTATGTAATAGAACAGAGTATTGTATAAGGGTGCATTATGTTGTGATAATGTAATCTTACAGTTCATTTCACGGTACATTTTAGGATTTAATTTAGTGTCAAAATTAATAATATTACAGAGGTAACTTGATTGAGGAATAATTTCTAGCAGAATTTTGTTAAAGTTTAGTTTTAAATATAAAGTAATATAAACAAGGCTTAACACAAAATAAGTAATACTACTTCTACTTTCTTCAGTACTTTACCAGTAAATAAACATAAATTTTAAAGCAACCACAATGTGGTAAATTATACTAGTTTATTTAATCCTGAAATAAATTACCGCAATTTTATTCAGCCAAATTGCTGTTAACACAGTTACAATAAAATAATCGGTTGTACAAAACCAAGTTAAATAAATTATCTGCTTGAAAAAATAAAACCAAAAATATAATATATATCACGCTAACCTCCCCACATGACATTGTCAGTGTAAAACATTTTTGTATTTGTGTTCATAATAAAAATTCGTGTCATCTGTGTGCGCGCTTTACGAGAAGCATTTATATCGTTTATGTAATACTGACAAACAAACACGTTAAGCCCTAAATCATACACGAAAAGAGTGAATCGGACAGATTGTTAGACAGAGTTAGACGAATAACAACACATGTGTGGCATTGAAAATATTTGAATTATTTCGCGTTTGTAACATTTATTGGCACGCTGCCATTTTGACGTAGATTACTATAGGTAGCAACATTTGCTATGCTCTGCTCTACTGTAATTTAAAGCTTATGATATTTGATTGCGGTTCTTTTTTTTTTAATTAGTTTTTAGTGAAAGTAAATTTCTTATTGATTAGGAGCGAGTATTTTCAATTTTATTTTTCCGTAAAATTAGTAAAAAATTATTTATGAATGGCGAAAAATATATTCTTAGAATAAATAATATTTTATTTACTATAAATTTATTTTATAAAATTATCTGGGTCTTAATGTTTTTACTTCTAGTAAATTATGTATTAGTTTTTTTGATAGTTATTCACGATAGTGAGTTTTTGAATTATTCAATACTTTTAGAACAATTAAAATAAAAATCGGACCTATATGTTTCAGTTAGAACAACAAACATTTACAAATCATTAAACTTAATATATAAAAATGATATTTATGTATGAAAAGATTTTTCTTCCAACAGTTTATCTGGATCCAAACACCTTGAAGTGATTTATAAAGATGGCTTTACTTTTAAAGAATGAAAAATCTCAAAGATTTATTATAACTTTAGCACACTGAATCGAGAAGAGTGAACTTGAAGATTATAAGAAGGTTCAACTGACGGATGCTGAATAACGTTTGCGGAAATCTGAGATAATTTTTCGAGAAATTTTAAAAAATATTTTTACCTTTTTTTATATTTTATGCTCAAGTTGAAAGATTTAGATTTGTTCTCGTGCCAAGAGTGTTGACATGAAGTAATTTGGAAAGCTAAAATTTAAAAATTGTATATATTCATGATATAATTTAATTAATATGTAATGAAGCAAAACTCACGCGAACTTTCATTTTGTTTTTATTTCTTTTTACTGTGTAAATATATCGTGACAGTAGATGTTTTTTTTTGTTTGTTTAAGTCGGACTAATGCTAATTTTTCTTCTATTTCTGGAAATGTTAAACACAGTTTAGTAATTTTGATATTAAATATGAATTTATGAATTTAGTTCAAACGTCGAATTAGTTTATCTACACAAAAAATTGTTATTTTATTTAATTCAAATTATATCTACTTAATTTGATGATATTTCCACTAATATTGATTGTTTAATCTACATATAAATTAATTGAAATAAAGTTTAGATAAATAATCAAAAACTGTAAATAAATCAACGAACATGAATAGATAAATATACGATGAACTATAAGAAACAAATAATTACATTAGATGAATATTCGAAATGTAATCATCTACTCCTGAATTAAATGTTTTATCTAATATAATTAGAAGGCGGAAGACTGAACATTATTAATTTTAAAATAAAAAGCTTTAGGTTCAAGTTCTGTTATTTTATAATTAAAATTAGACGTTTTTATTTTACTATAATAAATTTACTATATTATTATATATATTTTTAAATAACACAATTAAAACAATAAAAAAATCTTTAGAAGATTTTAAATTAAATAAAAAAAATTTTTTATATTAGATTACATAGTTACATAAGAATACAAATAATTTAGAAGATATTATAGTGTTATATACAAGTAGTAACAAAAAACAATCGATGAAATATGATAAAAAATAAATGAAGAGTGTTTTTCTAATGTGTTTTTAATATGAAAAATATTGACAAAAATATATCATTCATACATGACAATACCCAAACATGAAATTTAAATAATGCTTCTACAATTGCATACAGATAGCAAAAACAATCATTTATTTTATCTATTCTGTGTACAATTCTACAGGCCATCATTGATTTTATGTCACAATATAGCAGAAACTAACAAATATCGAGATATCTAATAGATATATTTGAAAAACATTTTAAAAAATGCATTATATGGTTTGGTTAAGCTGTCATAGTAGGAATACTATCACGTATTTAATAATCATCGTACGATCGAATAACCATTACGTGAATGGCTGATATTCTCTACCTGCAAAGCAGGACGACGCCGACCTGGGCGAGAGACAGAGAGAGCCCAGCAGGATTTACCAGTCTGCCACCTAGCGGCTGGAGACGAAAGCACGCGGTTTGCGTCTCTGACAGTTAGTTTGTAATGTCCGTGGTCATGGTGGGTATTCGATTATATGTGTTTGGCTAAACTCAGCTGATTTTTCGGAAAATTTCGCTTGCGTTTTTTCCTATAACAATACTGACGGGATTTTATGGTGTGGTGATAGATTGTGTATTGTTTTTGGCGATTGTCTGTTGTTTTGTTATTGATCCAAAGTTGGACGTTGTTTTGCGGATAATATTTTGAGGTTAGTTTTAACGTCAAGATTTCTTTTAGTGTGGCAAGTGGTAATTAATGAAATATTTGTAAGTTTTATTAATAATTAATAATTCTACTAGATTTTTTTTGTAATATTAATACTTCACAGGTAACAATAAATGAATTAGGATATTGACAAATGTACTTATTGTATTTATATATTGATATCAAATTTAATTAACTAATATAATTGTGACACTATTATTAAAATAATTTGAAACGAGACTACTCGTGTTACTAAAATAACAGTAATTAATAGAATCATTAAGCTAATTAAAGGAAATTATTTAATTGTTTTAATTGCAAAATTAATTTATGAAACAAATATTGTCACACAAATATATACCTATATGCAATTGTTAATTAATGTATATTATTTATAAATTTTGTTAAAAATGAATTGTTTTTAATTATTAACAGTTACTGTAATTAAATATTTAGACCTATAAATTAGTTTAAGTCAATTCATTAAAAATTTGTGTCGTGTTTGTGTGTCAATTAATGAAAGATCACGAAAGTAAAGTTTCTTTTTTAACAACGAAAGTTTTTTATATTTATTATAGATATTTTCTGTATAGAGTTATTATTTTATTTTGAATTGTTGAATTTTTTTTATTTTTATTTCAAATAAGATTTGAATTTTCATAAATTATATAATATACACTAAAAAAAGTTGCCATTTTACATAAAAACCATAGTAAAAAAATTATATATTATTTCAGCAAAACAATATTTTTTTTGCAAAAATAATATTTTAAGTAAAACAAGTAATTTACCATATTATATATGTATTTTACCGACAAAGAAAGTAAACTTACATAAAATATACGTATTTTATATTAAGTATTATTGAATCTTAACTTTATTATTATTTATTCAATGTTAATATGTAAAAATTTTCTAATGTCGTCCGTAAAATTACAAATTAAACTGGTGTAAATCAATTGCCTCAAATTTTTATGTAAAATTACCGATTTTTTTTACAGTGTACATAATTATAATAAATAAACAATAAGAAAGTTCACTTATTTTAAGAAAATAATACATTCTACTATTTTAAGGAATAAAACTTAAATTTAGAAACAGTTATTATTAAGCCAAACTACACTGTTAAAAATCTAACGTAAAAGTTTTTATAGGACTACCCATCTAAGAGATTAAATTTTTTTACAATTTTATTACGATACTCTAAAAATGCTATATAGAAAATAAGTAATTTCAATATAATCTAAATATTAAAAAGGGAATTAATATTATATTTTTTTAAAATATATTTTCATTTTTAGTTATCAAAGCTTTTAGTGTGTTTAGAGTGTGTTAAATTTAACACAAGAGGAATTATATATAGTTCTACAATTTCAGAACATACATTTTCTACATCTTCCCTTATAATAATAAACAAAGATTAACAATTAACTGGAGAATACATTCAGGTTAATTTACTCTATCAGAGTTAACATAATAGGGTTATTCCTAGAATAATTAATCGAAGGATAAGTTTTATATTATTACCAGGGTTTGTCGTCTAAATTTTTGATGAAAACCGTACATCATAAATTTTTTATTTAGTATATTTATTATCACATTAAACTGTAATAGAAAAATCGTTGAAAGAATATTTTTTACCACAAAATCCTATAAAATTATTTATTTTCCCGCAATGTCTACAATCAGTCACCGCGTTAGTCAGTCACTTTTCATGCGTACGTGACATCGAACATAAAATGCACGATAGCAATTCATCGTATTGCTTCATAATTTATAACGTACAGTGTTCGATTTCGTGATCGGAAATATAAACAAAATTTTAAAAAAAATTGTTGAGCAATACATCCAATGTATTTAATAATAATACATGCTTTAATATATTTCTTTACTTTTTATTTGTATGTGACGATATTGTTATATTATTTGCTGAAGTATTTTTTCTAGTCATGTGCCAACATTGTTGACAATAAGTAATTTTATAAATGTAGTATTTAAGTTGTAGGGTGCAGTAACAATTGACTGATTGGAACATGGCCAGAATTGGTTATTGTGTACCGTGTATTGACATAAATATTGATTGATTTTAATTCGTTATATGATATTAATGTGCTAAATTACGGTTTAAGAATTTAATATATTTTGTATCAGATTTATTGTTATAACTACGTATTTCCAAAATAAATAAATAAGCAAAACATTGAATTTGAAAATTTATTAATTGTATTTTAAAATAATAAAATATTTGCTGTTAAGTTATATAATTTATTACTGGTTGATGGCCTGAGTTGCCGAATCAAAAAAAAAAAAATATGTACATTTTACAAAACATTTTTATCTCAGCATACCAAAAAATAACAAAATTGTTAATAAGAATAAATTAATGACGTCGCAATATTTTTTTGTTAATCATTAAATGATTTAAAAATTAGATTGTGAGAAAATTTTACAAATTAATAAAATGACTGTAATTTAAATATAAAAATTTATAAATAATAAAATTTGTATTACTTAAGCTTAGTACTTCCAGATATTGGAATAAATTTATCCTTGGAATAATTTTAAAATTAGCCAATAAAATTCTGAGGATACACTTTTAGCCAAATCACAAATGATGTTTTACTTATCTTAAGAATAAATAAAATTGGAAATATTGGTCTTTACAAAGTAAATTATATTTCAAATTTAAATTTATTATAGAATTGATTTTTTTTAAATTAAATATATAAAATTAATTGATACATACATATAAATTGAAACACCCGAAAACAGAGCTTGTAATACCAGTCTTTATGTTTAATTAATTACGATATATATTTTTTAAATACTATAAATATTATTTGCAATTTTAGTTTAAAAAAATCATTTAAAAAGTATATTTACATAATGGAGTAATGGAGAGTTTTTTTTATTTGTAAAATATTCAATAATAAAAATAATAAATAAGTAAAATAATCAAAGTTATAAGAATTTTCTTAGAATGATTTTATTATAATTTAATATCTTAAACATTTAAAAAAATTCTTAAATGATACTTTATTAATATTTTATATTGATTTTATAATTATTTTTCAAAAACTTCTAATAATAAATTAATGATGAAATTTAAAAATAAAATTTAGATATTCACTTTAACACATCACTAATTTTTGCAGGAAAGCAATTTAATTTTTGAAAATTATTTCGAAGATAAAATAAATTAATCTGTCTAAAATAGTAACGTTCTCTAAATTTAGTCACTAAGTAAACCATTCTAAAAGTGATCTAAAAATAAATCGCCGACAAACAGCGTACTACTGCGTTAAAAACTCATTCACTGTTCTAAGTTGACTGACTTCGAAATCAATATTTCTTTCAACTTTCAAATATTTCGACAACATACTATATAAACACAGTGAACAAATCTAGTTTGATATTATACTTTTTGCCCGCTGACTCTAAAGCTCTGAAGGGTAAAAAGAAAGGGAAAAAAAGCTCTGAAAATCGATATTTACTACAATTCAACTAACCGTGTTAGGTGCTGACATCTAACGGCGGGTGACCGAACTACTGAACTTGAAATTTTCGTTCCACGTATTCCTGCACAGCAGGATTGTTCTAGATAGGATATTTTTGACAGGGTTTTATTTCCTGATACGTGGATGGTGATTGATTGTTTAATTTGGGAGTTAATTTTGGTTGCTAATGTAATATTATTTACATTTTTTTTTGTTTATTTTATTGTTTTTTAATTAATTTTATTTTTAGCCAAGCGGAGAAATGTATGTTAAGCTGTATTGATGTTTTACTAAAATTGTACATTAATTTATCATTACCTAAAAACAAATTTTAGGGGATGATTAATTGTTTTTTGTAAATTAATTTTTAAATATTATATTTTACCAAATTTTACAATTTCAATTTTTAATACATATTTTAAAATTATTAATAATTTGTACACACATTAAAACATAAATTATTTAAAATTTGGCAGTCCAATGAGTGTATTTGTATGATAAACACTTTATAAACATTAAATTTTACCAAAATTTACAATTTTCATATATTTATAATTATTAATTTATACATATATTACAACAGAAATAATTTGAAAACAGACAATTTCAATCCAGTGCTAGTATATTTGTATGATAACTCAAAGCTGGTCAATTCAATTTTGTTTAATCTTTTGTATTTTATAAACATTTTTATACATGAAGTAATTATAACAAAACTTTATGTAGCAGTTATTTTTTTCGTAAAATTTTTTTAAAATAATTTATTAATCAAAAGAAATCAGCTTTTATGTAAATCAATACTTTTACACAGTTGTTTTCCATAAAAAGTCAAAAACAAATATTTAATTAAATATTCTTTATTCACATTTAATTTTATCATTTTTGGTTGACAAAGTAATTGTTGTTACTAACTATATAGATTTTTGTAGTAATATATTTATTTTGGAAGGGGAAAATCACTTGTATAAACTGGTGTACAAATTAATTAAAATCCCTTAAAATCTTAGTAAAATTTTTGAAAATCAATGAAAAATTAAAATTTGTACAATCTAATGTACAAAATTTGATAAAGTGATTTCCCTCTCGGTAAATTATTTAATATTTTTTTTAATTAAAAATTATATCAAAATCTATTTTTCCAAACATATGAGATTTATGAAATATTATAATTTATAAATAAATGCAATAAGTACCTAATATATTTTAAAATATAAAGATTGAGTTTTTGTTAGAAAGAATTTTTTTTCATTTTACAAAAACCACTTAACCAGAAAAACCACCAGCGCGCCATTACTAATCTAAATCACTGTAAACCATTGTTAAAACGTAATTTTCAAGTGAGTCATCGTACATTTCGCCAAATATCAGTCAAATGCCAGCCGTAATTTACGTACCCTCATCATAGTCGAATGAGGGGGGGGGGGGCTAGATAACCGGGGCAGCTAAAAAGCTTTTTTGCATTTTGAACTAATCAACGGTGACAGTGAAGACGTGACGCGTTTAGTTCGTGAACGTGAAACAGTGAAGCAGATCAAAAACGGTGATTTTTCAATTTTTGGGGTTTAAGGGGGGTACGCAATGCCCCCCACCGTGCTGGTAACAAACCAGACTAGTGCGGAAATGTGCTCGTTGTGTCCACGAAGAAAACCCCCGCCGAAAAAATTAGTACGCTTTGATTCGCTGGTTGACACGTTTTCCATATCCGAATGTAATTCGAATCAGAAGGTAAGACCTTTTTTTTGTAAGAATAATTTTTATATACGATTTCAGGTTACACGTTTACATTTACTTTTACTTTAAATTTAAACAAAACAATTTGTATTGTTTACATGCAAGATATTTATCACAATTCTGTAACAAAGCTACTAACAAACATTGTTTCTATTACGTAATTTGAATATTTTTTCTGATGATGATATATAGAATATGTCGAAACGTTAATTTTTAAATAAAATATATACAGAACTTAATCTTAAAGTTTTTTTATTTTAATATAATGAGTTTTGAAAGACTCTTTACTTATAATTAAATTTCTCGTAATATTATATGCATACATTATAGCATAAATACGTGCACTCAAACAAAAATGAATACCACAAGAATAAGGATTTCCACAATTATAACACGAGACACAAAAGTAATTTTCTACTTCCTCATCACAGAATAAATAGAACCCAAACAGGTATCGATTACTGGGGAGCTCACATATATAATAAAATACCTGAAAATAAAAAGATGCTACCTACAAAAGCTTTTTTAAAATGGGCGAAAACCTTTTTAACAACTTCAGCTTTTTATACTAGAGAAGATTTTTTAAGTCACGTTTTTTGAAATATTTTTATCTTTTTTATGGAATATTTAACTGCATATAAATATGTTCTGTATTGACTGTTACTGTACTTAACGTGTATCATTTCGACTTAAATTTCGACTTAAATATTTATTGCATGTCAATATTTGTAAATTTGTTATCTAGATATAAACAAATATTCTACATTATTAAATGAACACAATGACAAAACGCATTCTGATAAAGTTTAAATTTAATACACATAATACAAACATTCTTATACTTGATAACCCAGTTTTAAATCTTGTTATTGTATTTAATAATAAAATTCATAGAATTTGAACGATGAAGTTGAAAGGAAAGGGATAGAGAAGTAACCGACTCAAAAGTTGATGGAATAAATTATAAACGCGTGTAACTGAATTAAAGAAACTTTATGATAAGAGTTGGTTGGAATATTGTTAGACAATTAAATTTATCCATATTGTGTCTTGCCTTGCTTTTGTTCGCATTCTATTTATATACTACTTCTATAATTTCATTTAAACGAAATTTATTTTGCTAATTGTTCTATTTTTTAATTGTCAATATGTTGTGACATTTCTAGGTTAGTAACTGGAACGAGAGTTATTTATTTCTAACGATTCGATTGTCAAACATTTTTACGTAAATATATTTTCTTTTTAATGAAAAGGTTTTTGAAGATTTTGTTCTGTATTAATTTTTAATACTGATGGGTCTTGTAATTATTATAGTATTTTCGAATAATCAAAATTTTGATATTTACTTTAATTAATTAGTTTTGTCTATAAATTCTGATTAGCTTTTGAAGATTTACTTATTGAAATACAAATTTGTTAATTAATAAATAATATTTTGTACTAATTAATAGATCCAACGAAACCCTTCGCGAACTATGCTAAAACTTTGAGATTATATCAAGTATTAACAGAATCAAAAATTTGTAATATTTTTAACAAATTATTTTTTTTATTAACAGGTTTTTCTTTATTTTACATTATTTTATTAATAATTTTAAAGTAGATAGAAATATTTAAAAAAAATAGATTTTATGCATTAGCGGTTTCTACGAAAGAATGAATTGTATTTCACAATTTAACTTAAAAAAGTGTAATAATTTATAACTCAAAATACACATATATAGGTATAATGAATATATTATTTAACAGAAGTAGAAAAAAATATTCAACAGTTTATTGCCAAGTCGAAATACGTTTTTCATTAATAAATAGAGCGATAATTGTGCAGCATGCGTGATATATTGTACACCATTGCAACCAACATAAAAATAAAAGATAGTTTTCATTAAATTGTCATCATAAAACTTTTTACTTCCATTATTCCAATCCTTTTATTTATTTCCACAGCTTATATCTACGGCATTTTTTTTTATTAACCACTAAATAACTACGATAGTTTATTAACGCATGCAAACTCTTTACATTGCATAAAAATACATTTATATTTAGAATATTAACTATAATAGGAGTTGTATATATATTTAACTACAATATTAATCTGTATTTAATGGAAGTGAATTACAAACAAAATAAAAAAACTACGCTGATTATCTGATACTAACCGAGAAGTTTGCAATAGTAGATGGCAGTAGTGTTTGGTCGGGAACAAAAAACATTTGAACTATAGTAAAAGTTTGTCTGTGTGTACCTTTGTAACAGGTTAATTAGTACACGACTAGTTCTAATTACAGTATGTAAATGTGCATGTTTGTATGAAATTCTAAATCTCTTTTGTGAAACCATTACTTTTTTGGAATTGTAATTTTTTTATACTAAGCTTTAATTAAAGTTTATTTTTCTTGATTTTACATTTAATTTATAATTATACATGGATTAAAATACAGAATAAAAATATAGCTATTTTATTTAATTTGAATTAGATGACTAAATTTTACATCATTTTAATCAGATAATATTTACAATAACATTAGTTATTTTATCTACATTAGTGGAAATGAAACCAGTTTAGATAAATTTGAAACAAACTAAAAATAATATAACAGTAAAAATCTTTCAGAACTCATTATATTTGAATAAAACAATTTTAGGTTCTAGTTCTGTTTAGCGATCTATTAATAAATCGCTGAAAACAACATATTTGTACAGTTGAAATTTTACTTTTAACGAAACATAACAATCTTTGATTAGAAATCTTTAAATATTGACTGCAAAACAAAACAAAAATAATTTTTGTTTCATGTTAAGTATTTATTTAAGAATTTATTTACGATTTCATATTTCTGGAGTGGAGAAAAAAAATCTTATAATATGGTTTTCTGTCAACATATTTATTCTACGCAACATTCCGAAAACGAAAGCAGTTATCCACTGCGGGAAAAAATGGAAAAATCATAGTTTAAGATGGTCATAGATTTATGCAAATGTCAGGCTATTGTACGTCGAACAGCGTATACAATAAATCATTGTGTAATATCTGGTGTTACGGACGTCGAATGTTAGCAATGGCCGGATTTAGATGCTAGACAGCGGACAAGCGTCGAAAAAAGAAAAAACAGCCACATCACGTGCAGGTGTATCACGTAAATTCACGCGCCGTGTACTACAGCTGAAGTTGACGGCTTCTGGTCCGAATAACATACATGAGGGCATGTGTGCATAAATATTAGATAGTGTATATTAATTTTGAAACATTCCAATTTCTATGAAGATTAGTTTATCTAAATATGTTTCTTTATTACTAGTTTTATGCTGGTTTTACACGAAGCATTTTTTGATTAAAAAAATATAGTTTAGTTTTAGTATTAGTCTAGTATAGTTTTTATTACAAATGAAATTTTTTGTATTGTACGATCCAATATTCGATTCTGTATAGAAATTTGTATAGAATATTTAATGCTCAGTTTGCCCGTAACAGTTTATATAGAATAGTCTATTTTCATACATTTTCGACGCGAAACTGAATGCGTAATAATAATAGAAACGTCAAACTCTAATTTAGGTATTATTATTAATTTACATTTATGTGTACATTTTTTTTAATTAGATATAAATAGATTATCAAAATATAAAATATCATCTTGCATTTGTTTGTTTATTTTATTCTATATCGTGTAAAACATATTAATTTTGTATACTTTCTATATATAATTTCGTATAGAAATTTATATAGATTTTTTATATAGAAAAATATTTCGTGTAAAGCCTGCATTAGAAAAATGACAATATTTTATGTTAAAATTCTGTACTATGTACAAACCTATAGCATTACAGAATGACTTGTTTTTCTTCTGATAAATGGAAATATAGACATTATGAATGCAGATGAAGCGTAAGTTGCAAAAGGATTATTTAGCGTATAATAATTTCTGTTTCAATGAAAAGAGTTTGTGCCGCACTTTGATGAATACATGGCATGAACGTTTACGTATGTATGTACAAAATAATTATTTTCAAATGCTTTTTAATGTGAAAAAAAATACATTTCACATTTTTTTTTTTTTTTTTTTTTGTTGTCACCTTTTGTGAAGTGTTCTTTAATCTTTTCCATTTGAACATTATTTCTATCTGTTTGAGAGTGTTGTTCTGTAGCGGCCATGCAATTGCGAGTCCATTAGAGATGGGTTGCGACGCTTGTTAAAGCTTTCCATAGATTAAAACTAATGCGATGTACTTGTTCAACGGCTTGACGATGAAGTGCTGCAGCTTTCAAGCTTTTGCTAGCGTATATTCACGTACAGATATTGTAATAATATAGAACGGTTGTTATTGGAAATAATCTTAAAAACTATCAAATTTCAAATAATTTATTCATTTAATTAATGTGATATTTTCAATACCGTTAGATATTTTATACGTGATGAATGTCGATTGTTTGGTAAATTTTGTTGGAGGATATCGAATACTCAGTCTAGAATTTATTTTATTTAAATATCATTTTTTTCTCAACGTTTCGAACGTCCATGCGTTCTTCATCAATGGACGTTCGAAACGTTGACAAAAGAATGATATTTAAATAAAATAAATTCTACACTAGACTGATTATCTATTCGATATCTTTCAACAAAATTATATATTTTATCTATATACAAATTAGATGAATGAAAATTGCTATTTCAAATTTAGCTTAGGTAAATAATCGAAAACTGTAAGATGGAAAATGAACAAAAATAGATAAATACATCAAATCTAATTATTTATTTTGGAGTTAGATAAGTATGATACGATATTATCAAATTTATTTGTACAAAATCGCATAAATATTTAGATTATAACAATAACTAAAAAATCAATAGGTTTTTTTTTTTTTTCATTAACACCCGGATCAGTGCTAATTTCCGTTTGGAGAAAAAAAGCTTTGAAAAGCTCGAATCATCTGATCGTTTAATCGGATTTCTCTCGATATTAACCCGTTCCCGCTTTAATGCTAACTTTACACTCAACATCTATAAAATCAGGGTCCTTTTCCCTAACAAAACAGTTTACAATATTATCGGCTCCTGATTTATGGATATCATTAATGCGTCGAATGCTTTTTTCATCTCTCGTTTTCCGATTATTATTAACGTTTGTTTCTAAAAGCATTGCAAACATCGAATATCGAATTTATGATTGTGTACCGATTAATATTGTTCGGGTGAACATGAAATGCTGAAAATTTCTTTGTTTTGCTGATATGTGTATTTGCTTTTGCGTATTACTACGTATATTATTTAACATGTTTATCATTAAAATTGTGTACATAAATTTTGTTAAAGATATTGCGTGAATTTGTCTAATAGATAAATCTGATATCATTATTATTATGTTTTATTTCAATTTACATTTTGTAAATTTTCGGAAATCTGTGAATAAATAAAATTGTATATAAAATAAATGTAGCTATTCTGGTGATCACATTTAAATTTAAAAAGCTTAAATGAGACTATAACTTGGCGACTTATATAAATTTAAATAGAGCAATTCTGAACATGCACGCTAATTAAATTTGAAGGAATTTAAACTAAAGATTTTACACTTAAATTATTGACCAGAATTGAAATATACTTAAAGTTTTTTAAAATTTAAAAGTTTAAGTTAAATTTAATAATCAAACTAGCGCCATAAAACTCATTCAGATTACTTATCACGAAATTAATTTTATATTTTATTGCAGAGTTTGTAATTCTGAAGCACACTACTAACCAACTTATGAAAAGAACACTAATACACACTTTTATTTTGTCAGTTGTTAGTTTTATTACAGCCAAAAATTGAGATTATTAATGTTTTTTAACAAATGTATATTAGAGTTTAGAACCATTAACAGTACAAACTAAATATAAAATTAATTTTGTGATAATTCTGAATGAAGTATCAGTTATTCTCAAATAAGATATAATTTTGTCTAATTGTACAAATCTGTATATTTACAGAAAATACAGAATCACAGCAATAAGTGTGTAATGGTTACTTCTCATGAAGATTAAATTTACAACATAAGCTATATTTTATTATTACAAAATTTGTTTGTTATAAGCTAAGGAACTAAACTAAGGAAATTTCAGAATACAAATTTTATTTTTTTCTAACTTTGTTTGTTTCGTATTCTACAACAGCAACAACAAATAATTTATAACTTTAATTTAACATACAAAACTTTAACCAAACTGAATTTTGTTCAACCTAAAACTCTCTAACACTCACATACCAAAATACAAATACAGAAAAAAAAAACCTAAAAACAACCTGAAATAGACCTAAAAATTTAGTTTTGGTTCGTAAATCCATGTTTGAAAACAAACGCAAGTGTTCACCGCCTGCTTTGCTTCAGCCAAAAACATAGTAAAAAAACGGCGAAACTCGTTGAAAACAGAAGAAAGTCGTAGACGACAACAGTGCCATGGCACGTGACTGGTGTGAAAAAATCTAAAAAAAAAAAACGAACAACACAATATCCATGGCCTGCTCTCCGATCACTTGAACTTGGAGGCACGTTTTGAGAACTTTTGCCTCGGAAATTTTTGGGGGTTAGATGTTAAAGAAAACATGATAAACTGCTATTTTTCCACGTTACATGGTTTTGCTGGTGGACTTACGAGTTGCTTGTTTGCGGTGGTTTAAATTATTTGTTGTTTACAATACCTAGTGGATTTTGCCGGACGAGCCGGATAAAGAATAGATGAAGTTATTTTATGGTTTTTGAGATGTTTCGAAGGAAAATAAAACTGTTGGTTTTATTTCCAATGTTTGGCATCATGTGCAGGAAATTACGGAGCTTGCCGACGAATTTAAATTTTGTTATTTACTTATTTTGTTTTTTTAAATAAATTTGAACAAAATACATATTATATATGGAAATAACATAAAAAATTGAAAATATGTATGTCAATGATTGAATAAAAAATATAATAAATTAAAATTATTGTTATAATAATTTATATTTTAAATTATGCACTTTTATATAATTTACATATTTGATGTTTAAGTATTTTTAAAATACTTGAAAAGAAAAATGTGAAATATGATAATCTTTTTGCAAAATACTAAAATTTTCATTTATGCGTATACGCACTTAGAAAATGACTTCTTGCTAACAGCTTTTACCCATTTTTAATACAAAATGCATATACTTGTTATATGTTATAAAGATGATCTCAGGATACATTTTTTTATTACATTTTAAATATATTTTTTTTAAATTTTTTACAATGATATTTAAATATATATATATATATTACTTAATTTTATTGATTTTGTACATATTATTCAAATGATATTTTTAATAACATTTTTTTTGAAAATTTAATTAATGAAAATATTAAGAATCATAACGATACTTTTAATTTTATATTTAAAAATATATTGATTAGTTACATTAGTAATCGATTACTGAGTCGATTAATTAAAATATTTAAATTTTTATCGTTTATTGTCACCGATGAGCAAATTCCGATTATGTAATTTTAAATTATTTACTTATTACCCACAATGGATAAATTGTAAACATTATAGGAAGCATTTAAAAAAAATTGTCGTCCTGTTCTTAAACTGTGTAAATGATTATAAATAAAAAACACAAACAATTACGTCAAAAAAATTGGAAGACCATTTTGAAATTTGGTTACTGCAGATATGTAGCACAACTTGCAGGCTCAAAATATGTCTGAAGAAACAGTTTAACTGCTGTATCATTAAAAGAAATTTATAAGTACTGTGTTTAATTTATTGGTCAAAAATTATAAACGATAATACATGTATGATTTAAAACTGTATACGTGTGTGTCTACGTTCCGAATTGTGGAAAACTTATTATTATATTCGTATCTAAACGAAGGCTTCTTCCTCCGAAAGCTAAACACAAATTTCACAGTTAAATAAATTTATTCGCACCTCCAACGAGAAAAAAAATCCTATCCTATTATCCAACATCTGGCCGTAGGAAAATAACATCGTAATCCGTGCCTGTCTCACGTGGGGGTGGGAAGTCTCGAAAAACAAAAGGCAGATTTCGTGTTATAATTCTTTTTGTCGGACCCCACCACGTTTTCACCACGTAAGCCCTGTCATATATTACTTTTTTTTTTCTACCTTGCCACTTGGATAGGCGTCGGTGTGTGTTGCTCTGTTTTTTCTCTTCTTTGCGTTTTACTTTGAAACAATACACGCTAGCGAGCGAATAGAGGAAAGAATGGTAGGAATGATTGCTTTTAGGTTAGGATCGTTGGACAATGTTTGGGCCTGGCTTGTCTTACGGTATTCCATTACGACGTTGTTTTTTTTTTAACAGTTTTTGGACACAGATGTGCGGCTGGAACTGGCGGATACTGGATGGTCAGACAGGTTCTCCCTTGATGATTGCTCACGGATGAAATGTTGGACAAGTTGGATAAAAGATGGATGAAGGAAATTGACGAGGGCAGCTGACTCTTATAACGAGAATTAAAAAATTCTATTTAAAGTTTGCGGAATTTTAATTACATTTGAATTATTTAAAAATTTTTTTCAAATACTTCCTTCTATGATTTCCGCTCTTACTTATTGAAACTTTAAATCCATTTTGGTATGTAAGTAATAATTACTCGGTTTTTTGTTTAAAAAAATTATTTATTGTGTTGATTATAGTTTCGCTATACGATAGCATCGTAAGACCAATAGTAACTTAAACTGTGATATTTACAATACTTATATATTGTTACAAATGGTTGTTGTTGGGTGGGGTAGTGTTTATAAATTTTCTAGGAAGGTTAATAGGGTGGTTTGGTCATTCACTGAATTAATTAAGCAATCAATTGTTTTTGAAGAGCTTTATTGATTGTTAAGTTAGCAAGTTAACCAATTGGTTTCTTGTACTATCTCAGAATTCTTATTTTAACAGACTGTTATTTTTAACAGAAATTATACAGAAATACAACCAGTAATGTAAAAGATTTCCATAAATAAAACGTCAAAAATTTAATGTAATATATTCATGGAAAACATTACAAAAAAAATGTTATTCCAACAATATCACTTAGATCTATCTAACCAATGTTTTTTAACAACATAATACAATAAGGATAAACTAGGATAGATTCGTATAGAAATAGGTAAATAAAAGATACGTCGAATAAAACTAGGGGTTCACGTAACATTAGCCACTCATCCCTAAACGAATAATAATTTTTCTTTCTACCCTTGTCCGGGGAATAGAACGGACATTTAAGCTGTCATCGTTTATCAGAAAATGATCCTGTATTGAAACCAATACTTATGTTCTTTACTAGAACTGCAATATTTTGGTCCCATTAGAATTTGATATCTTTATTTCATAAAACGTAAAATTGGAATTAAAGTGTATTTTGTTACGGGGAAATAAATTTATACTCCATTTCAAAATAGGGTGTTTTGTTTCGAAATATAAATAAATAGAAATTGAAAATAAAGTGAAATTAAAAATTCTATTTGTATTATGACAAAAAATAAACAAAGAAAAGTATAATAAATAAAAACGCAGAATTTTATTTAAAAAGTATTTTATTATTCTATAGATATCTCTTTTATTTACAATGAAGTAGCGAAAATCTGAAATTCAAATCTTTGAAAGAAAAACCGACAGCGGCTGCGTTTAATTTGATAAAGCTACCGTATATTTCTCTATATTTGCAGTATTTAAAAGTCTTGTAATATGGAAATTTCTCAAAAGAATCTATTATAAAGTTGGTCGATGTTGCTTTTGTAGTTTTTAATTAATATTTTCCTAAAGATAAATATGAAACGCAATAAAGATCCGGTACTAAGAAAGTGCATTATAATGTAAATTGATATTGTATTTTAATATAATATATTCTTTTCTATTTAATATATGATATTTTTAAATATATTTCTAGCAAAATATTCTAATTTTTGTCGTTTGAAATATATTTTTTCTACAATACTTATGTTATGAAAGGTTTTTTATTAAACATAGGATTAAATTTTGTGGTAATTAGCCATTGATTAAGTTAACAATATTGTACGCAACTATTTCTGGTAACTAAAATATATAAAATAAATATTATAAATGAAATACAAACAGTGTTTCGTCAAATCTAGATTTGTAAAATCTCAGCATATTCTTTGTTGAACTGCGCATGACCACACGGAGCAACAGATAAGCTAGGAGATCTCAAAAAAGTCCATATTATTTTTCTATGAATATTTCAGTCACGCAAATGAATATATGCAAAAATATGCTCTCCATATCGTTTCGTACAGCTTCGATATATATACAGGCTGCTTCGTAAAGACCGACGTTTTAGCAACAAGAAATAAACGTCGAAACGAAATGCTCGAAATCAACGATGCGATGATGAAATCGAGAGCGAACGAGTCACGCTTGTCAAACGTGATGGGCACGAAGCTCACGTAGAACGAACCCGTTGCGCAACGCCCTTGTTGTAGTTATCATAGCACTAGCAGAAACTGATAAGAAATCATTTTAGGCAAAATGGCAGCGAATGAGAGTGTTATCACTGCAGGCAAGCGCTCGATATAATTTCCGCTTGGATAAGTTTCAAATATCACTCGCCATTGCTCCAAGCTGGCATACTACACTAACTTTACCGGCTATACACTATCAACTTTGAGATAACAAAGACGATTGGATACTATTTGGATATTGTAAATGATTCTAAAGAGAATTTTTACTAAATCAACGAATATTTATTGGATAATATTTAACTCCGATGCAATTTTATAGTTTAATTTGCAAATTTAAGCTTTGGATATTTTAAACATTTACTGGCCTCAAACTTATATACACGAATTAAACAAAATTATATATTTTATAAGAATAAAACGGCTTTGGGTTCTAGTTTTGTAAAAATTTATTAATAAATTAATGTTTCGACAAACTGAAAGTGCGTCTTCATTAGGAAAAAAGATAGAAATGATATTTAGTAAATAAACAGAACATGGAAATACCGTAATAGGTAACAAATTAGTAAATAGATTATAAAATTTATAAATTTTTGATTAATGGAAGCCAAATTTTAAGATCTAGTTATTTATTTCTTATCTAGTATTTTATTTCTATGTTCTGTATATTTAATATAAATATTATTTCTATCGTTTTTCCTGATGAAAACGCACGTTAAATTCTTCGAAACGTTGATAAATTATTACAGAACTCCTAAAGCCGTCTTATTCTAATATAATGAGTTCTGAAAGATTTTTTACTATGTTATATATTTTATTATTATAAATTATTAATTATTAATTATAAAAAAATTTATTATTATATTTAATAAAATTAAATAATTTTTAATATAATTAATTTTTTGTATATTTTTTTACTTATTTAATTAAATAATACATACAAAAATTTTAAAAATTAAATATCGCAAATAAATATTTTTTACATTCAAGTTTTACACTAAAAATCTATGTAAATATCTTGTTTCGCACGTTTTGGTCTACAAAATCAATTTTTTTGCGAATTTGGAAAAACCATTTCGGCCACACATTCTACACAGATATAGCATTAATTTTATACAAAAAAAATCCAGTGTACTGGAATACCTTCTTAATATAATATGTTGTTGACATTTAAGTATCCAATGCTAAAGTACTCAATTCAGTATTTAATGATAGCAGGGCAACAGCAATGATGAGACACGGCGTTTGAGTTATTCAATTTTGTGCATTTTAATGGGCTGGAAAAGTTCAACCAATTGTCTTTCCCTATTATTTACGTTCGAAGTTAAGCAAAACTTCGTTCGTTATGTCGTGTCGTCTATCTGTCGGTTTCGCCGTTCTCTTCTCAGCCAATTGAGTTTTTGCGAGCGCAAAAATTAACTCAACGATCATTTTCTGTTATGCCACTTATTTCTTCATTTTGTTTCTATATAGATGACCTGATTTTCGTATATTCATCTGTCATAAACATATAGGGAAACAAACTTGTAATTAACAAATTTCAAAAATTTGCATTTATTTATTCGTTCAGTTTATTTTATCTCAGGTTGTTTTGAACAATTTATTCATAAGAGCTTTATTAAACATTATTGTATTTTATAAAGTTAATCAGATGTTTATTTTCAAATAATAAATACCTAAATATTAATATTGTTGTAAAACATATAATTACGCATAAATATTAAATAAATAAATATAACTGTGAAATAAATATTTTCTATTCAAAAATTGTTTTTATTCCTAATAACAATCTGGCATTTGTTGTGTTTTTAAAATAATTTTTTAAAAACCTTACTTACAAACAACGAAATTTAACATATTTATATATATATATATATATATATATATATATATATATATATATATATTGATATATTTTATATTATTTATTTATAAATACTAGAGCTGCTTTTAGAATAATGTATATTTTAAAACGTTAAATGTAATAATTAGTATTTAATTATTAAAATAGATTATAGTTTTGTAAAAGCAAAAATGTGTATTGAAATTATGACACCTTTTAAATAAAATGCTCCAAAAGGGGACTACGAATACGAGCTATTTGCGATTTTAGGTATAAAACACTTAAGTTATTTTAGACATATTTACAGACTCACTCTTTGTACACAAAAGTATATGGCACAAACTCTTTTCACTATTTCGAAATTAATTTTCTCCAATCATTCCTACCCAGACAAGCAATTCTATTTTAGACTAATAGTAAATTACATTTCTGTTGTGTTTTACAAATTGCATTTATCTATACAATAAATAATAGTTTGTTATATAACAAATTGTCTAGAAAAACATATGTGATATAATAGTAATATATTGTAGCACAACAAAAATGTTATCTAGTAGCAACATAACTTCGAAAAAAATCTACAACAAAAACAACATTGTTCACGAGTCCACTCAATCTAAATGAATTCGGCAACTTTGTCGAAATGAGAACAAAAACAAACGACAATCTTTCAGCAACAGCTGTTCATTCAATTGTTTACCTTAACCATTTACACCGTTGATAAGAAGAACGAACGAAAAAAAAAAAATGTAACGCAATTTTCGTGTGCGTTCATTTTTTCGCGTGATTTTTATGATTTATATGTAGAGCGCGTGCGCGTGTAAAGTGTGACAATTTTTGGTGGAGGTGCCGCCGACCGGTCAGCCGAGAATGTAGCAGATATATATCTCGGACAGACGTGAAAAATACAGCACTTACATGGGGCTGAAAACCGCTAACAAAGTATAAAGAGCCCGGCCAAAACATGACAGTAGAAACAGACCATTACGCCGAGTTGTTCTGGCCAACACTATGCTGTCTGAATTTCTGCAAAAATTCATCAAAATGATTTGTTTTTTTTTTGTTTTGTTTTCCTTTAGCCATATTAACTGGCAGAATTGTACTAAGGAATTGTTTATTTATTTTTAAGAACGAACAAATAATTTTTTAAAATATGTAATTAAATTATTGGGATAATAAATTGTGGACTAAATATGATTGATAACTATAAATGGAGTTTTTTTTTTTTAAGTAAAAGAAGAAAAAAGTTTTATGATTTATAAAGTTGAAGCTGAACAAATAGATTTTCTATTTTTTTTTGTTACCATAAAATCGAAATTTTGTAATGATTAAAAAAATCCTAGATTATTCAACTAACTTGTAATGTAATGATAATTATTGTTCATGAGAATCTAGTTTACAAGTCGACCCATTACATGCGAGTACAATACTATACTTTTCTATGACTATTGAATAGAAAATAGCATTGTTCAATGCAACTTTTTTAATTAGTTACAAACTGTTGAGTATTGAACTTATAAAATTTTGATCATTTGTATGCATGATTTTGATGGTATACGTTTGTGTGGAAGTAGTAGAAATAGAAGAGCATGTATAAGAGAGTGTCAGTATGAATGTGGATGAAGCTAAAGTTGCTTGTCTTGATAGGGATGTTTGGAGGAAACTAATTTCGAGATAGTGGAAAGAGTTTGTGCCACACCTTATTGGGTACATGGAGTGATTGATTAATTATTTTAAGTTGTCACAACTGCACTGAAAAAGAATCTGTTTAATATTACATAAACGGTCTATGTAAAACACTTACATAAATCGTTTGTGTAAATCATTTTTTTTTCCTTAAAAAACCTTGTTTTACAAAAATAATCTATGTAATTTTTACGCAAATAGTTTATGCAATATTAAATAGATTATTTCAGTGTAACTGTAGATACAACTTAATTTTTATAATATTTTATTATTTTAACATGTAGAATCATCACTTGAAATAAAAACAATCTTACTGATTTATTTTATATTTTTACTGTATCATATAAATTGAAAAAAACACAATTTCCATTTATGAAATTTAACTAATAAAAATATTTCACGTATTAGCTTTAGAATGTAATCGTAATTTAAAATTAAGCACATGTCTGTTTAGAAACGTTGACGTTTGTGGTTTACGATCTGGTGAAATAATACAAAAAAATGCAGTGACATCGAGAAGGTTCAGCGATGATTAATATGAGCAATGGTAATGTAAGTTCAAATGAAGTTTACACACATAAATAAATCCAATTATGCGCACTTGCAAATTTCAACAACTTTTCAACCAAAAATAAACGATACATACTTAATTAATATATAATCTGTGTTAATTACTCTTATAGCATCATTAGTTGATCGGCAACCATGTTCTTAGTAATGTTATGTCGTTAGCGTAAATGCAATTTTTGCGTTATATTGCACTTTAACTATATAATCTGATTAGATTTTTGCCTAGTCTAAGTTCCTAGTTTGAAAATATTAAATAATTGTTGTACAGAAAGTTTTATGTATTTTTAAAAAGATAAATTTAAATTAACTAAAATTTAAACATTAAAAAGCTTTAGATTCCAGTTTTGTATTATTTTATTTAGTCATGGTAATATCATATAGTATAGTCTACAAAGTCACTTGATTATAAATAAAATAATGTATAAACAAAACAAAAACACTAATATAGATGATTTTTAAAGATAATGTTTATATTTATTTAGTTTTATATAATAATAAAACAATTATTTTTTTTTATATACACATAATATTCTGCGATTTGGTGTATAAAATTTAAAAAATCAGTTTTTTTTTTAAATACATTTTATTTGGTTTTTAAAATTATAAATATTTGTCAATTTAAATTTATATGTTTGCTAAAGTTAAAATACAGAATTTAAAAAAATATATAGAGGTTATGAATAGTAGCATATATCAATTTACTCTTAAATATGAAAAACGAAATGTAAATCTATGAAACTTTTTTAATTATTTAATATTTAAAAGTATTTTTAAACACAGAGACTCTTATAGCAGTTGCATTGTTTTAAAATCTATATTAGTTAAAACCATTTTTAAAACCGAGTTCATAATACTGGCTAGCGTAATTAGAGTGTTTCTTTCTGATGATCGTACATCATCTAGATCAATTAATCACATTTAAAAAACTTTATCTGAATATCATTCTATCGCACGATAAATTAGCTTTTCTGGTGTGGGTAAATTATCATTAACTCATCATACAAGCGCTTGGCGCTGCTGGAAAACTTCAACAATTTTTCATATTATTTTTCGATTACTTAATTAACCTTAACGAAAGCAAAGAAAACAAGAACGTCCCATCGAAAAAGAAGAAGGGAAAAAAATTCCTATCAATTAATCTGTCGATCGGGCAATCCGTCAGGAGCGTTTCGTAAAGTAACAATGCGCAATCTTTTTTTAATCAGTAGAGAAACAATAGAAGGACTCAAACAGAATCCAATCAAACAATCAGCTATTCCCGATAAAGCTGTCAATGTTTAAAGCGCATGACTCGTACTGGACGATTGTAGTGAGACGCGCATGGATACGCAGCATCCTCTACCCGGAATTTCAACACCGGAGCGCTTCTGACTTTCAGAATTCAGTCTGTATTTGGCCCGTCATGTGCCCGGACCTGTGCTTGACGTCGTCGGCAAAAAGTTACGCGTTCTTGTTTTTTTGCAGTTTTAATTAAAAAAAGTAAATAAAAGTTTTTGGTATATTTTTCGGGAGTATTTTAAGAGGATTCCTGCAATGTTTCGCGAACCAAATATAATTGAAAAGTTGCGAGCAAGAACGGAGATTTATAATACTCTAGTGAGAAATTTGGCGCTGTGGAAAATACGAAAATACGCAGCAATAAATGAAAATGAATAGTCGGAAAACTTGGAAAACTCCTATTCATAATTTTCGTTATCTTCGCGGCAAACAACGCATTACAGTGATGTAGTTTTTCTGAGACTTTTTTTCTTTTGTTCTTGAGTTATTTTAAATGTTTATTGTGAATGAAACATATCTAGGCTCTTAGCTGTGTTCTGTGGAATATTTGTGTGATAATATAAGTGCATAATCAAAAATGGGATTTCATGATAAGAAATTACAACGGTTGAGAAAGTTTAGATTTTTTGGAAGAGCTAAGGTTTATCTTATGGTACGATGGCCCATACTGGTATGTATATTATATTTAAAAGTAATTCAATTACATTTCAGTACGTTTTCATAATAAAGAAAAACTTTAACTAAACTTTAAGTCAACAAAAATATTTTGATTTTAAACTCTACTAGCATAATTATTATTACTTCCAATTAAATGATGCTTTTTTTAATTAATTTTTTTAATCTTCTAATGAAATAATTATTACTATTGTCAACAAATTAAAGCTTTTTTTTCTACTTAAAGACGACATAGTTATATCAAAATGGATCTTTAAATCATAATATAAATTTTATATAATCAGTTTTAAAATAAAATTTTAAAGATACTTTGTTTAAAACGTGACAAAAGACTCATTACGTCATTATGTAACAAAAATTTATGCATTTTCCTAATATAAACTATTACAAATTTATTTTATATTAACTAATGTTTATGAAATTTAAAATTTAATAATAATGTTAAGTGAATTTATATTGTTTTTTGACATATATATATATATATATATATATATATATATATATATATATTTTGACCATAGCAACTAAAACTTTTAGCCAGCAACAATGTTTGGTAAATTATTAAAGTAGTTTGAACAAAGACATTACGAATATCGATGCACCAAGCGAGATTCACACCTGGGCCCGCACGGATATTACGTATTTTAAAATATTGGGATAAATTTATTCTTAGAATAATTTTAAAATTAGTTAATGAAAATTTTCATTTATTTTGAGGACATATCTTTAGCCAATTACATATACTTTTTTACTTATCAAGAAATAAACCAATAAATAAAATTGGAAATACTGGCTCCAAATTAGACAAATGTTAAATTAAAATATTTTTAAAGTTATTTGATATTATATTGCGTATTTTAAAAATATAGTGACATAACCATATAACTACTTTTGGAAAAAATTGCTCTATATTGGTATTTTCACAATTTAATATTATTTTAAAGTTTTATGTCATTATAAATTCACTAATATAAAATTATTTTAACTAAATATGCATAATAATTATATTTATGTTACATTTTCATTAAAATTTTAATGACTATCTTTTTTACGTATAAATTATCATTTTAGGTGAAAATTTACCGAGACTTGACACATTTTTTTTTTTTTTAAACTTTGTTTATATGTTTTTATGGTACAAAAGGTAATAAGTGTGAAAACATGTAACAAGTTATCATTTTCGTTAATAATATGTCGCATGAATTTTAATTAATTTTTATCCGACTTTGTTTCGTTTTCTACCTCTACATATTTTTTTTGTTGCACAGAATTTTTCACACTTTAATTTATTTTTATTTGCACGTATAATTCTGGTTTCGCAATGTATAAAATTACAGAGTTTTTTTTTTGTTATTTGCATTTATAGCGTTGTTTTAATTTTTTTTTGTTTATATTTTTAATTATATATACAATGTCCACATATATTTTTTTATTTTCTATTAGTATTATATTGAAAAATTCTATATTATATTTTAATATAAATTACGTATGTATTATATAACAAAATTTAATTGTATTATAAAACATAATTATTTTTTGTATGCAATATGATATTGTTAGAATATTTTGTCTCTAAATTGATATTAAAACAATGTTTTCTGCATTAAGAGTTTTTACAAGTATTTTAATTTCCACTTAATCGCAGTGAACTAATATAAAATTAGAAAATTTAATAAATTTGGAAAAATGTATTGGCCTCGTCGAAATTCGAATCTACGAAACAAACACATTTTTTCAATTATATAGTGTTTGACTAGTTATAACTAAGTCATGCGTTAATCTGGTCAGTTGTATTACAGTAATATGATATTAAAGCAATATTTTCGGAGATACAACCAAGAGTTTATACAAATATTTTAATTTCTACTAAATCGGACGTATTTGTTATCTAATGGTTCAGTTTTGAATTTTTAATATTTTTTACAAATACAAATACAATAAAGTTGTTTATTTTTTTTGCAATAAATTAAACAAATAAGCAAAAATTAACAATTTTAATTAGTATCTAAAGAAATTTTATGTAATTTTATTAAATATTTTTTATAACCAGAAGAAATTGTGTATGAATTTTTTTAAAAAGTAGAATATATACTCATTGTAAAAATTAAATTTACTTTAAATAAACAAAAAGTATAAAGGCTCATATAGACCACCTTACTTAATCGTAAAATTTGTGTTATGTTTTAGCGTAAAGTGGTTCTGAACTAAAATATTTACTAACTTAAGAAAACACAAAGCTATTACACGGCTTTAGTTTTAACTGTTATTGTTGGTTTTATTACAGCAAGAAATTGAGTTAATTTTTTTTTTAGAAATTTGTATTATGTTTTGACAATCAGTTCAGAATTATTAGCATAAAATAAAACATAAAATTAATTTCGAAATAAGTAGGTAAGTGTTAATGGGACTTAAAAGATATTATACACGTGCAATAATATGAAATTTGTAACTTAAAAATATTAAGATTATGCATCAAATTAACAAAATATGACTATAAAAAAATATCCAAAAATAGGGTTTTTTTTTTATTGACATTCACGCAACTATTTATATTAAAGCTATTTTTATTATATTATCAAAATTTTCAGTAAATAATCAACATTATCGTATTAGCTCAATCGTCTGTATTATGAAACAAATTAACTTTCTTTTTCGACGTAAACTAATGACATTACCACAGTGCTAAATTAGTTCGCATGAAGTAAAAAGTATTTTATCAGCGTTTCAACTTAGCGACTGTCGTGACAAAAGATAATACTATATAAAACAGTACCGTTACTGTCGTATAATACCTACGCAATGCGCTTTTAGTACAGCGATGAAACAGAGACACCACATATCGTTTACTATCCCATCTCTGTTCGTTCTGCAATAAGACAAGGTACCACCTTGTGTAAGTTACAGAGTCAAATAATATAACTGGCAGCCGAGAAGGGTAAAATAAGGATAAAATGTCTGTCTGTCGCAATTTAAACGCGTCACTAAATCACAGGGAAAAACGTTCTGCCGTTTTATTTTCACCGGTTGTTTTTTCTCTTGACGTTTTTAGTTGGCAGGTTATGAGACAGATAGAAAACGTTTACTATTTTGCCTCAATGCAATTCATATTTTATAGTTTTGTTTCGGTTCAATAAGTTTACAATTGCATAGATGCGACTACTATTATACTATTCCGTTATCGATTGTGAATTAAAAGTTGTGTTGATGGTTGATTTAAACGATGTTTTGGTTCGTGTTGCAAGATTTGTAAGTATAATTATGTACATACGTATTTTCTTACTTAAGCCTCATTGAGACTGACTGCTGTTTTAAAGCACAAGAATTTGACCAATTCAAACGCTTAACACACTTTAATACAAACATATTTTCTCATATTAACTTTCTGAAATATGATCCAATACAAAATTAATAATAAATTTAATGAAGCAGATGTTTTTTCACTAAATATCAATTAAGTAAATAGCCAGTTGTACTACATCTGTATCTAATTCAATTTGTTTTCAAACATATATTGTAGTATAATGTTTTATGTTTACCAAAATTATTGCTATAGTTTACAAACTCTACGTTTCAAAGCATAAAGAGAAATTCAATATCGGCTCTATATTGAACGATATAAGATCTCAAGTAACATTTTTCAATAATTTTTTTTTAAGTGTATTTCGTGTACTATATTATCAAAACTATATGAATACTGTAGATATCTTACAAAGTTTAATATATTTGCAATGTTCTGTATAACTTTTAAAAAAAATTCGATATTATACTTATATACGATATACTAAACATATATCATTATTAGGAAAAATATATTCATTGAAGGCAATGATAAAATTAGCTACCTTTAATGAATAATTTATAAAAAAAAAAAATATTTAGTTTCTTTTATTTTTTTACCTAGTAACTTGTTTCTATGTTTTGTTTGTTTTTGATAATCATATTCGTTAAATCTAAAACTTTTTATTTTAATATAATACCCTATTCCGAAATAAATTTTATCCAAACATTCCTATCCAGACAAGCAACTTTAGCTTCATACATATTCATGATACCTCTCATGCATTCTTTTCTATTCCTAGTACTTAGAAACTTTCGCTCACGCAATGAGTTCTGAAATATTTTTTACTATGTTAATATACTATTTTTTAATAAAATTTCATGAAATATATAAAAAATATTGTAATTTTTATTAACTATATAAAATTGATATCGCGCTGCCACCAAATTTCTCTACTTATAATCAAAACTGCTTAATATTTTCATAATGAATACAAAAATTTAATATAAATATATGAATTTTAAGATTTTTATTTTCGCATTATCTTTTATGAATTTTTTTTTATAAAACGTATAAGCCTAGGTAATTTCCTACTGAAAAAAATTATGTATGAAAACCATAATAAAACATTAAATCCAAGATAAACAGTACGACCCGAAAAAAAAAACGTCCGAGCTTTGAAAAGCGGTATAATATTTAATAAAAAATAAATTACAATTTTTATACGCTTAAGCTAACCATCTTTCCGCGTCTTTTTTTTTTTTCTCTCTCGTGTGGCCCTTCCAATTTTGAATCTGCGAATCTCCATTCCTAAAGGGTTTATCTTGCAATCGCGGTCTTTGTCTATATCATTTACTCCTGCAAGCGAGACAGAGACGAAGCATAATCCTGGATTTGCGTCTTCACGTATGATCCGCTTATATATGAAGTTATTATTACTTAGGTGATAAATTATTTTCGCGTGTTAGCAGTAAGTAGGCGCTGCTAGTTATTGTATTGTTTTAATAAACAATGGTGCTCTATTTACAACTCTATATTATTTTGTTTACGAAATTTAAAATGACAAGTCGATTAAAGGATTATAGGACTTAATAACAGAAAAATATGATAGTTTAATTTTGTATTTGTAAAGATGAATTTTAACACAATAGTTGTCAATAGATATATTTAGTAAGAAAAAATCATTTATAAAAACAGAAAAATTCTCAGGGTTTATATATATAATAACAAAACACTAATAAATTCATATGAAATCTTTACAGTCATATAGTTATAAGATTACAAATTTGAAGAAGTAATTTATCTTTCGTATTTAATATAATAATAACAAATACTAGTAGAAATAATATCTACAAAATACGATTAACAGAACAAATTTATGGCGGAAATAATAAAACTCATTTCACTAATTGTTACATTTATATTTGATTCATTTCATAATTTCTTCGAAAGTTAGCGGAATATCGTGCAATAACTTTGCCCTGACATAAAAAAAGTTTTTCTTTTCAACAACAAAGAAAATCTCTGAAACTTTGCCAATTAATATTGCAATTTAGTTTTGGGAACAAAGAATACATATATAAGAAAAAATTCGCAAATCAAACTAATTTATTTTGATGTATTAAAATTTATGTAATATGTTAAATATTTGAAATATACAAATTTAATGGGAAAAAAGAGAAAGTGTGCAATTTTTGTTTAACAAAATGTTTATATTAGTTTATTAGATTGTTACTATTTTGTTAAAGTTTATTTACACTTCATTAAAAGTTGTATATAAATATGGCAGCTGATTAATTTCAGCAACTTTTTAAAATACACTCTGTATGTTTATAACTGTTTTAGGGATGTTATACCTATATTATTCTGAAGATGTTTATTTTTTAGATATTATACCTGGAACAGACAGCAAAATTTAGCAGTAGAGTTATACTGCTAGTGCTAAAATGTACCCTAATGATTATTAAATTTTACCATGTATTCCATTATAACTAATAATTTATTGTGCAATTAGCATTTAATATAATAAATTCTTATTTCTTCGAAATCAAAACATTGAAACTGATATGTAATTTCAATAAAAATAAAAATTGTAGAAGATTTCTTATCGGAATTAAATGTCTATCAACAAGTATAAAAAAAACAAAAAAAAAAAAGAAAACTAACGTACGATAACTGAAATATTTCTCGTTATTTTTGTGTTTTGCGCATTTTATTTTTGTTGCAAAATCTTTTTCTCTGTTCAGGTATCTGCACATACATATAGGAGAAAAATCATGATAGCCTTGTCTGTCGGGCGTGTATTTCTTTTGTTATTTTGTTGCTATCGAAATGGAGCATTCGCGAATCGGCTAAAACGTAAAGCAAAAGGTTTTTATGCGACACACAAAGAGGAACAACAAGTAGAAAATGTTTCTGCATTCGCCTGTATGTGCATGATCATTATCTGTCTACTTTTTTTTTATTTCCAAAGTTGAATTCTATACTTGTTGTGATGGTAAATGAAACTTTTACTATTAGAAATGGCAACATCAGAAACTAACTTGTTATAGACCGAAAAAAAAATATTTTTGCGGTAAGATATGCTATTGACCAATATAATAGCAATGGTATAATACATGTCTTTCAAAATGTATATAGGAAATTTGTATGAAAATAAATTATATTTTTATTTATACCTTGAATGATATAGAAAACTAGTTTTTATTAGCTACTACAGATAATTATGTATCTTCAATTAGTTACAGAAATGCGAATATGACCAAAGAAGCATGTTTGAGTTTTTATAATGTAATATTAGTTGATGTATGATGAATGTTGGGTTTGGTTACAGAAGCATAAAATGAAAATTAATGTTGTAAAAATAAGAGTTTTTTTATGTGATATGTAAGTATTATTAGAAGTGCTTGGCTGCAAAGTGAATTGATGTATGAAAAGTGCAAAATTAGAAAAAAATTGTTTGCCAAAATTTCAAATAAACGTCTAATTAACGTTTGGTTAAAAGAATATACCTGAGTGATATTGAAGATGTAAGTTTCCGTGAGTAAACCCGATTAGTAAATGGGTTGGCATGATTGAGAGGTTTTGCAAAAGCGAATGTTTCCAAGTGATAAGAATAAAGAAACATGTTCGGATAGGGAATTTTTGGTGGAAGATAATTTCTTCCTTAATGAAAAGAGTTTGTGCCATCCCTCCCTCCCTATATAATATTTTAAACTACAGAAGAAATTTTTAAAGTTGTTATACTATATGCATAATGATTATAGAAACTATAATTTAATGTCAAAGCGAAGAAGAACTATTTTTTAAAAGCAAAACCCAAGTTTTCATAAAGCATTTTTCATTCGGAAAAAAACAACGAGAAAAAATTCGAAAGATCGTATATTAGTTTTGCGATAATGGCTTTTAGAAAATTCTTCTATAAATCATGTTACCATTCATAACTCAATTGTTATCACTGGTCGCAATCCCAGCACAGTTATAATTCTATCCCTAGTTTACGCTATTATCTTCTATAATCCAATCAGAAAAACAATCTACAATCGTCCACTCTAAGCACAGCTCTAACAAATGCACATCGCAAACAATAAACATAAGTTGAAAACATTGATCTTTCAACTGTTTTAATTAAAACGCAACTCTGAGACTGGAGAATATTATTATCCTTTGCTCGTGAACTTTAAGCGATGAATTTTACTGGACGCGTAATTTACTCAACGCTCGCTGTGCATTGTCATACAGAACGTTAGAAATCTGTTTTGTTATTATTTATATGACATCTTAATTGCTACAACTGTTAAAGACTTTTAAACTGGAGTGCCTTCCATTAAGAATTATATAATTATAGTCCAGCTGAAATGTCGCGACAATTTAATTATTATAAAATGCTGGTTTCTATTTTATCTTTAACGTTTTTGTATTTATTTAAAGAAATAATATTTTGTTCAATGGAAAATATAAAATTATAAAATTAAATTTTCTTTTGTCACTTTCAGTACGAAATAAGAAGAATGCTAAATTTGAAACTTAAACAAATAATAATAATTTCGATTCATATCTTTAAAATCTTATTCAAACATTGCTTATCATGAAATTAGCGTATGTTTTAGCGCAGAACTAATAGTTTCAAAGTAAACTACTTACTAACTTAACTTAATTGTTGTTGTTAGCTTAATTTCAGACACTTTAGAGTATTAATTTATTTTAACTGATTTTTATTGAGTTTCCACAAGCTATTAGAACCAATAATATTACGACTAAAACATAAAATTAAGTTCGGGATAAATAGGAAAGTGTGAATGAGACTTAATAATAATCTTTATTTCTTCTGATTCTTGTACTAGAATATAGAAACAATCAAAAATAAAATTATATGAATACATGAAAGTAAAAATGGAAAAACATGATGAATAATAATTTGTTATTATAATTTACTATCCAAAATTTCATTAACAAAATAAAAAAGAATATTTTAGGTTATTATTTTTAATATTATCAGGGAGTTTATTATATAATAAAATACTGGCAAAGTTCGGATTTTTTGTTGTTAATTTTTTGAAAATCGCCGGCTTACATGGCCGAGCGGATTAAGACGTGTATCTGACACCGCTTATATCTGTGCGAGCTTGGGTTCGAATCCCATTTATATACCCAAATACACTTTATATTTAGTATTATAACAATGTATATCTTTATATATCTCAAACAAATGTATATTCATATTAATATAAATTTAGCTAGCTAATAAATCACTATAGAAAAAGACAGAAAATATAAATATTTTATTAATATTATGTGTAATAAAATAATCAAAATTTTTGTAACAAATCAAACTAATAATTTGAGAAAACAACAAAATTTGTCTGCTTAATCAATCCAGAGTAATAGTAATCTTCAGGCTTTCACGGCCGGTATCTATTGAATTTATAGAATTTTCTGCTTGATGACTGGTGCACTGAGTATGCAATCTACGATGTATGGCTAAACGTATGCGACGAGGATAGATCGACCACGACATATCAGCCCAGAAAATTCTATAAATTCAGTGCAGAGTATTTCAGCTAGTATACAATAAAAATTATGAAAATTTCGAACTATACAAACGTTTTATAATAACTAGATATTGATTATAACTCAAAAACTAAACTAGATATTAATATCGTACTTAAATTGTCAAACTACTAAATTCTTTTTCAATCCAATAACATTTGTCATAAAACTCAGACAATAAACTCATTTAAAACTTCCAATAAAAATAAATTTCCATTTCTTTATTAAACGTTTTTCTATTCGAATAAAATCCAATTAATTTCACTAATAAAATCGAATCAATATTCCAAGAATAGAAAAAAAATTAATACTAATTTAAACTTTCTTCGAACTCAAAGCTTTGCGAATTTAATTTTCTCCCTAAAGAAAATAGAACATATACCCTTCTCCCCCATTCAAAACTATCACAAAAACATCTTAGAAATTCGGGCGAATATCAAATATAAATTCTCCATTGGCAAGTCGGAACTGGCAAGCGGAAATAGAATATTAAAGCCATCTGGGTCGGACGAGATTTCGAAGTTAATTTGTACGGATGTGCGTGGCGAAACTCCTGCTGAAGCAGGAATAACTAGTCGGGGTTTGTGCTAAGAGACCCATGTCATGGCTACAGGCTTTTACAATCTTGTAATTGTCCTCCCTTCTGCTATGGTGTATGTATGTATTTCTTCAGTTGTACTCCATTGAGAATAACAGTAACTCTGTATTCAATATGAAGTTTTGTAAGTTTATTTTAACTAATATTAGTTTGTTTACATGAATATTTGTCGGTTTGCAGATATAGGTAACGTTTTTGTTTTGTAGGTGATTGTAGTAGCTAAAACGTGCTTTTGTTATTATTGTATCACTATGTTTCAATGCTACTGTTATTACATTTAAATTATTGAAGTAATAATTGCTTTATTAAATATTCATATTTTAATATTGTGATTGCAAAAGTTCTGATAATATTACACGTACCATGTTACACAGTTTATTTTGTAGAAATAAGAAATATAAATGGAATTGGTCTTTTATACATAGAAAAAATTAAATAATTATTTAATTCGACATAGGCTCAGCATATTAAAATAACATAATAAAAACATCTTTCAGAACTCATTATATTAAAATAAAAATGTTTTAAGTTTAAGTTCTGTATAATTTTTAATTAAAACTCGACGTTTCGATACAGTACATGTATATCATCATCAGGGAAAAATATACAAGTGACATAAATAATAAACAAACTAAACATAAAAACAAATTACTACACTGTAAGACACCATTTTACATGAAAACCATAGCAAAAGAAATTAAATATTATTTCAGCAAAACTTATGGTTTACATAAATTTTTGGTGAAAATAATATAATTTTGTAATTTTAAGTAAAATAATTAATTTACCGTATTATATATGTTCTTTTTACCAAAAAAGTAAGTAAACTTACGTAAAATATACGTATTTTATATTCATATTATGTAAAAATAATCCTGTGACGTCTGTAAATTTACATATGAAACAAACGTATAAATCAGTTGCCCCGGGATTTTATGTAAAATTACCGAATTTCTTTTACAGTGTAGATAACAAAATACAAGTAACTAGATTGTAAAAATTTTAAATTATTAATAATAAATTTTATAATTTAATTACTTTTATTTTAATAAGAAATAAAATATATTTAATGCATTGAATGTAGTTTTATTTTCAAATATATTAACAAATTATAATAAATAATATAATATTTTAAACTTTTTTCTTATGATTCAATAAATTTGACTAAATTTACAAAAATTTAAGAGTCGTAATTAATTGCTAAAGCACTTCAAATTGAGAATTTCAATTTCACAAAAACAAAAGTTAAATTTCCAATTTCTTTACGATAAGTTGATTTGAAATTTGTTTCCTTTCTCTTTTAAGATCAGAAAATCAAACGCAAATGCACGTATTTCGTTTCGTAAACTTGTCGGTATTAATTGAAAATATTTCATTTCCTTTTTTTTTTCTTTCGTTTTCTAAACGCAAAATCAATTCAGCCACCGATCACGATTTTTTTTCTTTTTCGCTTTTTATACACACAAATAAACACACTTATACATACAAACAGATACAGTCTAATACGGTGAAAAGAAATTCCAAACTTTACAAAAAGCTTTTTGTATTGTCTCCTTATTTTTATTTGCTTTTAAAAAGCCGGAAAAACTCGTCTAGACAGACCCTATACTAAATTCAAACTATTTTAAAGTAGTTTTTCTAGAAACAATAATACTTGTCGTGTTTTCGTTTTTAATTTTTAGTTTATTTATACATAATTTTAATTATAATTTATTGGTTGATAACACAAGCTTTGTTATAATTTTGTTAGTAATAAGGATAGTGGGGGGGTACAGGTATATATACCACTGGAGATGCCATCTACGATATATGGCGAAATGTCTGCGACGAGGATAGGTCGACCACGGCATACCGGCCCAGAAAATTCCATAAATTCAAAAGATTTAATTCTCCAATATGCTTGGTTTTTAGTAATAAAGTTTAAACGCTTAAAAGTATATGTTATATGAAAATAATTTTACATATACGTTTAATGTTCGCAAAATATTTACGAAAAGATCGATTAACCGATTTAAGGGGGTAGTACTCTTTGCAAGTTTTAAAAAATCGATTTTTTTTTTTTTGCTTAAAAAATTCTTTAGAGTGTCTACTTTATCGTAAACTTTATCCAAAGTTCATGAGACATTCCGTTCCAAAGTTACAGGCCGAAAAGCGAAGCCGTGTAGCACACTGAAGGTATGTAAACGAATTTGATGAAAAACTGGACTCAAAACTTCAATTGCGATTATCTCGAAACCATGTTTTCAAAGTTGGCGGACATCATAACTCAAAAACGGTTCGTCCGATTTGAACGCGGTTTGAATTTTTGAATTCTACGCAATTTTTTCTGTCATCGTACGTAGCCGTTTTTCTTTATCTTTAAAAATGGATTTTTGGTGCAAGCTTTTATGTCCATTTTTGCGTCCGAAAACCTGATTTTTTTTTCAAAACGTTGTCAATTTTTCATTTTTCAACATAATCAAAAAATCCTACGTACGATGACAGGAAATATATCGGAGATTAAGGAAAAAATATCGATTTTGTTCTAGCTCCAACGGTGCGGCCTCTATGATGTCCGCCGATCAGCAGGTTGCCCTCATAGGTGCCACGCTGCACATGGTGTAGCGGCCGAAGGAGTTGCCCAATATAAACCAAAAAATTAATTTTTGTAGCCGGAAAACGGCAGAATAAATATATGTATTCCATTTTTGTCATACATTTATAGTTATCTTTTAAAAAAATCCCGAAAATCACCTTTTTTTCAGGCCGCCAAAGAGTACTACCCCCTTAATTAACCGTTTTTTTTTTCATGATTTCATGCGTTGGTTATTAGTATAAAAAAAATCTAAGACAGGAAATCAAACACAATTTATAGGAACCAATATCTGTCAGTTAATTTCACAATTACAATAATTTTGTAACAAATCTTTCGCAACTGTAAATCAGAACAGTAAACCTAATATATCTCAATTGTCCCGATCGCAAACCTGTCTTTATAAGAAAGCAAAATTAAATTGTTGATTTATCTATCGTTAAAAAAATCACTTACAATGCAACCGAAGAATATTTAAATAAATCTTTCGCAATTCCGGCCACGTACAAATCAACCTATCTTCTAATTTGTAATCATTCGAAATAACGTTTTCAGCTCCGTGACGACGAGGAATTTCATCGTGAAATTCTCGCCCTCTAGGAAAATTAAAAATCCGATTAAAAATGAGATGTACATTAATTATAAAGGAGTCTCTACTAGCTAATAGGCACCCCGAGTTGATGGGCGAAACCGGAAGGGAAAGATATAATTAATAGCGTGTTCCAAATTGCGCAGTGGAATGCACTGGAAAAGTGGGTGCACGCATGCGTACCTACTCGAATATAGCAACTATTCTGCACTAAACTAGCTTCAGTTTTTATATTGTTTCAAATGTTTATGTTTTGTTTTTCTTTTTGTTAACACAAAGTTGCTGTTTTAATATTCTTGTATATGTAAATATACATTCATCGACAAAGAAATCTGTTAATACAAGATTCATTCAAATTGCTATATTTTTTAACCCGTTTTTATTAACTAGCTTTCTTGTCTGTCTGTTTATTTGTCTGTTTGGTACAAATTTTGCAATAGATTTTAAACTAACGACAACTACTTTCTACACTCGTTACTATTATCTATTGTCATGCACCCCACGTTTTTCGTTTTAAATCGTACAAGTATTGTCAAATACAATCTATATTGGGTCAGGAATCTGTATGGGACTAGAAGAAATTATTTTATACTTTTTAGTCCGTTTTAAAGAAGTGGTATATTGAATTTTTTGTAAGTCATATCACATATGATATGAGAGGTATTGTAATTATATCGAATTTGATATATCGAGATTTTTACAGATAAGCACGAATTTGGTTTATAGTAACACGAATCAACTTATTTTTAGCGTGTTGTCCGTCTGTCTGTCGGTTTGTGGACACGTGTAGTGCAAATTCGGCTAAAACGAATTGTTATAAAATTTCATATTTAAGTTCTGGAAGTGGTATTTTACTGATGTCACTTTTATATACTTTACGAATATTTCGCAATAGAGATATATTTCGAAAATTTTTTTTTTACAAAAATTGCTAAACAGGTTACAATTAACAATTTTTATTTGAAACAGTTTTTGATAAGGCTAATTTTTTTGTATAATTTTTCATACAATTCTGTAAATAGGTAGCATATTTATATCAAGACAGTTTTGTTATACAGTAGTTGTTATGAAAATTTTTCTTTTCCATAAATTTATTAAATACGATGACTGTCGGTTCTGTGATGGTCACAGCAGATTTTTATTTAATATTTAACATACACTTAAACTCGTCAAAATGATATTCAACGCTGGTAGATATAATGCTAATTACAGTTATAACTGTGAAAACTTAATAAATAATTTAATTACAGTATATTTCAAAAAAAAATGTTTTTTGTACAAAATTAATTAAGTTGATATCAAATATAAAGTTCATCTTCTTTAGATGTTTTGCTAAGCAAATATTCAAGATGTAGCAAAAGGAAAATTTCATTCTGAAAGAGAAAAAAAAACTGCATGTTAGTGGTTTGGAGTAGTTCCTTTTTCCGGAGCGAGACAAAAAACATTTTAGGGGCGGGAAACAGTCCATTTCAAACTGTCACTTAAATGTGATAAACCACTCACATATATTTTGGACTCCCCTCGAGAGAAAACGTTAGCGATATATACAACACAACACCCACACACACACACACATAGTCAGATATTTCGTTCATGGAATTTTAAGGAATTCTAACTCTTAACATGCATTCGCATTCTTGCTCAAATTTATAATGAATTGTTTTACATTGCAAAGATTTGTATGCAATGTTTCTTGACGTTACAAAAACTGTTATTTTTGATATATTACTTCTGGTCAAGTGACATGAATTATATTCTGCTCATAATATCTAATATTTAATTATATTTCTGATAATTATATGATGAATTATAAACTAAAGCTATTTTATTTCAATATAATGAGTTCTGAAAGATTTTTCTACAATGTTAGTATATATGTATATAATACCTTTTGTGCATTCTGCAAATTTAAACTAGACATGTATATACGTTTCATAATAGAATATGAAGGTGGTTAAACTAGATATGAGGTTAACGTGTAGAACAATCTAACAGAAATTAAATGACTTGAATAAGTGAGCAAGTGAGACAATGTGATATTAGTTTATACTTCCTTATGTTTGTGCATGAGTTTACGTATGTAAATTTATCTAATGTGTATCTCTCGTATGTGCCACAGACGAGTCAGACTCTCGTTGTTATAATCATTTGTATGTGCCTTAATTAAACCTAGCACATTGTACAATTACGTTTCGTGTAATTTTGTATATTGCTCGTTTTATTTTTTTCTTTTGCTTAATAGTAAGCAAAGCATAAAGTTGGTCTTATAACCAGGATAGAAGTTTGTTATCTCAAAGAAAGCATTCTGTTACAAAATTGACAGTATAGAAGAATTAATGAAACATGAATGCTTTATAGTAGTGCTTTCAATATTTGAAAAAATTGGATTCAAATATCCAAATCCAAAAAGATTCGAATATCCGATTCTTAGATAATTTGAGATCAAAATCAGAGATCCTGATTCGAAATCCGGATCTTAGAATTGGATCTGAGATCTGGATCTTTGATTGGCATTTGGGATTCCGATTTGCGATTTGGATTTGAGATCCAAATCCGAAATACCACATTTGAAATGCATAATCAATTAAGAGAAACAGATATGAAAAGTATTGTAGTTGTATTTTATTTTTACTATAATAAAGTTACGTCTATTATGCTGAGATAATGATTACAAAGACGAAGACAAAATAGATTACAATATCGTTCGACTAAGTCGTCGCCATGGAAATTTGCTACTCCAGGTTCTATAACATCTATATTTTTTAGATTTTTATCAAATTTTATACGATTCTACAGTTTTACAGATCTGAGCAATACTTTATAGTAATCTTCAGGCTTTCACGGCCGGTATCCATTTAATTTATAGAATTTTCTGAGCTGGTATGCTGTGGTCGATCTATCCTTGTCGCAGACGTTTTACCAAACATTGTAGATGACATTTTCAGTGCTACATGTTACCAAGTACTGATGATACCATCTATAATGTATGGTGAAACGTCTGCTACGAGGATAGATTGACCACAGCATACCAGTTCAGAAAATTTTACAAATTCAATGAATGGTTCTATATTACATTTAAATCAAAGAGTTTTTGCATACTGTACATTATACTTTTGTCACACCATAAAACTATTGTACAAAATGAAAATAGAAACGCCGCTATTTCGGTAAAACTTTGTTGTATGAAATGCATGTGTTACTTATTTTACAACAGTTTACTTTGCTGATGAAAAATATGCTAATAATTTAAGAAGCTAATGAATATGTATTTATTATTATACTTTTTATTAATAAATTTAACTGTTACAGGAACATTTTGTTAAATTTTGCTTATGTCTATTAAAAACTGCGGATCTTTTCCTTTTCAACGAATTAATTGTTTTTTCAATAAATGCATGCGTTTAAAAATGAATTAATTTTATTAACTTTCCATTATATTGTATTTTTATAAAAATTATATTTATTAATAATGCATTTTTGTTTCAGGGCAATGACAGTTGGCAAGGACACGACAGTGATCAGGTAAGACATTCAAGCAATTCTATTTTATTTTTTCGGAATATTTTTTTATATAATTCTCTTGGCTTATCCGAGCCGTTTTTAAAATGAAAGGGTCGTACCATTAACTTTGTTATTTAAGTCCATTACCGAAATGTCATCTTTGTTTTGTTTTTTCATCCGAAAAAAATTCCTTTTATTCCGGCTATCAAAAAAAATTTTATTTTTCGCTTATTTAAACAGGGCCTGTGTATAACATAGACGTACAATGATAAAAGAATTTAACAGAGATTTTTATGTTATAATTTTATATCTACTTCGAACAAAAATTCGGATTTTTGCTTTTATCGACGTGAATTTTTACATTAAAGCTCGTATAACCTTACATTTTTTTTGTTTAGTAAACATAAACATATATTATTTATCAAATCAGAGTTTTTATTTTTGTTTTAGAGTAAAATGAGACTTAACAACCATTTGTGAAATATATATGTGTTTTTAATAATGTATACGTATCAACAACTACGTATCTTAACATTTGAAGCTGCTTGAAATTAGTATATTTATCCTGTTTTGATTTTCGAGATAAATAATTATGATTGAAATTTTAAGTGGCTTTCAGAAGATGAAGTCAATCTTCTAAAAACTTAGAATTTATGAAATCATTTTAATTTCTTCGAGATAAACACGCCGGATTTCAATTTCAAACCGCTATAATTGCTGAGATAAACGTAGTCAGTTATTTTCTCTTTCCACGAGAAAAATGCATCTGATTCGGTATCCACTGAATTTATAGAATTATCTGGGCTGGTATGCCGTGGTCGAGCTATCAAATTGAGTATTTAGCATAGATCTAATGATCTATTCATTTTTATGAAAAAACAAAAGCATTCTAATACAAACTTAAATTCAATATTAAGTTTAAATCAAAAAAGTTTGCATTTTATATATCCTTTAAATCTAATTTTATGTTTTATTTAATTGGTTTAAACCTTAAGCAAAACTATTTATAAAAATTGTATTTTATTATAGAATAGTTATGAAATAAATATTAGTTTAGCTAAACCAATACTGAATATTTTGTTTAAAATTGTCAATATAACGGGGGCGTACTTCGTTCTAACCTAACTTATTTTTTTATTTTTTGAGTAAAAGATATTCTTTAAAGTTTGACAACGATATATATATATATATATATATATATATATATATATATATACAGTAAGACACGTTGAAATTATTTTCGGTATATTTTTAATAACATGAATAAATTAGTGAATATTTTCCACTAAATAGAGAGATTCTTCAAATCTATATTATACAAATTTATGAACCAAAGTTCAATGACATTTATCTAAATTATTCATGCACATATGTTTATTTTATCGAATTAATTCGGAGTGTATATTTATTTTAGATGAATGCATAATTTAGTTTGCGAAATATGTGTATACATTTTCCAATTTAATTATTATTTATAACTAATCATATTATTTGCATATATATATATATATATATATATATATATATATATATATATATATATATATATATATATATATATATATGACTTATTTTATTTAATGGCATTTGCAATATTATGCACAAAATTGATAATTAAAAATTGCCTGGATTATATTAATTATTTATGCGAATCTATAATTGTATTGGAGTTTATATAATTTACAATTCTATGTTAATTGGTAATATGCTAATTACGAAGAAACAAATTTACTAAATTTTATTTATTATTATTTAGTGTTTTTTAATACTAAATTAAATAATTATACGCTGCAAACAAACTAAATCAAAATATACTCGTACTGATTGCACCATTTTTATTTAGATTTTAATCGTGGCTTAAATAAATCGACCAGTTGATTTTTAATAATTAATTGTCGTTATAATATTAAATACTTAACTGGTTAACTTATTTGTACCCGATTTTTAAATTTCATTATAGTTGACACAACCGATCATGAACGAACCAACTTATTTCTCCATGAGTTAAGTTTTTACATTATGAATTTAGCCCGTTTTAAATTTTATAATTCTAATTTAACTTATATTTTCGATATAGTTGAAAATCTCTCAGAACTCATTATATTAGAATAAAAAGGCTTTAGGTTTTAGTTTTGCTATAATTTATTATTAATTTCGACGAACTGAACGTGCTTCTTCAAGAATTGATCTAAAAATATTTAACAAATTAGAAAATGATATAAAAAATGGCATTAACATTAAATCGTTCAAACGTAAGGTGTATAAAGTTTTTAGTAAACAATAATTTAATATGTAATTTGTATATTTGTGACAATTTCTATACGCTTCGAACGAAATAAATGAATTATTATTATTGTAGGATAGCGTAAGCTATCTCTAAATGTCAAAAAAGTGATCCTTTCGGATAAAAATTGGCAAATATTTTTTAAAAACTCGATTTAAGCGTTTCTTGCCATACTTTATAGATATATTAAAAGGTTTTAAAACACAATTTTTGGCGTATTTTTAAAAGACATAATTCAATTTCTTAAAACGACTTAATTTATTATTTAAATCTTCTTTGAACTTATTCATACCCAGTTACGATTAATAAGAATGAAAAACTGAACAATACAACAAACAAATACTTCGATAAACAGATTTTACGAAACATAAAAATGAAAACAAATTCTGCAGACCTGTACAAAAATGCGTTACGCCTTATGTCAGTTGGTATTGCCGTCAGCTTAAGGAACTAATTCAAATATTTTCTTTTTTCTTGTGCTGCGCGTGTTTCTTTTGAGCCGTGAAACGAAAACGAGAAAATAAAAGAATAAAGGAAAATGGAAAGCTTGGAGGCGGGGGGCTGAATTTGTATTTCTATAACGAAGATGAATGAATGAATGACGCGAGAATGCTCCCGAACCGTCTAACTATGCGATGTGAATTTTTATCGGTTTATTATATGAAACATACGGAAGAATAAAGAAGAATATTATCGGACGAAATAAGACGCGAGACGCGCTTCTTCCAACAGATAAAGATTATTATTTTTTCTTTTTTCGTATTTATTTTTCTACTGAGTCAATTGTGTTATTAAGTGAAAAAGGTGTTTTGAATTTTTGAAATATCTGATACTTAAGTCTTATTCAGTGTACATTTTTTCTGCGTTTTAGTTTTACTGCTAGTACTTTTTAAACATAAACAAATATACTAGCTTAGGAAAATAAATGTACATTTCTAATTTTAGTTTTAACAGTTTTAATTATGGTTTTATCTTTTTATCACAGCCATAGTTTGTGATTGTCAATTTTTTTTAACAATTTTTTATTATATTCTTATGAATTAGTATGTTGTTTGGTTTAGCCCCCACTAACACTACAATTTTATTCACATTTTTTTACTTATCCGAATGCACCGTAAAACATGATGCTAAAACAAGAGAAAATAGTTTCGCTATATAGGAGTATTATTTTTTTATTATTAAATGCAATGATTTAAATAAAATTTGGTTTTCTACAATTAAAAAATTATAAATATTCTTATCTAGTAGCTTGTTTCTATGATCTGTTTATTTACTGTAATTTAATTTGTGTAATTTTTACCTGATTATGATATACGTGAAGTACGTCGAAACGTCGATTATTAATAAAAATTAATACAGAACTATATCCTATGGCCGTTTTGTTCTAAAATTAAATATTTACTACAGTTATAATAAGAAAACAAATATTTGAAATAAGTTTAAAGTAATACTAACGCGATTTATTTTTGAACCACATTCTTAAAACTAACCTGACGTTATCGAAAATTAAATTAGGTTTTTTATACTGTAAAACCAAACGTGAAATGAACTAGTAACCGGCAAAAAAGGGGGAAAAAACGCTCAGCAAAAAGAAAGTAAACAGGAAAACCTTTCGACAATTTCAAGCTCTTGTTCAATTCCGGTCAACTATTTCACGCTCCGGAAACTGAAAATTTTTAACACGGGATCTCAAAATTTTGAAAATACATACTTTTTCATTTTTTTCCTGTATAGATAAATATTTTTATTATATAGATTATATAATTTAATATTTTTTCAGTAATTCGTTTCATTTCAGTAAATTAATACAGTAAATTTATTAGAAAATGACAATGCTTGAGCTTATTGTACAATTTACTATTGCTGAACTATAATTTTACGTATAGAATGTTTTATTATTTTACGAAAACATGCATAAAAATAAACTTACATAACAGTCACACTGGATCGAAACTATAGTAGCTAAATAAAAACATATTATACCAAAAATATAAAATTGCAGTACTCGTAAACGTCATATTTATTTTCGAACACATCAACATCGCATAAACATCGCTGCATCGTCTACAGTCATCTATTATTTTGCCAATGTGCCCATCGCAATTTTCTCCGTGAACAAACAATGCGGAAAAGCGTGTTTTTCCGGAAAACTAAATGCAATGTTGTAACGAAATGACAAACGATCGCATCGTACACCTTTAAACGTATCGACAATGCAATGTTGCCAGATCTCGTCAGACATGTCTTGCTTGTCAGCCAATTTTTAAATACACAACGAAAACTCGAAACAATTTTGTTGCAAAACGATTTATTATTTTCGCCCTCGACAGTTTCTCTATTTTAGCTGTGTGTGTGTGTGTGTGTTTTTTTTTTTTTACCTCTGACACTTACCAAAGTGTGTAGGGGTCGGAATTTTTGTTCATTTTTTTATGGTTTTGATGGTTTATTTTTGATTGAATTGCCGAACGGAAAATTGTGATTGTGACAGACGATAAATGGAAATAATTTTTCATGGTGACAATCCCACTATGGATACGCCATTTTTAAACTACATATTCTATCTGGTTTTTTTTTATTTGTACGTTTCTTTATATAGGGTGTTCAGAGCTATAGTGAACCAAGCCATTTTTTTTTCAACTTAAAATAATTAGAAATAAAGTTTTATACTATTGCCATCTATCCGTTAAAAATTAAAATTAGAACTTGGTTTGTTTTTTTTTTCTAAGATAAGTAAAATATTATTTGTGATTGGTTGAAAATATATCCTCAGAATAAATGACACTATTTCATTACGTAATTTTAAAATTATTCCAAGGATAAACATTTGGAAATACTGGGCTTAAATAAAATGTAATTTTAGACACCTATATGAATCAATATCTCATGTTTTTCATTATGTTTTCTTTATATTTATTTTAATTCACTTTTACAAAGTTAAATATAGTTACTCTCATACGTAATTTAAACGAGGCACAAAGCAAAATTTTAACGAGAAATTTTATTGATTTTTGAGCAAAATTAGTTTCCACAGACTATTTCTATCTAGACAAGTAACTTTTGCCTCATCCACATTTATGGTACCTCTCATATACTTATGTGTATCTATGCTTACTACTTTGAATCTTTCACTCACGCATAACACTCAAAATCGTGATACTCATTTACTCATCGGACATCCACGCAAACTTACACCTACAAAATTTCATACATTCTTTAAACCAAATGTTTATTAGACGTTCGCTCAATGACCAAACCATCTTAATTGACTAACACTAATATAATTAAGTTTATTTATAATAATAATAATAATAATAATAATAATAATAAAAAAAATATATATAATAATAATAATAATCAAACTTTATTTAGCTTTTTGGCTAATTAATTACATTGTAATACATATTTACAAAATTATAAAAATTACAGGAAATTTACTTCTGTAGCATAATATTTACATAATTAATGATATTTATAATTTATCAAATTAACTTTATTTAAGTAAAAAATTTTAATTTCAAACTTAAAAGTTTTTAACTTTTTTTGAATCTTTAATATATTTTGGCAATTTATTATATTCAAATAATCCAATATGAAATGTACTTCATTTCTAGCATCATAATTGAAAAATTAATTAATTAATTGAATTTTTTTTAGTATGTAGAGTAACTAATTGTTAATATGTATGTTGTTGATCTTGTTAATTAACAAATAGCTGATTTTTCTAATTCTAATTTTATTTAAAAACTTTATATGTAAATACGTTAAAATATTTAAAAAAAATACCAAATAAAGTATCTAAAATAAATGCAGATCAATAAAGAACATTTTTAATTCAATCTAGCATACAAAAATTCTCCCTTGCAAGAAATTTAATTTATGACAGATAAATCAAAATACTTATTCTAAAATATGACGAGTTGAGCGATATTTCAAAAATTCTGCGAATCACTTTTACGGTTTAATACGACAGTTTCACTTGCCACCGGCATCGTTGCTTCGGGTTGCCTTGTCGATATAAATTGATATTAAAGTGGAGAAGACAAACTTTACGAAACGTCCAAAATTTATGATAAAACTTACTGCATTAACTGGGTCGCATGATATATTGTAAGAGGGGTGTGCAGGGCTTTATATCTATGACACTACATGAACAATAGCACCTAAAACCTTTTGATGTCTTTAGAATCATTTGAATTTTGACGCAGGTATACGAATTTATGAATAACTATGGCCATTATATAATGGAAAGGGTTCTTAGTTTATAAAGGTTGCAAATTTTAAGGGATGATTATTATCATTTTAACTATAATACATTGTTTGCTATTATATATTGGCTAATACAAAATATTGGACCGCTTTTATGTGAAATACAATGCAAAATTTATTGGCAATCTTCAGAAATAAATTTGCGTTAAAGGATCTTTTGAGCTTTTCTACTTTTCTTAAAATTAATTTTATGTTTTAGTCCTAATATTATTTGTTTTCCTAAAATTTTCAAACAAAACTTACTAAGTTATTTATTATGTGAAAAAAATAATTAGCGTAACAAATCAAATTACAAGTGTAATAATATATTGTTATTGAACAAAGTATGTAATTACAGCTTTTATTGTAATGGAAAAGTTTAAATTAAAAATTATTTTTAATAACTTTCCTAGCAACTAATAATTACGCCTTATAGTTTTATAATTTTTTAGTCCTAATATTATTTGTTTTCCTAAACTTTTCAAACAAAACTTACTATTATTATGTGAAAAAAATAATTAGCGTAACAAATCGAATTGCAAGTGTAAGAATATATTGTTATTGAACAAAGTATGTAATTACAGCTTTTATTGTAATGGAAAAGTTTAAATTAAAAATTATTTTTAATAACTTTCCTAGCAACTAATGATTACGCCTTATAGTTTTATAATTTATAACACGAGTGTAGAACGGGTTGCATATACTTTGGCGTTAATTATAGTGTACGTATATTTCTTTTGTAATATTGTAAAAATATTAGTAAACAAAGTTAATAAATGCTATATTCATATTTTAAAATTTATTAAAGTTTCAAGGAATATATTAATTAAAAACTAAAATGTAAAAGTTCTTGATCAAAATATTCCATATTATAAAGTAAAATTATTAATGTTTTTTTTTTACATTAAAAACTTTTGTAATTTAAATTTGAAAATAATAAAATACGAAAACAGTATGTTCAATTAATATAAATATTTTAAACAAATATAAAATAATAATATATTTAATTTTAATACAATTACTAACTCGCCCACTAATAATAGTGTTCAGATATGGAAATTGTTTTATTTTTATTGGCTAACGAAATTATAACTTAACCAGGAAGATGGTAACAAGTGCAGCTCATACCTTTAGTCTTTTTATCATTCGTACGTGTCCGGCAAAATTCGTTAGCGCTTCGACCGGTGTCTGATGACGTTGCACGCCATGCACTACAAGCTACAAGTGGCAAGTTATGTTTCGGAATGTTTGGCGTAGCCATATTGTTGTTTTTATCGTTTATAACGTTGTCGAGTGATTAAAAATGTCTATACATTGCGCGTGTGATAAGTTTTACAGGTGTTCGTGTACGAAAAGTGTTCAATCCGTATGTAATTTAGTGTATTTCGTACGATCTGCAAAAGAGCGGTTATAAGGTTGACTTCGAATCGTACGGTGGGCAGTCATGTTTACACTCTAAAAATCGTTTGTATGCCGTTGTTGCTGTGATTTTCAATTTCTCGTTTTATTTTCGGTAAATTTTATAGTGAGACACAAAATACAGATATTATTTTGCTACGTGCATCGTAATTATAGGTTATTGTTTGTCATTTGCAATTTAGAGTATACAGTTAGTTAATTAAAAGATACTATAAATTATAATTAAACATTAGTATAAATCATAATCAGTTTTAAGTTAAATTTACGATTATTTTAAATTTATTAATATTATGAGTATTGTACAGGTATTTAAAAAAAGGGCGTGCCTGGTACTGCAAACAAACATTAAATAAATCTGACGTTTAGTGTATCTAATAAATAATTGTGATTTATAAATGTTTAAAAATATAGTATATTACAGTTTTAAAATAGAATATAACATAAAATATCTGTGTCCTGTCAATTCTCCAGTAATCTGTGTCGTGTGAATCATGCTTCTATGTTATTTTTAGATACACAATTAAAATTGCCTTCAATTTTCATATACCGTTCTTTTTTCTTCTCATTTTAGTTGTAGTTGAAGATTTATTTAGGCTTTAGTTTGTCTTTAAATTGAAGGTGAATGTCTTGGAAAAGATGGTGGAACTAGTTGTTTTCGGCTTGAATTATTTTCTGTAACTGATTTTATTTTATGTAACGTTTGTTGGTTTTGCAAGGCGCGCGCGTGCTCCCGTTTTTCGTAATAGTGTAGATAGACAGGCAGGCAGGCATTTGACCTGGCTTTACCTTTAACTCCCGCGCTGACAGTTATGTTTGGATATTTTAGGAATTCATTCTTTAGTTAACAGAGAGAAAACTATTGTGAAATGACTATGATTTAGTTAAAATATATTGTGATTTTTTTTTCCACTGTGAAACAATATAAGTGACGTGATTTTTATTTGAAAACATTTAAGTGACAGATCGCTAAAGGTTTTTATTAGTGATTAATAAACAATGACAACACGTCGAAAGAAAAAGCAACAAGATGGATTTATCAAAAAAGTTTCGTCACTTTTTAATCTGGATACCGAGAGTAACAAGGTAAATAAATTTATCTGGTTTTATCTACATTTTATGGTGAAGCAAGATTAAACATAACCTGAATTTTCGCTGTCATTATAGGGTGCATAAAATTATTACTTAACAGATTATTTACTGCAGACAAGTAAATTTTTATATAGTTTTTCAAAGATTATTATATGTATTTACAGAGTGTTTTACATTTATTTATTTTGTTTTTTAATTTAGGAAATACATATCTTAAAAACATTATATTAACATTATATTTTTATTTAAATTTATGTAGCGTTTGTCAAGACAACGAAAATATAATAATACCCAAATTAATAATGATTATTGTAAATAGAATACTGTACTTTTTCTACGACTATACAATAGACAATTGCAAATGTATTATTATAGTTACGTTTAGCAATAACTGTTAAATAATGAATTATGGTAAATATATTAGTAATAATACAAAAATTCACTGTAATAATATACTTATAATTGAATAATATTGAATATATTATTTAACAAGAAAACAAAACATATATATTTTTCTATAAATATAATTTTAATACCGAAGAATGAATTTTACAACATAAGATGTTAATAAGTTTATATTTACGTTGAAATGTAATTTTATGAAATTGCACTTTTAGTATGAAATTATAATAAAAGCTAATTAAACGAGAAAGATTAATATATTTGCTGTCAAATGATTTAATTCTTTTTAAAACTTTATTTAACTTTTATTTTATTGCTTTAAAGATTTTTTTATGGATTTTTATCAATAAATTAAAATTCGTTTTCTGTTTTAGTATTTGTTAAATAAATATATATATGCGAATTTTTCGATTATAAAACTGACCTTGAGCGCAATTATAAAATAGAACTTGTGTGAAAATTTCATTAATATTTTTCGTAGAAATTTTCAAACAAAAGTTATAGTAGATAATATGGTTTACTTATCGTTAAATATTTCATAACTTTGATAAAATAATAGAAACACGTATAGGTGACATTTTAATGTTTTTATTCAGATATTTTTCGGATTTAAATTTAATTTAATTTTGTACTTTGTTTTTAAATTTATTTTTATTAAAGTTTGCTGTGTAATTCATTTATAATGTGCTATTAAAAAGTTTCAGAGAATGCTAAGGTAAATTAAAAACAAGAGAAATTTACGTTAACTGTTAAATTTTAATTTTACCTAAATGTACGTTTGAAACAGTTAACAATAATTCTACTTTGCATTCAACAAGTAGCTGCATTAAAAAATACGGTAGCTAGCGATTTACTGCTCCAAATAATATTTAAATAGGTTCAAATTATATTTTTGGTTGAAGAATCTTTTATGTTCTGTTCTGTAACATGTTCAAGCTTTTTAAAATATTACTTTTTGACAAAAAATTGTATGTAAATGATTGTATATATATAAAGAAAAAAAAACAACTAAAGTACATTCGCCGAGGAATGTGATGTAAATTAAAATTAAATTGATGAAAAAGGTTATTTTGTAAAAGTTATTAAATTGTGCTAAATGCCGACCGGCATGGCCGAACGGTTTAAGACACCGCTCGTAACTGTGCCTGGGTTCGAATCCCGCTTGGGGCAAGGATAGGGATCCCATAATTATGAAATGTAAAAAAGGGACACTTCAAATTTTATTTAAAAAAAATATTTTTTTCTTGGGTGTGTATTTTTATTTTAATTTTAATAAACAAAACATTTAAATAAACCAAACGTTGAAAATACATTTACATTAATGCAGTTTCAAACTGATTGTTGCACTGAAAATAATAGAAAGACATAATCTAAATGAATTTATTAAAATATTAGGTTTATTCACGAATGATATTAGTATTTTATGTAAAACGGGACATTTTTATGTTCCGGTGCATTCTGTGGGGACACTGGGACAGTATCCATAAAAACGGGACTGTCCCGGTCAAAACGGGACGGATGGGGATCTCTAGGCAAGGATGTTTGTGACATTTTGACATTTTGAAAAGTGATATCTAAGCATCTAACTGATTGATTGATTTTGATTACAGCTGTAAGATGTGTAGTATTACACAATTTTTTTTAATTATTATAGTTTTTTATTTAATAAAAAAAAAAAAAACAATAAAAAATTATGTAGCGTTATGGTAACTACCAAATTTTGTTTAACTTCAGAATTTAACTCCGATAGCGGATGGTTTACTGCAAAAAGTAGTTTTCTGAAGATCATTTTTAACTTATTTTTTTTTTATATGAGTTGTATAGATGCAAAACTCACTATTTGGTAAATTTTACCTGTATGTTCTAAGATATTTTTGCAAAAATATTGTTATAGCTGGGTGTAATTGTATTTTGATGATAAAATCTTGTTACTAGATGGCACTTATTAAATAAGTAATGCCATCTAATAACAAGATTTTATCATCAAAATATAATTACACCTAGCTATAACAGTTTTTTGCAAATATCTTAGAACATAAAATTTACCAAATAGCGAGTTTTGCATCTATACGACTCATATAACAGTACACAAATGAATACAAGTTAATATTATTACTATATACAATTTGGATTTAAATTCACTACAAATCTGTATTAAAATTAGATGTATATTGTATTTGACTTGGTTGTGTAATTTGACATTACATACTTCAGTTGTTCACATGTACACTGTAGTAAAGTAACAAGTGCATCCGAACTGGACAGCCATCATGAGACATTACGTATAAATCTTTGTGTGTATGTGTAGATGTCTCATGGCATTTGTTTCACGGCTGACGTCACACAGTTCTACACTCTGCCATGGTGCGGTCTTACACACACACATACACACACACACACATACACACACACACACTTATATGAACAACAGATTGTAGCCATGTCTAAAATTCACAGATTCACTCAGTTGTATATTGGACAAGATATGCATTCTGCATAGCATGGCACTTGGATGTTTGTGATACAAGGATGCAGATTTGCAAATTGTACGCATTCCAATTCTAGAATTGTTACCATTATTCTAATGGTTTGGTGTTTGCCTTCTATTCCTATGGATACTAGTAGAGCAATGGCGTTAAGAGTTGATTTTGTCATGTGGAAATAATTTATTGTTTGTCGAAAATTTTGTAATTGTAAATATGTTATGTAGAGATGCAGTTTTTATGTTATATTGTATTTTTAATGGGTTATTATTTACTGGCAGTTTTATTTTTGTACGTAGTGTTATGTTAATTTTCGAATATTTTTAAATAAATGTTAATATATTTTACATAATGGTAGTATTGAAAAGAAGAGTGGTATAATGTTTTGTACGGTGTTTGTAATATTGTCAAAAAAATATAATATATATATATATATATAAATTCTTCATATTGACTCTAGATGACGAATCTGAACTTAGTTTGTGATCTCATATCTTTCTTAGGCCATACATGTAATTTGCACTAAATTTTTAGGATAGGTTTTATTAATGGTTTAGATTTTTATGTGATTTTTAAAAAAATGTTTAATATATTTTATCATAATTTTAAGGGATTTTAATTAATTAATTTGTACATCAGATTGTACAAGTGGTTTTTCCTCTCGCTTTTGAATAACTATTTGTAATATTTTTTCATGTTTTTTTTTGTAATTACTGCAAATACAATACGATAAATACATTATTTTATGGTTTTAATTTCTTTAATTGTCATATTTATTATAAATGTGAATTTCTCTATCTAAATACAAAATAAATCTAGTTGTCTTTTGACCTACCCTTCCCTCCTTCGTTAAAAGGCTGCATCTAAGTTTCCTTGTAATTATAACAAGGTGTTGCTACAATCTTCAACACATCACATCATTGTATACACTTGCGATCAAAACATTATCAGACATTATGCAGGGTTCTTACGCATTAGCTCTCTCCGTAGGCTAAAAGCATCCAATAAACATACCCCTACACAACACAAATTCCGCAACGAACTTCATTCACTTTACCGTTTACCCTAGCGTTAATCCGCCGAAGATGAACCCCCTCTAAAAACGCTATCATCATGTACACAAGTGCAACTTGAAAACTTTGGGAATTTTACTTGGTAGCGGATGTAAACCACGAATAACCTTGCTAATACAGGAACATTATATTAAAAGCATGTGTTTCCTTCTTGTTTCCTTATATAACAGGAGCACGTTAGGAACATGGACTATTTTGATATTGAATGTAAATGACTGTTATCAACGATTTGGATGTGCAAACGGGCTGATATTATCACAATATTACACAAACATTATGTTCAACATTGAACTTTAATGTTCGAGAATTTCCTTTAAATATGTGGAATCGATATAAATAATAATTCAAGGGGAAAACCACTTCTTCAAACTTTGTACACCAGATTTTACAAATTTCATGTATGATTTTTGAGATTGTAGTCATTCTTCGTTGATTTTACTGTTTTTATACAAAATTTCCATGATTTATATGATTTTACATGATTTTTAAGAATATTTTTAATAGATTTTACCATGATTTTTCGGATTTTATCATGATTTTAAGGGATTTTAATAAATTTGTACACCAGATTTTACAAGTGGTTTTCCCCTCGTAATAATTTAATATAATTTTACTGTGTAGATTTTACGAATGTGTGATATTATTATTAAAAATATTTTTTGTAAGACCATTTTAATGTTGTACTTTGTCCGTACTAAGCAAAGCATACATAGAAAACTGCTAATATCTTGTGTAATTATTGCTAATTATTGTCCACATAATTTAAATTGCAAAAATAATGTTTTTTGAATGAAAATTTACATTATATCTTACTGAAATAAAATGCTTATAAGTGCATTACAAAATAATATTAAAAAAAAATTTTTGTCAGTGTCTTATTTTGCTAAGTATAGTATGGTTCCAAAGTCCTACTTTTAATGTAAATTTTTATGTCAAGCACATTTAGGCTTTATATATTACAAAAAATCTAAATTCTTTGAAAATATATAATTATAACTTAAAACAATAGAAATTTATAAAGAAAAAGATAACATCAATTACTATGAAGGCACTGATTTAAATAAAATTTGATTTTTATTACTTAAAAATTTATACAATTTTTATGATCTAGTTACTTATTTGTTACCTAGTAAACTTGTTTCTATGTTTTGTTATTTACTGTAAATGTCATTTTTTTATCGACGGCTGAGTTCGTCGAAACGTCGATTATTAATGAATATTAATACAGAACTTAAACTTAAAGCCGTTTTATTTTATATAATTATAGTTTTTTAATATAAATATCACAAATAAATTTCGATAATACTTATATAAATATTATATAATATTGCAATTTATTAATTTAAGTTTACAGCACTATTGTTACATGTACAGTCCGGGTGTACCACCATTTAAAACTCACCTTGTATAATATATATATATATATATATATATATATATATATATATCCGGATCAAAAACTGAAATTTTTTTAAAATGAATTGTACATGATTATAAGTACATCACTTTGAAACATTTTCTCTTTTTGTTTTGTTTTTTTTTTTTTCAAAATAACAAAACGATGTGTTATAATGATCTACACCAGCCTACGCGTTCACAATTTTATAATATAACGAGTAACGTGTCTTTGTTTTCTTTTGTTAACTTTTACTGCTATATATTTTTTTCCTACTGTCATGTAAAACCTCGCAATTTAGAACAATCGTCACAGAGAAATATTATGATTCTTTTTTATCTTTTTGTTTTAAAGATAAAACAAAACAAAAAAATCAAAAGTAAGCCGATACTTTTTGACACCGATTTTGTTTTTTTGGTATAACAATTCTGGTGCCGCTTTTTATTATCGAGAAACTTTCCGATTTTGGGTTTTCTTTTTGTACAAAGAGAACTGGAATAAATTATTGGTATTGTATATAATTCCGGCTTTGAAGATATAGAGAAGTAATATTTTTTTTTATTATCTTCAACGATAAGTTAATTTTTTAGATTATAATTTGTCAATGAATTTTTATATTGCGATATTTTCTCTTTTGGGTATTGATATAAAAAAAAATTGAAAATGGCTGCCGATTTTATAGTAAGCATATTGGCTATACTACAAGTTCGGGTTTGGGTGTTTAGTCTTGTTATTATGACAATTACATTGTCTTAAAACCAGTATTAGTTAAAATTGAACTTGTACTACGAGTACAGTAATGTCGACAAAAAGCATCATTTTAATGAAAGTAATTATTATTATGCTACTGGAACTTTAAGATCGATGTTTTTTGTCGATTTAAACTTGATATTTATTCGAGGGGGAAACCACTCCTTTAAATTTTGTACAATCCTAGGATTTTACCGATTTTAAGTAAGATTGTAAGGATTTTAGCATAATTTTGAAGCGAGATTGTAAGGATTTTACATGATTTTAAGTGAAATTGTAAAAATATTACAAGATTTTTAAACGCAATTTTAAAGATTTGACATGATTTTAAGTGAAATTGTAAAAACATTACAAGATTTTTAAACGTGATTGTAAAGATTTTACATGATTTTAAAGTGAAATTGTTAAGGATTTTACATGATTTTAAGGATTTTACATGATTTTAAGCGTGATTGTAAAGATTATACATGATTTTTTGTTGATTTTATGGATGTCAAGTGAGATTGTAAAGATTTTACCATAATTTTTCGGTTGATTTTACTGATTTCATATGAAATTTTTAAGATTGCAGGAATTTTACTCGAGATTTTTAAATAATTATAGATCGTATACAAATTATTTAATATGTTTTAATTCTTCTTCAAAAATATTTGTAAATATACACTAAATATTTACAAACTGTTAATGATTTTACGGATTTTAGCTATGATTTTAAGGATTTTACCATGATTTTACTAGGATATTACCATGATTTTACCATGATTTTACAGATTTTACCATGATTTTACTAGGATTTTAAGTGATTTTAATAAATTTGTACACCAGATTTTACAAGTGGTTTTCCCTTCGTATTTATTTTATTTTTAAAATTAATTTACGGAGTTTTATGAAGTACATAAAAAAATTAGAATTTTGTATGTATCAAATTGGAATTTTAATATAAAATTAAACAGAACTTAAACATAAAGCATTTTTCATTATTATTTTTTTAATAATTCCTCATGAATTTGCAAATTTCACTTTGTACAAAATCAATTAACCTAAAAAAAAAACAATAACAGAAAACAGTGGCTTAATTACATTTCGAAAAGTTGTAGGCCCAACAATAAATATTCGAGCAATTCCAATCGGATTTTACAAACTCACGTAGTATAGAATGTTGAAATTTCGCAAACAATTTAATACAGAAAACGATATAATAATGAAAAAGCTAGTTATCATTACCATGGCTAGGATTCACAAGGTTCCCGGTCTAGTTGCGGGTCGTATGGTCAACGGTGATGGTCAGAAGGTCGACCGCGGCCGCCACTTTCACTGAACAACAACGGATTTCCGGCCATTTTACGGGCGTCCCGGAGTACGGACTCTAGAACCCCCCTTCTCCCTAGATCCGGAATTACGTTCCGGTCCGCGGCAAAATTGCTTGGCTCGTTTATTAAATATTTGCTATACGCTCGGTCAAATGATGTCAACTTATTTGTTAGTTTGATCGGCGATATTGGTATTGATTTAATTAAATTTTTGTAATTTTTTTAACCGTGCGATATATTATCTACAATGTAGATTTGTTATTTATTTTTATATACTAAGCTTGGAAATAGATTTTTTAACTTACGATTAAATTAAACCTAGGCAAATTATTTATTTACAAAAGGAATTTATTTATGTTCACAATTTAATAATAACAATAATGAGTTAAAATAAAACGGCTTTAGGTTTAAGTTCTGTATTAATAAATAAAAATGACTTCCATTAATCCAAATATTTGTAAAAACTTTTATGATCTAGTTGTTTCTTTTTTCTATGTACAGAACTTAAACCTAACTCCGTTTTATTTTACATAATGAATTCTGAAAGATTTTTTACTTTGTTAATAATGGATTTATTTAATACATAGACGGAACATGGAACTATTTGTTCAAGAAATTGAACCATATAGTATTATTAACAAACGAGCAAGGAATATACAGTTTATAGTTAGTTTTAAATAGGGCTAGGGAAAAATAATTGATATCAAAAATAAAAATTATTATATCGATATTTTTGATATCTGTGGAAATTTAAGATTGATAAAATTTTAATTTAAGGTAAAAATATTTGTGATTTTTCCCACACATGAATGAGGCAAATAAAAAATAAACAGTTATTCTAGCATTTCGTAAAAAAACAAATTACAAATTTTTTTAAAATAAAATACTTGTAACTTACAATTTAGTTGGTACAGTTTAAAAGATAATTTACAATTATATTTTTTTTTTTACACTAAAAATTAGTTCATTCACAACTTGCTAAGAAATTGTACTTTTACAAACCATAATTTACAAAATTTTTGATTACACGAACATGAAAAATTAGATGATTTTATGAATAATAGTAGATGTTTTTTTAATGTGAATTAAGTAATTCTAAAATAAAATATTTGTATAATTGTAGTGGTTAATGTTTTTATATATACTTTCATTTTTCCGAAATATTGTTAAACTGTACATATCTTTATTCCATCTAAGTACAGATTGAATAAAATTTTTGAATTTATTCTTCTCGAATGCACTCTTTTACACTCTGTCAAATCTTAATAGAAGAAGGAAATAAGCTTATCTGTGCAAGGAATTCTTGAATATGTGCATTTTACTGTAAGTATACTGTATAATGTAGTATCCTATATGTGTATATAAGCCAAGATGCTTCTTTTCAATTTTTCTACCAAAAGAGTAACACTATCAAAAAACTGTTTCAAAATTTTACATTTTATTTATATTCTTTATATAATTTTTTTTTTTGAAGTAAGCAATTTAAAATCTACTATGAAAAGTAAATTTAATACATTTATTTTTAGATTTATTCTTCATAAAATATGTTTACAATAAATGATGTATAAATAACTTCATTATATTAAAATAAAAGGCTTTAGAATTTAGTTTTGTGTAAATTTTAATTAAAAATCAACGTTTCGACGTACTGTACGTACGTACATCATTACCAGGAATAATGATACAAATGACATATACAATAAGTAAATAGAACATAGAAACAAGTTACTGGGTAACAAAATAAGTATTATAACTAGATTATAATATTTATAAATTATTATTAATCAAAGGAAGCCAAATTCATGTTGATTGATGTTATCTTTTTTTTTTAATTCTATTGCTTCTCTTATCAATCTACTGTTAATATTGTTGGGTCTTGTAATTATTATAGTAGCTTCGAATTTTATTTTATGAAGATTTTTTAACGCATATTGTGTAATAGCAGATTTATCTGGATGCTTTAGACGTATTGACCAGTTATGTCCTTATGATGCACATAGAGTATGTCAATTTTTAATTAAAATTTATACAGAATTAAATCCTGAAACTTTTTATTTTAATATAATGAGTATACTGTATATGTAGTATCCTATTCGTGTATATAAGCCAAGATGCTTCTTTTCAATTTTTGTACCAAAAGAGTAACACTATCAAAAAACTGTTTCAAAATTTTACATTTTATTTATATTCTTTATATAATTTTTTTTTTGAAGTAAGCAATTTTAAATCTACTATGAACAGTAAATTTAATACATTTATTTTCAGATTTATTCTTCATAAAATATGTTTACAATGATTAAAAATTTGCTAATTTGTTGCCAACGATGTTGAAATAACTTCATTATATTAAAATAAAAGGATTTAGGATTTAGTTTTGTGTAAATTTTAATTAAAAATCAACGTTTCGACGTACTGTACGTACGTACATCATTACCAGGAATAATGATACAAATGACATATACAATAAGTAAATAGAACATAGAAACAAGTTACTGGGTAACAAAATAAGTATTATAACTAGATTATAATATTTATAAATTATTATTAATCAAAGGAAGCCAAATTCATGTTGATTGATGTTATCTTTTTTTTTTTAATTCTATTGCTTCTCTTATCAATCTACTGTTAATATTGTTGGGTCTTGTAATTATTATAGTAGCTTCGAATTTTATTTTATGAAGATTTTTTAACGCATATTGTGTAATAGCAGATTTATCTGGATGCTTTAGACGTATTGACCAGTTATGTCCTTATGATGCACATAGAGTATGTCAATTTTTAATTAAAATTTATACAGAATTAAATCCTGAAACTTTTTATTTTAATATAATGAGTTTTGAAAGAATTTTTACTATGTTAACATCATTATAATTAATGCTAGAATTCTGTGTGATTCTATAAGGTTTATAGTACTGTAGAATCTCGTCTATTTTTAACATATATAATTTTCAAAAGACTTTATAGTACTATTGAGCTTATAGAATCCTACAGAATATCAGCATATTGTTCTAATAAGTCTTCTATCTAACTTGATAATGAATTTAAATATTATTAATTACTTCTGACAAATACCTAACGATTGAAACAAGAAACAGCAAAATCATGAAAAATAAATTTTCTTTAAATTACCTTACGAATATGTTTACTAATTATTTTAAATACGTGAGGCACCTATTTTAATTAACTTCTTCCTGTTTTCTTTCACAGCTAGTAAAAACATTTTTCTCTTAAATGACTTATAAATTACACTAACTGTTATTTGCTACTCCACATGACAACAAGTCTACTATTTATCTATTTTGTTTCGTCTGTTAGAACGTACTTAATATCCTCAGACACCGTTATGCAATTGCATTTTTACTTTTTGTTTGTTTTGTTTAGTAGATCATATTTATTTCAATAAAAACATTTAATATGCACGTAATTTATTTTAAAATATGTCTTGTTATAATATCTTCAACAGAATAGATTCATTTTATAGAAGTTCTTAAAATATATAATTAAAAATATATAAATCAAATTAAATATTCAAAATTAATAAATATACACAAAAATTTACATGCATACATATTAAATTGACAATCAATTTTGCATACATACAGACATACATACACAATCACGCTATGTACCCAAAAGGGTGTGGCACAAACTCTTTTCATCATCCCGAAATCAGTCGCCTCCAAACACTCCTATCCAAACAAGCAACTTTCGCTTCATCCAAATTCATAATTCCTTTCATACATGCTCTTCTATTCCTACTATTTGGAAACTTTCGCTCAAAAACACTCTCAATCATATCACTCCAACTACTCATCGGACGTCCACGCAAACGTATACCATCAAAATCATTCAAATAAATCTTTTCAACAGCAAACATTCATTAGACATTCGCTCAACATGTCCGAACCATCTTAACTGACTAACACCAACTTTTGCTACAACTTTTTTTTCAATTTCACACTCATCATACACTAATCTATTTCGTATCAATTTTGCAAATATTTATTTAAAATTTTTGTTAAAAATTGTAATATGATAACTGAATATAGGCAACCATATAACTTGTATACATTGATGCGTTGCATAGTTGCTTAGATTTCACAAAAGTTATGCAGAATTTCCATATTTGTAAATTTATCTTTGATCTATGTTAACAAACATTATACGAAATTCTATATAACTTCTTGTTTTGGTCGAAATGGTAAAAACAACAGAATATTTGGTGTTAAATAACTTGAAACCTAAAATGGTATGTATGTGTATATTTAATCGGAACTTCTGAAAACTTTGTATAGTTTCGCTATCCATTTAAATCTAAAATTCCATTGCTACATTCCAGAAACAAACCAGTGAATTTCGTTCAGCCGAAAAACACTTTCGCCCTCTAAAACAAATTTAACCATTTTCAACTCTTTACACCATAATTTGTACGTTTTTAGTTCAAAGTGAAAGGTTTCTTTTGCTACCTCAGTTAACCCTCTTCTATACGACGATATTCATGTCTTTTTACCGTGTTTGACTAAATCTGCTGATTCTCGCGCGATGTTTTTAATTTTCTCCATTTCCGGGAGACGAAAATCGGCAAACGCATGCGTAGTTATGGAATGCGTATCGTATCCAGTTTTGAGTGTACTCACGGGAGTGTGCGAAACGCGTTAATTGAAAGTACCTAAGCGAATTTGGGGTCTTTCATAAAATATATATCCTATGTGGATTGTATTAAATTTACTAAACGGTTAAAATACTTAATGTACATCTTCATCAGGAAAAAAAGATATAAATGACATATACAGTAAATAAACAGAACATAGAAATAAATAACTAGTAACTAATAGTAATTTATAAATTTGACTTTCTTTAATGAAAAATTTATAAATTTATAATCTAGTTACTTAGTAATTTGTTTTTATTTTCTGTTTATTTGCTGTATCTATATGTCATTTGTATCTTTTTTCTTTTCCTGATGAGGATGTATGTCCATTGAGTACGTCGAAACGTTGATTATTAATAAAAATTAATACAGAACTACAATTTCAAAGCCGTTTTATTTTAATATAAAATTTGTTTATATCTGTATCGTAATATAAATATCGAAAGGTGCATCATATTAGCTAAGACCTATAAAAACATGTAATTGAACACGAAATATAATATATGAGTCGTATAGATGCAAAACTCACTATTTGGTAAATTTTATGTTCTAAGATATTTGCAAAAAACTGTTATAGCTGGGTGTAATTGTATTTTGATGATAAAATCTTGATACTAGATGGCTTTACTTATTTAATAAGTGCCATCTAGTAACAAGATTTTATCATCAAAATACAATTACACCCAGCTATAACAATTTTTTTGCAAATATCTTTGAAAATAAAATTTACCAAATAGTGAGTTTTGCATCTATACGACTCATATATGTAAACATACTAAGGGGTGGAGATTTTTAGTTGTATCACGTGAAAATGGTCTCAGTGATTTTGATATAGAAGATATTTCACTTGATTACTTTTCGTAAAACATTCTGTTCCGTAACAGTAAAGGAAATTTCAAACTGTACGACTTTCTAATGATTCTATCTAGTAGATTACTTTTTCTAGAAACTCTTTTTCAAATTATTCTATTTTCTAACTGAAGAAAAACTAGTTTGGCATAAATGGAGAGCAACTGTACTATTGGGTAAGGAGAGATAATACGCGGTTACGAATTGAAATCAGTCATTCGATGCACGCTGATATCATTCCTTCATCATCAAAATGGGAGAAAGACATGGGTGTCAGGACCCGGTACGACATTTTCTCGAGAACAAATGGGATTTTCCGGACGTGTGTGTGTGTGAACGGGTGTGTGTCAGTTTTACGACCGATATCACGGCACTCGCACCCAGACAGTAGTTTACTGAATGTATTTTGTTTTATATATTGGGCTTACGCTGAAAATATACTCGGTGTTTTTGTTTTTTATCTTTCGTTTGAAAGATTGATTTTCAATTGGAATATTTATTAGATATTGTTCGTAAATATATTTTGTGTCATTAATTTGCAGATTTATTTAATGTCATATTTTTTATGTATATTGTTTTATTCAAGATCTAATTTCAGTTGTAATTTATTTGAAAATAATACAAAAATTGTATACAATAAATATTTAAAAAATATAGTGGAATTCTCTGTATTGATACATGATATTTTGTTTTGTTCTAGTAAATAGCATATTTTATGCGGTAAAAAATGAGAAACATACTGTAACGATTTAGATATGTTTGGAATTGCAACATTAATCTGTTATATGTAGAAAAAATATATTTTGAAGTTATTTTGTAATATAAAAATTGTTAGAATATTGTAACATGATATAGGCTACATAGTAAAAAAGTTTTGAAGTTCTTACACAATTTAAAATTTAAACAGCTTTTTCCGAATAAAAAGATTTATTCTGTATTAAAAAATATTTTGACATAACAGTATAGATTTTATATACTTATAGTTCACACTGTAAATAGCCAGTGTAAATTTACATTGATAATGATATAGTAAGTTTACATTATTTTTTATTGTAATAAGTATTATAAATTGTTAGTAAATTTGTAAAAAAAAATTGTAAAATTACAACAAGAAATATAGTAAAATTACTATGATAGTAATGAAAATTTACAACGATTATTTACAGGGAAGTATTAACCTACAAGTTAGAATGAAATTATTCAAAGCTATATGCATAAAATGATGGCACAATAAATAATCTGGCAGTTTTTTTTTTTGCATTTATCTAATTTGAAACCATAACTAATTATCTGAAAATTTATCAAACTTTTTTCAACATATCATTGTTATTATAACAATAATAAAATTTTTGTTTTTAAAATGACATATAAAATATATATATATATATATATATATATATATATATATAATTATTATATATTAGACATTGTTTAAAAAAAAAAATATTAAAATAGAAATTTATTTTACATTTTAAATTATTTTTTTTAATAGTTCATAAATTTTGAAATTTATTTCAAAGAGAAAATTTTCAATTTTTTTCTAACAGTTTGTATATCGGATGAAAAACACACATATACACAGGGTGTATATTTTAGACGGATAGGTATATAAAATGGGATGTTTTTTTTTATGGAATTTAATGTCAATTTTATGAGTCGTTTAGAGTTTTGTGATACGTAAATATGTTCTTTTTTATTTTGCCGGCGTTTTTTTTTTTATTTCGTGGACAGATTGCAGAGTTGCGCGATGACTTTTGTTGATATTATTTTATTGACGTTGTAAATACTCTTCTATACTATATATACTAAAAAAAAAGTGATAAACCAAAAGCTGATTTGCTGTTTTTTGTATCAAAAATGTATAATTTATTTGCCATTTGTAAGATAAATACGTTAATATTAATTGATATTTTTGTATAATTTAAGGATTGTAATATGCGGTCTTTAATTATTATTATTCTTATTATTTACTCTTAATTTTAATATTTAACAATTAATACACACCAGAAATGATTTTTTTAATGTTTTAGTTGTTTTATCTTTCAAAAATAGATGATTTTTAAGGTTTTTAAACATATTAGATGAAACATTCAATTCAAGAGTAGATGATTACGTCTGGTGAATTTATCTAATGTATATAGATATTTTAATATTTTATCGTATATTTATCTATTCGTGTTTATTGATTTATTCTGCAGTTTCCAATTATTCATTTAAATTTTATTTAAAATAAGAATTTGTATCTAGATAAAATAACTAATGTTATTGAAAATATCATTTAATTATATACAGGGGAAACCACTTTCTCAAATTTTAAGTGGTATTGTTGAGATTGTAGTGATTTTTCGTTGATTTTACGTTTATAGTTTATAGAAAATTTCTAAAATTGTAGGAATTTTACATGATTAAAATCTTTCATTGATTTTATCATAATTTCAAATGATTTTATTAAGATTTTAAGGGATTTTAATTAATTTGTACAAGTGGTTTTCCTCTCATTTATTCATAATTTATTATTGAAAATTTTAATCTTATAATGAAGATACTACAATCAAATTGATTGCAGAGAATTTTACGGGCAACTAATACAATGCATGCAAATAGTTTTGAATAGTTTCATTCAGGTTTAGTCGGATGTGAAATTGCATTTTCCTAAGTGAACTAAGTAAGACTTGTCCCCGTCCAAGTACGGTAAATTCATCTCATCTCAATTCGGCGTGGGGGGTGGGCGTAATCTATCTATTTCTTCCCGCTAATGTCTGGTGATATGTACACTGGTTCTATATATATTTCGTCGCCGGAGCGTTTTGCAAAGTGCCCTCACTCCGATCGTGCTATAGCTCTCGCTTCGTCTCGTAAATTCGGGCTGGTTGCTGCCACTTATTTACAGGGTGAAATTTACGAGTGCTGTAGTTCGATCACGTACCGTATTGCCAAGTGGTGGCGCTGCTGGTACAGATTCTCATATTCTAAAGGAGCATGGAGGTTAAGCTCTGGCCAACTTTTTACTAATGTCTCTTCTTCTTATTTGCCGGAGTTTAGCAGTATGGCAATGTTATATGCAGTGCCACGAATACGATATAAATTTTGGATATGTCGAACAATTTTGTTTTTATGGAGCAGCATGTATATATCTATGCGTTATGCGGTGCTGCAACTATAATATACGAATGATGGATATGAAGTACCATAAATGTTTTTATATGTTTTAGGTTTTGTGTTTTACAGCTTACACTGTTTAGATGCAGAAGTTTTTATTCTACTACGGAAATGTGTAATATTAATTTTTATATTTTAACTTTTGTTTATCAAAAAAAGCAAGTTAGATGAGTCAAAATATTTCGGCAGACTATGTTTAAGATAAGTTTAAATGGAACGGTAAGAACGCATGGAAAGGACGATTTGTGTTCTGATTGGTTGAAATGTTGACGTTGGCCGGTTTCACAGGAAACGACGGAAAATTTCAACCAATCAGAAATAACGCAAACCGTTCTTTCCATGCCGTTCCTTCTGAACTTAGTTTCCAAAATTTCCAAAACCACAAAATTAATTTAAAGTATAGGTAAATACGAGTACTTATTTCGGAAGCTATAAGTTTCCAGTAGCAAATTAATAAATTTTCTTTAACTTAGTAAAAAGAAGTCTCAGAACTTATTGTATTAAAATTTTAAAAAACTTCAGGCACTGATTTTTTTTAAAAATCTGGCTTTCTTTAATTAATAAATTATGAATTTTGTAATCTAGTTACTTGCATTTTGTTACCTAGTAACTTGTTTCTATGTTTTGTTTGTTTATTATTAATGTCATTTTTATATAATTTTTTTGATCATGATACACGTTTAGTATATCTAAATGTCGATTTTTATATAAATTCTTTTTGTTTCTTTTTATTATTTAGTATATAATTATCAATATTTTTTTTTTTTTTAGTGTTACCTATTTTTTAACATTTTTATTTGTATGTACTATTATTTTTTTTTAATAATTTGTATGATTCTTATAAATAACATTACAAAATGTGAATTATTAAATTTTTACTTTAAAAATGTCATTTTTCCAACAGTGCTATGTAAGTGAATTTGTGAAAACTTCGTGGCAGTAGTTAGTTGAAATTAAGATGAAGATTACGAAGGTTAAAAACTTGAGTAAGTTGTCATTAAAAGTATGAATCATTGAAGTTCGTAAAGACACTTTCAACTAGCGTACCCGTGGCGTACATAGCCGAGCTTACCGGAAGTAATTCCTGACCTCTAGCCGCCGTTCGCTTGGATTACAAGCGAGCTTTAGCAAAGATTAAAAAAGTTTCAGCGATAACATAGCCGACGTACTACCACTCGCTATTTTACAACTAAGAAACATTCCTCTTAAAATGTGAACGTTACTTTTTTTCCTGTCTTTACGTTACTTTATAGTTTTGGTTCTTTAACGTTCACGGAGGTTAGATAAAACTCGAGTGTTACTAACAGAAATATTTTCTAATAGGAAAAAGTTATATTAGAAAAATTGTAGAGTTAGTTTTACATACATAACATAGCCTTATTTCTTGTAAGTTGTCTAAATCTTCTGCGAGATATTCTATTAAACTTTTATTATTATGAATAATTTATTATTATTATTTTTAAATTAAATAAATCGCGCCACAAGTAGGGTCATTATATAGTTTTGGTTGTAATAGGATTAGATAATATGAAACGAAATTATAATGCAATCAGAGCAAGTTGTTTTGTTTTTGAAACATATGTGAATAGTGCTATTTTTCTGGTGCATAATTTGTTTTTCAAAAATTTTTCATGATAGAGATGTATTATTTCACGAGATGCGTAGCATAAATCAAAATAAAAATGCGTGAAGTGTGATAGATTTCTTGACTGTGGTTAGGTATTATTTTTGTCATTACTAGTACATTTATTCTAATTTTTAACCATTTTTATTGATAATAAATATAAAATAATAACCATAAAATACAAAGTGGTTGATAATAAAAACAATGTATGAGTAGGAGAAAATAAATTTATAATTGATCTATAGATCAGAAAATTATTTTTTCGGATTGAAAACAAAGTAAACAGGTGGTACGTTTTAAAACTATTTTATTTTACACGAAACTTCTTGATTTACAGCATATAATTACTAAGTGTCAGTAAACTAATGTATGTTTCAACAAATTCTACAGCATCTATTACATATATTGTGATAAATGTATGTGTGCAAAGTGTACTCTAGATTTGTCTATATATCTATCTATGTACGAGATTCATGAGAGATATACTAGTATAGAGTAGATAATTCTCAATTGACCTAAATAGTATTAGTTTCTGATCTTCTATCACATTTCAATGTACACTTGTGTTACGATCAATTTGTTACAAATTATTGGATAAATATTATATACGTATTGCTACAGCGAGTATAATTATATATTTATAGAATTATATCATTTGTTTTATACTAACAAAAGAGTCTCTTGTTTAAATCTGACGATAAAATATATCAAAGTAAAAATAAAAAAATGTATTGTAATTTTATAATTAATTTTTATTATAAATCAACTATAATGTTTTAAATAAAATAATATTTACTGTTGAGCAATCTATGTATTTTGATAATATTCGAGCGTTGGTTTTAGTAAAAATTATTATCGGAATTAAAACATCTACTTTATTTATAGTTTAATTTGTATTTAAATTTTTTGTAACTCATACATTTTGATATAAATCAGTTTGTATAAAAGTGAAAAGTTAAAATAACGTTTAACATTATTAGCGTAATTAACATTATTTCTCAAATTTTGTACACGAGATTGTACAAATTTTAAGTATGATCGTTGAGATTGAAATGCCTTTTCGTTTGAGTTTACGGATTTTATACGAAATTTTTAAAATTGTAGAAATTTTACTCTAGAATTGACTTTACCATAGTAATCATCAGGCTTTCGCGACCGGTATCCATTGAATTGGATTGGGGGTATATATATATATATATATATATATATATATATATATATATATATATTATAACATATTGCGAATCAGAAACTGTCATTCAGTCACCAAGTACTGAGGATGCCATCTACGATGTATTACTAGTTTTTTAACAGTGTGAGAAAGAAAATACTACTATTATTTTTTCTCTATTAGGGTCCAATATTTTCAAATATTGGAATAAAATTTATTCTTGAAATAATTTTAAATTTAGCCAGTGAAATGTTGTCAATTATTTTGAAAATAAATAAAATTGTAAATACTAGCTTTTAACCAATTAAATATTTTTTCAAATTAATTACATTAAATAAGAAACTGTTAATTAATTATGTAAGAATGTCTTTATTAATCTAAATTAGATAATATTTATTGAAACATAATAATGTTTGTTAAACTCGCAAACGTTATATAGATTTAATTAAGGTGTCCTTGTTTACACAACTTCATAGCAACCGATGCTCAAATATGTTTTGTATAGCGGGCGTCTATGTACGTCGAGATGTCATAGTCGACGGCGCGGCGTCTACTCGACTATCAACTGTTTAGGAGCAAACAAATGACGAGATGGTGCATATATATATATATATATATATATATATATATATATATATATATATATATATATATATTGTTGTTGTGTTGTTGTGTATAGACATAATATCTCTTATGAAAGTCAGTGGCGTAGAATGCGGGCAAAATGTTTTTGGGTGGGTTGAAGTTGACTTAATTAACACTTAGTGTTAGATGATAAACAGTTGGTATTACTGGGGGTTGTATGTTGTGTTTGTGTGTTTACACCTCTGACGTTTCTCTCGAATACGAAACATGAAAACAACTGTCTTAGTATGATAAGGACGCACAAGATGCTTCAATTATTTTCTTAATTTAAAATTTATGCTAAATAGTTCGCAATAGATATGAATATTTATTTTTTTCCAGCGGCTTGTGTGCATAATGAAATTGTAATATTATTCCATTATATTACTGGACTTGTCAGTATTGTAATAGTATATTATTCTACAAGTATGTAATGATGTTATTATTCATTAGTATTCATGAGTATTCTATATCAAAAAAATGAAAAAAAAAAATCAGATACAATTTCAATATATCTATAATATATTTGTTATAGAAATGTATTGATATTGAATTTTATCATTTATTGTTAAATTGACAATATCATTTCGTAATACGTAGGTTGGTTAACTCAGCTTTCTAATAAGTGAAAAAAAAATATTTTTTTTCATTTTATTTATAAAACATGAAAGCAGTCACATTTTATAAGAATTTTATTAAATTTTAGATTTATTATCGTTCTTAGGTAAAATTAATTTTATATATTACAATAGTGCATATTTTCTATTTTAGTGTATGTAACTTGTAATGTCGACGTGTATAAAATTTATGTGGTTGCCTATATATTATATTTGATATACGTACTAACACACAAAAAAGTTAAAAATATTTATTGTGCGGACTTACTACTATTAATAGCAAATGAGTTAGTATAAAAATTTGTTCCGATTCTCATAGAACAATGTAGAAAGAAAAAAAAAAACTTAATGATGTATTTGAATAGTAAATAGCTAACCGGTGATCTACTTTAGACCCAGTATTTCAAATGTTTTAATAAATTTATCTTTAGAATAATTAATTAATAAAATTAATAATTAAAACAGTTAACCAATGAAATATTTTATCATTTAGTCTGCAGATACATTTTTAGCCAATCAAATGCTTTTTTACTTATCTTAAGAATAAATAAAATTGGAAATATTGGCTGTTAGATAAGTTATTTAAATGAAGTTACGAAGGTAGTGAAATTCAATATTATAATAAGAATAATTGTAATTAATTATTTATTTACAGAGTGTCTTGCTGGAAGTTATTAAAATTAATCAGTTGTCATTTTCTAATATATGTAGTTATTGATAAAATAAAAATTGTGTTAAATATAGGAAAGCTTGCGGATTTTAATGGATATAAATAAAATTTAACAAAATGTTTGTATATCAATTTATTTTGTTGATGGAAAAATATGTCAATAATCTAGTCAATACATATCATTAGCTGATATTTATTCTCAAATATTTATGACGAATTACAAATATTCATTATAATATAATCTCCATTAAATAATTTCAAAACATTATGTGAATAAAATTAATTTACAAAATTAGTTATTGTATCACAAAATTCATTATTTTACAGCTATAAATAAATTATTATTAGATGTGAGATTTTGTTACTCTCCGTGTTAAATCAAATATAACAAAGTTTAGTTTCAATCACAGCAAACCATTATATGAACGCAATCGGCGCATCTTTAAACTGGAAAAAAACTCGTTAACAAATGTTCGAAAAACGTTGCTATGAATACAAATCCTTTCAGTTCACTTCCTAGACAAGATTAAAATGCAAATTTTGTTGAAAGCGCATTCGTGAAAAATTAATGAGCATTGAATTAAAAAAAGCGTCGAAATTCGCAGTGTCGCTTCTATGTGTCTGGGAAATTCTACACATCATATACAAAAAACATAAATGCATAATCTTGTTATGCCCGGTGTTGAGACTTTTTTTCTGAAGAGCATTTAATTTTTTTTTAAATCGTGACTCATTTACACGATAATTTTTTCAGTAGAACTACTTGAAATTCATGTCAAACCAACTGCTTTGGTAACCACAGTTGGTGTCAAAAGAATTTTATTATAAAATTAGTTTTTAATTTTGTTTCCAACGCGCTAATTGGTCCTGCTTTGCTTCCTTAAATAAATTATCTTTAATGTTATCTCAGATTTTTAAACTTTATTTAGAAAAGTTTGTTGAATTTATTTTATTTAGAAACATAATTTTATCTAACTTATTTGTTGAAATAAATTGGTATAAAATTTTATTAGTAACTTGTATCATGTACGTCAATCTGAAAAAGATAAATATTTTAAAATAAAAAATTTGTTTTGTGTGAACACTTATTTTGATTTACCTAACAATGTTTTTAAATTTTATCCAAAAATACAATATAACTTTAATTTGGAATTAAAAAAAAATTGAAAAGTTATTGCAATTGTAAATATTGTTTTTATTGATAATTTTTTTTCGTTTTCAAGTATTTTTTTTTTTTTTTTGCTATGGTTACATTAATAATTTTACGTTATACAGTATCAGAAATTATTTTAAATTATTTTTAAAGAAAATTCATTCCAATATAATTAAAAAAGTGTGCACTTAATACATAAATAACTTTTGCAGAATATATTATAAAGATTGTTCATAAACCAGTTTATGAACTAGTCGATATTACTTTGGAAAATTTTTACAGTTTACATGCAGTTTGAGGTGCGGTTGTAACGCTAATTTTATCTGTAATCGTACATTACAACAAAAAATATTTATAACTAAACTAGACAGTAAAACATATATTGTCTAAAAATGTCATTTGAAAAATGACATTTAAAAAAAAAAAATACAAATCCTCTCAATTATAACACGTCCAAAATACAATTGATTGAATGTTTTTTCTTCCATAAAACTGATCAATTTACAAAAAAAAAAACCGAACAAATATAAAAAAAAATAATGAAATATTGAATTTGCTCAGCGAATTCAACCGAATCGGGTTTTTTTTTTTCACAAATCGTCAGCGGCAAATATTCAATTAATATCAATTTATCGTTAATGGATTTCAAATATAAAATCTCCCCTCAGTTGACGGAACACATAGATATCGGCTAAGCGGTGTACATATACGATTTTTTCTCTCTAAAATTTACATCATTAGAATGATAAATCGCTCCTTCCTATAACAGAGTTATATAATATCTTTTCTGTTCCGTTTTACCGCCAACATTTATTACCTATCTTATGGTTCTACAAGATCTACAAGGAAAATATGTTTCGACTTGGGAAATATAATCATTCCTTCTACCAGAGAGAGAAATTTTTCAAACATTTTTGCTATATATTACGTATTATCCAGTTATTGGTTTTCGGACGATGTTATTGGTTTTTCGTCTTCTGACGCATAATGAGTGATTAGAGAGATTAGCGGAAATAAATAAGATATAAATGATACGTACCGATGTTGTAGCTTCGAATTATATTTTATTTTCATGGTAAATATGTTTTCGTGTTTATCAACAGATGTTGTTTCCAGCTTATTTGTCAGTATTATTGTTATAAATGCGCTGACATCTGCTGACGTGACATATAGTTTATTTAATTGAATATTTCGCAGATTTATTAGCGCAAAATGTATGTGCATTAATTTTGATAATATTTGCTTACAGTGTTTACACATTTATAAAGTATTATGAAACTGAAAATGTATGAGAGATGTATTAAAAATGTTGGCGTTTTAATTTAAAACATTTTTCATGTTATGGGATTGTTATTTTTATGTTAAATAACATTATTTAAAATAACAATGATTAAAAGAAATGCTACCATTCTTAAATTATAAAAAATTGTAATTTTACGCTTTCTAAGTAATCAATACAATTTGAATTTCATAAAAACTATCATTGTTTAATGAATACTTTCACTTATTATACAATTAATATTTTTTTTTTAAATAATCTATACTTATTCGTATTTCTAAAATATTGTTTATATTATTTAGTTTAAAATGAATAATTATGACAAATTAACTAAATTAGTTATTGTGCATTTAGCTGTCTCATAAAAAATTCTAAGTCTGTTTGAAATATTTGTGTGTTTCTTAACAAAAACAAAACAAAATCAATAACGCAAAAATTCATCAGCCTTCACTTATTTTCTTCGTCTTTATTTGAATTACTCGGGCAATTAAGAATGATAAACGAACATAGATTAAAACATTACATGCTTTAAGCAGGCCAAAAACAATACAAGACAAAAACGAATCGCTATTAAAAGTTAAACAAAGACGAAATGCTTTTCACACAGCTGAAGAAATTTATTTCAGCATCAACAACGGCAGTTGAACGTTAAATGTAGAAAACAGAAATGCTAAAGTAAAACGTCCTAGCGGCCAAGGTAGCATGGAAAAGCCAAAAAGGAGCCATTTGTTTAGACGTTTTCCCAGAGTAAAAAGAAAGGGCAAAACGGGAAAATGGCGCACTAAGTGAGTATTTTGGTGCAATAACCATTACTTGACGGTACTAGACAAATAACATACATTCGACTTTTGTTGTCTAAATTGTAAATAAACGGAAAAACGTGGAAATGTATAGTACACGCAACATGAGAAAGGACTTTTCCAGTTATAGACAAAAAAATACGATGTAAACATTATGTTTAAGAAATTTTTTGCTTTAGATCTGAGTTTTTACTTTTAACTCAAAAGTAAACGTGTTTGTTAGTTTTGTGGGTGTTTTAGTTCATTTGTTTAGTCCTATTTTTATGACAATTACATCGGTTCAAAACTGATATTAGTTATATTTATATTTAGTTATATTTTATATTTTTTTCTATCAGAAGAAGAATTTCATTTAATAGAAGAAAAAAACATTCTGTAACGCTACAGGTTTTAGATGTGATCAGAATAGGCTCATTAATTTTTGAAAAATACTTTTAAAATGTTCCAAATATTTTGTAGAGTGAATGCAACGTTCTATAGAACAAATACAAATTATTTTCAAACGAAACAAACAAAAGAATATTCGTAAAATGGCAGCCGCGTTTCGTCGTTGTTATGTCTGTAAATAGGAACTTTGAGAGTTGAGTTTGTTTTTTCCTCTCTTCTTTTGTTTGTCTGAATATTAAATTGATTCGTTTTTTTTTTCTTTGTTTTTCTAACATTGTTTTGGATTAATGTTTTTGTTTTTCATTTTATCAAATGTGGACCATGTGTATTTCGCATTAGTTTATAGTTTTTGTTATTTTTCTAGCAATATTGCACAGAATAAAATTGAAACAGAAAACAAATATTAGATTGCTTATAAAGTAGACAATTAAAAAATATAATTAATTCAAATATTTGCATAAATATTGTTTAACTTTTTAATTAAGTTTAAGTTTAGCTTCTGATTAGATTAAAATATATAAGAGAAATATATTTTGTGTTAAAATATTGTCAAAACTGTATATTTTTTGTACTTTTTCAAATAATAAATTCATCATGTAAGCCTTTCTTAATAATTAATGTTAGTCATTATACACACAAGTGAGTTTTTGAATTAATTTTCAACACTTGACCAATTGATATTTTTTAAATCTACACAATTATTAAAAAAATAAAAATAAAATAGAAAGAAGAAAATCTGCAGTCTTTGATAGGTATAAATAAAATTTAACAACATATTTTATATATTACTGATGTATACAAACATTTTATTAAATTTTGTTTATCTTCATAAAAAAATTTGAAAAATCAAATTATAAATTATCTTTTATAAAAAAAAAACAGAAAATTATGATAACTTTCTATGGTTATATATTGCAAATAAAAAATATTGAATTGTGTTAGTTCCGATGTAAAATCGAACCCTTCTCATGATGATACAAAATAGGGGGTAATTTAGCGGTTGTAATTTGCACACTAACAAACTAGATAAACTGGGGGGCTTCTCTGTGGAGAAGCGTAGCAGCGGGACCCATAAGGTATGCCAAAGTAATTTTCCAAATAGATTTTGTGCGAGAGTCCAGTTTGACACAACACACTACTAAAGCCTTCGTTGTGCGTCTAAATTTCTCTCGGGCCGCAAACCCGGGCACAAACTTACGACTATTTAACCGTCGCCCGCGGGTTAAGGGTTAGCCGAGGCCTATAATCGATCTCCCTCTCCCCCCCTGCCACAAAGTATTAAGTTTGTACTTAGATTAACGCTCTACAACTTTGGTTGGTGTGGCTGGGATGATGGAATAAATTAGAAGATTTTTTTGTCAGGAACGCGTAACAAGATAGAAAAAATGAAAGCATTTTTCATTTTTTTTTTCTTGCTTTTACTTTTCTTTTCTTCTGTAAGGAGACGATTTTTTGAACGTTTTATTTCGATGATGCATGGCTTAGCATTTTTTCTCCTGTCAGATTTTTTGACAACCGAAGAAAAATTTACCGAATTAAGATAGTAAAGATTTAACACCGACCAATATATTATCTAAAAAGAAGGATTTAATCTTTTTTTTTTGTAATTGTCATATGATAATATAAATATTTTAATTATTGAAATATCTATTAAATGTTTAAATGTATTTGTTTTTAGACAAATTAAAAATAAATTTATTCGTTGCAATCGTATAGAAATTAAATTCTAAATTATTTTGTAATTTATAGATCTATTCGGTTCACATCTGTAGGACTTGTAGCATTACAAAATATTTGGTCTTTTTATCAATAAAATTCCATTTACTAGAAAAAGACAAATCACTCTGTAACACGACAGGTCATAACTTTAATGACTATGAGATAATAATTTTGCTAATTTTTCTATGTAAATAAATAATTATTAATACTTTTTTATGAATAATACAACGAAAATTAAGAAAACTAAAATATACAAAGAAGAAGTAATGTTTGCAAAGAAAATTTCAATTGACATGCGAAAAATAAAAAAATAAAAACTCGGTCGCGCGTTCTGACAATTTCGCTCATTTGTTTCCCATGCGAGTGATATAACCCAGAATGTAAAGTAAAAGTGTACAAGTTTCTTTAATTGGCTGGGTAGCGTTTTTGGGGCCGTTTAGAGCGACGCTGAGCGTCGGCGTCGAGCCGTTTCGTTGTTGTTGTTGTCCCGATGTCGTCTTTTATTAAAATGTATGCGACAGGCTCTCGTTACTGACGATTTCCCAGGAGTCACACTGTTTTCAACATACACTACGGATGTTGTCCGCTTGCTTGGAATACGACATTTAGTTTGACATCGATTTTCGAAATGCTGATACATTTGGCTAAATAAAATAAATGATAATTTTCGGAAATATTGGAATAAATTATCTAAATAATCTTCTTTTTTTGCATTAAAGATTTTATTTCACAAATTTGGTTATTTGTTTATCTGTCGTCAAATTCATCAATTTTTGCTGACAATACAATGATTAATAAAAAAATCTGTCAACAAAGAATTTTTATGATTGACAGATGTTATTTTCAAATATATTTAGTTGAAAAATGTCAATGTTATTTTCAAATGAATTTTTTTAAAACAAAAATAGCAACAATGAAAATAGTAGTTTAGCAAAACCTTATACTACATACAGACAAATTCTACAATTACTACAATTCCACAATTCTACAATTCTACAATTACTTCAAAAGTTATAAGTATATAAAAATATTTTTAATTGATATGATGATATGAAGAAGTGCACTATATTTTATAAAATTGCTGTTGATTTTTTTAGTAAATTACATATTATGACAACAATAACAATATATTATTTGATTAGCATATTATAAGGCTGTTATTTTCTGTTTATGAAAATTTTTTATAGTTTGTGTTTGTGCCACACTTTTATAACTACATGTATGTGTATTATCATATTGATACTACGCAATGCTATATTACAAAACTAGGTTTTATCTCTCACTACTTAATTACGATATTTGCCGACGATTTATGTAAAATTATTCTCCATATAAACACTAACAAAAAGAAAACTTTAAATTACTATATTTCAAAACTCAAAAAATTTACTTAGACTGTACTAAGATGACGGTATGTATATTGAGTTTCAAAGTTCTCGGTATAATAGTTATTGAGTTATAATTTCTAATTTGAAATTATAAAATATGGACAATAAAATTTTAGCTTCCTGACTTTGATTAATAGTTGCACAATAATTTCTATTGTACGACTATTAACTATATAAACAGAAACTATAATAGAATTTCTAATTGACCAAAAGTGCATTAAATCCGATACGTATTAATTTAAAGAAAGAGAGAGAGAGAGAGAGAGTACGACTACTAACTTTGGACCTTTAACTGTAAGCAAACAGAGTCAAACATTGTGTTTTGATCTTGTGATGAATAAGGTTGAATTCGAACCAAGCAACTAAACCATTTTCGGTTTATTCAACTGCAACACAGCAACCACTCAGTTTACATAACAAACACTATCCGTCCGGTAATTTAAACTATTTACTGCGAATCAACCACGTATTTGTGCAATCGACTGCTGCACTTTGATGACGTCACCAGCCTTGCACGAAAACAAAACACAATCTGGGGCCGGGGTAGTCAGTAGTGAGAGAGAAACAAACAAATGAACATCGGGCTGTGTCGTTTGTTGAATAAGTTGACGATTAATTGCATTGCAATGCGCCTGCTGAATGTAATTCTCCAATTACAGACATATACAAATTGAGTTTTGGCGCGCTTCGCGCAGGAATAGAGTGTGTTGCAGGTAATAAATATTAGTCCTAGCGCTTGCAGGACTAATGGTCATCGTTTGTTCCATCTGGTAACGGGGTGCCGATGCGCGACACATAGCGACGGAATTATGTACTAAAGTTCTAGACGAAAAACAATTGCTTTTCTAGTGCGATTAACTTAGTTGAATAAAGGTTATTTGCAATAAGAAAAAATCTACTTTGAAATTAATTGCACGGTATTTGTTTGTACTTAATCTAGAATATTTTTATTATTCATTTAAGAGCTAGTATTTCTAATTTTATTTATTCTTAAGATAAGTAAAAAATCAAATGTAATTGGTTAAAAATATATCCTCACAATAAATAACAGCATTTCATTGCCTAACTTATTCAAACGCCGATTAAAATGTGGAATAATAAACCTTAGAATAAATGTATATATTTTTACATTACATTTATTCTATGGTTAATTATTCTATATTTTATTCGAAGCTAGATATATCGACCTTAAAATGTTCTGTATTAATATAAAGATATTTTATTTCCAAATATTTAATAATATTTTGCATTGAATTTATAGATGCATTCTTTTTTAGATAAAACGATTTTTAAAAAAAACATCTAAAAAAATGTATGTTCTTAATAAATTATTACATTGTCTAATTTTAATTCGATTACAATATTTTTTGCACACACCCTCTTCGTTGATTCGATGATTCTAAAGTATTTCTAACTGATTAAGCCAACACCGTATGTAAATTTACGGAGAACTAAAATCCAATTTTCCAATTCGAAGTATCGACCGGAAATTAATTCAGTAACCGCACCGCCACCTCTAGTAAATTGATTCCGATAGTTCGATTGTCTCAAATGACTCTCATCTATACGACGACATTCGCTTATTGATTACTCCTCATTTACTCTCCTTCCATTCGCTCTCGAAACTCTGAACATCACTAAATTTCATTCCACCCACAACAAGCATTTGGAAACTTTTCTAGGCATAGTAGGTATTCCTAGAGGCTCTGCTCTGTTACCTATTCTAACGTTCATTTCAGGTACTGAACAATTGAAAACCACATTGTTTGTTATTGTCAGTTTTACAAAACCACCTAGCTACTGTGGTTTTTCTGCTTTTGGTTTACAGGAATTGTTGTTGCTGTTTTTGTTTTTTTTTTTATCACTTCACAGGAAGTAAAAGTGTGCGTGGTATGTTTTAGAGTGGACAAATTGCAGAATTGTTCGGTAATTTATTTGACCGCTGTGTTTTCGGTAAAAATAACCACAGATGAACCAAATTAAAAACAAAAGGGGACGCTATTTTTTGTTTTGTTTTGTTTTGTATGTGTGTTTTTTGTTGTCAGTTATTATTGGTATTTGTGGATTTGTACGTGAAAACATTGTATTTTTACCGTCGTTTATTTCATAAAATGGAATGTTTTACCGCAAGCAAGTATGAATAAAATTTTGTTAAATTAGTAAACAAGTGTTTTCATTCCGCCATTTGTTTCATATTATATCAATATGTATTTTTATTTATTTTTTTTGTAAACATATCCAAATTTAATGTTGGTCACATTTTTATGAATTATTATTGAATTAATATAGATATTTGTAATGTTATTGTGCAAAATATATTATTACAATAATTATTGTGTAATTCAGAATGTGAATATTTTTCAGTTATATTATTTAACGAACACACGTTTGTGGGACTTAGCATTACAGATTATTTTGTTTGTTTGTTTGTTTTTTTTTTTCATCAATAGAAGACTTCAATTTACTAGAAAAAGACAAAACATTCTGTAACACTATAGGTCTAACAGATGTAATTTGAATAGATCCATAAATTTCATTAAAATAGTAGATTTATTATATTAATACACAAATATATCAAAATTAAATAAATAATACACTATATAAATATGTAATGAACGTTTCGATAAAAGAATTTTTATGAATGATTTTGAAGGTATACGTTTGCATGGACGTCCGATGAGTAGTTGAAGTGGTATGATTGAGAGAGTGACTTGCGTGAGTGAAAGATTCCAAGTAGTAAGAATAGAAGAGCATGTATCAGAGGTATTATGAATGTGGATGTAGCTAAAGTTGCTTGTCTGGATAAGGATATTTGGAGGAAATTGATTTCGGGATAGTGGAAAGAGTTTGTGCCACACTCTTTTGGGTACATGTCGTGATTATGTATGTATATATGTATATTATATATCGTTTCCGAAGTATTAATAATATCACAATTGTATGTCAAAAAGTATATTTTTACTCATTAGCGAAAATATTCGTAATAATAAAAAAAAAACAATACAATTTTTCAAATACATATATTTTCAAAATGGAAAACAAAGAGCCTATACACAAAACAATTGATATATTCCATTGGTAATTGAAAAAACCCATCAGTAGAAATTCAGTTCTCGCGCAATTATTATAGATGGCACTGCTATATAACAATAGCGGACGCCCCAACACAATAACAAAACAAAAACGAATCGAAATAACAATAAAACAAAACACATTCGTTGGATATCGAATAAAAATCTGCCGCCTGACAGAATTTTAGTGTAATAATCGTTTTGATCATTGTAGCGTTATATATAGACGGTAACACTAGTTTTCGGGATTGGACAAAATGGCGTCACACGCATACACACTCCTACACACGTATAGCCGCCGGATTTAATTATCTCGGATTAACCGGAACTCGGTTTTCCATTTGCATAATAAACAGACGGCGGATAACAGGCCTCGGCTAGGATATGGTCCTACTTTGGATCTTTTCAAGGGAGAGCTGTGTTGTTAATGTTTGGTTCTCTTTCGGTTTTGGTCGAAATGAAATCTCTCTCTCTCTCTCTCTCTTTCTCTCTCTCTCTTGAGATAGCTCTGGAAAGAAAATTCCCGATAAACACAAATAGAAGATTTAAAGCTTTTTTGCAGTTGAAAAAGTTTCGCGCAATGTTAGTCCTGATTTTTATACCGCAGACATTAAAAAGTTTTGAGAGAGTTGGACAAAAAAATGTGCTTATGTATTTACTATTTCAGCTATAAATAATTGTTTTAATACTCTTATCGTTTTGTTTAATTCGAATTAGATGATTAAATTTTACGTGATTTAACGTAGTAAAAATAGTAAAAAATCATTCAGAGAAATCTTCAGAATTAAATAAAATTTGGCTTCCTTTAATTAATAATTTATAAATTTTTATGCGCAAACACAAGAATTTGACCAATCCAAACACTTGGTATTATAACTAAAAGTGTGTTGTATGTTTGGATTGGTCAAATTCTTGTGCTTGTACGTAAAACTAAAACGGCAGTTTGAATGAGGCTTTACAAGGTGTCTCAAGGGAAGTTACTGAAACTATTTTCAAATGTATACGGTTATTGAAAAACCAAAACTGCATTTAAAAGAATTAAGAATTACATATTTATTAGACAATTAGTATATATTTCATAAATATAATAAATTTATTTGTAAACATTCTGTTAAATGATATTTATAGCCATACAAAAACTGCAGACTGCCATCTTTCAACGCAATTTATTTTTTTTTAGTAACGCCATAGGTATATTTGAAAATAACAGCTGAATAGTTTTAGTAACTTTTTATGGTATTAGTTTTTAGAAATTTTTTTATTAGTAGAATTACATATGTACTTATATTTAATATAAACTAATAGTATAAAATAATAAATTAAATATAAATTTATAATATTATTAATATTAGAACTGTTTAATAAAATCATTATCTATCATCATATTTTTGTTAGAAGTTACTTCTTTCTATAAAAAAAAATGGAATTTTGTTATTCTATATTGCTTTGATTTTGTTTACAAATTTTAATAATATGTACATCTTTTTTCCTCTCCCGTTAATATGCATATTAATTTTTAAACATAGAAATAACAAAATTTTGACCCATGATGAAAAAAGTTTAATGTGCAATATAAAGTTTTAAGATTACGTATGTTATTTGATCTAAAATACTGCATGATATACAAATTTTAACAAAACTCCAAATAGCGTTGCAACTATTCCCATGTATTATACATATGTTTATTCTATTTCGAATTAATATTAAATGCAGGAAAGCAGAAAGTATAATAACAGCAATAGTCGTTTGCAAACGGTAAACAGAACTGACGTTTTTAGTCATAAAGTATAATTTTACCATCGTGCGCTTCTGTATATATTAAATCGTGATTGTTTTCTTATACGCGAGCTGCATTTTGCACAACTTCAAATCAAATGATATTTGAATAACTGTACGTTATTATAATTATAGTTTTATTAATGCTTTTTTCTCTTGTTTTAATAGCGGAATACTTTGAAATTAAAATTAACGTTTATTGTTTTAACTATCTTGTTATATTTTCCTTAATGTTTAATAATTGTTTTAACGTTAATTATAATGTACTTTTGAAGTGAAAACTGAAATGAAACTGAGCATTAATACAAAACTATATTTATTATAAACACGTTTCTCAATATGTATATAGAACGAAAAACCGCGTTAATCTAAATTCAGATTGTTTTTAAGGTAGTTAAATAAAAGGAGTTAGAAAATTTAGTACTTACTATTTTCAGATTAATTTAGGAAATATTATTAGAGAGAAACTTTTCAATTAAGAGGAAATAAAATACGAGTATTTAACATAGTTAAAAATCTTTCAGTACTCATTATATTAAAATTTAAAAAAACTTTTGGTTCTGTTATATTTTTTGGTTGTTACCTAGTAACTTGTTTCTCTGTTTTGTTTTTTTATTATTTATGTCATTTTTATATATTTTTTCTGATGATGATATAAATTTAGAATATGGAATACGTCGAATTTTAATATAAAATTAAACAGAACTTTAATCTAAAACATTTCTATTTTTCTTAATTTATGTTTTAAGATAAATTTTCAAATATTTTGATCATAAATTTTTTTTTGTATATTTATTATAAACAATATATATTTAAATTATTCGTAATGAACATACAATTGTATTTTCTTTTAGAAATAATAAAAAATAATATTCATGTGCAATGAAAAACTTATGCTAATAAAAAGTTGAATGTAGCGCGCACAAGTGCTCATAAAAATGTACAATATTTCACAAGATATTGTTGTTTTCTACAACATTGATAAATGTCTCTAGATGAGTTCTAAATTGTTCATTATTTACACCTGGTGTTTTGCTATTTTTCTCTACCGCCTCGTTTTTTCCAATTTTATTTTTATTTAGTTTTCGGAATCTACATTACATTACATTACACTACAAAAACTTTTGTTGTATTTTCTTGGCAGTGTTTCGTAAAAATTTATCTAACCATAAACTGTTTTTAAAAGCGAATACTTTGTGTTTTATTATGTTAACAATAAAATAAGTTTCAACACATTATATAACATCTACATGCAATATAACTTCAAAGACGAATTTTTCTAACATATAGAAATTGTTTCGTATGCAACCTGCATCACATGATTGTAAATATAGTTGCATACTTAACAATTTTGGTGCGTTGAAATTTTTACTTTTTCTATCGCGATTATTCAAATTCAAATTATACTACATATATATATTTTTTTCAGTTTTTTACGTGAGGTGAATATTTTTTGTGACGTTTTTGATATATAAAAATGAGGCATTTGATCTCTTTGAAGTAGAAAAGTGAAAAAAGTTGTACTTTTAAAATACGCTCCCCCCTGCCCCTTCGGTTGGCAACTTTTTCAATTACACTTCGAAATTTAAAAATTTTCGTTCTAAATGTAATTTAAATTTCGTGCTAATATTCTCAGTGTAAATAAAATAAAAATTTTATGTTAAAAATATTTAAAATATATTACAATTCATGAAGGACATTGCTTGAATATTATTTATTAAATATGTAAGGTATTTATGTGTTGAAAGTTTTATTGTTTTTTTATGACTGTCTATGAATAATAACAATATCTGAAAACAAAAAATTTATTTATTTAAAATTTACATTTGTTTAGAATTATGTAATGATTGTTGTTATATATATAAGAATGAAGTTTATAGCACGACCCGTAAAGTTAAGTTAATTGACAATTGTTTATTTTCGCTTGAATTTTAATTTGATAATTAAAAATGTGCGAAGAATTGCAATGTCCAAAGTCCAGTACTGCATATTCGACCAAAGAAACATGATCAAATTCATTAATTTGATATCTCTGACAACTACATTAAAAATTATTAAGTCAAGTTAAATTAATTGACAATAGCATTGTTTATTTTCGCTTGAATTTGAATTAGATTATTGAAAATGTGTGAAGAAGTGCAAGAAATGTAATATATACCGCCAAGGGTGGTTAGAAATTGTATATTCAATCAAAGAAAGAATAATTCTCACAAATTACAAAACAAATATGAATAAATAAATATATATATATACTATTCTACAACTGTTAGTAAGGTTAAACTTACTTGACATGTATTTCTATTTATTTTTAGTTTAATTTTGTTTAGAACGCTTGAAGACCAAATCGTATTACACTTGAAATAGAAATCACTTTGCTTGGCTTCAGCCACAAATATCTAGGTTCAACAGTTTCTATTCCTCGTAACATAATATACTATTTTACGTCTATATTTTATGAAAATAGCATTGTAAATATGCACTATTATAGCAATAGCGATAACTCATTAGATATTTCTAATGTAATTTTGTTGTTAATTACAAACTGTTTAGTAATGAACTCTCAAACTATTTCTAATAAAATATTCACTAATTTTAAATTGCCACTATACTTTAAAAATCTATTTATACATTTTAAACTTGTCATAAAATTTAGTTTATTTTAGTTAATTTTATATACAAAAAATATAATTTTGAAAACGAAAAAAAATTATTAGAATGAAACACAATTTGATTGAAGTTTATTACTAAATAATATTTCATTTTTAATTATTTTATTTTTTAATATAAATGATTCTAGATAATTCTGTGCTACTTGAAGATATGAGAAACTTCTTGAGTTAGCGTTATGAAACTTTATAGATGCAGCTGCATTACTGTTGAAGAGTATAATAGTAAAATAAAAAATAATGATCTTATACATGGTTGTATGTATGCATGAATGCTAGTTGATTATTTTCATTAAAATAGTCACGTTGTTTTCACATCATGTAAAGGTATTTATAACAAGGAAGCACGCAAGTCAAGTGAGTTATTAAAACTGCTCAATCTTATGTAAGAAAACCGTCTTTAAAACGTGTGCTTTTCTTGTCAATTTTTTTTTTCTTCTGCTGACTCATGTATTTATACTGTATTATAGTTTAGTTATGTTTTTATATGAAATATATATTCGCTCTAATTCTAAGTTGCTAAGTTTTAGTAATATTTCGAACAACATTAACCAGTAATATTAGTACACTCTACATAAAAAATAAAAATGACAGCTGTTACATGTGTTTCTATTAGTTAAATTTTGGGTGTTTTACTTAGTTTTAATCTTAAAATCAATATTAAAATCGATTTTATATCTGTGTTTGTAGTACCAACCATTGTTTTAGCGATGTATAACTTTGATTGGTGTACAAATATTCCAGTTTTTAAAACTTAGTTAAAATGTGGTTTATTTTATTTTATTATTTATGATAAATAAAGTATATATGATAATAAAGTATAAAATTTAGATACTACATTTCATCTAATATGATCAAATTGCTGAAAATCAACTATTTTATTTTTAAACAAAATAACTAAATCGTATTTTTACTGTTTCAGAAAATAAAGAATTTTTTATACACTATAGTGTATTTTTCTAGTGTATAGTTCTAATTTTTTATTGAAATATATATATTTCAATAAAAAATTAGAACTATATTTCAAAATTGATATTTTTTTGTTGAAATGTTGACCATCAAAATGCTAGTAAGATTCCCAATCGTTAGACTACATCTATAAAATTATACTAAAATATTAAATTTCTAATTTGAAGCAGGAATATATTGCTAACGCTCTCTCCGCCTTCATATATTTCAAGCGATGACAGTTCAATATCGCGCGCATATGAAATCCGAAATTTTATTGGTTATTTTTTAAGACAAGCTCGTGGTGGCCGAAATGCTTTACTAAATGCATGCATTTCTCAATTTCGGGCCGTAAGCCGGGCACGATTTATATGAATCTACCCGTTAAAAGTCGATGCTATTAAATCTCGGGCCAGACATTCGACCTTAGTAGGGAGCAAACCCCTTACAGCATTGCGAAAATTTCAGTATATGCTGATATGTATCTATTGAAAGTGGAAAAGGAAGATTCTTTACTATTTGCCATAAATGAGGATTTGAAACTGGAACCTTTGCAGATGTGTTGAGAGGAGAGAGAGAGAGAGAGAAAAAAAAAACGAAAATCGGTTCTCGGGCGAAAAACCGGTAAAATTTTATGCGTGAATATTTCACACGGACCGGAAACGAATCCTTTGCTCCAGAGGGCTGCTTTGAAGGGATTTAAATTCGCCGGTTTTGAGGAACGTGTTGACATGTTGTGACCCCCGTAGCTTGCAAATCGAATATATATGGATATATATTCGTAGCGTTTACAGTTTTCTTTTTTTTTTTTTCGGCCGTTAGATGAAAAAATTTATAGATTTTATTTTTTTGTTTTTTCTTGTTTTCGGTGAAATATTGATTTCGATATTTGTACCGAATTGTTTCTGACTTTTCTATTTTTGGTATGTTTATATTTTTTACTTTTTATTTATGGTTTTGGTTTTGTTTACACATCAGATCAACCATAAATATAGATATGTAATGCCTATACTTAATATATAGATTGTTTTATTATTCAGATCAAAAAAGGATGAAAATAGTTTTTGTTTACATTTTTAACCTGACACCTTTATTTATCGAAAATGGTCTCACCAGCTAATACAACGATATCAAAACGAATGTAAACACAAATATGTGTAAACAAAACTTATCTCTATTATTAATATTAACTCAGTTTTAACTGCACAGTGTTAACTGTGCAGGAAAATCGTAACGAAATTGCGCAATTTACTGATAACTCAATTTTGCCCATACACATACAGTGCTTACACAGTTTACTGCGCAGTTAATACGTAATAGGCATTCTAATGTATGATATTTTTCAATAATATTTATATACATATATATATATATATATATATATATATATATATATATATTTGAATTTAATTTGCGCATTAATTTAATTAGTATTATTTAAAAATGTTGTGCAGTAGAATATATTAGATAAAATTAGCATATGTTTAACACATGTTTTTTGTTGTGTTTGCAGGCTCATACTCCTTTACTGGGATCGACAGACGCCAAACATGTAAGTTAGTTTAATACATAAATTCAAGTTTTGTTTTCGTTATATTACACGAAATTTACATAAGCAAAAAAAAAAGCTAAATAAACTTTTTGCTAAAATTAACTATTATTTAAAAACTTGGGCTGGCAATAGTTCAACGATAATTTATATCTAGACATTGTATATGATGTCATACTATATTTCGAAAAGTTTTCAACAAATCAAAATGAAATAATATCTAAAAAAAAATGTTGTGTAGATAATTAAAACCACATTAGCACTACAAACACATTGGTTTGTATTACAAGCTAGGTTTTAAAGTTGGTTTTAACTAATATTAGTTTTAAAACAATGCAGCTGTCATAAGTACAGGACTAAATAAATGAACTAAAACACTCAGAAATCAAACATAATATGTACGAGATAGATAAATTTTTTTAATCGTATGAAAATGTTAATTTGAAATAATTTTCTGTTAATATACAAAAAAAAATAACTATCTATTTCATTTTATTTAAATTAAATTATTAAATTTTAGTTCATTCATTCTATTTAATTAGATAATATTTCCATTAATATTAGTTATTTCATCTATATATAAATGAGTTGAAATCAAATTATTATATCAAATCAAATTTAGATAAATAATTGAAATTTATAAGATAAATCATCGAACAAGAATATAGAAATGTACGGCAAACTAAAAAATATCTAATTACATTAGATGAATGTACCAAATGTTATCATCTACTTTTGAATTGAATATTTTGGCTAATATGTGCTGCTATTCTGTTCATCACATTTAAATTTAAAGATCCTTAGCTTAAATGAAACCTTAACTTGGCGACTTAAATTAATTTTAATAGAGCAATTCTGAACATACATGCCATTTAAATTTAAAGGAATTTAAGCTAAGGATTTCACACTTAAAGTAGTGACCAAAACTTAAAGATTTAAGCTATATTTAATAACGCCAGTGATTAGAAAGCTGAAAGTAATGTATTTATTTTTTAGATAAAACAACACATTAGAAAAATCATCTAAAGCTTCTATTTTGTACGAGACCGAAACCTTTTTGAACTACAAATATTGAAAACTATAAAAATAAATAGAATTCTTTTTAAAGCACCAACTTGAAAACAACATGCAAATGTAAACAGTGTGTATTCTAGTCTCAGTTTTATTTTTATCCCTATATAAACACAATAACGAAAAACTGTAACCTAACAGGATTCTATATTATGCATTCTAATAACGTAATAATATAGTCACGTTTTTATTTCTCGGTATTAAACCGAGAAACTGCTAACAAACTAATTTAATATAAGCCGAAACACATGCAAAGTGTGTATAAGAAGTATTAGATATCGCTGAATTCGGATTTTTCCACCATTCGTATATGTAACAGAGTTAGTTTTAAGTTTCTCGAGACTTGACGCTGTAGAATAATTATATACTCGTATAATAATAAATACAAAAAAATAATAATGCCATTTTTAAAAAAGAAATATTTATTTATAACAAAAAATAATAAATAATTTAAATACTGAATATTTAATGAGAAATTATTAAAACTAATTAACTATTATTTCCAAAAGCAGTTATTGAGAAAACAAAAATTGCGTTAAACTGTAGAAAGTTTGTAATTTTTAATGGCTATAAATAAAATTTAACAAAATATTTGTATATAAGTTTATTTTTGATTGAAAAAGTATGCTTCTACTTTCATAAATACATATTATTAGCTTATTATCTTATTACCATAATTTTCATCAATAAAATAAACTGCGATCAATTATTTTGTAAAATTTTATTTATACTTATTAAAAATTGTAGATTTTTTTCATTTCGATGTAATTTTGTATTTTCAGTAACTTTATACATTTGACAGTGGCAGCTGATTAGTTTCAGCAACTTTACAAGGTACATCCTGTTTTAAAAATATAGCAAAATATAGTAAACATCTCAGTTTTTGTCAGATGCTGCAATAATATATTTAAGAAAATTCGGGGAGAAAAACCACATTCTCAAATTTTCTACACCATGTTGTATAAATTTTAAGTATGATTGTTGAGATTATAGTAATTTTTAGTTGATTTTATGGATTTTATACAAAATTTCTGAAATTTCTAGGGATTTTATTCAAGATTTTATATGATTTTTAAGAAATTTTTAAATTAATTTTACCATGATTTTAAAGAATTTTACTAAGATTTTAAAGGGTTTTAGTTAACATGTTTTTTCTTTTGTACATTAAATTTCTTATTTATAACTTACTAATAATGCCTAGAGGGAAAGAGTTTATGCCACATCTTTATGGATACATGGCGTAATTGTGTACATATTTATGTATATTATACAATTAGCAGAGTAACACAATCGTATGTTAAAAATTTAAATCGTCTGAGTATGAACCTATACAAACTTTTTTTGTTACACTAACACTGAATGGCCAAAGAGAAGTTGTGAAACCAGAAAGTTTCTCAGTGATTAAGCTTAAACAATCATTATGTAATGTTTGTCTTAAAATTGAAATTGACAAATAAATAAAAAAAAAAATAATAATAATATTGACAATATAAATGCATCTTAACTATCAAACGAACAAAATCGGTAAACCAACACGTGCCAAGAAATTTAAATTTAACTCTACCCATAGTCTAATAACATTTTCAGTACCCCCAGTACTCAGTATTGTAAATTTGACCGGCACTGATGTACAGCTCCCGACGGTAAGCGACGCATCGCTCCCGGTCAAAACAATTGTGCGAAAGCTCCACCCGTTTGGGGCCTATATCGTTTAGATAACATTGTACTGTATGCGTATAAACACCCATACACTATGTTACATTATAATACACATTGTGCTCTGTGGTGTGCCCGGGGTCCTGTGATGTGATGTGATATGTAGAAACTGTGAGAGGGGTGATAATTACCCTCTTGTGGAGTTTTTTTTTTGTTCGTATTTTATTGTTAAGTGGATTTTTTTTTCAAATTAGTTTTATTTGAGGCTTTTGTTTCATTTCGGATGAAAAATGGGGTGCGGAGTACGAAAGAAAAATGTAAAAAATGCGGTAAGGGTTGATTTTTTTATATTTATTTTATTTTCCGTATTTTTTTTTTATATTGAAAAATTACGCTTTGATTGACTTTTGAAGTTAGTTTAATTACTTCGAATTTTTTAATTAAATTTTATTTTTACTGTGAAATTTCATGAATTTAATGATTGGAATAACTTCTTTAAAAAATTATAATGAAATTTTGATCATATTATAAGCTTGTAAATCTATAATTATTTAACGTCATATTTTGTGTAACATTAATTTATTTTTTTGTTTATATACAAATTAGTTGTAACAAAATGGTTATTCCAAATAAAGCTTAGATAAATAATCGAAAACTACAGGATAAATCAACGAAAAAGGTTGTATAAATATATACTACAATCTAAAAATAAATATATCTAATTACAATTAGATCAATTAATTGTACTTGTCTACTTTTGTATTAGATGTTTCATTTAAAATATTAGAAAATAATATCGGATTAACATAGTAAAAAAATCTTTTAGAACTCATATTAAAATAAAACAGGCTTCAGGATTTAGTTCTGTATTAATTATAATTATAAATCGAAGTTTCGACATACTCTACGTACGTTATCAGGAAAAATTATGCAAATTACATACAATAAATAATAAACAAATGACTTATACAATAAATAAACAGAACATAGAAACAAGTTACTAGGTAACAAAATAAGTAACTAGATTATAAAATTTATAAATTAATAAATTTATAGATTGAAGAACATAAGAAGATAATACGTTTAAATCATCCAAATAAATCTGCTATTGCACAACATGCGTTAGAAAATTTTCATGTTTTGAAGATACTATAATAATTGCAAGACTCATCAATATTAACTGTAGATTGATAAGAGAAGCAATAGCATTTTATAAAGAAAAAGATAACATCAATCAGTGTGACTTGTAAGTGATTTAAATAAAATTTGGCTTCTTTTATTTAATAATTTATAAATTTTATAATTGAGTTACTTATTTTGTTATCTAGTAACTTGTTTCAATGTTCTGTTTATTTACTGTAAATGTCATTTGTTTCACTTTATAACTAAATATATATATATATATATATATATATACAATACGTTATAAAAATACATTTACGTTTTTAATTATTCTAGTTATTGAAATATTTAACCGTCTCCAAATTTATGCATTACCTTATCTGATAAATTATTAACAACGCTATTATAACAAATTGTAAATTTTATGAGTTTATCACTTGACTTTAATTAAAACGTGAACAAAATAAACTATATACCTAATTTAGTGCGCTGAACTTGTAATCTGTCTCTAGAGTAAATTTTAAATTTTCGAACGCATACTGCAGAAAATGCAATCTGCAAGAATTACGTTATTTAGAAATAGAGCGAATGCAGCAGCAGGTTGTACGCAGGTATAACGTTTATACGCCGGGGTTAAAGGTTAGGTTTATCGGATGTAATTTCACAGATGAATTGCTGATACACAGCAAGATTATCTTGTCATGCGAGAATTTAACGCATGTTTTGTTTTTCGATTTTTGCTCCCTTGCTACGCTTTCGCTCAAAAGTTAATTATTAGATTTTGTGCAGTTAGAATCAGGATAATAGACTATACAGAATTTGTCACACTGATAAAAAAAAAATGTGTTGAACCAGAGCAAAAACCACTTCCTAAAATTTTATACACTATAGATGGTGAGATCATAGTGATTTTTCGCTGATTTTTACAGATTTTATACGAAATTTCTAAGAATGTAGAGATTTACTTGAGTTTTTTACATGATTTTTAAAGGTTTTTAAGGGATTTTAATTAATGTGTACATGAGATTATTTAGTTGGTTTCTCTCTCAGAGACGAATGAAGGAACTTGCATTAGCTAAAATAATTAACTTTTTTAACTATTTCTGTGAAAGTTAATTTAGACGAATAAATTGGATAGATGCGCATTTTGGATTTACAGGGTATTTTATAAGAAATTGCTAAAACTAATCGGCTATTATTTTCAAATGTATGCAAATATTAAAATACCAAAAATTTTATTTGAAAAAGAAAGGTCTGTAGTTTTTAATGAGTGTTAATAAAATTTAATAAAATGTTTGTGTAATAGTTTATTTTACTAATGAAAAATATGCTAAAAATGTAATACATACACACACAATTACGCTATGTACCGAAAAGGGTGTGGCACAAACTTTTTCCACTATTCCGAAATTCGTTTTCCAAACATTTTTATCCAGATCCCCCCAGACAAGCAATCTTTGCTAATTATATGTTTTTTGAAAACTATATGATCTCACATTATTTTTAAATGAGTCTCGAAATTTTATTATCACACCTCATAAGTAATATTAAAAAATATTTTATTTTAATATAAATTCTTATTTACGCTTCCTTACTTATTTCGAAATTAATTTTATGTTTTAGTCGTAATACTAGTATTGTATTACTACACTATCTACTAGCTTGTGAAAACACAATAAAAACTTGTTAATGATATTAATATTTATTAATAATCGACGTTTCAACGAACTCAACGTTCGTCTTCATGAGAAGAAAATGATACAAATAATATTTACAGTAAATAACAAAAAAAAAAAAAATTACTAGGCAATAAAACTAACAACAATTGATGAAATTAAATTTTTTATAAGTTAGTTTAGAACCATTAGCTTTGCGTTAAAACATAACATTAATTTCGTTATAAGTCGGGTTAGTCTAAATGAAACTTAATACTCAAAAATAAATTTGCAGAAAGATATTATTATTTAATAATTAATATATTGATAAGCGATACATTAAGATACTGGTAAACTAGTAAACATAATTATATCTATTAGACAAGTAACATACAGAATATATATATCTAGATTCGATAGTAACTAGAGATACAGATTAGAATCATATGTGATTTCGATCAGTATTTAGCTAATTATTGAAGCTGATATTAATTACATGCATGTAGAATGTGTATTAACTACACATATATCGAGTAGCATTTACATTCTCTGTAGTATACACATTTCTATATTAACTGTGTCCTCTATGTTTATTTATCTCAGAGTATCTACAGTATGATCAAATATTATGGTAACAGTCGGTTATTGACTTAATAATTTTATTAAACAGGTGTAAATTAGTTGCCCCAGGTTATTATGTTAAATTATTGAATTTTTTGTAAGTTTGTTTTGTGTCACATTTTTTTGCTGTCTAAATAAAACAGCTATATTATTTAATTCGAATTAGAGAATTAAATTTTTGATGATTTTTGTAGATATTTCCAATAATATTAATTATTTCATTTACATGCATATAATTTGAAAAGTTTAAATAAATAATCTAAAAATAAATTAATAACAAAAATAGATAAATATGTAACAAATTACAAAAAAATATCTAATTACATTAGATGAATATTCTATTATAATTATATGGTTGAAAATTATTTATTAGTTTTATAGCTAAAACAATTAAAACATTCGAAAAATTATCTAATTTTATTTCTCTGTAGTAACATAAAATAATTATATGTTATAGAAAAATTTGTCGACTGAATTATATTAGAATGATAGTAAATTATTAATAGAAAGTTTAGATCATAGACGAAATGAGAATCGAAGGAAAACCCGAATGTTATGAATCTATTTTTAACCGATTCAGTCATATGTTGTACACATACTTTCTCATATACATATGTTTTCACATTTTATAAACACTATGGAAAAAGCAACAGGATTTTCTATGTCTGTGTCTTACGATTTTATTTTTGTCTATGAACGTATTTCCGCGAACTAAACCACTGATTCATATTTATTATTTATAAATCTATATTGTGTATTGTTTGATGTTCAGTTTCTGTTATTCATAATGAAGCTGGCTACTATGTTTCGAGCGAAAATCAAAGCTTGCCAAAAAATAAATTAATATAAAAAAATACATAAACAGTCTGATTATAATGTAATATAAATAAATACTTTGAAAAAATTGTATAATTTTAATAATACGAATTAAAAATAGTATATTATTCAACGAAAATCTAATGATACTTAAAGTATAAGTTTCATTCATGCTTCTCTACTTATCTTGAAATTAGTGTTATGTTTTAGTCATAATGCACTATCTACTAGCTTGTGAAAACAGAATAAAAATTTGTTAATAGACATTAATAATCACAATTTTTGGCTACAGTAAAACATAACAACTGATAAAACTAAAATCCTGCATTCAAATTAATTTTGTGTAAAGTAAGGTTTATGCACTAATTCCTAATTTTGTATAAATTGAAAATACAATATTATTTTTTAAATTGTCTAAAAATATCAAAAATATTTTAGAAATATGTATGTTACAATGCAATTTTGAATATTTTTACATTATAGTTATAAACTTCTATAATATATTCCAATAATAAAAGTTTGTATTTTCAAATAGAAAAGAAAATAAAAGATTCTTTTTACATTTGTTACAATTTAATACATCACTTACTAACTTCAAGGAAATTTCTTGAACATTACAAAACTTTAATGTTTCAAATTATACAGGGTGTAACAGAATAACTATTCCTAATTTTAACTGGAGTATCCTGGGCTCAGAATATGAAGATTTAATGCAAATCACTGAGATAAAATGTGGCTCCTTACTGAGCTACAGGGTGTTTTATATAAAAATTTAAAAACGATTTTTGCCCAGTACTTTAAAACTATTTGACGTATCCTTATCATACTTGGCAGGAAATGTAGGTACCGTACACCATACTAAATTATGTTAAATAAAAGTCTCTGGCTACTGCCAGTGGCGTACAACAGGGGCAAGTGAGAGGTTGATTCTTCCTAAATTCTACGCCACTGGCGGAATTGTCATTTTAGCACAATTTTTCGATTCTCCAATACTTGCTGTGTAAAAAACATACTCTTCCTTTGTAACGATAAAGTCACTGTTTTTCGAGATATTTAAAGTTAAACATAAGCTGCACCTTTGGGATTTTTTCAAAATTTGCTCAAAAAAATCTGAAAAAATTCAGTAAAATAGAGAAAAAAATTAGCTACATAATAACTGAGTAACTTTTTTCTCTAACTCATTCTGGTTTGGCTGGAAAAATTATTGAAAATTAATATTTTTTGCATTTTATTTTTTTTATTTTCAATAATTTTTACAGCCAAATCAGAATGAGTTAGAGAAAAAAGTTACTTAGTTATTATGTAGCTAATTTTTTTCTCTATTTTACTGAATTTTTTCAGATTTTTTTGAGCAAATTTTGAAAAAATCCCAAAGGTGCAACTTATGTTTAACTTTAAATATCTCGAAAAACAGTGACTTTATCGTTACAAAGGAAGAGTATGTTTTTTACACAACAAGAATTGGAGAATCGAAAAATTGTGCTAAAATGACAATTCCGCCAGTGGCGTAGAATTTAGGAAGGATCAACCTCTCACTTGCCCCTGTTGTACGCCACTGGCAGTAGCCAGAAACTTTTATTTAACATAATTTAGTATGGTGTACGGTACCTACATTTCCTGCCAAGTATGATAAGGATACGTCAAATAGTTTTAAAGTACTGGGCAAAAATCGTTTTTAAATTTTTATATAAAACACCCTGTAGCTCAGTAAGGAGCCACATTTTATCTCAGTGATTTGCATTAAATCTTCATATTCTGAGCCCAGGATACTCCAGTTAAAATTAGGAATAGTTATTCTGTTACACCCTGTATATTTTATTTTAATAACATACAGATTTCTTTGTATTATAATTACATAAAACATATACTCTGATAATAATAAACAAAGGTTAACTACTAACTCGAGAAAAATTTTTCAGAATTCATTACATTAAAATAAAACAATGTTAACAGAATAAAGTTAACATTTGAATAATTAATCGAAGAATATAAAAATATCTATTACCAGGAATTATATTCGAAATTTTGTAAATACAAAAAGTATTATGTATTTTTAATGATTCAGTTTGAAAATAAAATTTTCGAAAGAAATTTACACAATAATTGACCAAAATTAGGGGAGATTAGTTATACCCTAATGGGTTAGTAAATCTATGGCTTACTCAATATAACGCAAAAATGTATTTGAACAGGATTAAACAGAAGTTTGGTATCGACAAACTTATAGTTAAATTTGATAGAACATACCAAATTTAACCATTTGTTATTGTAACCAGTAACTATCAGTTTCGGGACGGAATAGATTTTTCTGAATAATAATAACCACTCTAAAAATGTAACTTAAATTTATATTATATAGCTTTTAACAGTAAAATAACAACATTTTTGTAATTTTACTGTGTGATAATTTACGTAATATTATTTTTTTTTATGAAAAAAAAAATTACATTCTTAGAAAATATAAAAAATCTTTTATTTGTGGTTCCATAGAAATACATCTAGGCCTGAAAGGATTAAAATACCCAGCCATAAATGAAAGCATGTATTCCACAAATTATCTATAAACTATAAATGATTGTAATACAATTTAATTATATTGTCTGTTTGTTTTTTTTCTGTTTGTGATGATGCAGGTGAATGGCGACGATGAATGGGAGTATGAAGAGATCATATTGGAGCGTGGTGGTGCCGGTCTCGGTTTTAGTATCGCCGGTGGAACGGATAATCCACATGTCGGCGACGACACCGCCATCTATATTACGAAATTAATACCGGGCGGTGCTGCATCGGCCGATGGCCGATTAAGGGTTAACGATAGTATTCTTTCCGTTAATGATGTCCCGGTTGTTGATGTACCTCATGCTACCGCGGTCGATGCACTTAAAAAAGCCGGCAACACTGTTAAATTGGTAAGTTTATGTTGCATATATAAACATACATACATACACAATCACTCCATGTACCCAAAAAAGTGTGGCACAAACTCTTTTCATCATCCCGAAATCAGTCGCCTCCAAACATTCCTATCCAAACAAGGAACTTTTGCTTCATCCACATTCATAATTCTTCTCACAGCATGCTCTTTTATTCCTACTACTTGGAAACTTTCGCTCACGCAAGCCACCCTCTCAATAATACCACTCCAACTACTCATCGGACGTCCACGCAAACGTATACCATCAAAATCATTCAAATAAATCTTTTTAACCAAACGTTCATTAGACATTCGCTCATTGATTGTATTCATTCCGAACCACCTTAACTGACTAACACCAACTTTTATATATATATATATATATATAAAGGTTGGCTCCAAAGGCGTAAAATTCGAATAATTTTCTATAATTAATTTAAAAATTAATAAAATTTATTTCATTTTAAAATGATCTAATAACTTTTTGGGCCACCTTATACATATTTTTATCGATCGTCACATGTAATGAAGATGGTATTTTCATAATACCAATTTTGCCTTTTTAAAATTTGTATAGATAAGCATGGATTATACTTGGCTGTAATATGAACTAATTGTGTTTAGCGTAATATCAATCTGTGTATGGACACATTCTGTTGAACTCCACACGTATTCACAGACATCAGATCAACCATTAATATAGATACGTAATACCTATACTTAATACAGGAATTGTTTTGTTAAGCACATTTAAAAAAAATTAAAATAACTTTTATAACCTAACACCCCTATATGTCTAAAATGGAATCGCCAACTAATACAGAAACATCCACATAAAATATAAACACAAATATGATTATTATAAACAATACTTCTCTCTTTTCAAATCTAATTATATGGTTGATCTGATCCACAGACAAACAAACTGACATTACGCTAAAAACAGTTGATTGATCTGTAAAAATCTCGAAAAGTCAAAATTAGTATGATTATAAAACTACACTCGCTATATGTGACGGTCGAAGAAAACAAAGTAGATTGTATTCATATTGACTGAAATTTCTACGTAAACACTTTCAGTGTATTTGACAAAGTCAATGTTATAACAGCTATGATAAAATTTGAAAACTTTTTTAAATGCTTTTTTACATCATATTTCTTTTGGAGAACATCAAGCAAAACAAATTTAACGTAAACAGAATATTTACTATGTGCAATGTTAAAATCAATATAATGTTTATATATTCCTCCTAGTATATTGGAAATTGGAAATATTTTCAATATTGCAACCTAACGACAAATTGCTATAATATTATCGACATTTATCTAAAATTTTATGTTAATTTAATAAAAGCTTCATCTAGTAATTTATTACTTATTATTTAATAATATTCATATAAATTTATTTTATCATTCATAAATTCATCACTAAAAGACAAACAAAAAAAAACTGCCAGAAACATATTTATAGAACACGAGCAAATTGATCGTGTTAAACAAAATTCCTTGTTGTATTAGCAGGGCATAAAGTTGACACACATACAAACAAACTCGCTCACAAACCCAGAAACATTGAGGGGGTGCTGTACTGATTTAACTCTTGTCAAGTTGGCAGTACTGACCAGTTGCCATCAATCATTGTCAATGACAGAAGGCGACGTTTGCAAACATACAAACAGACGTACCGACAGACATACATAACCCCTGTAATAGCAAACATGGTCCGAAATATAGTAGTTTTGCGAAACTGATTGCGCTCGGACAGAATTCCAGTTTTCAAACGAAATGAATTATGGGTTTACAGGAAAATACAGTCGTTTAGCCCAGGCTGGTTTCATAGCCTCTGAATTATATTTGTCAATTATTTGAGTAAATAGATCAGTTTTTGATTGGAAATAAAGTACGATCAATTTTTAGTTTAATATTAATTTTATTTCGCTATAATAATAACTCGAATAATTTTGTTGAATTGTTTTTCTTGATAATGTGAACTTTTACATAGTAAATAAACCTTGGAATATTTAAAAACTTTACAAAAAGAGCTATTTTATTTAATTCGATTTAAATAATTTGTTTATTTCATAAGATAAGGTTTCCAGATCAGTTATTTCATCTACATATAATTTAGTTAAAATCAAATGGTTATTTCAATTCAAATTTAAAAAAAATTATCTAAAATTTCACATAAATCGACGAATACGAATAGATTACACGACAAGTTTGAAAAATTTTTAATTACATCAGATGAATACAACAAACGTAATAACGATAAAAATAATTAACAGAAACTGTTATTATATTAATACTATACATACATACATACACAATCACGCCATGTACCCAAAAGAGTGTGGCACAAACTCTTTTTATCATTCCGAAAACAGTCGCCTCCAAACATTCCTATCCAAACAAGCAACTTTCGCTTCATCCACATTTATAATTCCTCTCTTACATGCTCTTTTATTCCTACTACTTGGAAACTTTCGCTCACGCAAGCCACCCTCTCAATCATACCACTCCAACTACTTATCGGACGGCAAACGTATACCATCAAAATCATTCAAATAAATATTTTTAACCAAACGTTCATTAGAAAATTCGCTCAACATGTCCGAACCATCTTAACTGACTAACACCAACTTTTGCTACAACATTTTTTTTCAATTTCACACTCATCATACACTAATTTATTTCGTACTCGACCTCTCCTATTTACACCACATACCCCACGTAAAAATCTCATTTCCACAGCAGTCATTTTCCGTTTATGCTTTTGCAACCAAACCCAACATTCACTACCATACATCAACGTAGGCACCAAAACTGCATTGTATATACTCAAACGGGCTTCTTTGGAAACATTTACATTCCTAGCAAAAGTTCCCGAAGCACCCAAAACCTTACAACCAGCATTTGCTCTCTTTTCAATTTCACGATCAAATAATTATCTATTTTCTAGATAAAACAAGTAAAACATTAGAAAAATTATTTAAATTTTTCCTGTGTATCTTTTTTTTTTTAGTAATAATTTATATTCTTAATCTATATAATGAACGAAAATATCAATTATTCCTTGACGTATCCTATTTTAATGTTATCGAATAAATAATCCTTAATCTGGTTTTGTGTGTGTGTGATTGCAGTGCGTACGTCGGCGTCGTTCTCCCGGCAGTATGCGACTGATGGAGATCGAATTGGTGAAGGGCAATAAGGGCCTGGGCTTTAGCATTGCCGGCGGCATAGGCAACCAGCATATCCCCGGCGACAATGGCATCTATGTCACGAAGATCATGGATGGCGGTGCAGCGCAAGTTGACGGCCGGCTACTCGTCGCTGATAAGCTGGTTGCAGTTCGAGATGGCGCGGTAAGTTTTTACAACACACGCAATATTATTCGATTATTTGTAAGATATTAATGATATTCATATCGTCAGTTTAAAGATAAAAGTCTGAAAATTAAGTTAACATAACTAAGCGATAATTTCTGTTTATAGCACAATTCTGTATAGTATTTTTTTTTTGAAAGTGTTATGCACAAGTAAATCATTGATTTCTTCCAAATAATAAATTGGAGTTTTACCTTTAAACCGAGAGCTAAGAAGTATTCTTTAAGAACAAATTTAATCAAATCAGTTGTTTTTTGTTTGTTTTTAACATCAACAAATTTTACATATGTTTTGATACTGTCAAAATTAAATAAAAGCGTCTCATGTAGAAATTTTGTTTTTACACAGATATATAACTTAAAATGTTTTAAAGCAATTTCTACAAATATTAATTAATTATTAATTCTTGTGAGCGAATGTTTCCAAGTGATAGGAACAGAAGATTAACCCCCCATATTCTGAAACATTTTCGTTAAAAATAACGGTTCGTTAAAATGAAAATTCTTGGATCCCGTCAGAAATTTCGTTGCAATACACATAAGAAAGTTTTCTTACGGAATTTAAGAATTTCCATTTTAACGAACCATTACTTTTAACGAAAATGTTGTGTAAATATGAGAAGTATGATGGATGTGGATGAAGCAAAAGTTACTTGTCCGGATAGAAATGTTTGGCGGAAACTGATTTCTGTATAATGAGAAGCGTTTGTACCATATTCTTATAGGTACATGGCGTGATTGTGCATTTATGTATATATGAATAATATTTGTGCAATCTAATTGCCTAGTTAAATCATAGATTAAATTAATAACGTTTTAGGAAATTGGTTTTTTTTAATGCACAATTATAAAATAAACACAAATCTTACCAGGTTTTTAGTCATATTTTTGGAACTTTAATTTTCAAATTCAATTTTTATATTTTCTTATCCACAAATCCCATCTTACATTGAAATTCAAGAAAGATTTTTTCCTGCAAACTTTACAGAAAAAAATAAAAAAAAAAACGACAACGTAAGAAAATAAGCAAAATAAAAAAAAGAAACCGTATGTTTAATACAGCGTATAATAATATTTTGATCGGCAACATTTTGCACATACTCGAACTATATCCGAGTGAATTTGCGGGTAGAGATATAAAGAGGTATAGCCCAGGAATAAAGCAGCGTTATCCTGTCGGCAGGATTTTGTCCGGGGGATTACTTGCGTAGGCCAACCGTAAAAATAGCCTATTGAAACAGAAATATCGTTCAAATTGATTCTTCTTTCTGTACTCTGCGCGCAACCGAAGTGCGACGAACCGAGCTTATTGCATTCCTTTTTTTTCATTTTCATACACTCTAGAAAAATGAAAATATTCTTTTTATTAAGTTTTAAAATGTCATGTCTTTAATTTATTTATAGTTGTTTTAGATCATTTTTAACTACAATTATGTATACATAAATTTCTACCGCACAGTTTATGTTATTCATTACTCACACCAATGAGTTTTTTATTTATTATTCAACACCTGTAACCAAACAAATTTGTTAAATTAAGTTTTATTTTAAAAATCAAAATATAAATAAGAATAATAGTTCTTGTTAAAATATGTTTATTATATGTGCAATTTTTTAAAAATGAATTAATATTATTTATTACTCTCGGCAATGAGTTTTTGAATTATTATTCAACACTTTTAACCAATAAAATTTGTGTAAGTTTATTACTCATCAGTGTGTCATTAATCACCAATTAATTAATTTATCAGCAATTTTTTAAAAATGAATTAATATTATTTATTACTCTCGGCAATGAGTTTTTGAATTATTATTCAACACTTTTAACCAATAAAATTTGTATAAGTTTATTACTTATCAGTGTGTAATTAATTACAAAATTGTGTTTGAAATATCTGATAAGTTATCACTGTTGCTATAATACAGTGTAGACAGATTTAATAATGTAATATTTTGTTATGTAGTCATATAGAAAATATAGTACTCGCATATAATGTTACTGTTAAACTATTACTGACTGACTGCATTTAAAATAGATTTTAAATTTAATTAATAATAATTAATATTTTCTGTATAATAAATATTTTCAAATAAAAAGATTGGAAACTTATTAAATTTTTCAAAGATAAAAAATAAATTCTCTCACACTAAATTTATTCAATTAGAAAGTAAAATGGAATTAAAATTCGTTACAATATAAAATTATTATAAACATTATTAAAATATGCATAAATATATTTAGAAAAATCTGCATTTATATTATATTTTAATTTCCGCAAAATATTTTCACATTTCTTTTCGAAATCGTGTCACGGTTTAAACAAATGACATTTTTTTTCTACATTTGTATTATATATATTTGAAAATGATTAATGTTGTATGTCAGAGAATTATGACAAATAACTTTTATATTTAGCATTAAATTGCAAAATATTATGACGTTTTATACTATATTCATTTAAATCATTTATCAAAAATTTATATACATATATTTAAAATCGAGTAATTTGTATTATATTCAAAAATTGTCACAAAATATTTGAAAGGATTTGCTTGTTTAATTTTTATTTTCTACATACACAATCACGCCATGTACCCATAAAGGTGTGATACAAATTCTTTTCATTCAAGGAGAAATTAGTTTTCTCCAAATATTTCTATTCAGATAAACAATTTTTGTTTCATCTACATTATTGACACCTTTCATACTTTCTCTTTTTTACCACTTGTAAACATTTACTCTCGCAAAACACTATCAATTATGCCAGACATATACTTTTAATATTACACATTTGTTTGAAATGGTCGAGTCAACTTAATTGACTTACTTTTGCAACATTTTTTGCCAAATTCGCACATCAATTCGATCCACACTCAATCCCTTAGTAACACCACAAATCTCTCGCAAATTGCAATCACTTTTTTTATATTTCTGCAGCCAAACTCAATATTTATCATCATACAACATAAACATATTCAATAGAACTTAGGGTTATTGGAAAATCTTTTTAAATATTATTTGTTTGTAAAATATTTTAGGTACAAATTCCTTTCAAACAGTACAATAAGTTTATAAGGAATGAACAAACTATAGACACTAATACTTTTATTTTCTAATTTTTGATATTATATATAAACATTTTATACATATTTCATTATTATATTTACAATCGAAGGTGAAACCACTTGTTCAAATCTGGTATACAAATTAATTAAAATTCTTTGGAAGTAAAGATTTTCTTAAAATCTTGTAAAATTTTGAATTAAATCCCTACAATCTTAGAAATTGTTTATTAAATTCGTAATCAACGAAAAATTACTACAATCTTAACAATCATACTTAAAATTTATACAATCTGATGTTCAAAATTTGAGGAATTATGAATTATGTTAAAAAAATGTTAAGTTTTATTTACTTTATTAATTAGATAACAACGACTTATTTTATTATGTAACAATAAAATAAAAAATATATTGCCGAAAAAAAGTATAGAAATAATAAAAAAATCTTTTTAATGTGTCACTTGGAAGATTCTTTTCTCGTCTCGGACGAGAGACAAACACAGTTTTTTTTTGCACGAATTCCGTCTCGTAAGGACCTAATAATCCCTCACGATCATTATTTTTGGTCCCGGCTGTATCCTTGTTTCGTGTTTTCAAGTTCTTTTTCGCTTTATCCTTGTCAGTTTCGATATGGGCGGGAAAAAGTGCGCGAAAGAAAAAAAAAAAAGGATAGACAATATAGCGAGAGAGGCTTTTCGCGAACATTTGAAATTCTAGACCGAAAAAGTTATGTTAGGCTCCAAATATGGTGACTGGTAAAGCCCTATGAAACTTGCATGAAGTTTTCCAGACAGGACACCAAAACTCTTGTTATTTTATCGCTTGTGTGTTTAATATCTGACTTTATACTTTATGGGCTTTGCTGACTTATAATTCATTAAATTTTATGTTTGGAAGCTGGTTGAAGTTGGGGTTAAATGTTGTAATATTTTGAAAAATTTATGCATTTTTATTGACAGCCATATGTAGTGAGTGAAGTATTGTTGAGGGGAAAACTAGTTTCTCAAATTTTGTACAAATTTGAAGTATGATTTGGAGATTGTAGTGATTTTTACAGATTTTATACGAATTTTCTAAGATTGTAAAGATTTTACTCGAGATTTTACATGATTTTAGACATAATCTTTAATTGATTTTAAAGGAGAGTAAAAAATATTTCAGAATTTATTAATAATCGACGTTTCGACGAACTCAATTTCCGTCTTCATCAAGAAAAATGATACAATTCACATTTACAGTAAAGAACAGAACTTAGAAACAAGTTACTAGGTACCGAAATAAGTAACTAGATCATAAAAAAATTTATAAATTTAAAATTAATAGAAGCAAAATTTTATTTATCTCAGTGATTGATGTTTTATTTTTCTTTATAATAGTAATTTATAAATTTTATGATGTAGTTACTTATTTTGTTATCTAGTAACTTGTTTCTGTGTTCTGTTATTTACTGTAAATGGTAATTAAATCAGTTTTCCTGATGAAGACGGACGTTGAGTTCGTCGAAACATCAATTATTAATATTAATATTAATACAGAACTTAAACCAAAAGCCGTTTTATTTTGATTTTAAAGGATTTTACTAAGATTTTAAGTGATTTTTAATTAATTTGTACACTAGATTATACAAGTGGTTTCTTACCATTTTAATTTCCTTTTATTTTAAGAAATATCATATTTCAATTTGATCAGAGAAAACTAGCCAGACACTTCAAATGCAATTTTGTAATTAATCTATCTCTAACTGGCTTGAGTAAAAAATGCATTATTTAACTGGAGATGAGAAAATGAATTATTTAACTATAGTACTGTATTACAAAAATGGATATCTTAGCGTTCTACAGGAAAAAGAAACGAATATATACGTTAGAAATAAAATCAAAAATTTATTCAAAGAAAAACTTGCGATTTAGCGACTTGCAAAACTAAACTTCTTTGTTTTCTGATCGTGTATGCAAATCGATTTTTGATCGATCTGTATATATATGTGGTAGTGGTAAGCAAGAAGTGCATGATTGATTTTATATGAAAATACGTGGAAGGCGAGAGAAAAATAAGCCACCACAGTCTAGTTCGATTCCGAGTTTCGACTCCATGAAAAATAAGTGAAGTGATGCACAAAACGTGAATTGAATTGAAAATTGAATCAAATGTACAGGGTTCGTCTTTGCGGTTTACTTGGTTGCATCCTCGACATGGTGGTGCGCTCTTGAAAAATTTCTTCTTCTTCTTCTTCTTTTGGCTGCTTCTTCAGCCGCAGCACTCTTCGCGAATTGGTTCGTTTCGTTTTTTATTCATTGAGTCGGTTTCTTCTTGTGCTTGAGAAACGTGGACGAAAGAAAAATGTTTACTTTTTGATTGGTTTACTTCATGGTACTTGTTTAAATTTTAAATCTAATACGGATTTAACTGTGTTTGATTTGTCTGTAGCGATGCGTTCTTAATTTTCTTTTACACGTATTTGAACGAAGATAAAATGTGTTTGGAGAAAATCTATATATAGCAACAGTTTTAGTCCTTAAGTTATTGAAAAAATATTAAAAGATTTTTTTTACTTTTAGCTTTAAAACGTAATATTATTTATTTTGTTTTTAATTTTCTTCACGTAGCACAGTAATAATTTTTTCTTTCCTACTAGTCATAATAAAAACAATTGATATTTAAAATAAAATCGTTTTAGGTTTTAAATTCTGTATTAATATTTATTAATAATTGACGTGTCGGCGAACTCAACGTCCGTTTTTATCAGGATAACTGATACAAATGACATTTACAGTAAATAAACAGAACATAGAAACAAGTTACTGGGTAATAAATAAGTAACTAGATCATAAAAATAATTAATTTTTTTTTTATGATCTAGTTACTTATTCTATTATCTAGTAACTTATTTCTATGTTCTGTTTATTTACTGTAAATGTCATTTGTATCAGTTTTCCTGATAAAAACAGACGTTGAGTTCGTCGAAACGTCGATTATTAATAAATATTAATACAAAATTTAAAACCTAAAACCGTTTTATTTTATATAATGGTTTTGAAAGAATTCGGAATTTCACTCATCTGACAGATCTTATAACGCTATTCTGGTTATTAAATTTAACTTAAAACTTTAAATTTAAAATAAGTTTTTTTTCTAATTTGTTGTTACTTATTAAGTCTTTACAATATATTTATGTATTTTACAATAATTTTGTTTATTAATTGGTTATACACTGTTAGGCAATGAGTAAATATTATTATTATTATTTAAAAATATATATATATACTTTCAACATTGTTAATTATCATTAATTTTACTGTTTTGAATTGTACAACAGTACAACGAATTAAAATATATATATTTTTTTTATTTCTGTTAAATAATGCTTTCATTATTGAATTACTAATGATCTAATGTTTTTTTTTGTGTGTGTTTGTGTGTGCTTCTTGTACACGTTTGTTTCAGTAGGGCGACATCAATTTAGAAAATGTTACACACGAGGATGCTGTGGCGACGCTAAAAGCGACGCAGGAACGCGTCGTACTCATCGTCGCTAAACCCGATAGTGCCTTCCACACAAACAATACCAGCGACAAATCACATTCGCCGATACGTAAGTCTCACTGATTTTGGACTTATAAACATAATATAATATTGCATAGTATTTATGTCTTACATCATATAACATATGAGTCAGACATCGGGATTTTCTTGAGTTAATGTATGTGCATAAGTATTTAGAATCCTGTTTTTATTTAGTACTTGTTTTGACTTGAAATTAATACTCATTTCCGTTTGTTTTTTGATATGAATTAGATTTGCTATTGCCAATAATTTTTGATATATTTTTTTTTTTATAAAGTAAGCTTCACTCACATTTATCATAAAACTAGTTTCATGTTTTAGTCGTATTGTTATTAGATTTAAACTATTAGACAAAACACACACAAAAATGTAACCGATACCAAGAACAATAACCGATAAAACTGAAATCGTGCATTTGCGTTGTTTTTTTATATAAGTTAGTAAGTAGTTACGATTCAAAATCATTAGCTCTGCGATAAAAATTATCACTAAATTCGAGAAATGTAAGAAAATTTGACTGACATCTTAACTAATTGATATATTTTATTATTCTCACTCTTATTTTGTAAATATATTATATCATTTTACGAATTAAAATTTATAATAAAACTTTAAAACATGCCCGGTTGTATGACCACATCATAATCACATGCTTAGAAAATTATATTAAAATGAAACGGCTTTAGGTTATAGTTTTCTATTAATATTTATTAATAATTGACGTATTCAAAGTACGTCTTCATAAGAAAAAGAGTCATAAATGACATTTTTATAGTAAATAAACAGAACATAGAAAAAAGTTACTAGCTAACAAAATAAGTTACTAGATCATAAAATTTATAGATTTTTAATTAATGGAAGCCAAATTTTATTTAAATCAGCAGTACCTTCACACTGATTGATCTTAGCTTTTTCTTTATAAATTTCTATTACTTCTCTTATCAATTTTATGATCTAATTACTAATTTTATCATAAATGTAGGTACTGTGAAGGTACTGATTTAATTAAAATTGCAATAAAATTTATAAATTTTGTTATCTATTTGACATATTTTGTTACCTAGTAACTTGTTTCTATATTCTGTTTATTTACTGCAAATATCATTTGTATCTTGCTTCCTGATAAAGACGTACGTTCAGTTCGTCGAAACTCAGAACTATATTCTAAAGTTTAAATATAATGAGTTCTGAAATATTTTTTATTACATTATATAATTTTTTAAATAAATAAATTTCTGTAAAATATACTTCAAATATCGTATACGTATTTAGTTTACAATATATTATTTGATATATTATATAAAAATTATGAATATTGTTCAATAAAGTTATATATATATATATATATATATATATATATATATATATATATATATATATATATATATTAATTTTATAATGAAATATTTAAACTCATAAATTACATAGCATATGCATATTTATTTATGTTAAATTTTAATCAGTTTTCATTAATAACTCATAGAATAACTAAAATAATTTTATTATTTTATACATTATAAATATAATTACAGTTTATGGTAAATATTTTGCCAAATATTATTTTTAGTAATAAAATTTATGAACGAATTAAAATATTGCAATAATTATCATAACCAAGATTTTTTTTATTTGCTTCTGATAAAATTTGATGTGTAGTTAATTATTTATTTATTTTACATTATAATTTTAGACTGACAGTAAAGTCAGTGACTAAACTAGTCAAATATTTGAACCCAACATTTTTGTGATTTACATACTTAATTAAAATCTAATATTTTTTTTATTTTTTCTGTTAATATATCAATTTTATAATTATTTATAATAATTTTTTTATTTTTTTATTGTTTTAGGATTGTTTTATATTACAGTTTTTAGACTTTTCTGAAGATAATACTGTCACCATTAATAATATTAGTTTTTAATAAATCTATCACTTCAGTCTGTATCAAAAAAAATTAAACATAAAAATATTTCAAAAACAATACAAAGTACATATTCAATTTTCATCTCAAATTCGAAGTGACACTTAAAAAGATCAAAAGCACACGTACAAAAAAAAAATCTTGAAAAAACTCTTTAAACAAGTGATTCACTTTGCGGTAAAGCTCTACAAAGCTCTATATATGTCTGTATATATACTGAAATCTATTTCGAAACACAATAGCCAGTTCTTTTTTTTTCATTTTTTTTTTAAACGCAAGTTCAGAAAAATAAAATCTACACCGTTTTCAAAGGTAACTTTAAAATAACTGCGACCCGATTCGTTTTTTCGCGCTTTAGAACAAATCTGTTCTTGATGCACAGCAGAAAGCTAAACGTCAAGAAAAGTTGCTAAAAACGGGAATTTTTTTTCTTCGAGCAAAGAAAAGCCATTGTCGAAATAAATTTTCCGGAAATATATAAGACGTGCTAGCGAAACACAGCGATTTTTAAGCAGTAAATGATCAAAAAATTGGCGCGGCTGATGCGAGAAAAATTGTGCGGTACTTAAAGAGTTCGGGGTTGCAAGTCAGTTTTAGTGAAGCTTTGCAAAATTGTGTGTGAAAAACGTGCGAAAAACGAAGAAAATTACTTTTAGAACATTAGTTATTTTCACGGATTTTTATACAGTTTTATTTTAATAAAAAAATTTAAAAAAAATACTACTATATGGTATAAATTAAATAAACGTGAAATTTGATATCAAATATTTTGTTAAATAAAATTGATTATTTAATTAATTAAACAATTCTAAAGTTCGGTTGCATAAAACATAGTCAAATGCTTTGTAAGTTAACCAAATCGTTAACTTGCCAACTGACTAATTAGTTAGGCGGTTTTATGACAATTTTGACAATCTACTAGTTGCCAAGTTAACTTATTGATTGAGTTAACAATGATTTGTGCAGCCTAAATTTTAACTATTATTACAAAGAAGAAGAAAAATAACCAATTTTGAAAGAAATCTAAATAAGTATTTGACTTTAAAAATTCATTTTTATTTCCCTATTTATCTCAAAATTAGTGTTATGTTTTAGTCGTAATGCTAATTAGTTTTGAACTGCAGTATATATATAATAAAAATTTATTGAAACACATTAATAATCTCAATTTTTGACTAATAAAACCTACAACAAGTGATAAATCTAGAATCGTGCATTTGCCTTATTTTTTCATAAATTAATAAGTATGGTAGTTTGGTTCAGAGTCACTAGTTCTGCGCTAGAACATAACACTAATTTTGTGATAAGCAGAATAGTCTGAATGAGCATCAATTTTAATTTCAAATTTTATTTACACCTAATATTTATTATTTAATATTAATTAATAAATATTAATACAGAACTTAAACCTAATGCCGTTTTATGTTAATACACTGAGTTTTGAAATATTTTTTACTAATGTTTATTAAAGCAATTTTCGTTTTTTAATAATCGCTTGTATTTGAAAATGTAAACTGATTTATTTCAGCTGTTAATGGGGCATCTATACTAAAAATAAATATAGACAATATAATTATTTATAAATCACGTGTAGCAGAATATTATTTTGAAAGCAAAATAATCAATTTAAAAGAAATATTTTAATTGTGTGATGTTATGAATATATTTTTTCTCTGTTAATTTGATGTAACTAATTGTCTAAAATATAAAATATTTCAAACATTTCTTTCAAAATTATGTGTGTAAAAATATGTAAATTTTTATCGCTTGAATTGTTCCATTTCCATATATAAAACTAATTGTGGAAAATTTGCGTCAACATGAATTTATTTTATCTTTTATTTACTGTTTAATTACGTAGAATTGTTATAAATTAAAATATATAATTATAAGTTAAATTAATTATTGTCACTTAAAATTAAATAACATTTTTACTTATTCTTTATTAATTATAAATGTATCATTTTTGTAATATTTGTATGTTTTTTGTCTTGTAGCGCTGGAATCGGTTCCGTTATCTTATGCAGAATCTCATCATGCATCTTCACAGGCTCTTCATCTTTCTTCAACGCCACGAGCTGTCAGTCAAGAGGACATTTCAAGGTCAGACACTGATTTTTTTTAACTTTATTATATTTTATATAGTTTTAATTCAAATGCAAAATACACTGAAAAATGTATATTTACTATTTAGTAGTATATTAGTAAACAATTTACTACGCTGAATTATTGTATAACTAGATTATTTTTTTTATAAATACTGTATAGCTAATGCAAAGATATAGTTTTGTATTTTAATGCAGGACTAATAAAGATACAGATAGATTGTGAAAAAAGTTATAAAAAATACATCTTAAAACATTACTTATAATAATATAATACTAGGACATTGAACAAATAAATGTTCGTATTGTCATTGTGAAATTTAATATAATAATACTCAAAAAATTTAGAATCTCAATTTTTTGAGTATTATTATAATAATATAAGTGAATTTTTATAATATTTACTTATTTGCTTCTATACAATCAGCGAATAATAAATTCTACTTATTTTTAATATTATTAAAAATCACTAATAATTAAAAATCTCTAATCACTAATTTTAGGTCTAAAACATATTATAAAAATTAATCAAAATTATTTATTATTGGATAGCAAAAATTCGATAATTTTAACAAAATTTGTTTTGCCATATTAGCGATTTTTTTTTAAATTTTAGCTTTGTATCTATCGTGTTGATTTAATATAATGAAAAAAAAAATGTTTTGAAAGTTATAAACTAATTATATTATACTGCAAAAAATATATATAATATTACATATTCCATGAATGTAATTTTTCCACAAAAATTTTAATATTACGTAAATTATCATAGTAAAATTACAAAATATTGTTATTTTACTGTTAAAAACTATATAAAATTACATAAATTTAAGTTACTTTTTTTACAGTGTAAGCATTTAAAAAAATAACATGTTTGAAACGCATCATATTATTATTATTTTTTTTCGATTTTTTAGTGTAAAACTGCATATAAATCTGTAGGTATAAATGCAATGAAAATTTAGTAGGTACCTTAAAATCTTTTTAAGTAGCACAATCATGTTTTTTTTCTTTAGCGCAAACTTATTTTACATTTAAATAAGTTTGTTTAACAAATAATGTTATTACCTCTGTTCGTATTTTTATTCAGTCATTTATCAAGTGCCTTTTATTCACTAACGGAGAAATAAAATAAAAATGTTTTGTAATATACGAAGAAAATAAACATTTTTCTAGTTTAATCTAATGTAAACTAGTGTTTGCAGAACGGTGTGTATAGTTTTTATTTTTACTCTTTACAAAGTTTTTATTAAAAGTTGTACGCGAAAAATGTCCAACTAAAGATAATAAACATTGCGTACAATCTTATATATTTTTCATTTTTGTTAGTTTTATTTGATACTGAGCACGGAGCGCAAACAAATTACTGTAATATATAGCAAAGATTTTTATTTTAAAACGAAATATTTTTGCTTGGCATTTAGAATTTTTTTGGAAAATTCATTTCTTTTACGATTCTAAAATATAAAAAATGTTTAACTAAAATATAATATTATATAGATAGTTTTTTAAATTTTAATTTACATTACACTACACTATTGTATAATCGTATAATATTTTTACAGAAATCATTTAGATAATTTACGCCACTAGCCTACGGCTTAAGACTCAAAATTTAAACCTTTGTGAGTTATAACTAACCATTATAATATTTTTAACATATTTAAAATTAGCTTCAAATAATACAAAATTACTAAAATAATTTTTGTTGTCTCAATAATATTTTCAGAAATATGTCTAAGAACTTTTAAATAATTCTTAGTTAATATTCTGGTCAGAGCACAGACCATTGCATATACTATAATTTGCGTATTGCAAAATTTAACAAAGACTTTCAACTGTACACTAGTAAAAAGTATGAAATAGTTTTTTCAAAAGAACTTAACATTCACAAAGCTATATTTTACGTGTTTGTAACTTTTATTTAGTTCGGTTTGAAAGTTTGTTTATTTGTTTGTCAGAACTTCTCTAACTAGGTTAAGTTAAGATAAACGCATTTTATGACTTGGATAATTTTTTTCTTATAGTTTTTTTATGAGCTATATGTTGCAGCCAAAACCATTTTTCTCATTAGATTCTAGAAAAGTATAATTTTTATATGTATTTCAACATGCAACGAGTTATACCTAATGTTTTTTTAATAACTTGTTCGCAATAATTTTAAATTACATTGTTACTATAATGTTGTTAGAATGATAGTATATAAGATATGCTTTGAGTCAGTTTATTACGTCATCAAACGATCCGAATTCATAATGCCATTTTTCGATGAAAGCACTATTTAATGTATATTTATTATTATTTTCAAGAGCTGTATTTAACTTTTTATAGATTTTTCATATTTGGTACGACAGCTCTAGTAGAGCCTTGACCTCAAGTACCGAAGTACTTGTCTCGTAATCGTTCATTTAGACACTTTTTCGAAACTGTAAATCGTTGCATGTAATAATTATTAGTACGTGCTTGTTGAATAATATACTATTTCAAATGAAGTTTATTTTAGACTTGTCGAAGGAAACGCATTTTTAAGAAGAGTTTTGTTAAATATTATTGAAGTTGAAAATCAATAGGAAATTCGATATTTTAATTAGAAGTTTTCATTTAATTGAGTAACAATTTGAGTAATTAATAGCATTTTCGGACGAGAGCTACTTTTAATTGAAACACATTTCGTATTTGGATGATTTGTGCGTTATGCAAATTTGCTTTTATCATCAATTTTACGGGCAAACATAGGCGTATACTAGAGTCAAATATTTAGGAAAAAAATATTTAAAAATAATAGGCTGGTACCGAGGGGTACGCCGCTTGTATAATCTGGTGTACAAATTAATGAAAATCCCTTAAAATCTTTGTAAAATCCTTTAAAAACTCTTTCAGAACTCGTCATATTAAAATAAAACTGCTTTAGGTTAAAGTTCTGTGTTCATATTTATTTAAATGTTTTAACTAATACCGATTTTTAAAACAATGGAACTGTTATAAGATCAGGACTAAACAAATGAATGGCAAAACACGCGAAAACTAAGCCAGTAGTATCAGCCATAGTTATTTTGCTGAATGATTGCGAGAAATTATTACATTTTGTTATCACACTTAAAATTTTACAATTGTAGTCGACAAGGACATTAAATTAAAATTTTAATTACGTTTAGATAATTAAAAACATTATCGTGCAATTTTTATTTTATATACTTAGGAAAAAATTACCTCATAAATTTTTATAATAATTGTTTTACTCAACATGTACTTGAAAAATAATGTTTTATTTTTAATAGTTTTTTTTTTGTATTTATCTACTTTTAATATACATATATATTTTCAAAAAATATTTATAGTATTTTCAAACAACTAACAAAAATATTAATCTGCAAATGAATTTGAACTTTTTTAATTTCCGAGATTTTGTTATTAGTATTTAACAACAGTATTTTTTATATAATAGATTTAAAAATGTAATAAAATTCGTATTTATGCTAGTATTCTGTATTATTCTATAAGCTCTATAGTCTTATAGAATGTTTTATCTTTTTCTATGTATATTAAAAAGAGACGAAAGATAGAAAAATACGGATTAATTTATTTTTGCAAATATTAAAGTCAAAATTTTACTAAATAACAATGGCCCGTATTTATACCTTTTTTTATTTATGAAAAGTGCTTTTATTTTTTGCTTATTTTTTGACAAAATTTATTTTTAAAAATGAGGTGAGAAGTGTAAAATTTTGTTAACGCCGTCTCTGTACTTTTTTCCAACCGTGTAACTATGATCTTTTGTAATTGACTTTATTCTCTTTAGGGTATCTTCTTACTCTTGAACTTTCAATTTAATTTTAACAGAATTATGTCGATTTAGTGTCGTCTTTACTGCGCGTTCTGTGCGTTCGTTGATATGCTTTTTATACACTTATCATCATCTTTTTTTTTTGCAATGATATTCCTGCACATTTCCTTTACGCTTTTAGCATTTTTGCATGAATAGAATACGTAGAAGCGAAACTTTTTCGCAAAAGTGTGAACATTTGAGTTGAATTTTTTTTTTCTGTTTTAAATTTATTGTAATTTAAATGCAAGAGGATATTTTTCTAAATTATTTTATTCAGAAATTTTTATGTCTATGATCAAAGAATTTCATTCTTTGATATTAATAAATATATTTCAATAACGTACATTTCTTTATTTTAAATAAATTTATAGTAAATATACAACTATTTATTTGAATGAAAATGATTTTCTTTACTTTTAAGATTTCTTTTTCTCCGTGATTTTTTGTAGGAAAATAGTAAAGAGTATAACATAGTAAAAAATTTAAATTAAACGACTTTAGGTTCTAGTTCTGTATTAATATTAATTAATAATTACGTTTCGACGAACTCAACATACGTCTTCATCAGGAAAAAAGAAGACGTGCGTAGAGTTTTTCGAAACGTTGACTATTAATAAATATTAATACAGAACTAGAACCTAAAGCCGTTTTATTTTAATAAAGATTATATTCTGTTACTCAAAATTTGTTCCGGTTTCAAAAGACCTGTCGAAGGATTCCACAATATATACTGACATTTTTATAAATACTTTTATGTAATAATTTATTGTTACATTCGCGGATTACCGTAAATTTTCTCTTTTTAACTGTCCTCTTTGCTGTAGACGTTGACCAATCATTTATTTTTTATTAGTGTAACTTTGAAAATATGGTATAAAAAATTGATTTTTATTTATTGTTTACTACTAAAAGTTTACGGATACGAGCAATGTATTTTGTATAATTTTGCAGTTTTTGATACAATTTATCACATTTATGAACAGCTATGAATAATTTTTATTGTCATTACAGATTAGAAAAATATATATAACTGCTTCTTTTTTATTTTCAAAATAAAATTGCCTTTAATATTTTTTATTTATGACTATTTTTAAGATTACTGTCAATTTACTTTCATGTTTACTATAACAGTAAATAAATTATATAGATTTCTGTGACATTTTTATGTGAAAATGTAACGTATAAGAATTTTTAACAATACATATATTTTGTACAATTTATTAATTATAAAAACGTTATATATGAAAATTTTTAGAATTTAAAATTGTAAAAAACTTTTTGAAAATAAAAATTTCTTTGTAGATTAGTGATATCGTATTTATCAGTCACTCCAAGAATTGTCAGTTCAAAACATGTTTATGTTAAAATATATTAAAAAAATATTTTTACTATTTTATTCTTATATTCGCTAAACTGACATAGATTGTATCTGTGTGGTGTAGAACCCAGTATAAACAAACATAAATGCAACATAAATAACTGAACTTATATCGGCTGAGTGGTTCTAAACCCAGTATAAGCTGCAAGTTTTTGTTTAGCTGCAAAAAAAATGGTTAAGAAACTATTTGATCAACATTTCGAGCATATATTATTATTATTATGATTTTGAATTGTAGTTTATTAAAAAAAATTTATGTACTTCTGCAATATGTCAAGAAGTTAAAAATTTTATTTCGGCAAATTTCGAATTTATAGCACGTTGTTTATTTTTGATCTAGATGTAAATTTAGCGTCTTTGCTTTTCAAGATTTCTTTTTCGAATTTATTTTCCATTATCCCGTTTGTGTATGTGTGAGTATCTGTCTTTCAATCGTAGAGATGTCAAATTTAAAATTCCAATGCAGTTTTATGTGTACCCAAAAAAAAAAAACGATAGATTGATGCTGAGGACATTCTTACGAGTACTCTCTTATATAATTTCTCTCTGTTGTACGATAAAATTTAATTCCTATGTAAATCCTTTGTATACATTATTCATAAAAGCATAACATTTACAGAATATTTAACGGTTTTTCTTCACCTAACTTTTTAGTTTACATAGCATACACAGCTTTAGATTTGTAAAAGTTCACTTTGTTATTTTGTCTCCAGAAAATTTCATTTTCAGCATTAAATTGTATTTTAAATACGTGTGGCTTTATTGTTTTGCTTTCTAAAAACAAATATTACATGCAAATAGATTTTTACATACATATAAAATCACGCTATGTATCCGTAAAAGTGTGACACTTAGAAAATTTTTACTTTAGATTCATTGGTCCGTATTCTCACCTTTTGTTTATGAAAAAGTGCTTTTATTTTTTGCTTTAAAATTAATTTTTGCTTTTACCTTTTTTTCAAATATGAATAGTATTTCTATTTTTGATATATATCTATATTATATCTGATATTATAAAAATTAAATAAACTAATTGAAATTACTTAATAAGTAATTTTAAGTAAACGTCAAAAGTAATTTTGGCAAAAATCACTTTTAAAAGTGAGGTGAGGTGCTTTTACTTTTAACTTAAAAATAAACACGTTTGTAAACTGTACGTTTAAACTGTGTTTTACTAATGAAAATAAAAAATTTAATAGAAAAAAATAATACTTAATAATAATAGAGTTACTGTGAAAATATTTTTAAAATTTGTATAAAATTATTTAATATTATTTCTAATAGTGTTTTTGTGGTATAATAATTTTATACACAACTTTTTAAATAGTTACTTACTGTAACGTAGTGTTCTTTTATTTATTAAAATTTTTATTTCCATTTTTCTTTCAAGCAAAAATTAGTTACCACCGCACATTCCTATCCAAACAATCAACTTTCGTTTCGTCCACATTTATGATATCTGTAATACATGCTTAAGTACATATTAATTTATTTATATACAGAGTGCCCCGTAGTAAGTTATTGAAAGTAATGAGCTGTCATATTTAAAAATATACTGTTATTGAAAAAATAAAAATTGCTTCGAATTACAGTTTTAATTTTTTTTAAAAAACAATATGACCAATAAAATTAGTAGCATATGGGAAATTTTTTTTATTAATTATTTTTAGAAAAATTTTATAAGTCAATCGTTTGTGCTAGAATTATTGGTCACACTGTATGTATATTATTATTATGTTAATAATGCAGTAAATTAATTATATGTGTGTATTATATTATAATTTTAGAATTTTTAAATTTGAAATATATCCAGAACGATATTAATATTGAATATATTTGAAATTATCATCTAACGACATTGCTTATTAAAATCTTATAATTAATGTAGTTTTCTCATGGGAAACAAATTAATAACTGAAAATTTATTCCACTTATATCACAATGAAAAAAAAAATCATTATTTATGTGTTTTTAATGTGTTCTAAAATTCATACATTTTTTTTTCCTAATCTTTTCAACAAGAAAACTCGTTTATTAGCAAATATCAACTTATAAAAATTTCTCCAAGATTGTTTTAAAACTAAATACGTTGGCCTTAATCGTTTCATTATTTATTTATATATGTAAGTAATAATTGAGTACACAAATGTGTAATTGTATTTTAAGTATTATTTGCGTGGACGTATGATGAGTAGTTGGAGTGTTATGATTGAGAGTGTGTTGTGAATAGAAAAGCATGTATGAGAGATATTGTGAATGCGAATGAAGCTAAAGTTGCTTCTCTGAATAGGAATGTTTGGAGGAAACTGATTTCGGAATAGTGGAAAGAGTTTGTGCCATATCATTTTGGGTACAAGGCGTAATTGTGTATTAACTGGTATGATCCTTTAGACTTAAAATATTTTAGTTAATTACAATTACACATAGATAATTGAAGAAAATTTGTGTTGAGTATATCTTATATGGTTATGTGTTGTCGCCCATGACAACCAACACCTATTATACTAATAATAAATATTTTCACGCATATTGAACTACGTGCTTATCGTATAGACAATTTTACGCAGGTTCGGATTGAATTTTATTTTTACATTTTTTATTTGTTTGTTAAATAATTATACAGTAAATAACTTGTAGACAATTCTCGATTCGTGAGAGAGGAAAATTGTGGAGAAGAATTTATTTTCATGGTGCTTGTATCACTAATACTAGATTGTAAGACGAGAAACAGAATCGGCATTAGAACAACGATAGCTTGATTGTAAAGCGATGCAAAGGAAATATATTTTATTTTGTTGTTGTTGTTATATTGTTTACTGTCTCTAGGAGACGCTTATTTATGTTTGTAAGTCTTTTTACAATGAGTTGTTAAGTATATCAAGAAATAATAGTAATTTTAAAAATTATCATAATTATTCTGTTAGCCTGATAGTCAACGTACTTAAAAATATTATTTTAAATCAAATTGGGCTAGTTCGATTCTGTTTGCAGGCACAGGAAATCGTCTGTGTCTGATTGAATAGTTTCTTCTATAGTCTTTAGTAAGGTATTGTTCTAATAATACTGTGTAAGGGTGTGCTACTAAAATTATACTTGTGAATCATTCAATTTTTGGATATATTTAGGAATTTAGTCAGAATTTCGGCATGTAATGAGGTAATTCATATATTTTCAATCATTTTTATTAATTAATTTACAAGCTCGGTATTATATTTATGCTTCTTGATAAGTAATGTTAATTATTACGCACGCTAATAAGTTTTTAAAACATCATTCAACATCTTGTAACAAATTAAAAGTTAGTAAGTTTATTAAGTAACTGTTTGTGACAATCACAAAATTGTAATTAAAATATTCGAAAAATTTGCGTTGTTGCTATGATACAATGTAATTATATTAAAATTATTTTAGACCGAAAAATGCAATTTCCAATTGTATAGTCGTAGATGGTCGTAATAATGGTTATTACATATTTCGATGAATTATGACATTTTTCGGCGACTTCGTAAGTAATAACCATTATTATATGCCTGTTGAATAATATATTAACAAAATTTTATATAAAAATATATGTTTAAGAACAGTTAAAAACAGGGCATGTAACCAATAAAAATATTGGTTAACCATTTTTGAGAACATATTTTAATATCGGTTTTCGTTTTTCAACCGATGATCGAACCATCTTAACTAACTAGCACCAACTTTAACGTTCGCAAAATATTTAGAAAAATATTGGTTAATCGGTTTTGGTTTACCGGTTTCATGCCATGGTTAAAAATAAAAACATAACAAAAAAATGCAACGAAAATAATTTTGTAAATTCATTGATTAAAAAAATGCATATATATTTTTAACTCTTTCACAAATGTTTAGACTTGAGTTTATTTATAAACTCATCTTCCGAATGAAAGATTAAAAATGCTCGCGTGACCGACTTTCAATTTTATTTTTCCGGTGTTGAGTGTAACTATGGTGTTATACTTCCAAAAGAACAAGTTTGTTAAATTAATACATCGACGCGATCCTACAAAATCAATAAATATTTATAAAATTCAACTCGACGCTGCTGATTTTTTTGTTGCCTTTTTTTGAAAGTGTGCTACATATATACATAAAATGCATTTTCTAACTTTTTTTTTGCACATTACCTCCACATATCTATCATAAATTTTAATTAAAAAGTTCAATTTGATGCTTTGAAATTTAATACGATTTTTTTTAACTTTAGTTTTTGAGTTGAGATAAAATTAATTATAACTTTTATTATAGAGTATTTATATTATATGTTAAGCGTTTTAGTTTATGAATGTAACTAGTTTTCATATTAAAATCTGAAGATACGGTGCTACAGTTATGAAATTATAAGTTATAACTTTTTTTTTAGTATCTATAATATATTATATTTAAAGTGGAGCAACCCCAAAATTTCTAAAACTGGTTGCAATGGAAATTTACTAACTTTATTTATCATTACACAAGATACTTAGGATAATATTTTTTTTTAATGCATTTATATTTATATTTCAAGTAAAAATTAATATTTTAAATTTTAAAAAAAAATAGGTTTTAGTTCTGAAATTTTTATTTTAATATAATGAGCTATAAAAGAGCTATCATAAATATAGATACATACACAATTACGCCATGTACCCAAAAGAGTGTGTCACAAACTCTTTCCACTATCTCAAAGTCAGTTTTCTCCAAACAAACAACTTTAGATTCATCCACATTCATAATACCTCTCGTCTCTCTATTTCTACTATACTTGGAAATTTTCGCACACGCAAAATACTTTTAATCATACCACCCCAACTATTCATCGGACGTTCACTCAAATGTATACTTTCAAAAATACAATATTTTATATTTAACCCTTCGTACCCACACTGGGGTGTGACATACCCCAACAAAAATGTTTTCTACTGTTTCTTTTTTATCTTTCGATAAAAATGTATGGCACAAAGGTGTAAATAAAGTTAATAGTCCTTACTACTTACAGCCGTTTTTTCGAGCTCAGTGCATACATGGTACCCAATTTACGAACTTGACAAAATACACTGGGGTATATTACACCCCAGTGTGTGCTTTGCGTTGTATATTTTATTCTAGTGTTTTTTTCTGACAATTATTTTTCACACAGGTTAGTTGTATTAATATGTATTTCTAAATTTTAAAATTCTAATTTTACTTATTATAGTTATTTGCGCGCACAGTTAACAGACTCATTGTATTTTGCAAAATATTTTGTACATATAAAGAATAAAGTATTAAATTTTACAATAATATAATTTGCAGGAACAAGTAATTATAAGATATTTATTTTCATGTTTGTGCATACAGCAGACCAAAGACAGAAAGACCAAAAATGTGTGTAAAATTTGCCATTTGTCTATGTGTGACGAACACAGAGCAATGATTTGTACCGATTGCGCTGACTAAAAATTCAACAAGTTTCGTTGTTTGGCTAACGTCACTAAATGTTCATATTAATAAAAATTTTATATAATTAGAATTTACAATTATTTTTTATATTATTGTACCCATTAGTTTGGTTTTATGTTTGTTTTTAATTGCTATTACATGTAATACTTTGAGAACCTGTTTTTATTTGTTTTGTTTTAAGATGATATAAATAAAACCTTTTGAACATCATGTATATTTATTTATTTTATTAAATATAAATTACACTTGTTAAAAACAAGTCTACTGAATAAAAACATATGGTTATTCTGAAATTTTATCTAATTTCTAATATCGTGTGGCCTGATATATGTGTGGGGTGTAGTACACCCCTGTGTGTGTTGCGAGTAACAAAAATATAAGTGTGGGTACGAAGGGTTAAACATTAATTTTATATACTGTTTTTTTCGGATCATAAGACGCTACCCCTAACTTATGTTACTAATTTTATTAACATATTGCGCCAATAATTGAACTTTTCTAATTGCTTTGATACAGTATAAAGATTCGTATTTTAATGTTATTTTCGGACCATAAGACGCACTCCAATTTTGAGTTGATTTTTCTTTGTAAAAAAGTGCGTTTTATAGTTTGAAAAATACGGCAGTTTTATATAAAATGCAATAATTTTCTCATATTATAGTTGTTTTATCTAAAAAGAAAAAATAATTTCCAGCTTTCTAATCATATTAAATGATCTATCGCAAAGAGTAGACAATTGTTTATTATATGATCTAATGATATTTTTTCTAGTTGCATACGAGTATTTATATTATTTTTTTATGCGTTTATTTATCCAAAATTTAATCTATTTTTTTTACTTAAAATAACCATTTGATTTCAACTAATTTTATTTGAATTTAAATGAAAGAACCAGTGTTTTAAATACTCATTCACACTACTCCACTTATCACAAATTAGTGTTATGTTTTAGCAAAGAGCTAGTGATACTGAACTAAATTACCATACTTACTAACTTACGTAAAAACAACGCAAATGAATTTTATCAGTTGTTGTTGGTTTTATTGCATTCAAAAATCGAAATTATTACTGTCTTTTTAACAAGTTTTTATTATATTTTTACAAGCTAATACATAATATAGTTTATAAAACCAATAGTATTACGACTAAAACATAAAACTAATTTCGAGAAATAAATAGGAAAGTGTGAATGATACTTATGGTAAAATTCTGAACAAGAACTCTATTTACTTCTGTAACATTCTGTAAAGCAACAATTTTATTCAGAATCCCATCATTAATTCAATATACGTAAATAAAACAACTATTTTGTTTTTCTGATGTGTATGTAATTATTGCTTCGTCTCATTTCTTCTAGTAATAAATCATTGAATTATCATTAAAAAAAAATGCAATAATCTGAATTAATACTTAATAAATTTGATTAAACGTCATCTAGGAATAATTCTACTTTCAAAGAAATTAAATACAATTAAAACTCGTTAAACGGCCGTTCTCTAGGAACTCGTAATCAAATCGCCTGTGGAAAACAAGTGTCTTATAAATTTCCCATTGTCATGACGGACAGCAGAAATAAATTAAAATAAATTAAATTCAATTCTAATCATCTATATAATACATATAATCCCGCATCATTTTTTTTTCAATCTCATATACATATATATGTATAATTTAAAGTGACATGTTTTTGAGCAAAAGTAGAACACACACATACACACACTTATATTGGTTTTGTGAGTGTGTTAGCTTGTGCGGAAAGGGTCTGTGAACTTGTGACACCGTTGATTGACAAGTAAGGCAAATGCAAAAGCTATAACAATGTTTAGTTAATTTTCTAACTAACTAGCTGTTTAACTAACTACCGTAGCTTGTGTAGTTTGTACTCAAACAAAATACCTACGACTTATTTGCATACTTTCTTATTAACGTTATGTTGACATTTAAAATTAACAAGTGATTTTGGTTAACCTATCCATATTGAGCAATAAAGGGTAATGGGACATTAGATGTACAGTTATTTTAATTATTTGCTTGGATGTTTATTATAAATATCAGACTAAGTTTCACTTGTTCAAGAAGAATCGAATCTCTTAAATAGTTAAGAATTTATTACATTTTGTTTTATTTATTTAAAATTAATATCCAAGATGCATAATTGCCTACTGAAAGGATACAATACAAAAAAAGAAATACGAAAATAAAAATTGAAAAAATATCTACATTTTCGTAATATCATTTGAAGTGCAATTGAAGATGTCTATACTATCCTAATGTTGCTAATGTTTCCATAGAGAAAAAATTCATTATGTCAAAAACGAATTTCAAATTTTTTTTTTATTATAAATGAGTTTTTTCAAAGTTAGTTATGATTTCATATTTCATAGACAATACACATGATCAGTAATGAAGTAACATTTCGAATATTGGTACATTATTATATTAGTTTTTATGTTTGAAATACAAAGTAGGTATATCTTTCTCTTAAAAGAAAATATTGAAATATTATTACGTTATTGTTTAAAAAAATATAATTGCCGTTATTTTAACGTTGTCGGGTGTCGTTACGTTACGTTTTCCATCCCTGCATGTAATATGAACGTATTATTCAACAGCAGTAAATTTTAAAGCTTTAATTAATAATATCAAATATAAAAATTATCTTTGTTATTTTTCTCATCTTAAAAAGGAAAAATATTCGTAGCATTTTTAATAAAATCCGAATTTAAAATGGGTTGAAAGTTAATTAAAAAAATAATTGAAATATATTTCTTAAATAAATTTCCGGATAGCATTTACTTTCAGCAGCAATTATAAAACACTTCTCCTCTAATTCCTGAAAGAAAGAAAAAATCTGGAAAAAAAAGGAAGCATTAAAAATGGAAATAATTTCATTTATCTTATTACACTTCTTTATCATCTCGCATCTTTTATTCTCGCGACGTGTTCGTGAAAGGGTTACAAAAATTTCAACGTTTCATCAATAGACTTGTCTGTCAACCAAACATTTTCGTAACTAGTTAACTGTAATGGATTTGTAAAGTTATGTGAAATGAGCGCGTATTTTCTCATTCTCTGACCGGGGGCCGGGTTATTTTGCATACAGTCCGTACGTTGGCTTATATGAGGCAGCTATTGTCTACACATACATACCCTAGAACGAGTTAACGCATCTGACGTGTAATACCGATAGACACGCGTCACCCTATCCGACACTTTTGCATACAAGGGCAAGGGGTGGATCAAAAGGGGGGACTAGCTGGCACTCCCCATGCCATGCTTCTGTCTGTCTGCTACTGATGAATTTATCAGTGGTGGCTCGTCGATATTTATTTTTCGATATAGGGGTTATTGAGAAATATATATGTGGTTTTCTTTTAATATTTAAAAAGAATAATAATATTGGCAAAAATTTTGCGTTAGATTTAAGGTTTTTCGCTTGTAACTCAAAAGTAAACACGTTTTTGTACTATAAATTTGTAGTGGGGTTTCTTTTAATATTTAAAAAATTATTATATTTGGCATTTTCGAATATATCGAAAAAAATTTCGCTTGAGAAACAGTGTTTTTACTTTTAACTCAAAAGTTAAACCCGTTTGTGAACTGTAAACTTGTATTTTTCTAATAAAAATAAAAAAAATTATATAAAAAAAAATTATAATACCTTTACAGTATAAATATTTTAAAATCTTCGGATAAAATTAATTACTATTTAGTTTGAATTTTATTTAGCATAGCTGGTAGCGAAAACTATTTTAAAATAGATAATAAACTGCAATTGATATGCAAAATAATTGTACAGGAAAACCTTTTATAATGGATTGAAAATGTATTCCTAAGAGGTACTCCACTTTAAACGAAGGTTAAAATTATATGTATATGGAAATGATTTAATGGAAAATATAACCGCGAGTAAATTTCACTCAAAAACACACAGAGAGACAGAGACTCGAAGAGTAATTAGCACGTTTTTGTTCATTATAGAGGGCAGCACCAACGAGGCCAATCTAAATTACCGTTAATTATACTTCGTCTCCGAATTACTTTTAGCTCAAACGAAAAATGGGGACTTACTTTTGTTGAACCTTATGATTACTCTAAATATCTAAATTACATTGTTAAAGTTACACTTCATTCTTATGAATAAAATTTGATTCATATTTCCTTACAACTGATCGTGAATTTGTGTTAGATAAGTTAGTAATAGTTTAATTGAGAAAAAATAAGTAATAAGTACGGTAGTCCGAATGAGTCTATAAAGCTAATTTTTGTTGAATAATATTTCGGGTACTTGTGCTAGATAAAATATTAATATTTCATAGTTTATTTTCTTAATTCTTGTTAATAAAATATACACAAAACTTTAACAGGTGATTTTATAATAAGTTACTAAAAAACATTGAAACAAAAATGCATTGTTTTATTGGAACACAAAGAAAGAGGATTCTTTTATTAAATTTTGATTTAATCAATTTTCATGTTATTACTATTAGTTTATGTAGTTACTAAATAAAAATTTTAACATGCAGTAGTATAAATGACTAAAGTTAAATGCAAATATAGAACGAGGTATAAGTGCAAGAGAAAAAAAAAAGATAACTTTGTTAGTGATGCCATTTAATTTGAATTTCCGCTTCATTAAAGAAGAGGAAAAAAAATGAGCAAAAATTTTCGATCTGTTCGAAGTTGACATTGTTCACTTCATCTAACTCTAAGCGAAAGTTTACTTGAAGTACGAGCAAAGAGGAGAGAAGAGTGTATTATATGATAGTATAAGTTGACAGTTGAGTTATTTAAATTTATGCAAATTGTCCGACGGTTTTGAAGTTAGGTGTGTTTGAAATTGTGCATTTATTTCAATAAATTATAGCGCCTCTTTATTATTATTATTTTCATTTCGATAAAATGGGACAGTTTTACATATACATGTCTCTATTCACGCATATATATTTTCATATATTATTATTTGTAAATGTATTTTATTTTCTATTTCTTGAATAATTTATTTTATTTTCTATTGTAATGTAAATTAAATGTTGCGAATTTCGGAATAAGTCGGAAATTTTGCAGTCAGTTTGTTAACTTTTAATCATTGGTTAACTATTCAATTAGATTTTCAAGTATTTTGCAATATCTTACTGGCAGATTTTCTAATATTTTTTAATAAAGATGTTAAAACTACTGGAAATAATCTAACGTTACCGTAACTTACCCTCAAAAAAATAAATCAAAATTAAACAACATATTTGAATCAAATATAATTATTTCCTATTAAATACGTGATATAAGATTAGCTTATAATTATTCATTGCAAAAATAATAAATAAAATAAATTATATGGTTATAACAATTTATTTATAGAAGAGATTTATAATTTAATAATTGTGGCACGGTTTTTAAACTGCTAATATTGTAAGAAACTAAAATCACTGAATTCAAAACAAAAAAATACCATTTTAAAAATGATTAAATTTGACTCAACATGCCGTTTAAAAAATCAAGTTAGTTAATTGTATCTTCAAAACAAATGACGGTAGAAATTTGAAAAACATCTCACACGATATAAATTTAAATAGCATCGTATTAGATTCGAAACCTAAAGGTCGCCAAATATTAAATTAAATATTATTTCTGGTATTAAAATCTTGTATTAAAAATAAATTGTTAATAAAAATTGTTAAGAAACTATTTGTTCAGCTTCTCGAGCATGCTTCACTTAGGAATTACGAGAACTGATAACGAACTGCATTGAGAAAATTTTTGCTTCAGATCGAAGGTTTTTATTTTTAACTAAAAAATAAACATGATTTTAAACTATAAACTTATGTTTTTCTAATGAAAATAAAAATTATAATAGAAAAAAATAAAAATAGTACCCAACTATTTTCAAAGCTTTGTTTAAAATTGGTTAATATGTAGTTTAAAAATAAAACTACATTTGAACTGAAAATTATCAATAATTTTACAATTACATAATATTTATTCTAGAAAAAACTATGGCCCGTATTACGAGCTTGATTCTAAAATTGGTTTTCATTAAACAAATGAACTAAAACACTCAAAAATCAAGCTCGTAATACCAGCCTATGTACTAAATAGTAAATAAAGTTATACAATTTTTTTAAGATAGTTTTTTTTATCAAAATTTGTATTTCTATTAAAAAATCATAATTTTATAGTACAAAAACTATATCTATACTTTATAGCGACCCTGTATATTAAATTAGTTTACATAATTATTTTTAGTCAGTCAAATTTAAATATTGACAAAATATTCATGTGAAAATAACTAAAACACAAATTAAAATTACTAATTTATTTACCTTATTCACATTACGGAAAAACCTAAAGTAGGTCAAAGTAATTATTCCTAACAAAATTATAATAAAAAGTACATATTTTTCACGCATATAAACGGATATTCTATTAGGGAACTATTTAGAGATTTGCCAGTAAAAAGATTACGTTAGTAAATACAATTATTGACAAGTATATGTTCCGCCACTGTACAAAACAATGTAAACACACAACAAAAACAGGGTGGTTTGAAAATAAAATCCGTTATAAAGGTCAGAATGTGCAATACCGACTTCTTTTTTTTCACCCTCGTAAAAATACTCTCACACAATTTTCACCTTTAGTATACGTATAATTAACGACTAAAAACGTTTCCAATCGTCTGGTCGATACAAATGTAGAACTTCCTCTAACTGGCCAATAGGAATACCGTATTTGTAATGTGAAACTTACTATAGCTTCGTCAGGGTCACAACTATACTATGTGGTCTGGCTTAACGAATTTAGTTGTGTGGCTTATGTCAAAACGATAAGTGTGCTCTGTGCTAGAAAAACATAAATGAATGTTGCTGAAAATGACAGTTATAAATTTTGAATCGTTCGTTTGTGATTTTCGAGTGATTTGGAAAAATTGTGTGACGTTCTTGTTCTGAATTTTAACGCATAGTGGATTGCTAAAAATAAGTGTTACTTATCGATGTAAGATTTACCATATATTTATTTTAGTTTCGGCCTAAATTGATCAAGTTTTAGATTTTGATTAAACAGTATATGCAATATTCAGATATAATACTCGATTCTGTTCCGATCTGTAGTGTTACAGAATATTTTTCCTAGTAAATGAAATATTCTACACTACAGATCTGAACAAAATACTACCATAAAATATAAAGCAATGAACAAATAAAATTAATGGGATTATGTTACCTTAAAGCACTGTTGCCGTTAAATTAAAATAACTTTATATTTAGTTGTAACAGTATATAACTGTAAACTATTTGTTATTATTTATAGGAAATTATTAATAGCATATTTATAAAACAAATTAAAATATTATTCTATTCATAAGTCATATTGTCTTTATTTGTGTTTCACTGTTTGAATTAGTAACTACTGTGAAAAACAAATGACAAATTTATATGAGTCATTTTAATCATTATTATATTACTTGTATTACCACGTGTTTTTCTTTTAAGTCTACTATATAAATTATTTGAAAAGGCATTTTAAAAAGATATATCATATAACGGTGAAAATTAATATGTTATATAAATGAATTATCATACTTTATTGATTATCAAAAAAATACTAATAAAGTGGTTAGCATATATTGAGTATGTCTTATGGAATTTGCTGAAACACGAGGGGAAAACAAAATTAATTATAATCTTTGTAAAATCTTCTAAAATTTCTTAAAATTTCTAAAAAAAATTAAAATCTTAGTAAAATTCTTTAAGATCCCTTAAAACCCTGGTAAAATCCTTTCAAATCATGATAAAATCATTTAACGATTTTTTTAAAATCATGTAAAATCACGAGTAAAATTTCTAAAATCCTGTAAATTTCATTTAGAATTCGTAAAATAACGAAAAATCACAACAATCATACTTAAAATTTGTACAATCTGGGTGTGCGAAATTTGCGAAAGAGGTTTCCCACTCACTGAAACTAATGTGTTGTTATTGTGTTTGTAAAGAGGAAAATCTGCAGTTTGTAATAGGTATAACAAAATTTAAAAATAATACTGAATATATTGAAAGTTATTTTGACAAATTAATGTAAAATAATAAGATATATGTTAATTAAATAAAATTTAATGAAATTCTTATATCAGTTTATTTATTGATTAAAAATGTGTTGGTAATTTACTAAACGCATATCATTAACTTATTAGATTATTTTCATCAATAAAATAAACTAATATGCAAACATTTTGTTAAATTTTATTTATATGAATTAAAAAATGCAGATTTTTTAATGAAATTTTTTGTTTCTTGAGTAATTACATACATTTATAAATGACAGCAACTTACAATAGGACACATGTTCGTTTACTTTTTATTTTGAAATTATATATAATGGTCAATTTTTTAACCATTTAGCTTTTATAATACAAATATTAATATTGATGAACTTCATAAAAATAAGATTTTGTGTATATTAATATCGAAAAAAGTATTTATTGTACACCTCACAGGTGAATCGCGTGTTGATTCGTATTAATAACCATGTATAATATTCGGTAAAAATCTTATTTTTCACGTAATTTCGTATTGTCAGTAATTACTTTTTTATTGTTACTATAAATAATTATTAATACTTAAAAAAACATTGTTTTTACTTGGAATGTACTTGATAATTTTTAATAGTTACCTTCATATACCTTAATTACTCTGACATTCACAAAATTGTTTCATAACCAAAAAAAAATACGCGTGCAAAAAAACTATTTTACCGTACACACTTATTGTATTATGTCATAAATAATATTTTAAAGTAGTGAATATTAGAAATGTACTAATATTTGCGAATATAAGAAACTAATTACAGAATAATATATAATTTACTGTCAATATTATAAAACATTTTATTACGTAACAAACAAAATAATTAGATCGATTCTTTGGAAATAATTTTCATTTCCTACTAAAAAATACTGAAGGAATTTAATAACAAAATTGGAAAGTTTGGTATTTTTGATCTAGATAAAGTAAATATAAATAAAAAATATCGACTGTCATTTATTTTTTTTTAGACGTATGTTAACTTGCAAATTTCTATTGTCTGATATGACTGGAAAAAACTAACCTAATTTTCATATGAAAGTAAAAATAGAAGATGATAATTGCCGAATAAAAATATATTTATGCTAATTAAAGTGAAGATATTTATCAAAATATTTAATTTGTGTTACATCAAAACAATTTTAAATTTGAAATCACTGACTGGTCTGAAAAACGAACTTTGCTTTCTAATTATACTAAAACGTTTTATTTTTGTTTTGTTTTTATTTGTTGCTATGGTAACTATTATCGCGTTGTATAAAATTAAAATCGGGTAATTTTGTCTGTATAATTTTTATAATGCTGTATAAAATTTTATAACAATTTATTTTTTTATAGGTAAAATGAAAAGTAATATTTATTTTCAATATAATTTGTATCTTTTTAAAAAATTAATATTTTTTTATTGCCAATCTTTTTGTTCTATTAATGTGTTTTATTAAAAAAAAAGTGTATGAAATGTTGCATAGAAAAATTAATTAGCCACTTACTTTATCTATTGTAATTCGAATTAGATGATTAAATTTTAGATGATTTATTTATTGAATTAGTTACTTTATCTACATACTAAATTAATTGAAATCAAATTATTTCAGATAAACTTTAGATAAATAATTAAAAACTGTGTGATAAATTAATGAACAAGAATAGACAAATTATATAACAAACTAAAAATATATGTAATTACATTAGATCAATATACTCTTGTGAATGTTTCATCTAATATGATTTGCCGAAAATTGTTTATTTTTTAGATAGAACAACTAAAACATAAGAAAAATCATCTAATGATTCTTTTTCCTGCGTGTTGAAGAAATTGGAATCAATATTTTGTTTGTGTTTTGTAATTATAATATTTCAATTATTGTTAATTATTTCAAAATTATTCAACAACATTCAGTTTCAATTCATATTTTTAACGGCGATAATAAATTATCCGTTAAAGTAATCAAATAAAATTATGCAAAGATTATTTTTGAAACTTTTATTAAATATGATATTGTAATATAAATAAATGTATTTTTAACAAGATGACTCATATAACATATTATTTTTGATATTACCATTTTAAGACTTTATGTTATATTTAAAACATTTTTTATCACGATTTTTTTTTTTGCAAAGTTTCGCAGAAACAAGGACAATTATTGTGAAATAATCACATTGGAAATTTATTAACTTTGTTCAGTAATGCTGAATTTATGAATTTTTTTTCATTATTGACATCAATATTTATTTTATGTTGAATAAAATTTTATAGAAGTTATTTTTCGATATTATATTAATTAATATATTAATATAAAATTTATAGATCTATACAGTTCACATCTGTAAGTCCTATAGTGCCTTTTTATATCAATAGAAGAAATTTATATATTAGGAAAAAAAAACATTCTATAACACTACGCGTCTTACAGATACGAACCAAATAGACCCATTAATTTTATATCTAACGCTGATAATTCTAGTTAAATTTTAACATTTTTACATCAAAATTGAATTACTAATAGAATCAAAAAAATGCCTTAATTTAATTTACTTGTTAATATATTGTAAAAACAATTGTCATTGCTAAACGCCTGTCCTACGTAGAAAAAAAAATTGTAATTCGATTGTCAAATTTTTCTGTCGCCGTTCTGATATTTTTGTTTGAAAATTTAAATGGATTAACCAGTGTTTATGTTTAAGCTTCATCAATAAATGTTTTTAATTGAACCGTTATCGTATCTTGTTCAGGAATTAATGTTACAGTTAAAAACTTGTTCGTATGTAAGAGAGAAATATATATTAAAGATGTACCTTGTTAAGCATTTAGTATATTTATGTGTACTACTTAAGCCTCATTCAGAGCTCTGTATTTCTCTTTATTTAGTAAACTCAACTATAACAGTATTTATAACGAAAAATATATAATATTGAATTTATTATTTAACAGGAATAGAAAATAGGAATTATATACTAAGGTTGTGTTTTTATAAACGAGCTGTATTATTTCACGATATGACATCGAGGGAATTTTATATATAAGAACTGGAAACTCTTATAATTTTGAAATAAAACTGCTTTGGGTTAAAGTTCTGTATTAATATCCGGAAAAATGATACAAGATTGATTGCATACAAGATTAACAGCAGATTAATAAGAGAAGCAATAGAAATTTATAAAGAAAATGATAACATAAGTCACTGTGAAGGCATTGAGTTAAATAAAATTTGGCTTCCATTAATTAAAAATTTATAAAATTTTATAATCTAGTTATTAATTTTGTTATCTAGTAACTTGTTTCTATACTTATCCTATACTTTTAACACCTTATTTTTTTTCGTTTTCTACATGCTTGCTATTACTAATACAATATCTGTGCATGCGTTAGTTTTTATTATCAATGCACTAGAAAGAGACATCATGTTGGTTCATGTAACAAAATTATACGTTCAGTTTTCAGTTCATGTTATATTTAAAGGTTAATGATTTTAAAGCTAGTAGTGAAAAAATAATGCCGTAAAGTTAAACCCTAAATATGGTTCAAAGTATAGTAAATTTTTTAATCGGAAGATCAAAATTGTTATCGATGAAATATACGGCATCGTGTAGAGAATATATTTCTTTGACCGTGGAATTCATACTGTTATCTCGGCCAACGTTGTCTTCGTTTTTACCGGCTGGCCTCGTTGAAAGACAACGCAAACCGACTTGCTTCAATTAGTTTTCAAATATTTATATTGGCTACCTACAAGATACATATATATCTCCTTCTATATGCGTGTGTTTGTGTTCTTGAGCACGTGTGTAGGTTTCGATATCGTATGTATATATATATATATATATATATATATATATATATATATATATATATATATATATATATATATATATATATATATATATATATATACATTCGATACGCTGTCGATTACAGATCGGAAGTATCAAGGATCACAAATCAATGTTTATTTTCCGCTTCTTTTAATCCGATTAGTCGGAATTAAATTACGCGTAGAACATGAGGGAAAAAAAACCTGCTAGGGTTTTAGGTTCTGTTATTTTGGATTAGCTGTCAAAATTAGATTAAGTTAATTAAATTATTTGTTTCGTATTTACGATATATGACGCTATTCTAGTCATTATAAATTTAGCCTAAAGAACATTAAGTAAATTTCAATTCTAGAAGATACTTTAAGTGTGAAATCTTTAACTTAAATATCTTTTAGTCTCCAAGTTAGAGTTTCATTTAAGCTAAAGATTTTTAAATTTAAATATGATAACTAAAATAGCAGCATTAACTTGTTCAAAATATATTTGCTGCTGCACTGTATTTTACATAAAAACCATAGTAAAAAAATTACATATTATTTCAGCAAAACCGATGGTTTACATAAATTTTCTGTAAAAATAATACTCCTATAATTTTGTAATTTTAAGTGAAATAATTAATTTACCATGTTATATATGTTTTTTTTTACCAATATATTCATATTATGTAAACAAAATTCTGTGACGTCTGTAAATTTACATATGTAAAATTACCTAATTTTTTTTACAGTTTAAGCTCGGTTTTTGGGTGTTTTAGTTTTTTTGTTTAGTTCTAGTCTTGACAGTTATTTTAAAACCGGTATTAGTTAAAACTGAGCAGTACCAATGATGAAAATATTGTGACACAGTTTCGTTTCAAGTAAATATTAAAAATAATCTTTGAAATAAGAATATAATAAATAACTAAATTTTGTTTTATAGTAATTGGAATTATATACCAAGATTGCGAAAATTTTTTTTTGTTATTTAGCCGAGCTGTATTATTTTGCTAGATGCATAGCATGGAAGGAAATATTAGTGCAAAGCTATTATAGTTATCAGTCGTTTATTCACGAAAAACTGATAAGTTTTGTAGCTGTCATTTTTAGGAAAATAAATAAATAATTTTATGTGACAATTTTTTGAGGAAATTAATTCTATGTACCTTTTTAATAATATGAAGTAATTAATGTTATTACTTAGGTAATAAAAATTGCTTAGATCTATTAGATGAAAAAAATGGTGAAAAATTGTTTATGCTAGTATTTTATTTATAAATAATTTTATATTTGTTTTTATTAGAAAATTTATTTTTGTTATTTGTGAAACTATACAAAAACTTTTAATATAAATATTTCTAACTTCATTAATATTTAAATTTCCTATTAACTGAAACCAAAAGGGGGTAAATATTGCCGATAAAAGTTAAAGAATTTTCAATTATAACTTTACTTCAGCATACATTAGGAAAGCTATTTTCAACCTGAGGTTTTTTTCTCTTTCTCCTGAAAAAAGGTGTCTGGAAAAAACAATTTTTCTTCGACTAACGTGATAATATATTGCCGGCTCGGTTATTTTCTTTACGGAAAAACTCGCAAGGGTTTAGTTCAGAAGGGGGCGGTGGTAAATCCCTTGGGTAAGAATAATTTCTTTACTCGTTTGTGACTCACTGACTCATACTTATTCGCTCGCAGACATATGACGATCGCAGTTGACGCATTAAACATGCACGCGATTTAAAATATTTTCCTTATTATACCGAAATGTTAATGTGCTCGCTATGGTGATGTAATGAAGTATGTTTACATGATACTTAACATCTGAATTTTAATTTTAATGTATTTATCATATGGTGCATATATTCAACTAAGAGTATATTTTTGTTATATTAATTTTAGCATTTATTTTTATTATTTCTATCTCTATCGTGAAGTTTAGAATTTAAATACTTGTATATTTTATTCAAAAAAAATCGGATGTAAATAAGTATATAATAATAAAACGGTTTTAGGATGTAGTTCTGTATTTATAGTATTTAATATACATCTTTATTAGAAAAAATGATACAAATGACATTTTAGTTTTATTTTAATATACACAAAAATTAGATGATTTTTTCAGTTTTTTATAATTATATTAGACGAAACATCTAATTCAAGACTAGATGATTATGTTTGGTGAATTTATCTAATCTAATAATAATTAGATATTTTTTCTAGATTGTCGTATATTTATCTAAACTTTATTTGAAATAACAATTTGATTTCAAGTAATTTATATGTAGATTAAATAATTAATATTATTTAGAAATTTCTAATTAATTAGATAAATCAGTTATTTAATTTGAATTAGATGAAATAGCTATTTTTTCTGAGTAATCCATAATTATTATTTTAAAATTTTTAAAGACAGGAAATAGTTACATAAAAGATGCAAATAGCGAATAAATTAAACAAATTAAATGTTGAATGCAAAATAGTTTAACAATAAGTGTTTATTACAATGAGAAATTAATGGAAAAAAATCACAAACAAAATTTAGCCAAGTGGAAAAAAAATCATATTATAAAATTTACTTCTTCTCATATGAGTAAAACTATACTTTATATCCTTGTAGAATATACACTGATTATACATGATTATAGATTTAAAAACAATTTTTTGAAGGTAACTGTTTGTATATAAATGAATAATCAAAGTTACCTGTTGTTCGTACATGTGTGTATTTGCTCGCTGTATATATGTATGTCTGTGTATGCATGGAAAAAACAAAATAACATCGAGGACGTGACCATATAAATAATAAATAACCTAAGAATCACGTTTTATTTTATTATTATTTTTTTTTTTATTTTAAGAACAATCAAACTTTATAATGTGCATTTTTATTAATTTTTTATCAAACCAACTTTTAAATTATTTTTAAAATAATTTTATTGTAGAAATTTTAAATACGTAATTGTCTCTTTTACATTAAATGTTTCATCTAATATGATTAATTTATTAATCTAATTAGTAAATTCAATTAAATCTTAAAAATAATTCATTAATTTAATATGACGGCTGAAAATTATCTATTTTTTCGAGTAAAACAATTAAAATACTAAAAATAATATCTAAATGTTTATATAATATTATTTCATCAAAATCTGTATAGGTATAACAGTAATCTTGGGGCTTTCACGGTCGGTATCCATCGAATTTATAGAATTATCTGGGCTGGTATGTTGTGACCGATCTATCTTTGTTGCAGACGTTTCGCCATACCTCGCAGATGGTATTATCATGACTGAATTCAGTTACCAAGCACTGAGGATACCATCTACGATGTACAGCGAAACGTCTGGATAGAACGACGAGAGTAGATGAACCACGGCATACTAGCCTAAATAATTTTATAAATTCAAAGGTGTTATAACATTTACAAACAAATACGTTTATTATTCCATAATTTTTCGATATCGAAATTATATCGCTACATCAGATTTTAATTTAAAATTTATAGCTACGAAAGCATTATTTTACTACAATAATTATGTTTACTATCGCCTGTAACATCAATTTTAAAAATAAGCTTAATTTATGTAGTCAAATTAAGATTATCACTATAGCGATAAAATATGTATGTAAACAAATGTAATTAAATAGAATATATAGCGTGGTATACTAGCATATATTATCTTGTGTTATACTACATAATTATCTACTTTACCAAATTTCATTAACTAAAACATATATGATGATGATACATATAGAAAATATGCCGTAACTATGGTATTATGACATAAATTCATATATAAGTTTTCAACTGAATATTGCATATACATTTATATCAATATTTTTATTTAAATATATCTATTGCATTAATGAAATTCATTAAAACTTGGACAGTGATGTATATTGGGGTACTTGCATTTTGAAATTAAATTTTCTTGTCGAAAGTTATAATAGAATCAGTATATTAAAATAAAAAGGGTTTAGGTTTTAGAACTGTATTAATTTAATTTAATAAAATCGACCTACTTTATGTACATCTTCATGATATACGTAGAGAATGTCGAAACGTCAATTTTTTTATTAAATTAATACAGAACTAAATACTAAAGTCTTTGTATTTTAATAAAATGAGTTCTTAAAGATGTTAAAATAAGTATATATTTGCAGATTTTAAATGTTTATTTTCATAGCAAAAACTCTGATGGATTTGTTGTAAAAAATACGTTTCTTTGTGTAAAAAATGACACTAATAGTATTAATTTAATTAGTAGTTAATTTAATTTAATGTCCAGTGTGTCTCAAATATTTTTTTACTGTGTAAAAATTTAATTTAATATTTACTAAAATTAATATAAGTAATGCTAGTATTCTCTATTATTCTATAAACATTATAGAATTATACATACAGAATACTAACGTATGCTTCATATTACTTTTAATTTTGCAGTAACAACAAATACAAAAAATATAAATTAGGTATTTGTCAAAAATATGTTAATAAAATATGACATTTGTTAATATCAAGGACTTTATTGAACTATGATTTTACTTTGAATTATAAATTTATTTATAATAGTTTTTAAAATGTTAAAACGCATTTTAAGTGAATTATGAATTTAAAATATTTAAATAATGTTTGCAAATACTTTAAACACTGTAATGTAAACTTTATAAACTATATTAAAATAAAAAAGCTTCAAGTTTAAGCTTTGTATAATTTTTAATTAAAATTCAACGTCTGGATATACTGCACGTTAACATAGAAACAAGTTACTAGGTAACAAAATATAAGTAAAAGATTATAAAATTTATAAATTACTAACTAAGGGAAGCCAAATTTTATTTAAATCAGTGCATTTACTCTGATTGATGTTATCTTTTTCTTTATAAATTTCTGTTACTTATCAATATACTATAAATATTGCCGAATTTTAATTAAAAATTATACAGAACTGAAACCTGAAGCTTTTTTTATTAAGGGGGTAGTACACTCTGTCGGCCTGAAAAAAAGGTGATTTTCGGGATTTTTTTTAAAGATAACTATAAATGTTTGACAAAAATAGAATACATATGTTTATTTTACCGTTCTTTGGCTACAAAAATTAATTTTTTGGCCTACATTGGGCAACTCCTTCGGCCGCTACACCAGGTGCAGCGTGGCACCTCCGATGGAAACCTGCTGATCGGCGGACATCATAGAGGCCGCACCGTTGGAGCTTGAACAAAATCGATATTTTTCCCTTAATCTCCAATAAATTTCCTGTCATCGTACGTAGGATTTTTTGATTATGTTGAAAAATGAAAAATTGACAACGTTTTAAAAAAAAAAACAGGTTTTCGGACGCAAAAATAGACATAAAAGCTTGCACCGAAGAGCCATTTTTTAAGATAAAGAAAAACGGCTACGTACGATGACAGAAAAAATTATGTAGAATTCAAAAATTTAAACCGCGTTCAAATCGGACGAACCGTTTCTGAGTTATGATGTCCGCCAACTTTGAAAACATGGTTTCGAGATAATCGCGATTGAAGTTTTGAGTCCAGTTTTTCATCAAATTCATACATTTTACATACCTTCAGTCTGCTACACGGCTTCGCTTTTCGGCCTGTAACTTTGGAACGGAGTGTCTCATAAACTTTGGGTAAAGTTTACGATAAAGTAGACACTCCAAAGAATTTTTTAAGCCAAAATAAAAAAAATCGATTTTTTGAAACTTGCAGAGTGTACTACCCCCTTAATATAATGATTTCTGAAAGATTCTTTACTATGTTTAAAACTATAAAGAAAAACATTTATTGCAAGTACCCCATTACTGATTTTCTGCTGACGTATATAAACTGTCTTGACGAATGTCCTATATTTTTTAACTTGTAACACCGTAAAAATAATCTTCAAAAAAATGTTTAGAATCTGTTACATCCTGTCGGGCCCTAAAAATACTCGTAAAGTACCTTCCATATATTTTTGTTTCTTTTCGTACTTAAAATTCCTTTCTAAAAACAGATTGGTGCGACTCACAACTTTAAAACCAAACATTAATCTATTCAAGTTATCGATAACTGTGAGGAAAAAGTAAACATTGTGTACAAAATTCTTGAAATATTTGCAATGAAACACACAACGCGCTAGTAAAATTTTTAAAACTGCCAAGAAATGTTAAAACTCCTATTTATTCTGTAACTAACTTCAGTTTATTCATGTGCATAAATCAAATTGTGAAAGTCTCTACTAGTAGCTAGTGTAGTTAGTTAGACATGCGGCAAAACTCTGTGTTAAACTCGTTGCTAAGCAACGCTGTGTGAACTACTGACATAATTCAGCATATGGAACTTACAACCTACAAGGTCATCGGACTATCAATTTTATCAGTTTATCATCGTTATTATTGCATTTTATAATAAATGTTAAATTGTTAAACGGAAGTGTGTGTGCGAATAATATTTGTGTATTTACGTTACCGTGGCAACCGTTGCTATTAGTTACTATGACGAAGAATAAACAACAATCTTTAACGGCAAGGACATTGTCAACGCTAAGTAGAAGGTTCCGGAAAAAAGATAAAAAAAGGTATTTTAGTTTTATGATTTTTTTATTGACCTCTTACAGGAAATACATAATTTAATATATAGATTGATTTATTTAGTTTATCGGATTTAATCAATTGATCAATGTAACTTATTTGCATTCATAGACGACCTTGCCATTCAAATTTGACATATTTATTTGTCCAATGTTTTTTATGATATGTTGTAAGTTAATTTTTAATAAAATAAAACGGTTTTAGGTTATAGTTCTGTATTAATATTTATTAATAATCGATTATTCGTCGAACTCAACTTACATCTTCATCAGGAAAAATGACAAATGACATTTAAAGTAAATAAACAGAACATAGAAGCAAGTTACTAAATAACAAAATAAAACTAACTAGATTATAAAATTTATAAATTTTTAAGCCAACTTTTATTTAAATCAATTACCAGTCACACTGATTGATGATATTTTTTTCTTTATACATTTCTATTGCGTCTCTTATCAAACTACTGTTAATATTTGTAATTATTACAGTATATTATATAAATTTTACATTATATGACGTAAAATTCGAAGTTACTGTAATAATTCCAAGACCCATCAATATTAACAGTAGATTGATAAGAGAAACAATAGAAATTTATAAAAAAAAAGATAATATCAATTACTCTGAAGGCACTGATTTAAATAAAAGTTGGCTTTCTTTGATTAAAAATTTATAAATTTTATGATCTAGTTAGTTGTATTTTGTTATCTAGCAACTTGTTACTATCTTTTGTTATTTACTGTACTGTGTTATTGATGTACGTTGAGTTCGTCAAAACGTTGATTATTAATAAATATTACTCCTAATAGAGAACTATAACCTAAATTCGTTTTATTTTAATATGAGTTCTAAAAAATTTTTTACAATGTTATTTTTTAATGCTTACTATACAAGAATTTTTTCTATGACTGTATTTTGTTTTACTATTTCTCAAAAAGGTGTCATAACGAGAAATAATTTTACTCGGATATTATTCAAATACATGCACTGAAACAACCGAATTATAAGAGGGCATTAAAAACAATTGAAGTTGTCTTGCGTTAGAAATGTCAAATTTTATATTTGTGTTTTAATGTTTGTGTAAATTAATTCTAATTGCAGACAGTCGTAAAAAAAATATTGTATGGAACTCATGCATTAAATGTCTTTTTTCACTCATTGTAGTATCAAATTTCCCATTCGTTAAAAAAAAAATACTATTTGATGCACTTGTGGTATAAATTACTATTTTTGTTTCATAGTTATAAAACTTTAAAACTAGGTCCATAAAGATTTTATGACCATTTAATATCTTTTTGTAAAATATACACCAGCTTAATACGTATATTATTTTATGTAAGTTTACTTACTTTTTCCGTAAAAAAACATATATAATATGGTAAATTAATTAGAAAAATTTGTATTTGCTGAAATAATATATAATTTTTTACTATGGTTTTTATGTAAAATGACAACTTTTTTTACATTTTTTTACTATTTTTTAAAAACAATAAAAATATCTAAAAAAAAAAAAAATATGCAAATTCGAAAAATGGTATTTCAGAACTTGATGTTCAAGTATTTTAAAATACCACTAGTTTCAGTTTAAACATTGTAAACTATAGGCGAAATAATTTTGAATTAAATTTGTTGAATGAAACGAGAATTCTATTTTCGGCAACTAGTATATCAAATGATGACGTATTTTTATCTTTTAGAATTCTATGTGTTTAAATATTCATATTAGTAAATTTATTTTTATTTTATAGAGTTAGACCATGAACTTTGTATCATATCTAAATATTTAATAAGTTGTACTAAAATAATAGTTATATCATTTACTATAAAAAAAATCTTAACTCTAATTCACACTTTTCTACTTATTGCGAAATTAGTTTTATGTTTTGTTAAAACAATACAAATTTGTTAAGACATCAGTAATTTCATTTGTTTCTAAAATAATAAACTAGCAAAACCAAAATCTTGCATTTGCTTTGTTTTTCGTAAGTTAGTAAATATTATAGTTTGATTCAGAACCACTGGCTTTAAGCTAAAACATAACACTAATTTTGTGATAAGTAGGGTAGTCTGAATGAGCTCCTACTCTTATATTGTAATATTATTTTATTTTTATTTTTTTACTTTTGTATTATAATGCAAGAGAAAAAACATTTTCTTTTAATATAATAAATCAATATTAAACATTTAATATACTAATGCATTTGTATTAAATTATGATTTCGTGTTAGGTTTGTATTTTTTTTTATGAATTATATATTTATATTTTTATTCTTATCAGAATTTCTCATAACTTTTAACAAATATTATTTAGAAATATACATTTTCTCTTTGTAAAAAAAACTTCAATTATATAAATTTTTTATTATTCTACTAGGTATTACTTTTAACTATTTTGTGATAAAAAATTTGCGATTATATTTGGTAAAAAATGTCAATTTATTTTATATTAATTTATTATATATTATATACATCAAATTTCTATTGTAGTTATTTAACTTATATAACTTTTGAGAACTTATATTAATACCTACATATATAATCAAACAATTGCACTATATATCTTAGCAACATCGATAACTGGTCAGATATTTAAATACCTTTTTCGAATTAGTCACAAACTGTTGAGTAAAGAACTTACAACATGTTACAGAGTTAAGTTATAATTCAAAAACTTACCAGCATAAGTAATAAGTAACATTATTTAACAGCAGTAGAAAAAGATTATTACGTTTTGAATTTTTTTAAATTTGAAAAAATTTCTTAAATTATAATTTTGCGTAGTGTCATAGTATGCATTAATCTACGACATAGATGTTTATTTAACGTTATAAGTAAATTAGATCCAAAAATAGCGTACATAATATATTGTATGCGATATCAATTTCCGTTATAAATGACACATTAGGACAGGGCCTCGCCTTTATTAATTAACGGGTTGTTTTATTCATATGGTTGCCCTTGCTTTTTGCGTTTATTGTTAGATCAAACTGGATAATTACGTTATATTTATCTTTTTCGAAAATGTCGCAGGTTTTTTTTTTGTTTAATTTCTTGTTGTTGTCACTCTTCATAACTGAGTAGGATGTGGTTGCAAAAATAATCATTTTTGTGGTTTTTATTTTCTAACCAATAAAGTTTATTAGATTAATATTATAATTTACTCGTAAATTATAATTAAATTATGTAATTTTTTTTTAATTTTTTTTTTTAGAGTAAATTAAAAAACGTTTACACATTATTATTACAAAAATTATAGTATACGATTATGATGATAAATAAAGGTTCTGTGAATCAATTCAAATATTATGTTATTAAAGTAGAAATTAATATTGAATGCAAAATTAATTTTATATTTTAGTCGTACTACTATTGGTTCTGAACTGCATTTTCTACTAACTTGTAAATTTTTTTTGTATCACTGAATAAACCAACGTTTTTACTATTAGTTTAAAGTATCATACTTTTGATCTGTAAAATTGAATTTTCATAATTGAAATAACTTTTTTTTAAAAATCAATAATATTAACCTATTTTGAAACCTAGTAATCTTCAGGCTTACACGGTCGGTATCTATTGAATTTATAGAATTTTCTGGGCTGGTTTGCGTGGTCGATCTATCCTCATCGCAAACGTTTCGACATACATCATAGATGGCATTTTCAGTGCATGGTTACCAAGAAATAAGGATGCTAAATCAAATGTCTACGAAGAGAATATACCGACCACGGCATACCATAAATTTATAAATTTTTTTACTATTTATTTTGGAAAATATATACATATATTTGAATTGAAAATGATTAATAATTTTTCAATTTCCAGAAAACATTTTCTTCCAAACCAAATTGTAAATAATTTCGTACAAAACTTTCAAAATAGTTGTTTATTTTTATTATAAAAATACAGTTTACATTTATATGTTTACATTTGAATTAATAATAAAAACATTGGTTATAAAGTATTTTTATTGTATATTTACTAATTTTTGAAACATATATTGCCAAAAAAAATAATTATTTTTTTAATTAGTACATTAAATTTTAAATTCCAGCAACATGATATACGTTCTACCTTAACAGTTATCTGAACTATTCTATCATATATAGGTACATTTTTGTTGACAATTGCACATTAATACAATAATAATAATAATAACGTGAGTCGTTTGTAACAAATAGCGTTTCGCTATATATGGGTGTTATTAACCCATTTCTGGCCAAACTAAAAGAACGTTTAAAAAAACTTATTTTTGTTGTGTATTCTAGTTTATAGAGTCCTAATGTAGAAAAATACGCGCTGGAAAAATTTTTACCTATTGTTCTAGTGAGAGAAACAAACTGTTGCGTTTTCGCATCAACGGCCGAATGTGGTATAAGAATTCTGACAAAAAATTAATATCAATTTGTAATTATAGTTGATGTTGTTGTGATATTGCCGTCACAATCTTTTTCATCTGTCGGGGTATTGTTTGATGGCATCACATACATACATACATACACAATCACGCCATGTACCCAAAAGGGTGTGGCACAAACTCTTTTCATTATCTCGAAATCAGTCGCCTCCAAACACTTTTATCCAAACAAGCAACTTTCGCTTCATTCACATTCATAATTCCTCTCATACATGCTCTTCTATTCCTACTACTTGGAAACTATCGCTCACGCAAAACTCTCAATTCGTCGACTTGTGATTCCACTTCTTGCAAATTTCGTCCTTTTGAAGACCTGGACTTTTTTCCACTCGCAGATTTTCTTTTTCGTCCAGTCATTTCGAACAGTTCGAACCAAAAAGCCAATTTACAATGCCACCCAACGAGAAATCATCCAAAATGCGAAGCAAAAATGCGTTTGTTACATCAAATGTAAGCGCGCTAAACCGTGTTATGATTATACGGCGCAGCGCCAATACGCGCTTGCGATATAACGTTTCAAGCCGTTGTTGCGAAAACGCAACACCATGTTCAAAGTGTTGTAAATAAACAAAGAATAATAAGATATCAACAAATTTTGTATTAATTCAATTTATTGTAAACAACTAAATAAAACTCTAACAATAGGGAACTTAATTTATTGTTATTGTTTATTTTATTTCGTTTTCAATTCGACGAGTTTGATTTTCCAAAAATGACCGTATTGTCTAAATTTATAAAAAAATCAATATTCATATTAATTACATTAAAAAAATTGTTATGATATCTTCAAACCTCAAACTTTAAAATGTATATTTGATTTTTGTATTTACAATTGTTTTGATATGGAAAAAAAAATCATGAAGTCTCCGTTGCGAAAACGCATCAACGGCCTAAAATGGGTTAAAGTAATTTATACAACGCAAGTGTAGACAGTAGCCATTGTATGGTATCTAGCATTAATGCAATTATCTACTTAGCTATTCCGAGAGTGTTATAACGTTGCGTAGATTCATTCGACAATACCATTATTTTTTTCTCTCGTTTTGTCTGTGTTGAGTGACCGTAATTTTTCTAATTGCATGTACGTGTTTTTCAGATTCTTTAATTTTAAATTTCTGTTACACTGCTGCTCGCTTTGTTTGAACACAGCCATGCAATGGCGCTCAACTAGCACACAATTAAGTACTTGCGCGAGAATAAATACAGTCCCAATCAGCTGTTTTTGACATTATTAATTTAAAAATGTTCAAGCGAATATGGATTTAATTCCCTTCGTGACGTATTGAGGTTAGACAACAACGTACTCACGTGTTTGCAAACAATTACTGCATAAAACTATCAAAATGTGTAAAGCTAAAGCTACAAAAAAAAATTACATTAAAGCACATGGCTGGTATTACAAGCTCTCGATTATTGGGTGTTTTAGTTAATTTGTTTAGTTTTGCTCTTATGACAATTGTATTGTCTTGAAAACCAATATTAGTTAGAGCCAATTTTAAAACCAAGCTCGTAATACGGACCATATATTTTAAGTAATAACGTTATGAACAAAATTTCTGTACTACACGCCCAATTAAATTTGAAAGTATCAAAACATATGTGTGAAATTCGTTCAGATGTAAAAGACAGCTGATTGATATTTGTTCTCGCGTAAGTACTTAATTTGTTATTATTTCTAATTGGTTTTAAATGTACGATTAAAATTGATTATCAGAACGCATAAGTGATTATTTATTATGTGTGGTTTTTTTTTTGCTCAAATAACACAGTGTATTTTTATAAAACCATATTTTATTTAGTAATTATTAACTCTGTTTGATTTGCACCCTAGCGTCTGCTGTTTGTTGTTTTATTCATTTCAAAGTTACATGTTATGTAAATGGCAAACCACTGCATCATTTACGGCGGCGTTTTACAGTAAAACGCAAGCGATTCAATCGAACAAACCTATTGTATTTTCATAAGCTAATAGATAATACAATTTTAAAACAATAAAACATAACTAATTTAGAAATAAGTATAGGAAAGTGGGAATGAGATTTTTGATTTTTATAAATATCTTCTTTTGTTTTTTATTTAACTTTTTGTATATAGAAAAATGCGTTAGCGAAATTCTAAAAATATTTCTAGAGTCATCATGTTCCTTTTATTTTTTTGTTAATTGATTCGTCTTTTTAACGTTATCAAATGACAAGCAAAATGTTATTCAAAGTCATTCACCAGAATATTTATAGATCGAAATGTCCATTTAATTTAATTTTGTTTTTTGTCTTTTGTTAAAGTAAGTTTAGAGATTGAACTTTGAATGTCAGGTTCGCATATATACAGACTGATCGAAAATAATTATTCGTATCGTTTTATTATGACATCCTATATGTCAAATAATGACAAATGAAAAGTCAAAAGTATTTTGACTATTAAATTAAACAAGAATAGAATATATAAATTTGTGAAATCAAATAAAAAACCATGATATTTCTCACAGATTCGAACCAAACTACTTAAAATTGTTTGACATTATGAATCAATTTTTAATATAACAAACATTGAATTATTATTATTTGTTATTTTTTTTTTAATTAAATACATTTAAAATAAATAATATATGTACATAATTCTTAAATATAAAATTTATTTATTAAAAAAATATATATATATATATATATATATATATATATATATATATATATCTTTATACAGTTTATGTAGTAATTAAAAATATATTATTTTGAATATGTTAAATGCTGTGCAATAAATTTTACAGAATTTTAATTGCATTGGTTTTTTATTTATATAATTTTATGTACTAAAAATATATACTACAATATTGAACTGTCAATGTTACGAAATCAACTATATTAAGGGCAAACTGTCTGTCAAGTACAAGGGTGATGCTGCTACAGTCTTACCCACAAAAATTTTGCCATTGTCGTTTCCATTATATAATATACTCGCACCGTATACTCATTGAATGTGACACAGACTTTTTCATTTAATAAGAATTCATTTTTACACCATGTATATTTATTTTTACTCAAAAATATTACACTGTAAATATTACACCTTGTATATCATAAAAATGAGGGCAAATAAAATATCATAAAAATATGTGTATTATTATATTGTCATGTCTGAATCACTTTATTTTTACTGCCATTTTTTTAATTTTTAATTTCAAAACAAAACTATCTGTGAAATCAACTAATATAAACTAAAGTTGAGATTTTTCTCAAAATTTCACAAGTTACTCAGTCATTGAATCGGCTAGCTAAGCTAGCTCAAGCTGAGTAATTTAGTTTATAATACTTTCACAGTATATATGAATTTGTCAACTCAGCGTTAAGAAAAACGCAGAGAAAAAAAACGTACACTTATTATTGCCTAGTGCCATATTCTTGTGGCGTAGAGTATAGTAATATTTTATATAGTCTCCGCCACTGTCATTTTGCACTACGTTTTATACGAGTATTACGTATCCCCTATTCTATTCTATGCGCGACGGCAATTCGCATTGCATTATTGATTCGTGTGTCGAGGGGCAAATCGCGCAGCACCTGTATGTATCGCGGGTTGAATGAAAACAAGGCGCGGATTCTGTGCGCATGCCTAGTATATATACCATTCCCTGACTCTCTAATCCTTACGTCTGGACTAAACTCCGTGGTGTTCAGTTTTGCCCCCGAAAGATCCTGCGAATTTCGTCTGGTGTGGTTGTGTGTTGTTGTGTATGGTGGTAGTATGTGGTTTGTCCTTGTGTTGATCGCGAGTGACCCAGGTCAGGATCGTTTCTGATCCGGCCTCACCGACTGGGATCTTCTCGGTTATTTTGTTGAATGTTTATCGTTGTTATCTAGTGTGTTCGTTTGTTTACAAACGTTACTATGGACACAATAATGATGCTGACCAGGACAGAAAAATTACGGTGGCAGTGATTTTATTGACATTTATAAGATATAAAGTGTTTAATATTTACATAAATTGGTAGAACGTTTTTTTTTTTTTTCATACTTTTTTATTCTACACTTTTCTCTATTTTTTACACTATAATTATTTGCACTTTTATTTGAAAATATGTCTAATGATTCTCAGACTGAAAGGTATGGTTTGATGTTGTGAAATTCTACGTTAGTAAAAAAATGTAGAAAAAATATTCGTTTGTAAATTTATTTTCGAAAATACTTTATGTATATTCGTAGATTTATTATAAAGTATATTATTTATTTGATTGAAATATTTGTGTGGTTGTCATGGCAATATTTAATATATAATCAGTATATGATGATGAAATGTATGTTCTAAAAATAGACTTGTTTGAAATTTGAAATTGTCGTAATCAATTTAATAAATCTTTTTTAGTAGCAAGAAAAGTATAACAAGTACACAGTTTTACGTTGAATTTTTTTGTATGTATTTTTACTTTCGATCAGAACACGTAAATATATTGTAAATCTTCTGATTAAAATTGAAAATTTGATGTAATAGATAATAATAAATTCAACATAAAACTGCGAATTTGTTATATTTTTCCTGTTTTTCAAATCCATTAACATTTACTTAACTAAAATTTAGTTTCTAATTTTTATTATGTTTATATATATTTTGTTCAATATTGAAATTTAACTCGGAGGTTGATTTTCGTACCAAAATTTACATAGAATTTATAATTTTTACTTTTTTTTTTCTGAACACTAAAATATAAATGCATTTAAGATTATATTGATTTATAGACAATTATACTTTGATATACAAAAAACGTGCATGTTGAAAATATGGATTTTATAAATTTAGATTCATGAACTAATAAAAACTGTTACAATTACTTATGTGTACTTTTATACTGAGACAAAAAATAAGCAAGTAGGTAATTATACAAACTTGCCTCGCTTATATAAATAATAGTCCAATCAGAAACGTGAACTTTGTCGTTTATAGAAATTAAATCTAATTCTTGAACGAAATATGATGTAATATACTATATTTGTTTTGTATAAAACAGAACATTTTTTAATTGTATAATTTCTAAAATATAATGTGTTTTATTATAAGCAATGCGGACTTGTTTTTACAAGACTGGTTTACAATAATTGAGCGCGGCATGCGCAGTATGATAAATTAAAAACGAATTCTATATTGCGCATGTTCCGAACAATTATGAACTAAATCCAAACTGACTTTGTTTGGTGCAAAATATAGTGTATGTAAAATGATGACAAAAAGTTGTTGAGCTTATATCTATGGTAGAGTCTTATTTATCAAGATTCCTATAGAAGTATACAATGATTTTTTTAAACACTTTGATCGCTGACTATAACATTTTTTATTTAAACAATTTTATTTTTTTTAAATTTAACTTATAACTCACATTTTTTTTTAATTGTTTACAGAGAGCTGGTTCGTACAATAATCCTCCATAAAGGTACCTCTGGTCTTGGCTTTAATATCGTAGGTGGCGAGGATGGAGAAGGTATTTTTGTTTCTTTTATCCTTGCTGGAGGACCGGCAGATCTAAGTGGTGAACTACGACGTGGCGATCAGATTCTCAGCGTCAATGGCATTAATTTACGTACAGCGACCCATGAAGAGGCTGCCCAAGCACTTAAAGTAAGCTGAAATATCTTATTCATTATGATTCCATTTGTATAGTCACATTCATATAATTAGATTAATTAAAATTTCATGTGTTACTCGTATTACAAACTTTGTGTATTTATGCTAATGAGCATTTCATCTTAAAGTAAAATAAAACCGTTTTTTGGAATAAAAATTTAAGGTAATTTAAATTTAAAATGAAAAAGAATCGATTTTGCTATTATAATATTATGAGATTTAAAAAATCATAAATATTAATTTTATTTAAAAAAACTTATGAGGAGGAAATTCATATCTCAAATTTTGTACACTAGATTGTATAAATTTTACGTATGTTTGTTGAGATTATAATGATTTTACGGATTTTATATGAGAAATTTATAAGATTGTTAGGAATTTTAATTGAAATTTTACATAAGTTTAAGAAAATCTTTAATTGATTTTACCATGATTTTAAGGGGTTTTATCAAAATTTTAAACGATAGATTGTACTTATAGATTTCTTCTCAGAAAATTACAGTATATTTATTTATAATTTAATGTCACTTTTAGAAGGGCTAGTTTAAATCCTGCTTGAGCTTGAATAATTATAAAGTCTGTGTCTGTGTCTTTTTACTTAAGAGAAGAAAAAAAATACTTAATTTATATTATTTGTAGAATATTGAAATTTATTAGATGTTATGATTTAATATTAATTTTTTTAAGCACTACTATGTGTTATAATAAATATGTGTGTGTGTTCTGTAGGGTACGGGCCAAACAGTAACAATATTATCCCAATATCGACCTGAAGAATACAACCGTTTCGAAGCGAAGATCCATGACCTAAAACAGCAAATGTCACAGCAAACCATGACAGGCACATTGCTAAGAACATCGCAAAAACGATCGTTATATGTCAGGTATATACAGTTTCTATTTTAAGCTTTTTTATTTTTTGCGCCAACTAAAGCTTGAATTACATTATACATTTTTCGTCTAGATTCATACTAGATTTCTAGTTCAATTTTCGTTCAATTTTCATACTTTTTTTACAATCGGTCGTGTATTGTCGAGTTTCTTCGATTTTTTCCGATTTATTGCCAGTACGCCAACTTAAAAATATAAAGTACTTAATTTGACAGATATTGAAAAACACATTTAAACAAAAATGATTACATATAAACTTGAAAGAAACTTGGATGCAAAAATCTGATTTACATTATACTAGAACTGACTATCTGTACTTGAACGAAACTTGAACTAGAAACATAGTATGAATCTAGGCCAAAGAAGTATAATGTAATTTAAGCTTAAAACTCGGAACGGTTCTATCATCAATTTTTCTAGAGCATTATTCGATTACGACCCAATGAAAGATGATGGCCTGCCTAGTCGAGGTTTGGCATTCCAATATGGCGATATTTTACACGTTACAAATGCAAGCGATGACGAATGGTGGCAGGCACGAAGAGTTCTTGCATCGGGTGATGAGCAAGGAATGGGAATTGTTCCCTCGAAACGACGCTGGGAACGTAAACAACGTGCTAGAGATAGATCCGTTAAATTTCAAGGACATATGCCTAATATTTTGGAAAAGGTACGTACACTATTAAAAATTTATGCACATAATTGATCGTTCGCTAAATGATATTAATAAAAACTGTGCATGTATTTATTTGTACAGCAATCCACATTAGACAGAAAGAAAAAGAATTTTTCATTTAGCAGAAAGTTTCCATTTATGAAGAGTAAGGACGATAAGTCTGAAGATGGATCCGATCAAGAACGTAAGTACATTTATTTAATATCTCTCATTTGACTTTACTAATGTTTTAATAACATACAAACATCATTAACAAAACATTATTATTTAATTTTTTATTTTTGTTATCATTTTTTTTTTTTTATTTTACATTGTTCAGCATCACCTGTTGCTACTCCCAATTCTGATCCTGAGTCAAACCCCATGTGTAAGTAATTATTTAATTCCCACTAACATTTTATTTAACAAAGTAACACTCTTAATTTTTTTATTTTATTTTGTTGAAAGTCACGTAACATTAATAAATGTTTACCATTTAAAATAATTTCAAAAATAATGTATGGTGTCTCAAGTAATTATGTATTTTTAAAAATATTTAAATTCAAGAAGGTATTTTTTTAAGAACGAAATTATAAAGTTAATTTGAATAAATATGATTTTATTTTGAAATAATTTTGGTTTTTTTATTAAAATATTACATTGCTAAAAAATCAAAATAAAATTAATGCACACAAATAACGTAGAATATGTAAATAATATAAATATGTTTTTTTTTTTACAGCGTTCATGTTATGCTACACACAAGAAGACGCAAATACCGAAGGTAATTCAAAAAATGCAATTTTTCGGTTTTATTTTTTACTCTTATATATGTTGAATTGTTTATCGTAATTGAGATATGTTGTTGAACGCGTTTTGATTAAAAAAAAAAAGAATTAAAAAGGGTGGTTTTAGTTTTCGATTTTACAAATATATTATTGTATTTTATGTTTGGCTTCTTTCTGTCTGTGAAAATGAAATGAAATGAACAAAAACGCACAGGTGAAATATTGTATCGGGTTGAGCTACCTTACATGGAAGAGATCACTTTAATATATCTGGAGAATAATGATAATTATGATGATAGTAAGTGTACCACGACTGGATGTTGTATTTTTTAATTTGCATGGCGTTCCGTTGGCCATTTTTATATTCAAACTTATTCGTACTTTTATATATATATATATATATACATATAATGAAATAGATCACTTGCACGACACATTAACATCATCCATTTATTTTACTCTGCTACCTTTCCTTTCCAATCAATTTTACAATAATTTTTGTTGATTGCTATACAAAATTATTATTGAGATTGTCATATTTAATTACACAGTCTCAATAGAAATTAACGTTAATTAATTATAAATATTATATAACTTCAATTTAAGGCAGTTCAAGGGCTATAAACATGCTGCTAAACAAAAATATATTCTTTAGAATCCTTGCAATTTACAGAGAAAGAATTATAAAAATGTGATTATATAGATAATGATATTTCTTTGTGAAGTTAGTAGCAAATAACCGTGCAAGTGATCTATGTATATTCTGCACCATTCTTTCTAACTCGGCCATTTTGTTTACACTTACTCAATTTTGTGAATCATTTGTCCGTTCCGATTTCGATTTGTCTGTCTTAATAATCCATACATCAATCATCTTGCATTTTTTTTTCGTGTTTGCAATTGCGCCTGAACCATTATTTTAGTTTGCAATTAACCTAGCCAATAATCAATAAATATTAATGTTTATTTTTGAAAAATCATAAACAAATAAATTGTATTCGTAAATATAATTGGTGTTATACGTATTCATACTTTTATTTTTTTCACTAATTATGTAGTTTTTACTCACAGAATGAACACAATCAGCTGATATTTTACAATAATTAAAGTATATTTAATAATAACTAATTAAATTTTGTTGTATGTAAATAAAATTATCCTCCCCCACGCACATTACACGATTTTGTATACACATCATATTAATTTAGACACTTGCAAATTACGTAATTAATTAGTTATCCTCACTCTAGTTTAACACGTTCAGCTGATTGTGAACAAATTTTAATCAAATAAATTAAAGTTGGTTGTTTTTTTTTAAATTTTAATTATGTAAAAAAAAAGTTTGTACTTTATCGGTTATAATATGAAGGAAATACGAATAATAATTTTTGAGTAAGTGTTTGAACAATAATCGAAATGGCAAATAACCTTTTCTCCAGATGTTTGAATGTACGTTTGTGCCCCCGCCCCCTCTTTAAGGCCCTAATACTGCATGTTTGACAGTGAAATAACCTTGGAAATTAAAGCATTTTGAAGCCCTAATTAAGTAGCGCCCTAATTAAAAGTTCATTTTGCGCGTAATTGCCTTACCAATTAACCGTAACAATTGTTTTATGATTTATATTACCTCTCGTGGTACCGTTCCAAATTTTTTCTACAGCTCGAAACGTAAAAACTGCGATTTCAATTACAACTTTTCCGGACAGCGCATAATATAATTAATATCTATTTGTAATAATATTAATTAAATAATAATATCAGCGAATGATTAAATCGATATAACTAATACAACAGTTTAAATAATATCCTAAATAAATCGATATTTGAACGATACGCCGCTGTTTTGCTTGTCGTTTTTATATGGAAATGTTTGAATTAGTTGAGCGCCATATTTTTGGTTACATTATATTTTCTTTGCGTATTATTTTTCTGTTTCGTTTTGTTTTTTTTTTTTTTTCGATTTTCGAAAACAAATGAAAACATTTTCTCCCCCACATTTATTTCGTTTTTTAGACAAAAATTGGGCTTGTTCTTTAGATTCCTTAAAGTAGATAAATTTAGAGGAACATTTTTTTTTATGCAATCGGCAAATCATCATTTTTAGTGGTGTCGTTGGAGAAATTTATCACTTGCAATTTTAATTAATATTTATGTGAGTAAAACTAGCGACATCACTGCTTGAATTGAATTAGAGGAAAACAATTGATTGGATTAAGTTCTTTTAGAGATAATTTTGTTAAGTCACTTTAATCGGAGCGAACTTAATTAGATTATTAAATTTTTACAGCTGGTAATGAAGAGACCGTATTATCATATGAGGCAGTGCAACAAATGCACGTAAATTATACACGACCTGTCATTATATTAGGTCCATTAAAAGATAGAATCAATGACGATTTGATATCAGAATATCCCGATAAATATGGAAGCTGTGTACCACGTAAGTAGCACAATATCACTTCACTCATTGTGTTAATTATTATTACAAAAATATTACGAATCTGTTTAGATACAACAAGAAGTAAACGAGAATATGAAGTAGATGGACGTGATTATCATTTCGTAGCATCACGAGAACAAATGGAAAAGGATATACAAAATCATTTATTCATTGAAGCTGGCCAATATAATGATAACTTATACGGCACATCAGTGGCTTCCGTGAGAGAAGTTGCAGAAAAGGTTTCTTACTTGTTAAACTAATAATTATAATATGATGATAAATAACGATCCTGTAAATCAATTCGATATATGAAATAAACAAATATTAAATGAAATTGATTCTGAAAACTGGTGTAGACACCTGTGATCTAACGACCGGAATCGAAAGATTGCGGGTTTGATTCTCGCCAGAATATTTAAATATAAACTTGTAGTAATATTAAAAGATTAGAAAATGATCTACTGTGGCGAAATTTAAATGAAAATAAAATTATAAAAATAATTTTATAAAATATCCCAAAACCACACTTAAATTAAAATAAAGCTAAATACGCTTAGCTTCCGAAATACGTATTTAGCTTTATTTTAATTTAAGTGTGGTTTTGGGATTTTTTATAAAATTATTTTTATAATTTTATTTTTATTGTAGTAATATTAATAATAATTTTTTTGTTTGTTTTGTTTTTAGGGTAAACATTGTATTTTGGATGTCAGTGGTAATGCAATTAAAAGATTACAAGTTGCCCAATTATATCCAATAGCTATTTTTATTAAACCTAAATCTGTAGAATCTATTATGTAAGTTCAAAATATAATTATTTCTATAATATTTAACATTTATTAAATCGTATAATTTTACAGGGAAATGAATAAACGTATGACAGAAGAACAAGCAAAGAAGACATTTGAACGTGCTTTAAAAATGGAGCAAGAATTTGGCGAATATTTTACAGGTATAACTATTTACATTATACAGGGTGATTTATGACGTCGGGGAAAAACTATACCGGATGATTCCTATAAGTAATCTAAATAAAAAACTTAAAATAAACATATGTCCGAAAATGCTTTCTAACGGAACTGTTGCCGTTAGAAGTATATTACATGTAACATCAATCGCGTTAGCCTTATTTATTATATCAGAAAAAAAAAACAAGTAAACCAATTTACTAGTTTATAAATTTTTGTACACGCATAAATAAATATTTAATAAACAATTTACAATAATTAAAAATCGAAGACAATTTTTGTCGGGACCCAGTAAGTCATAACTAGTAAATTGGTTTACTAGTGTTTAAACAAAATGTTAGAAAATCAATCAATAATTTTACAATTATTCAGAAGTTTATGACTTGTTTTTTTTTTTTTCTGATATAATAAATAAGACTAACACGATTGATGTTACATGTAATAAATTTCTAACGGCTACAGTTCCGTTAGAAAGCATTTTCGGACATATATTTATTTGCAGTTTTTTATTTAGATTACTCATAGCAATCATTCGGTGTAGTTTTTCCCCGACGTCATAAATCACCCTGTATACTCGATTTAAGCCCGGTTTTTACAAATTCATGATAATTGATTTTTTTTAAATAGTACACCGGGCGTTTCTTTATTTATTTAAATATTTTTTTTGCTAGTAATAATTACTTTGTGAACTTAACGTCAAAAAAAATTGTAAAAGTAGAATTCAATATTCATATTTCATTTTTCAAACCTTATTTTATTAGTTTCAAAATTAAGCCATATTAAGCATAAATAAGCTTAACGCTAAATGTTTGGATTAGCCAAACTTTCATGCTTATGATTGAAACTAAAACGGTATTCTGAATGAGGCTAGACCAAGAATAAAGTTTAAGCTTACACTTGATGATATAAATTTTTAATTATTACATTTTATTTTTGATATTTTATAAAACCAATGACATTCGAACTATTGAGAGTATAGAAGCTAGAATGCTTTTTGATTTTGTTATATTTGAATCATAATTTATGTAAATGTTTTATTTATAATACATGAATGGAAGTAATTGATTGAATTGTTTTCTATTAGCTATAATACAAGGTGATACACCCGAAGACATCTATCGTAAAGTGAAAGATGTGATCCGAGAACAATCTGGACCAAACATCTGGGTACCAGCGAAGGAGCAACTGTGACGCTCGCAATCGCCGCAAATGGCATGGACGGTGCCACAGCGGTCGCAAAAATAATCTACACACAATACAAAACACATACATACATATATGATACCACAATATACATACCTAACCTATATATATATATTTATAAATATAGATTGAATCAAATTCACATCAAAAAAGTGAAAAAGAAAAAACGTAGTTTTGTCACTGACGATAAATATGATGTATGGACGCAAGAAGCCATATTAATTCATTATTATTATTAAATTAACGAAATTCTAGAAAATACGATTTCAAATTCAAATTGGATTTTTTTTTACTGTTTTCATAACATAATCAAATAATTTCTATTAATTTTAAACACTCGAAACATATTAAATATTCCTTTTTAAATTTATTTATATAGTGTAATTAATCATTTATTTAATTTCCCATCCAAAATAATTATTAGAAAGTTATTATTAGATACATTGTTATAAAATGTAAACACCAAGATCTACAAAGAAAAATAATGATTTGAAGCGAAATTAAATGTAAAAATGCACCTATCTGAGAATGTGTTACGAAAACAGTAAATCGAGCTTAATAATTACTTGTCTACGTAATTCTGTGTAGCAAGATCTCGAAAAAAAAAAAAACTGCAATGCTACAGAGAGGTGCCTCATACAAAAAATAAATTTTTGAAAAAAAAAACCAGCTGCTTGCGTTTAACCTATTGATATTAGTGTTAAAGGGTCAATTTGTTAAATTATTGTATATTGTTTCTCTTGTGCTGAGAGGACGAAAGTGTACAGATATAAGATCTGCTAAAATAACTTATCGAATCCCCCCTCCCTCTTAATCTAACCCTAACATGACCTAACCTTTTTAAAAAAAACGAATGCATAAGTATTGTAATTAATAATCAGCAGAAATCAATCATTATACTATAATAATAAATTAATGGAACATGCAAATGTTTGCGTAATACGTCTCTATGTTATTGCGTTTCATATCATTACTTTGAAAGAAATATATTTGGTTTGTGCACTTTTTCATCAAATCAATAGAATGATCAGACAATCTAGATATTTTAATTTTAATATTAATTTTTGCATATTTTAAAATAACTTTTCGTACGACAATTTAATGCGAAATTTACTAACAATTGGCAATTTTAAGATAATGTAAGACAAATTATATAAATAAAAGTGAAATTAATGAAATTTAATATTCTTATTAAATTATCTAGAATTGTAATTTAGCAAAAACGGAATTGATCAGAATGAACGCAGAATTTTTTTAGTAACAAAAACAGGGCAGATGATGCCGTCAAATATTAGTCACTTTCCCTAACCCTAAAACATTTAACTATGTGTTTCTTAGTGTATGTTATTATTAAATTTGAAATAATGAAAAAAAAAAGAAGTATTTTCTCTGCCAATAATTGTAAGTAAAGACTTGAAATATGTACATACACATAACAGAATAACCATCTTATATATGTCTATGTAGCAAGACCAGAATCTGTTAATGATTGTTATTTATAAGGCCACGTGACCTTAACTTATTTGCGTTAATAAATGAAATTTTACTAAACATATTATGATAAATCCAATTGAGCTTTATTTTTTTTTTATTTATCGAACGATTTGTTATTGTATTTCTAATGATGAATATTTGAAATTTGCTCTTGTTTATCACACGATTTATTCATCGTTGGAAATCATTTCAAGTATAATTTTATTTCACTTTGTTTAAAAATAATAAAATAAATCAATTACAACCATTATATAATTAGAAATTTTTATTCTCGACAAAAACATAATACAAGTTAAAGAAATAAAACTATTATTACAATTTCATTGTGATTTATTTGATTCGGTGTTCGTTGTTGATTTTGGTTCATCGCCATTCTGTTGTCCATTTCCATTTCCGTCCTGTGGTTTTTTATTTCTTAGCATTCCCGGTTGGTAAATTTGCATTGTTGGTCGATCTTTATTTCTTATTCTTCTCTGAACTCTTGGATCATTTTCTTTACTCTTTTCTCTACTACTTGAACGAAATTTCTCGCTTTCATTTTTCTCTTCGTTTCTCTCTGATTTTTCTTCGCTAGTATCTTCTCGTTTACTTTCTGATTTTCCAGCTTCTTGGTCCTTCATATCCTGACCATCATCTGTTTCCGTTTTAGATTCCTGTCTTTTAAATTCATTTTTACGTTCCTCTCTTCGTTCGCTATATTTTTTTACTTTCTTTTCTACCGTTTTATCATCTCTCTCATCCTTTCTGCTTCTGTTCGAAAATTCATCTCGTCTACTTTTGTATTCGGTTCTTCGCGCTTCTTTTTCCACAATTTGACTTCTTTGTCGTATTTTTGACGGAGATTTTCTGTCCATCATTCTGGAATCTTTATGTGAAGTAAAAACTCGTTTTTCACCGTATTCCTTCATACCAACTTTCGGTCCCATTCGGTTTTTATATTCGTCTTTTTTGTCTTTGATTTTGTTTTCATCGATTACATCAAGATTGGATGTTTTTGATGATAATTTTCCCATACTAGACGACGAATGACTAACATGGTCGATTCTTTTACGACCTTTTTGATCGTCTTTCATCTTCTTTCGTTCCAATTCTCTACGTTTTCTTTCCTCGCGTTTTTCTTCCTTCATTTTTTGACGATCGATTCGACGTTGTTTTATAAAATCCAATAACGGTGTGTTGGTAATTTTCTTTTCTTCTTCCGTAGACGGTTGAAAACAATATTCGGGTTTTTCTTCATTTTCATTGGAAACTTGATTTAATAACTCGACGAATTCTAAATAAATTGGATCCGTTTCAATCGTAGCACATTTGGGATCAACTCGAATTTTATTGCGTTTCTTCGGAATACGTGTAAATGGAGCAAATTCAACAACAGCTGCGTATTCATTGCCTTTACTATCCAGAAATACGTAATTATCAAATTTTTCTTTGAAAATAAATATATCGGAAGGATTTTTGAAATTAATATAAGCGCGAGAAAAGGCATATTCGCCTAAGGACATATCGGCCCTTACGAAATACATGTAATCGTAATCAGGTAAAGGTGAAACTTGATTTAAAAATGTATCTTTTGTCATTGATGGAGGTAGACGTCGTACAACAATTTTTGTAAATAAACGATCTCTTCTATCACTATGTTTACCACCATCAGCCGAAGAATCTGAATTACAATCGCTTGTATCTGTTTCAGATAACGCCATAGTTAATTAACACAGTTTTCCGATATTTATTTTCTTATAATTATAAACACAATTTGTTTTTCAATGTCAAATTTTCTATATTGTTGAAGTGGCACTGCAAGCAGTTTAATATTAAAATTTTATAAATAATGCAAATACATATTTACATATTTTAGTTTCTATATGTACAAATACTTACATTTAAATCTGGATTTTAAAATACTACAAATTAATTTAGTTTGCACTAGGATATTAGGTTATAATCATATTATCTGCTCAGTACATATAACTATGGTTACATGTCACTATTTTAACCTTTTAACTGCAAGTTTTTGTTCCTATGTTCAGTTGTATTTTGTGACATTTGTCAAAAGCACGTGCAAATTTATTAAATTTAATTAAAAATGGTATCGGCAATTAAAGTATCAAATAAAAAGTTTGATATGAAACCAGTAAAGGACATACTAATAAGAGAAAATAATTTTATTACTAATTTATTTTCTATGTTGTCTCTTCCTACATCATCAACTGCTGAAGGTAAATCTAACCTACAAAACAATTTCAGTATATTATAAAATTCAGTATATTTAAATTATAGATGAAAACAATGAGGAAAATGAATCAAAATCAAGTCAAAGTAAATTTCATAATAATCAACAACATGAAAAAAGCCGAGCTCAAAGTTTAACAGAATTGCAAGAAAGATTAAATACCGTTAAATCAAAGAAAAGACTAAACTACAAAGAAAAATTATTAAAGAAAGGTTTACAAAATCGATTAAAGAAAAAAGTGAAACGCGAAGAACGTAATATGAAACAAAAACTAGTACGAATGGAAAAACTAAATGGTACAAAAGTAGAATCAGATGCAAATGGAGATACTACAAGTGAAAAATTGAAACCGAATAAACCTGTTTTTAATCGTGAAGGAAAAATGGTATTTTCTAAATTTGATTTTTCCGGCTTGGGCCAAAAGAACGAAAAGAAAAGTGAAAAAGATCCGAAGAAAATTTTACAGAATTTAGAAAGACAAAAAGCGAAAATATCCGAGCTAGAAGAAGCAGGCGAAAAGGAAAAAGCAATCGAACTGAAAGAGAAAACTTTGTGGAAAAATGCGCTAGCGAAATCGTCCGGCGAGAAAATTAAAGACGATTCAATGTTGTTGAAGAAAACTATTAAAAAACGAGAACAACAATTAAAGAGCAACCAGAAGAAATGGAAGGAACGCAAGGATGGTGTACAGAAAGCACAAGATGTACGACAACAAAAGCGCCAAGAAAACATTGATAAACGGAAAAAAGAAAAGAAAGTTAAGAAAATGAAACAAGCTGCAAAACGCGGTAGAATTATTCCGGGATTTTAATTTGCATATAGTTCGTTTTTTTAAAAAATTTGTATTTATGAATCACGTTTGTAATTCAAATAAAATTTATTTTATTGACGTATATCTTGTATTTATTACGAAATTTGAAAATACCACGTTTAAATTTAGAAGTAAATTTTTTTAGAACTTTTATAACAATTTTATAACAATTTATTGTTAATTTTAGTTTTTGTTGTAAAATGTTACTTGTTATCATTAAATTTATATGAAAAATTAAAAACATTGACAAAGAATTTTAATTCAATTAAACGTTCATTAAAATACAAGTGTTCAACGAAGTGAGATGTGAAAAACTGCACTAGTATTTCACATGTATTCGTTACAAATGAATTATTATGTTGTTGCGAAATAAATTGAATTTTTGTATAAATTCTTAAAGATAAAATCTTTGATCAACGTCTGTCAATTAATAGATTTGTAAAACTAATCAAGTGTTTCATATAAATAATAATCTTGATTATTATTTTTTATTAATGTTTAAATGTTATTAAATTAAACTAATTAAAATCTAACAATTTATTTTATTAGTTTAAAAATATTATTTTGAAAATAATTTATTAATGATCATAGATCTGATCTGATGAAGAAGTAATGTAAGTAAATTATTTTTGTACATTTTAATAATATTTTTATTATTTGGTGTTTTTCACTGTGCGATTAGCGTTTACCAATTAAATATGGGATATTTTACTAATTAATAACGAAAGGTCGTACTGGGTGAGTATTAAAATATGTTACGAAGATTAGATCCGTCGTTATTTTTTCGAAATTTCCAGCCGTTTTCGAGATATTCGCAATTTTAGTTTTTTTTTAATTTTTACGCACACATTCCAAAACTTCAGATATTTTTATCAATATGCACTTGTGTATCAGCATACTTAAATTGATTTTTATTTTTCAAATAATGTTAATTAATATCAGAAAAATGTATCATGCTAACGATATTAGTTGTGATTAGTTTTTAAGATTGCAGTATACGTATGGAAAATAGATGTTTGTTCATGTTAATGTTAATCTATGTTTGTCACAAATGGCATTTAGTAACGGTTAGTTAATTTCAGGAAAAGATTGATAGCAAGTGACGATAAAAACGAAGAATCCTAGATGTACGGAGATGAAACTTCGGAGGCTACTGTTAATAAAAATCAAGATGATATTGAAGATTCTGAAAACATAACTGAAGTTGGACCTCTCGATAAAATTACAAATGTAAGTATTGTAACATAACTTTATGCATACTATTTTTTATGTTTAAGTACCTATTTACTATAAAATTTTCGATTTGTAATTAATACATTAAAATAATATGTCACAATGAAAATGTTATCAAATTAATTTTTATGGCATTATGATCAAATATTTATTTAAAGCGTCATGTAGAGCAAGTCAAGCGATAAGTTTGAGTTAATTTTTTTAAATACTTCAAATAACAATAGTAGAGTTGTTTAATTTTGAGATTAAATGATCTAAACAAAAAACACAGTAAAATAAATAAATAAATGAGCAATTTTTAACTATTTAATGGATTTAGTCTCTTTTAATCGAACGAAGTACAGTTTTTCTGTCTATCTATGACCTGATTTAGAACAACTGCTCGTGAGAAAGAAGACCTAGCGTCTTCGGGCTTGGAATCAGTCGAAGTCAATAACGCCTTGTGTGCACGATTCGTTGCTGTTTTTAACAATGACACGATTTCAATTTTGGGTTTCGCTTTTATACAATTCCCTAGAACATGCTTGATTCTGATTACCTGATCTTGTAATAATGCAAATTAGCTAATCAGAATCAATCGCGGTCCCACAAAACAGTATAAAAGAGAGACGCAAAATCAAAATGCGCGACATTGTTAAAAAAAAAGCAGGAGCAAGACTTAACATTTTTTATTAATTATAATATAAAATAATTATAAACTATTATAATGTTTATATAACTTATCACATAAGAATTTTTTCTTTATTTTTTACTAACTGTTCGAAAATGTTTCTATTTTATTCTATTTTCTTTTAAATAAAAATCTATCTTCGGCACTTTTTTACGACAAATTATAATTTATTTTTTAAACTAAGTAGTACTTAGTAAGTACTGTCCTATATTTCTTACATTTAAGGGCTCGTGAAGAAAGAATCGATGGACATGGGTGATAAGGGTGTCTGGACACAATGCCGACTGGACATAACGTCAACCGGCGCAGCACAAATCTATCACTTCACCTGGATTAATGAAATATTTCAATAAATATTGAATGATAAGGTGATAATTAAATTAATTCATTTGCATTTTTTAAGTAAATATTTATTTGATTATAGAGAGAATATTTAATGTAGAATTTTTATATATATATATATATATATATATATAAAAGAAAATATAATGACTGATAATAATTTTAGATGTCTGTGGATAATGGGTTTTGCAGTCAGAAATTTGGGATAGATGTTATATAAAACTCATTCAAGTTTAGAAGGCAAGCTTTCGATTATATTCAATATATATATATATATATATATATATATATATATATATATATATATATAATTAAGTTAATTAAGTGTGTTTTGATAACTTAATCAGATAGTTAACAATGCGATTAAGTTAGTAAATTTGTATTTTATATTTTTATTTTATCAGAAATTTTAATTCACTTTTTTAATGTTTTTATTGTTTAAGCAATGTTTTAACAATTTAAAAACTTAGTTAATCACATGATTAAATTATCAAGATAATGAAGTATATTTTGACAATTTAATCCTATAGTTAATCATGTGATTAAGTTACTAAATTTATATTTTTATCAAGAATTGTAATATACTTTTCTATGTTTTTATTTGTTTAATCAATGTTTTAACATTTTATTAACTTAGTTAAACACATGATTAAATTAACAAGTTAATTATGTGTGTTTTGACAACTTAATCACATAGTTAAACATACGATTAAGTTACTAAATTTGTATTTTTATCAGAAATTTTAATTCCCTTTTTTGCGTTTTAATTATTTAATTACTAAATTGTGTTTTGATAATCTAATCACATAGTTAACCATGTGATTAAGTTACTAAATTTTGTATTTTTATATTTTTATTTTTATGAAATTTTTACATTTTAATTAAATTATTAAAGTATGTTTTGACAATCTAATCACATAGTTTATTAAATTGCTAAGTTAACAAGAAAATTAAGCGAACTTAATCACATAGTTAACATGTGATTAACTAAATAATAAAGTTATACGTATTATACTTTTTTAATAAATGTATTTTGCTATCTTTCAATAAAGTCCTTAAACAAATAATTGTGTATATTTTTGATTTTTTCCCAGTTCCTCAAATATTAAAAAATTATAACATTGCGTCCATTAAATTTAAGTAAATTTTTCAAAATTGTCAAAAGTTTGTTTAATCTCTAAAAAAAATTGTTAGAAAACCAAATTTGTTATTACTTTTCAACAAGGTGCGTATTGTTAAAATGTTTCATTTCTCGCTTTCCTGATACAAAATCTTGCATTTCGCGCTTTCCTGATACAAATTTCGTTAAAAATTGTATCGATGTAAAACGGGTTGCCTATAGGCTTTATGTTTTTAACAACTTTATTTCACAATAAACAAAATACATTTCATAAAAAAATTGAGATTTTTCTGGTATTTCTATCACAGTCTTGAGGATTGATTTAATTAATAAGGGGGTGTCCTAGGGGGTTGATTTTTGGATATGTTGTAGTACGTACCTGGTTTATCTAGATGTTCGTAAGGGGACGGCAAAATTTTGTTATTTTTGCGAAATTCCCAGCCGTTTTCGAGATATTTGCGAATAAAGATTTTTTTTTGCAAACATTAATAATTAATAGCCGAGGGCTCGTAAAAATGTATCAAAATGTATCAATGTATCAAAATGTATTAATGTATCAAAATGTATCAATGTATCAATGTATCACTTGCTTATTGGCAACCAGTTTAACATCGTTGCATTGCGGAAATGTATAAGCTAAGGGGTATTAACGAAATTGTATCAGGAAAGCGTAAAATGCAAGATTTGTATCAGGAAAGCGTAAAATGCAAGATTTGTATCAAGAAAGCGAGAAATGAAACATTTTAACAAAATTGGATCAAGAAAACAAAAAAAAAAATTAGTTTTTTATATATTTTTATCACAGTTTTGGGGGTTGGCTTAATTAATAAGGGGGTGTCGTAGGGGTTGATTTTTGGATGTTGTAGTACGTACCTGGTTTATCTTACAGGTTCGTAAGGGGGTGGCAAATATTTGTTATTTTTGCGAAATTCCCAGCCATTTTCGAGATATTTGCGATTAAAGATTTTAACTAATTTTAAGGGATGAAATTGGGAAAAAAATAAATACAACACAGCATCTGTTTTTAACGAACTTTATTCAACAATAAGAAAAAATACATTTCACCAAAATTTCAATTTAAATATATTCATCAGTTTTGTTGGGGGCTTGACTTAATTAATAAGGGGGTGTCCTAGGGGGTTGATTTTTGGATATGTTGTAGTACGTACCTGGTTTATCTAAGGATTTGTTAGGGGGTGGCAAATATTTGTTATTTTTGCGAAATTCCCAGCCGTTTTCGAGATATTTGCGATTAAAGATTTTAACTAATTTAAGGGATGAAATTGGGAAAAAAATAAATACAACACAGCATCTGTTTTTAACGAACTTTATTCAACAATAAGAAAAAATACATTTCACCAAAATTTCAATTTCAATATTTTCATCAGCTTTGTTGGGGGCTTGACTTAATTAATAAGGGGGTGTCCTAGGGGGTTGATTTTTGGATATGTTGTAGTACGTACCTAGTTTATCTATTGATTGGTAAGGGGGTGGCAAAATTTTGTTATTTTTGCAAAATTCCCAGCCGTTTTCGAGATATTTGCGATTAAAGATTTTAACTAATTTTAAGGGATGAAATTGGGAAAAACATAAATACAACACAGCATCTGTTTTTAACGAACTTTATTCAACAATAAGAAAAAATACATTTCACCAAAATTTCAATTTCAATATTTTCATCAGTTTTGTTGGGGGGCTTGACTTAAATAATAAGGGGGTGTCCTAGGGGGTTGATTTTTGGATATGTTGTAGTACGTACCTGGTTTATTCTAGGGGTTCGTTAAGGGGTGGCAAAATTTTGTTATTTTTGCGAAATTCCCAGCCGTTTTCGAGATATGTGCGATTAAAGATTTTAACTAATTTTAAGGGATGAAATTGGGAAAAAAATACAACACAGCATCTGTTTTTAACGAACTATATTCAACAATAAGAAAAAATACATTTCACCAAAATTTCAATTTCAATATTTTCATCAGTTTTGTTGGGGGGCTTGACTTAATTAATAAGGGAGTGTCCTAGGGGGTTGATTTTTGGATATGTGTTAGTACGTACCTGGTTTATCTACGGGTTCGTAAGGGGGTGGCAAAATTTTGTTATTTTTGCGAAATTCCCAGCCATTTTCGAGATATTGGCAATTAAAGATTTTAGATTTTTTACAGATTAATTGTAATTAATAATAATTAATAGTAATTAATAGTAAATAATAATAATTAATAGTAATTAATAATAATAATTAATAGTAATCGATAATAATTAATAGTAATTGGAAAAAATAAATACAACACAGCATCTGTTTTTAAGAACTTTATTTAACAATAAAAAAATACATTTCACAAAAATTTCTCACAATTTATATATATATAAATATATATATATATATAAAAATTGAGATTTGACTTAATTAATACGGAGGTGTCCTAGGGGATATGTTGTAGTACTAAAAAAGTAATGTAAAACAAACTATACTTGAAAAATAAAATCGTACATCGAAAAAAAAATAGAATAATTTTAAATTTGTAATATTTGAATTAGAATTCGACGTTTCGATTCACTGTACGTAAATCATCATTATTTATTTATTTTCTTAATGATCATTCACGGACAGTAAATTAACATTAAACTTTTTACCCTATTTATTTTAATAAAATAAATTCTGAAAAGTTTTTTATTATATTATAAAACTATTTTAATTTTAATTTTGCATTTATTTAGCTTAATAATCACATTATTGTTTTATACAAATTCATAAAATTGTAAATAAATAATTCAGTCAAATTAATTTATCGCTATTTAATTACACGAATAAAGCAACAATAATATTTGCTAACCAGTGTACCAATAATTTTTCATCATTTTTATTAAAACAAAAATTCGCCTTTTTAAGTAAAGAGAAACTTACAAACGATCTGAGAATGTATTAGAAGTCAGCCGAAGCTCAACTTTGTTTTATTACACCTCCAAAGAAACATTTGCGAGGTAAAAAAAAGCCTAGCAAACAAAATTACTGCAAAATTCTGCAATATAAAAAAAACCCCAACTTTACTACATGACTAACTGGCTATAATAAATAGCTCACTTATTGTGCTTTTCACTTATGACTCAACATGGAAATGAATTTGAATGAAATAATAACGTGACTTTATAACAAAACTTAAAACTATCTAATTTTACTTTTTCATATTGTAATAATTGAAATTTATATCCTACAAATTTATTCGGCACATCAAAGATAAAATTTACAATACTTAAGATTAAAAGTTAGCGTTATTTTCCGTAAACTGTTTTTTCAATAAAACTATAGTTGAAATGGTTACTGAAGATTATGGCGTCTTTGATAATTCTTCAGATCTTCCATTGCGCATTAGCTCTGGATATTGTAGCAAATTGTCCATTGGAAATTGGTATTTCATTCTTCATAAAACTGAAATCAGTTCAAATCCAAATTAATATTTTTATTATATAAAAAAGAAAATTACGTCTTCACATCTAGTTGCAGGAGCTTACAATTAATTTTAATTAATGATATAATTTTGTTCTCAAAAATCTTCTAATAAACTGAAATTTTTAAACAAATACTGACAAAATTTAATTTTACAATATTATTAAATAAAATTATTATGTTCATATAAAATAAAATAAATTTAAGCAAATAAATTTATCTTCAAAGACAAAAGGGTACATGGAAATGCATAACATAAAGTAATTATGTAATACATATAATTAAACTAAGATTTTTTTTTAAAATTCTTACCTAAATGAATGCGACAATTTTTTGCGACCTTGATAAAAATTATGCGTGGTACAAATCTGTAACAGAAAAATATACATATAAATAATTTTAAAAATTGTAAAATTCTATCGCAACATCTTTTCTCAACAAAATTTTTTAGAAATAAATGAACTTCTAATAAGAAAAACTTCAAGAATTTATTACTAGAACTAAAAAATATAAATAATAATTATTAGAGCGTATCACTAAGATAATATCAATAAGATAATTAAAAATTTATGAAATGAAAATTGAAATTTCTTTTTGATTTTATGTTTTCAATGAGATTGGTAGATGATTTGTAAAATTTAGCTTTGTTTAAATTTATAGCTAGAATAGTAAAGTTAAATTTATTTCTTTTGTTGAATTAATGTAGATCGTTTTGAGTTGGTAAATTATTTTTATAAACTCGTGTAGTCGAAAGAGCATAACCCCCCAAAAATAACACCGTATATCAAAATAAGATTTGTTTCTTGTATAATAAGTTTTAGAATAATTGTTTAGATATAATTGCCATAAAGAAATATTTTTTTAAATTCACTAATTAAAAGAAATCCATATTAAATTAATTATTTTGAAATACTGATATATATATACCGGGTGTAGAAATGAAATGTGAACCATAGGGATTTCAATGTTATTTTTTAAATACGGCTGTATCTCTTTCCCTATTGACTTTAGAGCAAATATTTAAATACAAAACTTGTTCAAAATGTGAAAATGCATGGTATAAAGTCATTTTTTTTTACATAAATATTAACATTTTACGATATACAGGGTTAACAACTAAAAAATGAGCTATAACATTGGGAAACGGAAATGGTATCCAAAAATGCGGAATAATGAGTTCTATAATTCGGGGAAAAAATCATTGTTCTACGATACTTTGTTTAGGAGAAAAAAATTAAAAACTGATTTTTGAAAAATTTCGTAAGGGGGTACCCTTGTGTTTGTTTAAAAAAAAAAAAAGGATTTTGGATATTTTAACACTGGCTTTCGTTGTCTACTCTTTTATCCTACTCTTTGTACCAGACATTTTTTTTTCCTGTTCTTCTTTAATTTTTTATTCACGTTTTTCTGATTTTCCGAAAAGTTGATAAGGGGGGCACCACTGGCATTTTTTTCAGAATAAGACTTTTTTACAAAATTTAGTCCAAAAATTTTATAGAACTCATTATTCCGCATTTTTCGATACCATTCCCGTTTCCCAATGTTATGGCTCATTTTTTAGTGGTTAACTCTGTATATCGTCAAATATTAATATTTATGTAACAAAAATGAGTTTATACCATGCATTTTCACGTTTTGAAAAAGTTTTGTATTTAAATAATTGCTCTAAAGTCAATAGGGAAAGAGATACAGCCGTATTTAAAAAATAACATTGAAATCCCTATGGTTCACATTTCATTTCTACACCCGGTATATATATATATATATATATATATATATATATATATATAAAGTATATCAAATTTTTTTAGTGGCTGGAAATCTTATGTGGAAAAACTTGATGGGAAAAGCAGCCAAGATTGTTTATTTAAATTAATTAAATACTCATTGTTTTATATTTGACAAGCTTTCGACCAACGTTCGAATCTTTATCAAGACAATGAAGAAAGCATTTATTAGAAAAATATCAAATAAATATAAATACAATTCTCATAATTAAAAATAAACAAGAATTTATTACAAATATAACACATTATGTAAAAAATAATTTAAATCAAATGTACTTACTTAATATTATGAGTATTTTTGTCAAAATATATAAAAATAAATGTATAATTCATGTATTTAATAAGTAAAATATATATAAATTCTTTTTAAAGAAGCTATTGTCACTATATATACCAAAAAATACGGAAAGTAATTATTGCTGTGTAATTTTTTCAAGGACCGTTACAGAAAAACAAATGCGCTATAACATGATATAGCACAAACAGTATATTGTCTCGTTCAAACAAATTTCAAAGAATTCAAATAGAATAATCAAAATAAGAGAAAAAACAAAAAACTAATTCAGACAATTTTTTTGTGAAATATATATATATATATATATATATATATATATATATATATATATATATATATATATATATATATGTTTTTATAATAAATCACCATTGTTTACAATGTTTACATGTTTTACTAAAAATAATTTTGCTATGTTTAGTTGTGACATGAGCATAGATCGCGTTATTGTGGTAAATAGAAAAAAAATTGAGAAATCAACGGTAATGATTACAACATCTAGTCACATAAGTAGGCGTTATCAATACCGTTAAGAAAATATCAAATTTCTTCTCGTGAGAACAGGAGCATTTTTCTTAGCTGTATATGAACATATATAAAAGTTTGCTCCGATCAAATCTAGACATTCATAATAACTACGTCTTAGATAGGTATTAGATATTATACAAAATGGCAATTAAGGTAAGTAAACAATCTAATAATAATTCTATTTTATTTTATTTTCATAGAAAATACTTACATACATACATACATACACAATCATGCCATGTACCCAAAAGGGTGTGGCACAAACTCTTTTCATCATTCCGAAATCAGTCGCCTCCAAACATTCCTATCCAAACAAGCAACTTTCGCTTCATCCACATTTATAATTCCTCTCATACATGCTCTTTTATTTCTACTACTTGGAAACTCTCGCTTACGCAAAACACTTTCAATCATACTACTCCAACTACTCATCGGACGTCCACGCAAACGTATACCATCAAAATCATTCAAATAAATCTTTTTATCCAGACGTTCATTAGACATTCGCTCAACATGTCCGAACCATCCTAACTGACTAACACCAACTTTTGCTACAATTTCAATTTCACACTCATCATACACTAATCTATTTCGTACCCGATCTCTCCTATTTACACCACATACCCCACGTAAAAATCTCATTTCCACATCAGTCATTTTCCATTTACGCTTTTGCAACCAAACCCAACATTCACTACCATACATCAAAGTAGGCACCAAAACTGCATTGTATATACTCAAACGGGCTTCTCTGAAAATATTTACATTCCTAGCAAAAGTTTCCAAAGCACCCAAAACCTTACAACCAGCATTTACTCTCCTTTCAATTTCACGATCGAAATGGCCATCTCTAGACAGCAAACTACCCAAATACACAAATTCATCTACCTGCTCTAAACGTGCACCATTAATATATACATTACATTCGGTCATCAAGTCACCCTTCCCGGAAAAACTAAAACTTTGCACTTATCAACATTCAACACAAGATTCATATCTTTATCAACAACATTAATTCTATCAATCATCTTTCTCAGTTACAATTATTATTATTTATTTTTAAATATTTGTGTGTTCTGTTTCGGAAAAATAATTGTTAAACTAAAATCGAGCAAGTTTAAATCGTCTTTTAATTAATTTGCATATGTTCCGGGGTCTTATTTACCGCAGAAAAACCTGTATTTGACAATTCGAATCTTTCTTACCGGTAAAAACAATTTGATTGTCTAGTTGTTGATATTGGCGAGCGTGTTGGCGGCAGCTCAAGCCGGGTTTCTATCTGGTATTGGTGGCGGCGGTAGCGGTGGTAACTTTGGCGCTAGAGGCGGCGGTTCGTACGGCGCCGGTCTGCTCGTTGGTGTTGGCGGAATTGCTGGGAGCGGTGGATCCGCATTTGGCGCTGGCGGTTCCAACGGCGGCGGCAATAACTACAATAATGCACCACTCGCCTTGAATCACGGACCGCTGCAACAAGGTGGACAACAGCAACAAGGGGCACTTAGGTAATTAAAGCAAATCGTACTCAAAATGTTGATTTTATGATAACGAAAAACAAAACCAGAAAAAAAATAGTTATTTCATTTAAGATATATATTCTTAAAATATATAAAAAAAAATCATTTGTGCTTTGCTAAAAATGTATTCTCAAAATAAATTATTCCAGGGATAAATTTATTCTAACATTTGGATATTCTGGTTGTTACAATTAGATGGCTAAATTTTAATAATTTTGTCTATTTAATTAGATATACCTAATAATATTAGTTATTTCATCTACATGCAAAGTAGTTGAAATCAAATTGTTTTTTTTTCAAATAAATTCTAGATAAACAAGTGAAAAGTTTATATAAATCAACAGTAAAGAATAGATAAATATACGGTAAACTAAACGAAATATTCAATTAAATTAGGGCCAGTATTTCCAAATTCATTTGTTCTTAAAATAAATAAAAAATCATTTGTGATTGGCTCAACAAGTATCCTCAGATTAAATAACAACATTTCATTGACTGATTTTAAAATCATTTCAACATTTGGAAATACTGGGCCTTAGATGAACACACCGTACATAATCATCTACTCTTGAATTAGATGTTTCATCTATGATTAGAAGGCGGAAAATCATCTATTCTGTTCAGGTAAAACAGCTAAAGCATTAGACTAATCAATTAAAGATTTTTCCTGAGTATTTTTTAGTAATGATCCTGTGATAATTTTAAATTGTTATCATAGAGAATGTTTATGTTTGAGAAAGCTAAATACTGAACTAGAGCTAGTTCGAAATTTAATGGCATTACATAGAAATATTCATTATTTTCTCTCGTTCAAATAACTCTTACTTCGCGCAGTTTTGCTGCCATATCATTTTGAACAATTTATAGTTCGGAACTGTACGAAGCATGCGCATTATAGTAAATTACCAGCTAAATCCACATTACGCTTCAGACAGTTCGAAATTAATTTCAAATTAATTTGACAAGAAGTTGGAGCAAATCTATATTCTCATACAATATAAGAAGTATAAATATATTTAGCTTACCAAATCTATGATCCTCTTTCCTTGAGACAACAATTTAAAACTTGCATAGTTATTTTAATCTTAGATTAGCTGATATGAATTTATTATGTTTCTGACGTCACTTTGCATCACCGTAATTTTATATTTAATATTATATAAACATTTAAACTTTTCATATATTCTAATATTTCTTTTGCAATATGTGACATTTATAAATTGAATTCATTATAACATTTTTACTTGATTAGTAACATGTATTTTAAATTTCTATTTCTGCAAAAGTAATAATATTGAACTACTGGTTTCATAATAAACATATTAGTTGACTTAAACCGACAAAACATTATTTTATTGTTGCTTTTTTTGTCAATTTAAAATCAATTTTAGTTAAATTATTTTTGATGAAAACGGCTCTTAGCTAATAAAATGTTATTTATTCTGAGAATACACAACTGAATTTTATCATATTTCAAAAATAAGAAAAGTAAGTAAAATAAAAATAATTTAACTTAAAGAATAATTTATCGAAAAACTTACGAATCCATTATTTTCTATGAAAGGTACGCACCTGGTCCCATACCTCTTGCAAGAACATCATATCACCGTCAGGACATCATCGGTCATCAAGTTCCAATACATGTTCCAGTCGTAGTTGGCGGTTACGGTTATCGTGGAAATCTTGGAGCTGGTAATCAAGGTGGTTCCGGTAGTTTTGGTGGAGGTGCCGGTGGAATTGGTGGGGGCGCTGGTGCATCAGGAAACGGAGCAGGATACGGATATGGTGGATATGGATATGGCGGACGTTAACAATTAAAATAATTCTAATCTTTCATTTTTTTCCTACAATCTTTTTTATTTTACATTTCACTGCCATACTTTGTCTTTTTCTACATTTCTTTCTCTGTGTGTGTCTTATTTTCTTTATCTTGTCTTGTTCTTTACCTGTACTATTCTGTTCTTAGTGATTGTAATGAATTATTTTTTCAATAAATAATTATTTTTAAACTTTGCAATTTTCTTTTATCTTTCCTAATATTAAAAAAAACACATTATAATCTAAAATAATGTTTTTTAATCATTATATATATTTTTAAAAGGAACTTAATTTTTAAACCTAATATATGATCTGCTTTTCAAAATGTTTCACATCCCAAATACAAAAATACCAAAATTTAATCCTCAGTCCTAACATAATTTCTTTTTTTAGCTACATGAACATTAAAAATACATAAATAATTTTATCGATAAATTGGTATTTGTTAAAAAGCAAGCATATTACATTTGTTTTAAATCATGAAAAATGTTTATGGCTGTTTAGTTTATGAATAAATTTTACTCCCATAAAAACTGTATTTTTTTTTAAATGTAATTATGTTAATAATTTATCATCTAAGTTATGTCATATTTCAAGTAACTTAAATTATTATACACTTATTAAAATTTGTTTTAAATTAATGTGTTACTTAAAATAATAATACATAAAACTTTTGTTGCAAAATAATAATTTTCGCAGAAGATGTAATTTACAAATGCAATATTAAACGCAAAGTTTAAAACTTGTAATGTATAAGAAACTTTCAAGTATCTTTATTGTGTAAATCGATATAACAAATACGTACAAATAATAGAATTAATTGAATAAAGCTGTAAAGAAACATGCCATGAGCGATAATTTGACAAGTGTTGCGTATATATGAATAACAAATGACTGTACATAGAATTTTTTTTTTATCATTGAATAGATTTTATATTGAGCATTGAGTTCCTGAGACACTTTTCATGAATAAATACATTTTTTATAATCTTATTATGCTCATATCGAGAAACGGGACTGTAAAATGTAAATTGACGTGACGTGCTTAAGAAAAACGATTAAAATTTCAAATAATACACTATTTTTGATATACCAATATTTTTTTATATCATGCACTTATCGGAAATAGTAAATTATTTATAGAAACTGCTTCTTTAAAATAAAGGCTTTTGGATTAAGGTCTGTATAAATTTTAATTAAAAATCAACGTTACGATATGCTCTATGTATGTCATCATCAGGACAAATTATAAATATTTATATATATATATATATATATATATATATATATATATATATATATAAATATGTATTCAACGTTTTCGTATAAAAAAAAAACAACTGTTTACTTGTGTCAAAGTGAATAAAAACAAAAATATACCTCAAAAATATATTTAAAAAAACTTTTTAAAAACCACGCTTATATTTAAATGCACTAAAAAGAGGAAAATAATTTTTTTTAAAAACGTGGAGCGCTTAATCAACATTGCGAAATATAGTTTCCTGACGCTCCACGCTTTTAAAAAAATTTATTTTCCTCTTTTTAGTGCATATAAGCGTGGTTTTTAAAAAGTTTTTTTTGTGTATTTTATTTTCTACCTTTTAGTCTTGTCGTCTTGCCATATCTTGTAATCGGTTTTTTTTTTTGTAAATATTAAAATATTGTGTTGTCTCCTGGAATGAAACTACATGCAAAATTTCAGTGATATCAGATGATAGAAAGTGGTCTAAAAATTGGTTACAAGATATGACTGACCGTGACAAACAACAGTTGAGCTAATATAAGCGTGGTAAAAAAAATAACAATAGTGACTGTTGAAGTAACCGCATTACAAAGGCGGTTATATGTCATGTAACTACAACTTTTCAGGTTATTATATGACATCACCAGGTATGTAGAATAAAATACAGTTACCATATAACCACAAGTAACCACAAGTAACCGTGTTGAATAAAAATCGTTTTAACTGTTACCATAAACATATATTTTATGTACAAAGAATAATGAAATAAATTACAGTTAACAGTTATTGAAACTCAACATTAAATACTGATCATATTAAAATCGATTTCCAATATTCAATATTTATCATTACAATACCAGATAATAGTTATAAATAATTCATCTCCCCCGTTCGAATTGTGTAACCTAGCGTAGGTAACAGATAAAACCTTCGAGCCGAAATAAATAATTCTATACGCGATGATTAAATTAGACAGCCGCAAATGTCCCTGGGGTGAAATAAGCGTAAGAGTGAGAAAGAGAAAGAATGAGACGAGCTGATTACAAACAATGTGAACATTTACACAGCAGGGAACCAGAAAGGGAAAATGCGCGAGAACGCAGACCAGCACACACTTACAGGAGTCCTCGTCAAGGATTTGCTCATTTAGTGTGAATGACAATGATGCTGATGTGCCAGGGGGGGATTTTGGTATTTATAACTCAAACCAACCTAACCAATGTTTAGTTCTGTGGCTGTGTGCTGAACATTGCTTCATACCCTAATATGCGGTTAATTATAATGTTTCAGCTTTCGTATATTACAATTAAACGACTTTAGATTGTAATTCTGTATTAATTTTTATTAATAATCGACATTTCGAAGTACTCAACGTACATCTTCAATTGTATCAGTTTTTCTGATAAAGATGTAAGTTGAGCACGTTGATACGTCGATCATTAATTTAAATTAATACAGAACTACAATCTAAAGCCGTTTAATTTTAATGTAATGAGTTTTAAAAGAATTTTTTATTATGTTTTCTTATATTAATTGACACCTGTGCATGATTAAATATTTTAGTTTATTTTCTTATTCTTTTATTTAAGTTAGGTTAAATAAAAATGATAAAAAATCTTTCAGAACTCATTATATTAAAATAAAGATGCTTTTTTATTTAAATATAATGAGTTCTGATAGATTTTTTACTATGTTAATAAATTTTAAAAATTTTGTAATCTGGTAACGTGTACCTACGTTTTGTTTGTTTAATATTTATGTCATTTATATATTATTTGTCTAATAATGATATGCGTACAGTATATCGAAACGTCGAAAATAAAACAAAAATTAATCCTAAAGAAGCTTTTTTTTTCTTTTACTATAATGAGTTTGGAAAGATTTTTTTACTAAATTTACATAATCATTAATCACGTAAATAAAGTAAACCAAACTATTAACTTTTTTTTTATATTTAATATCTTTATTCGATTTTTTCCTTTTACGTAAGCATTTTCCAATCATCTCAAATACAGTTCGATTAAGGTTCTACGTGACTTGAACTAATTTCCTATTTGATAAAGAAAAAGTTCTAGTTTGATTTTAGTGTTCTAACAAATATAATTTCGAACGTGCAACAAAATAACAAACACGGTACGCCATCAAAATCAAGAATTTTAACATGAAAACAGAAATCACACATGTACGTACAATTCCACATGATTGTAATGAAATGGAAACTATATGTAGGATAATTTGATTGTAGTTTTGGCTTTCTAAAGACGTACGAGTTTATATTTGAACGTGAAACAATGCTCCAAATTACGACATGACAGTTACGGTTTCGGTTTTTGGATGAATCGATTTCTATCGCATTATATGAATTTAAATTAGCTATGTTTTAAGTTTTAACTTTCGCTGATGATGCGAAGTATAATGTCACTATTTTAACTAACTATTGTTGAATCAATCCGAAATTTAATCAATAAATGCTGTTTTCATTTCTTTACCTTTTATGTTAAAACGCTTTAAGGATATTAGTTTTTTTTTATTTGATTATATTTATAATTTTTTATGTAAAATTAATATAAATTTTATTACATAATAGTGTGCATTATATATACTGTTATAAAAACAGTAGACCTGTTAGATTCGCACACTTGCGTTCACTGTATACGGGTGCATTAACATATTATGTAAATGGCAAACCGCTGCATCATTTACGGCGGCGTTTTACAGAAAAACGAAAGAGTGTCAATCGAACAAACCAAGTAATATAAGTAGTAAAAAAGTGTAGAAAAATAAATTCATTTAGTAAACATACTTATTCGTTTTTTTATATATTCTTAATTACACATGTCGTATTATATTAAGTAAAAGTATTTTGTTTTTGTTTAAAACGCCATTAATTAATTTTGTTTAACTAATTATATTTTAAAATATAATTGGTTAAACAAAATAAATTAATGGCGATTTAAGCAAGAATAAAATACTTTATACTTATTCGTATTTAGAGATGTTACCTCTAAAATTGCGAGAAGAATAATTTTGTTCTTTAAGTTTCTATAAATATTTCGTCGATTTAAAGGTAAAACTCATTAACTTAAATTTTTTATTTGAGAAAAACCGTAATTTAATTGTAAATAATTCTTTAAAAAAAATTCTGTATAGAATTTTGCTGTAATCAGAAATACTAGTTCTAAATAATAATTGTATTTAAGTAATAATTGAAAAACATCAATAGATAATCAGAAAATAATCGTTTATATCAACTTAATTTTCAGAAAAACTGTACTCAATGAATTACCATTAAACCGACGATTTATTTTATTAATTGCAATATTTGTTACTAGCTAAAAGTCTTTCGAGCTACAGCCACTATGTATATTCAAAATCATTAATTTTGGTTTAAAAACTACAGTAATTTATGCGAATTTATTTTAATGCAGTTGATTTAAAAAAATAATTATCAACTAAACACTGTACGATTTTTTAAGGGTAAAACATATAAAAGTAAATTAAGTTTACAAACATTGTATGTACACATATTGTAATTTTACAAATTTCGGAGTTTCCCTAATAAAGAAGTTAATTAAAAAAATTATTTAGACATTAGGAAAATTAATAATAACTAATAGTTATATTAGAAAGCGTGTATTTTTTTGTTATCAGATTTATATTTTTTATATAAATTTAAATTTTAAAAATAAATAAAACTTTAGTTGAAACTTTTCTCTTTCAGTAAAAATAAAATAGGTAAGATAAAATAGTAAATATGCTTTCCATAGCTATATTTATTTTTTTCGTGAAACCAATTATTACAACTGTACAATTTAATTTAAATATTTTTTTAAAATGCATATAAGTCAAGCATAATCCTGTTTGTGTCGTCATCTTGTAATTTATTTTATGTGAAATGTAAGTTTGCATTTTTATCACTTAAATCTACTAAATAATATATATTGCACTTAACTGTAATAAAAAACATTTCTATCTAATTATTGTACTGTCATTTGTACATTAAGTTTTTGTTAAGTCACAATCCATAATTTACAATATGAATTTGAAAGTAGAAAGTATAATTAATCTGTAATTACTATAAAATAATGAAAAATAAAAATAATTAAGTTTAAGTCTTCTTCATTTAATGCCTGAGGCACACGACAAATTTTAATAATAATTAAGCTACACTTACCACTACGGTTTTAGTAGAAGTAGTAGAGTGAGAATGCAGTAATAACTACATTGCTACTGCTAAAATCACAATGTGAATGTAGCTTAATGATCATTAAATTTTACCGTGTGTTTCAGCTTCATTTAAACTACCTTAACTTATCACAAAATTAGTGTTATGTTTTAGCGGAGAGCTAATGCAACCAAATATCTTTTAACAAATTTTTATTGTGTTTTTACAGTATAGTTCAGAAATAACTAAACCATAAAATTAATTCAGTAATAAGTAGGAAAGTTTTAAGTATTTTGTTTATATTTTCCACCAGAAATACAGGGTGATTTGTAACGAGTGCGCCAAACTTTAACAGTGTATTATTTTGAGTGACAAATGTTATATAAACATAGGTCATATTCTATTTGATTGTACAACTACAAGATATAAAAGTTTTATTAGTATCACAGTAAATTTACGAGTTTAATAACAACTTAATATAAAACAAGAGATGGCTGTGCACAAACTGTTTTAATCTGACATTTATTTAGCTTATTTATATAATTGTTGTAAGGCAATGAATGGATCATTTTACTGCAGTCGAATATGCTTGATATTGAAGTTTTAAATGAACATCTAAATACTGAAGGATATGCAAATATTCTTAATAATACTTAATTATTAATAATGAATAGTTAGAAAACACTTCACACCCCATTTTGGAAGACAAGTGACTATTTTATATTGTTTTTCTAGGGTAGCTTGTTATTAAACTAGTAAGTTTACTATCCACTAATAAAACTTCAGTTGTTACGCAACTAGATAGAATAGGACCTATGTTCACATGACATTTTTCACTCGAAATGACATCCCTAACAAATTATTAAAATTTGATACGCTCATTATAAATCATTCTGTATTTTACAAAAGATAATATTTGCATAGTGAAAAAATTTAATTTATTTTTAAAATGTTTAATATGTGATGCAATTGCATCGTGTTTCAAGAATTCTTTTCAGTTTCAAATTTCAAACATGTCAACACTGTAAAACCAATTACTAATTAACAACTTTAATTAAAATCACTGATGAATAAAGATCTACTTTTACAAATATTAGACCACTACATTATTACGCAGTATTACTACATAAATACAGGACCGGATCTACCGGCATACGATGCCAATTAATTGGTCGTAGCAGGATGCTATCTATCAGCAAGGGACACTGCTTCAAAGAGAATATTTTACAAATATAGCTATTTAAAGTTTGTTAAAGGATATACAAGTTTTTGGTATGTTTATTGCAAGTTTGCGATGAAAAAAATACATTAGTTGCAATGTTCATCGCGACTGTAAAAACTATACTAAACAATTTACATATTATTTTAGTAAAACGATAAATTTTCTGTAAAAATAATATAATTTTCGAATTTTAAGTAAAATAATTAATTTATCATGTTATATATGTTTTTTTTTTTACAGAAAAAGTAAGTAACTGTCTTCGTCGCAGAAGTTTCGCCATACATCATAGATAGCATCCACAGTGCTTGTTGACTGAATTCAGTCACATACATACATATATGCATAGACAATCACGCCATGTACCCATAAGGGTGTGGCACAAACTCTTTTCATCATACCGAAATCAGTCGCCTCCAAACATTCCTATCCAAACAAGCAACTTTCGCTTCATCCACATTCATAATTCCTCTCATACATGCTCTTTCATTCCTACTACTTGGAAACTTTCGCTCACGCAAAACACTCTCAATCATACCACTCCAACTACTCATCGGACGTCCACGCAAACGTATACCATCAAAATCATTCAGTCACCAAGCACTGAATATTGTAACAATCTATGTATAGTCGATCTAGCAGGACTTTATACTAGATGTGTTTGAGTAATATTGAATAATCGCATATTAAGATTTCATGTTACATTAATGACAGTGTAGATAATTAAACTGAAGCATTTTGATAATTTCATATTGTAAATGCATGCATACAGAGTGATATGAACATACATGTACAAAATAATATAGACAGTAAATAATTTCATTAGCAAACGAGACGTGATTTAATTATAAATATATTAACAAATATTTCTCTAATTTGACAAATAATTATAATTTAATTCATTAATAAAATATATTTATTAGAAAATTTTGTCTGTATTTAATTAAAAATTGAAACTTTTTACAAATTATTTTTAAGAAATTAAAAATACAAACATTAAAGATCGATAAAATAATTTATTTTGTAAAATTGAAAATGTTTAAATACAAATTTGTTATTCAATTTTCAGTTTCACTGAAGCTGAAATAAAAATTTCGTGTTAATAATTCATTTTTCATTTGGTTTGTTAAACAGCTAATTAATCATTTTTTCCTCATTAGTTTCATTTAATTTACATTTTTCATAAAAAAATTTTAATTGTTCTTCGATATTTTTAAAAATTAGTATACAATCTAATAAATAATATTACTTGAATCATATTGTATAATTAAAATTAGTATGTATGATATTGAGTAAGTTGTGAATGACATCATGGAGTAGTGAGACAGAAAAAAAATTTCACATTGACAGGGTAGGGACGGACGAGCAAACCTAGCTTATAAAAATGTTTAAGTTTTCAATAGACACAATTATAATCGTGTTAGCTGTGAAACTATAACAACATTTCAATATGATTCAAGTAAGTTTTCTATTTACCTTTTGATAAATTTAGATTTACCCTTCTGTAATACAAACACTTTTCCCATTTAAAACAATATTATCATTGCTATTTTGAATCGTATACAATAAACTTATATTTTTATACGACAAAAGAACTGTTCCTATATTAAGTATATAAAAGAAAATATCGATTATTAATTTTTAATAAATTCTTTCATATATTTCATACACAATTATTAAAAAAAAATGAAGCCAAATCAATAATTTAACTTTCATTGATAGCTATTATTAAATTCTTTTAAAATAATGAAATATGTGTGGTATTATCTCTTAAATTTTTAAAATATAATATGCATATCATACATTATTTATAAGAGAAAAATAGACAAAAAATTCAATATATTATAAGTTAAAAGATTATCATATACATTTTTATTAGCTAATTTTTATATTTAAAAAAAATGTATAAACAGTATCTATTTTAAATTTTCAATATTCATTCTAAATTTAATTTGTAAATCAATAAGTAAAAAGTTTCAATAAAATTTACATATATTTGTTACTGAAATTGTTGATAAACTGTAACTCATGATTTTATTTTAACACTCACAAAATTATATTCCTTTTCTTGCTGTATCAACTTAAAGATTTTAATTAAAAAAATAATTCTTCATTTTTTTGTTTATGTATTGTCGAATGTTGTTATCATTATCCATCCACTTTTACTGAATCAACTTCTGTCAAACTTTGCATACATGTTTATGACAACATAATATTTCATCATAAAATTAGTTCAACAAAGAATATTTTGAATTTTGACGATTGATAGATGTTGATGTTATTTCAAAATATATTTAATTGACAGATGCCCATTTCACAAATATAACAAAATTTTATACTATCATACTGTAGAATAATAATTGATACAATTTTATAAAAACCTGCACTATATATTTTTTTTTGTTTTTTACAATTAGTTCAATTTTGAAAAAAATCCTATTTTTAAAAAAATATTTTTTATATATTTCTTTATTCTAGTCACTAGTTAATTTGAAAAATTAGTTGATTTAAAAAATACTTTATACAAATTGTATAAATAAAAAAATTTTTTTTCATAATTTCTTTTTAATAAAAATTTTTAATAGATTAAATTTAAAGTTTATTACATTCTCCACAATTTAGTATAATTAATCAGACGCAAATCAAAAGAAAAACTTGCGGAAAATAAGTAAAAATATCTGGTCTATATTTATATGAAAATGTATTTTCCTAGAATCAATATCGAATTAAGATGGTAGGCGTGACATTTTGTATATCTTGATTGTCCATCGTATCGTGGCTGATTTCTTCTGTCCTATATCTACCCCATCCAGATACCAAACCGTCTTAATTTAGATCTATATTTCTGCGTACGAAACTTGGGTTATTATGTTTACTAAGCCCACAAAACCTAATTTCGTACCCTTATTATTCTGTCAGATATTCCAGACTAAATTATAAGACGACATTGTCTTCAAATAAGATCATATTCAATCGTTGAACGTATTTGTTTCATATTTTTTCATCTGATAGAATCAAAATAGGAAAACGTATATTTTTCTCAAATAGGAATAATGTTATTGAAAGAAAATAACTATTTGTAAATAGTTTTCTTTTGCAGACAATTTAATTGCAATGCAAAACAGAAGTCTATAAAAAGAAAGCTAAATTAGATATTTAAAAATTAAAATGTAAGACACATAAACAAACTTTAAAGAACAAACATTTTCATTTCTAATTATAAATAGATTCAGATTTTGTTATAATACGTGCTCTCAGTGTGCCAATGAAGATTATAGAAAATTATGCTTTTTTTTATTAATATATTAAAAATAATGATAATGATTTTTTGCACATTTATAGTTTTTAGTCTGTAATAAAATATTAATATAGTTAAATCGATAAAGTTTGCACGTTTTTGATATTAAAAATTTTTTTATTAACATTATTTTCAGTTTATAAATTTAGTGCACAATGAGAGCATATTTTTATTATACTAACTTATATATGCACGTAATGCAATCTGCGTTAGTTCCACGTTTATGAAACTACTTATATTTGATGAAATAAAAAAATACAACTAAAAATTTAGTTTTTAATAAATAATAAAAGTATTTTTACAACTAATAAAGTGTAGACACAAACAATAATTTTTTATTTTATTTCTGGAGAATAGAAATATCTTTTAATAATTTTCAAGCTTACAAAAAATCCGAGAGATAATAATTTTATTCGTTTATCATTGTCATTAAATTATATGCATTAATATTACTTTGACTAGATTCCAAATACAATTAAGAATCTATTGTTTATTGGTAAATGTAGAATAAATTTCGTAGATAGAAATTTGGCACGTTTCACGGAATATTTTTAGGAAAAATTCTGTGACAATTTCCAAGTAGTTCCGAGTCGTTAATTTCCATTTGAAACTTTTGTATGTTCATAGAACACAGTAAAATTTATGTCACAATCATATATCATATATACACAACACTACTATTGCCAACTATGCAGAATACTAATCCCCCAAACTACGTTATTGACATTTCCGCGCAGTGGATGCATTACACAAGAGCTGTTTGCAAAATTCTCAGAATTTTTTATACCTTTTTTTTTTAAATCAATATTCTACTTTTACTAATTAATCTTTAGCTTTTTACAAGATTTTTAATATTCTTTTTACCGAAACTGCGCCGTCACAGCTGGGTAGTATTTACAAAAAAAATTAAGTATTACTTAAAATACTTGAAAGTATTTAAAATACTAAAAAAGTATTTAAAGTATTAAAAAATTATTGAAAATATGTAATTTAATATAGTAAAAATCTTTCAGAACTCATTATATAAAATAAAATATCGGTTAGGTTTAAGTTTTGTATTAATATTTATTAATAATCGACATTTCGACAATCTCAACGTCCGCCTTCATCAGAAAAACTGATACAAATTACATTTACAGTCAATACCAAAACGTAGAAACAAGTTATTAGGTAACAAATAATACAAATTTTTATAAATTTTTAATTAATGGAAGCCAAATTTTATTTAGAACAGTGCCTTACGATTATTAATTTTCCTGATGAAGACGTACGTTGAGTAAGTTGAGTACGTCTATTATTAATACAGATCTTAAAACTAAAACCTTTTATTTAATATGTAATTTGTAAAATGTTAATATGTAATTATTTATACAAAGTTAAATAAATCTTGAAAAAAAAAATCTAGTCTTTTAAACAATTTTTTTGATTAAACAGTTCTACTTTAATCTTAAATAAAAAAAAAATAAATTTCACATATCAGATAATTTATAATTAACGCACTTACTCATTGAATTTATATAATTTCTTAAGTTAAAGAAATTCTATGCCAGTTAAACATAAAATAAGCAAATGAGCCCTATTGATATTAAAGCATGTACTGAAGTAATTTAAACATTGTAAATGTTTTGGAGTATTTTAAATATACAGAAAGTATTTGATATACTTCGAAAAGTATTTGACATACTTTGCAGTATTTTAAATACGTTTTTAGTATTTAAGTATATTTATAAATACTTTATGCGCTAAATACTCTTAAAATATTTGTTTATAAATACTACCCAGCTCTGACGTGCAGTATATTGAAACGTCGAATTTAAATAAAAAAATATACAGAACTTAAACGTAAAGCTTTTTTATTTTAATATCACGTCTTTATAATATCTTTACTATGTTAAACTATATTATATATATTAATACAATATTAAATTCCTAGAATTTTGTATACATCATTCAAAGTTATATACTAATTCAGAGAAATTTCAGGTAATATTTCTGGTAACAATCTTAACTAGCGTGGCAATATTAACGCCATGTCAAGCACAGGGATTGTTTTATTCAACACATAGCACACCCTCGCAGAATAGCTTCGCATTCGCTACACCTAATTTACGACAAGTATTTAGCACTAAATTACCCGGACCTTCTAACAATCAACAACTCCAACAACAAATTCAAAATCAACAACTATTTAATAACATCTTTCAACAACAAAAGCAACAACAACAATTTGTTCCGCAAGAAAACTTCTACAGCAACCAACTGCAACAACAGAATAATCTATTTCAAACGTCACCTCAACAATTCCCAGCGTATCAAGAACAGCTGCAACAACTGGCTTATCTACAGCAATTGCAGCAGCAGCAGCAGCAGCAGCAGCAGCAGCAGCAACAATTGCAAGGAGATTCGTTGCAGCTGGACGAGTTCCAGACGCAATTTGTGCCAAATGGAAGAGATACCAATGTCCCGGTACGTTTTGAAAGCCAGCCAAGTCAGTTGCAAAGTCAAAATGAAGATATTCGAAATCAGAATTTATTAGGCGTCGCATTTTCACCATCAACTAAAGTATCCACTGTTAAATTCGATAATGGAAAATTGAAATATGATTTCTAGTTGTTACATTTATACAATACGAAACTTGTGATTTATTATTTGTTATTTGTATATTTTCTTGATGATAATATTCGTTTAGTATATCGAAACGTCGAATTTTAATATAAAATTAAACAGAACTTAAACATAAAGCTTTTTTTTAATTTCAATATGAGTTCTAAAAGATGTTTTACTGTGTTAATAATTATATATTTATAAAAAGAAAATTACCTTTTTTTATAATTTATTTTTCTTTTTCCTCAAACTATACAGAATGTTTACTATCTGTTCTGTATCCTTTTAGGGGGCGATAGTACACCTCAAAAGGAGTCAATAAACCTTAAAACGCCTTAGTAAAAGTCGTCTCATAAGCGAGATAATAATTTTTAATTAGCATTGTCTACTACAAAAAAAATTCGAAGTTATCACCACTGATATACTTCCTCAAAAATCAGCATCATATCGACTAATTCGATATTGAAAGAACTATGTAAAAGTAATAAAATTTTTAGTCAAACAAAGGTGAGAGTAAAAGAAAATTACTGAGATAACAACTTTACCTGTCGAATAACAAACGTAATAGAAATTGAACAATACTGACTAAGTACTAGATTAATTACTAAAGTTTAAAACAAATTAATTGTTTAATGTGAAAACTAAAAAAATTATTATCTCGCTTATGAGACGACTTTTACTAAGGCGTTTTAAAGTTTATCGACTTCTTTTGAAGTGTGCTATAGCTCCCTGAAAAAATACAAAAAAGACCGTATATATTTATAGTAGATTTTTTTTCTTTTTAATTTCAATATTACATTTCACATTTATAAGTTGAAACTCCAGAATTTAATATAGAATATAATTTAATGCAACAAATAACTGTCAGTGAGAAACCCATCAAAGATTTTCGTCGTTTCAAATACAAAGGAATAAAATTTTCCACATAAAAAATAAAATAAATAAAACTATATTGGTCGCTAGATTTTTGACGAGTATCATTTTCTTACTTTACGTAAACAATATATCATAGAATTGTGTTACCTTGGAAACAAATTTGAAAAAATTCTTCTAGAAGTAATATACAACGGCGGAGAATGAGATAGAAAAACACAAAATTTTTATGAAAATAAAGATACGGAAGAGAAAAATGCCTAGCTGTTTATATTTTAAAGTAAATAACAGTTTTTTTTCTAAATAACATCTTCAAGCTAACGGGAAACGTTAACTAAATTATAATATAATATTTCATATTTTTTAAATATGATTATCAATTTTTTGTTAAATAAAAATGAAAATACATGCAATTTGAATCTAAATTATTTCAAAACTAATAACAAATATTAAATTGTTTATTTTTTGCTCATTAAAAGTAATTACATTTTCAAATATTTGCATGTAAATCTAGAAAAATATTTGAGACATTAAATTTGTCAGATATTTACCAACTAACTGGCAATATTTCAAAACTGTTGTGTAATAATTTTAAAACTCACTGATATGAGTAATGAATAACATTATCTATCAAAAAAAAAACACCTTGAATATATTGTTTAATAAGTGTTAAAAAATATATTACTAAAACTTAAATTTTTTGTAAAAAAAAGTTTTATGATTACGAAAAAAATATATATATTTTCTTAAACTAAAAAAAAAAAAAAATGAAGGACGTAAGTGATGCTCTTTTGTATTTAATAACTTTTTTGATGTATGTGTCATTTATTTTAACTTATCCATTAGATAAACCTGCTGTTATTTCTTGACAGGAAATAAAAACAGACAGCTTATAAAAAAGTTCATTTTCAGATGCTTCCGTTCAATTTTTCTTTCATCACCAAGAAATAATAGAACACTCTCCTATTTTATTTCGAAATTTTCACGTTACATAATTTAAAGAAACATTATATAAATAAATTCACTACTACCTTTAAAACGTACCATTATTTATCTTGAGTTTAATCTGATCAATTAAATTATTTATTTATTTTCAAAAATGAGATAATCCATGTTTACGTTCTTTTCTTATCCTTTTAAGGAGCGATAGTACACTTCAAAGGGAGACGATAAACCTTTAGTAAAAGTTGTCTCATAAGCGAGATAATAATTATTTTAGTTTTTACATTAAAAGATTAATTACTTTAAACTCTAGTAATTAATAATAATAATAATAATAATAATAGTTTATTAATTAGCTTACGCTAGTAAATACAATACAATACAAAAAATATTACACTTAAAGATATTAATCAATTAACACAATTAATAATTTTCTTTTACGTTTTCATGGTAATATTTTTTAATTTCCAATTTAAATGTTTTTAAATTACTATTTGCATTAATGTATGTGGGCAAGTTGTTATAATGTATTAACCCTTTATGAAATAAATTATTCGTGGCACTAACTTTAGTCTTCTTGGAAATATAAAAATATCTAGTACTTAATCAGTATTGTTTAATTGTTGTGTTTGTTTGACTAAAAATTTTATTATTTTTTACCTTGTTCTTTAAAAATCGCGAAGGTCCATCGATATTCTAATATCGAATTAGTCATGAGTACGCAGAGCGATACTTTGTATACAACAACATGGTGATAACTTCGAATATCCTTTGTAGTGAACAATGCTGATTAATTGGTAGATTACTGGAGTTTAAAGCAAATTAATCGATTAATGTGAAAAGTACAAAAATTATTAACTCGCTTATGAGACGATTTTACTAAGGCGTTTTCAAGATTTATTGACTCCTTTTGAGATGTACTATCCTCACTTAAAAGGATAAAGAAAAGACCGAAAACTTCCTGTATATATAATAAACATTTATTATCAAACTTTATACATTATAATCGAGATATATAATTATTAAATCTCTTTCATTGTGATTATCAAAATACTAGAGGACTCAATAGTAAAATGCCGTTTAATTTTGAATCACATTGTATATGAGTTCGTTAATTAATTATTAAGAAAATGTAGAAAATAGTTACGTATGTCGTACGAAAACGTATACATAATATTGCTTAATGCCACTTTCTCGTGTCACAAACTATAATACCTACACGTTTAAAAATTTAGAAAATAATGTAGTACATACTGCAGAACGAATATTATTTTTCATATTTAATAAATTAGTAATTAGTAACATGGAAGGCTCATATGCAATTGTTTTGCTGCTTTATTTATAATTAAAATAACATTATTTGCATTTATGTTTTGTGATTCCCTTTGTACGAGTGTATAATTATACCTAATAATAAGTCATTGTATATAATTTGCATTGTATTATTTTTAAATAGTATTTCAATTTCATTTTTATATCTTGATAAGAAAAATATATACATAGTGCAAATACGTAAAATTTAAATAAAAATATTTAAAAAAAGTGTAAATATTCAAACAATATATAATTTATTTATTTGTCTGGCACATATTTTTTAAATTTTTATAATAATTATTACAAAAAATAACTATAATTCATAATATTATTTATACTTTTATTAATAAACTATAACAAATATAATAGATATAAGTACATATAAATAAAAATTCTGAAAAACTAACATTAGTAATACGTTTCGAAAAACATAATTGTTATAAACTGTTTTAGTTTTCTGCGAAAAAACTAATGCATATAGTAATTATCTTTCCTATTTACATAAGTAGCTTAAAAAATCATGTCACAGTCATTTTATGAATTCTTTCTTTAAAAGCGCCTTAAAATTTTACATACCTAAGTTTATGCTATAGTCTTAAACAAATTTCATAAAATCTAAATATCTTCCCTATTTATTTACACAAGTTTCATTTAGTTTCAAAAACATTCTTTTACGTAATCTTTAAAAAAAAATAATACGAAATACATATTTATATTATAAATGTTTTACTTCTACTATAATATAAATTTTTATTTAACAGATAAAAATGCAAATAACTAAATTAATTTTAGTATCATTATTAATTAAATATTTGAATTTAGGGGAAAGACAAGTGGGGCTCTACACTTACTCTCCCAATTTATTAATGGAGTCGTTTCACAAAAATTATTTGAAAACAATATTCTTAATTTAACTAATATTAGTAAAAATTATTTGCATAATTTGTAAATCAAAAGTAAAGTATAAAACAATTGAAAATTGAAACCGATATTATTTTCAGTCAAATCAGGAAACCGATTTGTTTAACTTGAAATGATTTATATTATTATATATTATAATATATATTTATTATACATATATATCACAAAAAATATTTAATGTTAATTAAAAATATTATTAAAAATAAATTCTACTATAAAATATGTAAGTTTCATTTAAAAAATTAACATAAAGTTTCTGTTTGTTATTTCAATTTTATAATAAAATTGTACACAGATTATCTTCAATTCTTTTGTATTAATTTTTTTTCTTCTTTTCAATCGTAACGAAAATTAAATTGATAAAATATTTAAAAACCACAGAACAAACCGATTTAAATTTATTTAAAACTATTTATAGCGTTGATTGAAATATTATTATATAAATCTAGTTTATTATTTTTCATGAAATGACCCCATTATTTTATTTAAATGTTATTAATTAAACAAAAATTTATACATTTCATATAAAATTCTCCACATGATTCTATTATTTTTGTACTTTTTTTTTAAAGTAAAATTTACACTGTAAAAAATATATTTTAAATTTATGTAATTTTACATAGGTTTTAACAATAAAAACAACAATATTTTGTAATTTTACTGTGATAGTTTACGTAATATTACATTTTATTTATTAATTTCAATTATTCAAAAAATATAATTTCCGTATTATGGAGAATTCTATTATAATAAAAAAATATTAATACAATATTGAAAATTTAAATTATATATTCCAAATAAAACGTTAAAAAAATTATTTGGTGTTCTAATAATTTTATGACTATTTCATTAACAATGAACATCTAAGGTATTTTAACATTTTTTACAAAATAAAAAAAATTAATAGATGCCCATATATAAACAATTAGCACATCTTACATTTTACAATAATACTACACTTTATTTAATTTTGCCGTTATTATAAATGTAATAAACTACAAACAGTAAATACATATACTTCATCACAATAACAAAATATTCTTTTCAAAATTTTAATACAAGAACTATCACATTTATGGTCCGTGCTGGTATAATTCTAGATTTAATATTACAACTATTTCGTTTTGGTAAATTAAAAATAATAAATACATTGACTTATTTTGCAGGTTTATAAATTCGATGTTTTACAAATTAACTATTTATATAAACATTAGGAATCATCGGACATTTAGAAGTATCAATTTGTATTTTGTTTTTTTTTTATCGTTTTGTTTGTTTTAATATTTAGATCAATTGTTCACAACGGCCGTAGGTAGTGTGTCTGTAAATAGGGTATATTTTTAGTTAATTTTATAAATATTAAACGAAAAAAATTAAAAACGCTAAAAATCAAATTAAACTCACATTTGCATGCAAATTGCATAACGAGCAATTACGGAACGCAATTATTATAATTTGTTTTATTATGTATATTTTAATTTATAATTAGTACGTATAGAATATTAATTTTAATAATAAATTCTTGTTTAATTATATTTACATTTAATCAACCGAATTATTTTAGTTAAATCAAGAAAACATTGATTTTATTATGTTGAAAACTATATTAAAATATTCGCAACAGGAATGTAAATTTCAATATTAATAAAATGGTTATTAATAATAATATGCAATTATTGTAAAAATGATTTACATATTGTATGAAAATAAAATATCCGTGAAAAAAACCTATCGAGCAGGCCTGGTAGCTATGAAAGAAAAATATTTATGTTAAGAAAAAAAAATAACGAAATTTAATACTTTTTTTTTCTTTCTCAAAACTAACATTGAATATTTTTTGTTTATATTTTTCTTTGAATATTTAATAGAACTTTTTGTTGCCATTTTAAGTATATTATTTATAAAGTAAAATTTAAAATTAAGTTAAACAGAATTTTAAAGTATAGTTAAAGATAAATAAAAAATATTTTGCTTAAAAATTATATACTTATTTTAAATTTTAATTAAAATTCAAATAAAATAATTCCGGATAAAACCCAGAAACATAATTACTCTATTAAATAAAACGGCTTTAGGTTTAAGTTTTGGATTAATATTTATTAATAATTGACGTTTCGACGAATTCAACGTCGATTATTAATAAATATTAACATAGAACTTAAACCTAAAACCGTTTTATTTTATATTAATGAGTTTTGAAAGATTTTTACTATGTTATAATTACTTTAATACAGCAGTTCAAAGTGTGGGTCGCAACTCACTGCTGGGTCGCAAGCTAGTTTCGAGTGGGTCGTGTTAGATATTACAATATAATAGGAATTTTTATAGTAATCTTTAGGCTTTCACGACCGGTATCTATTGAATTTATAGAATTTAGTAGGCTGGTATGTCGTGTTCGATCTATCTTCGCCGCAGATGTTTTGCCATACATTATAGATTGCATCCTCAATGCTTGGATTCAGTAACAAAGTACTTAGAATGCCATCTACGTTGTATGGCGAAACTTTTGTGATGATATATCGATCACGGCATATCAGCTCACAAAATTTTATAAATTCAAAGGAATTTTTATGTTTATTAGTAGAAATATTAAATTCATCTACATTTAAGAAAAAATTAAAACTAATAAAAGTTATCTTTTAATTTTAGAAACCTTCTTTTCTCTGTTTCTTTTAAAACATAAATTACAAGCGAGTGAGTCATGAAAAATAGTATTTTAGAAAGTGGGTAGCGATTTGTAAAAGTCTGGGAAGCTCTGAGTAAAACTAATAATAATAGCAAAAGAAAATTAAGCAAAATATACTAAAAATGATAATAAGAATGAATAGGTTGTGCAATTGACTTACTGATGGCATCAGGAAGATAGATACATTTGCTCAACTTGGCACGAACTAGCATTGGATGTTTTGTGGACGTAACTAGCGACACTAGCACCATCGCCATCGCCCAGTTCACAACTTCGATTCATCACATCCGAATCGACATCGTCGCAACTTTGTCGAAGTTTGCGGTTGCTAAAACGGAAATAGCCCCTCAAACGCTCCTTTGCCGTTCTACAACACATTACAACATACATACATACAACTTACTGGCTGTACTTGACTTGTTTTTTTCGTTTCTTATTGCCTAGTTTTTTGACAAGCAAAATCCACGTCAAGCAAGATGGACGAGCGAATATTACAGCCGCGCTATATCGATGTTTTTTTAATAGCCTGTCTCTTGAATTTTCTTATTTTATTTTTATTTAACCCGGTTTTTGCTCAAGTTGCTTTAAAGCAACACTGTCAAGAATTGTGTTTTTTTTATATTGTTACTAAAATATTATACTTCAAGAAAAATTGAAGCATGGAAATATATAATTTTAAAATGGGAAATATTTAATAGTACGACAAAAATGGAATATTTCACGGTAAAATTAGTATATTGAACGACAAATATAATACGACAAATTGATAAACTATTATTATTCTTTATTCATTTCTAAGTAGGTTGAGTTGAAAGGTTATTTTTTATATTTTTTCAGATATCAATACACCTGAAGTTTTTTATTGCGGTTATTGCTAGATAGGTTAGGTTAAAAGGTTAGTTTTAGATTTTTTACTATTAAAACGTCGTTTACTTACATTGTTTATCGTACGAAAAAATATTTTGACGTGTATTTGCATTATTTGGCGTGAGAAAAAATATTTTAAAGTACATTTACATTTTTTGTTGTAGAAAAACATTATTTGTCGTGCACTTTATTATTATGTTGTAAATTATACCTATTTCGTTGTGAATAATACCAATCCTGCCGTGCGTAAAAATACCACTCTTTTAAAATCTATTGAACATAAAATAAACAAGATTCACAAAAATTATTGTATTTTTATCTCTTAGAAAACGGTAAAAATGAGTTAAAGAAAAACTCATCAAAATTTGTCTTGTAAAAAGAAGCACAAACTATTTTTATATTCAACTTTATTTTTATAGTAAATCTTTTCAATTTATATGCAAAAATAAATATATTCCATTTATTCTATAAATATTAGAATAGTAGAATTATTTAGACGTCGTCTGAATGTTTTTCAGGGGTGGTGCAAACAATTTCGGACGTGGGGGGAAAGAAATAGAGCCATATTTTACAAAAATATTTAAATAATAAAAAGTCTAGTTTTAATTTGTAATATATTAATTTGTAATATAAAAATTAATATCTTTATATAATATTTCAAATTATTTATCAAATTAACTATTCGTAGTCATTACAAACATACCTATTACTAGACTTTAAATAATTTTCTATTAAAATAAAAACTGTTTTAGTCAAAACAGAACGCTCGTCTTCCTGATGAAGATGAGGGTTTAGTTTCGTCGAAATGTTTTTATAAAATAATTAAACAGAAAAATATTTTACTATTTTTTTAATTAAGTAAAACATTAATATTAAAGCTAATATAATTACAAAATAAAAGTTCATTTCCATTTCTTTATTTCCATATAAGTTTCAGTTGTAATGGCTCTATTGGTTGTGAAAACATAATAAAAATTTGTTAAAAAACATCAATTTTCGACTGGAATAAAACCAAGAACAACTGGTAAAACTAGAATCATGTATTTGCGTTTCTTTTTTAATAAGCAGTTTGGTTTAGAACCACTAACTCTGCACTGAAATATAACACTAATTTTGTAACAAGTAGAATGGATAAACCTTTATGCTCGCAAAAATTTGCTTTATATTTTGTTCACATAATGCATACAAATTTTATAGTTTTACAGCAAAAGTTATTGAAGTTACAAAATATAAAAAGAATATGGTGCGAATGTAAATTTGCATAAAGTGCTATAAGTTTTATAAATTGATTAGAAATTTTAGTTTTTAAATAAGAAACTTTTTATTACAGTTCATAGTAAAGAATATAATTATGTTGTTATCTCAATGAAAGTTAAGTTTAATTTATAAAAAGTTTCTATTTAGTAGAATTCTATATAATTCTTTTATTAATTTAAAAATAAATAAAATTAGAAATAAATTAGATTGCCTGTTGAGTGTTTTAGTTCATTTGTTTAGTCTTGGTCTTATGACAGTTGCATTGTCTTAAAATCAATAGTAATTTAATCTGAAATTAAAATCGAACTTGCAGAAATTGGCGCAAAAGTCATCATTGTATCTGATGTTGCTCTAACTTTTGCAAACGGCGTTTCATGTCATTGCGACTTTGTAATTTGTGAAGATGATTCAGAATACATATAGAAAAACTATGAATCGCTGTACACCTCAAAAACTCGGAATAATTGTGTCAATGTTTTGTATTTGGACTCGTAAAATAATCTATAATACAATTATTCTACTACACTTTCATTTCCATGGAACTATAATTTATTTATCTAATATCGATGATAAAGATATCAGGTTACAATATCCACAGAACCGGGCGATGAGAATTATACTTGTTAAAAAATAAAAATTATTATTTCAACAAAAATAATTTAAATTTTAATATATAAATTCAACAGCTAGAGTAAAACACCAAGATAACATTTATATGATATAATTACGTTACGTTGTCAGGATATTTGAGAAGCTTAATTTGAAAATGTAATATTTCCCTATTCAGTAACCATGAAACAATTACATTTTCAAATAAATCTCTTCATTTATTCTAGTACGTAAATTTAAAAACAGTAAAAAAAATAATATTTTTTTCAAAATTACCTGGACATCTTCCACGAAGCGTACAAGCAAGGATTAACACAAGTCGGCACAAATCCCAACCAGACGATAAGGGCATAAGTGATATCGAAATGTGCTGCATTCTCGTATGTTTCCGTAACAGCGAGCCGTATTAACCGTAACACCATCAATGGGCATAGACAGATGGCGTACACTGTTATCATACTCACTAAATATCTCTGATTACGTTTCTCACGACAGACATCCAATTCGGCTTCGTACAGATCGCAGCGACGTCTACTGTGAACACTTCCATTCCTGCAAAACAAATGAAAAATATCGATTTTCATCTGTGCTTGAGGCGTATCTGTTGTTTATAACTATCAACACAACACAAAATACATAATTTTTTACTTTTGATGAAAAAATATAAAATTTTTATTCCTATTTCTTAGCATTTATGTGATAATGTCAAAGTGGGTTTACCAATATACATCTAATCTTGTTTAATTTATAAACCGAAGCTGCTGAGATTGTGTCAAATAATTGCCATCGTTAAGTAATATTCTATTTGAATACGTACGAAAATGAAATAGACGGAAACTGAACGAACTTTAAACTAAACTTTCCTCTATAAAACAACTAGATTTGAATAAACAATTACTCTACCAAAATTAGTAAAATAAAATGACTTGGAAAAAATATACAATTCATCAAGTCGATAATAAAATAATAAGTAAATAAAATAATTTAATTTCTTCTTATACAGGAGTGTAGGAAGAAATTAAATTACTATATTCAAAGGTCGTTCAACTCAATTATTAAATAAATAAAAGTAATTGAGTAATTTTGTTAATAAGAATGAAAATAACAAAAAAATGTAATCAAATATTAAAATAAATAACAGAGTAATCAGAAATTTAGTTGTTTTTCTTTTCATATTAAATTTTTTTCTTTTTTAGAATATTCGAGAACAAATTGAGATGCAAGAACTTGTTTCAGCGAACTATAGTAGCTGTAATTTGAAATATAATAATAATATAATAAGTTTTTTTATATATATATATATATATATATATATATATATATAAATCTAAAAATATAAATTGTTTAGTTAAAATACATATTATTGTTTCTAACGAAGGCCGAAAATTCTCTGGGTCCTACGGCTATAACATTTTAGCTTAAACAAAAATCCGATCAAATTTCTAATCGGTTTAGATGAAATATTTAATTCAAGAGTGGTGTATTCATCTAAATGTAACTAGATATTTTTCTAGATTGTCGTATATTTATCTATTCTGGTTCGTTAATTTATATTGCAGTTTTCAATTACTTACATAAACTTGATTTAAAATAACAATTTCATTTCAACCTATTTTTATGTAGATGAATTAAATAGATTGCACAAAAAATTGTTAAATGCTATGGTTAACTTATCAATTAACCAATCAATGAGGCGGTTTGAAGACATTTGACAATCTATTTACCTAGACAATAACAATGCTTTGTGCAATGTGTTTATATAAAAAAAAATAATAATTTTTGTCTCCTTACACGTGTCTATAAAATTATTCAAGAATAAGAAATTGCTTACGAAAAAACTTTAAATCCTATTTTAAATCAATTGTTCAACTAGATTGAAAAAAAAAAAACGAAAAGCAAAAAAAAAGAATGAAAAAGAAAAAGTTAATCTAATTTTTTAATATTAAAAGGACAAGCATACTTGATAATTATGTCAAAAATGCCTATTAAATTTCGTTCGTTTGACTGAACACTTTGACACTTTTACTGATAATTAAAAAATTCCAATCCGAATTTCTTGACACATTTCTAAGTTTTTAAACAGAAAAAAATATTACTTAATTACATAAAATATCTTCGGTAATTCGAAAAAGAAAATTTTATAATAAAATAAATTTTAATTTTAACATAATAATATCACTAGACTTTTATTGTTCTCGTAACTTTTTTGATTAAAATGTTTTTTACCTGTTATTATTTTATTAGAAAAGTTTTTATTTAAAAAGCTTCTTTTTCATGTTTGATTTTATATAAAATATATATTAAAATTTTATACATTTTAAATTTATAAACTTCAAAGCAAATTATTTATTTTAAACATTAATTCTGAAATTCATCATAATGTTTTTGATATGTAATATGTGTTTCAACAATTCGTTATAATATTAATAATATATAGGAGTAATATATATATATATATATATATATATATATATATATATATATATATATATATATATATATATATATATATATATATATATCAGTTTTAAATAACGCAGTTTCAAATATATATTGTATTTGTTATTTCTAATTAACTAATCACGTTTTTATAAACCTAAAACTTTGATACTGCATACAACAAACAATTTGTTAACTAAACTGGTAATGTTAATTGAGTTAATTATTGTTTTTTATGTGAAACTTTAGCATCGATTTAATAGTTTACATCTTAAAATAGATCCTTTGATAAAGTTAAATTAGTATGTATATCCAATAAGTGTACACTGAACAAGCAATTACCGCTAAATTTCCTATGAATATATCAATCTAATTTAGTAAATGTAGTTTGAATATCAAAAAGAAATATTACTGATAATAAAAAAATAAAATGGTGATGATGTGGAGGTAAAAGATTGCATGTTCTAAATAACGTTTATGTATATTTTTCATAAAAACCAACCGTAAGATTTTGCTCGAAAATTTTGCAGGGTGTGAAAAATATTTTATATTTCAAGTAAATGTCTCTAAGGAACACCTTAGTCATTGGATATATGTTTTACAAAATATTACGTATTATTTTCTTTTGTTCTTGTTTGTATATGTTATATGATCTTTTCAAAACTAAAGTTTTCTAGGTTGTATGATGAAAAATAAATATTTATTTGAAACATATTGCTAGTTTTGCAATTGTGTCAAAAGTTTCAAAGATTCAAATATAAACAATAATAAGAATTTTGTAAATAGAAGATATGAATTTTCAATGTAAAAATATAAAACTGATTTCGAAAAAGATAGTAAATAAAAACGATAAATATGAAATCGCGATGGAAATAAAAAATCGAAAAAATGTATGAAGTTATTTGAAAAACAAAAATTGCATAAAAGCTCAGTATTTCTAAATGTTGGAATAACGTTATCCTTGGAATAATTTTAAAATTAGCCATTGGAACCTTGTCATTTATCCTGAAGATACATTTTTAGCCAATAACAAATGATATTTTACTTATCTTAAGAATAAATAAAATTGGAAATACTGGCCGTAAAAAGAACAAAGTCTGCAGTTTTTAATGTTTGTTTATCAGTTTATTTTATCAATGAAAAATATGCTAATAAATTAATAAACTAATGATGTGTATTTATTAGATTATTAGTATATTTTTTATCAATAAAAAAAAACAGATATGCAAACGTTCTGTTAAATTTTATTTTCATCTATTAAAAAATTATTAAAATTACAAGAAATTTACTACAGTAGCATAATATTTATATAATCGGTGACAATTATAATTTATCAAATTATCAACTTCATTATTGTTGCATTAACTTTATTAAAGTAAAAATAATAATTATTTCAAACTTAAAATTTTTTAAATTTTTTGAATCTTTAATATATTTCGGCAATTTATTATATTCAAGTAATCCATTGTGAAATATATTATTAGTGAAACTAGTTTTAGTCTTTTTAGTAATATAAAAATTATCTGCACTTCTAACATCATAATTATGCAAACTACTAGTAGTATTAAATTTCAAACTGCCACTTAAATACATGGGAAGCAAACCATGTTGTACTTTCAATATAAAAATCATTGGAAACATTTCTAAGAAAGTTTTAACATTAAACCAATTTAGTTTTATTGACATATTGTTAATGGGTTGATATCTATTACAACGCTGCATTACTCTCATGACTCTATTTTGTAGCAACTAAAAATTATGTAGTATCATGTATTATACAAATTCTGCACAAATTCGTAACATTTAACTCAAAAAATGTTATAATCGAAGATGAACGATATTATAATAACCGATAATGTCTCGTAAAAAGTTATTTTTTAACATTTGATTTTAAGAAAAAGATATATTTTGTTGTTTTTAAATATGGAAATTAATTTGATAATATTTTACTTTAATTTATATTTTATAGATAATTTCAAAGTTACAAATAAAAATTATTTTTATAACTTTATATAACAAAACAATTCATTTTTTAAATGTTATTTATAACGTTAAATAATGAAAATAAATAATAAATAACATTATACGATAACGTAACAATTTAAAACGTTATTTCATCTCTGGTTATACTATTAAAAAAAATGGCGAAATAAGTTCAAAATTTAACTGGTTTAAAGCTTCTACTTAATAGGAAAGTCTATTTAAAAATTCCGCTCATTTTTCATTGCAAAAGAATTGCATTCCGACAAGTATAAATCTGTATATATGTAGGAGTGATATTATTCACGTACCGATGCTGGTAGTCGTGCTGGGGCGTCGCCGATGGTGGCGGTGTTGTCGCGGTAGACGATCCATGTCTGACACGTGCTTCGTACATCAGTACGGCTAGTGGACCTTCCTGCCGTTGCAGTTCGCGTGAACTTTTTACGTGAAAATATGCGATAGTCGCCAATGGTGCTGCATACCTATAACATACAATACACAAAGTTTTCTTAAATACTTGGCTCAATTTTCCAAATGGCTTGCATTTACTTTTGACATTTAAAGAAATTCTATATGTATTTTGAATACAAAGAGATAAATTCTGCTCTAATGTTGGGTTTCATAAAGGCATGTTAAATTTTAACAACGATGTTAAAAAATAACAATGTTAAAAACGTATTTAGAACCGGTTTTAACAAAATGTTAAATTTGAATAGAGTGTTAGATTGTTTATGAAACCGAACATTGATCCAAGGTTTTTTTTTTACTTTTAACTCAAAAGTAAACGTGTTTTTGATCTGTAAACTCGTTTTTTTTTTAATAGAAATAAAAAACCTTCAGAAATCACTATATTAAAATAAAACAACTTTAGGTTGGGGTTCTGTATTAATTTTTATTAATAATCCACATTTCGAAGTACTCAACAAGAAAAATGATACAAATGACATATACAGTAAATAAACAGAACATAGAAACAAGTTACTGGGTAACAAAATAAGTAACTTGTTTCTATGTTCTGCATTAATTATCTATTATTTTTAAATATGTGCAAAAAAAACTTCATTAAAAATAAAAAATCTGTATATTTCAATGGCTATAAATAAAATTTAACAAAATGTTTGTATATCAGTGTAGAGTACAAAGATTTAATAGATTATAAATTATAATTATTATTATACATAATTATAAATGACGTAATGAACTTATTATTATATTATTTTAAACACATATTGGTTATATTCTGTTTATTTACGTTGAGTACGTAGATTATTAATAAAAATTAATACAGAACTACAACCTAAAGTAATTTTATTAAAAATAAAAAAATTATTAGACAAAAATTATTTACAATTTAGTTTAGAAACACATAAGATCGTAGTCTGTAGCACCTTAGTTCCGCGACATGTTACGACATGTTTTTCTGGAAAAAATAAATTGTAAAATTATTGATGATTTTTCGTTCAAATGTAGAATTATTTATTGCGATATTCCATATGACATCATATCAACCAACCAATAAGTTAACCAGTCAACCATTAAGGAAATGCGGCTCTTGTTTTAGTAACGTTGTCATGGTGATTAGATATGGAATCAATCAATATTGATTCCCAATCAACAGCCGAAATTATATGTTATATCAATTAATTAAATTCTGATAAATAGCAAAAAAATATAGAATAGAAAACATACAAAAATTAATTATGATTTTAAATTAGATTTATTTTGTACAGTAGTTAAATTTTATTTATTAAAGTCAAATTCTAAACCTAAAATAATTTAAAAATAAGAAATTTAATGTAAAGACTATTTATACATACAAACAAACAAACACAATCACGTTCTGCAACCATAAGGGTATGGCACAAACTTAGTTATCACGAAACAGTCATATAAAAGGAAAATGGCTGCTCTGGAGTATATGGTGTAGTAACTAGAAGAAATCGGGTAAGAAATAGATTAGTGTATGATGAGTGTGAAATTAAAAAAAGTTCTTGCAAAAATTTATTTAAAAAAAAAATTTGTTCATAACTATTTGCAGCCATTTTGGCTTTTATTAGTAAATTATATTACTGAATTCGCAATTATACTTATGTTAGAATTAAAATATATTCTAGTTAAAATATAAAAGTTAATGCCACTTGCAAATAAATAGAATATAATATTTTTATGTAAAATTTTTCCACCACATTTACAAATATGGCATTTGTAAACCAAAATGACTTTAGTGTATGTGCATATTAAAACAGAGATTAATTGTTATAATAGTAGGGAGCTTAATGGTTTTTCAGGACTTTGTAATTATCTGAAAATTTCTACGTACTTATGCAACACAAAATCTACTTAACATATTATGTATGTGTTTCGAAAATCAGAGCTTAAAATTTCCCTTTCTTACGCACTTATGTTCAAACTAATAAATATTAAACAACATGCAAATATTTTCAACGTATAAGTTTGCAATCCTTCTCGCTATTATTACTCTAAATGAAATAAAAATTTATTTAAATTTTCTCAAATATATGATAATTATTTTCCTAGAATTATTTTACGTTATTAGTTTAAAATAATAATCTTTTTTAAGTTGACATTAAAGTGTTGAATATCTTTATATCAAGTTAATAAAAAACAACCGTTTTTTTTGAAGATATTTGTAAAATATTTTTGTCACGTAAATATTTATTTTTCATGTACATAAAATTTAAACTTTAATAAAACAAGATTAGAAGTATATGGATAAATTCACTTTGACAGCATCAGTTGACAACGCTGTACAACAATAAAATTATATAATATTTGTGAGTATTAAAGAAATATATTGTAAAAATTTGACTAATTTTTGATAAATAATGTAGCCATAGTATTTTTTTTTAATTTTAGTAATTTATTCTTGGAAAGTTGGTAATACTGAACTTTAGTAAAATTATATAATTTATGTGGTTAATCACGGATAAATACTGTAGCCATAATGAATTTTTAAAAACTTTAGTATTTATTCTATCGGAAAGTTGATAGCACTTTTATATGTCGGGATTGTCAACCCTACTGCTGCCATCTAGCAACTGACGTCTCTATCGTACAGTTTAACATTCTTGACGGTATACGTACTCAGAATGTTTTGACCTACGAGCTCTATTTGTGTTGTTTACAGTAACTTAAAAAAATCATCTCGGCCAAAAACTGCAATTAAATAGTGAACATTTTCGTACGATTATTTTTTTAAACTTTAGATGTGGATTAACTCAACAACAGCAATGCATCGATGAATTTAATTCGACTTTTGGCGATGAAGCACCATCAAGGTTATTGTTCAGGAAAAAATTCCTTGCAGTCAAAGTCGTAAAATTTTTATTTTACATTGTACATTAAATTAATCTTTTTATATTTATCTAATTACCATTTTTATTAAATTTACTATCTCATTTTTAAATAGTTGGAAGATTTCGAAATAAATTGTAGTTATTTGACATTTTACTTGATAAAATGAAATAAAAAATAAATAGAGGTTTTACAAAAAAGTCTCTGTTTGTTATGTGTCTTAGGAGATTTTTTTTTTCTATTCTATAATAGAAAGCTTATAAGGATTTTTCAGTATATATACTTTTATGTCGCTTTTATTTATTTATAATTTTCTTTCCATCCATATAATATACGAAATTTATTTTTTACACAATTTTCTATAAGAAACTTTAAGATATAATAGCCCGTATTCTCAACTCACTTTTAAAAGTGATTTTTGTCAAAAGTATTTTTGACCTTTAGTTAAAATTACTTATTAAGCAATTTTAATCAGTTTATTTAAATTTTATAATATTAGATATTAAAAATATATCAAAAATTTTATCATATTTGATAAGAGGTAGAAGTAAAAATTTATTTTAAAGCAAAAAAAATAAAAGCATTTTTCCATAAACAAAAGAAGTGGAAATACGGGTCATTATCTTTTCAATGGTTTGTCTATTCTTTACTAAATTAATTAATTAATTAAAAAATTTAATTAAAATTTAAATTAACTTTTCTAATATATTACATTTTTTCAATATTTAATATTTTGTAAAAATATTTACTGTTTAAAATTAGAGCTACATTTTACGGAACTTTAATAAAATTAAATGAAATAAACATACAAAATAAATAATTCATTTCTATCTGTAACTTTAATAGTCAGTACCTTTTAAGCGAAGCGAAAGGTCCAAACGAAATTTTTTTCTTCTTTTGAGAACTTAGTAACATTTTAAGATTTACAGCCAGTTTTATAATAAACATTTTAACTAAAGTCGACTTTAAGCACACAAAAAAACATTGTTTTATTGCAACAACAAATAATTTTTCCATTAGATGTATGAAAAATTACCAAAAAAAAATCGTTTTATTAAAAATCAATGATTTTTTATGGGCTTAAAATCGACTGTAGTTTAAGTATTTATTATGTAATCAGCGTTTTTTATATCCAGTATTAATTAAACGTTTAACAGAACTAAAACCGAAAGCTTTTTTTCATTTTAATATAATGAGTTATGAAAGATTTTTTACTTTACAAAATATGGTATAAATTATTGAACATGTACTTCGTAATCGATGCTTGTATTTTTAATGAAATAAACAGATGCAATCACTAGTTTGAGAACATGTGAATATCATACATATAGTTACATTTCTGTCGTATCAAGGACTTGGTGACTTTTCATATACCAAAGCTAGTGAATTCAAGTCAGAGCCTGGTTCCTGGCAATTTCATTATGCAAATAGTAGGTCGACTTTGCCCCTATAGACATAGGATACGAATCGTCTTTTTTTTCTTTCTTTATTTCTCTTCCTTTATTTCTTCGACATACAAACATGTGTTCGGCCTTTGTTAATTTGATCAACATTTGTTTTCTATGATTTATTATTATTCAGAGCGTGTACATGCGTAGTATTTTTTGAAGTATATTTTTATAAAAAATGATTGTAATATATTTACTAAACTTTCAAAGCTACAGTTAAATTAAAAAATTCAATTATATTTCTATATTTTCCCAGATTCTAAACATAGTGTAATAAAAAAAAAACAAAATGTTATTTCATTTGATTCGAGTCAGATGACAAAATTTTAGATTTGTCTATTTAATTAGATTACATTAGTTATTTCATCTATTTGCGTACGAATTAGTTAATATAAAATGCATAAGATGTAATAAAATTTATTTTCAAATTATTTAAAGCAATATATGAAAAAAGTACATGATATTCATTCACAGTACGAGAGGTATTAATAAATTTTATGTTTCACAAGGCAAACGATCTGTAATGTAGATAGTATTGCGTAGAATATAATAGTTAACCAAATATATATCAATATTTAGAAATAAATAAATTTAAAACTATATTAAAACAATATTTAATCGAAAGAGAATATAATTATTTTGTGTAAAGTAAAATTTTGTTTTTGATAATTTATGTTTGTAAATAGCAATGGCTAAGTAAAGATTATTACTACTAAAATAAAACGGATTTAGGTTTAAGTTCTGTATTAATATTAATACAGAACTGAAACCTAAAGCCATATTATTTTATATAATGAGTTCTGAAAGATTTTTTTATTATATTATTATTATTAATTATTGTTATCTATACATATAAAGCAGAATGTAAATATACATGTATGTATGTTTGTCCGGTTTCAAAATGCATCTTGGACGTAAGTTATGAAATTGAAATTTAGCGAAGAGCTATGTAATAATATCACAATGATGGAAAAACTCCAAAACTGGAGTTGAAATATTAAATGAAAAAAATCCGTCATCAGGCGAGAATCAAATCTGCAATCATCTTCCGAGTGCTTGCATATTAGACTACAGGTGACTACGCCAGTTTTTTCTACAGTAATTGTATTTAATATTTGTTTATTACATCACACTGTCTTCTCTGCCGAGAGTAGACTTGAAACAACAGTCGATATTTAGATGTTCTGTATGTCTTAAATATTATAAATTTACATCAGTATGCTGAAACATTTTCGTTAAATATAACGGTTTCTATATATATTAAAACAAAATTTTGTTATTTTTAACAAAAATATTTATACCTACGGGCATAAATTTAGAATTTAATATTAAATATGTTTTATAATTAAAAAAAATAAATTGGTAAATTCTTATAAAAATGTGAAAATGACAGTGACAGTTCAAAAATAAACTCGTATTTTTTTTCCAAAGCGTCAAATCGTCGCTTTATTTCATTTATACTTTTCTACAATATATACAAACACACGTAAAGGAAAGCAAAAAAATATATATTTCACCGTTTTCGTAAGTGCTTTTCTGGTTGAAAAGCAACCGTATTTCTCAAGCAGAATACTAAAAAAAATTGCGGTTCCAACGATTTTTTCGATATTGTCATGCGTTGGCTATTTTAACTATCACGTTTTTGTTACGAATATCTACGTTTTTCACTTTTGCATTCTTTGTCATACAAGAAAAACATTTTTCTGGAAATCATAATGTATATTAACCAGTGAAAATTCACTTTTCATGTTTCGCCCGCATTTTATTTTTCAGTATTTTGCTTTTCTAGGTATTATATTCGATATTCTACATTTTTCAAATTATTGTTACTTTCTTATTAAATGTATAAAAGCATTCTTAGCTTTAAATCAAAATCTATAACAATAACTCTTTGAAAAAAATTTTATTTTATATTATATATAATAGTAATTATTTATCAAAGTTGAGAAGACATTTTATAACCAAGTGTAAATAAAAAAATGAGCCTATTTTGATCTTCTCAACCGTGGTTTATATATAATCAAACATAAATCAAAAAGAAGCAGAGAAGCAGCTGAAATATAAAGATTTAATAATAGAATTTAAAAGAATCTGGAAAACAAATATTTATATATAATTATATATATTTATATATAATTATATACTAATTCAAAGAACTGCCAGTTTAGTAACAGCATATGTGATTAGGAGAGTTTTGACCTAAAATAAAATTCCCTCTTCAAAACATCGTGTAATGTTGACTCCTTGAAATATTGTTTGTCCCCGTATCAACAACAAACTAAATGAAGAGTGATAAACAAGATGATAAGTAATAATAATATAGTAAAAAATCTTTCAGAACTTATTATATAAAATAAAACGGCTTCAGGTTTAAGTTCTGTATTAATATTTATTAATAATCGACGTTTCGACGAATTCATGATGCAGACGGACGTTGAGTTCGTCGAAACGTCGATTATTGATAAATATTAATACAGAACCACAATCTAAAACCGTTTTATTTTATTCATAGTATTGTATTCCAAAAACCTCAAAACGAGATTATCAGCAAAAATTAATGTAGCTTGTAAAAAGACATTAACATTCAAAATTGCTAAATGAGTTTACTAACAAGAAATAGGCAAAGCATTAACAATAAGATAAAAACAAGAATACAACGGAAGTATCATTAATTTTACAAGTTATAAAAATTTATGAAATCTTCGTGAATTTTTGTGCTAACGACAGTTTTTCATATTTCGGTTTTAAATTGATAAAAATCACTACTCGAAAATATAAATCATCGAGTGAGTGCATTGTCTATTTTCTTTTTTGGCTGCATCAAACCTAGTACAATACGTGAGACAGAGTTCTTAAAAGTGTTCATTGTGGTGTGGCACATTTTTAGCTTGAATAATACATGAGTATTGGAGATAAAATTTTCATCGACCCACTTGTTACGAACACTTCGTGCTGACTTACAGTTTTCTTCATCAACTGCGTTTAGCCATTTACCAACAGAGCAGCAACTTTTGCACAAAATAACAAAAAAGAAAAAAGAAAACCTAAAAAATCCATTTTTCTATCTAGTCACTAGATTTTTTACGTTAAATTTCTTAGAGAAAGAAATTTTATATTTTCATTAAGTTAGCACTCGGTACCTGTCTGTTCAATTCTATCTAAGAAAATGTAATAAAGAATTTATTTAAAATTGACAGAGTGTGACAAAATTTTTGATTAAATTTTAAAATTATACATACTTAAGATATATTTAAGATATTTGAAAATTGTATCGTAGCTTGGCAAATATTAATACTAAAATATTTCAATATTATTATAAATATTTAAAATTTAATTACAAGTGGTAGTGTTTTTATAAAATAATAAAATCGTAAAAACAAGTACTCTTATTACAAAAGTACCTAAATATTTTTCTAGTATTTTTAAAAATAGAAATTTATACAATTGGTGCATAAAGTAGAACTTTTATACACGAATGAAATGTGGCAATTACATGAGTAAAACAAAGATATTTTATGCCTAAGTTCTGTAAATATATAGAATCAATTTATATAAATATCAAAACACAATTCTAACATTTAATATTTTTAATGCCACAATCATGAGATAACTTTAATTATTTTCAATACCCACTTTTGGTACATAAACGTACATAACGTCAGAATTAAATAATGACATAGTACGGCAAATTTTTACACGCTTTTTATTTATTATTTTTTTCAGCATCTCCATAAACAGATATTTTATGTAAAAAAAAATTAGTGTTCTTAGCTGTCGTGAAAACAAGTAAATATATTTGTTGTTATTCATTGTAATTACGAAAATTTCTAAAACAATTATTTTTAATTTGTTTTCTATGACGGACTTTTTTGAATAAAAATGTCAATTTCTCGAAAATAAAAGTTTCTATTAGTGAAATTTTTCAGCAATTTCGAGTGAAAAGATATCAACATATTCCTTTTAAATCACTTTTATTTTTAATAAAATTTATTAAGTGCAAAGTTTACAAACTCTATGTGACAAGTATTCAACTTCTATTTAAAGTTTCAGTTATAACTCAAATAAAACTTTTGTTTGAACAATATGAACTTATAGGAGGATTTAAGGAAATTTGCATTTATTTTTTTTAATAAACATTATTAACACCGCAATAACAAAGTTTTATTTAAAATTTTATTATAATAATTTAAATATTAATCGGTAAATGTTGACATATTAAAGGTTAAAAAGTTTAAATTTACAATTGTCTCTCTTAAATTAATTACTTTTAAGTCTTATTGACACTTTTTTATTTATTTCAAAATTAGTTATATGTTTTAATCATAATGCTATTAATAATAATAATAAAAGATTTCACTATACTTGATTTTCCACTTTATTTAATAAAGTGGAAAATCAAGTATAGTGAAATCTTTTATTATTATTATTAAAATGAAATTCCATCAAGAACCGACTACACACTCTCTTTTAATTAATAATGCTATTAGTTCTGAATTACATTATTTATTAGCTTAATCTTAACTTTTGCCTGCAATAATGAAAATAATATAGGACTTTAATCTAAAGTTGTTTAAGTAATAACTGCAGTTTCAACTGTTTAGTGATCATTAGATTAAAAGAATAGGAAAATATTGTGATTTTGTTAGCGTGACATTAATGAATTCCATGTTAAAACATCAAGCAATATAATTTCTTTGATAAGATTTATTCTTCTAACGTAAAATTTCAGTCTAATATCAAGTTTGCTGTTGATATAACGTTACAGCAATATTTGCAAGTACAGTATATTATTGTTACGGCTTTCCGTGCATGTTGTAACTATCAAAAAGTGAGTGGATTTTCCACGTACGTTTATTTTAAAGTTTTACATCGTAAAAGGGATGGACGGTTGGGAACATTATTTTCTCAGTAAACATTATTCTGGCCCGTTTATTTTAGCCTTTATTACCTAATATAGTTAAATTGTCACATATTGGCACTCTAGAATTACCTGTTTCTTTTTGTCATTTAATCACTTTTTGTTTCTTTAAAAAAACAATTTAGATATAATATTTCAAATGTTTGTTGAAAAAAAAAAATCTAGTAAATTTAGGTAAATGTCTATTGTTATTGTCCTGTATATTTTATCGTTTATTGACCAATACAGTGAAATAGTCACTCCATAGTTATTTTGTTTTTTTAATCGTTTAATTCTTTTGTTTTGTTTTAAAACAAGTTGTTTCACCTAAGAGAAAAATAAGTTTTCTCTTCTACTCATCATCGCTGGCAGAACAGCTCTAGGCGAGCCTTAACCTCAAATATGAAAATACTTGATTCAGGATCTTTCATTTAGACACTTTTTCGAAACTGAAAATTCGCGACGAGTTCCGAACAGTAATCTAAACTACTAATGTTTTTAAAACAAATAGTTAATCAAGCTTTTGTGTCCAATTCTGTTTAATTAATTCCTGACATTTTTTTATAAATTTTACAGCAAACAGAAACGCCGGCAACCGGATTCATCTACTAATAAATTTCACTTGATTTAGAATTTACTTCATCAGATAGCTCCAAGTCATTTACGTCCGCATTGCCATTAATTTTTTCATATTATTAATAGTATAAATAATACACAATATAGAAAGTACAAACTTTCTTATACAAATTATTCATTTATTATTAAATATGACAGTTTTAAACTCTACCTATTTTCTGCGGTTGTTTAAAACCTCTACATCAAACCTTTTTGCGTTATTATCAATATAAAGATTTTCTCAACCTTACTTTAATTTTTCATTATTATATATCTATAATTTGTTCTGCATTATTATTGTACTGAGAAAATTTCATAAAAATTATTAGATTTTCCGTAAAATAGATTACGACAATTTATCATGTCAGATATATAAGTGACATATTATCATCTTCTAGGCTAAAATATTTAAGTGAATTCATAAATTTTATGAGTAAAATATGAGGTAACATAAAATATATACGTGCATATGATTAATATCGATAGATATCTACTAGATATGTGAATAAAATTATTTTAAATATGCATTAATAAAAAATTAAAAAAATAAAGTTTATCTTTACATATTTATGTCTCGATCAAGATATCGGGATTAATTTAATATTTTTTTAAAAATTTCATAATTTTTATAGTTAATTTCAATTACTGTAAAAATACAGTAGGTTTTTAAAATTTATAACAAAATTGATTTTTTTTTAATTCCAATTATAGATCAGTTTTTACATCTTTTCAAAGCATTTTTTGAAGTTTAATTAATTTTTTTTTGTAATTAGTAATTTTATATGTATTTATAAACCAATTTCCTTTCAGTCAAAGTAATAAAAACACATATATAGCGAATGTATTAGTTAACAAATATATACAAAATTTTTTTTATTGTACTTTTACTAAACATTCAGTAGAATAAATAGAATATGTGTGTGTGTATAAATCTAGCTCAAATGCATACACAAATCAAGTCACTCATTTGATTTGAAGACATTTTTTGCCAGTAAGAATGCCTGGTGCAAAATGTGTTTAGATGAAACGAGTAATAAGCTGAAAATACCCAAGCAACGTGTTGTTGGCACGTCCGTCGCGTCGCTCGACGCCGACGGACGCCAGGCGTCTGTTGTTAGCATCGTCGGTCGTTGTGTCCTCATATTACCATAATTCACGCTGCTTCGCTCGCTCAGTGATTATACAGTTAAGTGCAAACCACAACCTGCGTCTCGTTGATAACCCTGACTGATAAATGAATGCAAAATATTCTCACAGCCAATATACTTTTATTGTTATTTTTATTTCTAGGTATATCATAAATAATCTTATTTCGTAAAAATGTAAGGTAAATGCAAAATAATCTCAAATAAATTTGTAATAATCTATAGTTTATAATTAATCCGTACATCGACTTACACTGAAATACTCATTTACTTGTAAGCAAATTTTAAAATCCAACTGTCGAATACGTAATCTACAAAAATAACTAAAATACCGAATTTTTATTTCAAAATTTTTCAGTGAACCGAATCAGTGTGGCTATTTTTTTTTTGTTTGTTTTGAAATGGTACAATGACAGTTGAATTGAAACAGAATGCTTCAAGTTATATTTATTTTTTAATAATACAAAGTTACTGAAACTAATCAAATGTCATATTCCAATATACGCAGTTATTGAGAACACAAAAATTGCTTTAAATAGAAAAAAGCTTGCAATTTTTAATAAACATTAGTTTATTTCGTTGATACCAACTAATTTTCAAATAAATCCGATTTTAGTTTTTCTGCAATAAATTTAAATATAAGTACATATTAAAATATTATTTTTTAAAATACAATTTGCATTTTAAATAGCTTAAAACATAGTACGCCGATATTAAATTGCATTGACATTAATGTAAAAATATTAAACGTCCTATACAAGTTTTTAATTAATTTACAATTCACATGCAAAGTAATTATTTAATAAACGCATTTATTTATGTTAATCGGGAGAATTAAATTTAAACTAACATACTATGTATAAATATTATATTTAATACAGTTATATATTATAAAATAATAATGAATTCATACTTTGAAAATAAATTTATTAAAAACATTTTATTTAAAACTATAAATATGATGTAAATGTTTTAATTCTGCATATATAAACAATATTAGTATTGTTTTTTTTTTACAATTTATTATCATATCATACAAAATAAGAAATTGAATTATTACAAAAAGTTAAAAAAATGTGGTTTATTATTTAAATCTAAATTATTTCACTATAACCAGATGTTTTGTAAAATAATGATGGTTTATCAAATACATGTGCTGAAAAAAGAACATGTTACTGACATTATTCTATTAATTACAATATAACACAAACATGTTTTTACAAACAGGTGCTTTTCATATAAATTTGTTAAAATACTATTTTTATGTAATGAAAGCAAAAAAATAGTGTAAAGTCTACACTATTTTTGTTTGGTTCACACTATAGACCAAACAAATAAAAAAAATTAAATAGTAAGTAATCAAAAAAAGTGTATATTTCTTAATAATAAAATACTTTGAATTAGATTTTTCTTTTAATATGATTAGAAAATAAACATTAAAACAACTAAAACATTAAAAAAGTCCTATAAAAGTTTGTTTTTTTCTTAAAAGATATAAAACAAAACAAATTAATTGTAATAAATTTTAAAAAATTAATCATTTAATATTAATAAGTATGATATATATAATTTACAATTTAATTTTGTATTTACTGAAAAAAATAATAAAAATATTATCATTTTTATGAAAACATTAAACTTTTTAATTGCATAAAATATTTACGTTGTACTTTTGTTTCTTAAGAATATATAATTATCTCTCTAACAAATATTTTCTTTTGAAGATGAAAAGTCGATTAAGAATTTTTGTGGAAAACAAAAGAAATAATGCCATCATTTGAATGTTGAGGGACGAACATTTTAACAAATAATTTTTTATGGTATGTTTTCGTAGATGTAGAAAAAAGTTTTGTTCGAGAAAATAAGGCGTACACATTTTTGACGTGTGATGAAAATCTTGTGAAAAACAGTATAAAACGCTATTGTGGGAAAATCTAAGCGCAAGCACTTATATAACGGGCCGGGTCGGTTTTTTTTTACGCTCTATGACTTGGTGAAAAATGAGTGTTTTTAAAGCTTAACCTGACCACAATGTATAAAGTTTTCTTTCTACGCATATTACTAAATGATTAATAGAAACTTTTTTTTTATATATACGAGTAAAACTTACTCGCTAAATTACCCACTAATTTCTGCATATTTTCGTAGTACCTTTTCTAATTTATCATCATTTTAAGTTATTGCAATCTTTCTACAAAATTATGACAGAAAAACAGTAAATAAATTTACTTAAAAAAAAGTAAAATATCGTTTACTTTAAAGTAAACATATTAATTTTTTAACTTGTTAGAATAGTTTTATTGTTCAAGGAGCATGTTATGATGATTGCGTGTCTAAGTGGTGTGAAACCCACTATAAGTTCTAAGTTAGCTGTAATTAGCTGCGGACTATCAACCCGTATCAAGTAAAAATTGATAATAAAACAATATAATTAGTATCATGAACTTTCGGCTCAGATATTAGGAAAACTTATTAATATTTATTCTGCTAGAAACGACAATGTTTATTTAAGTTCATATGTTTGTAAAACAACAAAAATCCTTTTTGAAGAACGCCAATGAAAAATTGACTTATAAAAATTTAACTTACAATTGTCAACAATTAAAAAAAAAGAACTGTGAGCTAAAGAAAAAATATATTCCACAAAATGTTATTTTTGCAAATATCTAATAATTTATGATTTTTTTAACACAAAACATTATCAAAATATTGTTTTTAAATTATTTAATCAAAATTGTATTACGCATTACACTGTCCTACTAAAGAAAAAGTCTTATTTGCAAAAATCTAGTTTTGATTAAAGACTGGCCTTAGCATATAGACAATTCTGTAAATATGTGCATTACTGCTGCAATTCTATTCATATCTGTAGGACTTGTAGCATTACAGATTATTTGTTTTTTTTTTTCTAGTAAAAGATATATTCTATTTACTAGGAAAAACATAATATTCTGTAATACCACACATTTTACAGGTTTGAACAGAATTGCAGCATACATTTATTAAGTAAATTTCGACTTAATTTATCGCAGTTATAACTTTTTGAATTCATAATATAATAAAAAAGCACATACTCTTTTTAGCTAAAAAATTGTATGAATAATATTCATGTGTATAGTAAATGGAACGTCATATATAAAAATAAATATAGTTTTATATCAAAGACATTTCAATGAATAAAAAAATTTTGTTTACCAATAAAATAAATAACAAAAACATGTACTCACATAATAAGAAAAATCGTCCTCATATACTCTTGCATATCATCGGCCAAATTCAATACACAAACGCCAAGTCCTTCAAAATTTTCTTCATATGTCTGCAACAAAACAAACAAAGATAAAAGATAATGAGATATGTATAATAGTGGTGTTGTTTTTTTACTTTCCTACATGTATAATATAATATATGGTATTTCCGCAGGCATTTCAAACAGTTATATATATATATATATATATATATATATAATATGTCAAAAACAGGTGAATTTACGCAGTTTTAGAGGTCGCTAAATTAAGTTCAGTTTAGACTGAAAGGTCGAATACGTGTTATGAATAACTTTTCAAAATTTTCGAACGTGTTAAAAACTTTCCTCTCAACCAAATTATTATTTTATTATTGTTTGTCGCACAAATCCGACAGCGGAAACAAGAAAAAACAGTATTTTTCTTTGAAAATAGATTTTTATAATTTCAAATTGTATTAGAAATTTTTGCTAGATTTATGAACAGTTGAATAGTTATGAATAGTTGACAGAAAGTTAACTAAAAACTAGAAAATTTATTTATTTATTACACAATAATATTTTATTTTTATAGAATATACTTATTATGAATAAAAAAAGTTCAAAAAGTTAATAATAATAAACGTATCTACTATTGACTAACTTAATAAAAAAATATTTGTAAATTTCCAAGGTTTTATAATAAAAAAAAATTGCTTTAATTTCCTATTTTATCGACAACAATGTACGTTCACTTTTCCAGAAAAAAAAACTGTTATTTTTATTGTTTGGGCTGCATCATTTACATCAAATTTCAATGTCAAATGTACCAAACATTTTTTATCTTTTGTGCAAATGCGCCATCTGCCAAATATTCCAAAAGACATTTGTTTCAATTGTTATTTCTAGTGCTTTTGCTCATTTACTCTTAACGGCATGCGTCCCCCAACAACAAGTAAGTGGAAAATTACAGTTTCGCAGTGAAATTCTATGAAACTTAAAGTTTTAATACATATTTTATACATTAGTAGGTTATCGCAAATTGCAATACAGTTTTAAGGTTTTAACATGAATATATTTAATATATTCCGCGACCAATTCCGGCCATAATAGTTGACGTCATCAGCTTTGGTAAGGTTGTACACTAGTATGGCTACCGTCATACAATCTAACGTCTAACTAATGTATAATTATAGCTCAAAAATTCTAGATATTATAAATGATACTACAATAAATATACAATCATTCCATGTAAACATAACGGTGTAGAACAAACTCTCTCCATTGAAGCAACTTTCGCTTCATCCACATTCATGATACCATTCATACGTGCTCTTTTATTCTCATTATTTGAAAAAAAATGTGAATTAAATTTACAAACTTTCAAATCACACAGAAATCATTATGTTACATACATTTTTCGTTAAAACAATAATATAAAATTAAAATAAAATGGCTGTAGTTCTGTATTAATATTAAGCCGGACTATAAGTTCATCGAAACGTCGATTATTAATAGATATTAATACAGAACTAAAACCTAAAGTTATTTTTTTTTTTAATATTATGAGCTCTGAAAGATTTTTTACTATGTTAATAATAAAAATAGCTTTCTATTTGGTATTATTTCTATTAAACTTTCACAATGCTATTTAGTTCAGTAGCTTTATCTATTATAATAGTTTTATAGAATTAGAGAAAATACACAGAAATCCAGCATATATCATAAATTTCAATTTTGTAATTAAAATCTTAATCCTATATTAGATTTTACTAGATGGTAAATTGTTTAATACAGCTAAATTTAGAAAATATTGCAATCTGTGTTAATCCGATATTCAAAGCTACATAATATATATTTTCATAAATTTACATTCTTGAAATAATAACAATTACAAAAACGTATAGAATATATAAAATTGTAAAAAGTTAACTATGTATATAATTTAATATAATAAAAATCAAATTGTTTCTATTAATTCGTCATTATTAACTGTAATTATTTTATATAAGTAAACAATTAAATTTTTTTTAAAAAAAGTTTAGAATATTAACTATTTGTTTTTGTGTAGTTTAACATTTTTGGTTTAATCCGGATTAGAACTTTTGTGTATTTTATAGTTAAGTTTTAAATTTTATTTATACTGTAAATAAATAAATACGTAATTTTGTTGGCATAAATATAAAATATCAGATAGTACAGCATATATTTATTTATATATTTCATATTGGAAATATTAGAAACAGAATCAAACGTCACATTTAATAAAAAAAAATTTATTACAAAATAGAGAAAAGTGAACTGATCATATGAAACACAACACAAAGAAATAATAAAAAGAAAGAAGAAAAAGAAAAAAAAAACGTTTACAACATGAAGTTAAAAATGAAAAAAGATCTCTGGATATTCGTCTGTCAAGCTTCGTAGCAGCAGTGCTAGTATGCAGTCAATTTAACGCAGCCAGAACGAAGGCGAAGCGTATTACTGGTCACGTAACCCGAGGCAGTTCCTTTCTGCAGTGACATTACGAATCACACTTAATACCTTATCCTTTATCTATCCTAGTCCTGTCCGTTCCTGTTACATGAACGAACTGACCAATGATGTTGTGTTACTAACCGGTTCATTTCGAGACAGATTCGACCAATTCAAAACTCAACAAATAACCCGTATTTGTCGAATTTGTAAACAGGTTGAAATATTCGAATTTAACTAACACCCAAAATAAATTCAATTTGCTTCATTACAATATATATATATATATATATACAGAGTGTTCGTTTGCCAGGTTTATATAAAGCAATAACACGGGATACCGATAATATGCAGAATACTTCTTTCTGAAGTAAAATTCGGAGAAATACTTAGAATACATTTTAGAATTTTCAATAATTTTTCCTGCCAAACCAGCAGTATGAGATATAGAAAAAAGTTACTTAGCTATTATGTAGCTAATTTTTTTCTCTATTTTACTGAATTTTTTCAGCTTTTTTGGAGCAAATTTTGAAAAAAGTCTCATTTTGAAAAAAATTCCAAGAAATTTTCAAAAATTCAGTTTTTAATTTTTTCTACTAAACGATGCATTCTAGAATAATGGTTTCTTCACTCAATTATAGTACTCATTATTCCGCATTTTTCCATATCATGCTTATTTACCTACACCTCATAGTTTTTGAGAAAAAAAATAAAAACCAAAAAATCAAAAAAAAAAAATTCTAGCGCCCAAACGGCACAAGCTAAAAATTAAAACTAAAACCAAATTATATAACTATTTATGCCCTATCGAAAAGTATTCTAAGTATTTCTCCGAATTTTACTTCAGACAGAAGTATTCTGCATATTTATCGGTACCCCATGTTATTGCCCTATATCAACCTGGCGAACGAACACCCTGTATATATATATGTATATATATATATATATATATATATATATATATAATTTAAAAAAAAAATCTATTTAAAAAAATATCTACTCAAAAAAATTAATATGATTTTTTTCTACTACTACATTTAAAACGTACCGTTATTTATTTTGAATTTATAGATCGTAGATGACATCTCTTCTCAACCTTGAAATATACATATATATATATATATATATATATATATATATATATATATATATATATAGTTACTATCATATAATCATTCGATATTAGCTTATAATTAAGTTTTAAAAATTACGTTAGCGTAAAACGATAAAAAACCTGTAAACTAATTTAACATAAAATACAACACAACACACATAAAAAAACATAAGATTTGATTTTGATCCTTTTGCGTGAACAGAATGAAAAATCCTGCACGCTTTGTGAGTCCTGATCGTAAACAATCTGACACATATTGAAAGCTCAAGCCCAAAAATCCAATAATCTGATTTAAATTAAATTTTCACAAAAAAAAACTTACTTTCACGAACACAGCGGGAAAGAACAATAAAATTCACTCGAATTTAATAACTTGGTAAGATTATTATGGTCTACTACCACCAAACGTACATTGTACTTAAAATGTAATAATTTTTATCGTTCGGCTATTTTGCTTAATTTTTGTAATAAACACGCGACTAAACATTATATTATATAAAATTACTCGTTTTACGAGTAAATCTCAAATTTTATTTGCTGCTGTATATAACATTAAATCGTCTCTCGTACACATTTATTTTACAGATAAAAATATAATATAAATTTTCATTAAAAAGATACATATAAACTTTTTCATCTTCGTACAAAACAAAATTTTATTTATTTTACAATACATTGTTTATTAAATTTAAAATAAATATTTTTCCATTAATTTTTTGTGTATTTTTCTTTCAAATATGTACTACAATGTAAAAAAACATGTATTTTATTTCACATTACGTATTGTTATTTGTACGAAATATTCAAAAAAATCTAATGATACATCCAGAAATTAAAAAACCGTACCAGATTTTTACGAATTTAAGCAAAATTTGCAACATTTGTGTTGTCAGCATTTATACCGTATGTCCCAATTAAGTTATATGGAAATATAAAAAAAAACAATAATTATGTACCTTTATTCTTTTTAAATCCTTTAATATATTTCATTATTCATACATATATACAAAATACAGTTAAAATAAAATTATGAATAAACTATAAATAAATAAATAGTTTAGTTGCAATGTTCTCCTTAATTATTTACTAAAAATAACGTTAATTAACAAATAATTCCAATAGAAATGTGTCATTTAATAGATATCAAACATATCGCATCTAATAAATAAATAATATAAGAAAAAAACTCAAATACTGGTGGCAAAATGTGGAAAATGTCCGTAAATAATTAAAAGACATTTCAGTGGATACTGGTGAAGCATCTTAAATTATTCGTATATGGATGTTACCTATATGAAGAAATCGATTGAACGACTGATATAATGTATTAACCGGAGTGAGTGTCTTTTACAAGTGACCCAGTTCAAATAATACGTTGACGGGCGTCGCGTCGATCGCACCGAGCGCCAGCCAAGTTAGTAGACAAAAGCATAGGCAAAATAAAGTGATAAAGTAAAATATCCCAAGAGGCTTTTACACTAAGTACCTACAGAGGCCAACCTCGCAGCTTCTAGAGAAATACAATGACCCAAAGCAAATAAACAGAATTAGGAAAATTAATTACTGAATTTTAAATTAACTTCTAATATTTATTTGTGACAAAAATAAACGTGTTTATTTTTCCTCTTTGTTTTCACACGGAAAATTGATGAAGATATTTATAATGAAAATTATATATATATACAGGGTGTTGAAATAATAAAGGAATTATAAATTTTACAGGCACATTGTAATAAAAAATTAAGTTAATTCAAAAATAAATCGTTACAAGATATTTATTGTTTGTTTTTTGTTTTCTTCATACGATTAAGAATGTTGCGTGAGTAAAAGTTTCCAAGTAGTAGGAATAGAAAAGCATGTATAAGAGGTATTATAAATGTGGATGAAGCTAAAGTTGTTTGTCTGGATAGGAATGTTTGGAGGAAACTGATTGAAATAAAAATCAGTTCAAAATAAATCTTATTTAGCAAAGCTATTTACAAAAACAATGAAATATAGGTACAATATTTGCAACATAAATGAAATTAAAATATAAAAATCAAAAAGTAAATTATATATCATCTTAAACTTATTTTTAAATTCACGTACCAAATTAGCTTTTTTTATTTCGACTGGTAGTTCTATGTAAGCTGAAATGCCACTGTCAAAAATTATAGTTGACGTACCTTGCTTGTACTTCCTTTTAACATAAATTTGGTCAATTTGTCTTGTGCCATAACTACGGATATTTGAAATATATGTATAAGAATTTGTCGCTTAAATATGTATAAACTTTCAGAACTTTCTATCATAATATTCAGTTTCATATTTCATTTAACTTATCTTTAACTACAAATCTGACCATTATATTCCTTGGTCGTAAACGCAATGTTTTTGCATTCTAGATAAGTATGAACATAAAACCTCTTTAGCTTAAACAATTCTAAATGTCCGTGTTTATTATTCAGCAAATAGCGAGTCAAAGATATATATATATATATATATATATATATATATATAAAGTGTATTTACTTATTAGCTTTGACAGGGTGCTGCTTTATCTTCTCATGATGGTCGCTCCGGCCATTAATAAGGTTTGAGTCAAACATCATTCGGCCAGAGATGATAAGCTGATAACAAACCAGCCGTTTCATCCCTCCATCGACAATTCTACATTAAACACTTTGGAAATGCTTACGCTATTCACAACAGTGTCTCTCAAATTTATCTCAATTATAGTGCTTTTGTCGCCTTAAAGAGTATCACTAATAATAAATACAATAAACAATTAATAAAATTAATTAAAGAACTTCTTTTTTGATTTTGCTCAAAAGTTAAACTTAAAATATGAATTCTGCTGTAATAATTCTCGCAATAATAAACAAAGATTATCTACCAACATAAAAATAAATTCAAATTAAGTTAATCTGTAAATTAAAATATAAAATTTAAGTTCTGTTTAATTTTATATTAAAATTCGACTTAAATTAAACAATATAACAGTAGATTGATAAGAGAAGCAATAGAAATTTACAAAGAAAAACATAACATCAATCAGTGAGACACTGATTTAAATAAAATCTACCTAGTAATTTGTTTCTATGTTTTGTTTGTTTATTTTTTTATGCCATTTGTATATTTTTTCCTGATGTTATACATAGAGTATATCGAAACGTCGAATTTTAATTAAAATTATACAGAACTTAATCCTAAAGCTTTTTATTTTGATTTTTTGCTTATCTTAAGAATAAATAAAACAAGATTAGAAGTATATGGGTAAACCCATATATAGACCACTTTTACATTTCTCGGAAAGTTGGCAACACTGTATTTTAATAATATTATAATTTATGTGAGAAACTTTTCTGAAAATTTGATCAAAATCGAATAGATAATCTAGCCACAATAAATTTTTAAAAAAACTTGTTATTTTTTTCTCGATAAGTTGGCAATACTGTATTTTGTTAAAATTACATAAATTATATGAATACTAGGAGAATCTTTTGTGAAAATTTGAGTAAAATCGGATAAATAACGTAGCCAATATGAATTTTTAAAAACTTTAGTAATTTTTTTCTCGGAAAGTTGGCATCACTGAAAAAAAATTAAACCACATGACCATCTTGGGTACCAGGCAAATTTATCCTGAAAATTTCATTAAAATCGGATGAACCGTCTAGGAGGAGTTGCGGCCACAAAATTTTGACTTACAACCGAGCGAGCGAGCTGACGACGCACATCCATACACCCACATAAACTAAGTGCAGATTCGTCATCTAGAGGCTATATGAAGGATTTCTATACAATTTTTTTTTATCTTTAAAAATATTACAGACACCGTACCAAACGCTATACCACTTTTTCCTTGCAGTCAAAGTGGTAATTAGAAATACTGGTACTAATTCATATTAAATTAGTATTATAAGTTTGTATAGTACCAATATTCAGCGAAGCACTGGTTGAGAATTCTTGCTCTATAAGACTGAATAAGATCCTATCTGATCTAAATGAGGCAAACGTAAAAAAAAAATGCAATTACTAGAAATTGCCTTTAATAATAGAAAAACGATAAAATATGTTGTTAAAACATATAGGTTACATTATATAAAACGTATCTTCTTTTTTTTACTATCCGTCTGCTACAAATATATCGGTCAAGGTGACAACTATAAGTTCTTTATTGCAAATAAAGATGTTTCATGGCAAGAAATCAAAGTACTGAAAGTACTATTCATTATGTCATGAAATATTTTATATTGTTTACTGTTTTGCTTTGGGTTTTTCAATTCTCATATCAAAATGTTTTCGATAAATTCAAACATCAAAGTCGTAACTTACGATATTAATTTATCTATGTCAATCAAATTTTGAAAATTTAACTACAGTAAATGCTTATTCAAACTACTATAATTATCACAAAATTAGTGTTTTAGCGCAGAGCTAGTGGTTCTGAATTAAACTATGTAATATCTTATGAAGGAACAACGCAAATAATATATGAATTTAGTTTTCTTTTTATAAGTTAGTGATAGTTGTTGGCCAAAAATTTTTATTTTACAAGCTAATAGAGCAGTTCAAAACCAAAAGTATTACGATTAAAACATAACACTAATTTTGTGCTGAGTAGTCTAAACATACCCTAATGTTACTGAATTTTTATATTTACAAATTTGATATTATAATTGAATTTTAAACAATTCAAATATGTTTTTCAAAATTTTTCTTATAAAAAATGAAATACATACATACATACACAATCACGCCATGTACCCAAAAGGATGTGGCACAAACACTTTCCACTATCCCTAAATTTTCCTACAAATATTCTTATGAAAATAAAGTGAACTAATAAGAAAATTAACCTAAATAATAACTGTGCATAAAATTATTCAATGTAATTAATTTAGATGTTTGCTGTAAAGCAAGAAAAGTTGGTTTAAAAATGTGGGTATTTTGTTATATTTTAACGAAGCAGAAACATTATGCTTACAAAGTACAAATGCCATTATTTTTATAAAAGAATTTTTTTTAATGTAAATTAATATAGAACAATATTGTTTCAGCAACATGAAGAAAATAAAAATTTTAATATTTTTTTACTCCGAAAATGTAAAAATAAAATTTTCTAACTAATGTGGTCATTAAAAGAATCTTTCTAAAAATTTCATTAGAATAGTACGGCTACAATAAAATTTAAAATAACTTAATTATTCGTTATAACTCTTTCATTTCGATTGCAGATAATTTTGAGTAAAAAATTCTTTATGCTACTTTTTTATAAAGTTTACAGGAAAATACTTAAAAAATACTGTACATCAATCTTGAGTCATAATTAGAATGAATCAAGAAACAATATTTTAATTAGTTATAAAAAAAGCAATCTTTACATAGTTTGATTTTAGTATAGTTTAAATATAATATATTAGACAGAATATTAAAATAAATTAAAGTGGTTGAATGGAAAATAAAATGAAATCATTTTTCAATCTCATTAAATGTCATCGCAAAATCCTACAAAAGCAAGAAATGTTAAAGCAGTTACTTTGATGGGCTTAATACTCAAAAAATTCAATCATACTTCAGTTTTAATTGCTTTATCTTAAAATATATATATTTAGCCTTCAAATCATGTTAGATGAAACATCTATTTAATTCAAAAGCAGATAATTAGATTTGGTGTATTCATATTTTTTTATAATTTATCATATTTTTATTTATTTATTTTATTTATTTTATTTATTTTATTTATTTTATTTATTTTATTTTTTTTATTTATTTTATTTATTTTATTTATTTTATTTATTTTATTTATTTTATTTATTTTATTTATTTTATTTATTTTATTTATTTTATTTATTTTATTTATTTTATTTATTTTATTTATTTTTTTTATTTTGATTATTTCAAATAACAATTTGTTTTCAACTAATTTGTATGTTATTTAATTTATCATTTGTTATTATTTAATGTAATAAACAAATCATTTAAAAAATTTAATCGTCTCATTAGAATGAAATATAATAGCTATTTTTTTTCCTGTATCGTTCTAGTATTAAAAAACAAAGTAAATTTAATATAAATTTTATTTAAACAATCAATTTTTAATTCTACGTGAAATAATAAAACAATGAAGTAAACACTAAGTAAACAATTAAAAATTCATATTAATTTAAAGGAAATAATATAAATAAATATATAAATAATAAAAAGTTAATGTTTTAATATATTGACAATTTGTGTAGCATATATTATAGTAAAAAAATTATTGATTATCCTGCAAGTTGAGTGCTTTAGCTAAAAGGATCTTTAAGTTATAATGTATGCAGACATGTATACGGCGTAGAGGAGGTATTATATATAGTTGTAACAAGCGTATCAAAATTCCTCGTCTCTATCAGCATTACGATCGGATAAGATCTCATATACACTAACACTTAAAACTTTCTATCCAGACTGACAATGGCAAACTTCTCGCTTCCCAAGGAGTATTAGTCAGCTTCAAAGATTTCATTTAGGTTATTAAATTCGATTCATTAATTAACTATATATCGCATTATAAAATTAACTTCATTTACATATGTTTTATATATATATATAAATTGTTAATTTTTGTCACAAATCGTAAGCGTAGTTAAATTAAGATTCGATTTCATAATAAACAATTTAATTAAAATCGACTTTAAACTGACGAAAAAGCATCAATTTTGAATTTTACTAACAAGCATAATTATCATTGCTGTTAATACAACAAAGTTTTTGTTTGTCAACATTTTAAACTTCTACCGACAAAATTGTTATTTATTATGGCAAATAAGACAATGCTTTGCTATCAGCATAATTGTGAGTGATTTAGATGAAAATAATAAATAAATATTTTATAATCAAATATAATCGAATTTTTTGCCACTTAGGGAAAAATATATTTATAAAATAAAACAACTTTAGGTTTAAATTCTGTATTTTATTTAAACCTAAAGTTGTTTTATTTTATAAATATGTGTTCTGAAAGATATTTTACTTTGTTAAAAATATATTTATTTGAATGAAAATTATTTTTTCTTTATTCGAAAGAATCCTTTTTCTCCGTGTAAATCAAATTAACCAAAATTATTATCAGTTCAATTCTTTTTCGTTTGTATGTACATATTTAATTGTTATTTATTTTATATTTAATTATACATTAGTGATATTGTTTTTTAAGTTACAACTTACTTAGTTATTTGAAAATCCTTATTTTTGTCGGTGTGGTCAAATCATTAAAATTTCAACCACACTGTTGTTTGTAATAATTTTATCATCGACTACATAAATTTTATGTTCTGTATAATATTTTATGATTGCTGTACCATTTTTTATGTTTTGTTTTTCAATTCTCCAACAGAGCATGTAAGTAATAATATTGTAGTTATTACTGTTAATTTTTAATTAACTGTACTTTGTATAATAAATTAATACAAATTTATAAGTCCTGAAGAAAGTGGAAAATACCACCGAAAGCTTGACATAGAATCTTAAATGAAAGTTTATTTCGAACATCTAACCTTTTTGGACTACCTTCCCATTCACTACATTATTTATATATATATATATATATATATATATATATATACAAAATGTCATTTATAACATAAATAATATCAAATAAGATTGCCTGAATGGTGATGAATGACGGGTATTTGAAATAGATACATATTTGCAGGTAGATAAAGCAAATATCTAGACACGTAACTATATGGGTATTGTTTGTTTAGTATGCAAATCGAAACTAGTTTAAATGGAAACTATTTAGTTGAAGTTGTCTTGCACTAGAGAACCATTTGATTACATCAATATTATTAGGTACTACTGTGACATTGCAAACCAGCATACGTAATAGGTTGTCATCAACGCTACAAAGAAACATTTCAACATAAAGTTTCCAAATATATAATGAAATCTCAAATACATATTACATCAAATGTGAGATGATTTTAATACAAAATATAACAAAGATAATAAAAAATAATAATTTTTTCTAGAACTGTTAAAAAACATAATTTTATGCATTTATTTCGTGACACGATATATAAAGTTTGTAATAGATTAAGTTTTCTATTATGTTTCATTTATTAATAAACACAAATAAATAATTCAAATGTAAATTTTTAAAGTAACATTGATGCATCCATCAATAAAAAATGTACAGAATCATTGTCAACTACTTGAAACAGAAGATAGTAAAGCTTTCAAGAAAAATCCTTTAAGGACGAAATTCTTAGTGATAAAATTTCGCATTGTTTGCGTGAAAAACTCTCCTTGTTTACGTTAAAGAATGGTGTGCCAGTTAAAGAAGGTAAAACGAAGGGTTCGTTTCTCGTCCTTCTTTTGGCTAAAATAAATAAATGTGTAAGAGGAAGTGATTCGTTCTGTGTCCTCACACAGTGAATTGGAACGATACCCCTTCTGGGAAGAAACACATAGAAATCTTTCTTATTGCAATCGATAGAAAAGCGCAGCAGCGACGCCATACTATCGACGGAAAATTGACAAACCATCACACACTATTCGGTCAACGTTTTGAATCATTCATGCGACAAGGGAGTTCGGAAGAAAGAAAACGAAAAAACGGACGAATCGGAGAGATCGAGAAAAAATTACTACTAATCTCTGCTCTTCAATAATATAGGTGTCTGGATCTGATCGTTTTTTTTTATAGATAGATTTCGACAATTTCAAGGCTGAATTCTTTACATATTTAAAGATGATTTTGCAAGAATTCTATTTTCACTTAAAGGTGAACGTTTCAGACAGAATTTTCTTTACAAATACTGAATGATTTCAAATATTCTTTATGGAATATGTAAAGAAACAAATAGATTTCTTGTATATTTATTGCTTTATAAAGGAAATAAAAAACTACATATTGTAAAAAGACTTAAAACTAGAAAATTTATCGTACTTATTTTGTTACCTAGAAACTTGTTTGTATGTTCTCTTATATACGTACGTTAAATTCGATTATTAGTAAATATTAATACAGAACTGTAACCTAAAGCCGTTTTATTTTAATAGAATGAGTTCTGAAAGATTTTTTACTATGTTATGAATTATCTATTTAATTAAAGAAATCTATAATAACGTATTTCAAAATTATAGCAATATAATTCCATTACACAAAGGTAGGCAGAGCACATGTTCAATTTCTGCACATATACAATAATAGATAATATACGCAGCTATAAATTTATAATCAGCTATTGCATTATATTAACCACAAATATAATGTAATTCCTAATTGTACATCTATTTTGAAACTAATATATAACATATTTGACAAAGTGATTATAAATTAATTAAATCAAATAATTACGAAAATAAATTCCCTACAATATTCGTAGAAACGCGATAATAATTGACTAAGAAACCATATTAAATATTTAAAACAATAGCGCGATTTCATTCTCTTAGTTAACTAATTAAATGATTAAATGCTTTATTCATGAATATTATTTTAATAATACCTTTTCAAATGTATATTAAGTCTTCCTATAATTGTGAAAAATTGGAGATGTTCTTTTATTTCAATAAAGTTTTATAAGTTTTTACCTTATTCATATCTGGCATAACGTGGTTTTGAACAGTCCACAATTTTTAATTGCGCAATTAACATTTACATACATAAATAATACATACATACACAATCAAGCTACGTACCCAAAAGAGTGTGACACAAATTCTTTCCACTAACCCGAAATTAGTTTCTTCCAAACATCCGTATTCAGAAAAGAAACTTTAGCTGCATCCACATTCATAATATCTCTTATACATGTTTTTCTATTTCTACTACTTAAATACTTTCGCTCATACAAAACACTCTCCTACAAATTCATATAAATTCTTTTAATCAAATGTTCGTTAGACATTCGCTCACGATGACCAAACCATCCTAATGAAATGTATTTACTAGATTATTACTATATTTTAAAGCAATTAAATAATTTTGTTAAAATTTCCCCTTTCACGTTATTCAGTAGCTGCACATATTTAAAATGTCCTACATATACTGTAAACATGATTAAAAAAACAAATTTATAAAATAATTCTATTTATATAACTAAAGTTGTTATTGCCACAAAATATTTTGCCTTAAGTAAATTTATACAGATACAAAAATTTCCATAAATTCATAACAACTGAATATGCAAATATAATTTATTTTTTATTCAAAATCTATGCAAATAAGTAGTAAAAATTGTTTTTCCTTTAGAAAAATAACCATCTAGTCATCATATTTTTCTAGCATTTAACACGGTTACTAATTTTATTTTTGACATTTCATTACCATATTGCCTATGTAGAAGAAGATCATTATGTTACTAATACAATAATGTGAATATTATTATACAGTATAATAACTGTAGTAACCACAGATAGCAGCACCAAACATGATTGCACGGTCAAGTGTGACATCTCTGGCAGCCATATTGAAAATTATATAGTGACAATTGAAGTGTTGTTTGGTTTTGTTTTTGATTATTACAAATGTGTGATGAAATGTCAATGTACACCGCCAGATTTATCAGAAATTGTATATTCGACCAAAGAAACATTAATTTTCACAAATCACGTAACAATATAATGTTCTATAATTGTTAATAATGGGTTACTGAGTATGTATTTTAATTTATTTTTAGTTTATTTTAATTTGGAAAAATTCGGTAATTTTACATGAAAACCTGGGGGCAACTGGAACTGATTTACACCAGTTTAATATATACAGACATCACAAGAAAATGTTTACATTATACACATATAAAATACGTATATTTTATGTGAGTTTACTTACTTTTTCGATAAAAAATGTAATTATGTAATATGATAAATTAATTATGTCACTTAAAATTACAAAATTATATTTTTTATAAATTCTTTTGGTGTAAATGTTTAACTATTTTTATTTTTTCAAACCCCGGCAGGGCCAATGCATTTTTCTTTAATTTAAAAATTGTCTAATGTTTAATTAGATAAATAAATATAAAATTAATGGTGTTTAATGCAAAAAAAAAAAAAAAAAATTATATTATTTTTACAGAAAATTTAACGTTTTCCTGAAATAATATGTAATTTTTACAATGGTTTTTATGTAAAATGGTAACTTTTTTTACAGTGTATGTTCGACTCTGAGTAGAATGCTTTCTTATGTTTCGCCCAGATTGCTTGACATCTCTCACTCGATTGTAAATATCTTGGCTTCTACTCTTTGTAACATAATATACTATTTATATTCCGTAAAATACTGAACACAAATTTTATTCACATTATTAAATTTTTGCAAAATGAAACGTAGTATTTTGTAGCATAAACAAAGTTTTTCTATAATAAGCAAAAAATTCAATACAAAACTGTAAAGCTCAAACAAAAATTTTATTTTAGAATTGACTGTTTTTTGTAAACAATTTTCATGAATAGCTTGTATGTAATCTGTTAATTTAAAAAAAAAATACAATTTTGTTGCATGTTAAAGTACCAAAATATTTGTAAAATTTAAAAAAAAAAACGCTGATTTTTTCCGATTAGTGATATAAGTAATAAACTTACAAATTATTGATTAGTATAAAAGTGTTGAGTAATCAAAAACTAAAGGATGTGAATAATAAATAACACTAACTACAAAGAAACGAATAATTTAATTTTACTAGGAGAATATGTTACTTTTTCAAATATCGAAAACTAGTAAAAAAAAAATTCATTTCAGCACATACAATATTCAAAAATTAATTTTCAACTTTAATACATAAAACAACTTCAAATAGAACAATTTAATATTTGTGTAACTGACATAAAAGTCAGTCTAACTAAAATATTTTTACGTTTTTTGCAGGTTTTACATGTTCAGATACACTATGAAGCAAAAAAAAAAAATAGTATTAATAAAAACTTTTTTATGTTTGCAATGTTTTTGGTAGGATAAAAAAAATTTTTAATGAAATGAATTTGTTATTCCAAAATGAAAATTGTGCAAAACTTTCCGTGAAATTAATTATTGGCTTCAGAAACATTCTACAAAACTGAGGTCATTAATTATATGTATAAATAATACAAATTTATATAATAATTAGATAAGTCAGGTAATTTTAAACTATATATATATATATATATATATATATATATATAATTTTACAAAATATAATTTTCTCTTAACATATATGTAACAAATTGAGTTGATTAAATCAATTTTGTTTTATTAAATTTTATAAATATTCTGTCTGTACAAAATAAATTAAAATATAATTTGTTTGAAACAGGTAAACAGATTATTGAACCTTGAACAAATAAATGTTCATATTGTCATTGTGAAATTTAATATAATAATAATTAAAAATATATAAATTATATTAAATTTCACAATGACAATATGAACATTTATTTGTTCAAGGTTCATTACTTTAATTGCTTATTGCATTATTGTATAGATGGCGTTGGTGGTATTTATTGCCTCTCTTTGCTATCGTTCAAAGTACTTTCCGACACTGATCAAAGCACCGTACTGATGAGACCCTATAGGTCGAAACACGTGTCTACGATTAAACTGGCCAGTCATTTATGCATAGCCTAACAAGCCGATTCAATGACTGAGTAACTTGTGAAAATTTGGAAAAAATATAAAATCTCAATATTTTTGAGTATTATTACAGGTAAACAGATGTAAAAAACTATCTAGCATTAATGAAAATTAAACCAAAATAGGTTTTTGTTGTATAGAAAGAATGTAGAATAGTGTTTAATAGGATAATCTAAAAATACAAAATTTTGACAAAATCACTCTAATTGGCTATTTCGAAAAATTTGCTTTGTGAAGATAAGGTAGGTTTCTTTTCCTGTGGCAGATCACATATTACAAAAATATGTTTTATTATATAAATAAGCTTAATAGGAATATGAAAATAAAAAATGTTGAAATTGTAAATTTCTAAGAAAATATTATAGAATACAAAAGAATTCAAAATAACTTCAAAGAAAAACTGAAACATATTTGTCATTTACATATTTTCTAGATAAAAATATATGTAGATAAAAATTCTGTTTGATAAAATTTTCTCGTAAAATTTAATAAATTTTTCTGAAATCAAAATTTTAAAAATTTATCCTAAACTTCCATTTAACTAAAACACTATATATATATATATATATATATATATATATATATATATATATATATATAATATACAGGATGTTCGTTCTCCAGGTTGACATAGGGCAATAACAAGGGATACCGATAATATGCAGAATACTTCTTTCTGAAGTAAAATTCTGAAAAATTTAGTTTTAATTTGCTAGCATGCTAGCATATTAAAAATTCTAAAAAACATTTTAAAAAAAATTCTAGCGCCCAAACGGCACATGCTAGTAAATTAAAACTAAAACCACATTATAGAACTTTCTATGCCCTATCGAAAAATATTCTAAATATTTCTCCGAATTTTACTTCAGAAAAAGTGAATATTATCGGTATCCCATCTTATTGCCCTATATCAACCTGGCGAACGAACATCCTGTATATATACCTATAAAAAACAAGAAAAATATTTTCGATATTTTATATTACTTTTCGATTTGAAATATTTTGTATAAATTTTGATAGTTTAAAGCATACATGTATACAAAAAAAATACACATTTTTTTGTATTTTGTAAAATAAACAAGCTATAATTTTGTTGTAAAAAATCTCATAATATCTAGCAAATATAATAAAAATCAATGAATTTTTCACCGGACAAAAACAATGGTTTGCTTAAAAATTAAAACTGATCAATCAATCAAACGTCAAATTTGTTATTTGTTTCTATTATCGTTTTTCATTTTTTAAAAATACGTCAAAATCAACATACAGCAAATATGATGTATCATTGTTAAAAGAATTAGTATATCTATGATTTTCTTAAATTACAGATTAAGATAGCTATTTTCGTTTTTGCCAAAATACTACATTTAAAATATATTTATTTAATTTATAAATATTTGTTATTTAATACTATTAAAAATATTTCACTGCACATTAAATTTTGGGACACATGTATCATAACAAAAATGTACGTTTTCGTGCAAAATACGTAACTATTATCTGCTTTCTTTTACCAATCACATGATAAACTCATATGCAGTATGTCCATAACTTCATTCGGAAAATAATTTTGAAATTCATTCATAGTATTGTTTGCAGTGCTTTATTTTATCAATTGTCATGTTTGTGTTCTGAAATTGTATTTATTTTCTTCACATAATGTTTAGAAATAAATTTAATAATTAAAATTTAATTTAAGTATGGCAGCATCACCTTTCTCCTAGCTTAGCAAGTTAAAATTATACCTAACATTTCAGTTTACCGGACAGTATCATGTAAAAGTATAATTATTGCTCAATGCTATATTCTAGCGGCGTATACTATATAACACTTGATTTTTAATTAAAATCAATTGAATATTCAATATAAAATAAACGATGATTGAAAACGATGATTTGAAGTTTTCATTAAATTATAAAACAGGAGGCTTGTTGGATATATTTCCCAACGGAAAAATTAACTTTGCTAGTATTCATTGGTGTACCTCGTGGTAGAAAAAAATACTACTGGGTGCAATAAATATTACCAAATGTCGATTTCCCATTTTCATTTTCGTGGAAATTCGAGCAACGATGACTCTTTGCGTTCCAGTTTTTTTTATTTTCTGGTTTTTCGCTATATGAGAGAGGGCTTTACTGCTTTTTCCGTTAGTCCTGCTTTTCCTGCTTTTCGTCAATTTTCATTTACCTTCAGCGCATATATCGTAAATAATGCCAACTGTCACAACCAAAAGTTTAACTTCATACAAATATATGTTAAGCTGACATGAGGGAAATTTATCGTTAAATAATGATTTTTTAGATTCTCAATTTAAATATTATTCAAACCATTATTAAAAACTTTTTAAAAATTCTATAATAGCTTTTACATTTTTTTTTATGTGAATATGTAACAGTTTTAAATTAAAAGGATATATTGTTCACTGAATATTTTAATCAAAGGAAAATGTACAAAAGAATTTGTTTCCCAGAAATATAAAGGTAATATAAAGCTTTAAAATGAAAAATTTCAACAATTACTCAGAACTTACTTTTTCTATTACAATTACACAAAAAAAAATTATACTGTATCGTTTTATTTCCATTATATTTAAATAAAAGAAAAACCTTTAATTCTGTAAAATTTATAATTTAATTTCGATGTTTCGATTTACTGCTCGTATATCATCATCAGAAAAATAATTACAAATAACATAAATAAAATATGAATTTGGAAGAATTTGGAAATATATAATTAATTAATTTATATTTCTTTTCTGGACGTTTCGATCATTAAATCATGGCCATCCTCAGCTACATAATATTTAAAAAATATAAAATTGGTACAATTAAATTACATAAATTATGTTATATTCATGCAATCAATATTAAGATGTGGTACATACCAATAGTTTTGATTTATGTGTCTGCCACAGTTATCTTAGTAGGTTAAGTTAATAAGTTAAATTTTAATAAGGCAATTTGTAATAAATAAAAATTTAATTAATAATTTATAAATTTTATAATCTAGTTACTTGTATTTTGTTACCTAGCTACTTGTTTCTATGTTTTGTTTGTTTATTATTTATGTCATTTGTATTTATTTTATGTACGTGGAAGTATACAGGGTGTAACAGAATAACTATTCCTAATTTTAACTGGAGTATCCTGGGCTCAGAATATGAAGATTTAATGCAAATCACTGAGATAAAATGTGGCTCCTTACTGAGCTACAGGGTGTTTTATATAAAAATTTAAAAACGATTTTTGCCCTGTACTTTAAAACTATTTGACGTATCCTTATCATACTTGGCAGGAAATGTAGGTACCGTACACCAAACTAAATTATGTTAAATAAAAGTTTCTGGCTACTGCCAGTGGCGTACAACAGGGGCAAGTGAGAGGTTGATCCTTCCTAAATTCTACGCCACTGGCGGAAATGTCATTTTAGCACAATTTTTCGATTCTCCAATACTTGCTGTGTAAAAAACATACTCTTTCTTTGTAACGATAAAGTCACTGTAAAGTCGAGATATTTAAAGTTAAACATAAGCTGCACCTTTGGGATTTTTTCAAAATTTGCTCAAAAAAATCTGAAAAAATTCAGTAAAATAGAGAAAAAAATTAGCTACATAATAACTAAGTAACTTTTTTCACTAACTCATTCTGATTTGGCTGTAAAAATTATTGAATATAAAAAAAATAAAATGCAAAAAATATTAATTTTCAATAATTTTTCCAGCCAAACCAGAATGAGTTAAAGAAAAAGTTACTTAGATATTATGTAGCTAATTTTTTTCTCTATTTTACTGAATTTTTTCAGATTTTTTTAGCAAATTTTGAAAAAATCCCAAGGGTGCAGCTTATGTTTAACTTTAAATATCTCGAAAAACAGTGACTTTATCGTTACAAAGGAAGAGTATGTTTTTTACACAGCAAGTATTGGAGAATCGAAAAATTGAGCTAAAATGACAATTCCGCCAGTGGCGTAGAATTTAGAAAGGATCAACCTCTCATTTGCCCCTGTTGTACGCCACTGGCAGTAGCCAGAAACTTTTATTTAACATAATTTAGTATGGTGTACGGTACCTACATTTCCTGCCAAGTATGATAAGAATACGTCAAGTAGTTTTAAAGTACTGGGCAAAAATCGTTTTTAAATTTTTATATAAAACACCCTGTAGCTCAGTAAGGAGCCACATTTTATCTCAGTGATTTGCATTAAATCTTCATATTCTGAGCCCAGGATACTCTAGTTAAAATTAGGAATAGTTATTCTGTTACACCCTGTATATTAAAACGTAGAAGTTAAATTAAAAATTATAACAAACTAAAATCTAAAGCTTCTTTATTTCGATAAACTACATTAATCTGAATTTAAAATTAATTAATTAATCAATCTATATTTATTTACTACTAAAGTGGATTATGCCACTTTCTATACAAATAAATAAAATTGTATGAACGCGCTTCCACCAAAATTGCTATATTATTATTTTTTACTTATTTTATTTATAAACAACTTAAAAGCTTTTTATAAATGATAAAATGTGAAATTAATCTTTCTGGAAAATAAACAAATTTGATTGAAAAACAAGATTAATAACTTGTATATTTGACAGACATTAGAAAATTATTTATAGTAAATTATTTAAAGAGATTATCTTATAAATGAATAAAATTATATAATACAAGTTTCAATAATTATGTTCTTAAGAATCTTACATCTTAAGACTCATTCAGACTACCCTACTTAGTGTTTCATTATCTTGTTTTTTTTTTTTTTTTAGTTATTTACGCAATTATTTTCATAAATTTTATATTACAAATACGAAATAAGAAAAACGCTATCATTAAACTTTTAAGATAACCCCAAGAAAAAAAGTCAAGAGATCTAGAAAACCACAAAAATAAATCCTTCTCGCTATACCTTGAAAACGGTTTATTTATGAACCCATGTTTATTAAAACGTTTTTACTTAATTTTTGATATACTATATGCTCTTGAAATTCGTAACCCTCTTTTCTCAACACCCTGTATAATAAATATATTATTTAACGAAAAGTGAAAAAAATATTGTTTAATAATAATTTATAACAAACCCAAAATAAAACAATGGTTCTCTTCAGTGGCGTTGTCAGAAACTTGTCATGGGGGGGGGGGTTTACTAATATTAATCAATAAAGATAATACTATAATTTGTATAAAAAAGAGCAATAAAAATTATTTTTATAAAAATAAAAGTAAAATAACATATTTCATATTTCACATACGTATGTTTTTGGTCGTTCAGGTTCTTGGGGGGGGGGGGGTTCAACTCCCCTAACACCCCCCTGGCTACGCCACTGGTTCTCTTGCATCGCATTAAATTTAGTTTAAATATTTAAATTTTAAGTTAATTTCAATTCTGGTCACTACTTAAATACTTTAAATATAAAACTTTTAGTTTAAATTCCTTTAAATTTAAATGGACATCGGAGGTGCTTTAACTGCCAAATTTGAAGTTAGACTGGTTAAGTTAACAGAATTAGTATGAATGATATAATTATATAAAAATATTTGCATTTTTTTTTTATAATTTAGATGATTTTTAGATAGTAAGAAATGAAATATTGACAATAAAGAAATAAAATCCTTTAAATCGTTACACATAAAGATAAATGTTCAGAATTGCTTTATTTAAATTTCTTTAAGTTGAAGTCCCATTTAAGCTAAAGATCTTTAAATTTAAACGTGATGACTAGAACAGCAGTAAAAATCAATATAGTGAAAACTTGCGCGTATATTGTGTAAAATTATAATTCGAAAAGTAATAGTCGGTATTCGTGTGTCTCTGATGTAAAGTAATGTAATTTAATTCATTGACATTTTCGCTTTATTCCTATCTCCTGCTCCTTGTTCTAGTCCTTCACGCCCCGTCTTCTCTTTCATTTCTACTTTAATTAAATTTATTACCTTTAAAAGACACTTTCAAGTAGCCAACTACCACCTCATTCTTTTACGTTCAGTTTTTTTTTGTTTTCCTTTCTCTTTAAAACAGGAATCAAACAAAAGTATCAAGGATTACTTATGTTTTTCTTTTCACGGTTTATTTGTTTTATTTTTCTTTCATTTGCCTAACATAAAAAGTAAAACGAAATGGAATCTTAAAGATGTAAAAATACAATTAAATTTATTAATTTTGTTTTATTTCTTAGAAATATTTAAAGCTATTATAGTTTCATTCTAAACTTTTTTTTTGTAATTAATTAGTAAATTTAATGTTATTATTTTTAATTTGATTGATATCTTTTAAAAAACCACAATTCTGTGTTTTTAGTTTATATTAACAATATGATTTAATAAGAATTATTAATTGGAGCACATGCTGCACTTAAAAATAACGAAAATTATATAAATTAATGTAAAAATCAATACCAATTAATATTTTAGTTAAAAACATATTTAACTAATATGTTGCTGTTTAAAGAATAATAATTAGTATCTTTAAATGTATGTATATAAGTTTGATATGAAAAATATTTTTTATAAAATATCAATTTTCAACTGTAATATAAAAAATTCAGTAACAAAGTATGTTAGTAACAAAATATGAATATTCTATATATCACTTTTTTGATACTGAAAAAAAAATCGATTTAAAGTTTTTAGAAAAAGTAGTTTAATTTTATATAACGTTTAACAAATATATTTTGCAAAAATTGTATTCCTAATATACAATATATTGGCATTTATTAAAATAGCAATCTTAAAATTTACATGTTTTTAAAATAAAATATTTTAAATATATTAATTAAAAATAGTTAAATAACATATGCTAGTAGTAAAAAATTATAATATAAAACATGACTGAAATAGTTATTTATGTAACAAGTGCATAAAGATGGGTTTTATGACAAGGAGTTCGGATATCATGTCATAAAAGACAATTTACTCACAATTTGCATACACAATTTTATCTATGGCCCTCAAATTACACAAACAAACAAAAGTTTTTATACATGTACCTATATTAATACACATATTTCTGAACAAATATAATTTGCAAAAACATAAAAATGCTACTTGCAATATTATTAATTACATTTATTAATAGGTAAATTTACTGTAGAGTCCATTTCATTATTTTAATTAATTTGTTTACAAAAAATATCAACAAATAACAAACGGCAAAAACACAAAAATACAAATCTCGTTCACTCTTTACAGGTTAAAAGCAAAGTGCGGCCATGTTGTAATAATGACTGACAAATGAGTAACGTAAATAACTATGAACAGTGTTGAAAATAATTGTCAAATAATTATTTTATTTTAATATAATTTTCATTATTAAATTATCTGCACTTGAGAATAACATAGAATGGGCCTTTCCACTATTTTTTTTTATTTGAAATTTGAAAAGTAATAAGTAATAAAAAAAATTTGTATATATTTATTTTTCAAATTTATTTATAATAAACCTTTAAAAAATATTAAAAACCGTTAAATTGGCGCCAAACTTCGACAATTCTCGGATTTGTCCGTCCCGTGACGTATACAAGTAGTAGAATATTTTCATTGGTTGAATTTCACCTGAGAGATATATTACACTAGATGACATATATGGTTAGAGGTGTGGCTATGGTTAAAACATTTAAATGTATGATTTTTGTAGCCTTTTTTCAAATTAGTTTATTTCAATAAATATAGAATTTTATAACGTAAAATTTAAATCATATTATTATTTTAGGTTGTAAAACAACATAAAAGTATTAAAATTATGAAATTTCATTTTAGTGGAAAGGCCCATTATTATTAATTATAAATTTACAATTTTTGTTGAATCAATAAACAGAAAAAATGAATAAAAAATAAAAAAAAAAGTTAGAAATCAAGATACAAAGTATAGTAGATTCACACGTTTTAATAATTATAGCAAAAACATTCATACAGACAGAAAATGAAACAATATGTAGCTTAGGTATGGACATGCCTTTATGATCGCCACACAGAAAGAGAAATGTGTAATTTAAATATACAGTACCGTCAGAAGCTAAATACATTCATAAACCAGAAGACATTTTGTATTATATTCACTGCTGTTCTTGTCAACCATTACGAATATACACATATTATATCAGGACGCCACAGCAACGATAGCAAACCAGTAGCCGTATTCCAGTATAAAACATGTACACGTTGTTGCTTTCAAATTCACCGCTATGTTTCACAAAACATTTAGCTAATTTTAATTAAAGTCAGGTGAATTATTTAAAGTTATTTTCCAGGTAGTAACTGTTTTTAACTATTCAGTTTTTAAACAAATAAATACAAATTTAGTACAAACATCTCTACCATACTGCGGTTTGAAACAATGCTGTAATTTCATACGTAGTTTACAAATTGAAAAAAAAATAATGATGAATTGGCAACGCTGATTGCTAAAATAAATAAAGTTTGTAAATTGATAATAACAGCAAATTTAGACAATGAATGATGAATAATATTCGATGTTATACTGTATACAAAATTGAAAAAAGAGTTTTCGGTTTTAGTTCTGTTAATAAAAAATTTAACAAAAGCTGAAGCTTTTTTTATTTTAACATAATGATAATAATCAGAACTCATTATATTACCGAGTAACTGGTTTCTATCTTTTGCTTGTTTATTATTTATTGTTATTTATTTATATATTTTCTTAATATATATGAAATCAAAATGTAAAATTTTAGTTAAAAATTATATAGAACTTAATCCTAAAGCTTTTTCATTTTAATATAACTTAATTTATAATATAACTTTACACATTTTCAATAATTAAATTCAAATTCAAGAAAAAATAAATGCCGCAATTTTCACAATATAGTTTTCAATATGACTGCCGGTGATATGTCAAATTAAATAAACTTGACCGTGTATCACGTTTGGTGCTGCCACCAGTGATGTATACAGTAAATAACTACTGTATAATAATGTTCACATTATTGTACGAGTAACATAATGACCTCCTTCTATATAATATCAATATTTTGATACGCACAAAGGGAAAAAAAATGCCACACCCTTATGGATTGCATGTACGTATACACACAATATTAGCTTACTGTATAATCTTGTAATTGGCAAGTAGCAGAATAATAGTAATCAGAATTAATTAACAATGGTAAGAAAAACATTTCAGTAATTCATCATATACGTAATAATACTAATTATTTGCTATTTATTATTTGTATATATTTTTCATCATATTAAAAGAAAATTTCGTGTAACATGTTTTATGTTTAACAAAAATAAAAATAATTAAACCACATAGATTCACAAAAACTATTACGAGCAAATAAAAATATGCGAACGTAAATAATTTATTATTTTCTTTATATTAATATTTCTAATTATAAAACAAGAGCCAAGCAAATTAATTATAATTGGATATACTACAGGAAACGGTAAAATAATTCTCTAAATCCCTGATGTTATTAAATACGATTTTTTTTATTCGTTACACATATTTGTTAATTTGATACCGGCAGTACTGTGCACGTGTATTTACTCATTTCGTATCAATTTTCACAAAATTACATCAATATATGCAAATAATCACACACACTGTAAAAATCAATGTAAAGTTACGTTGATAATTATAAAAATTTTATTATATTTTTAATTTAAGATTTGGAAAATTTGTTTGATGCTCGATTTTATTAATAAGAAAGTTTGTAGGCAATAATGGATCATTATAATTTCTTTTTATTTTGAACGTTTCGACCGTTAATTAATTGCAAACCATTTTCAGCTAGATTTTACAATACATTTCATAATAACTGTTACAATCAATGTTTGAATTAGGTACATACCATTATTTTTATATTTTTAATTTCTTTGTCACATGTTACCTTGATAAGTTAAGTAAAAAATTTTAAATATTATCATACGTTAATTTGTTAAAATATGTCGTCAAAGTAAATCAAATCGTGGTGAAAATCATTTATAATCATGGATTTACAGTGCAGTAAATTCTGAATATCTCTATATTTTCATAAAATTTGAAAAGCTTATGTAACATTTCTACAGTTTTTTTTTTCATTTTTAAATTTATGATATATTGTTTGTCTTATTTTGAAAACGTGACTAAAATAAACATGTTCTTACAAGTCCGTCTTAGATGGGATAAATATTTATTATTACTTCGTGTCCTATGCGTGGTTACGTATAAAAACCAATATTTGTCTCTGACACATGTAATGTTCTTTAATAACCATTTCTCCAAAAATACCTATTTAGCTTTATAAAATAAAATAAACTTTAGGAATAAGTTTTGCATAATTTTTAATTAAAATTCGATGTTTCGATATACTCCACAAATATTATCATCAGGAAAAAATATGTAAATGACATAAATAATAAACAAACAAAACATAGAAACAAGTCACTAAGTAACAAAATACAAGGTAACTAAATTATAAAATTTATAAATTATTAATTAAAAAAAATCCAGATAAATCCGCTATTACAAAATATGTATATTATAAATTTTTCATGATGTAAAATTTATAAATCCAAAAATAATTATAAAACCCAATAGTATTGATAAGGGAAACAATAGAAATTTACAAAAAAATAGATAATAATATCAGTCACTAATTTAAATAAAATTTGACTTCTTCAATTAATAATTTATAAATTTTATAATATAGTTACTTTTATTTTGTTACCTAGTAACTCGTTTCTATGTTTTGTTTGTTTATTATTTGTTATTAGTAATTATTTTCCATGTGGAGTATAGCAAAACGTCGATTTTTAATTAAAAATTATACAGGACTTAATCCTAAATCTTTTTTATTTTAATGTAATGAGTTCTGAAACATTCTTTACAAGACTTTTAAAATTTATTTTTGTAGTTTATGTTTCTGGTTTAAAAGAAATTATATCTTTTTATTTGCCATATCTCTCGTTTTGTACGTAGCACCGTATAATAAACACAGTATAAATATATCTTTTCGTGATAATAATATATGTGTAGTATATCAAAACGTCTAATTTTAATATAAAATAAAACAGAACTTCAACCTAAAGCCTTTTTATTTTAAAAGCATTAAGAAATTTACAACTTATAACAGTCTAACACGAACTTAAATGTAATTTTTTATTATGCATTTATTATAAACAGTACAAAATATTTATTATCGTATTAAAATGAAACGAATTCAAAATTATATCAGTCCATCGACAATTTCCTCTAATTTTCAATAACTTGTGCGACCTTTTTGCATATTACTACAATATTATAAAATAAAATAAAAAAGCCAATACTTGCAACAATAAAATATATATATATATATATATATATATATATATATATATATATATATATATACAGAGTAGTAAACTTTATTTTTTCATTTATATTTTCAATCCCGCCAATAAAAAATCTAATAAAACGAAATAAAAAGCAAAAAAAATTTAAAAAATTCAGACGTAAAAAATGTAATATTATCAATTTTCCTAACACACAGATATATTTATTGATTGTACACTGAATACAAATCGAAAAAAAAGTAAATAAATATACATGTAAGAAAAACGAGAAAGCAAAAGATAACTCACCCCCATATCAAGATAGGTGATGTAAAACAGGTATGGTAAGACGAAACATACGGCACAAAACCATGTGCCCGTTGCGAAGACAAAGACGGTTAGACGTGGTTTAGTCGGATCCTTCAAATAGCGATAGCGATCAACCGCTATAAGAAGATAAGTGAGTGTGCTCACGTGCAATGGAATATCCTGCAACAAGTTAACAAAGTTAGCACAGAAACAAAAAGATATCATATATTTAAGAATGTAATAAAAAAAACTTTTTTTCTATCTTCATTTTGTTTTATTATAAGCCTGCTCGAAATTTCCTGACATTACACCATGGTTATGCTAATACAGAGAACAGTGATATTTCATTTCAAGGGTCACAAATTTCAAATGCTCTTTTTTAAAAAAATATCTTGTTAATTTTTTATCTGTATTAGGTTTTTCAAAATTTATTATTTAAAAATTTAGTAAAAAATGATATTTTGGAAGAACCATGTGAAAGTATTTTATCACACTATGGTATACCAATAAGGGTGTGGCACAAATTCTTTTCATTTAAGCAAAAATTAGTTTCCTCCGAACTTTAAGTAAATCTACTTCATCTAAATTTATTATTGATCATATAAAAACTATTATTTTGCCTGTTTCGTTTCAAACTTTTACATAAGTTGACAAACTTTATCTATATTCTAAAAGATAAGGTACATTAAATATGAGTACTGTTAAATGTTTATTTGAAAAACCATGTTACAGAAAGGAAGTTAATGTAATATACTAAATATAAAGAACAATTCATTATCAATTATTGTTCTTTTCCCTTTTATTAATTTTCAAATAAAATATCTTAATATTACGTTTGTTCCATACGCCATTTTTGGTCAAATTGAATTATTGCTAATTTTGGCAATATTTGTTTGTTTTCTATTTATTTGTACAATTGTGGATATTATAATTTTAATAGTTTCGAAAATATAAATTTTAATTGGTTCCAGTCCTTACTATAAACAATTCAGTTCAGAAACTTTACACATCATTTGCTCGAAAGTAACATTTTGTAATATGAAACAAACAACAAATCAACTGACGATATATCATTTCTTAAACAAAATAATAAAAAGAAAACTATAAAAACATTAGTGGTACTATTGCGCGATTAAGTTAGATGCTGCCACTCATTAAGTGTATTATTATTTTGTACTAATGTTTACTTGGGTTGCTGTATACATAAGTTTCAACTCTATATATTCTGATATTTTTATATGGAAACACTTTTTAAAAAATGTTTTTATTTAAAAAAAAATAATTATAATTAAAATTTTATTAATTAATTTTGTTAATTTACTTTGTGCAAAATATTACAACACAAAATATATGTAGGTACATGTGCATTTCATGTTGGCTACCAAGAGTGAAAAATTCTATTAAAAAAAATTTGATATGTTAATTTTAGTTGTGTACAAACTTCTGTAAATTAAAAAAATACATTTTCAGACAAATATCAAATAAAACTGCTTTAGATTCCGTATTAAAATTTATTTAAAATTAAAGTTTCGTCGAAACTCAATGCTCATCTTCATCAGTAAGATGAGCGTTCAATTTCGTCGAAATGTTGATGTTAATACAGAACTTGAACCAAAAGCAGTTTTATTTTATATAATGAATTCTGAAAGATTTTTTACTATGTGACAAATATCAAGTTTAAATATATCTGCATCTGTAGTTTATTATTGTTAATTAAAATATTTTAGAACAAGTACTTATTTCGTAAATTTGACATATTTTTTTGTAATTTCATCCACTTTCTTTTAAATAATATATTTCCTATTCATACTGACATATTTTGTGATTCGTTATGACGAAATATAAAATAAAATACTTGCCATAGTAAATAAATTACTCACAAAAAATTACTTCAATTAATATTATTCATTGTCAGTTTATAATAGTAGTCTATTCATAATCAGATTTACAAAAACACAAAAATATTTAAATAAGTATACACAGAAAAACAATAATTAAAAAACTCACATTCATTAAAAAATAATTGCTGTTATTTATCGATGATAGATATTAAAATCAATTAAACGTACTTACAAATTGCACTCATATTTTATAAACAAATTATTAAAACATTTATTATAAATATTTAAAATTATATGAAACGAAACAATACACAAAACTGTAAACAAAATTAAATTTCATATAGAAAAGTTGCAAACTCAGTCTTCTGAGAATATGTTTACATTACAAAACAGGTATGTTGCATAAACAATATTTGTGTGTTTGTTGCATATAATAACAGATTTCTGGAAAATACCAATAAAAGTAAAAACACATTTTATCTCTAATTCCCCAGATATCTTTTGCTGAATATAAAATATACATTTATTTTAATACATAAAAGATATATATATATATATATATATATATATATATATATATATATATATATACCTATATATATCTCACAAAATTAGTGTTATATTTTAGGAATTTTCATATCATTTTTTTCTAAGCTACCTACTATTTATAATTTTTTAATGCAATATTTTACGTGTTATAGTATACAAGGAATGTATTTTTCTCCCCTCTCTCTACATAAGCTGTATTATTTCACGGAAATGCAGCGTACAAGACAATTATATACAATGTGTCTAAGAAAATTATGTACAATGTGTTTTATTGTATACAATTGTTTTTAAATAATTATATATATATGTAATGTATCTAAAGAATTTTATATACCTATAATGTGTTTTTTTATATATGAATATGTAATATATTCAGTTACATGTAATGTGTCTCAAAATCATATATACACTTAGTTTTAGCAAATCAGCTATTAATAGTGCAAATGTCAATGTTATTTTAACAAACTTGAAAGTTCTATATAAACAGAATTATTTATTAGTATGAGAACTCTTGGAAAAATTCTATTTTTCAACCTTCTGTTTAAAATGAAATTCAATTTGTATAAACACATTTAAATCTTAACAAAATAAAACTAAACCATTCCATTAAAATGTTTTATTTTCCAAAGTAATAAAAAGAGCACACGTAACAACAAAAGTAATAAAATTTGAAAAAATGAACAAACTGTTGCAATTTATTACGGTCTCAACGGTAAAATAAAGCAAACCGTAAATTTATTTCGTCCCGAGAGAAATGTTCAAAACCAAAACTCAAAATCTGCTGCAATAAAGGTACATTTAAGCCGATAACACTTATAATACAGTTGAAAGTAACAAAAAAATATTGGAGTACAGTTTAATTGCAAATAAAAATGACTGTACATGTACAGAATATTCTACTTTTTTCAACACAACCAAAGTATTGGATTTTTACGAGTTATTTGCTTCAATCTGAAACCCTTTTCAATATTTTTGTCATTTCAATTTCAATTCGTTGTATGTTAGCCATAAAAGCAACAATTTCTGATTTATTATCGGTCACTTTTTATGCCTTTCACATAAATGACACATTTTAAAGTAATTTTCCTAACAGCTTTTAATTACGATATATTTTTATTGATTAATTAAGATAAAAACATTTCTTATTTTATCTCAAATTTGAATTAAACGAGAAAATTATTACACTCAAAGATATTGTAACTTTTGATTTTATATTTCCCAAAATAGTAACAAATTATTAAACTTATTAATACATATATTTTTAAATATTATTTACTAATTTCTCAAAACAAAATTGTTGTTGTCTAAGTTACTAATAATACATTTGGAAAGAAATAAATTGTTTTAAATTAAAATTGAATGTGTAATTTTTTAACATTATTTTTGTTAATAAAATATTGTTCAAATTAATTTAATAGAAATATATTATAGTATTATATTGTAAATGCGGTAAGGTTTATGTTGGACAGGCAGGTAAAATTGTTTCTACTAGATTGACAAAACATAAAAGGTCAATACGTGTAAACCATCCAGATAAATCTGTTATTGCTCAACATGCGTTAGAGTATCTTCATGATGTGAAATTCGAAGGTACTATAATAATTGCAAGACTCAACAATATTAACAATAAGAGAAGCAACAAAAATTTATAAACAGACAGATAACATCAATCACTGTGAAGGCGTCGATTGTCAATAAATATGTATTAATACAAAACTTAAACCTAGAGTCATTTTATTTTATATATCTTTATGTTTAAAAATCTTAAGTTTAATCCCCAAAAAATTAAACAAATATTTGTAACAAAATAATTTTGACTAATATACGTACATAAAACTTATTTTAACGTACCAAAAGGTATGCTTGCGTATATATACATATTTCCACTACGTAATCTGTCAGTAAATAAATTCTCTTAAAACATTTTAAATATGTAAACATTGCAGTCCTATTTCCAAATCTAATACATTAAATTTCAAAACATTATCCGTAAAAACTATAATAAAATTATCTACAAATCTAAGAAATGGATTCACTTTAATAAAAAAAAAATCTAGAAAATTATCTATAAATTTTACGTTGTAATAAAAACTTTATGTTGTGTGTCATATACGATTCGAAATTAACTATAATTTTGTCAGACATGACACCAATTTTTTTCCCTAGAGTTTATTATTGCAATAAAACATAAACTGAAAGACAACAAACAATATACAATATTAAATCTTTTAACAAAATGAGAAAAAGAAAAAACGTATAAATTTGTTTTTATTTTTATTTGAATAACATTAATCAAATAGATGTAAGGAAATTGGCCAACATTTTCGTAATATTTTTGTTCATTTTTCAATTCATCTTTTTTGTTCGCAAACCGAATGAATGGTGGTACATTTGAGAAATGAAAATTACCTGTCAACGCCAAATTTTTGTTGCATAACGCGTCATTAAGTTTTTCGATTCCATATTATAATAAAGTCAATTCTCATAACAAATCTTTAGGACCTTCAGAAAAATGTACCAATAAAAAGTACCAATAAAGTATATATATATATATATATATTTAAAATCTTGTTTTTAATTGAATTGTAAAGAAGAAAATTAGATAATTATGCAAAATTATGAATGCCATTTATTATTGTATAATACGAGTGTCTTTTGTTACGAAAATAATTGCGTTCATTTGTCAAGTATTCTTATAGGATTAGCAGATGCTATTTTATCCTTCTCATTCAAGATTTAAACTCGAACTGAAAAACTTCTTTTTATCCTAAAAAGATGTTGAAGCTGGTCATTTAATATTCGGTACAAAATTCATCTTCGTCTTTTTTATGTAAGGTTTTTGTCAATATGATATTTACCAGTAACGATATCCTTTGCATAAATACAAGCGTAAGTTTATTCTAAAGAAATTTCTCAGATTATTTACAAAGTTTTTGCATTTTTTTTTTGTTGTCCTTAAAGAAAATTCGAGTTAGTTCAAACTGTCTGCAACTTTCAATTATATTTCCATCTACTCTAAGAAAAACCTATAAATAATATAATAAATTTAAAATTAATTTCTTAGACCACAAATTTCAATAAAAACATTACAAGACACAGAAACTTATACAAAGATTACTAAAATATCAAAAAACAAAATCTTATTATATTATTGAATAAAAAGCATCACATTTATACATAAAATAAAATTAGGTTTCATGCCACAATATTTTTCTAGTATATTAAAGACCTTTCTGGAAACACATACCTATCAAATATGAAATGCTGAAAATTTTATATTAGAATCCAGAAATTACAAACGAACACAAAACTCTAAATTCTTTAAAAAAGTGGTAAAATACAACACCTTAGCAAAAAATGTTAAGTTGTGCAATTATAAAATTTTTATCGAAAGTTGAAAAGTTTATATTTAAATGATTTATTTTAGTTTATATATATATATATATATATATATATATATATATATATATATATATAAGGTGGTCCAGACCACCCGTCCACCCCTTTTATAATGCCGGGACTTGATATTTTTAAACAAAATGATATTGATGTCCTCTATCAAATGACGCACAAAGTGAAACCCCTCAACCCCTTTGTGGTGGTAGGGTGCAACTTTGAAATTTCAAATGGAAATCCCTATATTTTATTGCATATTTAGATTCTATTAATAAAAATATAAAGAATTTATTTGAAACAGTTTTCTGTCCTCTATTAGCGCAAATTATAATAATAATAATTGATTCCGTTTAAACAATTCAAATATGCTATAAAAAATATACATTTTCTTTTTAAAAAATTAATTGATTTTATATTATATTTTTTGAATTTGGAATTATAAAATATTTCAATACAAATTAAGCGAACTGTAGTATAATTTGCATTTAAATTAATCCCTAAAAATTTGTATTCAATTTCACAAAATTATTGAAACTTGAAAATGTAAATGGAAGTTGAATTATATATAATATACATTAAATTCAAAACGTAATACTTAGTTTATTGTTCAATTTTAAAATTAAAACAAAATTCTATATTGTTTATTTAGATTAATTTGTATTATGGTTTTATTGTAAAATAACATATAAAGTTAGTCAGCTAAAATTTTTTATTTGCAAATTATTTTATATTCCAATAAATTCTAAACAACTTCAATTAATTTTAATTTAATTCCATAATATTGTTTTGATTATCGTATAATAATGTATAGTACATATGTATACGAGTATAGTTTATTTACTTTAAAATATATACGTTTCAATTCTCAATCACAAACTCATTTTGATACTAGAATGATGGTTACCAATTAAGAAAATCAAATCACCTTTAAGTAAAATTAAAGGAACGTTACCGTACTTCACAAATAATGTGAGAAATGCGTTAAATATTTATTTAACAGGATACTAGAGCAATAAATTGGATAAAATAGATCCATTCCTTGACCTCCAAGAAGTTCTTAGCTGACCACATTAGTCTTCTTCTTGTAGAGACATTACAAAAACATGATTTACATTCATTATTCGGTTCCTTTTCAAGCACAGAATAGTTAATAAACTAAATTTAAATATTAATTAATATTCTATATTGTATAATACATTAATGGATCTTATATAATGTTGCGTAAAATCTTTTTGAGTTATTATGATAATTCCAACAAAAAATCTTTTATGTATAGCGGAAATCTCGCAGTAAACTCAAAAACTTTGTACAATTGAAATACGTCAACAAAATACCAAAATATTTTATTTATAATACAAGGTGGCCGAATAGTCGCTTTACCGAAAATATCTCCAAAATGTTATAATCTATTTACAGCTTGATAAAAAATGTAAATCAGTCATCAAACGCTGTAATTTATGTATTGAACAAGGTAAACAATTTGAACATTTGTTGAAATAAATTATAATATTTTTGAAATTGTATTGTTTTTTCAAATTATATTATTTTTGGTAAAGCGACTTTTCGGCCAGCCCGTATTATTAAATAACAAAAAGTCGAGAATATATTTAGTTAATTTTATATTATGTTGCAAATTTAATTAAATTTTATTCAGTTATCAAAAAAAATATCATAGCACAATACATACAAAACAAAAAACTATAGATTAAATAATAATACCTTATATATAATATAAAATATAATACCCGATCTAATTTTTTAGCGGTTTTATCTAAAAAAATTAATTATTTTTAGTTTAGTAATTCGTACTAGATAATAATATATGAAACAGTTAATTAATAATATTAATTGCAACTTGATCAAATAGAGATCGAATATCTTTTGTCAATCGGATTATGTCCGTAATTGCTATTATTCTATTATTACAATAGTAGATTTAATTTAATTCACACTATTCACGATTATATGCTGATCTAAACACTATTCTGTCTACCAGATCTATTTCCGAATATCGTGTGTAATATATGGTATTGAAATTTCCTCTATAAACCGAATCGAATAATTTCACCATTCGGTACCTGTTCGTGGTAACAGAACAAATACCCACAAAGCTTCTCTTTAAATAAATAAATTTCCGTATTATAGAACCGAGTTTGCTAATTTTATTGTCAATATTGTGATTTTCGTTCAGACAATGTTGTTAACAGTGAAATATCATTCTTACACGTAAATCGCATCAATTACTATCGTGTTTATTTATCATTAAGTTAGCCAAATTTTCATGGTTGTTCATATTTATCTTTGTTTAATAGTTTTCTGTGTGCAACAAAACAGATATGGAAAAAATATTATGTACATTTGTTGACAAGTCACAAGGAACAAGTTACTTATTTTGTGTTTTTTTTATGTTCTGTTTATTTACTGTAAATATCATTTGCATCTTTTTTCCTGATGAAGATATATGTTGACTTCGTGGAAACGTCAATTATTAATAAATATTAATACAGATCTACAACCTGAAGTCGTTTTTTTTTAATAAATAGCTAATTAGTTTCAGTTAATTAATTCAAACAAAAAATAGTTTCAACAACACATCAACAATAATATCAGATATTTTACTATAATAAACTTATAAGGAGAAACAGTCTGAGCAAAAGCTTAATAACAAATCAAAATTGTTACAACCCACTTGTCACATCCAATAATATAGATCTTTTGCTATCGTATGTTGTGCGGACATCTAGTAGAGCAAAAAAGTTCAGTTAAGTGATTGTGTCAGGAAATTTAGGGTCTCGTCTGATAATATCAAAATGGCTTCTAGTATCATTAAATTAATTACTCAAAATGGCGCTAGGCATAAAAACCAATACCAATGTAATTGCTTTTCAACAAAAACTATTTCACTTTTTTCTATAAAAAATATGTTTTTTCTTTTCTTTTTTAAGTAATTCTTGTAATCAACATATTTGAATATAAAGAAAAATGTAATTACATTTTTTTTAATAATGATTCTTCACATTATTACACATTTAGGTTTAAGTTCTGTATTAATATTTATCAATAATCGACGTTTCGACGAACTCAACGTCCGTCTTCATCAGGTCTACTAAATAACAAATAACTAACTATAGTTCATAAATATTTTTATAAATTTTTAAATAAAATATTTTTTACAATATATTAATTTTAAAAGTTTAAATAGAAAAGATGTAAAAGTACAAAATTTACGCAGTGTCCCTTTTTTTCCGAAAGATAATTTTAAAATCAGTATAAAGTCAATTGCATAGAACATTGTTAACTCAATTTTCGGAAAAACTATATTTAATGACTTCTACTTTTAAACCGACAATATATTTAACAACATTGTTAGAACAGAATACTGAAACGTTCTGTAATGTATTGGATGAAGATAGTGAAAAAAAAAAAATTTCCATTTGTATAAATGAGACAGTCAGTATAAAAATACATTGTCTGTTAAATATTAAACGAGTTACTTGAAAGGATTTTATTAATAAATTAAACTTGTAACAAATTAAATTTACGGAAAGTACACGCGAAATAAATTAAAATTTTCTCTCAACCATTGTAGACATTTTCGACTACATTCAGTAAATTACTACTAGCACTTTTGCACACTAGAACCAGCACACATACACACACACAAACACACATGAAATGCTATAATTAATTGTGTTATACTATACAAAATGTACATTACATAAATCACTCATATCAGTTATTGCATGTTATGTTCCGCTATTACACCCTTTTGCTTATTATGAAATGTAATCACCTAATATGTATGTTCATTTTATTTCGTTTCCTATATGTTTGGATTTCCACGAATATATTTCGTTATTTAATTAATTTTCCAAATCACGACCGAATTTTATATCATTTCCATATTTTGCTATCATACGTATTCATGCCCGTAGCTGTTTGTCATATTTATTTAGGACACTTTGTATACAATTTATTGGGAGATGTGACTTGATTGTCATTTTGTTAAATGTACAAATTATATTACATCAAAACGTCGAATTTTAATAAAAAATTATACAGAACTTAATCGTAAAGTTTTTTATTTTAAATAATTATTCTCATTTTTTAGCGATTTTATCAAAAAAAAATAATTATTTTTAGTTTACTAATGAAATGAGATTTTTACGTGTGGTATGTGGTGTAACTAGAATTAGATTAGTGTATTATGATGAGTGTGAAATTGAAAAAAAATGTTGTAGCAAAAGTTGGTGTTAGTCAGTTAATATGGTTCGGACATCTTGAGGGAATGCCTAGTGAACGTTTAGTTAAAAAAAAACTTATATGAATAATTTTGAAGCTATACGTTTGCGATGAGTAGTTGGAATGGTATGATTGAGAGTGTTTTGTGTGAGCGGAAGTTTCCAAGTAGTAGTAATAGAAGAACATGTATGAGAGGAATTATAAATGTTAATGAAGCTAAAGATACTTGTTTGAATAGGGAGGAAAGTGATTTCGGGATATGGAAAGAGTTTGTGTCACACTCTTTTGGGTACATGGCGTGATGTATATACAGTGTGGTGATAAAATATGGATCAAAATTCATAATTTCGGTATTTAATGTTTTCAAGAAAAACGCTCGGACAGGTCGATTTTATTTTTTAATTAGCCACCTTATGGCATAAAATTTTTACTTATGACGTCATGTATTTTGGCACAATGACGTCATCATTGGTTTTTTTAAATGGCAACCCCAATTTTTTTTTGCTGGTTTTTATAGATGGTCTAACTACTTAAATGATGGCGTAAAAAATTGGTACCTTAGATAACCATTTTTTTTTAGAAAATAACACACTTAAAAATTTAAAAAAATATGTATTATATATAAAACATATAGATTGCTTTGAAAAAAATTAATAATTGTTTTTTTCGTTGAAATATTGAAAAAAATGTTAAAATCATGTATGAAAATGATGAAAACTTCTCTCGTATAGCATTCCCACAGTAAAATCTATAGATTTTCATCATTGGCAAAAATTATAATCAACTAAATTTCTATTTAATAAATATCAATAATTTAATGAGTGTTATTTACAGAAAAAAAATAATTAGCTATTTCATACAATTTGAATTAAGGCCCATATTTCCAATTTTATTTATTCTTAGGATAAGTAAAAAATCATTTGTAGGCTTACAATATATATTCAGTCTAAATGACAACATTTCATTGACCAATTTTAAAGAATTTTCCAAGAATAAATTTATTCCAACATTTGGAAATACTAAACCTTAGACGAGTATATTTCATCTACATGTAATATACAAACTAGTTGAACTCAAATTATTTCAAATAAAGTTCAGATAAAAAATAAAATAATTGTAAGATAAATCAACGAATAAGAATAGATAAATATATAATATACTAGAAAATTTATGTAATTACATAAAAATCTATTCTATCTACTAAAAATACTAATCTATCTACTCTTGAATTAGATATGTTATCTAATTTAATTTAAAAATTAGAAATAATCTATTTTTTTTTAGAAAAACAACTAAAACATTAGGAAAATCATCTACAAAAATTTGTTAATAATCATATTCAGTATTACTTGCAAATAAAATAATATAATTAACGAGGCTAATTATTAATTACAATTGTAATTTAAAACTGTGTCCACGAGCTAAAATTTGAATAGCAAATATTATTTTCATCTAAAATTGAAATAAGTAACAAATAAACATGGAAATTTGTTAGAATATGATCAGATTTCTTAATGATAAACATTTCGAATAGAACTTGAATTGAGAATTGAAGTTTATAAACTTTAGTAACTTGGTTAATATTTAAACTTGGATATTAAAATCAAGATATTACAATTTACATTTACAAATAACAGTAGGTAAAACAATGGTATCACTTCTCATAATACCTAAGGAAAATCGTACACAATATAGTTTCAACTTAAATTCTAATCTTCCGATTAAAACTTTAACATGCTACCATTGGATAAATAATTATCGTTTAACTAATAAAATATTGTTATTTAAAAAATAAAATTAAATAAAACTATTTAATACGATAAAAGTATCTTGCGTGAACGAAAATTTCCAAATGGTAATAATAAAAGAGAATGAAGGTATGAAAGGTATGATAAATGTGGATGAAGCAAAAGGTATTTGTCTGGATAGGAAGAGTTTGTGCCATATCCTTATAAGTACATAAAGTGACCGTGTATGTACGTATGCACTTTTAATAACATAATATCTTGTCATAGCTTATTATGCTGATTTTACACATATTTCTATATAAAAATCTATACAATTTTCCATACAAAATTATATATAACAAGATTAGAAGTATATGGATAAACCCATATATAGACTACTTTGACATTTCTCGGAAAGTTGGCAACACTGTATTTTAATAATATTATAATTTACGTGGGCATTAGGAGATACTTTTCTGAAAATTTGATCAAAATCGAATAAATAATGTAGCCACAATGAATTTTTAAAAAATTTTGTGATTTTTTTCTCGATAAGTTGGCAACACTGTATTTTGTTAAAATTGCATAATTTATTTAGGCACTAAAGAAAATTTGATTAAAATCGGTTAAATAAAATGGTCATAATAAATTTTTAAAAATTTTACTAATTTTTTTCTCGGAAAGTTGGCAACACTGTATTTTGTTAAAATTACATAAATTATATGAATACTAGGAGAATCTTTTGTGAAAATTTGAGTAAAATCGGTTGAATAACATGGCCATAATAAAAATTTTAAAACTTTAGTAATTTTTTTCTCGGAAAGTTGGCAACACTGAATATTAATAAAATTATGTAATTAATAGGAGCATTAGGAAAATCTTTTCTGAAAATTTGATCAAAATCGGATAAATAATGTAGCCACAATGAATTTTTAAAAACTTTAGTAATTTTTTTCTCGGAAAGTTGGCATCACTGGAAAAAACCAAAACCACATGACCATCTTGGGCACTAGACAAATTTATCCTGAAAATTTCATTATAATCGGTTGAACCGTCTAGGAGGAGTTGCGATCACAAAATTTGGTCTGACGACCGAGCGAGCTGACGACGCACATCCATACACCCACATAAACTAAGTTCAGATTCGTCATCTAGAGGCTATATGAAGGATTTCTATACAAGTTTTTTTTTTTTTTTGAAAATGTTACAGACACCGTACCAAACACTATACTACTTTTTCCTTGCAGTCAAAGTAGTAAAAAATATAAGAAAATAATACGTTTTAAACGATATAGAATAAAATGTACAAACGTATATCCAATAACATTTTACATTTTGATAATTTATTTATATCTAATCTGAAAATTGCATATTTATCAATATTTACAACTTCAACTAAATAAGAATTTAAAAAAAATATGGATTGATAATAATACATAATTTAAATGAGTGTTTCACGTTTCTAATACCAATACGCGAAAAATAGAACGTGTTTTAATTCGTATATTTTTAAAATAAAACTGCTTTAGGTTAAAGTTCTGTATTAATATATATTTATAATCGACGTTTCGACAAACTCAACGTCCGTTTTTATCAGGGAAAATGATACAAATGACATTTACAGTAAATAACAGAACATAGAAATAAGTTACTAGGAAACAAATAAGTAACTAAGTCATAAAAAAATTTTAATTAATAGAAGCCAAATTTTATTTAACTCAGTGCTTTCAAAATGATTAATTTATCTTTTTCTATTATAGACTGTCACGGACAAACTGAGCATACGCGTGTGTACAATATTCTGTACAAATATCTATATAGAATCTAATATTGAATAGTGTAATACAGAAAATTTTGTTTGTATAGAAAACTATAAATTTTTTGTATATAAAAATGCATTATCTAAAGCCAGCATTAAATTATTAACATATTTTTTTATTAATAAATTAATTAAATTTTAACATAATAAAAAATCATTCAGAAATCATTATATAAAATAAAACAGCTTTCGGATTAATTTTTGTATATATTTTATTTATCCGGAAGTTTTTATATCTGTATATCTATTAAAAATTCATATATTACATTGCAAATATATTAGTTTCTTTTATTCTACAATAATAATAGATTTCAAATCACTAACTACAGATACAATTTCAAAATACCATTTTTTTAGATTTATTTTTTAAACTAACAACCTTTTATATACCTATAAATATCTTTCATTTTATCTTCAAAATGCCAAAACCAGATAAATATAGATTCTAGTTTTTTTTTTCGACAATTTTGTCAAACCACAAAAAAAATGATTTCTTTGTGTGCTCATCCATTTATAAACATCCTTTTAAATTGTCCTTTCATCTAGTTGATTATACACAGAACTGCTCGAGCCTGGTGAGTTTTTCATCTCCTTTAACCTTTAACTTTATCTCGTGCGTTATAGTCATAAATTAAATTCTAATCTAGATTTTACGACGCGTTCAAATCGGGCAAATTGAACGTAACCAATCCAGGATTATTTTCTTCTCTCAAATTTAATTGAGCATGACTAGTGCCATCTACGATCTTTTAACAAATAACGTTTGTAGCTGATAAACGTAGTAAAATATAATGTCACCATTTTACACTAACTTTATACGATGCATTTTTCTATACAATTCGATTCTATATAGAAATCTAAGTTTGTTCGTAACGGTCTATGCATATAAAAAAATTTAAGAATTAGAACACGTCTTCATACATTTTCGACGCGAAACTAAATACGCATTGGTATTAGAAATGTCAAACTCTCATTTAGGTTATGTATTATCAACTCAGATTTATGTGTACAGGTTTTTAAAAAATCTTTTATTTAGTTGAAGCAGTAAATATTATTATTGATAAATATGCAATTTTCAGATTAGATACATATATACAGTGTGTCTGTCCTAAAAAGTTTTATACAAATAGAGAAAAAGTTTATGTTATATTTCACAAAAAAATATATTCTTGATAAAAAGCTCTGCATGACTTGTAGATCCATAACTAAGTACAAAATTTGTAAAACATTGGCTGGAATGCAGGGAAAATCAAAAGTAAAATTACGTTCAAATTGTAGTGGAGAGCAAAATGTTTATTTGAAATTGTTATTAAGTAGCAAAAAATTATGCCCACTTGTAGATAAAAATTAAAAGATATTTCAATAAACACGTGAGCAATTGTTAGATTAATGTACAGTACGACACATCGTAAGATCCCGTTCATAATAAGCGCCTGATTTTGTGTTACTCATCCTTTTTACACACGTTCTTGATAGAGTGCTTTGGAATAACTGAATATCTAATAACTGTCAACAGATGTCAAATGTTACATCAGTGTGTGCTTGCAATTATTAGAAATGCCAGTAAAATTGAGTATTGAAAATAAAATTAAAATTGTTCTCATATCTTGTAATTTTTATCCGGGAAAATCTACAAGTGGGCATAATTTTTTGCTACTTAATAAAAATTTCCTTTTTGACTTTTCCTGTATTCCAGCCAATATTTTAAAAATTTTGTACTTAGTTAGAGATCTATAAGTCATGCAGAGCTTTTTATCAAGAATATTTTTTTTTTGTGAAATGTAAAATAAACTTTTTCTCCATTTGTATAAAAAAAAAACTATTTGGGACATACTGTATATAAATTGACAAAAAATGTAAAATAACATTGTACATGTCTTCAGTATACTTTACACAAAATTAGTGTTATATAGCGAAAAGCTAATCAAACTACAATACTTACTAACAACAATTTAGTTTCATATCAATTGTTAGTTTAATTACAGTCAAAAATTTAAATTATTAATGTTTTTGACAAATTTTTCTTGTATTTTCACAAGCAAGTAGTTATTCGCAGTGCAGTTCAAAACCAATAGCATTACACGACTAAAACATAAAACTAATTTCAAAATAAGTAAGAAAAATGTTAATGAGACTTTATAAAGACGCTATGTTAACTAGTTTATAGATCAACCATAATAAAAAATTAGTTGTATCTTTAGGTAAATTAAATTTAATTCAGGACGAAATATAACGTAATGTTGTAAATAGAAATAAAAAATGTAAGTTATAATTTAATGTAGGTTCACACAAAGCATGATACGTAAGTGGGTACACTCCACTTGATGACACAGACAAATAAGGTAAGAGCTTTTCTTTTCAAAATTAAAAAAAAACTTTCTGCTTCATCTTCCAGTGCATTCCCTTCTATGATAATGCAATTTTGATGCAGTGTGTTCATACAAGCATTCATTCATCTTGTTATGGAAAATAGCTTCATAAATAAGTCTTGTTCTAATTGCGATATTATTATATATTTCTTTGAAATATACCACAATAATTACTAAAATGTAAAATAAATGTTGATGAAATGAAATTTGCATGCCTGAATAAGAATGTTTGGCAAAAACGAATTTCTACTAAAATAAAAAGAATTTATGCCATATTACTATGGATATATGATGTAAATGTGTATGTATAATTAATTTAAAAAAATTAATGTAAACAAATCTTTAATTAATACTATTTTCGTATAAAATAATTAAAATTAAAAAACAGTAAATTTCTGTTTTTTGTTTGTTAATTTGTAATTTATAAAAACAAAAACAAAATATATTTAAATATTTAATTTCCACATAAAACTAATATTTGTTATTGTATTCGAAATACAATTTATAAATAATATATAATTAGAAATATTTATTTTGAAATTTTATCCATACCTAAAAATATTAACATCGAATTTTACAATAAATATTGTAAAATTTTATAACTTATCTAAGGTCAAAGTAATCAAGTATTACTTGTTTAAAATACGATATTTCACATCAAATATTTTGAAAATAAAGTTAACGAAAGCTTTAATTTATTTCTCTTGGGAGATCAAACATTTTTTTGTGCCAATATCAGATATAATTCCATTAATATACGATAAAAATATTAAATCTGCATTGATATTCTTACAATAATCCGCTTTGCTTTCAAAATATTAAAAGTAAAAAAAAAAATAAAAATATAAAACATAACTAATAGCAGTTATTTAAAGCTAACAAGAAATATTAGCAATTTGTTGCTTGTACAAGCAACTTTTGCTTACATTGGCGACAAAATTTATTATATAAAAGCAGTTTCCTATAATAATAAATAATAACAGCTCTTAAATTGTCAATATGAGCTGAAGTTCATTGGCTGATATTTCTCGAACTAAAATATCAGCTTACTAGCTTAATAAATCAAGCTTTATGAGTTTTCTTTTATCAAAACTTGAAAAAATTATAATTTTTTGCACATTAAATTTATACATTAAATGCATTAAAAAATCTTATAATGGAAAATTCGAAAATACTAAAATAATTGGGAAACTCAACAATTAACAGTAGATTATTGACAAGAGAAGCAATAGAAATTTACAAAAAAAAAAGATAATATCAGTCAGTGTGGACACTGATTTGAATAAAATTTGGCTTTCATTAATTAGTAATTTATAAGTTTTGTCTCTAGTTACTTGTATTTTGTTAACTAGTAATTTATTTCTATGTTTATTATTTATGTCATTTGTATATTTTTTCTGATGATGATATAAGTGTAGTATATCAAAACGTAAACGAAACGTAAATTATACAGAAATTAATCCTAAAGCTTTTTATTTTAATACAATGAGTTCTGAAAAATTAATTAAAAAAATTTAAATTTAATAGGTTATATCAACTTTACAAAATATACCGTGCAAAAAAAAATCAAGAATGTTCTATGAAAAGTTACTGAAAATATAGTTTATTTCATTAAATTATAATTTAATAAGCTAATGATACAAGTTTTGCCATTTGCTGAAACAAATTTTCAAATACATGTACTTATAAATAGAAAAAGCAAAAATTACTTTGAAAACTAAAAAAATCAACAATTTTTAATTAATATAAATCAAAGTTTACAAAATGTTTGTATATTAGTTTATTTTATTAATAAAAAATTGCAAATAATTTAATAAATTAATGGTATGCATTTATTAGATTATTAGAATATTTTTCATCAATGACATAAACTAATATACATTTTGTTAAATTTTATTTATATTCTTAAAAAATCGCAGGCTTTCTTTTTCTTCAATGCAATTTATATTTTTCAGTAACTATATGCATTAAAAAATGACAGCTGATTAATTTTAGCAACTTCGCACGATATACTTTATAAACAAAAAACAATATATTTTTGATTTTAGTAACGTATCTGTCAAATAAATATGAAATGTTTAATGTTAATAACAAAACTTTACAAATATAAAAAATTCCAACAATTTGTCTTGAAACATTATTACTAGTTTTCATAAAAAAATTAATTTTCTATATCACTTTCAACTTAATATTTTATCATTTTCTTTTTACAACTTTATCTTAAAATATGTAACGTACTACTACGTTTCAATCCAATATGGTATTTGAATGCTTTTCTGTAATGCCACCACAGCTAACATTTTCACTAAAATACAGCTCATTTCGTGTCTTTATGTAAATCGATCAAGTCATTTGTGATAAAATAGAGTGCGTACGTTCCATTCTTCTTCAAAAAAAATGAGTCACGGATCACTTAATGTTTCTGTCAGCTCCGACAAGATTTAAAAGGCATTCATCATTATATAAGTTCTATGTTATCAAAAACATATCAGAGTTAACAGAAAAAATTTGCTAATATGCACAGTACAGTTATCGGAAAATGTCTGATAAAAGCTATTATTAATATATTATACGTAAAACAAAAGTTTAAAAGTTGATTTCAAGTAATGAAATAAATAAAGTAAATAAATTTGGCAGCAACAAAAATAGGAACGTCATTGTTTCTACAAATAATATAGAATTGAACAAAAATATCAAACCAATTTTATATCTGAAAAACTATGTATTGCAACGATACAAAAATTAATGTAAAGAAATTAGTATTACCTCTAGTCTAAGTGGACAAGACATTCAACTAGAGATCGAAAATTGTCTGGTTTAAATTCTACCAGATAATGAAATTATTTCATACAATTTTTCCAATAAAAAATTTAATATTCAAATACAAATTACTGAGCAATATTTATAGTTTTTTTCATATTATAATTTATCATATTCTGTACAAATCAAACTCTATTTATTATTACATTAAGTAAAAATGTAAATGTATAATAGCCCATATTACGAGCTCGATTTTAAAATTGGTTTTGACAAATATCGGTTTCAAGACAACGTAACTGTCATAAAAGCAGGACTAAACCAGTGATCTCCAAATTTTTTTGACCGCGTACCCTTATGACGAAAATAATCATAAATTGTACCCCTAATTATAATAATATATAGATTTTGTATGTGTGTGTGTGTATCAAAAATGTTTTTTTTTTCAGGAAATAAACAAAAAAAAATTGCAGAAAATCAAGTTATTTTTTTATTTATTTCTAATTTCGAAAAAATCTGGCTTGATTCCCTTTGTTAATGCAATTCGAAGATCAGGTTCTAATTCTAATTTATTTCTGTATTAGGTTTTAATTATTGTCATAGCAAAAAATGCTACTTCACATAGGTACGTGAAACCAAACAGGAATTTTATTTTTCAGTTATAATTTTGTGCGCGCGAGAAAACAAAGTATTTTGAAAAAAAATGTGGTGTACCCCCTAAAATTTTCTGCGTACCCTTCGGGTCGAGTTCATCAAAACATCGATTTTTTAATAAATATTAATACAGAACTAGAATCTAAAGCCGTTTTATTCTAATATATTGAGTTATAAAAGATTTTTTACTATGTTATATTATGTTTTGTTTGGTACTTATAAAACTAATTTAAAAATTCTATTTAAGAAATATCTTGTGGGTGTCATTGTACATAAAAAGTTAATGATAAAAATATAAACAATGATATAAATACTTTGCACCAACTTCTTGAAAAACTTTCCTCATAAAAGTTTTAAGTTAACAACAAAAGTTGCGTTTATTATTAGCCCACGATTTAAATAGATATCACTTAATTTCTTATTTTTATCAAACAATGGTTTAATTTAAAAACACTTGTTTCACAAGTATTCTACCACTAACAAAAGCCTTTTCACATTAAAATATATTTCAATATAAATATTGTTGATTTAACTGAAAAATTTAAATAAAAATAGTACCTTTTAATAATTTTTTATTATAAAATTAAAATTGTGGATCCTTAGTTTGAATTTAAGTGAGTAAAAAGTTGAAAATGGATCAAAAACTAAACACAAGTTTTGGGTTAACTTGAATGTTTCGACATACTATCATCAGCATTATAATTATTTAATATAATTTATAATAACAATAAAACTTTTCATCAAATTACTTTGGAACTAGTTCAAATTATAGATGTAGCTTGCAATTTATCATTCCAAACTAGTTCATTATTTAATTGAAACATTTTTATATAGATTATATATATATATATATATATATATATATATATATATATATATATATCAAGCATATACCATATACGTTGCATAAAATTATTTACAAAATTTATTTACATTAAACTTAATAATAATAATAATACAACAACGTTGTTATTTTAAATTAATTTTTAATTTCGCATTATAATATAAATTTAACAAAGTATACGTTCCAAAAATCTATAGCTTTGAAAGATAAAATTTTATTAATAATTTATTGCCGATATTTGATTCACAAAGTGCTGATAACAATGTCAATTTCTATTTAAATCAATGGTGCTTAACGTTAATTATTTTAAAATTTATTTACGTAAAATTATCTTTAGAGCGATATATCGAAAGGTCAAGCTTAAAAATATTATTTTAATATTTAAATTGTTGTAATATATTTCATAATAAAATAGCATGCTACGACGTACCTAGGAATTCATTTACTAAATAGCTTTGAACAATAAAAAATTGCAGGTAACGTAACTGAAAATAAATTACATTTATTAATATACTTAAGTAAAGTAATTAAAAATATGTTTAATTAAAGATATAAATAAAACAGAAATAAAACGGCTATAGGTTTAAGTTCTGTATTAATATTTATAAATAATCGACGTTTCGACGGACTCGACGTCAATCTTCATCAGGGAAACTGATGCAAATGACATTTACAGTAAATAACAGAACATAAAAATAAGTTTTTAATTAATGGAAGCTCAATTTTATTTAAATTAATGCCTTCACAGTAATTGAGGTTATCTTTTTCTTTATAAATTTCTATTACTTCTCTTATCAATCTGCTGTTAATATTTGCAATTATTACAGTATCTTTGAATTTTACAAACTAAATTTGTGGTGTTATAAAATAAAACGGCTTCAAATTTAAGTTCTGTATTAATATTTATTAATAATCGACGTTTCGACGAATTTAACATCCATCTTCATCAGGAAAATTGATACAAATGACATTTACAGTAAATGACAGAACATAAAAACAAGTTACTAAAAGTAACAAATAAGTAATTAAATCATACATTTTTTTTATAAATTTTTAATTATTGGAAGCCAATTTTTTTGTTTTTTGCCTTCACACTGATTCATGTTATTTTTTTCTTTATAAATTTCTATTGCTTAAATTCTTTAATCCGGAAAAACTCGCTAGTGAGAAAGACTCTCATAAATCTAAATTTTGTTAAAGAAATCTTCTATATCAAAGTTACATATAAACTAATCAACCATTAGAGAAATAAAATAGATAAATAAGATTTATATGTCGAACTAGGAAACCATACTCACTTAACCCTCCTTCTTGTCCTCAGGTCTCAATAGCACTGCGACTCAGTAAACCTCCTCTTTACTCTATAAGTAAAACTATTTTTTTCTCAAGACGTGAAATAAAATCTGAATATAGCGAGTTTTCCAGGGTTAAATGTAAAACAAATTCAATACAACTATTTTAACTATTATACAATTTTAAATTAATAAAATGTTAAAAATTAATGTGCTGCTTTTTATATTTATTTTTATTCGTACATAATTTTGTTATTTACAAATGCTTCTGATATTACATGATTAAATTCTTTCAAATTAATTTCAATATGTTGTAGAAGGATAAAACGAAATTTTTTAATCTGTTTTTCATATATTTCAATTTTTTAACAAATATAACTTTTAATAATTTAATAAAATCTACGTTGTCGCACACATTGTAAAATATTATTAGGTATTTTAAAATGTTATAAAAAATTACTCTGAAGATGTTTTTTTTTCAACCGAAACGTTCGTTTGTTTAACTAATAAAATAACATCAACAAATTAGCTCATTAATCTCACTTCAATTATCAAAATTTAAATTATAAATCTTTGAAAAAATCTTTGAATACAGAAAACATAAAGATAAAATAGCAAACTCACCTGTAACATTGGCAAGAAAAAACATAGGAACTGTCCGAAGATCCAGTTCTGTATCAATAATACAGCAAGGGTAATCGGTAAAACAAACACACATTTAATAATATCGCTAATTGCCAAATTAATAATTAGTCCGTAGGTCACATCGCGGTAATAATGATCGCGTCGCACAATATCGTACAGCATTGCGAAATTCGCGCATACACCAAATACCACCAACACCGAATACATGAAAATAAAAAGCCAATAATTGGTATGAAACGACGGCCGTAGATGTGGTTTCCGTAAGTCGACTGATGTATTGTAAAGTCCTTGAAGAACATGAGTGATAAACTGTAGCCATTGTTCGGGTATCTCAATCTCCTCCCGATCCGAAGACATCGTCAGGCAGGATTGATGAAGAAGTTTTGGAAAGTGGAAACTTAGCCGGACATTTTTATCGAAATTCTGCAATAAAAATAACTGAATAAGTCTTAAAGCTCATTTATATTTTCCTACTTATCTTATTAGTTTTATGTTTGTTTTTGTAATGGCTATTGATACTAAGCTAGCTTTTGAAAACATAATAAAAATCTGTTACAAGACGTTAATAATTTCAAGTTTTAGGTACAATAAAACGAACAACTGATCAAACTAAAATTGCAACATTTGCGTTAAAATATAACTAGCGTTGAGATAGATAAAGAAAAAATAATCTAGATAAAGATAAAGTAAAATAAAACGGCTTTAGGTTATAGTTCTGCATGAATATTTATTAATAATTGACGTTTCGACGAACTCAACGTACGTCTTCATAACAAAATAAGTAACTAGATCATCAAATTTATAAATTTTTAATTAACTTGTTTCTATATTTGACATTTCGATTATGATTTAGTTCTGTATTAATTTTAATTAAAAAAAATCGACATTTCGACGTACTTTACGTATATCATCATCAGGATGATGTACGTAAAGTACGTCGAAATGTCGATTTTTTTTAATTAAAATTAATACAGAACTAAATCATAAAGCCTTTTTATTTTAATAGAATGAGTTTTGAAAGATTTTTTACTAAATTATCTATGTTTACGATGTTCGTTCTGTAAGTTGATTGGAAAGAAAATAAATCTTATTTGAAATTTACATTTTCATTTCGGATTATACAAATATTTATTTATCATATAGTTGCTAGACAACGGCAACAACGTACATCATATTGATAAACAACCTATACAAAACAATAAAAATGATATGTAGGACAATGTGTTCAATTTCCCAGCTTCTGTTATTCCAATATTCAAAATAGAATAAAAACAATTCTATATAGATGAATACAATTTCTGCCAACTTATCATAGGTAAACATATCTGTGCAAAAACAAAAACAAAACTACATAAATCATAAATTAAATTTTTAAAATAAATAGCTCTATTATGAAACGGTATTTGTAGAAAACATTATTTTCCGTTTAGATATTATAGAAATTTATTGTTTCATTTTTGTTTACTTTAAAAGAAAGTTTTGTAAACTTCAAGTTTTTTCAAATTTATCACACATATGTTCAAATTTAAATAAAATACTATACTACTTTCAAAACTGTATTATTAAATTTTTGAAATATACATAGTAAACTACAGAATAATAAATTTGTAGTTTAATTTTCTAAAAGAGATATTTAATGACGCTGGTAGTGAGTGTTGGCTTAGGCTGTAAAAGTGTAAAAGAAAATTTGACTGCTGTACAAATCAGATTTTTAAGAAGGAATCGGCTACGAAATAAATTAGTGTATGAGTGTCAAATTGAAAAAAAAATATTGTTGCAAAAAAGAGTTTATGCCACACCCTTTTCAGTACATGGCGTGATTGTGTATGTATCTATGTATATTTATTTATTTCTACAATTTTAAATTAACATATTACTATTATAATCTATGTTTTTCCATATTAAATTCATTGTTGTATAGCAAGTAGTGTTAGATAAAATTCTGAATGTAATTCACACCGTCTTAGTTATGTATATCTGTTCTATTTAATTCTAATTCTTTCTTTCTACTTATAATCTTTTGTTAATGGTGCAGGAAATTTAAAAAGTCTTGAAAGTAGATCTCTAAACAAATACCACTGTCCTTCAAATTGTTTTTAGAAAATTTATAGAATTTTAGAAACATCAATTTGGTTTGAAATATTCTTGAACGACATATGAAATCAATAACGATAGTGGAAATATTGAAAAATGTAAATTTACGGGCACATAAAGTAGGTTTTATTTGACGGCTTATGCCTTACGGGTTAGTGGTAAGTAAATGTATACAGACATGCGTGAATAAATTGACGTTTTAATAACTCCTCTATCACGTTGCGTTAAGTCATTATTGTTTGTCCAACGTCGACACTAATATAATCTAGATCGACATCGAACCCATCCAAATTGCTAATCGATTTTCAACGTCAATTTAATTTTATTCAAACTTTATATTTAACATAAAAACGATTTCAGTTATATTTTATATTAAAATTCGAGATTCCGATATAATTCACTTATATCATCATTATATATATATATATATATATATATATATATATATATATATATATATATATATATATATATATATATAATGACAAAACTTCAACCAAAAGCTTTATTAATTTTAATTAATTTTTACTATGTTTATAATTTATGTTTATTTTTAATCGCAGAAAAGTAAACTGAAAAAGAAAAAAAATTACCATTTTAATAAGTTTATATATTTTAAAAACTATGCTAGGACTTCTGTAATCCTTTCAGTCAAGCAAATGAACGTATGTCCCCCATTAGGAACATTATGACTGAAAGGGTTAAGCCAGCTTAAATTAAAAATACATCACTTAGTCACAAAGTAACATAAATTTTCAACTACTCTTCGTGACTAAATGTGTCTAATAGTGTTTTTGTCTAATCGTAACTAACCAGCCTTCAGATTTTTATATGAAAATAAAACGGCTTTAGGTTAAAGTTCTGTATTAATATTTCATCCATGCAACAAAAATATATTGTAAGCCACAAAATCATTATTTTGCAGGAGATAGAAAAAACTTCTTTATTTGAGTATGATCATTCAGCATTAGGATTGCGATAATAGTAATAGCAAATTTATACCAAAAAAAATGATACAAATGACATTTACAGTAAATGTCATTTGTATCATTTATTTATTATAATTAATTTTTACAACACAATTTTTACGTTTGGATGGACGTCCGATGAGTAGATGGAGTGATATGATTAAAAGTGTTTTGCGTGAACAAATGTTTCCAAATGGTAAGAATAGAAAAGCATGTGTGAGAAGTGTCATAAATGTGAATGAAGCAAAACTTATTTGTTTAAATAGGAATACTTAGAGGAAAATAATTTCAGCATAGTGGCTCACCCTTTTGGATACATGGTATAATTATGTATGTATGTACAATTTTCAAAATTTTGAAAACATCCCTCATGTTAAAAAAAACTCAAAATAATAAACGTGGAAAATTACGCTATATATATTTGATGTACGAGTAACAGTTTTTCAAAATATATTCATGACAGCTGTCCAGTAGGTAGGAAACGTTAACTGTCATATTTAGTTTTCATTCAAAATGTACATATCTATGCATACAGTTGCTTTTCTATGACTGCAACTAAAACCAATCATACAGAAACTATATTTTACTTTGTATATAAAATTTTCTCTTTTTTTATTTTTATATATCTATTTCTAAAAGAAACAAAAAACACCAAGTCACTTTTTCTTATTATATGTATAATATAAGACAAAATTTTAATATATTATGCAATAGCATTTTGTTATTCTTTATTTATATATTCAGTTGTGAGTCAGTGAAGTAAGTTATTGGAAAAATAAATATCAAACGATTTATTTTCATAGCCATTGACATCAAGATATCAAATTTTGTACAAATAATAAATATTTTTATGCAAACTATAATAATACTTTATATGTAATAATTATTTTAATATGATTAATTATAAATAAATTTTTGTACAAACTTTTGTAAATGTGTTTATAAACAGTAAACTTATGTTTTTCTAATGGAAATTATAAAAAAAAAATATAAAAGCTTTTTTATAAAATTATTTACTATTTAGTTCAGAAACATATTCTGTTTCTGGCATAAATATAATTGTTAAATTATTAATAAATTTTTATTCAAATTTAAATATTTAAATATTAAATTATTTCATACAAATACAATTTTACAATAGTTACTTACTATTATTTTTCTCTATTAACATTTTTATTTCGATTAGAACAACATAACTTTACAGTCCAAAAATACGTTTAATTTTGCGTTAAAAGTATAAACACCTTAGATCTAAAGCAAAAGTTCTCTCAGTATAACTGGTTACACAAAATTTCTACAACAATAATTAAAATAACTATAAAATTCATTCAGATATCAAAAATCAATAATTTTTATAATACTGGGTTGTAGCATGTACCAAGCGAGTAAGAGACGATTAACGGCGCTAATTGCATCTTAGTAGCGCGACTAAGTTGATACATGCTTGCGTCCCACTGTGTTTGAAAATCGGAATATATTCTCCAGTTAGTAGTTAATTGCTGTTTATAATTATCAGAAATAAACTTTTGTTGATTATATTAACACTAGATTTCCGAGAGCATATATTCTTATTATTTATTATTTCAAACTAAATATGCTAAAGATATACCACATAAAAACGTATGGAATTTCGGAAATTTATAAATATTATTTCGTACACTATAAATATAATGTATGCATCTTAATTTTCAAACGGTTATTCTAAATTTATATTAAAATATATTTATTTATTTTATTATCATTATTACAAGATAATGTATATTTGGTGTATCTGATTTCAACAGAATTGAATAGAAAACTTTTCATCATTGATCTGCGAAAAAACTATTTGAAAAAGTTTCCTATGCTTTGTTTGAAACTTCTATTAAAGTTGGAAAGATCTAGTTTACAAGATGATAGAAAATTTAGCTTTCAAATAAAGTAATTAAAGCGGGATTATATTAGAGAAGTTAAATAAGATACTTGTTATAAATAGTTAAAAGAATATTCAGAAAATAACGACCTCAAATATTAAAAGTTAAATTTGTAATTATTATTAACAAATTGCACAATCAGTTAATAAATAATTGTACTTATAAAAAATTCTTCCAAATAAGTAATCATCATTCAAATAAAACATTGCATTCTACAAATATATAAAAGAAAATTTCGCATTTCGGTCTGATAAGAATAGTAATTCCAAATAATTATACATCGATAATTTCATTTAAATTAACAACATTGAATACAAAATTTAACTATTACAAATAAAAAATTGTAAACTTCAATTATAAACTATAACAGAGTTTATGAAATTTAATGTAAAAACTAAATAATTATTCCAATAAACCGCTGCAAAGTTTATAAACAAAATTTAATTAATATTGCAATTACTTGCGCTGTAATAACTTACAAAAATAATGAACATTAAATAATAATATTATTCAAAATCGTTATTCTCTTGCTGTACAAACATAAATATTCGATGCCTCATTTCCTATGCAAAATTAAATGATTGTCATTAAAATTTTAAACACCACCTTTTCATAATTTTTACTACTGCATTAATAGTAATTATATATAATGAATATTTTTATAGTCCAGCTGTATTATTTCCCGAGATGCATGCAAAGCATCGAAAAGAATAAAAATGCGAGACTAAAATAGTCTTCGCAATTGTGGTTTCTATTATATTTTTTTAACTACCATTAATACCTTTTAACAATTTTTACATTGGTAATAAAGAAAAAAGTTTAATACAAATGCTATCAATATCCACGAAATTCAGTAAAGCTTAAAAACTATGGTTTTTAAAATTAAATTTTAAAAAATTAAACGGCTGTAGGTTCTAGTTCTAGAAAAATTTTAAATTAAATTTGGCTTCCTTTAATTAAAAATTTATAAATTTCATGATCTAGTTTCCATGTTCTATGTTTATTTGTATGAGAAAAATAGTACCCTTCTAGATTGTAAGTTATACTTATATTAATAATATGAAATAATTAGTGATATTACGTGGTGATATACTATAATTATGTATTATTATAAATTAGTATAAAATTACTAAAACCGAAATAGCTGCACAATATTATAAATATAATAAAACTCGTATTATAAAAAAAAATCTTATAACACTCTTTTTCATATTTTATAGTTATTTGTGTAACAAATGTGTAAAGATTGGTTTTATGACATGATTTCGAAAATTTCGTTCATATTGACATCCGAAAACATTCTCTCAATATACTGTCTTCATCAGAACAAAATATATATAAATGACATTTACAGTAAATAAAATAAAACGTACGTTGTGTTTGTCGAAACGTCGATTATTAATAAATATTAATACAAAACTGTAACCTAAAGCCGTTTTATTTTAATGTAATGAGTTTTGGAAGATTTTTTTTACTATGTTATTTTTATTATATTAATTTTCATAATTTATAATATATATAATAAAAATTACAAAACTTTCTTCCCATATAGATAGTAAAATAAAACTGTACAATAATTAGTGAAACTCCAAATTAAGTTTAAAAATTACATATATCAATTGTGTTTATTATTATTTTAACTAGTTGTTTAAATATTTTATAAAACAATATTAACTAGTTACAACTTACCTTAATATAAGCATTCTCTCAGCAAACTTAAACTTAAACCGCGTAATAACAAAATGAAACAAACCACGAAATAACAAAACAGATTCAAACAAAACTAATTTCGCGGAACAAACATAATAACTGAAAGAAGAACAAATGCAAATGACACTTCAAAAATTACATTACATTTATTAAAATTATCGAAAGTTTGAAGCAAAACAAAAGCACTCTAAACAATTAGCATCTCTCAGAACGCGAGCGCATCCAATAACTTTATATTCCTGCTGCAACTTTAACACGACGTACATACAACTCCTGCAAAAGCGCAACAGGCTACAAGCAACGCTAACTGGCTACTGTTCACTGAAACAGACCTACGCGAAATGACTCCGAAATACCGTTGTAAAGCACGGAAAAGCACTTACTATGCCAATGCGCATGCGTTGTAAAAAACAAATAGTATTCGCTTGAACTACATCAAATAATCTTAAATATCTGAATTGGTCAGTAGATGAAACGATAAAATGATATTGGTATAAATGAATATAAGTAGAATATTTGTTTTTCCTAGAGCGAGTTAATCTGTAGAAAATTTTACATCTGGGACGGGAAAAAAAACTTTCAGATTATATGTTTTAAGATTTGAGTAGACGATGTGGAATTCTAAATTTAAAATTGTCTGGATTTTCTTCGAAGATAAACAATGTGCGATCTGCTATTGTTAATCTATTTTTATATGTTAATTTAACCCCAATTTTTGATTTATAAACTTATTATTGGCATACAAATTGCAATCTGGTATTTGATAACAATTCTAAAGGTTAAAAATCAAAATATTTAAAGTTTTCTATGAAATAAATAATACGTGTTATACGTTGTAAAACTATTTTTAAATTTCAAATATTTAGACTCATTTTCATAATAAACAATTTAACTAAAGTCGACGATTTTCAATATTAAGTACATATACAATCACGCCATGTATCCATACGGATGTGGCACAAATTCTTTTCATTTAAATATAAATTAATTTCAATCAAACATTCCTATTCAGAAAAGCAACTTTTGCTTCATCCACATTTATGATACCTATTATACCCGTTCTCTATTCTTACTTACCAATTGGAAATATTCAATTGCAAAATACTCTCAATCATTCAATTGCAAACATTCATTAAATATTCGCTCAAAATGGCCGACATTAATAAAACGATGCTTTTTTGTTAACTTCTCAAACTTCCAAAGATATAGGCCCGATTCTCACCTCACTTTTAAAAGTGATTTTTGTCAAAATTACTTTTGACGTTTACTTAAAATTACTTATTAAGCAATTTTAATTAGTTTATTTGAATTTTACAATATTAGATATAAAACTATATATCAAAAATAGAAATCCTATTCATATTTGATAAGAGGTAGAAGTAAAAATTTATTTTCAAGCAAAAAATAAAAGCACTTTCTCATAAACAAAAGAAGTGGAAATACACACAAAGTCATCTATTTTATTAAAACGGGCCTAACTTAATGAACATATACTTTCAAAACTTGTAATTTTCAAAACGCTATTTTTTTCAAAATATTATTTTGTTCATAATTTAAGTATTACCAGATTTTTATAAATATCGATGATAGCTTAAAGCTTAGAAGCTGTGAGTTTTATTGTACAACAATGTACTAAAAATTCTAAAAATTGTTTGCTGTCTTGATTACCATATAAAAAAAATGCAGATAAAAACCTTAATTTATTTTTTTTAATTAATTTTGTTTATCAAAATTACACATGACTGCGCAATAACTCATACCAAAATGATTGTTTTTGAAAACTTTTCTCAATTATTTCGAAGAAAAATATCAAACTTTTATTATTAAATTACGTTGAAAATTATAATTCTTTTCCTTTTATCATAATAATAAAATAATGATTTATTCTCAAACGCATTTCATAATTGGTAAACTTTCATTTCATTTCTATTTTCAACTGAAATCTTTCAAGTTTTTCAGTCATGATTTTTGGTTATCTGAAATACAATAATGCCATCTTATTACTAGTAACTTTCCTAATACTACTTATATATTTTCTTACTTGTACGTTTAAGTTTTTCACTTTACTTGTTTTCTTTTTCAGGTTGTTTCAGTTAGGTTTTTTATATATTTCATGAACGCAATAAAACAGAAAGTTTTGTTAAAAGTTCTAGATGCGGAACCGTTAGAAATGTTTATTTTTAGTAATATAAAAAAAAAGAAATGTGGTCAAGAAGTTTATAAAATCTGGAAAAAGGTTAACACGGAAAATACATACTACCTAATTCTATTAATTCTATTGAATAATTTTTAACATAGTAAAAAATCTTTCAGAACTCATTATATTAAAATAAAACGGTTTTAGGTTTTAGTTCTGTATTAATACTTATTAATAATCGACGTTTCGGCGAACTCAACGCTCGTCTTCATCAGGAAAAAAGATACAATGTCGTTTGTATCTTTTTCCTGATAAAAATGAACGTTGAGTTCGCCGAAACGTCGATTATTAATAAATAATAATATAGAACTAGAACCTAAAGCCTTTTGTTTTAATATAATTTTTATTATATAGTAAAAAATCTTTCAAAACTCATATTAAAATAAAAAAAACTTTATATAGAGTATATCAAAACGTCAATTTTTAATTAAAAATTATACAAAACTTAATTTTAAACATTTTTTTATTTTAATTTCAATTATGTTAATTTATTATTTATTGAGAGAATTACATTAATATCTTTACTTTGTACATAGTGCAATATAAAAAATATATAATTTCTTGTTTTTCTAATACTAAAAACGTATTTTGAATTATTTGCATTAATATTAGCTTTTTTTTTTTATAAAAAAAAGCATTAATTAAAGTAAAATTAATTAATTATTCGCCGATAGTTCAGTATATTTTAATTTTTACAAAATAATAAATTGAAAATTTACGTGTTAATAAATTTGTTTTATTTGAACTTTTACATTTACATATCAATAGATACAATATATTGACATGTCCATTTGAAAATAAATATTTTTGTAATATGTTTTATAGTTTAACTGTTATAACAATTTCATAAAATTGAAAATTACTATTTTAATACTAAAACTGTTACAAATTGTACCAAACATGAAATTGATATGTTTTTAATACTTTTTTAAAATATAAAATAATAGAATAAATAAATCCTGTATTGTATGATATTTTTATGCGTGATACATTTGTATACAAAATGTTATAAAACATACATTTAGATAAAATATCTCATAAACATAAACATAAAATTTCGAATTAGCAATGTAAGTTCGGTTTTAAAATCATGTTGAATGAATATCGGTTTTAAGACAATGCAATTGTCATAAAATAATGACTAAACAAATGAACTAAACACCGAAAAACTGAGCTTGTACCAGCCTAAGACCCGGTTACACAAAGAATTGTTTAACCGCTTATTATTAATCAATTCGTCAACATGTCCAATCAATGAAGTTGCCTAGTTAACTCATCGTTTAAGTTAACAATATTTTGTGTAACCGAGTCTAAATGTTTTAGATTTTTATGATATTCAATTATTATAAAACAAACTGAAGTTTAATGTCAAAAATATTTAAGAAGTATTTTAAATACTTTTTTATTTAATACTATGGTTTCTATATCATAAATAAATTGTGAAGTTAATATTGAAACTAAACTGTGTCAAAAAGTTTTAGTTTGAAATTTATTGAAAGATAAAATTAACAATATTTTGATTCATGCATAAATTTGAATATAAAATAAACAAACTGTATATTGTTGCAAAATTTACATACAAATTTTCATATTTATTTCAGAACCCGTCTTATTTTTATTAGAATCTTATTATTTTGTATTCAAATATATTCAAATGCATTTGTAAATAATATTGTATATTAATTTTTTAAATATGTATTTACGTATTTGGAAAGAAAATTGCAAAATTATAAATTTGATATGTTAATTAACGAAAATAATTAAATTTAAATTAGTACTTGTAAAGCGTGTCGCGTTAGAGATACGATATGTAACAGACGCCTGTAAAATAATTTTAGAGAAACTTAAAGTTTGATTCATTTTAGAAATGGGTAAGTTTATATCTTCATTTTGACAGTGACACTATTAACATGTAGTCAAACGCCTGAGTGCTTTCGAAATTACTAGATATTAATTCTTCTTCTCCTTTTTCTTCATTTTCCGCAACGAATTAATTCGGCAGACAAGACAGACTTGTAAATTAATTTTAAATTTGACTACCTAGTATACATGATACAAGACCAACATATACCAAATTGAATATTTCATTTTCTAACTGTTGTCTTTTGTTGATAAAGTTACATATGAACCTAGATTCAAGGAATAATAAGAAAAAGATAGATAGATTTACAATATAGAGTCATCATAGTAATATTATTCTATTAAACTATTAAGCAAAGCTATTAAATTAATCTCTGTCGCCCAGCTTCATAATAAACACTATAAACAAAGCCGATTTTAAGCTGTTAAAAAACATCAATTATTAATTCTACTGTCATAGTTATTACTATTATTAATATAACGATGCTTTTTTGTTAATTTCATAAACCTCAAATGGCATAATTATCATTGTTGTCAATAAAATAATGCTTTTTTTTTAACTTAAAATCGATTTTAGTTAAAATGTTTATTATAAAAACCTAAATCTTATAGTTGTTGAATTTGTATCGACTGTAACAGTTATGATTTTACAAGGTTATCGAAAACTCAGTCAAATGAATAAATAATTTCAAACATAATAAGACTGAGTTTTCGATAACCTTGTAAAATCAATCTAAATCTTATAGTTCCTTTTACTTATTATTTCAATATTTTTAAACTAATAAACAATTAATATTGTAAAAAAAACGACTTTAGGTTTAAGTTCTGTATTAATATTTATTGATAATCGACATTCCGACGAACTCAACGTCCGTCTTCATCAGGAAAACTGATACAGTTAATTATGTTTTTACGTGGAGGATGTGGTGTAATCAGGAGTTGGTGTTGAAAGTGTTAAAAGTAAAAATCTTGGATCTGAAGCAAAATTTTTCTAAGTGTCAGCGTCCACTACTTCATTCATGGTAAAATTTAGAATCAATAGCATTACTAAAACTAAAACATAATATTAATTTTGAGATAAATACCGAAGTGTGAATGAGACTTTACTTTTAAAGCAATTTAAAAATACTGTTCTAAAATATTCTACATAGTCCTAAAAACATGTGGTAAATTTTTGGGACACATATAAACAAACCTTTCGCGACATAGAATAATTAAAATTCCTCGAATTGTATCTAGAAAATATCTTGAATTCAATCTAATAATCCTAAATTCAAGTAGCTATATATTAACATAGTGTATGTTCATTGTTTATTATACACGTTTACACAATAACATACAATATATATATATATATATATATATATATATATATATATATATATATATATATATATATATTGTATATTAAACAGGCAAATTAAGGCGGATATTTCATTAAAGTTATAACCGAAAATTCCATAGTCCAAAATTTCATTAATAATAGCCTTTTGTTAATAACACGAAACAAAAGTATTCAGCACTATTGTTATGTTTTCAGCGGAACACATTTTGATTTATTTTAAACGATTATACTGTTACTGAATACTGAAATAAAAACACATAATTACAGAACCGTAACTAAATTTTTGGCTTAGGAAAAAATAAAACAATATATGTGCTCATACAGTGATTTTATATTTAAGAGCGATATGAGTTCAATACAATATTAGCTCTCAATAAGTTTTAATTACAATTAATTACTTTTGGAAATAAAGTACGTTTAATGTATTTAGTGTATCTCACACTATTCCGTGTTCTGAATAATACCAATATTTTTTACAAGATCGCACAATTTTTAATGCTTTTATTTATTTCAAAAATAAATATTTTTTTTTTACATATAAATAAAAAAAGCTATAGTATTCTTTAGACTTTCATGGTCAGAATCCATTGAAATTTCTGGGTTGGTATTCCGTGGTCGATCTATCCTCGTCGCAGGCGTTTTGCCGTGCATCATAGACGGCATCTTCAGTGCTTGATGACTAAATGACAGTTTCCGCTCTGCAATCTGGTATAATATACTAGATTGCAGAGCAGAAACTGTCATTCAGTCACCAAACACTGTGGATGTCATCTATGATGTACGGTGAAACGTCTGCCACTAGGATAGATCCACCATCAAAAAGCTTTAGAGTAAAGTTCTGTTTATTTTATATTAAAATTCGACGTTTCGATATACTAAACGTACATTATCAGCAGGCAAAAATATATAAAATAAACAAAACTTTAACGTAAAGCGTATTTATTTTAATATAATCATTTTTACTATGGTAAAATATTTAATTTTTTTTTGATAAAGATCCAGTCCTGCAAAATTCTAATTTAAAATGTTTTTGGCTTCCATATTCTTATAAGTCTGGAATGGTTCCTTTCGAATATCATAAAAATTCTTCGAAAACAATTTGTCATAAATTTGTTGTGAATAAACACAACAGCAGGAAAATAACAAAAAGCAGCGAAGTAAACTTTCAGATACAATTACTTTTTGTCAATGCTGTGGCTTCAAAATTCTATTACGACGATTTCAAATTAAATAAATTATGTTTATGGTTTCGACAGCAAATTAATTCAGTACACCCACATTTTACACAAAACTTATTTAATGATGATTGTATATTAAAGTTGAGAAGACAGTTTTTTATAGACAAGCTGTACCATTTCACAAAATGCGTAGAATTGAAAATGTATAAATCTAAAACTATAATAACACAATCGAAAAATTCTAGAGTTGTTGAAGATGTCCCTGATAATGTAAACATAATTAACGCTTCTTTGCTTTTTATGGAAAATGTTACTCAAGAAATATTATCAAGAAAGAATGTTAAAGTTTCCTATTTTCCAAACATGAAATTGCAACGCATATTGAAAAGTGTAAAAAATATTATTCCTCTACAATTTTTAGGTATATATATAAAATTCCGTGCAAATGGTTGTCCGAACATAAAAGATCAATACGTCTAAATCATCCAGATAAATCCGCTGTCACACAACACGCGTTAGAAAATCTTTATGACGTAAAATTTGAAGACACTAAAATAATTGCAAAACCCAAAATATTAAAAGTAGATTGATATAAGAAAAAGTAAAGAAACAGTGTGAAACACTGATTTAAATAAAATCTGACATCCTTTAATTAATAAATCATAAAAAAATTTAAATCTAGTTACTTGTATTTTGTTATCTAGTAACTTGTTTCTATGTTTTGTTTGTTTATTATTTACTTCATTTGTATATATTTTTTCCTGGTGTTAATACATGCACAGTATATCGAAACGTTAAACTTTAATATAAAATAAAATAGAACTACAATCTAAAACTCTTTTTTTTTAATGAATAATTTTAATTGACATTTTTATGAAAATGTAATACTTTCGGCAATGTATATTTTTTTTTAACCTTTTTTCCACTTCTAGCTCTAGAAAGTATCATTATTAATCTTGGTTCTAATCCAAGAAATTAATTAATTCTGTACCTAAGATAATTTTTTTTTCTCTTCTACTACTAAATAATAAAAATATTTGATATCTGCTACTGTTTCAACTTGATTTGAAATATTACTCATCTGATAGCTTTAAGTAATTTTTAGTACTTAATAACATTAATTACTTCATGTAGTAATAATATCATCAACATAAGTTCCCGTAATTTCTAAGTGGAACATAGGGGCTATATACTGGACATATAGTTTCTTAATAATTTTTACTTGCATTGTCAACGGTGCATGTCGTTAGCCCACAGCCAAGCAAGTGGGTTCCAAACCACACAGACCCAACCGATATCAGTTCAGTGGTACAAGGTTTTAATATCAGAAATAATAATAATAGTACCGATATAGTCTTGCATATATATATATATATATATATATATATATATATATATATATATATATATATATTTATTGCTAAGCCTCTTTAGAATGAATTTCCATACGAGTTCAACTATATTTTAACATTTAATTAAATTTTATTTTGTAGGGAATTTAAACAGACTGTAACATAAGTTGTCATCAATTTGTAAAAACAATATTATTTCACACGTTTATACAATAAGCGCTTTTTTCAAAACAAAACACATTCAATTTCCAGCCCTTAAAATAAACATATTTACTGATAGTAATCAAGCACATTTACAAATTTTAATTACTTTTTCTCATTAACAAAAATAGCTTATTCCAAATAGCGTTACAAAAATGTAATATTGCACATTGTGTCAGTTTCGTAATATAGCATTTCTCTTAAAACTTTGCAAAGAAAAAAATAAAAATGAAACCACACAGAACTTTTTAAATTGAAATTCTTGTTTCGAATTTGCATTTCTATGTATAAAGAAATAAAATAAAAAAGTAAGAACGTGCTACTTAAAATGTAACAGAACAATTGTAAAGTGTCACTTAAAATTTTTCAATTCTACAATTGACTGCAAAACGTACAGAAAAATAGGATCGAATAAAAATATATAGTCGTGGTTGGGCATACGAAATAAGCGGAATTACAAATCTGCAAAATTTAGTAATCCAGTCAGCAAGAGAGTCTTAATTAAAAACTTGTGATTTTCAGAGACAAACTTGTTTTAAGATTAATTAAAAATAAATGTTATAAAATGAACCCTCTCAAAGTGACGAAGAAATGTTGTGCGCGCGTTTTGACTGCTGGATGAATTTAGTAAATTAATTAGAAGAAAAGATTTAATTTTGTGTGCTTTCTGTTCAAAATATTCCTTCTCGAATAACCGATGTGATGTCACTTTATACGGACGGATACATAATAATATTGTTTATTATGGCTACGTTTTGCCTGTATTACTTACGTACTGATACTTCAGCTCAAAATTTCATCATTTTGTTAATTTTATTACAATTTCGTTTTGCAGGAGAAGAAGAAGGTACTTATTTAAAATATACAACGTTGAATATATACGTATTAAAGTGTTTTTTTTTTTAATTTATTTTACTTCGTATATTCGTAGTATTTAAACTTCAATCTGCATATTTTATGAGTCTGCATTATTTTCATATTTTATGATTAAAATATTATTATCTTTGTAGACTTGAGTTCAAAGTTTAAAATATTTTATAAGTAAAAATAATTAATTATTACCGTAAGAGTAATTAAATAGAGATTAATTTTAGAGAGAGATCATCGGCCTGATTCTCTAACAAAGTTGCTAAATTTTAGCAATGTTGCTAACAACATTAGCCAATCATATTAACTGACATTAAATAAAAAATTAAAATGAGAACTGTTATATTTGTTTCTATTGGCTAATGTTGTTAGCAACGTTGCTAAAACTTAGCAACTTCGTTAGAGAATCAGGCCGCATATTTATATAGTTTTTTATTTCTGAGTTACTTGCTTAGATAGAAATGTTTACTAAAAAATAATTTCGGCAGAGTGGAAAGAGTTTTGGAAACATGGCGTAATTGTGTATATATTTTGATGTTCGTCCTAATTTTTTTGATTGAAAAAATAATATAATTTTGTCATATTGACTTCATTAATTACGCTTGTTCATAACTATAACAAAAATTTTACTTTTTCAGCACTGAAAAAAATAGCTTGATAATATTTTTCAATATGCTTTTTTTTTAATTGTTCAAGTAGTTTCATTCGCAGTTATAGTTCAAAATTCCTATGTTATGTTTTCGCTATACGTAAAAAAGTTTCTAAAATAATTGCATATCATGTAATTAAATTTTAATTGTGTATTTTTTATCACGTTGAACATGAAAATAAAATATGATTCATATTATTATTTGACTGTCGATATAAACTGAATTATTAATAAAACAAAACAACAACGAACAAACATTTTGAATCACCTTGTATAAAAATATTTACATTTCTTTTCACAGTTATAATAATACATGCAACCATCGTTACATGAGTGTATTATTATACAGAAAACATTTAAGGTAAAACAAATACATTTTTTTTTACTATACTAAATTTAAAAGATTTTACGCAGAATGATAAAAATTATGCAAATTAATAAAATAATATATTGAATTGAATTTTTTTTTAATTATATGAAACGTAACGTAATTAAATTAAAATAGTCCGCAGCATATATTTCATTTATATTTTTACAATAAAACTATAAATTAATAAGCAATTAACACAGTAAAAAATCTTTCAGAACTCATTGTATTAAAATAAAACAGATTTAGGTTAAAGTAAAGTATAAATATTTATTTATTCATCAGAATAAATAATGAAAACAAACGTTGAGTTTCATCGATTTCAAATAAATATTTATACAAAACTTTAACCTAAAGCAGTTTTATTTTAATAAGCAATTAATTAAAGAATATTTAATTATTCAGATTTAATGTTATTTAATATTTTTTGCTGAAAAAAATCAATGTACAACATTTTAAAACAATTAATTTTTAACTTTTTTTCTAAATATTTGTATATTGAGATAAATGTACATAAATAAAAACATTAAATACTGATTTTAAAATACTAATATTATTTCAAAAAGTACATTATTACATTAAAAGGTACATTAAAAATGCTTTTGTACATAAACACATTTGCAAACAAAGTTACAGTATATAATTCCAATAAAACACAAATATTGACGAATTCAAGTGCATCCTTCAGAAATATATTTGAACAAAAATTATCATAAAATTTAATTGATGTATTTTGTGTATGGTACATATTTGTATTTTTAATTAAACCAATATCTGATAAAAATAAATATTTTAAATTTAAAAATTTCAACTAGAATTCAACATATTTCAAAACTTACTGATTTAAATAAAATATGGCTTTCTTTAATTAATAAATTATAAAATTTTGTAATATAGTTACTTGTTTCTATGTTTTATTTGTTTTTTATATATGTCATCTACAATGTACTTATGGTAATTATTTATAATATTCAATAATAAAAAATAGAAGAACATAATATTACATTAAAAATACAAAACATGTAACAAATTCAAAATAATATTATATAAATATAATTACGTTCAGCTAATATTTACTTTTTTACCTCTATCGGCAACACTTTGACGCTGAATTTATATATTTCGTTGTTTTAAATCAATCGCGTTTTGGGTTGTCTTTTATCTAATCTATTTAACTATTTTGTGTAATATGTAAACATAATCAAAACTCATGACTTTTTATTGATGATTTTATTTAGTGATGTGAATAAATTAATAAAAACCCGGAGCAACTGATATACACCAGTTTACTATGTAAATTTACAGACATCACAGGAAAATTTTTACATAATATGAATATAAAATACCTATATTTTATGTAAGTTTGCTTACTTTATCGATAAAAAAACATAATAATTTGGTAAATTAATTATTTTACTTAAAATCACAAAATTATATTATTTTTACAGAAAATTTATGTCGGTTTTACTGAAATATTATGTAATTTTTTTAACATGGTCCTTATGTAAAATGGCAACTTTTTTTACGGTGTACAGTGTAAAGCTCTTCTTTGATAATACTTCTTAATTTAAAATAGAAAACCTATATTACGTCAACAATAAATAAATTTTAATAACATCAAAATTATTTCAGTGTTTACATATTTTACACTATATAGGTACATACAATTTTAATGTTGATTATGTACTACACTATAAAATAATTAATGTATATTTACATATTTTAATTATGTATTTTTTCATAAAGATGTAATATTACGTTGAATTATCACAGTAAAAATTACAAAATAATGCTATTTTACTGTTAAAAACTATATAAAATTACATAAAAAAAAGCAAAAAATTAAATAAAAAAAATTATATATAATTTTTTTTTAATATAAACTGCGAAAGCAGAAGGTCCCGAGTTCAAACCGTGACGAGGTCAATGCATTTAAAAATAACTAATAACTTAATTAGTTCATCAAAATAAAATAATGACGATTTAAACAAAAAAATAAAAATACTATAACCTAAAATAATTATATATTTAAAATCACTTTTTTTAAATACTTTTCTATCTATATCTCTACTCTATTATTTAATATTTTTTTAATCAAACAAATAAAAAACTAACTGTTAAAACAGACGATATAAAAAAAAATCTCTTGGACATTGTTAATTATTATCTAAATCCGAATTAAAAACAAAAGATAGACAAATCTTTTTCACACTATCTACCCATTTATGGTTTCAAGATAAAATTTCATCTTTTTTATTTTACTAGCAAACAAACCGACGAAAAATAATCATTGTTCAAAAACCTGTTCTTCGCTTGAGTGACTATCTTGACGTCTGGGGTAATACCAATTTTTCTTACTCATTCTACCTGTATATTCGTAGTACCTATCGTATCTTAATTAAAAAATACATTTTTAACCTTTACGTGGTTCCTAAAGTGGTGGTATTTACTAACACAGGTAGTAAATTGCTTTTACTCTATTGACGTCACGAGTGCCTCTGTTAACCAATGAAAAGTCGTCGTACAGACTTAAGCTACCGCCAGAATATGACTTAAAAATCAACACAGCTGATATATAGGTAAACATTTATCGGTGTAAATGCAATTTGGATGCTCAAGAATTTTTTTCTCAAAGTGGTTAATGTTTTGCGGTTATGTTAAAAAAGTGTTGAATTAAACTGTGATTTGTGTTTTGTGTATTAATAAAGTTATTTATTTAATGTGTTTTAGGTAAGTTATTTTTAAGTTTTTATTAAAATGTAGTTAAGTATAGTTCCGTTAAAGATTAAGTAATAACAGTTAGAAATACTTGTTTATAATTAATTACAAATTTGTGTAATAAAAATAGATTTTTGTAATATCAAATTTTTTAGTTTAAATTTTTTTTAATTCTATTAATTTTACAATGTAATAAAACATATTAGTCTAATGTGAATGTACTATCAATTATATACAAGTATTTGTAACGAAATATTATTCCGACAAATTCGTCGTAAGTCGGTTCTGACGTAAATCGAATAGTTAATTTGTTTGCCTTATATTATTAATATTATTATAAATCTAATCTTTATTTGTCTTTGGTGGTGCAAACATTAAATATTAAAATTATACCTACATTAGAAAAATAAGTAGTCGTAAGTACAAGTCGTTGTAACTCAAATAAATCGTAAACTGAAACTACCTGATGTAAAAATATCAATATATTCTCATATAATATTTACCCCGTATTCTGAAACATTTTCGTTAAAAATAACGGTTCGTTAAAAAGAAAATTCTTGGAGTGCATAAGAAATTTTTCTATGTATATTGCAAAGAAATTTCGTATGAGATCCAAGAATTTTTATTTTTAACGAAAATGTTTCAGAATACAGAAGTTACTCTTTTTAGCTTCATAATATTTTTTTTCTGAATCTCTCATTTATCTGTATCAATAATTTTAATTTTAATATATATCTTCTATTAAAACAGTGATACATATATTACATTAATTTTTATATAATATATATTGACTCACTAATATCTTTCAAACGAAAATTAAAAGGAATTATGACAAATAATTTGTTTCACATTTTTATTGTATTTAACAATATAAATTTGTATTAATATTGTATACCACTATTAGTATGTATATGCTAAATAAATAAATTTATTATTAATATTATTTTTTAATTAAAAAAAAAAAACTGCAAATTATACTTTATATATAGGTATGAGACAAATTAATAATTAAAATAATAGCAAGACCCAACAATATTAGTAGTAGATTTATAAGAGAAGCAATAGAAATTTACAAAGAAAAAAATAACAAAGCTGATTTAAATAAAATTTAACTTCTTTTAATTAATTTGACTTCTTTTAATTAATTTTAATTTCATAATTTATAAAAACATATACCTATAATAATAAAATAATAATCTTTGCTACTTATTTCTATGGTTTGTGTAGTAAAAAAAATCTTTCAGAACTCATTATATTAAAATAAAACTGTTTTGGGTTAAAATTCTGTATTAACATTTATTTATAATCGACGTGTCGACGGTTGGTTGTTTATCCTGATGAAGTTGTCGATTTTTAAATAAAATATATACAGAACTTAATCCGAAAGCTTTTTTATTTCAAATTAATAATATTTTCAAATTCTAACAAATTTATTTTTATTACTAAAGCCAAAATTTATTATTTAAAAATACTACTGTAAATAAATACAAAATATTATATAGTAAAACTATAGTTATTTCTAATATATATATATATATATATATATATATATATATATATATATATATATATATATATTATATATACGTTTTAGAATAAAATCGGAATAGATAGAGCCAGAGGCGTAGCAAGACCTTTGTGGGCCGGTGTGCCACTGGGATTAAGGGGCCCCTCTCTACTCTTTGTATTGTTTAAAATTTTAATGTTCTTTTGACTCATTTTAAGTTCTAAATGTCATTTTAATTTTTAAAATTTGTGTCTGTTTGTGCCTTATTCGAAAAAAAATTTCAAATAAAAGTTGTTTTCTTTTTATGATAATCAAAATTAATTAAAATTAGTTTTTGTTAAAATGCAATCTGTATTTTCAAAATTAATAAATTAAAGTGAAATGCCTAAAGAAACAACTTGCCAGGAAATATATACCTATGTATGTACCTAATAATGTTGGCTTAACCATAGACAAGGAATGTGTGAAGATTTTCGATTTAATAGTTCAGAAGATAATTTTAGGATAAACGTTTTTAACGCTACGTTAGATATTATAATTGCACAATTAAAAGATAGATTTTCAAATATACTGACGATTTAACTGCAGATTTTAAGACACAGATATTATCTTTTAAGAAAACCTTTAAAAAACAATTACAAAATATTAATTCGGTATTTGAATTAGGAGAATTAATATTTACAGAATATTCTATTCTTAGTTCGACATTTCCGAAACTTCGTACCGCTCTTATTTTGTTCTTAACATTCCCCGTATCAACTTCTAGCGCCGAAGGAACATTTTCAAAATTAAAACTTATTAAAACATATTTAAGAAACTCCATGGGGAGAAGTGTTTATCAAATTTGGCGATTTTGAGGATTGAAAATGAAAGAGCACGTAAATTAAATTTAAGTGAAATAATTAGCATTTTTGCTTCAATGAAAGCGAGAAAAGTTAAGTTTAGTTAAAGTTAATGAACTATGTTTGTAAACCTAAACTTTAAATTTGATTTGTACTGTATGTTTTTGTGTTTGTAAACTTAAAAGAATCTATAAAAAAGTATTTAACTTACTATAATCAATTAATTTATATAATAAATGTATTTAATCCTATGAATGGTATTAATGAAAATAAGGCCCCATTGGGCACTTTGGCTCGTGGGCCCCTCTCGCTCATGGGCCCGTGTGCATCGCACTCCTTGCACCCCCGGTTGCTACGCCCCTGGATAGAGCACGTATTTTTTACAAAAAAAAAGATAAAATTTGTTACTACATGTTTATCAATTTCGTTGTTATGTAATTAACAAATAATTATTTAACATGCATGCTCCATTTATATGTATAATAAATAATATTCAAAATAATCATTATTTTTTGTGACTATTGTGTTGCAGTATACATTAACTATTTATTCATAAAATTCTCTATGTTTCTACGTTAATTGAATTTTCATGTATAATTTTCAAATTTTGGCATTATTTGTTTCAATAGAATGCATACATAAATTATAAAGATGTTTTGTATATGTATATAAAAACAAAATTTTGCAAATTTAATTAATATTAACTATAATTTAAAAGTTTGTTCTTGACCTGAGATTTAACCTGAAATTTTTTGCTATCCGAGAAAATTAAATAAATATAACAAAAAAAAAAACAATTATTGACAATTATGTAAAAAAAAATGTTTTTTTGAATATTGTTTTTGAAACAAATATAATTTATATATTTATGCAGAAAATCGTGATATAATGAAAAATAAATTTTAAAAATTGTTTTAAAATACAAGAAATCAAACATGATTTATTATGTTGTAAAATACCTAATTATTATTTATAATAGTTTACTATTTAACGAGAATGTAAACTTTTTTCATACATATACACACAATCACGGTATATACCCAAAAGAATGTGGCACAAACTCTTTCTTCCACTATACCGAAATTCGTTTTGCTTTATTCAAATTTATGACACCTCTCATACATGCTTCTCTTTACCGCTTGAAAACATTTGCTCAAGAATGTATGAGAGATATCATGAATAAGGATGAAGCTAGACTTACTTGTCTAGATAGGAATGTTTGAAGGAAACTTATTTCGGGACAGTGGAAAGAATTTATGCCACATTGTTTTAGGTACATAGTGTGATATAGTATGGTCAACAAATAGTTCACAAACGAGACATTTTCGCCATTGGATTGGATAATTATTTCAAAATAATTTAATAAATTTTACAACAGAACATGTAACAATAATAATATTGTTTTATATATATAAAAAAAAACAAATAAAATTAAGCATGTGTCCTTAATTTTATTATCACATTTATTAAGAGAAAAACGCGAACATTTTTTTCATGTTTAGGTCATTACATTAAGTTACATGTGAGATATTACAATAAGTTAACAACATAGTACTGTTGTGAACACATAAAAAAAAAACATTATCTTCATGTATAATATGTTGAGTGTATACACACATAATGATTGTGACCTTACAGAAATTAATGTCCTTTAAATTTAATTGTTACGAAATATCCTGTACATAACAGTAATAGTAATTCTTCTAATTGTCTATAAATATTATTATTACGTTTATATGCACATTAAAATAATTTTTATTGTTTTAGTGAAAGTGTTGGTTTATTACGCAAATGCAAGATATTATTTCTAACCAACATATATATATATGGCATTTTCCTTCTCTGCTAATATTCACTTGTGTTTGTATAGATTTTGTAATGGCCTGTATTTGCAATTAAGTACATATTAGTAAAGTTTGTTCACTGATCATAAACTCACATAAATCGAGTCCGTAGAACTTAGAGTTATGCGAAAACGTTTTTAAATATTATATGTATTCGTTATTATTTAGGTGCAAATTCCCTTCAAATATATTACAATACAATGTAAAATAATAATGGTATGATTAAGAATGTTTTACGTGAGCGAATATTTTCAAGTAATAGGAATAGACGAGCATGTATGAGAGGTGTTATGAATGTGAATGAAGCTAGAATTGTTTTTCTGATTAAGAATATTTAGAGGAAATTAATTTCGAGAGAGTGAAAAGAGTTTGTGCCACACTTTTGTGAGTATTAAATCTATAATAAAATTTGGCAATTTTCGAATTCACGTACAATAACATTATTAATTATTAATATAGTAAAAAATATTTTAGAACTCATTATATTAAAATAAAAACGCTTTAGGATTTAGTTCTGTATTAATATTTATTAATAATCGACAATTCGACGAGCTCAACGTATGTCTTCATTAGGAAAAATGTCATTTGTATCATTTTTCCTGTTGAAAACGTACGTTGAGTTCGTCGTAAACGTCAATTCTTAATAAATATTAATACACAACTAAATCCTAAAGTTTTTTTAATTTTAATATAATCAGTTCTAAAAGATTTTTACATTTTTTAATCTTTACGTTAAATGTTATTGATTTTTGTAAAGTAATAAAAATTGAAGATTTAAAGATTGATGATGATTTAGAAATTATATATTTTAAAAAATTCAATTAATTTTAGTGATACGTTATATATTAATAACAAATTTCACTAGATAATTTTACACCAGGAGACAAAATGTACATGTTAACATAAACCAATTTATTTTTAAAACAGTTTTTTCTCCCACTTAAAAATAGATGACGCCATTGCATTAATACCGGTATAAAGTTAGTTAGTAACTATGATATTTATCACAAAAATTTGCATTGTGGTTTATGAAAATTTTATTATCGAGTTTTCAAAACAAACTTTTTTAAATTATTTTTATCAAGGCTATGTAGAATAGTTGTGAATATGTATGTTTATACGCTAAGCAATAATTCAAAAATAAAACAAAATACAAAATTTGTTTATTCAATCAAAAGCAGTGTATTAAAAAAAATATAAACATACTAAATTTTTTTTAGATTACACTGAAATGTGTAACCTTTGATTGGTATATTCATAAGTTTTAATTTCTCACTAGTTGCTATTGTTTATAACCAATCACTAAATTGCATTTAAAATATAGTAAAAAATCTTTGAGAACTCATATAAAATAAAACAGCTTTAGGTTTAAGTTTTGTATTAATATTTATTAATATTCGACGTTTCTACGAAGTCAACGTCCTTCTTCATCAGGAAATAAAGATAGACATTGAGTTCATCGAAACGTCGATTATTAATAAATATTAATACAGAATTTAAGCCTAAAGCTGTTTCATTTTACATATTTGGCAAGTTGTTGTTAAAATACCATGTTATAATTATTTTGAATTTTTTTAAATTTTATAATCATTCTACGATTCTAAAAGTATTGCGCAGTTTTCACCATGGTTAATGCTTCATTCTTTCATAAAATTAAGCATGTATCCTTAATTTTGTAAAGTTAAAATTTGTGCGAATATATAATGAACATTTGGTTAAAAGAATATATGCGAATGATTTTTGATGGTATACGTTTGAGTGGACGTCCGATGAGTAGATGGAATGGTATGATTCAGAGAGTGGTTTGTGTGAGCGAGTGTATCCAAGTAGTAGGAATAGAAGACTATGTATGAGATGTGTCATGAATGTGGATTAAGCTAGAGTTGCTTGTCTGGATTGGAATATTTGGAAGAAACTAATTTCGGGATAGTGAAAAGTGTTTGTGCCACATCTTTTTGGGTACATGTGTATGTATTAAATCAATAATTAAATTTCGCAATAATAAATTATATTATATAAAATAAAAATTACAGTAAATAAACAGAACGTAGAAACAAGTTAAAGATGTACTTTGAGTAAATTGAAACGTCGATTATTAATAAATATTAATACAGTTCTACAATCTTAAGCCGTTTTATTTCATTAATTATTGTTTAATTACTTGGCTCATCAAATCCATTGTCCTTCATCGATATAAAAACATAACAAATCAGCTATTATTCTGCAAGAAAACTATAAAACTGACCTTCTATACATATATCATTTGTATTGTCAACAGAGTACTACAATAACTTGCAATTATTTCACATAAATATCGAATGCTTATAAACACTTCATAAAAATATATTTTAATGATCCTCATTTTATATATAATTTACCTTGAATCGTTTTTTTTTTGCACAAAACTGCGTAATTATAAATGGATTTTCATGCTTTTTTTTTAATTTTAATTCAATTATTACAGATCACTGCCGATGATCAATAATTTATGTATTTATTTAGATTTTAGACTGCTTTTAAATTATCATATACACCCACAAGAAAGAGATGATATTTAAAATTATTTTCTACAAAAATTTGTTAATTTTTTAATTTTCTAAACCGATTAACAATATTGTGCATAGACTTGGAAATTTTAAATTTATTGACCTTTAGGTATATTGATTGTTAGGAAAATACTTGCGCTGTATTTTGATTTTTGAATAAAATATACATTTTAACAATTTTATCATGAATTTCTTGTATATTCATTTTAAATGCAACAACATTAAATTTTTCATTTTGTTTCATTTTTGTATTTTACTCTGTAATTGGGCCTTGGCTTGTAGAGTAATCGTTATTAAATAAATAAATAAATAAATAAATATTTATAGTGAACTTGTATTCATCGTATTCACTAAATAGATATAAAATTCATATTTTAACAAGTTCTACGAAATATTTATATTTAGAAGTAGAGATCTTACAGATGTAGAAAAGATGTAAAAAAATAACAATACAAAAATTCACGCCAATTATAAAATATTTTACATTAAATTTTTTTGCTATTTAATGTGATAATTTTATTTTAAAAATTTAATATTACAGAAATATATATCAAAGAAATAACTTTCTGACATTAAATATATGAATTTAAATTATTATAAAGCTGTACTGTAAAAACAGTAATTTTATAAACAAAATATGTGCATTTTGTTTGTAATTCTACAGATGATATCTGTTAATAATTATATACATTTAAATTTTAAATATACATATAAATTATACATTTATTTTGTAAATTTCATTAAAAAATTCCCTCCACCGTCCTTGATGACGTGGACTATTTGTTTCGCATCAAGGACGTCAGAGAACAACCAATGGCGTGGCAAAATCTATAACGGAAACTGACGGGACAGTCCAATTGGAAAATTGGAAATACAGGCTCTTAATTATCATCGCAATGTAAACAATACTAAGCCGATAATTCATAAATTTAATAACTAAACAACAACATAATTCTTATGCAGAAATGAAATAAATTTTAAAGAAAAATAGATCAAACAGCATATTTGAAATATACAGAAACGCCCATATTGCGAAAAAGATACGTAACTTTCTCTTGTATTATCTAGTTTTATTATATTCTATATACAGATATATAATTGCTACAAATTTAATCTTAAATATATGCTGCAATTCTGTTCACATCTCGTAAGACTTCGCAACGTTACAAAACACTCTGTAGAATTTTTCTTTCGAAGGGAAAAGATAGAATATGTCGTATCGCTACGACTCTTACCAGATGCGAACAGAATTAATAATTATTGTATATGCAATATTTGATAATAACATTTCTTTTTTGTAAAAACATGGAAACAACAATATGATTAATTATGTTGTTTTATAAATATGTGTAATAATTAATTAAATTCAATAATAATTATAATTTGGTGTACGTGAGGAACCGATCAATTAAATAGAGAAAAAATTACCTCGGCACTGTATAGAGGAATTCCCCAGGTCAAACATACATATGTTACATACTGCTAATATTAATTTGTTATTTAAAACTGGTTTGTTTCTAGAATGAAATTGACCATCCGAAAATAATATTTACAGTTTTTTTTTTCAGGGGAATTACTAGTTTTAAAACCAATTTTATATGAAAACATTGTTGTATATAGTATAATTGACATAAATAAAATAATACATAATTTTTTTTTAATAACGATAAAATTTTATTACCATTATCAATTATTTATTATCTATATTTTCAAATAAAATGTAATGCTACAAAAATTGAAATTATTAAAATAAAATTGCTTTCGATTAAAGTCCGTCTTCATCGGGATAAATGATACTTTAACCTAAAGAAGTTCTATTTTAATATGAGTTCTGAAAGATTTTTTACTATGTTAATTTAAATTATTGTTTAAGTAAATTTATTTAATGCTGTTTTGATGCCTACGTTGATGTATTAGTAAATATTGGATTTCGCTACAAAAGTATAAAAGGAAAATGACTGCTATGGAAATGCGATTTTTATGTAGTATATGTGGTGTAACTAGAAGAAATCGGAAATAGATTAGTGTATGAGAGTGTGAAATTAAAAAAAAAGTTGTTGCAAAAGTTGGTGTTAGTTGTAAGATGGTTTGGTCATCTTGAGTGAATGTCTAATGAATATTTAGTTAAAAGAATATATATGAATGATTTTGAAGATATACGTTTGCTTAGACGTTCGATGAGTAGATGGAGTGATATGATTGAGTGTTTTGTGTAAGCGAAAGTTTCCAACTAGTATGAAATAAAGGTAGTTGCTTGACTGGATAGGAATGTTTAGGAAAAAAAAAACTAATTTCGGGATAGCAAAAAGAGTTTGTGCCACAGCATTTTGCGTACGCAATGTAATTATGTATGTATATTTGTATATAAAGTTAAATATATTTGTAGAGATATATTGTTTACTTCAAAAAAAGAGAAACAAATTAGTGTAATTTGAAATGAAAATTATTTCGAAACATAAATAACATTTTTGCTCGTTTCTCGATCACGTTGCTATGGTGAGCAATTTATTTGTTTTTGTCTTTAATCCTACAGGAATTTTATTAATAGCTCCTGTCCTGGAATTTTAAATAACATTTATTTTCCGAGATACGTGTATATAAGGGACTAATTGTAAATATTTTGTTTTTAATAAAAATATCATTTCCTTTATGCAAATTATTTTATTTATAAAAGTACAAATTTCTTTTAAATATCACCAGTAAATATTCATATCAATATTTCGATTTTTTATTTGTAATATTTAAGAAATTAAGAGTAATTTATTTGTTTATTTACTTCTCCAGCAGAACTATCATAATTTGATTATTTTGCTCAATGTTGTGATTGACGTCATAGTAAAAGTGAAACGTGCTTAAAACAGTAAATATATTTTTTAATTATACAACTTTTGTTTGGAACACGTATATATTAACAGTTATCTAAAATATAATTTGATTTTTTGTTAAATTTATCAACGTTTCTTATAACATTTCTACATATCTCCAGCTAAATTAGTAATAAAAAAAATTCGCTTGATTGTCAGTTGTTAATTATATGAATTAAATATTCTGCCGTTGTATACACCTTTCGCTCTCAAAATTATAAATTTTAAAAAAATATCAATAACTTAGTTTCTAAAGATATGTATTTAAATTTGAAAATTCAAATTATCTGTCAATAATTCGACAAAAAAAAATAATTTTGTGATTTAAGGGAAATTACTTTTATTTTATTAACTTTTCGCTACAGTAAAATCATATTTTTATTTTTATTTATAATAATTCGAAGCAAAAATACATTGCAAATATTAATCTATATATACATAAAACTTTTTATTAAGTAAAAAGATTTGTATAAAAATCAATTATGAAATTTCGTATGCTGTATGATGAACAAGTTTAATTAAGTTCTTTCATCTACATATAAATTAGTTGAAATTAAATTGTTATTTCGAATAAAGTTTAGGTAAATAATTAAAAACTTGCAATAAATCAATGAAGAAGAATATAGAAAATAAAACGGCTTTAGTTTTATGTTCTGTATTAATATTTATTAGTAATCGACGTTTCGACGAACTCAACGTCTGTTTTCATACACTGATACAAATGACATTTACAGTAAATAACAGAACATAGAGACAAGTTACTAGGTAATAAATAAGTAACTAGATCGTAAAAAATTTATAAATTAAAGCCGAATTTTAATTAAATATATTTATAAATTTCTATTGCTTCTCTTATCAATCTGCTATTATGATCTAGTTACATATTTATAACTTGTGTTTATAATTTGTAGCAGTTTTCCTGAAGAAGATATACGTTGAGTACGTCGAAATATTAATACAGAACTTAAACTTATAGCCGTTTTATTTCATATAATGAGTTCTAAAAGATTTTTTTTACTATGTTAAGAATATACAAATATATAACAAATTAGAAAAAATATCTAATAACATTAGATCAATATACTAATTACATACATTTTGTAAAAATAATGTCGTCTGTTAATTTACATACTAAACCGGTATAAATCAGTTGTAAAGTGCACTTACTTCAATTTATGAAAAATTTTAATTAGTTTTAAACTAATATATTAAATCTAATTATGTATATTCTATACGGCAATAAATACAAACAATTTTGCAATAGTTGGATTAAACAGAAAAACTTTTAAATTATGTTTTGCGTGTCAAGAAAGATCTTCATTCAATGTAAAATTTTACAGCAATACAAACAATAATATAAAATCTACGTAAGTTTAAATAACCTTAAAGTTGTGCGTTAATAAAGTTATCTCATATGTGAAATGTTCTCGTATTTGAATAAAATGCAGGTAGCAATATAGATGATGTAACAACTGTCCTACATATGATTTTGTTTCTATTTATAGTAAGTCCGGTTATATACACATAAGTTATTGTTATAAAAATCCAAAATAAATAACGAATAGTTTGCATTCTTTGAACAAAACTTTTTTATTATACATTTATACTAGACATATGTGTCTAATCGTATTCAGATCTAATTTTGTACATTTACATGCTAAGTATACAGATTATTTAATAACATATAATTAACATATATTATAATACATAAATATTATACTTATATAATGTAATAATTGCAAGACCCATCAATATGAACAATTGATTGATAATTGAAGCAATAGAAATGTATAAAGAAAAAAATAACACCAATCAGTTTCAATGAACTGATTTCAATAAAATTTGGTTTTATTTAATCAATTTATAAATTAAATGATTGCTGTGGAAATGAGATTTTTACGTGGGGTATGTGGTGTAAATAGGAGAGATCGGGTACGAAATAGATTAGTGTATGATGAGTGTGAAATTGAAAAAAATGTAGCAAAAGTTGCCGTGTTAGTCAGTTAAGATGGTTCGGACATGTTGAGCGAAAGTCTAATGAACGTTTGGTTAAAAAGATTTATTTGAATGATTTTGATGGTATACGTTTGCGTGGACGTCCGATGAGTAGTTGGAGTGGTATGATTGAGAGGGTGGCTTGCGTGAGCGAAAGTTTTCAAGTAGTAGGAATAAAAGAGCATGTATGAGAGAAATTATGAATGTGGATGAAGCGAAAGTTGCTTGTTTGGATAGGAATGTTTGGAGGCGACTGATTTCGGGATGATGAAAAGAGTTTGTGCCACACCCATTTGGGTACATGGCGTGATTGTGTATGTATGTATGTAATTTATAAATTTTATAATCTAATTACTTAACATAGTAAAAATCTTTCAGAACCTATTATATTAAAATAAAAAGGGCTTTAGGTTTAAGTTCTGTATTAATATTTATTAATAATCGACAAACTGTACGTACGTCTTCATCAAGAAAAAAGATACAAATGACATTTCCAGTAAATAAACAAAACATAGAAACAAGTTACTAAGTCACAAGTTACGAAATGAATAAACCAAAATTAAATTCGGTTTCCAGAACTGATCGTAGCATATCGTTGAATATGAAGATCATAATAGTAAAATTATCGTAATGGCTTAGTTTTTGCAAAAAATTTGCATAAAAGTTCATAGTGTTTATGTGACGCATCAAAATACAAAACAAAGCTATGTGTCGTATATCCTTCACTAATTTATTCTCGAAATATTAAATTAGGAATTTCATTTTATCTTACTTAAAATTTAGTTTAAATTTTGGTAAACAATCAAACATTAGACTTCTATAAATAACTAAAACAAACTGGATCAGTTAGTTTTCGCTAAACATTCCTATCCAAACAAGCAACTTTCGCTTCATCCACATTCATAATTCTTCTCATACATGCTCTTTTATTCCTACTACTTGGAAACTTTTGATTACGCAAAACTCTCAATCATACCACTCCAACTACTCATCGGACGTCCACGCAAATAAATAATTTGATTAATTGAAATTTAAAACTACAATGACAATGTAAGTGAGTCATTTATGTATATTTAATTAATTATTTATTATTTTTATTGTTTTCTGTAAATGAATGTTGAGCAATTAAAATTATGTATGTAAAATTTTATAAGAAAAATTGCATAATAATACAATAGAAAATATAAAATGAGCGTTTATTATTTTTCACATAAAATTAAATGTATAATATGCAGATAGCAAAATTGCAGATTGCAGAAATTACATTAAAACATGCTAATGTTCAAAATTGAGAACTATGTGAAATGCGAATCAAATAGGCAAATAACAATTTCGGCATGTGTGTTTCTGAATTTGCATATGTTGATGTCATAATTTACATTGGCACTTACCTTGACATCCATGTGCTTCTAGCTGAAAAATAAACAAAAACAATCGTTAATGATATGCAAAATAACCAAATTTTATTCGTTCAAAATAACGATTTCCTTCTCATTTAAACATAATTAAAAAAAAATTACAAGAAATATCGGACAATAAAAATTTGCAACATTCAAAGAGCATGTAATAATGGTTATTACTCGTGAGAATAAAGTGCACAAAATGAATCACAAGAAAACGTAGTAAATAAAATAAATAAATGCAGCAATAATCGTAATATGCAAATAGAAAACTACCTACATTCTTTCTACGACTATACAATGAGAAATTGCACTTTTGGTCTGATACAAATAACATTGCAAAATAATTATAATATGAAAAATGCAATCTATTTTATAAAAATGATGATAACTTGTTAAATATATCAAATGCAGTTTTGTGATTAGTTACAAACTTTAAGTAACGATCGTACAAAATTTTGATTGAACAAAAAGTGTTCAATAATAATTCAAAATCTGACTAATATAAATAATACTTAACACTAAATACCAACAAACATATATATATATATATATATATATATATATATATATATATATATATATATATATATATATATATATATATATATAATAAAAATATTATATTTAATAAAAATAAAACCAATTATTAACTAAATTTTGACCTAAATTATATTTTGATTAAGAAAAAAATGTACAAAAAATATACATTATTTTCTCAATAAAGCAAATGATTATTGTGTTGAGTCTAGCCTTGGTAATAATAAACAGAAGTTAACTACTAACTCTAGAATAAATTCAGAATCAATTACTCCATCAATGTTAATAGCATAGGGTTAACTCTAGAATAACTAATCGAAAAATATGAATGTATCTATTATTACCATGGTAGATATTTGTGGCCGAGGTCAAGCAATCTAGGCGAAACACAAGAAGAGCTTTCTACGTATTCCGAGTAACATATACGATTTTTTCTTCAAACATTCGAAACAAAACTACACTAAAAATAAATAAAAATATATATCAAGTAACATTAACCAGTTTATATTATTATTATTATTTTATTATTTATATTTGTTTCATGATTTGTGATCATTAATCTTTCGATTATCGAATATACAATTTTTGACAAATTTGACGGTACACATTGCATTTCTTGCACTTCTTCACAGATGTTCAATAATTAAATTAAAATTTAAGATAAAATAAGCAATACAATTGTCAATTAACTTAACTTAACGTAATAGTTTTCATAATATAGCCGCCGAAGATGTCAGATTAAATACACTTGACGTTGTAGTTATGTTGGTGCTGCCACCAGTGGTGTATATAGTAACTAACTACTGTATAATAATGTCATTATTGTACTAGCAATATAATGACCTATTTCTACATAGGCAATGTGGTAACGTAATATTAATTCTATGATACGCTTGAAGAAAAAATATATTTTTCAGGAAAACGGTCACTGTTTCATTAGTTTTCTATCTCTTTCACAATTAGCATAAAACATTGTTAAATCAATCGAAGACAACCAGATTGTCAATAGTCTTTAAAGTGTCTCATTAATTGGTCAGTTGGAAAGTTAACTAATCAGTAGAGTTACAAAATTTTTAACAATGTTTTAATGCAATTGGCCTTAGTCTATAAAACTAATATCATCCGTTTCTATCAACTAAAAATAAACTGAGGACTCATTTAACACCATACAGCTTTAATCATTTCGATTAAAAACTTTTTTTTTGTTATTCTAGTTAGAAATATTTACTAATATGTTCTTAATACATATAATTAATCTTTTTTTTTGTTAAGATTACACCATCAAATCTGAAATTAGAAATATAACAAATAAAAAACGTATCCGATTTGAAATTTTGCAAGCTAATTATTAAATCATTAGATTTAAACTATAATAATAAATAAATTTTCCCAAGGTTTAGTTTTTTTGCGGTTTTAACATAAGTAAACTATAACTTTTCAATTAGTATAAACTTGATGTTTATGTTATTGTGTTCCGCTTTGGAATCCCCACAACACATAACTTGCTTGTAACTTCTGGCATTTTCAGAGTAAAAAGACATTAGGAATCACATATTTTATGTACATACCTATGTAGTGATTGCATCATACGTTAATTAATATTTATCGTGTGTTTAATTTATGTTTACCGTATTATATATTATTATTTATACTAAATGTACTGATCCTGTTCTGCATGTATATTAATTTTTTACTTTGCTTGTATTGGATTTTACGTAATTTATAAAAATAATATACGCATATAATATTAGTTGTCTAGTCGAACTGTTATTTCAAATAAAGTTTTAAATAAATTATCCAATACTTTGAATAAACCAAAGATTAAGAATGTACAGGTGTCCCGTGAAAAGTTGCTGGAACTACTCGGCCGTCATTTTCAAATATATACAGTTATTGAGAAAACCAAAAATGCGTTGAAAAGAAGAATGTATGTAATATTATAAAACCGTTTTAGAATATAGTTCTGTATTAATCTTATTAGTAATCGCCGTTTCAACGTATTCCACGTACATCATCATCAGGAAAAATTACACAAATGACATTACAGAAAATAATGTCATTTGTGTAATTTTTTCTGATAATGATGTACACTTGTACACAACTATATCCTAAAACAGTTTTATTTTAATATAACGAGTTCTGAAAGATTTTTTATTATGTTAAAGTATATAATATTTAATGGGTATAGAAAATGTATGTACATATATTAGTTTATTTCATTGATTAAAAATATGCTAATAATTTGTATTCGTTTACATAGTAAAGAATCTTTCAGAGCTCATATTAAAATAAAAAAGTTTTAGGTTTAAGTTCTGTATAATTTTTAATTAAAATTGAAATTTAAAAAGAAAGAAATAACATCAATCGGTGTGATGGCACTAATTTAAATAAAATTTGGCTTCCTTAATTAATAATTTATAAATTTTATAATCTAGTTACTTGTATTTTGTTAACTAGTAACTATTTCTATGTTTTGTTTATTTATTATTTATATATTTTGTATTATTTTTTACTGATAATGATATATGTGTAGTATATCAAAACGTTGAATTTTAATGTAAAAATTATACAAAACTTAAACCTAAAGCTTTTTATTTAATGTATTTATTAAATTATTAGCAAATTTCTTATTAATAAAATAAGTTAATATACAAATAATTTGTTAAATTTTATTTATATCCATTAAAAACTGCAGACCTTTGTATTTTCAACGCAAATTTTGTTTTTTTAGTAACTACATACATTTGAAAATAGCAGCTGATTAGTTTCAGCAACTTCTCATGGGATATCCTATATAAACACACAACAAACTATAGATAAAATATCTAATTTCATTAGATCAATATACTAAATATAATTGCCTACTCCTGCATTAGATATTTTATTTAATATGATTAAAAGACAGGAATATTTTTTTAGATAAAACAACTGATATTATAAAAATAATCTAATTTTTTTCTATATAACTATTTAAAATAAGCAACAATAAATCTTTTAAATAAAAAAAACTACGAATAATTTTTAATATTAACATAACCTTAAACTTGCACCTTTTATTAGATATTAAGTTTATTACATGAGATAAAATATTTTATCTTAAAATAAGAAAATAAAAGTCAATTTATATTTGCATATACTTATGTGACATTAGTCAAAATAAATTCCAAGAAACATGAATTACACAATTTTATTTATAACTTTGTTGATACTTTTTTCTACCAAAAACAATAAATTATACTATCTTATTATCACATATCTAGCAATTTTCTCCAATATGAAAAACCCAAGCACAATTCCGAACTCATAAGAAATTCCGAAATTTTTTCAATCATCAACGAAGATTTTGTTTTTCTAACAGTTTTCTTTTCAGTACTATAAGTTTTGTTGCTCTGTATAGACAGTTGAAAAGAATAAGAAAGTTTAATAATAGTCTCTGTTTTTCTTCTCGTTTCAGATATGGAAAAGATATTTTATATATTTGCAATTTTACTACTACAAAGTGTTCTCTGTATAAATGCCATGCCCTATAGTGAAAACGGTAAGTTAATTTTATTTTTATATTTAAATTAATTCTGTAAAATATTTACAAAGTAGATCACAGTGTTGTCATATTTTTTCAATACAATTAACATTATTTTTAAGACAAAATAATAAAACATATTGTAAAATATCACAATATTTATTAAAAATTAGTTACAGCAGTTTCAACTAAGTGAGTGAGTGAGTCTAAAAATGATTTAGTAATTAAAACTGCATTAACTAACTTTTAATAACATATTGTGATATTTTACAAAGTAACTGTGTTTTATTATTTTTCTTATTACTCAATATGTATCACGAAATAAAGGCTGGTCAAATTAAAATTATATTTTTAAATTTATATAAGTTTTTCTGACTGAAACGGTTTGATGAACACAATTTAAAATTTAACTCAAGTTAAAATGATTACATCTAAATTAAATTTTAAAATTAGTTTCGCAAGAGAGAATTAAATACGAGTTAAATACAGAGTTAAGATAACTCGTCTGCAGAAGTGGAATTAAAATTTAAGCTTGAGTTAAAGAGACATTTCTATTTTGGTTTTATAGAGAAATGTGTATAGTATCACATCTTTTTTTTTATATATTAGTAATGTATGTATTCAGAGTATTATTATTGTTCTATAAAATTTATTTTTTATTGTAAACAATTGCAACTACAACTATAATTGATGAAAGAAATGGTTTAGAAGATATGTAAATTAATCATGAGCTTGAAAATAATACTTCTGAAAGAAATTCCTTAATAAATAATATTTTTGAAATTTATATTTAATTAAAAATCTTATTTCTATAGTTTCAATTTAATTCTATTTCTTAAACTTTCAATTGAACTTGTAATTTAAGTAACTGTAATCTGTAGAATGTATTTTTTTATTAGAAATCTGTAAATTTATTTACTTTTTATTATATTTTTTATTGGGACTGCTTTTTCTTCAATTTGTTGTAATTTTTTTTTTAATATAACTTTATTTTATACTTCACTACGTAAACATTTGAATTTGATACAAAAATGAAGTAAGTAATAAATGTTAAACTACTACTAACTTATGCATGATATATTTGATGAAACACATATAAATTTTAATTCGAGTTAAATTTAATCCAGTGTTAGATAACTCTCGAGTTAACTTTTATTCATGAAACCGAACAACAGTCAGTCATTAATATATTCATCTAAATAAAAAAAATATTTTTTTTAGTTCAAATTTTTCGAATTTTCTACAATCTACAATGAGGATAAATGATTATATTTTTGTAAATTAATTGTTTTAGTTACTGAAGAATACTTCTTACTGCCTGATTCCCAATCGCCCTGCTTAAGGCCATGTGAAGTAAATAATGCACCAATGATCTGTCGATATAAATTTCAAGTAGAATTATACTTAACGATGAACAGAGCGTGTTACGATTGTCCAAAAAACGAAACAGATTGTTTTCGACCGAACTGTATAACAGCAGATGGAATTAGCCGACCTGTTTTTGTTATTAATAAACAAATGCCCGGACCTAGTATACAGGTACTGTAAAATTCTAAATCTTAAATATGATTTCGTATTCAAAATTTTTTTTCATTATTTTTCCGAAATGTTGAATATTAATTAAAAATTATATAGAACTAAAACCTAAAGCTTTTTTATTTTAATAATAATAATTAATTGATAGGTTTGTAAGGGTGACGAAATAATAGTAAATGTGGAAAATCATTTGCCGAGCGAAGAAACAACTATACATTGGCATGGCCATCATCAACGAGGCACACCGTATATGGATGGTGTTCCTCATCTTACACAATGCCCTATATCGACGGGTAGTACTTTTCAGTATCGCTTTAAAGCTGATCATGTTGGCACACATTTTTGGCATTCACATACTGGTACGTTAAACCTAATTACGTTATATATAATTACGTTATATATATATATATATATATATATATATATATATATATATATATAATTACGTTATATCTAATTCGAAACAAAAAGGACTTTTACCCGCAATAACCAGGTTTTGATGACTTATCTTCGGATTGCGTGTTTTTAATAACATATTCAAGTTAAAAATAGAAATATTATAATGAGTTGCGCAGGATTACGTATCTGTTTCGTTGATATTCACGTTATTATTTATTTTCGAATACAAATTGGTACAAAATTTTACAGATACCAATTTATAAAGAATATTTATTTATTATCCTGAAGAAAATGTCAAATTGAATTATAAACAAAATTAATTATAGAATACAAGTATCTTTTTAATTTAAAAAAACATACATATATTTCAATTCATGATTTCGGTAGTTACTATTCCATGGAAAGTTGCTGAAACTTATTAATTTTCAAAGTAGTTATTAAATAATTTAATGAGCTGCTTATAATATATGTATATTTATCAGATTATCATCATATTTTTTATCAATAAAATAAACCAGAGCATAAAACCGATAAAATAAAATGGTTAACTGATATTTTTGTAAATATTTTGTGATATATTATCAGTAATCTTAACCGATATTTTAAAATCCTTAAAAACCGGTTACCTTTAACCGAAAAAAATTATACCTTTTTTTTATGAACAAAACCAAAATATGAAATTATTTTATATAACGTATATTTTTTTAGTGAAATTTACACACTCATATTAGACAATTTTAAAGTAGATTTTTATAACCCTTAATTAAATTTTGATTTTCAGAAAATAAATAACAAGTAATAATAGGTAATTAACATAGTAAAAAATCTTTCAGAACTCATTATATTAAAATAAAACGGCTTTACGTTGCAGTTCTGTATTCGACAAATTCAACATACGTCTTTCATTAGGAAAAATGATACAAATGACATTTAAATATTAATACAAAACTACAACCTAAAGCGGTTTTATTTTATGACAATAATTTTCATAATTTTACTATTTGATCACATAACAAATATTTTTTAAAACTACAAAAATAAACTTACAGTTTGAAAAAATATATATACACAGTTTTATTTTATAAAATTAACCGGTTAAATCGGTTTAAAATATAAAAAACCGGTTAAAGAACGAAAACCGATATTAAAATATAGTTCTCAATACTGGTTAACCGTTAATCAATATTTTTATCGGTTACATGCTAATATTTAAACATTTTTATTAAATTTTATTTATATTCATTAAAAACTAGGAATGTAAATGTTTCCAAAGAAGCCCATTTGAGTATATATAATGCAGTTTTGGTGCCTACGTTGATGTATGGTAGTGAATGTTGGGTTTGGTTGCAAAAGCATAAACGGAAAATGACTGCTGTGGAAATGAGATTTTTACGTGGGGTATGTGGTGTAAATAGGAGAAATCGGGTACGAAATAGATTAGTATATGATGAGTGTGAAATTGAAAAAAATGTTGTAGCAAAAGTTAGTGTTAGTCAGTTAAGATGGTTTGGGCATGTTGAGCGAATGTCTAATGAACGTTTGGTTAAAAAGATTTATTTGAATGATTTTGATGGTATACGTTTGCGTGGATGTCCGATGAGTAGTTGAAGTGGTATGATTGAGAGAGTGACTTGCGTGAGCGAAAGTTTCCAAGTAGAAGGAATAAAAGAGCATGTATGAGAGGAATTATGAATGTGGATAAAGCAAAAGTTGCTTGTTTGGATAGGAATGTTTGGAGGCGACTGATTTCGGGATGATGAAAAGAGTTTGTTCCACACTCTTTTGGGTACATGACGTGATTGTGTATGTATGTAAAATCTTCAAATCCCTTGTCATTTGAATCCAATTTTTGTTTTTCAATAACTGTAAATATATTTGAAAATAGATCACCTTGTACTCTATTTAAGGGTATTTATTTGAATGATTTCTTAAGTAAGAAAACCATTTTTTTCTTGCAGGTTTACAAAGAGGCGATGGAGCATTTGGTTCAATGATAGTTCGAGAACCAGTGGCATTAGATCCTCATGGCTCCCTATACGATTTTGATCTGGCATCACATATTATAATCGTATTAGACTGGCTACATAATACTGGACAAGAGATATTTGCCCGTCATCATCATAGCGATGGTGATAATAAGCCAGATGCCCTTCTCATTAATGGACGTGGACACTTTCAGTTACCGCATAAAACCGAATTTATGCCGCCTACTACTTTTACCGTACAAAAGGTAACAGAATATAAAATATAATAATAATAAAATAAAATTACTGTAGTAAGGGTCACTATATTCAATTTCTATTTATAACTAATTCTTCAATGGTGTTTCTTTGGTAATATATTATTGGATGGGTTTATGAGGAACTTATTAATAAGATACAATCTTAATTATTTAAAATATATATTGGACGTTTTGACTTTTAAATTTGATACAAGTCATCATCAGCAATTAAATCCATTAAGAAAATATAACAAACTATATAATTATATTAAAGAAAATATAAAAATATTTTTACATATCAAATTTGGAGGATTTTAATACATAGATTTAAATTTGGATTCTATTTATTTCTAACAATGTTTAACATAGCAAACTGATAATTTTATAATGTATTAAAATCCTCCAAACTTGGTATGTAAAAATATTTTTATATTTTCTTTAATATAATTATATAGTGTGTTATATTTTCTTAATAGATTTAATTGCTGATGATGACTTGTATCAAATTTAAAAGTCGAAACGTCCAATATATTTTTTAAATAATTAAGATTGTATCTTATTAATAAGTTCCTATAATATTTATAACTAAAATATTATATGTAATTGGCTGAAAATGTATCATTAGAAAAAATGCCAATATTTCTTTGGCTAATTTTAAAATTATACCAAAATTGGGAAATACTGATCCTAAAGTAAGCAATGTATTCTATTGCTGTTATTTTAAGGAAAATTCAGAATTGCACAAATCTGAATAACTTGAAAATTATGATAAATAAAATTGTGCTCGATTGTGATAAAACTAAGCAAACAAGTGGCCAAAGTCATTAATGGTAGACTAGAGAATTTTTGTAGCTTTTATTGTCATACATTAGAATGCTTTTTACGATTTAATTGCGCACTGAACTTAGTAAAAACTGCGCAATTATGCTACGGTTTAAATGCACAGTTAAAACTGAGCAAATGTCACATTAACTGCAATAGCCATACAAAACCATTAATTTAAATTAAATTTTATTTTAATCGAATCCTAAATGAATTTTTTGCGTATTTAATATTGCATAAAAATAAAATTAGAACCACACAGTTGAATTAAAACTGCACAATAAAATAATCCTTGATATTCTATTAGCCGCAACAATACTAAACTAATAATTTTTGTTCGTATATTCTAGGGATTCAGATATCGTTTTCGAGTAATAAACGCCGAATTTCTAAATTGTCCAATTGAAATATCCATAGACAACCACACATTAACGGTAATTAGTACAGATGGTAACAATATTGAACCAGTTCAAGGTAATAACAATAATATTTAGGTGCAGCGAAAATATTTCAATAAGAATATAATAAATTTTTATTGTTTGTTGTTGCAGTTGAATCGTTCGTAACTTATGCCGGCGAACGTTTCGATTTTATTTTAAATGCTGATCAGGACGAGGATAATTACTGGATGAGATTTCGCGGATTGATGGATTGCGATGAACGTTTTAAAAGTGTTCATCAAGTAGCCGTACTTCATTATGCCAATGTACCAGACGAAGTCTATCCGTCGGGCGATCCAGATTATTTCAACTCACACAAAGATGGATTGGTAAAGTTTTTTTCAACTGAATTTTATAAAATTTAGTCATCTAATTAGAAATGAAATAGCTAATAGAGAACATGTATGAAAAGTATCATAAATGTGGATAAAGTATTAGTTGCTTGTTTGGATAGGAATGTTTAGCGAAAACTAATTTCTGCTTCAATAAAAACAAAGTTTGTTTCACACCCTTATGTGTACGTATTTTTTTTTTATACAGAAAGTTTTTAAACACAAATAGATTTTAAATAGAGCTGGGCATAAATTAACTCAAAAAAGAATGAGAGATTAATAATAAAAATCAATTATATTATACACACTCCCAAATATATTTGAAATGTTTTTTTAAAATCAAAAATATAGCTAAATTTATTATGAAAAGATCATTATTATTTACTTATACTTTAAATCGAAATTTAATTGAGCAAATTAGAATAAAAATTTCATAAATTTGAAATTCGATTCTACCATTTCGCTCGCATTACTACGTAGATTTGCGCGTAACAAAATATTTATGTAAAAAATCTGATATTTCAGCAAATGAATCCATTAAACGAGGGCACGCAAAATAACGAATCCGTAAACGTGGTCGAATTAAATGCATTAGTTCCGAATGATATAACATTGCTAAAAGAAAAGGCCGATCAGCAATTTTACATCAGCTACGACTTTTACAATATCTCCAATCCAAACTTCTACGCGAAGAATCTTTACGGGTTCAATGGCGGTATGTATCCTAATACAATTATCAAGTTTATTATAAACAACAGTTGAATAACTACGTTGCTAATAGTATTATATTACAGGCCATCCTAAATTTAAATTAACAACACCACAACTAAATCATATAACTTTGAAATTACAACCGTTTCCGCTGCTTTCTCAAAGGAATTTAATTACACCCGACATGTTTTGTAACGAAACCACCCTACACAATTGTCAAGATGATTTCTGTCATTGTACTCACGTATTGCAAGTAAGCTTCTCAATTATTATTTTTTTAATTAATGTATAATTAGTTGATATAATAGATTTGGAAAATGTATTGATCTTGCCTGAAGTTAAAACTGCTTTTATATCTCTAACTGTAACCTTTTTTTATTCTAATTCGGATACCTGATTATAAATTAATTTTAATGAAATAATAGAATAACTTTGATACTCGATATTAGTTCAAATTCAAAACAAAACTCCGATTTATTTAACAGGTACCATTAGATTCGGTAGTGGAATTAATATTAGTGGATCTAGGCAATACGTTTGATGCAAATCATCCATTCCATCTACACGGAAATTATTTTCGAGTGTTAGGAATGGAGCGTCTAGGAAAAACTGTAACTGTCGAAGAAATACAAGAATTAGATCGTGCTGGTTTAATCGAACGAAAACTGGATCACGCACCATTAAAAGACACAATTACTGTACCTGATGGGGGATATACGATAATCAGATTTCATGCTAATAATCCAGGTAAAAATGTATATATAATTTAAATAACAGACTATTAATTTTGAATATCAATAATAACAACCTATTTTATAATAAACATTTTAACTAAAGTCAACTTTAAGCGGCAAAAAATCATTGCTTAATTGTTAATAAATAATTTATGCTCTTAGAAGTTTGAGAGTTGGCAAAAAAAGAATCATTATATTTACAGTAATAATAATTATATCGGCAGAATTTAAAATCGATGCTTAAAGTCGACTTTATTTTAAGTGTTTATTATTTAAAATATATATTGATTTACTCTGACGAAAATATATAGACAATTTTTTTAAATACACATACTCATATTTGTTACATATTGGTCACAGCTACAGAACCTTTCAGCCAGCAACAATATTTTGTTAAACTTCAAATTTTCAATATAACAAATTTTCAAATAAACAATATAATAAATTTGAAATAAATTCATTAGACTACAAAATTTAATTAAAACAGTAAAGCAAAATACTTATTTCAGAAGTTTAGTTTCATCTATTTTGATCTTTTTAACCGATTTAAAGAAAGAATTTTATACTTTTTATTTATGATTCAAAATATAATTTTTATCCTCTTAAACTTATTGAAAAAAATCTATATCTATTTTTGTGTAACACATTGGCTAGTACTACAAACTCGGGTTTTGGATGTTATAGTTCATTTGTTTAGTCCTGATTTTATGATAGTTGCACTGTCTTAAAACTGAGCTTGTAATACCATATTTATATATATTGAAATCAAAATATAGTTTAAAAATAATATTAATAATAATAAATAAATTTATACCAAGAAAAATCTGCAAATTCATAAAGCTGCTAGATCCTGCAGTCCTGCTACTGTCTTATTCCTATCCTGCTTCTAATCACTTCACACACATACTAATAGTTTTTAGAATATCTTTTACATGGATTAGATCCAAAATATACTAAAAATATTACATATTAATTGCAAAATATATAATTACAAAAGCAAGCGTACTGACACGTCACGCTGAACGCTTGTAACTGAGCGAAAATTGACCAAATATTACCTGAATACCCTGTCTTTTCATTTAATTAACATGTTCAAACAACATAATTATTTTGTTAGTAGAAATATTTTAACTTTTAACTGGCGTAGAAAGCTAATTTTAAAACAATATCGTTCATTTATGAATTCTTTTAAAATTCTCAAAATACAGATGATATTTTTGCAAATTTCTTTTTCTTTCAATGTGAAATATTAAATATAAATAAATATAATTATAAACATTCATTACTGTCATTGTTATAAAATTAATTATTATATTAAATTAAAATACGCCTAGTTACGCCACTGAATCCGTACTTTAAAACAGAAATATTTTTGTATTCTTTAATTATATAATTTACTGTAAACTATATAAACAAAATATCTATATCATTTCTTAAAGGGCAGAAAAGTAAAACTTAAAATACAAAGCCCACGTATTCTCACCTCATTTTTTGTAAAATGTGTTTTTATATTTTATTCTAAACAAATTTACACTTCTGTCTTTTATCATATATACATTATTTTTCTATTACACTTTTAAATGTGATGTAACAAAAATAGGAATAATAAAAATCTGGCGTATGATAAATCAAAAACTGAAATGTTTAAAATATAATTTTGTATTTGCAGGTTACTGGCTGTTCCATTGCCATATAGATTTTCATGCAGAGGTCGGAATGGCATTAGTATTTAAAATAGGCGAGCACTCTGATTTCCCACCAGTACCACGTCGGTTTCCAGAATGTGGTAATTGGATTCCCAATGATGATGTAGATGATTTAACAATAGAAACAACATCAAAAACAACAGAACAACAAACAACTGAAAATATTTACAATCACGACGTAAATACGAATTTCACAACAATATGCAATCAAACTGAAAACCAATCATTCTTTAGTCAAATATTACATCAACTCAATATTGAAAATGATTGTGTTAGCTCTCAAACTATTATTCTTTCGCAACCTTTCGTAATTATTTTCGCAACTTTAACGCTATTTTTTATTCAGCTCGGAAACAATAGGTTTGATAATTATTGATGACACGAAATTGAATATTAATTTAGAAAAAATGTACATAGAACAAAACTGAGTACCTATTTACGTATTTATATATAATTTTTTTTTAAATATAACTTATAATCAATTCTGATATGTATTGCAGTATTATTTTTAGATAAACATTATTTTATCTTTCGTATGTGATATAAAACTTATCAATGTAGTTATTAATATTGTGATTTATAAATATTTTGTACCTATATGTTTCAAAAATATAATTTATCAATAAAATTATATATTTCTAATTTGTATTTTATTATCACGAAATGTGTAATAGGAAAGGAGTAAGTTTTATTAAAAGACAACCTTTTTTTTTGAAAATTTTATTGAAATTTGCAAGAAGATATTTTGGAGTTTATTTGAACTTTATTATTTTTGTTTCAAACTTTCAATTGAAATTTTCAAATTTGTATGATATAATATTTGAAATGACAACAACACTAAATTTATCCAATAATACTGATCAACACCAGTGCAAATCACTACAAATTTTTGTTTGTTTTAAAACTTTTGCGGTATCTTGCACAATTTTCAAAATATTAACAGCATTCTTGCCATATATTTTATCTACTCCAAATATAATAACTCACATTCTAAATTCTGTACACAAGACTTTTTTTGTAGTTACACATTACCATAACAATTATATTTTTTTATATACACAATAGTTTATTTTAATATCATTTTTAATATATATGTACATATACAAATTTTAGAATATCAGTTATTAAAACTATACTTAAATCATTTTTTTATTTTATTACATCTTTCGGAAACAATTAATTTTATCTGTTATGTAATTATTAAAACATAAGTATATTAGATTTGTATAATACTGTTACAATAATATATAAAAATCAGTAGACTCTTCCGAAAGACCTAATATAAATTATGTATATATATATATTTTATTAGTGTATTAATTAATAAAGCATTAATTAGACAAAAAATTCATCAAAAATAATGAAAAGTTATATTATATATACATTATATGCATATACATATGTATAAGTTTGAAAATTTGAAGTAACCGTATTGTTATAGAATATACAAAGTTATTCACTATTATTTGCTACATGGGAGTTATTATCTTTGATCCTCGAATAGAACAATAAATACGGGGTTGCGGGCGAATTCCTTTTACCGTTTAAAAGTTTCTGAAAATCTTTCGTCGAATACGTACGGACAACATCGTCGTCGCATTCCAACCACAACTGTCCCGCATCGCCTAATGATGCATTCTGTTCGCCATTTTGTTTAACACCGCGATTCGTACTATTTATCACGTTCTCAATCATCGAACGACTCAATTTAATACCGCAACAATCCATACTTTTACAATTTACAATATCATTCGTTCCATTTTTATGATTCGCCGTCGACATGCCCGATTTCAGGTTGTCCGATTTCGGTTTTAGGAATTTTAGGAAATTCAACGATTTCTCGTTCGACGACGCACCGAAACTGATTGATTTGGAATGATCGCGACAGCAATCAACGTATTCGTAATGATGATCGGAAGCCCGTGTATAGGCAATGTAATGACCGGACGCCATTGTTGCGCCTACATGCATTATAACACCGTATAACTGATAACTATGTAATTTTAGCGAACAATTTGAACACTGATCACAGAAACAATCTAAAATCAACGGTGTTGGGATGTAATTGTTGATCTTTTCCGTTCCGTTTGCCGTTGTCGAGAAGCGCTTTAATTGCAGCACTAATAGGTTAGGTAACCGTTCGTAGGAGACTTCACGGCATGCTTCGTTGTACCGCGTACACTTCTCACACCAGTACTTATTCGTACCCTGTAGATTTTCGGTTGTAACACACGCGCACTTATAGAACTCACTATCGCTACCGTTGAATTCGGTTTCTTGCACCGGCACGCATATATCATAGAAGGGCTCTTTGCGTTCCGAAACCGATTCGCACTCTAAACATTTCGTACGTCGCAACGTTATACCGCCGAAATCTTCCGATACGAAATTAAAACCAATTTTCTTCGTTAATTTCTCTGCTTCACTGCTTAAATCTTCACAGTCGTTATTTGTCGCTTCGTGATTGTTTTCTTCCGGAATTTGCTTATTATCCGCTTTCGCGGATTTATTCTTGTTCGCTGGTTCTTTATGCTTCTTCCACGAGCGTCGCACTCCGCGTGTCTTGCTCACAGTCGAGTTAGGCGATTGAGAATTTTCAAGAAGTAAATCCGTAAATAAATCCGGTTGATTTTTTGCTTGTTTTGCAAGTAAATCGCAGGTTTCGCGTAGAATATCCAATAGATAAATGAGTAATTCGTGCGCGTCCTGTTGCTGATGACCTTGATAAATCGAATTAACATCGATCAGCGCTTGTAGAAATGATTCCGGTTGATAGGAATCAGCTCCGTCTTTCATTTCTAAACTATGCAGCGAAACGTACAAGTCGTGAAGTTTCTCGGTTGCGATTTGCATTTTCGATTTGGGATGCAAATCATTTTGAGAATTTCCTAATGACAATAAATCCTTACTACTAGAACTGCGGCTACTTGGTCCCGTAATACTACCGATGGTTCTTCCTAGCGAAGAACTTTTCGCTTTTGTTTGATTTAATTTCGAGTGAATAAGAGTTAAATCAGCGACTAAGTGATGTAGATTGTGTAGGAATGATGGCGCAAAACGCAACGTATACAAGACACTGTTCAAATAACAAGTGTTGCCCATGTTTGATAGAGTCGCAATCGGAAGATTGGTAGTATGCGACCCGGACCCCTCATTTGTCGTGTCAATCGACCGGTATCCGTTCAACATATTAAATCCAGTTTGCAATTTTTTATTGCTATCTGGTTGAAATGTATTCGTACTGTTAAATTTCCGTTTCAAAGGATACACTGTCTCATGTCTCGATAACGACAATGATAACTGATTAGGATATTCATCTTCCGTTTGCGTGTTTGGCATTTTTTGATAAACTGTAAGACACATATCACATAATTTAGTAAATTTTGAAAGTTAGGTTAACAAAAATGTCAATGTCAGAAACTTAAAAAATAACTTTTTATTTCAAAACAAATGACTGAAATTACTATTCCATAGGTTTTTTATAATATATTGTAACACTTGTCAATATTTCTACAAATAATTTTGATGACGTGAGTGTTTGATTCAATTTAACTTCTTATATGGAACTAAAAGAAATTCAACACTACTTTATCCAATATTAACAATTCACATACCTACATATAATTGGTTTCTATCAAAGTTTAAATAAAATACTAAACATGTTACTTAAAATTTCAATAAATAAATCTAGAGCAATCGAAATTAGTGAGAAAAATTTAATCGACCTACATTATATTATAATATATTACTTACAGTATTGACATTTTAAAACAAATTGACGTTAAAGTGATCATTGATTCTGTACAATACAACTTGTTTCGTTTCGAAGAAAATAATTCCGGAGTTATAATATTGGTTACAACAAGTATATTGGCAGTTGTCATGCGTAATAAAATTTCCCTGTGACTGGTCTAAAGTCGACGCCTAAAGAATATAACAATGTAAAATATCCCTAGATAAACCGGAATATTACTAAATACTAAATTATAAAAAATAATATTATATTGATTTTTTATATGAATTTGTTTTGTTAATGTTATGTAATACAACAATTTTATTAAATAGCTATAAAATGATTTTCATATAAATATTCTTTTTAATTCAAATAAATATAATATAAAATTTATGATTTAAAAACTTAAATAATGTATTCGTAAATTTGTTTATATTTTATATTATTATATATTATTGTAATTTCAAATAAATATTCATATAATTTTATTTTGTGCATTACAATAATATTAGTAGTTCCATCTATGAAATAAATGCTAAATTATTTGTGTCACGTTGGTTGTGAAAAATCAGGCGTAATTTATATTTTTGTAATGAAATTATATGCTAATACCGTAATATAATTTTAATTTTTAATTTATTTGACTTTCAATTTATATATTTATAAATATTACAATTCAATTCATGCATACATATAATTAATTAATCTAAAATAAAATAAATCAAATTAATAATTACGAATTGTAAAGAATATACATAAATATTTGTTCCTGGTTTGCAAAAATCGGAAACTTAAAATAGCATAAACACACGCGACTAACAGCTGAAAGTAGAAATATTTCATAATCAATTCTCTTATGTATTAAACTTTCATGAATATATTTATATCAAAAAAATATAGAGTCGCCAAAAATTACTTCCTTAAATTTTATAATAAAAAATATATACGACGATCTATAGTTAACCTAAATTCTTCATGAACAAGGTTACTAAAATATTTTTATATAAAATTTACTACAAACTTTGAAACTGTTTCCAAAAATTATGTATTAAACAGAGAGAAAAAATCAAAATATTATTTTGTTTACAAGAAAATTTTAAAAAATAAAACGTAATTTCTATAATTTTTACGCAATATTAAAACCGAAAATAAGTTAAAATAAAACGTAGTTTATGAAGTTCGCGATTTTCTGTTTTATAAGATTTCTATTTATAAATATTTCATATGCAGTTTGATCTATAACAACTGTTGACATTTTGCGTTACGAATACCTCATAAATTTACTTTGTTTCATATTTACAATATTTCACTTAAAACGTATTTACATTTTTAGATAAATTGTAATAAAACTGTTAGTTTTATAATATTACTTACAAAACAAATTAAAAATTAACGTAAAAACGTTTTAAATTCCCTTCGAAAAAGATCTCTTTTGACATTTCTTTCTGATTATGTTTTTCCTGTTTGCTATTAAAAGATATAATTCGCTTTATTTATACATAATATTTCAAATCAAAACTAAACAAAGTACTGGAAGATAAAAATAAATATTTATGTCTACTCTTGCTAAAATTCTTGTACAGTAGAACCTCGATTATCCGGGCCAGCCGGGACCGAGCCTTCACCGGATAATCGAAAACACGGATAATCCAAAGACCTCATTTTTATTTTTTTAAATCATTTATTCAGACAAATACATGTGTCAAACGAATGTCTGTTTACGTTTAACTAACGAGTCGGTCGGCAGTTGGCGAAAATAATAAGTAAACACATAAACGGAGGATTTCTCGAGCCGAACTCGGGTATTCCCCGAGGCGAACATCTGAACGGTGCAGCCACGGTCAGTCACGGATAATCCGCGCACGGATGACATTTTAAAAATGCCGCACGAAGAATCCGCCGCCCGGATAATGCGCGCACGCATAATCGAGGTTTTACTGTATATGCATTTTTCAATAACTAATGCTGTTCATTACTTACGCCTAAAAAATTTTAAATTATTATTCACAATTTTTGCCCCAATCAAAATTTTGTAATTTTATAATATACTAATAAATATAATACAAAATTTAATGTCCATATTTTTAAAAATTAAAATATATAAACATAAATTTAAAAAGAAATCTGCTTCTAGAACTTTTATTTCAAAAAAGTTTTAAATACAAATTCTACTCATATTTTACTAAAAAATATTACATAGATTTTTTAGTGAATGTTCAAAATTTTAAATTTACTCTGTAAATATATTTTTAATATTTTATTAATATTTAACAAGAACAATGAAAAAATTCTTTGTACTTTTTTCTTTATCTAAATATAAAAATAGATTTGAAATAACGTAAAACAATTTTTCATTTAAAAAATTAAAATTGCGACATTAAACAGAAAAAAAAATGACGAATTTTTGTAAAAAAAAAAAAATTATCAATATACAGACGTAAGTAATATTTTTGATTTAGAAATTTTGACGTGTATGCAAAGGCATTAGAAAGATTTTTGACATGTGACTTTCTGGTTGATTTTCTTTGTGTGTTTCGTTTCCAAAATGATTTGGCGATAATCCAAAATAAGTGAATGCTAAAACTAGCACTGAAATTAAATGCGGAAACTCAGTTCGACTTTTAAAATTAACTATTTTTCATAATTAGGAAAGTAGCTTGCGTTAACCGTTAATTTTTTTCTACACATATGATATAATAACCTTTTAACTTGTTAACTTATTGACAGATTAATAATTATATATATTATAGATTGTTTTTCTAACTGACCGTGTATATATCATATTTGGTTTGTGAACAAAGACACTAATCATTGTATAGCCTAAGTGTAAAACAATTTTTTTTTATTTATTGACCAGCAAAAAATATATTAATAAATGATAAAACTTGTTGATGTCATACAATTTATAATATAAATGACATAAAATAAAACAAATTAATTATAATACTACAACTTAAATGTAAGTTTATAAATTAAAAAAATGTTATCATTGTTATTTAATTTTTATGTGTCTCTTAAACCAGTGGATGTAAATATATCTGCTAATGCCTTTTTATTTTAATTGCTAAATATTCAGTTTACCATGGAAGTGGAAAAAAAATGGTTTCTTGACTTTTCTGTATGTTTTGTTGGAAAGGAAAAATGACTTAACTTTTCTTCATTCTGTATATAAAAAGCCTATTTAATATTCACACTAACCTATATTTATGCATCTTCGCATCTTTAAATGTTTATTTGATAAAGCTGCATCAATTTGTCATAAAGATAAATTTCAAGATGAACATAAAATGCTTGTAGATATATTTGTAATGAACGGTTATGATAAATTTTTTATCAAGAATAGTTGTTGAAAACTTGCTTGATAATAGAAACATAATTTACGCTTCTTTGCCTTTTGTGAAAAATGATACCGATAAAATAGCCAGGATTTTATTAAAAAAAAAGAAATGAAAGTTTCCGAAATTTTTACTTCTACTTCATATTAAATATTAATAGTATTTTTATATTTATTATATTTTATTATATCCAATATTATAAAATTATATTATAAAATTCAAATAAACGAATTAAAATTGCTTAATAAGTAATTTTGAATAAACGCGAACAGTACTTTTGACAAAAATCACTTTTAAAAGTGAAATGAGAATACGGGCTTTATTTGGTATCTAGTAACTTATTTCAATTGTGTTAATTTACTATAAATGTCATTTGTATCTTTTTTCCTGATGAAAATGTACGGTGAGTTCATCGAAACCTTCGATTATTAATAAATATAACCTAAAGCTGTTTTATTTATGCTATAAAAAAGTTTTCAGTATATTTCTATCTCACTCTGTTTTTGTAAAGTATTCATTTTCAATCTGATAATAAAATAATTTACTATTTTTAATGTTTTTTCGCAATATTTAATAATAAAATTAATTAGAAATATCCATTAAATATTACTGATGTTGCAGAAAAATTTTCTTTTTGATTAAATAAATCTCTATTTACATACACTATTAATTATTTTTATGTATCATTAATTTATTTAAAGATAGAAAATTATTTAAATATTATATATTGTAAATTACAATTTATTTTAAATTTACATTTCTTTATTTTTAAAATATATAAATTTTCCTTTAAATAAAAAGTGGAACATATATAAAATGAATTTCTGCTTAACTTATTTTTAAAATTTAAATAAATATAAAAATTGTCATTACACTGATTAGTAATCCAAAAATATTTAAAAATATTCAAATCTATTAAAATGTATCAAGACTCACTCAGACTGCCGTTTTAGTTCTATGCTTGACACATTTTTTTGTTTTAACACCAAGTGTTTGAATTGGTCAGATTCTTGTGATTGTGCGTAAAACTAAAACTAAAACGGCACTATGAATAAGACTTTACTTGAACATTAAAAACACAGAATTTACTATAAGTTCCTTTTACAATCGGCGAAAAATTAGTTAATAAAACTAGTGCATATAATTCAATTTTCAAAACATATATCGTAATGTTCCATTTATAACATATAGGAACTGATACATTTCTAAGCAAATTACAAATTAATAATAAAGGTGGATTCAGAGATTGCTGCATGGCAGGGCAGGGCAGTGCATGGCAGTGCATAGCATGGCAAGAGGTAGAGAGAGAAAAAACACATTCAGAGATTTTGTCTGTATATCCAGACGATTCTAACCGAGAATACACGATGTTCATATTCGCTCAGGGCGCAATATTCATAAATATTAAAATACGCTTTACATTACAATACGCTTTTATGTAGTTATTACATATAATGTAATATTATTATTATTATTATTATTATTTATTTTTCGATATATTTAGAAAATTATAAATATTTTAGATTTATGTATTATTTTATTTACAAATAGATTTTGATCCCGTTTATAAACTTACAAGAATAATTTCTTTAATAATTTGACATGTTACGATTAAATAATGAATATTGAAATATTATCTGTATTTTCTAATAAATGAAAGAAAGAAATAAATGAATAAAAGAACATTGTTTATTATTTGCTTTATTTACATTTATATCATTTATACAATTGTTTATGATATAATATTGTTTTATGATATAATAATATGTTTATTCATAGCTTGCGCTAATACATAGCTAACACAAAGTTATTATATATTACATAAAAATACATTAACATATTACATATAATTTTTTATTGTTTAATAATTATTTATTCTAAACTAATCTCAAAAAACCGAAATACAATATAATATACAATACAATATATAAAAAAAACAATTATTGACATACAAAATCATATAAATCACAAATAATTAAAATGAATACAATTTGAATGTCAGAATTTACCGCGAAAAGAAAGGAACACTTTGCTATGCACTGCCATGCACAACCATGCCCAGCCATGCAATTCACCCGTTTGTCATGCGGGGTTTTTCAATCTCTGAACGCAAAACCCTAATTTGATAAAAAATTAAAAATTTCCTAATAATGATATAATAATATGTTTATTCATAGCTTGCGCTAATACATACCTAACACAAAGTTATTATATATTACATAAAAAAACATTAACATATTACATATAATTTTTTATTGTTTAATAATTATTTATTCTAAACTAATCTCAAAAAACCGAAATACAATATAATATACAATACAATATATAAAAAAAACAATTATTGTCATACAAAATCATATAAATCACAAATAATTAAAATGAATACAATTTGAATATCAGAATTTACCGCGAAAAGAAAGGAATACTTCGGTTTTGCTATGCACTGCCATGCACAACCATGCCCTGCCATGCCATGCACCCGTTTGCCATGCGGGTTTTTTCAATCTCTGAACGCAAAATTTTTTTTGCATAGGGATTACGTGTATTTGGCCGTGAGACCTATGCCCTGCCCTGCCCTGCCCTGCCATGCACTGCCATGCAGCAATCTCTGAATCCACCTTAAGTTTAAATTGCGTAAATTTACTTTAAATTACATTACTAGCAAACAACAAAAACATTAACGCATTGCCTTAGATTCTTGTTCATAAAACAAACACAAATAATGATAATATTTTCCTTTATTTCTTTTTTTAAAAATAACAGTAAAATGTAATAAAATATATCTGTTTGATTTAAATGCAATTATTGTGTACGATAAATTAGTCATAGTTTTCTAATGATTAGCAAATATTGCACTAGAATGCAGAATTACTAATCATTTCACTAACTAGACAGCAAGGCGACATTTTACTAACATAACATTAGCTATAGCTATGAAAAATAAATAAGTTGAACAACCCAGTGAACGTACAAAGAGGTACATAACGAAAAGACCACTGAACTATTAACTTTTAAAAATGACTGATGCACTAGACTTGCCAAAATATTATAAATTGTTCTTTTCTTATTACACATGCGTTTATTTAGTAAAAATAAAATAGTTTTTTTTTCGGATCAATGTTTTGGTACAATGTTATTTTTTAATATAATACAACAAGAAAAACTAATTTCTACAAGGTGCAATAAAAAGATTCCAATCTGTTTCAAAAAAATATTTTTACACGTATGATTGAGCAAAAAATTTGGATCTGATTTAATATAAACACAAAATATTGAATAAGTATCGACGATATTAATAATGAATGTTTCGAATAAATACACAAATTTACTTTACACAATCACATCATTTAAGCAAAAATTCGTTTCCGCCAAACATTCCTATCCAGACAAACAACTTCAATTTGTTTTCTTTAAATTGCTCAACGAAATTAAATTAAGCGTAATTGGAAATCTTATTCTTTGTATAATAAAAAAATTAAAAAGTTATTAAAAAATTTAAATAATAAAACAACAAAATTAATAAAAAAAAGTGTAATAAATATATTATTAGCTTATTAAATTAATGAGTCTATTCTATTCACAACTGTAAAATCTGTAATGTTACAGAATATTTTGTCCTTTTTTTCGATATATGAATTCTGTTTACTTGAAAAAGGCAGAACATTCTGTAACACTACAGGTCTTAAAGATGTGAACTGAATAGATGCATAAATTGACATATTTTTATATATGATCCATTTTGAAACCAATGTGATTAAATCTCTAAAATAAAAATTGAGAAAATTAATGTTTTTAATAAATTAGTTATTATACAACATATTCGGAAGCCATAAAAAGGTCTTTTGATCACGAAAAACAAAAAACAAGTAAATCTTTTAATAAATAAAAGAATAAAATTTCCAAAATCTAAAAGTTTCAGAAAACTGATTTAATTATATTGGCTTCTAGGCGACTCATATGTAAAAAAATATTTAATTAAAATAAAAAGCTTTAAGTTTAAGTTCTCTTGTACTTAAAAATTCGACATTTCGCTACAAAAAATTCTGAAAAGTTTTTTCACTGTGTTATAAACATTTTATTAAATTTTATTTTAATGTTTATGAAAAACTGAGAAATCTCTTTTCCAAGGTAATTTTTTTTCAATAACTGCATATATTTGCAAATAACAGCTGATTACTTGCAGCAATTTCCCATGGGTCACCCTGTACTTTTGAAAATAAATTAATGTTTAATTTTCATTCATTAAAATATATTAAAACAGTATACATTATCCAATTTTAGCTATTAATAGTAAATAATAAAAATTACTCGTGTCGCCACATCGTTCTGTAATGAGAACACATAAACTTTTCCGAAAAATATTATTGGTGCCGAATTGATCAAGGGAAATTCCGTGGCACGTGAAAACTGCGCATTTAGGTTGATGTTTTACCAGTCGAAGAGGGCAATGAGCACAGAGATTTTCATAGAATAACGTGGCAATTGGCCAAACGACCGAGCTAAAAATAAGCACTATTTACGTCTGCACATGGCCAAACTAAGACGCAAATTTATATTCCATCCATATTCAGGACATACACCATTTGCTACGGAAAATTTCCATTCAAAATCTTCCATCCACATTACTTGTTTATACCCCCCCGCCCCCTCTTAATTTATTTAACGAAAAACGAGAAATTCTTTATTTATTCGGTGCAAAGAATAAAAAGTGACTTTTGGTGGAGGACACTTCAGGACAAAATAATTTAGTTATTTTTATAAATAGTAGTTTTATAAAATACTGTTAAATATATTCTCAGCTAACAACGTGATTAAGTTGTTAAATGATCAATAAACCAATGTTTCAAAAACAATTGTCAATGTAATATGATTAGGTAATAATGTTTTAAGCTCTAAATTAGATAATACATTGAAATAGAAAACTTGGTAAAATAAAAAGCGTTAGATTGAAGTTCTGTTTAATTTTACATTAAAATTCGACGTTTTGATATACTAAATGTAAATCATCATCAAGAAAAAATATGTACAAATGACATAAATAATAAAAAAACAAAACATAGAAACATGTTACTAGGTAACAAAATACTAGTAATTAGATTATAAAAGCTTTTTTAATATAAGGGGTTCAGAAAGATTTTTTACAACGTTAAAAATCTTATATTTATATGAAAAAAAAAAATAATAAAATACAATTACTTTGTAAAATATCACAATATTTATTAAAATTAAAAATTGGTTACTGCAGTTTCAACCGTTAGGTCATCTTCAAACTAAGTGAGTGAGTGACAAAATATTTGTTAGTATATATATATACACACTAAAATTACCTATCATCTGATACTGTTTTATTATTTTATCTTATTACGCAATATGTATCATGAAGTAAAGGCTGATCAAATTAAATTTATGAAAAAAATTAAGTTTTCTCTGAAGATAACATATTTCAAAAAAAGTAAAATAAAATGATATATTTGATTAGAGCAGAATTGGTACAAAATAATAATAATATATATTATTCTATATCATGTTATTTATTTAATCTTGAATTTAATAATGTTCTTCTTAGTTACGTATATGAACAGTAGTGTTAATTTCAATGTTAGTATCAATTTGAATGTTTGAATTTTCAATATTATATTCTAAAGAAATGTAATAGCCCAATGTATATTTTATTTGATAAACAAATGAAAAACAAAACAATGCTAAATAATTGTGTATTTGATCAAGTTCAAAAAATAAATAAACATTCATGACAAGATTTAGAGATACACGTGTCTAAACATACGCACAAATAAACACTGCAAAATTTAATCAAAACAAATAATTTGGAACGCAAGCTACCACCAAAAATATCTAGTAATCAATAAAGATTTGTTATGAATAAAACCCAGCTGTATTGCTGTATACGAAACCAAAAAAAAGTGGAAAAATTTGCAGAAAAAATTGTCACGTCTATAAAATTTGGCGAATAAATTTCTTTAATTTTTTTTCCCCGAAAATTTTGGCAAATCATTTCGGCCGTTGATCTAGGTGTGCTATGAAGAAACAAAGAACAAACGCAGCTTTAAGACGTCAAAAAGTATTTCAACCTTGCCAGGATTAAAATAAACTTAAAGACAAAAAAAGCTATTAAAAACCAACTATATACCCAAGTAAACTACGTCTTTAACTTATTTTCTCTTATATATTTTTCATTTCCGCAACTATTTTTAACCTAACATGAAAATAAACCTATTTCCGAACACAAATTCGACACTTTTATATATAAAAAACTTTCCATTATTACACCGATTTACATCCATATTAATAAACATTCGTATTGTTTATTTTTCGACGAATCAAAATTTCATGATTTTTCGTTTGAAATGTTTTCAAATTTTCAATGCACATGTGATGGCCCCGCGCGCTAAACTGCGCCGTACGGTACTGCGCATATGGTGGGAGATTGAAATCACAAACAAAGGCATCGCGTATAAAAACTGTTGCAGCGCGAATGTCAATAATCATTTGACAGAAGAAAGTTTTTCAAGTGCACCACAACACAACTCAAAAGTGATACCCAATTGAATTTTTTTTTTTTCGGAAAAAATTCCGCTGTTCTTTTTTGGATTAACCACACCACCACACAGCAGCGTGATTTAGATTTCCGCTTTAGTGGGCCCAATCAGTTTGAGTTTTTTAAGTGATTTGTAACAAAAAAAAATAAAAAAATAAAAATGCGTCCTCCAAATCAGTTCGGTGAAGAAACACAGAATAACAATGAAGAATACGATCCGAGAATGGGTGCAATGATGATTTGTACGAGACTGGCTGGACGAGCTATTATCAGGGTTGTAGGCAGATGTAACGAAGCACAAGAAAATAATAATTTAGGTATGTTTTTCCCCCCCGAAATAAATTTACGCAATTATATATTTATAACGCAGTGTTTACTTTATTTGTAACAAAAAAAACGTACATTATACTTAACACATAGTTACGCTTTGATTTTACTGTAATAAAATAATTCTAATTTGAATAATTTAACAACAAATTTACACAATAAATACCTTGTTTTTCTCTAATTAAACCTGAGCAATTATATCTAGTAGTAATGCAGTGTTTATTTTATTTTTAACTTTATCCTTAACACATAGTTATAGGCTTTAATTTTGCTGTTAAAAATATTTCAAATTAGAATAATTTAATAACAAATTTACGCAAAAGGTACATGCGCTATTCAAAATTTTATTTGTAACAAAAAACGCACTTTACATTTACACATAGTTAGGCTTTGATATTGCTGTTAAAAAAATCAATAATAATAATAATTTAACAACAAATACTAATATTTAGAAAATAAATAATTTTTTTCTATTGTTTTGATTAAATTTTGAGGAATATTTGCGGAATATTTACAAACATACAAAAATGTATTATATTATCTTTGTTTTTATTTTTTTGACAAACGCATTACTGTTAAATTATTATAACTTTCTAATCTAATTTATAATGGAAGAGATAAAAATTACTAAAAATATCAGATTAAAATAAACAAAAGAATACCTACAAAACTTTCTTTTTTATCAACAAAAAATTTATAATAGTTCAATGTTCGGTTAAAAAAATTTATCATACATAAATATATTTTTGTAATTATAATATAAATTTGTTTACTATATTTCCTAATTTTTTATATTTTTTTTGAAAAATGTGGATGTACCGTTCATGAGAAAATAAAAAACGGCAAATACAAGAAATATATTAAAAAATTTAGAATTAAAAATCGAATTTGTGTTTTATTTTCTTGTTTTTATACTTTATTTCAACTAAAAATAAAATTATAATTTATATTAATAATTAGCGAAAATTTTTGGCACATAATTAACAAAAATAAATATTTACATTTGTTATCAGATAACTATAACAATACAATAGTAAACATGTAACAGGAAAAAAAAATAAAGAAATTAAATGTAAAGAGAAAAAAAAATTGAGACAATGAGGTATAAAAGTTACGATTACCAGTCCGCCTTACTAAGTGCATATAAGGTAAAGTAAAGGTCGCTTTATACGTATACACTGTTCACAATACTTCTATGTTTGGTTTTAAAACGCAACTAGGAAAACTTATATGATATTATATGAGAGTATTGAAGAGAAATTTCATTCTAGATCGCCTTGAATCACAAATTTCCGCATTTTGTTGAATAAGAAATCCTCTTAAAATCATATCAAATTTTTTTATTATATTTCTGTATGATTCATTCTATTTAATTGTATATATTATTCATAACAAAGATTTTTTTTTGTTTTTTTTGCAATTCATTTAAAATTCCAGTTTTAGTGTTAGTTTTAACTTATCAACTACAAATTAAATTTATAAAGTATTAAATTATTTAAAAAAAAATTCTAAACTGAACTTCATCCTAAAGTTTTTAAAGAATTCTGAAAGATGTTATTATGTTACTATGTTATCTTACCACATATTTGCACTATAAAATTGTACAAATTCAGATAATAATATCAAAATAAAAATTTGATTTATTTCGATTTAAATTTAGACTAAAGTCGACTGTAACTCGATCAAAAAACCTCATTTTATTGGCAATAATAATAATTTGTGATTAAAAGTTTGAAAAGTTGACAAAAAACATCATTTTATTGACAACAATAATTATTACGCCAATGTAATTTAAAAATCGACTTAAAATTGACTAGTTAAAGTGTTTCTTATGAAAACAGGTCTTTAATGTATAATATTTAAATCTACGGCTTTTCCTTACTAATAGTATTCACAACACTAAAACATTAATAAAATTTTAAAAAAAATTTGCTACATTTTCAAATTATTTACTAATTAAAAAATTACAAAAAATCAAATTAATAAAATTTCTAAATATAAAATTAATTAAATGTATTACATATATAATAATTCTATATATTCTCTTTTGTTTTTTAATTGATTTCTAAGTAAATTAATTGTAAAAAGAAAATATTATTATTATAACAAACTTAAAGAAATAAAAACTAGCAAAAAAAATCGAATGTAATTGATAAAGTTGTGATTCTATTCTGCAAATGTTTGTAAACACAATACATCTGCTTTAGTTGAGTTTGTTAATTAAGAAATTAATGAGAGAAGCAAATGAAAACGAAAGTAAGAATAGAGCTAAACACATCCAGTCAGCTGCAAACAGCAAATAAATTAAGAAAGTTACACGCAAACGTAAACCTTAAACACAACACAAACTTTTATTATATTATTATATAGAAAAAAAAAACTTTCAATTTCACCAGGAAATAGGCGATGACCGTGTCATCTATCTGACTTTACTCGACAAACGAATTTATTCATTTCATTCCATTTAATTTATATAGTCACATGAATCAGACTCTATTACTACCTGTTTTGCTTTTATGTATTTGTATTCAACATAATGTTGAACAAATTACATTATTTGAATATTCACATAAAACATACAGTATACAGGTTGATTTAGATAACTGGTACACTATGAGACCGTATCTAAAAGTAAAAAATTACTATAATATGCAAAAACAGATATCGCTACCTATCTAGAAATTAGTAATAAAATAATACATTATAATAATAATCATTACCAATGACCACGTTTTGGTAAAATATCAGGTTACCATATATTTGTCCTTCTACATTATTATTTAACAATATCTTTTTTTAGATAATAGACTTAGTATAACATATTATTAAAAAAAAAAACTAAAAAACTGTTTTTGCAGATTCTAATTAAAATTATAACGATGACAACACATCATGAGAGGTAGATTTATATAATTCACCATCGAATACACAATACAGTTCTTCAGATGTTTGATCTTAAAACAACTAGTATGTCTTATCACAAATACTGGAATAAATATTGTCATTTTTCAATATTACTTACGTACAATCTTACGTCAGCAAAAAAACTATTAAAAAGTTTTAATATTGTCAATATTTAAAAAAAAACAAATAAGCAACAACATTGAATACGTAAGAAATATCATTTAAAATCATTTGTTTCATAAAAGTATATTTTTGTAGCACGTCCTCATTGCTATCTATGACATTTTATTACAAATATTTTATTTATTATTTTATATAATTTAAAGTAAAAAAAAAAATGCTAAAACTTTTTTTATTTAACTATTTTACTGGCTTTTCAAATAAAATTTTAAAAAATAGCATTTGTGTACCAGTTAACTAAATTTTCCTACAAAAATTATTGAAAGATTATTGCCTGTCAAACTAAGTATTTTTGAACTAAAAAAATATTAAATATTATTGAAAATTGAACAAAAATAATGCAAGCAATAAATTTTAAAAGTTTTAATTATTTCAAATACATATTATTTTCTTAATATAGTACAAAATCTTTCAGAACTCATTATACAATATAGGTTATAGTTCTGTATTAATATTTATTAATAATTGACGCTTCGACGAACTCATTATTCATCTTTATCAGGAAAAATGATACAAATGACATTTAGAGTAAATAAACAGAACATAGAAACAAGTTACTTATTTGTTACCTAGTAACTTGTTTCTATATTTTGTTATTTACTGTAAATGTCATTTGTATCTTTTTTCTGATAAAGAGAGACGTTGAGTTTATTGAAACGTCGATTATTAATAAATATTAATACAGAACTTAAACCTAAAGCCGTTTTATTTTATTTATTTTTTTTTTAATTTAATGTTAAAATCCAACAGACTCATGTATGTTGCAGTAAGACAACTTTAAATTTCAAATATTTTACTTGAGAAAAATATGCAAGATTATATACTTTTTTATTTATTTAATGAAATAAAAGTATAGTAGAGATTATCGTTAAAAAAAAATGTTTCATAATTTGGGATTTAAAAAAATTTGTATAATTAATTCAGCTCATATCTGTATAATCTGTAGTGTTGCCGAATATTTTGTATTTTTCTATCAATAGAAAAATTCCATTAACTAGAAAAAGACTATAAAGATCTTATAGATGTGAACTGAATAGACCCATAAATTTCTTTTTAAATTATAAACAATATTTCCTAACAATTTCTGTTTGACTGAAGTAATAATTTTTAATAAAGATACGAAAAAATTGCGTATTTTTCTAGAAAAGAGTGCAAAATTAGCAACTTTATAGTTCTTTGTTAGCTGGTCGTGCGTGTTTAAAAATAGATCACCTAGACCCTCTGGTTCTATTTCCCACATGCGCATAAAGTAAGTCGGTCAAACTATCCTAGATTTTTCTACTATCTAAAAGATAGTGCATGAAAATATATCACACGAGTACAGAGTAGTGTAAGTTTGAATATGGCTTCCGGTGTAACTCGTGTCGTGCACAGATGTGAAGATGCTAAGGAAAATCAAAATTTAAGTACGTATCTAAATATATCGAATCTATTTTAGTCTATTCACCATCAATTTGGTAATTTATTTTCGATTTGCAACCAATCATATGATGCGGAGTGTAGGTTGACTTACGTAGTAACAAGTGCACATAGATTGCAGCTTGACTAATGCTGTAAAACAATTGCCAACTGAACTTTACATAAACCAAATAACTTATTTGCAAAAATATTATAACAATTTAACTGATTAGTACATATTTAATATTAAGATTAAAAATAGAAGTTGGTAAATATTTTTGCATGCTATGATGAAACAAATAGAATATAATTTTCCTTGTTTTATAATAAATGTATGTAGGTTACAATGAAAAAATGAAATTGAGGTAACAATTACGGTTGCATGAGAGCACGGAAGTATTAAATAATTACCTATTTTTAATTCAGCGTACTTTAAAAATCAGTTCATACGTGGTTTAACAATAATGAAAGTAAAAATATTTATTGTATATAGTTTAGGATTTTTGGAATGATTTTTGGTGTGAAAATAATTGAGTAATTCTTCGAAAGAATCATGAAATATTTTATATAACATTTCACTTTCAATTTCGTTTTTAATACATTATACATACTTCCTAATTTTTACACTTATTTTGTAATTTTATACGTATTTGTTAAATTGTTCCTCTTTCATAAAAATAAATTTAAAAAAAAGTATTTCGAATAGAATTATATAAAAAAGTAGTAGTATTACTTTTGTTTCATTGAAACTAATTCTTTTATTATTTAGGTATTAGTTAGATATTCTCAAACCTTATTCTAAAATATTAAATTTATGCAATTTTAACATAGTAAAAAATAACATACTTAGTAAAAAAATCTTTTAATCTTTTTTTGCTGATAAAGACGTACGTTGAGTTTATTGAAACGTCGATTATTAATATATATTAATACAGAACTGCAACCTGAAGCCGTTTTTAATAGTATTAAAAAAAAAGCTTTAGGATTAAGTTCTGTATAATTTTTATTCGACGTTTCCATATACTCCACGAATATAATCATCAGGAAAAAATATACCTAGTAATTTGTTTGTATATTTTTTCTTGATAATGATATACGTTTAATATATCGAAACGTCGAATTTTAATTAAAAATTATACAGAACTTAATCCTAAAGCTTTTTTATTTTATGCAATTTTATTTAAAAATTTATTTTTTCAAAAACTAAACTATTAAAATATAAGTAAAACTAAAAATCTACAAAACTAATTAATAGTAAAATAAAAATTAGTTTACAACTCTTCGAGGCATGCACATTATTATCATAGTTATTTAATGTTTAAAAATATTTTTGTATTGTACAGAAAAGTAATCGAATTAGATCACTAAATTTTTGATATGTCTGTTTAATTAGTTAATATTTCCGATTAGTTGAAATTTCAAAATAAAATTAGATAAATAAACGGAAATTTAACGCATAATATATAAATATACAACAAACTAGAAAACAATATGCAATTACATTCAAAAAACCTAAAATATTTTTATATTATTTTATTTTGAATATATTATGTTTTTTTTTCTTTTCAGATTTATCAGAATGTCAATTAATGCAAGTACCAGACGCAGTATACCATTTAATGCGACATACCGAATTAAAAACCTGTGATCTTAGCGGCAATGTTATTACGAAAATACCACCGAAATTTGCCGTTAAATTCAATCTGATCACCGATTTGAATCTATCGCATAATCAAATGTCAAAACTGCCCGATGAAATTGCCGATCTTGGTTCGTTGCAGCGACTTGACATATCACATAATGCCTACATCGCCTTACCCGATGCCGTCTTCCGGATACCAAAATTACAACAACTTTTCGCTAATGACAACCATATTGTTGGTAAGATACTTTGCATACGTACATATTTGCTAGTTATTGAAGAGATGTTATCCAAAAACTTATGACAGTGGTCTTATTAAAAATATATAAGTAAATATATATATATTTATCCTAAGTTATAATATTTGGTTTTTGCTTAATCGCCATTAATTTATTTTAATGAACTAATTAAATTATTACTTAATTAGTTCATCAAAATAAATTAATGGCAATTATGGAAAAACCAAATACTATAACTTAAAATAATACGCCATTAAGAATATAAAACATATTTATCCTTTTTATGAAAACATATTTTATTTACATAGCATAGTAAAAAATCTTTCAGAATTCATTATATTAAAATAAAACGGCTTTAGGTTGTAGTTCTATATTAATATTTATTAATAATATACGTACTCTACGTACTCAACGTAAATATTAATACAGAACTACATCCTAAATCCGTTTCATTTTATGACAACATAAATAAAAACAATTAGGGTCAACCGGGGTAAGTGTGGCTGGAAAATTCGTAGTTTCAACTTCAAGCAAACATAAAACAGCTAATTTTAAACATAAATTGATCGTTTAAAAATAAAAATGTAGCTTCATTATTTTTTAATCGCCAGGTTCTTTGAAATACTTATTAAACAAAAAAGTACATAATTTTTTTCTGTTTCTTATGTATAGAAAAAAATGGCCACACTTTCCCCCAAAACGGGTAAGTGTGGAATCATGGTGGTGAATTATAATTTCTTCATATATTTATTCAGTAAGGATTATTGGGTAAATGTGGTCAGTTGTTAGAAATTGATTTGTATTTGGAACAAGTGATTTTTTTCGGCTTATAATAAAAATTTGCTATTATGACATAAATCTGTTCTAATATTTGATACATGTTAAAAAGACGTAAATTTTATTAAAAATTGTACTAATTTAAAGAATAAAGGATTTGACACTTACCCCGGTTGACCCTACATCTATTATTTTTATCATAGCATTATATTTAATATTATTATGCATTAGTAGGTAGTTTAGAAAATTAATAACGATTAATTCAACAATACATACATACACAATCACGCCATGTAACCTCAAAGATGTGCTACAAACTCTCTTCTGTTTCATTAACATTTATGATACATCGCATAGATGCTCTTTTATTCTTACTACTAAATGAGACTGTTCGTGTATACAGTGTGTAAAGTGATGAAGTTTCCTATAGGGAAAAAAAATTTAATATGAGTTTTATAAGAAAAACTTATTCTTTATAAAAAAATTTGCTTCTATCAAAACCCCTAATAGTCAAAGAAAAATTCAGTAATCACTTAAGATAAGATCAAAAACTTGATATTATGTCGAGTTGTTGATTTTAAATATTACTAAGTCCGAATGTTACATCAGTATCGTGTGAAAAATGTTAAAAATATTTGTCATACAAGAGACTTACTTTTTAATTATTATTATTATTATTAATTTGCCAAAATATAATTATTATTATTATTAACAAGTAATCCATGGGTAACACGATACTGATTCGGGCTTAGTCATATTTAAAATCAACAACTCGATATAATATCAAGTTTTTGATCTTATCTTAAGTGATTACTGGATTTTTCTTTGACTATAAGGGGTTTCGATACAAGCAAATTTTTTTATAAAGAATAAGTTTTTCTCATAAAACTCATATTAAAATTTCTTTCCCTATAGGAAACCTCATCACTTTACACACTGTATACTACTATTTAATACCGTGTATTAACTGAATAAAATTCTGTTAACAGATGTCGAAGTGGAAAGATTAGAAGCAGCACCATCTTTAGAAGTAGTCGATTTAACCAACAATCCATTAAGGCCGCGATGTCACGATCATTTATCGACCATTACGCAGATTCGCGTAACAATTTCACCACGACAAATGGAAGACTGGGAAGATCTTACAATCTAAATGCGCTTGCCCCCATTTTTCTTAATCAAAGAAGAAAATGTGATATTTATAAATAAATAATGTTAATAATAACTCTATTGTAAAAACATAAAAAAAAACACGGCCACGATGCACCTTTCGACTGAAGACTAGCTATTGTGGTCAGTTACTCTATACTTGTATGTATTGTAATCTATTTGTATTTTTATAATATTACTGTAGTATTTTTAAGTATTAGCATTTGTAAATTAATTCACTTTATCAATTGTATATTGATGATTGATATTTTTCTACTTAATAACTGTACTTCAGGATATTGGTGATAATATTCTGAATTAGCATAATTATATGTGCACAGAAAAAAAAACAACTAGCTATTTCATTTAATCAGAAATACCTGACTAAATTTTAGATGATTTGACTATTAAAATAGATATTTTTAATAACAGCAGCTATTTCATCTAAATATAAATTAGTTGAAATCAAATTGCTGCATAAAATAAAGTTTAGAATATAAATATTCTAAAACTACAGAACAAAAATATATTAATATACGACAAACTAAAGTTAGATGAATACAGCAAACGTAATCATCTATTCTTGAATGAGATGTTTCATTTAATAAATTTAGAAGGCTGATAATCATCTATTTTTTTTTTTAAAGAAAAACAACCAAAGAGGTAGAAAAATCATCTAAAGATTTTTTTCTGTGTAATATATAAGATGATCAGATGTCCCGGTGTGGTCCGAGATAGTTCCGGTTTGAAATCGTTTGTCCCAGCGTCCCGAAATTTACACTTTTGTTCTGATTTCGGTTATTATCATTTTTTTCCCAAAATTTATACAGTTTTAACAGAATTAACATAAAAAATCATTCATAACATTTTTTAGACGAATTTTAAGTTAAAAGTATTTGTTGAAATATATTGCAAAATCTTAGATGTGACAAATATATCAAATATCAGATTATTTTTAGAATTATTTCACAACTGTACGAAGCATGCGTAATTAGCTTTAGTTTTATAATACTTAGGAATAAACCTAATAAAAAAATTAATTTTATTTGATGAAAGAATTTTAAGAAAACATCAAAAAGTGTAAAAAAAAATCTTTCAGGACTCATTATATTAAAATAAAACGATTTTAGGTTATAGTTCTGTATTAATATTTATTAATAACCGACGTATTCGACGTACTCAGCGTACTTCATCAGGAAGACGTAGGTTGAGTTCATCGAAACGTCGATTATTAATAAATATTAATACAGCACTATAATCTAAAGCCATTTTATTTATCAAAAAGTGGTTTTAATTAAAAGTACTTCTAAAATCAGTCTTATTTTACAGATTACAGACCATAGTTATATTTTTTTAAATACATTATTTTTTTTTTTTTTTTTTTATGTTAATATGTATAATATTTATGTTTTTGATTTTTTTTTTTAAATGTTTATATGAAAAATTTACTACTTATTTTTTGTAAAATGTATTAATTTCGCGAAGTGGGGCTATTAAGATGAATTTTTGCTCCGATTTGGCATTTTAAAAATCTGATCATCTTAATAATATATAATATATTGTGTGTGAATATTTTTTACTACTGATCTATTGATACCAACATAACCTGTTCATATAAAACAATGATTATTGTTGTTTTCTTTTTTTTGTTTGTACATTAATTAATTGTAGTCTGTATATATATATATATATATATATATATATATATATATATATATATATATATATATATATATATATATATACATAGATGTGTCTTTGTATCAGTTTTTTTTATACAAAAATCATCAAAAGTAAAAATAAAAATTGTATTGTATATTTTTTCGGGGTATGCACATATTTTGTTTAGCACTAACATTAAAATAACTATTTTGTAATTTCAGACTATGTCATCTAGTCATCATTAATCGAATAAATAATGATCGTTTTCAATAAATATTTATCGTTTTTCATTTTCCTCTATAATAAAATAACTCAATTTGTATAATTATAAATATATCGGGATATTTAATAAACTCATAATTCAAAAAAGTGACTGATGTGAGTAATAAATACACATTACAAAACAAATATATTTCGCGCCTACATGTCAGGCAACTTCAATTACATATTAATACACTGGCTGTATAAATTTTGCTGTAACCAAATTTGGGAAAATTCTATAACTATTTTGTTAATATATTGCTAATTTTCGTTAAAAAAAAATTGTACTTGCGTCATTAAACAATCAATATTTCTCAAAAATTTTACATACCCAAAAGAGTGTGGCATATACTCCTTCCACTATCCCGAAATCAGTTTCCTCCAAACATCCCTATCCAGACAAGCAACTTTAACTTCATTCACTTTCATAATAACTCTCATACATGATATTCTATTTCTACTACTTGGAAACTTTTGTTCACGCAAAATACTCTCAATCATGCCACTCCAACTAGTCATCGGACATTCAAATAAACGTATACCTTCAAAGTCATTCAAATAAATTCTTGTAACCAAACGTTCATTAGACATTCGCTCAAGATTACCAAAATATCTTAACTCAACTTTTGCAACAACATTATTTTTTTCAATTTCACACTTATCGTACACTAATCTATTTCTTAACCAATTTTTTCTAGTTACACTACATATACCAGGTAAAAATCTCATTTCCACAACAGTCATTTTTCTTTGATGCTATTACAGCTATTCAAAAAAATTTAACTTAAATATATATAATATTAGTAAAAAAATATCTTATTAAACAATTTATTTAAAAACTTGCCGAATATGAAAAAAATCGAAATACAAAACTCTGAATTACAATATTTTTATCATAATTTTTACACATTAACCTAAATAATGCATTAAAAAATATTACTATCACTAGCATTGTGTAATAATATATTTGTTATAGTTATAGTTATTTTACTTTATATTAAGTGTAATGAATATGTAAAAACATGTTACACAGTAAAAGTTTAATTATTTTATTAATAATAATTAATATAAAGAAAGTACTTTGTAGTCAAAATTACAATAATTTGGTCAACAAAAATGTTAAAAACAACAATATAACTATATGTATACAAGATTTTAATACAGTTTTAAGTTGTTTAAATGAAGAATGGGCACTTAAAAGTAAGTTAAATTTAAACATGTTTGTGTGAAGAAAGTTTATAAAAATAAACGTTTTTAAAATGATTTACTTATATTTTGTAATTCACATTACATGTTTACATTATATTAAACTTTACATTATTTTCTTTAAAATGGTGCAAATTTTGACAAAAATATATTATTTATTTTTATATAAAAACCTTAATATTAATATAAAACTACTTTAGGCTGTAGTTCTGTATTAAAATTTATTAATAATTGACGATACAGTGTGAAGGCACTTAAATAAAATTTGGCTTCTTTTAATTAACATTTTATAAATTTTATTATCTAGTTACTTATTTTGTTACCTTGTAACTTGTTTCTGTGTTCTGTTTATTTACTGTAAATATCATTTGTATCATTTTTCCTGATGAAGATGTACCTTGAATACATCGAAACGTTGATTATTAATAAATATTAATACAGAACTACAATGTAAAGGCGTTTTATTTTAATATAATTGATTCTGAAAGATTTTTTTACTATATTAATATTAATAGTACTATCAAATTAATATTAACCTTTTTTAAAAATACAAGTTTAAAAATTATGAGCAAAAAGTAAAATTATAATAATGAACATATATGATAATATTTTAAATTAAAAAATCTCCGATTTTGTAATTAAATATGGCTGAAAAAAATTTAATAAAAAGTTACCTTAAATTAGTACATACTACAGACAAAATTTTATCGAATTCTACTTACTACAAAATGAAAAGTGTAATATTTTTTCGCTATTACAAATTCTCTGACTGAATTGTTCAAGTTTAAAGAAAAAGACTACAAAATAAAAATAATATACGTATTTATTATTAACACTTTAATTTTAGTGATAGATTCATTTTCAAAAATACCAAATGGAATTTTATCTGGAAATATTGTAGACTACGGATCCTTCGATCAATGTGTATCAATCGAACATAATTTAATCAATAAAGTAATCAAAGGAAAATATTGTAAAATATCGATTCCATTTAACAATATTAATAAACTGAAACAAATATTTATAAATCTTGTGAGTAAATTTATTTTGTTTAAAATTCGTACATTTATTAATAAAGATTAAATAAAATTTTAGCAAAGCAAAAAAGATCAAATATGGTTAACTAGAAATATAAATTCAGTGAAAATAAAAATTATTTTCGCAATTTGTGTACCAGATTCTTGCGATAGTTGTGACTTAAATAATTTATTAAATAAAATACCTGGTAATGTGCAATATGATATTAATTGTCAAACAGGCAATTTTGAAAAATTATCAGCGTTAGACTGGATAGCCGTGTAAGAATAATAATAATTTTATTTTTTCACTAATGCCTTTAAAACGTACCATTATTTATCTTATTTCTAATTCGAGAAATTCATTTTTTTTATTAAGTTAATGATAATTTTTTCTCTTCTATTAGTAAATAATAAAAACAATTGATATTGAACTTAATTCGAAATATCAGCCATTTTTTATTAATTAATAACATTAATTAGTTCAAGTTATTTAAAAAAAATATAAACAATACACAAAACAAAAAGTACTAATTTTCTAATTAAAAAATTCATTTTACATTTCTATGACAGTTTCAAAGCCTAGCGGTTTCCCGCAAATATTTAAACCAAATATTTTATTTTATTATCAATATAAAAATGCTTAAATAATAAAAATAAATATGCTATACTGAAAAAATTTATATACAAATCATGGTTGACAAGACTACTATAGCTCCACCAAGCAAACAAGTCCATCGGAAAATATGCGAACTAATTTTGACAATTCGTGGCGGTAAAAGTTTAAGCCAATAAAAACAATTTCTGGCGCCGTTGTACATTCCGTAACAAAAGTAAAAGTAGCTAGCAAACTGACAGATTATCGCGTGTTTGTTTTTCTTAATTTTCTCTGCTGTTGCTCATCTTTATAAAAAAAATAAGTCTTTTCTAAGACTTAATCTTATTTGAAATAAGGTAGGCATATATTTTATAGATAATTTAAAGTATTTTTAAAATGAAATTATCGCATAACCTCAAAATATATATTTTATATGTCAAAGTACTATTGGCACTGAGTGTACCTCTAGAATACAGAGACAACAAACCACGGCCTACCCACGAGACTTGTTTGGTTGGCTTGACTATATAGCCTCGCACTGTTTTATCCCTCGATGTTACGTATTTCGTAAAATATGTAACTCTCAACTCTCTAAATATAAATAGTTTGCAAATTTTTTACTGAATTTTTTTACAGTGCAATCTATTCTATAATTGTAATTATAATTATAATTAGTACAACTTATGACATATACATTATTAATTATAACAGTGAAGGTGTGTATAATATTAATTTTAAATGTGTTAGTTTTATTTTTATTTTTTTTCAATAATTAATCATATTTTCTAGAATCTGTCAATAAAATTTGGAGTGCATTTTCTGTTTATAGTAATACGAGAAAAATATTTAGTATAAATAAAAAATCAAGTGACTTATTATGTTTACATGGAATCAAATGTTTAACAATGTTCTGGATCGTTTTATCACATACATATTACGCAGAACTTTTTACACCTACTAGTAATGCAATATATGTTATAAAGGTATTATAAAATTAATATATAAAAATTCAAGTCAAGGTTAACACATGATAGACTGCCTCAGAAATATTAATTTTATTAAATTTATAGAATTTTCTGGGCTGGTATGCCGTGATCGATCTATCGTCGTCGCAGACGTTTTGTCATATATCTTAGATGGCATCCTCAGTGCTTGATAATGCTTCTCAATCTTCTGAATGGTTCATCCTTTTCAATCGCAAACTGAAGCAAAAATTGAAGGTACATTCAGACCAGCAAGAATCGGCCAATGGTATAACGGCATCTGTGGAAGATGGTGGGGGTACAAATATATATACCAGATTGCTGAGCAGAAACTATCATTCAATCACCATGCACTGAGGATGTCATTTATGATGTATGGCGATACATCTGCGACGAGAATAAATCGATAAATTCAATAGATACCGGTCATGAAAACCTAAAGATTACAATTAATTTTATTATTGATTTTTACAAAATATAAAGTTAGTTACAATTACACTATCACTATTTACACTATTTACACTATTAATTAATCGTTTTAGATATTAAATATGATATATGATTAACGTATGTAATTTATATTTTAAATTTGAAAATATGTAGAATAAGGATATTAGTTAAATTTATTTAATTTTCATATGAAGTGGATGCAAAATTTATCCAGCATGTATATACTTGGAGCAACAGTATCTGTAGATACATTTTTTCTTCTCGGAGGACTTTTAATAAGCTATATTTATCTTTATACTCAAGATAAAGGAGTACGTTTCAATTTAATCGCTTTTTATTTACACAGATATTTAAGGTATGTCAAGTTGTAAAAACAAATATTTTTAAATAATACAAAAAAATAATGTAGCAATGATTAAAGTTTATTAAAAATTTGATTTAAAACCTCATTTCTATTTATCATTGCATTTGTTTCAATCCTTATTTTAAATTAGAATATTACACTAATTACAAATTATAAATAAAATATTTATTTATGCCGTGTTCACATGATTTCTACGTATGCAACTGTTTTTCATACGTAATAACTCATCGTGTGAACATGACATTAATAAATATTTGTTTATAAATTATGATCGTTTAAACTTGGCTTTAGACTAACACCTGCATTAGCAGCAACATTACTTTTTCATGTAACTTTATTAAAATTTATAAATATCGGCCCGTATTGGCCAGAAATAAGCAATTACTTACAAGACAATTGTTTCAAGTATTGGTGGTCAACAATATTTTACATTCAAAACATTGTAAATCCCAAAGAAATTGTAAGTTTTATTTTTCAATATGCATAAGTTAACTACTATTAGATTAAAAATAATATATTGTATTTTAGTGCATACAGCAAACATGGTATTTATCAGTTGACATGCAAATTTATATATTATCACCTTTAGTATTAGTGCCATTAAGAAAATGGCCTAATAGAACAATTTTCGCATTAATTATTCTAATTATTATATCAATGATAAACTCATTTCTTGCAGCATGGATTTATAAAATTGCAGGATTTGCTGGTATAGCATTGTAAGTATTTTTGATTAAAACAAAATTAAACCACATAAATAAAACGGTTTTAGATATAAGTTCTTTATTAATATTTATTAATAATCGACGTTTCGACGAACTCAACGTTCATCTTCATCAGGAAAAATGATACAAATGACATTTACAGTAAATAAACAGATAAACATAGAAACAAGTAACTAGATCATAAAATTTATAAATTTTTATTTAAAATAAAACGGCTTTAATTAAAAAAATCTGTAAATTTTATGATCTAGTTACTTATTTTGTTACTTAGTAACTTGTTTCTATGTTCTGTTATTTACTGTAAATGTCATTTGTATCATTTTTTCTGTGAAGACAGACGCTGAGTTCGTCGAAACGTTGATTATTAATAAATAAGTAACTAGATTATAAATTATAAATTTTATGATCTATAGTTACTTATTTTATTACATAATAACTTGTTTCAAAGTTCTGTTAATTTACTGTAAATGTCATTTGTATCATTTTTCCTGATGACAACGGACGTTGAGTTTATCGAAACGTCGAATATTAATAAATATTAATACAGAACTACAACCTAAAGCCATTTCATTTTAATATAATGAGTTCTGAAATTTTTTTACTATGTTAAATCACATAATATAATGTTTATGGTTTTATAACTAAAAATTATATCAAAATCGAAATTATATATATTTTCAATTAACTATTATCTGATAGGTTGTTTTTTCATGTCAAGTAAACTATAAAAAAATATTTTTTTTTCCATTTCAGCACAAATGATACAGTAATTGAAACGTATTACTACAGTACCCATACTAGATACGGACCAATAGCAATTGGTATAATATTGGGTTACATTATTTATACTAAAGAAAAATATAAACTACTAAATTTGGTATGTGAAATTATTTAGAAATATTTTTTACTATTTTTCATATTTTCATTAAAAACATCTGAAAGAAAATCTAACTAAATTATTACAAATTCCTTAGTAAGTAATTTTAAGCAAATAATAAGAGTACTTTTGATAAAAATCTTTTTCAAAAGTTAAATAAGATATACATGTTATAAAATAATAAATTTATATTTTTAATAAATGACAGAAATGACACTAATAATTTCATATTGTTTAGCAAGGCTCTAAATAATTTATTTCCATTTTTAAATAAATTATTATTGATTACAGATTTTTCAAAATAAGATGTGTTTATTTTTTGGTTGGATTATCGTTATAACAACAATAATTTTAATTGTTTTTGGCCCGCATAATATGACATTACATGAATATAATCAATTAGAATCTTCGATATATATTGCATCACATAGAGTTGTTTGGGCTTTATCAATTTCTTGGATAATTTACACCTGTGTTTCAGGAAATGGAGGTACGTATTATCATTGTATAAATAACAAGATTACATATTCAATGGTATTATCTATTCATATACAGGGTGATTCAGGACTAGTGTAACAAACTTTAACAGCTTATTGCTGAGGTCATTTTGAGCCAAAAATGTCATATGAACATAGGTCCTATTCCTTCTAGTTACCAAAATACAAGAAGTTGAAGTTCTATAAATAACACGAAATTTTCTAATTTTTATAATCAAGATACTTTCGGAAAACAAGAGTTTTATCGAAAAGTCATACCTTATTTGTCTTAATTAAAAATTATTATACTCTTTTGATTGTATTTTTGTTTCATAATATTCGTTAATATTAATAAATAAAATTAATTAAGACAAATAAAGTATAAAGTATGACTTTCCAATAAAACTCTTGTTTTCCGAAAGTATCTTGATTACAAAAATTAGAAAATTTCGTGTTATTTATAGAACTTCAACCTCTTGTATTTTGGTAACTAGAAGGAATAGGACCTATGTTCATATGACATTTTTGGCTCAAAATGACCTCAGGAATAAGCTGTTAAAGTTTGTTACACTAGTCCTGAATCACCCTGTATATATGAAATAACTAGTTATTTCATAAAATACCGATCTACGATATAGTTAAATTATAGAATAGTTTTATTATTTGATAATTTAGTTTAGGTAAAAATAAAACGGCTTTAGGTTAAATTAGGTATTTTATAAAATAACTAGTTATGTCATGAAATACTTGAATTATGCGTTTTAACGATAATATATACATTAAATTTTAGGCATAGTAAATACATTTTTATCACTACCAATTTTTCAAATTTTAAGTAAATTGATTTATAGTATTTATCTTGTTCATAACACAATAATATGGATAAGACTAGGACATTCAAGGTCACCAACATACTTTAGTGATTTTGACAATGTAAGTTAAATGTTAAAAAAAATATTTAATATATTTATACTATTACATATTTATCAATTTCAGATATTCAATTTTTTGGGAAATTTAGCATTTTCACTCATTATTGGATTCTGTTGGACCTTAGCGTTTGAATCTCCAGTTTTTAATTTAGAAAAATTACTTTTTAAAAAACATATATCTAGTTAAAAATACTGTGAATATTTCATAATTGTTTTACAAATAATTTTGAACTTACAAAAATACAGAATTATTTATTATACAACTTTTTTTTTTAATTATGTACTAAACTATTTTAAAAGTAATATGTAACTAATATATAAATTATACTTTAAACCTTTAACTCCGTGACTATCAAAGTGGGCAATATCACGCCCCCATGTGGGCAATTTAAGATCTGGGCAATGATGGTCTGATGGGTAATAGGGAAGCTATGAAGACACATTTTATCAGTTAGATTGCCCTTCGTTTTGTTAAAAAATAACAAACCCCAGCATTATATATATAAATATAGAGTAAAAATATACATTCAATAAAGATAAGTAGTATAAAACGTAATCAATTATTCGTGAAATAAAAATGCGTGCACAATATAGTTACTGCATAATAAAAAAATTGTAACATCATGACGTCTTGAATTTTACTACATATTTATTTTTCAAAATAAGTTCAAATTTCATATTTAAATTTAATTTCGATTTTATTCATTAAGATTATATATGATAAAATACTTTAAAATAATGAATATAATAATAATAAAACACGTCAATGTGTTGTAAAAAAAACCAAATGAATCGATAAAAATTTCCCAAGATTAATTTTATAAAATATTGTTATCTGATTGCATAAAATCGTTTCTTTTAGACAACTAATTAAACAGATAAAATTTTAATAATTTTTTCATGCAATCAAACAGTGATTTATCGAAAAAGATTATAAATTTTATCAAATCATTATTAAACTTGAAGTGATTTGCCAGATTTTTGACATTTATAAAAAAACACTGATAAATCTGCAGATATCAAAAAATCTGATATTCTCTATTTTCAATGTTTTATTAATTTATTTAGTTTAATACATTGACAGCAACATGTCACAAAAAAATTACATATATTTATTAATAATTTGCAATATATTTATCGTAAAAAATGTGTTAAGTTCTGAGTTTAATAATATTTTAAGTGATAGTGATACAAGTATAATTCACAATAATTTATATTATAAAAGTATTCGAGAAGTTGTGGATAATCCACCGCGAAATTTAAACAAAAAATGTATAAATCATTTACAATTAGTAATTTCCAATATAGGAAAGAAAGAAGGATTATGGGCAATGAAAAGTAAGTATCAATTTTCTTACATTTTTCACTTCCAAATATTAGAAATTTAATTTTGGTTAAATAGAATATTTTTTTGTGTGAATTTACTTAGTAACAGGTGTCTCATGAAATGTTGTTGAAACTAATCAGATGTCAAATGTGTGCAGTTATTGAAAAAACAATTGAGTTAAAATTAGAAAAATCTGCAGTTTGTAATTGACATAAATAAAATTTAATTTAATGTTTATATATCAGTTTAGTTTATTTATGAAAAACATGTTAATAATTTAAAAAGCTATAGCTTTATATAAAGATGTATACTTATTAGACTATTAGAAAATTTTGTATCAATATAATAAACTGTTAAAAACTGGAAATACTTTGGCTTATATTCCCAACTTTTCTGATTATGAAAAAAATGCTTTTATTTCTTGCTTTAAAATAAATTTTTACTTCTACCTCTTATCAAATATGAATAGTATTTCTATTTATATATATATTATATCTAATATTATAAAATTCAAATACATTAATTAAAATTGCTTAATAAGTAATTTTAAGTAAACGTCAAAAGTATTTTTGACAAAAATAACTTTGATCTTCAATGCAATTTTTGTTTTTTCAATAACTGTATTAATTTGAAAATGAACTAATTTGTTTCAGCAACTTTAACTTAAGATTAGGGCTGGGAAAAAATCTCGATATATCGATAATTTATCGATATATCGATATATCGATAATTGATACTAAAAATAAAAATTATCGATATATCGAAATATCGAAATATCGATATACCGATATATCGATATATCAAAATATCGATATATCGATATATCGATATATCGAAATATCGATATATCGATATATTGATATATCGATATATTGATATATCGGTATTTCGATATATCGATACTTAAGATAGATGATATCCTCTTTGTAAGCTACAAATATTTGATCTCGCATATGGATGAGACATAATAAAAATGATTGGTTTTAATTGAAATATATAACGGTTTACAATAACGACATTTAATATACAAGATTAATCATTTTTATTTTCGCTTGAAAATAAAGTGTATTTTAAAATCAGATAAAATTAAAATTATCTATCTATAAATTTTTGTTATAATTAGTTCACAAGTATAAGTATGATATGTCAAAGTAATTATGAAACGTTTTATTTATTTTTTAAATTAAATATTCCAAAATGTTGATAATCATTTTTATTTCCAAATAAAATTTTCATTCATTCACTTTATTTAAAAATAAATAACAAAATGTTTGGCGATTATTTCATTTCATATTCATACTGTTATTAGCATATTATAAATTTAAAATTTTTCTGTTAGTGTTTCTATTTTAAAAATTAAATTATATTATCCAGTAGCATTAGAGCTGGGAAAAAATCTCGATATATCGATAATTTATCGATATATCGATATATCGATATATCGATAATTGATATTAAAAATAAAAATTATCGATATATCGAAATATCGATATATCGATATATCAATTTATCGATAATATCGATATATCGATTTATCGATATATCGATAAATTGATATATCGATATATCGATTTTTCGATATATCGATATTATCGATATTTTTTGAATATAAAATATCGATATTGAAATTCCAATATCGCCCAGCCCTACTTAAGATATCATAAGCTTTGTTTTAGTATGTTTTTCATTAATAAAATAAAATAATACACAAACATTTTATTAAATTTTCTTTATATCTGTTAAAAATTGCAGATTTCTTCGTTTCAATGCAATTTTCGTTATTTCAATAACTAAACACATTTGAAAATGACAGATGAATAATTTCAATAATTTCCTATAAAACATTTCCATCTCATATTTATAATTTCTAAATAAAAATTATTACAAGTAACTAGATAATAGCGAAAAATTCTAAATTTTTTTTTATATTTTTTAATAATACTAAAAATAATAATAAATATAAAAATTTCCAGTGATCGATGCTGCATCTAAATTACCATCAGGAATATTATCAGGTAACGTGGTTGATTTGGGAGCATTTGATCAATGCTTATCAATTAAAGAAGATGTAAATAAAGAAACAATACAAGGAAACTATTGTAAAATATCGATGCCCTTATCGATCTTACAATCAGTTTTGAATTTAAATGCGGTACGTATTCTATTTTTGATTTATTAATAAAACTAATAAAATGTTTATTTTAATAAAACAGAAAAAAATGTTATGTAAATAAATTGGTGGGGAGATAAGAAACATAGTGATGTAAATCATTTTCAAATTAAAAAAAAATATATGTATTCGTTAAAAAAAAATCATAATATTATTAAATATTGATTTTTGGATACTGAATGTTTAAATGAAGCATGATAGTAATTTTTTTAATGAAAATTATCTTTAATAATAATAATATTATTAATAAAGATTTGGGAAACATAAATTACTTCAGTTCTAAAAAAAGTTAACGTACAACTATGATTATTTCATCGTATATATTTTAGCGTTTTGTTATATTAAACCTAAAACATAATTGAAAATTACTGCATGAAATTTATTATCAGAGAAAAATTAGACCAAGTAGCAAACTTGAACTCAACGTCCGTCTTCATCAGGAAAACTGATACTGTGTCAGTTTTTCTGATAAAGACAGTCGTTAAGTTTGTCGAAACGTCGATTATTAATATATATTAATAGAGAACTTAAACCTAAAGTAATTTTATTTTACTCTTTGATACTACGATTAAAATGTTCTCTCTCTTTCTCAGAATATTTTCTACGTCACAAACTAGCCATTTACTTCTGAACTCAACACAAAAATATCACTTTCTAATGCCAAATAACATAATATTATTATTTTAGGAAACAGAATTCGGTCAACCACGAGGAGTAGTAAATTTAGCATCATTATCACCAAAAATTACATTAGCAATTTGCTTACCAGCTGCTTGCGATGTTAATGATTTGGATATATTGTTTAGTAGCACAAATATTACGCAAATGTTAGAATTAAAAGCTGTCAATTGTCAAACAAATGATCCGGTACCATTTGATGTTGGCGATTACGTAGTGATGTAATTATTGTTTTAAAAATTGTGTATTTTTTGGTTTGTTTTAAATTTAAATCATTATTATATTTTCAGAGTTTTCTTATGCTTCATACTATTCATAATAATTGCAAGCACAACTTACGAAATATACGTAAAATGTCATAATATAGGTATGTATGTAAATTTTTGATAAAATATTTATTATTTTTGTTAAAAATATTATTTAGTAAGATTTTATAATTAAATTAATTGTTTCATTATACAATAAAGTGATCAGATTTCCAATGATAAGAATCACAGTAGGCGACTAAATGTCTAAACAAATTTAAAATAGATTAGTTAGATAATTAATATTACGAGTTTATATTTAATATGACTACGCCAGGTTTGCAGAATTAATTTCATTTAATATTTGTTTATTCAAATATGTCAAAATTTTGTCATTTCATATTTCAACTTTAAATATAAACTTGTAACATTAATAATATTCGAATCAAATATTAATTAATTTCAGTTAAAAAAAATACGATCAGTAAAATGCATATATTTTTATAATTTTAAAAAATCTTGGTTTATATTTACAAATCTTTTTTCAAAATTTTGATCTATATTTCAATTTTTTTTATTATTAAAGAGATATTTAATTTTTTTAATTTAATGTAAAATGTAATAAAAATATCATACATAAAATACTAAATATGTTGTGATAATAAAAAACAGTAAACTATAATTTAAATAGTTATCTTCAAGCTTTCATGGCCGGTATCCATTGATCGATCTATCCTCGTCGCAGACGTTTCACCATTCATCGTAAAATGCATCCTCAGTGACTGAAAAACAATTTCTGCTTCGCAATCTGGTATATATACCTGGAATTGTAAAATGGAATGACAAATCCTACAACGGAAGCTGAAGATATAGTTCGATTAGAAAAGGTGGGCCATCGGCGCCAGCTAGGATTGGCTAATGGCGTAACGGCACCTGTAGAGAACAGTGGAGGTACAGGTATATATATATATATATATATATATATATATATATATATATATATAATACCAGATTGTGGATCAGAAACTGTCATTTAGTTACCAAGCACTGAGCATGTCATCTACGACGTATGGCAAAACGTCTGCGACAAGGATAGATCTATTACGGCACACCAGTCCAAAAATTTCTATAATATAAAATAATGTTTACTAAAAAAAAACCTTAAGCTACAATTATTTCATGTAAATCTTTTAGATGCTTAAATAAAACTTATTTTATATTTATATGTATTTCTAGAGCCAATGCACTTGATTTTAATATCGTTTTCCGTCTATAATAATGGCACAAAATTATTCAAATTATCAAACAGCGCCAATCAGCTGACGTGTTTGAATGGAATCAAATTTATTAGTATGATGTGGGTTATAGTTGGTCATACATATTATTCAGCATTTTATTCGCCAAGCATAAATGCTGTTGATATAGCACAGGTAATTAAAAATCTTTCATTATTTTTCGAAATATTATTATACTCTATTTTTTTTAAGAAGGTAGTTGTAGGCGGTACCAGCGCGGTCCGTTTTACACTGTTCCAAATTAAATTATATATATGAAAATTAAAATATTTAGCGGTAAATTCAAATTTAATAATAATATTCTTTATTTAACATTCAATAATTATATCGAAGAAAAATTAAAACAAAAAGAAAATTTACAATAGAATATTTAAATAGGACTATATTCAATAAAAAAGCTTTTCATTTGCCATTTCAAAATTAATGATATAGAAAAAATATATATTTTAAATGAATAAAGTAGCTATTATTATGTTTCTAAATAAATTTTAAAATATAGATAAATGCACAGTGGTTTAATTTAATTAAAATATATCTGTTACATATAAAAAAAAACCTAATTAAAATTTTAATTGAAACATATTGTTTATCCAAAACTGTTAAATAAATTTAAACACATTATATATTATAATATAAAACTTTATTTTAGTTTTTTCAATGTCAAATAACAAAAATATAAAAAAAAAAACAAAAATCAATCTGAACGTACCATTGCACATGCGCGATATTTCTGTTGTGTTCGATACCAGAGGCGTACGAACATTAATTCATTTTAAAACTACTTAATTTTAAAAGATTTCTCTTAATATATACTTTCAAAATTATTTTTAAATATATTTATTTACTAACTTTTATATTTTAACATTATTTAAACTTCTGTTTCCGTATTAATAATCAAAAAATACGCTAGCAATATATCCACTATAAACTTTCGTTTCTACGCATATGCTTATAAATTTGGATTGAAACAACAGAGACAAATAGAAAAAGTTGAGATAGAAATTTATTCTTCTACAGAGTAAACTTGCCCACAATTTTAACCAATTACAAGCAAGAAAAAATAGCTCCTATCTTCTGCCTGTCTGTCTTCTTAAAATAAATAGAGTATAATTCATTTTTATTAATTGACAGTGGTACGAAAAAGTGTCAAGTATGTATATTTTGGCAGCCACAGTTTCCGTTGATAGCTTCTTCCTGATTGGTGGACTTTTATTGTGTTACGTTTATATGGCTGCAATGGAAAAAGGCGCCAAATTCAATTTATTTGCATTCTACATTCATCGATATATCAGGTATTTATAAAATCAAATGTTTTCAATTAGAAATAAAATATTCAATAATTCAATAAACGGAAAATGACTGCTGTGAAAATGAGATTTTTAAGTGGAGTATGTGGTGTAAATAGGAGAGATCGGGTACGAAATAGATTAGTGTATGATGAGTGTGAAATTGAAAAAAATGTTGTAACAAAAGTTGCAATGTTAGTCAGTTAAGATGGTTCGGACATGTTGAGCGAATGTCTAATGAACGTTTGGTTAAAAAGATTTATTTGAATGATTTTGATGGTATACGTTTGCGTGGACGTCCGATGAGTAATTGGAGTAGTATGATTGAGAGTGTTTTGCGTGAGCGAAAGTTTCCAAGTAGTAGGAATAAAAGAGCATGTATGAGAGGAATTATAAATGTGGATAAAGCGAAAGTTGCTTGTTTGGATAGAAATGTTTGGAGGCGACTGATTTCAGCATGATAAAAAGAGTTTGTGCCACACCTTTTCGGGTACATGGCGTGATTGTGTATGTATGTATGTATGTAATAATTCAATAAAATATTCAAACTATGTATATCATTTAATTCGATTTAGATTACTAATTTTTTAGATAAATTTATCTATTTAGTTAGATGATACTCCAATAATATTAGTTATTTCATCATATACAAAAATTTTGATAAATATTTAAGAACAATTGAATTTTAAATTGATAATTATTTTTTTTCCGATAGGCTTACACCAGTTTTAGCAATAACAGTATTTATACATATGACAATTATTAAACATATGGGAACAGGTCCGTACTGGCCCGAAATAACAAAAAGTTTACAAACAAATTGTGAAAAATATTGGTGGTCTACTTTACTTTATGTACACAATTATGTCAATCCTCGTGAAATGGTAATTTTTTAAAAAAATACGTTTATTTTGTTGTCCAGCAATTACTTTTAACTTGTCATATTTCTACGGCAAAATTTAATTTCACATATCTAGTTATACAGTTTTAAGTATGTGTTGTAAAAATCTCTGTACAATTCTGTTCAATATTACAAAAAAAAATGATCAAAAGTTAAACTTATTTTCTTTTAGTACTAATGCCTGGTTGCACAAAGCATTGTTAACTTGGCAAGTAGATTGTCAACTGTCTTTGAATAACTTCATTGATTGGTCAGTTGTCAAATTAACAAACTATTTAACTTGCAAAGAGTTTTGTGGAAGCAAGCTTAAATGTAATTGTAGGACAAAGTAAAAATAACTTATTTGAAATTATAATAACAAGAATAATTGTAATTTTAGTGTATTGGTCAAACATGGTATCTCGCAGTCGATATGCAAATATTTTTAATATCACCAATAATTTTAATATCTCTACGAAAATGGCCAAAGATAATTTTACAGGCTTTAGTATTGTTGGTTGTAATTTCAATAATTATACCATTTGTTGTCGCGTATTCATATGAAATACCCGGATTAATGAATGAAGCATTGTAAGTCCAACATATAGTCAAACTTGTTAAATACAACATCATACATTCCTAATTTTACAATTCATACATTCCTAATTTTACATAGTTTTGAATAATCTATGAGGATAAAATTTGACTGTGTATTACCTATGTACGAATAGTTAATGACGTTTTTATGATGTTACATCTAACAAGTTTGGCAAGAATTTTAGTAATAAAATTTAGAAATAAAATAAATGTAATATTATGTTACAGTTCAAATCTGCATTTTTCGGAAAAGTATTATTATAATACATACGTACGTTTTGGGCCAGTTATTGTTGGTATTATCGTAGGATATTTCATTCACTATCGTAAACAATTTTCAAGTTTTAATAAGGTGAGTGTCTTTAATATACTAAGAATAAATTAAATATGCGGTTTAAAATCTATACATAGTAAAAAAATTATATTTCATTTAATTTGCATTTTGTAACGAAATTTTTGATAATACGTTTATTTAATAAAAATTAAGTTGACAATTCTTTGACGTTCTATTATTATTTTTTAGTTATTACTTAAAACAATTATTAGTATTTATGTTTACAGCAAAATTTTATAAAGTATTTTGCTTTTTTTAAAGAGTTATTATCTCCCAGAGTTAAAAAGTTTTACCTTTAAACCGATAAAATATATTTTCGATAAATAATCAAAAAATGCGGGATAAATTAACAAACTAAAATAATAAACTAACAAAATATCTAATTATATTAGATGAATACATCAAACGTAATTATCTATTCTTGAATTAAATGTTTAATCTAATACTCGTATGATTAGAAGGCTGTAAATAATTTTGTTAAATAAAACAACTAAAGCATTAAAAAATCATCTTAAGTTTTTTTTTGTGTTTATCTTTTTCATCATACAAATATAATTTTATTAATTGATTTCAGTTGTTTGACAATATATTGTTTAATATGTCTGGATTTATAATATCAATCGGTATTCTTCTAACAATAGTGTTTGCACAAAACAATATGATAAAACATGACTTTGATAGAGTTGAATCAGCATTTTTCAACGGATTTCATCGAGTTATATGGTCTATAGCATTAGCTTGGATTATCTATGCATGTGTTATTGGACGCGGAGGTAATTTAATAATAATACATATTTTCACGTTCTTATGATGGAATTCTGAACCGAACAGTATCGCTACAGAATGTTTTGTCTTTTTCTACTAAACAGAATTTTTTATTTCATTAAAAAAACAATAGATTCTGTTCAGAATTCAACTATTAAAGACAATTGCATTAAAAAAATTATTAAATATATATCATATTAATAATAATATTTAGTTTTTAATTGACCAATTAATGAGGCACTTTAAAGATAAACATTTAATACGTAGTTAACCAGTAATTACATTAACAATGTTTCAGGTAACTTCTCAATAACTAACCCATCTTTAATTCTTATAGATTCAATAATAAATAATTTGTAATATAAATCATGCTCTTAGTTTTTTTTTAAGATACAAAAAAAGAAGGGAAAAACTGAATTTGTGTAAAATTTAAAATCTTATAGAAATTGAATTAGAATTAGATGAATGTTACCGAATGTTTTGATTTTTTCTAGTAAATGGAAGTCTTGATAAAAAAAAAGATAGATTTTTCTGGGCTGATATGTCATGGTCGATTTATTCTCGTCGCAGCCGTTTCGCCATACATCGTAGTTGGCATCCTCAGTGCTTGGCGAAACGTCTGCGACAAGGATAGATTGACCATGACATATCAGCCCAGAAGATTATGTAAATTCAATGGATACCGACCGTGAAACCTTAAAGATTACTAAGACAAAGTTTGATAATAACAATGTTTGTAGAAACTAGTCACTATAATTATTGAATAAAGTAAACTTTCACAGTAAATCAATATGATATTTCACAAAGTAATGATCAACAGTGCACAGTTTACAACACATTCTGTAATACTACAGATTTTACAGATATGAACTGAATAGACCCATTATTTTAGTAAATCTACTAATTTATGTTTTCCTAATTTTAGGCATAATCAACAAATTTTTATCAATGCCAATATTTCAAATATTAAGTCGCCTCACTTACAGTATGTATCTACTTCATTTGAGTATACAAACCATGCAAATAGGACGTCTTAGGGTACCAATACATTTCAGTGACGGTGAAAATGTAATTTATTTTTATTTTTTTTTCGGAATATTATTTTAAATGTAAATATAAAACATTCTGTTTTTATATTGTAGATGACGAGATTTTGGAGTGACTTTATGCTGACAATGTTCTTATCGATTATTTGGACTTTAGCATTTGAATCGCCTATATTTATATTGGAAAAATTCATATTTCAACGTTAGTATTTTTGTTAACTTAACCACTTTTCAATTATTTTAATACACTGTATTTTCTTTTCAGGAAATCCAAAAAAGTCTGAGAGCAAATCCAAATCGCCACCGGTATAAAAATTATTTAATATATTTTTCTAACTGTATTTTAATATTGAGACTGTATTTATTTTTAATTTGTTAAATATATTTTTCGTATTCATTTTACGTCAATATTTTCCCTATAATATTTCCTTTTCTAAAATATCAACTTAAATAAATGAATTTGCCTATTTTTTTTTAACAATTTACAGCTTAAGTTTATCAAACTACTTGCGCATAATAAACTGCAAATAATTATTTTTAACTGTCCATTATTACACATAATTATATATGATTATTTTCACATATTTTTCTATATTATTAGAAAATTTGGTCATACGGTCTTGAAAGAAAATGACGCTTTGTCTACTACTAGTACACGTGTTATTTTTAAATTTTTGCTTTGGTGAAAATGATACAATTATCAGAGAAATAGATAAAATTAAAAACAAAGATTTCTTAGAATTATTGTATAATAATTATAATTTTTCTAATTCATATCATAGTAAATGTGAATTAGATATTATAGAAGTTTTTAATGCTGTACTAAAATTAGAATTATGGGCAATGAAAAGTAAGTATAAAATATACATAAACTTAATTATATTTTAAGGATAACTACTTCAAGTTTTCTAAATTAGGTACTGATCTTTTATTGGTCTATTCAGTTGCCATCTATAAAACCTGTAGCGTACAGAATATTTTTTTGTCTTTTTCTATTAATAAAAGAATTTCATTTATTAAAACAAAACAAAACAGTCTGTAGTACTACAGGTCTTACAGATGTTAATTGATTTTTTTATTTAATTTTTATGGTTTTTCAAAACTCATTATTTTAGAATAAAACTGTTTTAAGTTCTAGTTCTGTAATAATTTATTAATAAATCAATATATCATCGACACGTTGATTTATTAATAAATTATTACAGAACTAGAACTTAAAATAATTTTATTCAAAATTCAAAGGTTCTTTTTTTGTAATTAAATGTATTTTGTCGTCTATATAAAAAAAATTTCTAATATATTTGCAAAATTACTTTAGCAGTGCCATTTTAATAAAAAAAAAAAAGTATAATCAAAAATCGATTAATGAAGTATAACTTATAGAGTTTGAAAAACTAACAAAATAATAATTCATAATGAAATTCCAGTGCTCGATGCGTCATCTAAAATACCATCAGGTATTTTATCTGGTAACGTAATAGATTTGGGAGCATTTGATCAATGTCTATCAATTAAAAAATATATAAAAACTGTTACTACAATTAGAGGAAAATATTGTAAAATATCATTACCTATACCTAATAATTTGATCAAATTCAAAGAATCCATTTCAAATGCTACATTTGTAAGTATTACATTTTGTTTCAAATATACATAATATATTATTCGGCGTTCTTGAGAAGTGTAGCGATTCATGGCTCGTCGACGTGTATTCTGAATCTAATTACTTCACAAATTTCAAAGTCGCAATTGCATAAAACGCAGTCTGCAAAAATTTGAGCATCATTAGCGCCATCTTGTATTATTAGTGTTCATTACAAATTTTATAACAAATTTCAAAAAAAAAAAATAAATTGTATACAAAAACTAAAACTGAACAATTTTCTAAATCTGTTTTGGTTAACTAAAATTTGAAATTATTGAACCGCAAACTAAGCCTGTACTCTTTTTAAACAGTTCAAACCTTAGCTTAAAATTATTTAAAAATAACTGTAAAGCAATCATTTTATTTTCACAATAACCTATAAATTTAGGAAGATGAAATTCTGCGCAGTCAAGGTGCAATGAATTTCGCATCATCACAACCAAAAGTGATTTTAGCACTATGTGTACCAGATTCTTGCGATGTTAATGATATAGATGCGTTATTTAATAATTTTCTAATTACGCAAAAATTAAGATTTAAAACTGTTAATTGTCAAACAATTGATTCAGAACCATTTGCTGTTGGAGACTGGATAATGCTGTAACTATTCTTTAAAATCATTGCACCAATAAAACAAAATTTGTTTAGTGAATAAAATAATGTATTTTCCATTAAATAATCATATTAGAAGAACAAAAATCATCACTATATACAATATTAACAATCACTGAATAAATTATTTATTGTTGCTAAAATTTAATATTAAATATATAGATATATATTTATATATATATATATATATATATATATATATATATTAATGTTAAATTTAAAATGTTATTATTTTTCCAGAATATTTTTGTGTTTAATATTATTCATATTAATTATAAGCATAATGTACGAATTATATTTAAAATATAATGAAAAAGGTTTGTATTTATATTATAATAAATAAATTAAATAATTAATATATAATATTGTCATAAAATAATTAAAAATTAGTAAATTTTACAAATTAGAAAAAATAATAATTTAAGAATGTACAATTAAATTCTAAATTAGTTCAGAAGTGTAGGAAATATCCGCATTAAGATAAATCCACACTGCGCATGTCTCGAACAGTTCTAAACTGATTCCAAACTGATTTAATGCTAGGTTGAAACATACCTTATGCGTACATAAATATGTACTTTAGTGCAAGAATAACCCATATTGAAAAACGCTTTTGAATTACGATTTATTGAAAAATATTGCAAAACTTCTTTTCCATTGTATCTCATGTACTAACTATCATAAGACGTTAGTTGTTAATGTATTGACAAACTTGAAAAAAAGAAGTAATGTATGACAGAATTATTAACTCAATTTGCCCAAAAAGTGACACTAATTTTCTTGAAATATGTATTAACTTTGAGTTTTTAAACAAATACTTTAACATAAACATAAAAAAAATATATACGGATATATTCAAATATTTTTAGAACCAGGTCTTATACTTTTAATAGCATTTTCTATCTACAATAATTGCAAAAAATTATTTGAAATATCAAGTAATGACAAGCAACTTCAGTGTCTGCATGGAATCAAAGCTATAAGTATGATGTGGGTTATAATTGGTCATACGTATTTCGAATATTTTTCTTCACCAATTATAAATGCTATCGATGTAGCAGAGGTAATTAAATTGCCTTTTCAGTATGATTTTAATTTAATAATTATTTAATTAACTGACAGTGGATGAAAAAAGTTTCAAGTACGTATATTTTGTCAGCGACAGTTTCTGTCGATACCTTTCTATTGATATACGGACTTTTACTATGCTATGTTTATATGAATACTATGGATACAGGTGTTAAATTTAATTTATTCGCATTTTATATACATAGATATATCAGGTACGTAAAACATATGTAAGGTTTAAGCTCAGTTTCATAAACAACACAGTAAATTTAGTAGCAAAATAAATACATTTATTTCTATACTATAAACACTTAGTAAATTTACTAGATAAACAAATTAACTGAGTAAATTACTTGGTCAAATGTCATGGCAGTAAATTTTACTCTGATAGTAAATAAGTTTGTAACTTATAAATTATATTAGTTAGTAAGTAGTTTGGTTCTGTATTACTGGCTCTGCGCTAAAACTACCAATTTCGTGATAAGTAGATGTGACCTAAAACTTGTTATACGCTTTATTTTACTAGACTTACAACAATGTTGGCAATAACAATGTGTATACATATGACACTAATTCGTTATATGGGAACAGGACCATATTGGCCAGAAACAGTAAAAACTTTACAAACCAATTGTGTAAAATATTGGTGGTCCGTTTTACTCTATGTACAAAATTATGTAAATCCTAGTCAATTGGTAAATTTAAATAATTATTTTCTTTATACATAAATAACTAATTATTTGTATTAATTATAATTTTAGTGCGTATCTCAATCATGGTACCTTTCAGTTGATATGCAAATATATCTTTTATCCCCAATAATATTAATATCGTTACAAAAATGGTCAAAAATAACTTTGAAAATTTTAGGAGTTTTGGTGATAATGTCAATAATTATTCCATTTGTAATTTCGTATGTTTACGAAATTCCAGGACTAAGTTATGAAGGATAGTATGTAAAAAAGTAGGAATAGTGTTTAGAAATAAAATCATTATATTTTACATTCTTATGTTATAGTTTAAAACCACATTATTTTGAAAGATATTATTATAATACATTTGTACGTTTTGGACCAGTTATTGTAGGAATTATACTTGGATATTTCATCCATTGTCGGAAACAATTATCTAGTTTTAATAAGGTAATAGTAATTCATACTCATTCAATTTGTCCAAGTTTTGTTTGATTTGTACATACTTTTGATCTGTAAAATAGGGTTTTTATAATAGAAACACATTTTTTAAATAATAGTAAATTATAGTATAACCATTTTGAAATCATTTTATAAATTTTCTTAATATTTAATATAAAGAAAAAAGTCATATATTGGAATATTTCTATTATAAACACTCAATTTTACAAATCAAAATTATGTTGACTTTTAAATTAATAGTAAAAACGTTGGTTTTTAAAATAATCATCTTTTCAGTACAGCTACTGATTCTGTTTTATTGATTTCAGATGTTTGAAAATATATATTTTAATATGGCTGGATGGATAATGTCAATTAGTATTCTAGTTATAATAGTATTTGGACAATATAATATGACAAAACATCCATTTGATCGTGTTGAATCTGCATTATTCTTAGGATTTCATAGAGTTATATGGTCTATAGCAGTAGCATGGATTATTTATACATGTGTTATTGGACACGGAGGTAAGTTTACCTACTTATAAAAAACAATATAATATTTTATAATGTCAGCAAAATTGATTTACCAAATGTGACAATAAAATTTCGAAAAGAATTTTATTTTTACACTTTAATCAGAGCATGTAACCGATAAAAAATATTGGTAAGTATCGAGAACCACATTTTAATATCTATTTTCTTTCTTTAACCGGTTTCAACCGGTTAATTATTTAAAATAAGACTTTGTAAATAATGTATTTATTGTTTATCAAACTGTAAGATTATTATTGTTCTTTCAATAGTAAATTTATTAACAATTATCATTATTTATATTCAGAAAATTAAAATTTAATTACAGATTATAAAATATTTTTTCCTTAATTTAGAAATTACGACCCAATTTTGTCAAACTTATAAATTTCTTGTTAGAAAATTTAGGTATATTTATAAAAAATTATATTTTTGTTTCCAAAAAGAACGATATTACTTTTTTTTATTTGCAAAATATTTACAAAAATATTAATTAATCGGTTTAATTTACCGTGTTTTTTACCGGTTTCATGTCCTTACTATAGTAGTGCATGTTACAATGGCTATAACTCATGTAAATGACTTCTCTAATATGTAATAAAATTTGTTAGATAAAAAGTAAATTGTTGAAAATAGTTTTTGAATTTTTTAGGCATTATCAACAAATTCCTATCATTGTCAATATTTCAAATATTAAGTCGACTCACTTACAGTATGTATCTGCTTCACTATAGCATACAAATAATGAATGTAGGAAGACTTCGAACACCAATATATTTTAGCGACAGTGAATTTGTAAATTCGTTTCTTTCCAGATTATTATTTTTGATTTTAAAATATTGTATTTCTTTAGATGACCTTATTTTGGAGTAATTATATGGTGACACTGTTTGCAGCCATTATTTGGACCCTAGCTTTTGAATCGCCCATATTTATGTTAGAAAAATATTTATATAAAAGTGAGTACTTTTATTTATTTGCTTATTTTTCAATTGTCTTAATTCAATCATTCTAAAATAAAACAGCTTCAGATTGTAGTTCTGTATTAATATTTATTAATAATCGACATTTTACGTTGAGTACGTACGTAACTACTATATCTTAAAGCTGTTTTATTTTAACATAATGAGTCCTGAAAGATTTTTTACTATGTTCAATCATTCTATTTACAGGGCACAACAAAAAAATTAACGTAACTTCAACAAATATGTAAAATTTATTAAAATATATTTATTATTTTAGTTGTATCAATTTTTATTTCTAGTAATTTTTAAGTTATTTACATATATTCACAGTAGACGTCCATTGCTTAAGCGAATAAAAGATAAAAAAACTTCTTGAGACTGCACTTATTTGTGTTTGTGTAGTATCGATATAGTTTTACGTATGTATTTATTAATAACACATACCTATAAAAATTACACTGTACATTATAATAAAAATTAATATGTTTTATTGGCTCAAAACCATTTATTTTTAAAAGTAATATTGTTTAATATTTTTATATTTATTTACTAACATTATCATTAATTTGTATGCAATTATATGTATAATCGCATATTTCTTTAAAAATTATCAAAACTTGAAGGACAAAATGCATTTAGTTATCTATAACTGCAAATTATGGATAATTGTATTTAAGTATTTTTACATAATTCTACAAAATGATATTAAAAAAATTTCTTTCATATTGAAAGAAAATGTTGTTGCGTATTCTACTAATGCAAGTGATATTTGTAATACATTTTTGCTATGGTAATAATAATACAATATTTGATGATTCAAAGAAATTAATAACAAATAATTTAATAAAATTATATTTTCGTAATTATGGCTTTTTTAACAATATCGGTAAAAATAAGTGTGAGTCAGATATTTCACAAGTTTTAAAAGCTGCACTAAATGGCGAATTATGGGCAATAAAAAGTAAGTATTACGAAATATTTAAATATATTTTAATATAACCTAAACTTTAAAAAAAATAAAATAATATAACATATTATAATTTTATTTCCGCCAAAGTAGTAATACTGTAATTGTTCATATAAAGATGATTTTTAACTGAAAAAAATTGAACCACAAAAATATGAAAAAATCTTTAATATAATAATGTTTAACTTCAAAACTGATCACAACGTTGAAACACCTTTCATATGCATTCTTCTGATTTTTTTTTGGAAAAAAATCGGCTAAAAAATTCATGAATGAAATACATATTCAATTATTTTTTGGAATTTGTGATTATGTACCACAAGTATTAACAATACAAACATTGAAATTCGCTTGTACTAGTTTCAAAACAAATGGTCTCACATCTGTCTATATATTGAAATTAATTTATTTTATTGTCATTCTTCGTACATAGACTTTTATAAATACGTAAAATTTAATATATTTTTACATTTTTAGTGTTAGATGCATCATCAAAAATTCATGCAGGATATGCTACAGGAAATCTAGTAGATTTAGGGGGTTATCATGAATGTTTATCAATAAAAACACAAAATAATAATAAAATTAATGCAAAATATTGTTTATATGCTATTTTTATACCAAATACACAGAGACCTGATGTTCCCATGATAGTAAGTATGTTACAGATTGTATGATAATTTATGTGCACAAAACAAAATTAAATAGCTATTTCATTTAATTCGAATTTTTTAAATAAATTTTAAATAATTTATCTACTGAATTAGATAAAATTAGTTTAAAAAAATTGTTATTTCAAATCAAATCATACAAACAAAAATTATTAATAACAACAAACTAAAACAAATATCTAATTACATTTGATAAATATGTTAACGTTAAAACGTATAATTCCGGAATTCCATGAAATAACTAGTTATTTCATAAAATACCGATCTACGGTAAATCAATTAAAGAATAGTTTTGCTATTTGATACTTAGGTTAGATTATAAGTATCAAATAACAAAACTATTCTAGATCAATATTTTATGAAATAACTAATGATTAATCTATAGGCTTACAGGGCCGGTATCCATTGAATTTATTAAATTTTCCGGGCTGGTATGACGTGGTTTCATCATACATCGTAAATGACTCAGTGCTTGGTGACTGACCAAGCACTGAGGATGCCATTTACGGTATATGGTAAACTGGCTGTGACGAAAATAGATCGACCACGGCACATCGGACCAGAAAATTCAATAAATTCAACTAATTATTTCATAGCATACTAGAATTATTTAACGGTAACAAATACACCAAACCTAACATAACATTTCATCTAATATTTTTAGAAAGCTAAAAAAAAATCATCTTTTTTAAATAAAACAACTAAAACATCATATATAGATTTTTTCTGTTTGTCAATTTTTGTTATATTATTTTGAGAATATTCAAATTGAATTCAGTGATAATTTTTTCTTTTTCTAGCTAAATACACCTGCTAACGATTTTGCAAATCATACAGAAATACCAATTGTGAACGCTTTATGTGTTCCAGAATCATGTACCGTAAAAGATTTGTACAGGATTTATGATGAATCTGGTTTACACAATTTAGTAACAACTGATATAGCTTCTGATGACATGTATTGTCAGCCAAATGAAAAGTTTTATCGATTTCAAATTTGGGAATGGCTGGCAGTGTATGAACAATACATAACACTGTCCGATATGATTTTTGTAACTCGGTTCTCTCTATGTTTAACAGCTTTGTTTTGATCTAAAGCGACGGAAAATCAATGTCCTAATAATCCTGATTTGTTTTTACCATCAGGGTATTAATTTTAGGTTCTTTTTTCAATTTTATATTTGCTCCCGATGATCAATAAAAGATCTCTCCAGTCTAGAAAAGAAACAATAGCAGAACATATACGTTGAATCTCCGTAAATTCAACATTCTGACGTAGACACTTCGTTTTAGAGCAAAATAAAGCTGTTAGAGATACAGAAAACCGAGTTACAAAAGTTAAAATTTGTCGGACAATTAAACGTTTTCAAATATTTGTATTCGATTTTTTTTTGTTATTACAGCGCTTTTTTCCTCACAATTCTTTTACTTATAATTACATCAACTGCATACGAATATTACCTATCAAAAAGAAAGAAAAGTGAGTTTGTAACAATAATTTTATATCGAATTATTGTTTATTATAATATATATTTTAGAACCATTCCATAAAGTTTTATTAGCATTTTCGTTATCCTCAAATTGGAAAAAAATAACACATATTGAAAAAAGTCCTGACCAACTGACTTGTATCAATGGTATTAGAAGTCTAAGTATGCTTTGGGTAATTTTGGGACATAAAGTTATGTTTTCAGTAATATTTCCTAACATAAATTATTTGGAAGTGCTAGTAGACGTAAGTTTTTTTTTTTTAATTATTATCCCTAATTATTTTAAAATAAAAATATTCAGTAACTACTTATCTGAAACTTATTGTCATGTATCAGTTCTAATGCTATTAGTTCTGAATTACACTATCCGCTGGCTTGTGAAAACACAATAAAAATCGAATGAGCTTTTACTATAAATCTAATCTAAATTTTAATTTGCATATATTTTATATAAAGTAATTTATGTACTTGCTTTTATTATATTTTATATATTTCATGTATTAGTTTTCAAAAACATATGAAAGTACATTTATAACTGCTGCTACAGTATCAGTGGACACATTTTTTACAATTAGTGGCATTTTAGTAATGTATATTGTACTATTAGCAGAAGCAGAAGATTTCAATTTCAATTTAATATACTATTATATTCATCGATTTTTTAGGTAAGTACTTGTAAATATTTAAAAAAAAGCACCGTTTTATTGGCAAAAAAAAATATAATAATTATGCCAAAAATTTGAAAAGTTGATAAAAAAAAACATCGTTTTATTAATAGCAATAATAATCATGTCAGTAGAATGTTATATAGTTGTTTTTTACTAATTTATAGTCGACATTAGGTTAGTAAAAGTTTGTTATGAAAACGCACCTTAATGTTTCAATAATTCTGACGCTATTAGTACCTAATATAAAAAATAGACCAATTTATGTAACAAAAAAGTAGTTACTAAAATTTACTTTGTAGATTAAGTCCAGCACTGTACGCCTTGGGATTTTTCTATGCAACATTACTACGTTATATGTCCACTGGACCGCTTTGGCCAATAATCTATCCTCTGCTAGAAGATGGTTGTCGAAATAATTGGTTACCAACATTATTCTACGTACAAAATACCCAAACCGCTCTTAACATGTGCATGATGCATAGCTGGTATTTAGCAGTAGATACCCAATTATATATTTTTGCACCATTGTTTTTCATACCAATAAAACGTTGGCCGAAATCTACATTATTCATCATGGTGCTGTTGATATTAATTTCTTGTGCAACAAGTTTTACTATAACTTGGATAGACAGAATTCCAGCAACTATTTTAGGGTAAGCAATTTTTTGTTTCATATCATTTTAAAACTTATATTATTGATTTTTTATATAGAAATAAAAAATTATATTTTTATTACATCCATTTTTTATTTTTCTTAAGATAAGTAAAAAAATCATATGTAATTGGCTAAAAATGTATCCTCATCCTCAGAATAAATAACAATATTTCATTGGTTAAAATTATTGCACGGATAAATTTATTCCAACATTTGGAAATACTGGGCCTAAAATAAATATATTTAATGCAGTATAATATGATTTCAGAATAATAAGCAATTTTAAAAAATTGTACGGAAATCCATTTGTTCGCATGCAGTCTTGGTTCGTAGGAGGTATTGCTGGATACATACTTTTTAAAAAACGAAATAAAAAAGTTAAAATTAATAAGGTAAATTTGTTGTTGAAAATGCAAGTTTAAATTTAACATAAGTTAACTATAGTATTCATCAGCTAAGATTCTTTTCAATTTGGTTCTCTGTTCTACAAATACATCCAATTAAAATAAACATACAAATTTATTTTTTTTGTTTAGATATATTTATATATTTTTCTAGGTTTTAGTTGCTGTTATGTGGTTCGTAACAATAGTTATATTACTTGGAACCCTTTACTCACAAAAATATTTTTTTAATAACGAATACAATAGAATATTAGCATCGCTCCATTGGGCATTTGCCAGAACATTGTGGTCGGTAGCAATTTGCTGGCTAGCAATATCTTGTGTTCATGGTTACTCTGGTATATACAACTTATTAATTTTTTTTTTAAACATTTATTAATTTTTAATATTTTTAGGTTTAATAAATAATTTCCTCTCACTGAAATGTTTTACAATATTCGGACGGTTATCATATTCAATATATTTAGTTCACCCTATAGTTATAACAACATTTTTTGCTGGCGGAACTATGACAACTGAATTTACATACGGTAATATTGTAAGTATATTTTTTCTAAATAAAATATTCAATAGTTTGTGTAAATTTCTAATTTATAGCTATTGCAACTGTTTATAAATAATTTATTATTTTTATATTTATATAACTTTCCGTCAAATTATTATTTTTTATTATTCTTTAACATTTCGTTCTATTAACATTTACAAATCAGTTATTCACATTTAAAATGTATTTACTACAAATACATATTTTCTTTATTTTTATTTTAGTTTCGTGAATATTGGAGCGAAGTATTTTTTTCAGTAATTTTCGGACTTATATGGTCATTAGCATTTGAAGCACCAGTTATAACAATTGGAAAACTATTAATACCACCTGGTAAATATATATATTTATATATATAATTATATATATTATTACTATTCAATAATCAATATATTTGAAAATAATGATTTAATATCGATTTACAGAGTTAGCGCAGAAGCTTCAAGACAGAGTGACAAATAGAAAAATAACACAACAAAATGATATAAATCGTAATAATTTATCTACGCAGTTATAAGATTAATATTAATAAAAACGTTTACAAAATATCTTATTTGTCTTATTAGTATCGATATAGTTTTACGTATTTATTGATAACACATTCCTATAAAAATTACACTGTACATTATAATAAAAATTATCATGTTTTATAGGCACAAAATAGATTTGAAAAAATCATTTATTTTTATAAGTAATATTGGTCAAGCACAAAAAAACGTTTGAAAGGAGACATCTGGTTCACGGATGGATCTAAAACTGAACAAGGCACTGGAGTGGGGGGTATATAATGAACAAACAGAGAATAGCATTAGCTTGGCTCTGGGAATTCAAAACTCCATATTCCAAGCAGAAACTTTTGGGATATATAAATGTTGCAAAATTATACTACAGAGCCTTTCGGATTGCACAGATCAAAAAGAAATCTGTATCTGTACAGATAGCCAAGCAGCTATTAATGCGCTTAAAGCTTACAGAACAAAGTCAAGAACAGTCTATCAATGCTTACAAGCACTGACAGAACTGGCAAAACACGACATTGTTACAACAGTGACATTGGTGTGGGTGCCGGGTCATCAGGGCATTGGAAGCAACGAAATGGCTGACACTCTTGCAAAAGACGGTACTAGGATTAACCAAGATAATGCCTACGTATTGTGCGGGATTCCCTATAAAACCGCAAAGAAATCAGTCACGGAGTGGCTGCATGAAAAACATACAGGAGAATGGATGGAAACTGCCGAACAAAGGCACACCAAAACATTTCTCCCGGGTAGAATTAATCCAAACGCTATAGATATTATTAATCTTAGTAGGAAGAGTATCCGAGATATGATGGGTATCTTAAGTGAACACTGCCATCTGGCAAAACACCAACACACACTGGGCTTAAAGGATAGCCCAATATGCAGAAAATGTGGAGAGTCATTTGAAACACCTCTACACCTGATTTGCGACTGTGACTTTCTAGATCAAAAAAGATACAACAAGTTTGGACTAGATGAGATAGAAAGAGACTCAGTGCATAAATTGCCGTGGACCAAGATACTGGATTTCATAAGAGAGACAGGACTTCTTACATGAGATAGTTCAAAGGGACAGTACAATAGGCCACTAGGCCGCATTGCTCTGGGACTCAATGTCACCAACCTTTCGAATAGATAAGATAATAATAATAATATTTTTATATTAATTTGCTAAAATTATCATTAATTTGCGTGTAATTATATGTATAATCGCATATTTTAAAATTATCGAAACTTGAAGGACAAAATACATTTAGTTATCTATAACTGAAAATTATAGATAATTGTATTTACGTATTTTTACATAATTCTAGAAAATTATATTAAAAAAAATTCTTTCATATTAAAAAAAAATGTTGTTGCGTATTCTACTAATGCAAGTGATATTTGTAATACATTTTTGCTATGGTAATAATAATACAATATTTGATGATACACAGAAATTAATAACAAATAATTTAATAAAATTATATTTTCGTAATTATGGCTTTTTTAACAATATCAGTAAAACTAAGTGTGAGTCAGATATTTCACAAGTTTTAAAAGCTGCATTAAATGGTGAATTATGGGCAATAAAAAGTAAGTATTACGAATTATTTAAATATATTTTAATATAACCTAAACTTAAAAAAAAAAAGATAATATAACATAGTAGTATTATAATTTCATTTCCGCCAAAGTAGTAATACTGTAATTGTTCATATAAAGATAATTTTTAACAGAAAAATATTGAACCACAAAATATGAAAAAATCTTTAATATAACTACAAAACTTGTGACTTTTTTTTGGAAAAATATCGGCTTAAAAATTCATAAATGAAATACATATTCAATTATTTTTTGGAATTTGTGATTATGTACCACAAGTATTAACAAAACAAACGTTAAAATTCGCTTGTACTAGTTTCAAGACAAATGGTCTCACATCTGTCTAAATAATAAAATTAATTTATTTTATTGTCATTCTCCGTACATAGACTTTTATAAATACGTAAAATTTAATACATTTTTACATTTTTAGTGTTAGATGCATCATCGAAAATTCATGCAGGATATGCTACAGGAAATCTAATAGATTTAGGGGGTTATCATGAATGTTTATCAATAAAAACACAAAATAATAATAAAATTAATGCAAAATATTGTTTATATGCTATTTTTATACCAAATACACAGAGACCTGATGTTCCTCTGATAGTAAGTATGTTACAATTAAAACAGTCACAGATTGTATGATAATTTATGTGCACAAAACAAAATTAAATAGCTAACTAACTAATTAGCTAATTATCGGTAACAAATACACCAAACCTAACATAACAATTTATCTAATATGTTTAAAAAACTTAAAAAAATCATCTTTTTTTAAATAAAACAACTAAAACATTATATATAGATTTTTTCTGTGTGTCAATTTTTGTTATTTTGAGAATATTGAAATTGAATTCAGAGATAATTTTTTTTTTTCTAGCTAGATACACCTGCTCATGATTTAGCAAATCATACAGAAATACCAATTGTAAACGCCTTATGTATTCCAGAATCTTGTACCGTAAAAGATTTGTACAGGATTTATGATAAATTTGGTTTACATGATTTAGTAACAACTGATATAGCTTCTGATGAAATGTATTGTCAACCAAATGAAAAGTTTTATCGATTTCAAATTTGGGAATGGCTGGCAGTGTATGGACAATACATAACACTGTCCGATATGATTTTTGTAACTCGGTTCTCTCTATGTTTAACAGCTTTGTTTTGATCTAAAACGACAGTAAATCAATGTCCTAATAATCCTGATTTGTTTTTGCCATCGGGGTATTAATTTTAGGTTCTTTTTTCAATTTTATATTTGCTCCCGATGATTAATAAAAGATCTCTCCAGTCTAGAAAAGAAACAATAGCAGAACATATACGTTGAATCTCCGTAAATTCAACATTCTGACGTAGACACATCGTTTTAGAGCAAAATAAAGCTGTTAGACATACAGAAAACCGAGTTACAAAAGTTAAAATTTGTCGGACAATTAAACGTTTTCAAATATTTGTAATCGATTTTTTTTGTTATTACAGCGCTTTTTTCCTCACAATTCTTTTACTTATAATTACATCAACTGCATACGAATATTACCTATCAAAAAGAAAGAAAAGTGAGTTTGTAACAATAATTTTATATAGAATTATTATTTATTATAAAATATATTTTAGAACCATTCCATAAAGTTTTATTAGCATTTTCGTTATCCTCAAATTGGAAAAAAATAACACATATTGAAAAAAGTCCAGACCAACTGACTTGTATCAATGGTATTAGAAGTCTAAGTATGCTTTGGGTAATTTTGGGACATAAAGTTATGTTTTCAGTAATATTTCCTAACATAAATTATTTGGAAGTGCTAGAAGACGTGAGTTTCTTTTTAATTATTATCAATAATTATTTTAAAATAAAAATATTCAGTAATAAATGAAAACGTATTAAGTTTCATTTTAATTAAATTAGTTCTGAACTACACTATCTACTAGCTTGTGAAAACACAATAAAAATCGGAATAAACTTTTACTATAAATGTAATATAAATTTTAATATTTTATATATTTCATGTATTAGTTTTCAAAAACATACGAAAGTACAATTATAACTGCTGCTCTAGTATCAGTGGACACATTTTTTACAATTAGTGGCATTTTAGTAATGTATATTGTACTATTAGCAGAAGCAGAAGATTTCAATTTCAATTTAATATACTATTATATTCATCGATTTTTTAGGTAAGTACTTGTAAATATTTTAAAAAAAGCACCGTTTTATTGGCAAAAAAAAAATAATTATAGCAATAATAATCATGTCAGTAGAATTTAATATAGTTGTTTTTTATTAATTTATAGTCGACTTTAGAGTTTATTATGAAAACGGACCTTAATGTTTCAATAATTCTGACGCTATTAGTACCTAATATAAAAAATAGACCAATTTATGTAACAAATAAGTAGTTATTAAAATTTACTTTGTAGACTAAGTCCAGCACTGTACGCCTTGGGATTTTTCTATGCAACATTACTACGTTATATGTCCAGTGGACCGCTTTGGCCAATAATATATCCTCTGCTAGAAGATGGTTGTCGAAATAATTGGTTACCAACATTATTCTACGTACAAAATACCCAAAACTCTTTTAAAATGTGCATGACGCATAGCTGGTATTTAGCAGTAGATACCCAATTATATATTTTTGCACCATTGTTTTTCATACCAATAAAACGTTGGCCGAAATCTACATTATTCATCATGGTGCTATTGATATTAATTTCTTGTGCAACAAGTTTTGCTATGACTTGGATAGACAGAATTCCAGCAACTATTTTAGGGTAAGCAATTTTTTGTTTCATATCATTTTAAAACTTATATTATTGATTTTTTATATAGAAATAAAGAATTATATTTTTATTACATCCATTTTTTATTTTTCTTAAGATAAGTAAAAAAAATATATGTAATTGGCTAAAAATGAATCCTCATCCTCAGAATAAATAACAATATTTCATTGGCTAAAATTATTGCACGGATAAATTTATTCCAACATTTGGAAATACTGAGCCTAAAATAAATATATTTAATCCAGTATTATATGATTTCAGACTAGTAAATAATTTTAGAAAATTGTACGGAAATCCATTTGTTCGCATGCAGTCTTGGTTCGTAGGAGGTATTGCTGGATACATACTTTTTAAAAAACGAAATGAAAAAGTTAAAATTAATAAGGTAAATTTTTTGTTGAAAATGCAAGTTTAAATTTAACATAAGTTAACTTATATTAACACAACTACAGTATTCATCACCAAATTTTCAATTTGGTTCTCTGTTCCATAAATACATCCAATTAAAATAAACATACAAATTTATTTTAATTTTAGATATACTTATATATTTTTCTAGTTTTTAGTTGCTGTTATGTGGTTCGTAACAATAGTTATATTACTTGGAACTCTTTACTCACAAAAATATTTTTTTGATAACGAATACAATAGAATATTAGCATCGCTCCATTGGGCATTTTCCAGAACATTGTGGTCGGTAGCAATTTGCTGGCTAGTAATATCTTGTGTTCATGGTTACTCTGGTATATACAGCTTATTAATTTTTTTTAAAAACATTTATTAATTTTTAATAATTTTAGGTTTAATAAATAATTTCCTCTCACTAAATTGTTTTACAATATTCGGACGTTTATCATATTCAATATATTTAGTTCACATTATAGTTATAACAACATTTTTTGCTAGCGGAACTATGACAACTGAATTTACATACAGTAATATTGTAAGTATATTTTTTCTAAATAAAATATTCGATAGTTTGTGTAAATTTAATATTTATAGCTATTGCAATTACAACAGAATGTTTCATGGAAAATAAAAATTTCGATGATAAAAATCTGCGATTTCAAATAAATAAAAATCAAATGAAACTGTTTATAAATAATTTATTATTTTTATATTTATATAACTTTCCGTCAAATTATTATTTTTTATTATTCTTTAACATTTCGTTCTATTAATAACATTTACAAATCAGTTATTCACATTTAAAATTTATTTACTACAAATACATATTTTTCTTTATTTTTATTTTAGTTTCGTGAATATTGGAGCGAAGTATTTTTTTCAGTAGTTTTCGGACTTATTTGGTCATTAGCATTTGAAGCACCAGTTATAACAATTGGAAAACTATTAATACCACCTGGTAAATATATATATATTATTACTATTCAATAATCAATATATTTCAAAATAATTATTTAATATCGATTTACAGAGTTAGCACAGAAGCTTCAAGACAGAGTGACAAATAGAAAAATAACACAGCAAAATGATATAAACCGTAATAATTTATCTACGCAGTTATAAAATTAATATTAATGAAAACGTTTACAAAATATCTTATTTGTGTTTGTGTAGTATCGATATAGTTTTACGTATGTATTTATTGATAACACATTTCTATAAAAATTACACTGTACATTATAATAAAAATTAATATGTTTTATTGGCACAAAATAGATTTGAAAAAACCATTTATTTTTATAAGTAATATTGTTTAATATTTTTATATCTATTTACTAAAATTATCATTAATTTGTATGTAATTACAGTAGAACCCCGATTATCCGTGCGCGCATTATCCGGACGGCGGATTTTCCGTGCGGCATTTTTAAAATTTCATCCATGCGCGGATTATCCGTGGCTAACGGTCAGAGGTTGGCGCATAATCTCTGAATGCACCGTGCAGGCGTTCGTCTCAGGGAATACCCGAGTTCGGCTCGGAAAATCTCCCGTTTATGTGTTTACTTATTATTTTCGGCAGCTGCCGACCGACTCGTTAGTTAAACGTAAAGAGACATATGTACATATATATATATATATATATATTGTGCAATGTACGTTTATACATTATGTATAAATATTAAAACTGTTATTTTGTGTTACATAAATGTAGTATCACATTTCTTTTCTTCGTTTGACACATGAATTATTAAAAAAATAAAAATGAGGTATTTGGATTATCTGTGTTTTCGATTATCCAGCAAAGGCTCGGTCCCGGCTGGCCCGGATAATCGAGGTTCTACTGTATATGTATAATCGCATATTTTTTTTAAAATTATCAAAACTTGAAGGACAAAATAAATTTAGTTATCTATAACTGAAAATTATAGATAATTGTATTTAAGTATTTTTACATAATTCTACAAAATTATATTAAAAAAATTTCTTTCATATTAAAAAAAAATGTTGTTGCGTATTCTACTAATGCAAGTGATATTTGTAATACATTTTTGCTATGGTAATAATAATACAATATTTGATGATACAAAGAAATTAGTAACAAATAATTTAATAAAATTATATTTTCGTAATTATGGCTTTTTTAAGAATATCAGTAAAAATAAGTGTGAGTCAGATATTTCACAAGTTTTAAAAGCTGCATTAAATAGTGAATTATGGGCAATAAAAAGTAAGTTTTACGAATTATTTAAATATATTTTAATATAACCTAAACTTCAAAAAAAAGAAAGATAATATAACATATTATAATTTCATTTCCGCCAAAGTAGTAATACTGTAATTGTTTATATAAAGTTAATTTTTAACAGAAAAAAATTGAACCACAAAAATATGAAAATTTTTTTAACATAATAATGTTTAACTTCAAAACTGATCACAACGTTGAAACACCTCTCATATGTATTCTTGTGACTTTTTTGGGAAAAATATCGGCTAAAAAAATTCATATTCAATTATTTTTTGGAATTTGTGATTATGTACCACAAGTATTAACAATACAAACTTTAAAATTTGCGTGTACTAGTTTCAGACAAATGGTCTCACATCTGTCTAAATATTGAAATTAATTTATTTTATTGTCATTCATCGTACATAGACTTTTATAAATACGTCAAATTTAGTATATTTTTACATTTTTAGTGCTAGATGCATCATCAAAAATTCATGCAGGATATGCTACAGGAAATCTAATAGATTTAGGGGGTTATCATGAATGTTTATCAATAAAAACACAAAATAATAATAAAATTAATGCAAAATATTGTTTATATGCTATTTTTATACCAAATACACAGAGACCTGTTGTTCCTCTGATAGTAAGTATGTTACAATTAAAACAGTCACAGATTGTATGATAATTTATGTGCACAAAACAAAATTAAATAGCTATTTCATTTAATTCGAATTTTTTAACTAAATTTTAAATAATTTATCTATTGAATTAGATGAAATTAGTTGAAATCAAATTGTTATTTCGAATCAAATTTAGATAAATAATCTAAAACTGGATAATAAATCTATAAACAAAAATTAATTATTAATATACAACAAACTAGGAAAAATAACTAATTTCATTTGATAAATATGTTACCGTTAAAACGTATAATTCCGGAATTCCATGAAATAACTAGTTATTTCATAAAATACCGATCTACGGTAAAACAATTAAAGAATAGTTTTGCTATTTGATACTTAGGTTAGATTAGGTCTGCGACGAAAATAGATCGACCACGGCATATCGGACCAGAAAATTCAATAAATTCAACTAATTATTTAACAGCATACTGAAATTATTTAACGGTAACAAATACACCAAACCTAACATAACATTTCATCTAATATGTTTAGAAAGCTAAAAAAATCATCTTTATATTATTTTGAGAATATTCAAATTGAATTCAGTGATAATTTTTTTTCTTTCTAGGTAGATACACCTGCTAACGATTTTGCAAATCATAAAGAAATACCAATTGTGAACGCCTTATGTGTTCCAGAAACATGTACCGTAAAAGATTTGTACAGGATTTATGATGAATCTGGTTTGCACGATTTAGTAACAACTGATATAGCTTTTGATGACATGTATTGTCAGCCAAATGAAAAGTTTTATCGATTTCAAATTTGGGAATGGCTGGCAGTGTATGGACAATACATAACACGTCCGATATGATTTTTGTAACTCGGTTCTCTCTATGTTTAACAGCTTTGTTTTGCTCTAAAGCGATGAAAAATCAATGTCCTAATAATCCTGATTTGTTTTTACTATCAGGGTATTAATTTTAGATTCTTTTTTCGATTTTATACTTTAAGTTTGCTCCCGATGATCAATAAAAGATCTCTCCAGTCTAGAAAAGAAACAATAGCAGAACATATACGTTGAATGTCCGTAAATTCAACATTCTGAGCATTCGTTTTAGAGCAAATTAAAGCTGTTAAACATACAGAGAACCGTGTTACAAAAGTTAAAATTTGTCGGACAATTAAACGTTTTCAAATATTTGTAATCGATTTTTTTTTTGTTATTACAGCGCTTTTTTCCTCACTATTCTTTTACTTATAATTACATCAACTGCATACGAATATTACCTATCAAAAAGAAAGAAAAGTGAGTTTGTAACAACAATTTTATATAGAATTATTATTTATTATAATATATATTTTAGAACCATACCATAAAGTTTTATTAGCATTTTCGTTATCTTCAAATTGGAAAAAAATAACACATATTGAAAAAAATCCTGACCAACTGACTTGTATCAATGGTATTAGAAGTCTAAGTATGCTTTGGGTAATTTTGGGACATAAAGTTATGTTTTCAGTATTATTTCCTAATATAAATTATTTGGAAGTGCTAGTAGACGTAAGTTTTTTTTTTTTAATTATTACCCCTAATAATTTTAAAATAAAAATATTCAGTTATAAATGAAAACGTATTAAGTTTCATTCTAATTAAACTACTTATTTGAAAATTAGTGCCATGCATTAGTCCTAATGCTATTAGTTCTGAACTACACCAGCTACTAGCTTGTGAAAACACAATAAAAATCTGAATGAGCTTTTACTATAAATGTAATCTAAATTTTAATTTGCATATATTTTATATAAAGTAATTTATGTACTTGCTTTTATTATATTTTATATATTTCATGTATAAGTTTTCAAAAACATATGAAAGTACGTTTATAACTGCTGCTACAGTATCAGTGGACACATTTTTTACAATTAGTGGAATTTTAGTAATGTATACTGTACTATTAGCAGAAGCAAAAGATTTCAATTTCAATTTAATATACTATTATATTCATCGATTTTTTAGGTAAGTACTTGTAAATATTTTAAAAATATATTTTTATTGCCAAAAAAAATTTAATTATTATGCCAAAAATTTGAAAAGTTGATAAAATACATCGTTTTATTACTAGCAATAATAATCATGTCAGTAGAATGTAATATAGTTGTTTTTTATTAATTTATAGTCGACCTTAATTTAGTAAGAGTTTGTTATGAAAACGGACCTTAATGTTTCAATAATTCTGACGCTATTAGTACCTAATATAAAAAATAAACCAATTTATGTAACTAATAAGTAGTTATTAAAATTTACTTTGTAGATTAAGTCCAGCACTGTACGCCTTGGGATTTTTCTATGCAACATTACTACGTTATATGTCCAGTGGACCGGGCTGGCCAATAGTATATCCTCTGCTAGAAGATAGTTGTCGAAATAATTGGTTACCAACATTATTCTACGTACAAAACACCCAAACCGCTCTTAACGTGTGCATGTTTCATAGCTGGTATTTAGCAGTAGATACCCAATTATATATTTTTGCACCATTGTTTTTCATACCAATAAAACGTTGGGCGAAATCTACATTATTTATCATGGTGCTATTGATATTAATTTCTTGTGCAACAAGTTTTGCCATAACTTGGATAAACAGAAATCCAGCAACTATTTTAGGGTAAGCAATTTTTTGTTCCATATCATTTTAAAACTTATATTATTGATTTTTATATAGAAATAAAGAATTATATTTTTATTACATTCATTTTTTAATTTTTCTTAAGATAAGTAAAAAAATCATATGTAATTGGCTAAAAATGAATCCTCCTCCTCAGAATAAATAACAATATTTCATTGGCTAAAATTATTGCACGGATAAATTTATTCCAACATTTGGAAATACTGGGCCCAAAATAAATATATTATATGCAGTATTATATGATTTCAGAACAGTAAATAATTTAAGACAATTGTACGGAAATTCATTTGTTCGCATGCAGTCTTGGTTCGTAGGAAGTATTGCTGGATACATACTTTTTAAAAAACGAAATGAAAAAGTTAAAATTAATAAGGTAAATTTGTTGTTGAAAATGCAAGTTTAAATTTAACATAAGTTAACTTATATTAACACAACTATAGTATTCATCAGCTAAGATTCTTTTCAATTTGGTTCTCTGTTCTATAAATACATCCAATTAAAATAAACATACAAATTTATTTTTTTTAGATATACAGATATACTTATATATTTTTCTAGTTTTTAGTTGCTGTAATGTGGTTCGTAACTGTTGAGATAAAAACATGTTAGTTAGTTTTAGTTTCTAAACGTTGGCAGTACTTGTTTTTAGTCTGTCCACAATGTCGAATCACTTCACGTTAGTCGGTCAGTTGCCGTTGTAAAAACCACGTGTAGTAAAATATACTGTAACTTTATTTTTCGCTATTATTATTACTGTGCAAACTGTGTAATACGTTTTAATTTGTCTTGCTAAGAATAAATCATATTAACCAAACTCTGTTCGTGTTTGATTCATTATAACATTAATGATAACATTAATATGGTAGCAGAGCGTAGTTCATAGAAACACGAAAACAGAATCGCTGTCCTGTTGCAAATCATGGAACTCCAAGGAATTGAAAAGCTGCGAGGTGCAGAGAATTGGAATCTATGGAAGTTCGTAATCAGAAACATTCTGCGAGGAACTCAGGATGCATACGAGGTATGTGTTGGTGAAATTACTAAACCAAATGCAGAAGCTGGTGAAACTGCAAATGCGGTGGCCGCATACAATGCGAGTTTAAGATTATGGGACAAAGCGGATAGAGCAGCAAGTCAAATTATTGTCAAATCTATCGAAAGTAAGGTTATGTCATTGCTCGTAACATGTGAAACTGCAAGAGATATGTGGGTTAAATTGCATGCTATTTATGAACAGCAAACACAACAGGCTGCTCATACTGTTCAAGCTGAATTTTTTAACTTTAGCATGGATCCGTCCGATGACATTGTTACACATATTGCAAAATTCGAGGGACTTGTGTTACGGTTACAGCAACTGAAAGTGAAGCCAGATGAATCGTCTTTGATGGTGAAGCTGTTGGATACACTGCCGGACGATTACGAAAGCTTGAGGCAAGCCTGGTGGGCTAGACCGGACGACCAGAAAACTCTGGCCAATCTAGTGAGCATTTTAACTTCGGATGACAGACGACGTCAACAACGGGCTGTGAAACAAGAAGCACTGATGGCGAATAAGGCGAAAACTGAAGAAAAACGTAAGCTGACGCAGACATCGAGAAAAACAGCGAATAAAAGTTCGGAAAGGAAAACACCACCTCGATGTTACAATTGCGGAGTCGTTGGCCATATTAAACGAAATTGTCGCAATTTAAAACGAAACAAAAACGCAAGTTGTTCAGGGACAGATAACAACAGGGAGCAGGCGTTTATTAACGAAGTAATGAACATTGAACTAGATACAGATGTATGGATCGTCGATTCCGGAGCCACAGATCATGTGACATTTCATCGAGAATGGTTCTCTTTGTACAAGAAGTTTGCAACACCGGTCAAGGTTTATATCGGAAATAAATCATCCATGAATGCTGAAGGATGTGGAACAATACCTTTTGAAGCAGAAGTTAATGGTGAGTGGCTACCATGTCAAATGAAAAATGTTTTGTACGTGCCTACTGCTCGCAGAAATTTATTTTCAGTTACATCGGGTTTAGACAAAGGCTTGTCATTTAACTCGACAAAATCTTATTGTGAATTTACAAAAGATGGAATTGTCAAAGCACGAGGCATTAGGTACGGGCAACTCTTCAAAATGATAATAAGAGTAAAGGTATCTGAGTCAACACAAGACAACGAAGCTAACCTGTCAGTTAAGGATTCACTGCAGATTTGGCATGAGCGGCTTGGACATCAAAACAAACGTCATGTTTTAAAAATTCTGCAACAAAATGGAATCGAGGTTAGTAAGAACAATGATTTTTGCGGTGCTTGTGTTGAAGGCAAGCAGCAGCGCACGACCTTCCAACCAAGGCAGCAGCGTGCATCTGAATGTGGAGAAATTATGCACACTGATTTGTGTGGACCGATGGAATGCTCGTCACTCGGTGGGGCAAAGTACTTTGTGTGTTTCACATGCGATTATTCCAGGATGCGGTTTGTCTATTTTTTAAAAGAGAAATCCGAGACCGTAGAAAGGATTCGGGATATGCTACAGATTGTCAAAAATAGTTACGGACGATCTGTGAAATCGCTACAATGTGATGGCGGACTTGAATTCGACAACAACACGGTGAAGAAGCTCCTGAATTCAAACGGAGTTAGGCTCATCATCACGAATCCCTACACACCGGAACAGAACGGCTGTGCTGAAAGAACCAACAGAACTGTCGTAGACTTGGCTCGCACGATGATTCTTGCCAAGAATCTACCAAAAACACTTTGGGCTGAAGCGGTGAACACTGCGGTGTTTGTGTTAAACCAAACAGGTCCTAGTAGTGTTGAAAGTAAGACACCTTATGAGTTGTTTACAAGTCGAGTTGGACGCCTGAATAAGTTGCACATTTTTGGCACTGAATGCTTCGTCCATGTTCCTAAGCAGCAACGCAAGAAATGGGATTCCAAGGGAGAAAAATGTATTTTTGTCGGATACTCGGAGGATATAGATGGATTTCGAGTTTGGATGCAGCCTGGGAATCGCATCATTCGAAGCAAAAATGTAGTATTCGTACCAGAAAATGCTGGAAAAACTCAAGCATTGTTTCCGTCTGATGTCGACAATGAAACTAACGATGAACCCAGGTTTAACCAAGTTGAATCGAAGGAGAAAGAATACGACGAATACTCTGATGAAGAAGAGGAAACTCTCAGTACTGAAGAAATCAGGGGCACAGGCACATCATCAAAAAGGCAAATTAAACCACCGGAACGTTTAATTGAAACTATGATTTCTGAGTTGAGTGAACCGAGAAGTTACGAAGAAGCGATCGCATCCGAGGAAAGTCAGCACTGGAAGACTGCCATGGAAAATGAGATGAAGTCCTTAGAAGAAAAATCAACATGGTCTCTTGTTGAACTGCCGGTAGATCGAAAAGCCATTTCGAACGGATGGGTGTACCGCATTAAACGAGATGCTAGTGGAAAAGTTGCACGCTATAAGGCTCGTTTAGTTGTACGCGGCTATAGTCAACGCAAGGGTGTGGACTATACTGAAACCTTTGCTCCTGTGGCACGATTTGACACTATTCGTGCTGTATTGAGTATTGCTACTGTTGAAAAACTTAAACTGCAACAGTTCGATGTAGAATCAGCTTTTCTGAATGGCCAATTGAAAGAAGAAATCTATATGAAACAACCGCAAGGCTTCGATGATAGCAGCAATCGTGTATGTAGACTAAGAAAGAGTTTATACGGACTTAAGCAATCGCCTAGAACCTGGAATAAAACATTCAAGGACATATTACTCAACTACGGAATGACTGAAAGCACTGCTGACCCCTGTTTATACTATCGAGATATATGTCATAACAAACTACTAGTTGTTCTTTATGTAGATGATGGATTGATTGCAGCTACAAGGCAAGACGACATCGACAAGTTCCTACAGATGCTGCAAGCAAAGTTTAAAATTTCCGTGGCGCCGGTTGGATATTTTTTGAATATCCGGATCAATTGTCGTGAGGATGGCTCAATCATTATTGATCAGGAACCTTATGCAGAATCTGTGCTCCACCGTTTTGGCATGACCAACGCAAATAAAATTTCTATACCAATCGCTGCTTATCTCAATAAAGAAGATGGAGACGCTGAATCCACAACAGCCCCTTTCCGCGAGGCAGTTGGATGTTTGATGTATCTGGCGGTGGCTACAAGACCAGATCTCACGTTTGCCGTAAGCTATGTATCACAGTTTCTCGACAATCCTGAAGAGAAACATTGGACCTTGGTAAAAAGAATAATGAGATATATTAGAAGTACATCACACCTTGGTATCAAATACAGCACAACTGAAGGGCATAGAGAACTAGAAGCGTATAGTGATGCGGATTTCGCGAATGATCCAGGGACGCGTCGGTCGGTAAGTGGACTAATATTCAAGCATGCAGGAGGAGCTATCACCTGGGCCAGCAGAAAACAGCAGAGTGTCTCACTCTCAACTACGGAAGCTGAATATGTTGCCGCTAGTGAGGCAGCAAAAGAGGCAGCTTGGCTAAGCCGTCTTTTTGAGGAAATATTACCTCTGAAAAATCCACCAACACTTTTAGTAGATAGCGCAAGTGCAGTCAAACTTGCTAAGAACCCGGAGTTTCATCGACGTTCAAAACATATAGATGTCCGTCATCATTATGTACGAGAACAAGTTCAGCGAGGACATCTGAGCATCAAACATTTGCCTGCTGAAAAGCAAGTGGCAGATATCTTAACGAAGCCTATTCCTCGAGAACGCTTTGAGTATCTACGTAATCTTTTAGGGATGGTACCTAACTAATTATTGTATTACAAAGAACATTTTTTTTTGTGTGTAAAGAAAACTGACTAAAGTTTTAGGGATGGTGTTGAGATAAAAACATGTTAGTTAGTTTTAGTTTCTAAACGTTGGCAGTACTTGTTTTTAGTCTGTCCACAATGTCGAATCACTTCACGTTAGTCGGTCAGTTGCCGTTGTAAAAACCACGTGTAGTAAAATATACTGTAACTTTATTTTTCGCTATTATTATTACTGTGCAAACTGTGTAATACGTTTTAATTTGTCTTGCTAAGAATAAATCATATTAACCAAACTCTGTTCGTGTTTGATTCATTATAACATTAATGATAACATTAATAGTAACAATGGTTATATTACTTGGAACCTTTTACTCACAAAACTATTTTTTTAATAACGAATACAATAGAATACTAGCCTCGCTCCATTGGGCATTTGCCAGAACATTGTGGTCGGTAGCAATTTGCTGGCTAGTAATATCTTGTGTTCATGGTTACTCTGGTATATACAGCTTATTAATTTTTTTTTAAAACATTTATTAATTTTTAATATTTTTAGGTTTAATAAATAATTTCCTCTCACTGAAATGTTTTACAATATTCGGGCGGTTATCATATTCAATATATTTAGTTCACTTTATGGTTATAGCATTTTTTGTTAACGGAACTATGACAACTGAATTTACATACGGTAATATTGTAAGTATATTTTTTCTAAATAAAATATTCGATAGTTTGTGTAAATTTAAAATTTATAGCTATTGCAATTGCAACAGAATGTTTCATGGAAAATAAAAATTGCGATGATAAGTCTGCGATTTCAAATAAATAAAAATCAAATCAAACTGTTTATAAATAATTTATTATTTTTATATTTATATAACTTTCCGTCAAATTATTATTCTTTAACATTTCGTTCTATTAACATTTACAAATCAGTTATTCACATTTAAAATTTATTTACTACAAATACATATTTTCTTTATTTTTATTTTAGTTTCGTGAATATTGGAGCGAAGTATTTTTTTCAGTAATTTTCGGACTTATATGGTCATTAGCATTTGAAGCACCAGTTATAACAATTGCAAAACTATTAATAACACCAGGTAAATATATATATATATATATATATATATATATATATATATATATATATATTATTACTATTCAATAATCAATATATTTGAAAATAATTATTTAATATCGATTTACAGAGTTAGCGCAGAAGCTGCAAGACAGAGTGACAAATAGAAAAATAAAAAACTTAAATATTGTTGATTCCGAAATAAATGATTAAAAATAAATGTTTTTTTTTCTTAATCAAAATATAATATCTATCTATAAGTATCACTTTAGGTTGATTAAATGAATTTAGATGGCTCGGCCATCTTGAGCAAATGCCAAATAAATGTTCGATTACAAAAAATATATGTGATAATATTATATAGGTGAAGATATGATGAGTAAATGATTAAAGCAAAAATAGCCATTTAATGAAGTTACGTAATACAAAAGTCATCAATTATTTGTTAAATGAGTACACAGTTCAACTATTGTATAATAAAAAGAGATGCTATAGGCATAATTGAAAATGTTTTACGTGAGCGAATGTATAAAAATAAAAGAGCATGCATTAGCAGTATCATGAATGGTAGCTGCAATAAAAGTTGCTTGTTTAGATAGGAAATGAATGGAAAGAGTTTGTGCCACATCCTTATGGATACAGGCATAATTTTTGTATGTATGTATATATGTTTCTGCAGCATCTCCTCCTAAACCCCTGAACCGATTTTGATGGAAGTGGGTCATTTTAATTGGTTCATTCCCTATTTGAGAATAGTCAAGTTTCATCTTTCTACGATTTCATCTAGGTCCTCAAAAATTTGAAAAATTATGTTTATAATGCAAATGTCAAATGACAGCTGTGTCAAGTTATGTACACTACTGATGATAGAAGTGTTGCTTTTGAGTAATAGTGCAATTGATATTTTACTATTATTATTATTATTTGTTTATTTATTTATTTTTATTATGTTTATATGTTTAATTACTATTTTCGACTTCAAACGTGACCCTTTAAGGGTGACGGGTTTCCTAGTTGTGTTTGTATTTACCAAATTACAATCTTCAATACTTACTGTCTGTATGTCATCTACCGATGGGAATAAAGTAAAACAAGTATTAGAATTTCAATTTAATGAAAATAAAATAATAATTAGAGTATTACACATTAAATATTTTACAATATTAATAATAACAATTAGATGGCCTGTTTATTTTTAAATAATATCCGGTAACGGACAGATAAAATGTAAAGAATTTGATACTTTCGTTGAATATGAACAAGGATCAAAATTCGTCGAAATCATATCAACCGAAGCACTATCTTTCTGAATACCACCAAACATGATCAATTCGCCTTTGCCTTGCACTAAACTATATAATAATGTCTCTTCCGGTCCCGTACCACGTGATTCGTGTTCAGTAGTTTTCGGTTTTAACCACGATACATACGGTATTTCATCAAGGGTATGGGTCGTATCTAGTAGATATAATTCTAACATATTTCTTCGTAGTTTCTTCACAGAGTTTTGTTTGTTCACGTTGGCTTCATCGCCGCTTTGTTTGTGCTTGTTCTTGATGAAGTTTTCCATTTTGCGTAACAATTCGAGTTGACGTTCACGATTTTTGCCCGAATTGGGTTTTGCTGGCCTACCAGTGCTGAATGCGGACAGACTTAAACCACGAGGCGAATCTCGTATCTGTAAAGAAATATAAATACATAAAATCTTCTACAAGTCTCTTTTGACATTTCCTCAAATTTATGTTTTGCTGTTATCTACTTATTATCAAACATAATTACATACATACATATATACACAATCACGCCATGTATCCAAAAGGATGTGGCACAAACTCTTTTCATCATCCCAAAATCAGTCGCCTCCAAACATTCCTATCCAAACAAGCAACTTTCGCTTCATCCACATTCATAATTCCTCTCATACATGCTCTTTTATTCCTACTACTTGGAAACTTTCGCTCACGCAAGCCACCCTCTCACGCAAGCCACCCTCTCAAGCATACCACTTCAACTACTCATCGGACGTCCACGCAAACGTATATCAATCATTCAAATAAATCTTTTTAACCAAACGTTCATTAGACATTCGCTCAACATGTCCGAACCATCTTAACTGACTGACACCAACTTTTGCTACAACATTTTTTTTCAATTTCACACTCATCATACACTAATCTATTTCGTACCCGATCTCTCCTATTTACACCACATACCCCACGTAAGAATCTCATTTCCACAGCAGTCATTTTCCGTTTATGCTTTTGCAACCAAACCCAACATTCACTACATATATCAATGTAGGCACCAAATAATATTTAGTTATCATTATATACATTTCTGACCAAAATTAATGCATCTTATGTTTGAATTAATTTAGTTGATAATTGAAATCAAATATTGTTGGAACAAACTAAAAAGATTGTATATGTACGTTTATTTAAATTTAAATAAAAAAAATTAATTACCTTGACAACATTGTTTTCCGTATGGGCTCGACTAGTAGACGGATTATTGACTGGTGGAAAATTTAAATTTTGTTGTCTACGTAGATTCAATGTACCTCTTCTACCATTTACGTTCTCATCGCGATCTATTTGGGGTCGTGGTGCTTGTTGTGGCGGCTGTGGCTGTTGCCTATTTATTTCCAATATATTATTCGTCGGCGGTCGCCAGCAATTTTTTATATAACTATGCGGTTCGGAACCGCGACTTCTATTTAACACAACGATATGATGATCAACTTTACACGTCGGATGACACCACATGTCTGGCGGTGCCCATTCCGTATCACGAACTTCAATTTGTCTCCATTGCCATACGTCACCTTTCAAACTGTAATTAATTTCAGAATTTTTTATTTTAACTTGTATATTCTTTAACATTTAATTTTGTAAACTATTTGTTAATTATAATTAAATAGATAATAAAAAATAAATCATTTTAAATAAAATTTGTCTCGAATTTTGTACTAAAAACTTTCCAATTCTTCGCAGTATCTTTTGTGAGGTTATATTTACTTTAACCATTAATAATAAGATCGAAATAAAGATGAAACACATATTTTCGATTAATAATATAATATTTTACATTACCTTAGTAACCAAACATCATTATATAATCCATTTGGTCCTCCACAGCCGCCCATTATCAAAATATGTTTATCATCTAGAACTGTTTGTGAATGTCCATAGCGTTCGCTCGGTTTTATTCGGCTAGTTTCTTGTTTTTGCCATACTAACGCCTCCAAATCTAGCTTCCAAACATCATTCGTCCGAACCGTATTCCCCGTATTACTACAACGTTGCATTCCTCCGAAAATCACCATAAAATTCCCGTGAATCGAAACAGAATGTCCGGCCATTGGTGGCGGATTATTCGTCGTAATATAGTTCCACTTATTCGAAGTAATATTATAAATGTGTAATTCGTTAAAGAGCTGATAAGACTGATGAAATGGATAGGAAGATGGATACGCCCAGCCGCCAAAAAGCACCAAAGAATCTTTGTAACAAACCATGGAACTGCACGCTTTTGGCGTTGGATAAATCCCCAATGCTAATGGTCGTATCCAATGTCGGGTTGATAAATCCAATCGCCAAAGATCGTTAAATGTTGTCATGGTATTTGTGCAGCCACCGAATACGAACATTGAATTTTCATGTATTACAGCGGAATGTGAATAACGTTTTGTGATTGTGGGCGATTTTTCGAGTGGTCGAACTATCTGCCATTGTATAGTAAAATTTGACAGAGATGCATGAAGCTGCCGTTTTTTTATTCGTACAACATCTACAATATAATAGTTTAAATAAGCTCATAAACAATTAAATAATACATTATTAAACTTACTTAAAACGTTGACTCGCCATCGTTTGCAAACTTGCATACAATCGTGTAAATCTTTATACGGAGGCACAAAACTTAGCACAAATTCAATTACTTCGTCTGGCAAATCGTTAATAGAATACTTTGTACATTGATTATTGTTCTTATTTTCTTGTTCTTTGTCATTTTCTGGCGACCTCATATTGAGGTTAACAATAACTAGATATTACGTTCTTTATATGCAACTGTCATCTGTCAAAATCACCTGATAGCACATGACATTTGCGTATTTTTTTAAATATATATATTTAATAATTTAATATTGAATAATACTATGATAATGTATATTTTTTTAAACAAAAATTTTTAAAATAATGATTGATATAATTGAGATGAAAATGCAAGTATGTTTCAAAACAAACTGGTTATTTTTGTTGTATTTATGATGGCTTCAATTGACACTTGGCTAATTTTGTTATTAATTCTATAATTCGCCAATAAAATACTGTTATTAAATTACATAATTCAAATAGAAATAAATACTATATTCAATATATTTTAATCGAGAACGTTGCATATTATTTTAATGAACTTTCGAGAAAACATCACATACAACAGAATTGCCAACCTCATAACCAATAAAACACTGAAAACACCGAAGAATTAATTATTGTAAAATAAATATTATTCTTATAAAAAATAGTTGCAAAAAATAATATTTTTTTGCGATAAATTAGTAATATTTTAATCAATTAACTTTGCATTATTTTGCAATTTATGTTTTAGTATATGCTAAAGTGTATTCAATAATGTTTTATTTATAATTTATTTTCGATATCTAGACCATCTTAATCTCAATTTAGTCCGGATAACTACAAAAAAATTTCAATATTTATTTATATAATATACTATATTTTTATAATTACATTTTAAGAACATCATCAAAAATTTTCCTGTTTATTAAAAAAAAAGATGAGTACTAATTGTGTGTGAGATCAGAGAATACTTTTCTAAATAATTATAATTCAAATTTAGTAAAATTTCGTGAAATATAATGTAAAAAAATGTTATTATTCTTATTATCATTAATAATAAAGTTAATTTTCGAGAAATTAAAAAATATTTATACCTATTACAAAAAAATAACATTTTTTTTATATTACAACTAAAATGAAAAATAATAAATAATTTTGAGATATTGCTAAAATAACATCTTGTCAAAAAAATGAAAAAAATTGTTTTTTTTTTTAATAAAATGACTAAAGAACAAACTTGGGCGTTTTGAATAATATTATGAATGAAGAACTGCGCACAATTTTTTGTGCTTCATACTGTCATAAATTTTAATATCTTAGCTTCGTTAAGAAATTTGTAGACAATTAAATAATTCAATATAATAAATTTCGCCGTGTGTAAATTTCTAAGTGGCAAAAAACAATGATTTTAATAAAACATTTTCGCGTGTGGGTCAGTAGAGCGTAGGTGCGCAATATGATTTTTAATGTTAATTTTTATGAGTTGCGTTTGAACATTTTACATATACAGATGTTTTCCCGGACACGTAATAATCGGAATTAAATCATGAAAACAGGAAAAAAAATTTAAAGGTGACACTAAGGTATTATATATTATTCTTTGTAGAATGAATGAAACTATTTTCAATTAAAATCTATCATTGTAAGTGACTGCTTTTTTATTTCAGAATTTTTCTTTTCTTTTATAAATTCTAGTAAAAATTGATTATTTTTTTTGCAATTCAAAAAATATTAATTTTAATTTTCCTAACTTCATACTTCAAAAAATATATAAATAAATCCGACCTTATGCTATTTGACTTTCATCGATTATGGATGAGTGGTTCCAAACCCACTAGGAGCATATAGGTTCTAATTTTTCCTGAAATTCACATATATCAAATAATATTTTATTAAGATAGTAATGTAGTAAGTGATGGCCAAGAAATAAAACACTAGACATAAGATATTAGTTGATTTATTGTTGTAGTGAAATTTAACATGTCGCGCCATTAAACGCACACCTCGCCAGCTTGCTTCACTCTGACACACACACTGTATTACCGACCAGGAACCACCATCATGCCACCTAGCACGCAACTATAACATCGCGGTAAATTCAAATTTAAATGTTTAGCGCTATAGTTCGGCCTTCCTGACACAATGATTGCCCCTAATCATCTGTAGGTTAACAACAAAATTCGTATATCATTGGAACACTTAACATAAATGGTTCACACATAACTAATACATGAATTCGGTTGTTAAGACATAAGTACATAAATGATTCATAAAATCTTAAAATACATAAGGTTGGTCATAATTTTTTTTTTTTAACCATAAGTTATACATAAGATTGGTTGACATAATTTTCTTAACCATAAGTTATACATAAGATAATAAGTAACATAACTAAAGTAAAATATATTCATAACAATTTGAATTCGATTAAATATGTTCCTTCCAAAGTTTCATGTTTTCCGGAGAACATATTCCTTCGAATGGTTTTTGAGTCAACTGATGTTCTTCAGGATCCGTAATTACATAACGATCATTGTCTAGAACTTTTCTAATTACATAAGGACCACGGTATTTCGGCAATAATTTTTTATTCACTCCTGGAGTAACATCGACATTTTTGATCATAACATAATCTCCAATTTTATATTCATACGGCTGTTTGTGATGTTGATCATAATAATTTTTATTACGATTAGCAGTATATTGTATTTGTTTAGAAGCATCATCCCGCATTTGAATTAAATCACGATCAACGTCTTGTTGGTCTAATAAAGCTTGGCTTAAATCATCTTTAATTTTACCGATCTGGTTTATTCCGAATAAGAGTTGTGCGGGGGTTGTTCCAATCGAACGGTTTATAGTGTTATTTAACGCGTACTCTATATCGCTTAAAGTGGTATTCCATGTGGATAAACTGTTAGATAATTTACTTAACATTGGCGTCAGACTTCGATTTATTCTTTCGATTTGACCATTAGCATGTGGGGTTGCACTAGCAATAGCAATATGCTGAATATTTTCATTGTTTAAGAATTCTTTAAATTTGTCGGACATAAACGAACTACCTCTATCCGAAATAATTTTCCTCGGTTTACTATAATGGTTAAAATAACTTTTTAAATGCGTAATTACTTCATCGACTTTAGTACTAGTTGTGGCATAAAGTTTAACAAATTTAGTAAAAGAATCTATAACCTCAAAAATGTATTTATAACGATGATTCGTTTTTTCTAAGGGACCATAATGATCTACATGAAGACAATAAAATGGTTGTTTTCCTTTATCATGACAATGTAATCTACCTTCACCTTTATTAGCTATTGTAGAATAAGTAATGCATTTCAAACATTGAGAAATATAATTTTGCACTTTTCTCTTAATATCAGGGAACCAATAAACACGCATGAGATATTCTACGGTTTTATTTGTTCCTTGATGAGCGATCTCGTCATGGGCAACATTAATAACATTATTTATCATTGATTTCGGTACATAAAATAATAATTTGTTTTTTGTTTTCCGATAAACTAATCCGTTTTGCAATTCAAAATGTTTATCCTCTCGATGTTCTAAATCGTTCTTAATTTTGACAATATCAAGATCTAAATTTTGTAAGATAGCTAAATTTCGCTCAAAGCTATTTTCCGTAATAACCAGCACTGCAAATTGTCTACTTAACGCATCCGCATGTTGCATACGTTCCGCCGATCTATGTTCCAAAGTATAATTGTAATTCCTCAAAATTAACGACCAACGTAAAATTCGCGGATTGATTTCCTTGCGTTCTAACGTTAGTTTAAGGCTATTACAATCAGTTACGATTTTAAATGGAATTCCTTGTAGATAAATTCTAAAACGTTCTAAAGAATAAATTATTGCTAAAGTTTCTAGCTCAAAACTATGATAGTTTGCTTCAGCTTTTGAAGTACGTTTACTGAAATAACAAACAGGATGAAATTTACCATCGGTTTGTTTTTGCATCAGAACAGATCCATAACCGTGCTTACTCGCGTCACAATGTAACTCGGTATCGGTCGTATGAGAATAAACAGCTAAAACTGGCTCATTAATCAAAATGCGTTTTAGATATTCAAAGCAATTTGAACATTCATTATTCCACTGAAAGTCGGTTTTAGAGTTTAATAAATCATATAACGGTTTGGCTAAAGTTGCGAAATTTTTTATAAATTTACGGAAATACGATATTAATCCTAAAAAACTATGCAATTCGCGAAAACTTCTAGGAATTGAATACTGTGTCACGGCTTCAATGTTTTCTGGATTTGGACGAATTCCGCTGGCATCAATACGATACCCCAAATAATCAACTTGCGTTAACAGAAATGCACATTTAACCCATTTTAGTTCTAAATGATTTCGCGTCAAAGTTAATAATACTTCTTTTAAAATGTTTAAATTATCATCTATAGTTTCAGTCGCTATTAAAATGTCATCTAAATAAATTAATATTTTTTCTTCGTCTAATAATTTACGAAATGCAGCATAAATATAGCGAGTGAAGAATGAAGGACCGTTAGACAATCCGAAAGGTAATCTTACGTATTCATATTGTCCTAAATGCGTGGAGAAAGAAGTAAAAGGTATTGAATTCTCTTTTATTCGAACGTGATAAAACGCGTCTTTTAAATCTAAACGAGTGTAGTATATTTTATCTTTTAATCTATCTATATGATCATCGATTCTTGGCAACGGAAATATGTCGCGTTGTGTCATTTTATTTAGTTCTCGGTAATCGACTGCCATTCTATATTCACCTGATTTCTTAGAAACCAACACAATCGGACTAGCAAACTGTGATTTACTCGGTCGAATTATTTTCCTAGCTAAAAGATCATTTATAATTTCTTTAAGAGCTTCCTTTTCTTGATATGACAAGCGTCTAGGATTGAAATAAAAAGGTTTGAAGTTATTTTTTAAAATTAATTCCATTTCTAAACTCGTTTGTGGTTCGTTTGGTCTTTCAACATCAAAATAATATTTTTTAACTATCTCACAAACCTTACCACCTGATTGAACATCAATTTTCTCATTAATGTTTAAATTTACTGTGTTATTATTTTCTGTCGCAATATGTAGAATCTCATTATCCCACGAATTATCAACAATGTTAACAACAGGTTTTTTGATTATTTCAACAGTATTACTAAAATTTATTTGAATGTCGTTTCGGATAATAAAATCTCTACCTAATAGACAGGAACAACTCATAGTACAATCTGGTACAACATAGAAATTTACTAATAATTCTATATCATTAATCATTACAGTTAACTTTAATTGACCTAATATAATAATTTTGCTACTGTTGACACCTTCAAAATTATGAGATTTTACATTTGTATTCAAATTCACATTTTTGGGCACCTTACTTTCTAATAAAAGGGATATGGGGCTACCTGTATCTAGCGTTGCACATATCTCACTTTGTTCCAGTTGAAGTAACACCGTATAACTCGGAACTGGTAACACAACAGTTGGAGCAGATTCTATAAGATGGAAGGCATTACTTGTTTCACCGGTTTGACGACCATCATTGTCAGCAGGTGCGGAGCCACGTGCTTCTCTGCCATTTTGTTTACAGTCCCTTTTCAAATGTGCGGTGGATCCACAACCATAACAGGATCCTCTGGGCCTTCGTGGTCGGGGACAAGAAGCTGCAACATGACCTAAATTATTACAGTTAAAACATCTTACATGGTTAGTGTCGGTCTTCGATTTTTCTTCGGCAGGCATCTGCTTCTTACTTGTTTCATTTCGATCAATTCCTTGCGATCGACTAATGCTTGGAACGGACGAAGTTCGTTTCCATGAAGAATGGAATGATGCGCGAATCTTTGTATAGATTTCTAACTTGTCCTTAAATTCTCTGAAGTTACGTGCACCATACAAAATACTTTTTCGATTCGGGTCGTCGGTTATACCGTCAATAACATATTGTATAACAGCATCCGTTTCAATACTTCCCCTTGAAGCTAATTCTCGCATATGTAAGAAATATTCTTGCACCGACTCATCGCGTTTCATTTTTCTATCTTGTAACATTTTATGTAATTGTGCGCTAGTTGTTTTTGACGAGAATTCTTCAATAAGTTTTTGTTGTAAGAGTTTCCACGATCGGATGTCCCGTTCACTCTGAATAAATAGTTTAGCTAATCCACTTAGGCGTTTCTTTGCAAAAATAAATTTCTGTAGCTCATTCCAGCCCATCAAAATTGCATTATCCTCAAATTCGGTCACCCATAATTTAACAGGATAGTTATTACCATCGAACAATCGAATTGTGTCTTCAATATCTCTAAAACTTATAGTGGCATTAGTATTGACAAGTTGTTGACTTACGGAACTTCGTATTTCATCTTGATCCTCGTCGATTTCGTCATCGGGGTCTTCAGTGTCGACGTCTTCGTCACTGGGGCGACCTTGTAATAAATCTAAATTGGTCAGATGTTCACACAATCTTTGCGCGATTTCCTTAGGAGTACCCGTATAGTCTATTCGTAAAAGATTACAACTGGCTGTTAAATCACCGACAGAGCAATTTTGAACTGTCCACTCAACCTTCTGTGTGAATTCTTCAGAATCCGAAGCGAATTCAAATCCCGAAAACTTACGTAACCGGCTTCGATTTAAACGATCGCCAGTCACTCCGAATATAAACTTATGTAATGCTTTAATTACCGATGCTGGAGAAGTTTTAATATTATTCGCGATCTCGGGTATATCGATCAATGTTACTGTATTCTGTTCATCCCCCATAATAAATAATCAGAAATAAAACTTATAAAATCGTTGGCAAAACAGCGCGTCACTATCGTGCTCTCTCGCACTCACTAGTATTTATATCTCACTATCCTTTTCTACCACGTGTTTAATCCACAGTTCTAAGGTTCGAGTTAATTTCACTATTTCCCCTAATACACACAAATAAACGTGGTGATTGAATTCTTATAATCCCACTTCTGAAGCTGTAGTAAGTGATGGCCAAGAAATAAAACACTAGACATAAGATATTAGTTGATTTATTGTTGTAGTGAAATTTAACATGTCGCGCCATTAAACGCACACCTCGCCAGCTTGCTTCACTCTGACACACACACTGTATTACCGACCAGGAACCACCATCATGCCACCTAGCACGCAACTATAACATCGCGGTAAATTCAAATTTAAATGTTTAGCGCTATAGTAAAAAAAAAAATAGTAACTTGTTTCTATGTTGTATTATTTATTGTAAATATCGTTTGTATCAGTTTTTCTGATGAAGACGGATGTTGAGTTCGTCGAAAAGTCGATTATCAATAAATATTAATACAGAACTTAAACCTGAAGCCATTTTATTAATTATACGTTTAATAAACTCATTAAAAAATAAAAATTAATTCCTTTTTATATTTTTCTATAAATTTATCTAACATTTACTTAATTTTTATTTAAAAATAAATTTAAAAAAATATCAATAACAAAAAATTGCAAAATTCAAGGAATTCTAATTGCATTTTAATATTTTAAAAACAATCAGATATAAGTATTACATTTTTAATAAAATTGACGATTCTGATTTATATTTGGAACAATATAATGAAAATGTATTAGCTGTCACGTTTTACTAAGATCCTGTCCAAAATTTTCTTTTAAAGAAAATTTTTGAAAGACTGTCAATTTATAAATATAATATTATAGGCCTTTTCTAATAATGATCAATATTATACTGCAGTCATTTTTGATGTCAAATTAAAGTCACTTTAATATCTATTATTTGTAGTGTGTATTTAATAATTTATAAACAACACACACAAACTGCAATTTAATATTTAATATTTTTAAGATAACATAGTAAAAAAATCTTTCAGAACTCATTATATTAAAATAAAACAGCTTTAGGATTAATTTTGATATAATTTTTAATTAAAAATCGACGTTCCGTTATACTCTACATATCATCATCAAGAAAAAATATGCAGATGACATAGATAATAAACAAACAAAACATAGAAACAAGTTACAATATCGAAACGTCGATTTTTAATTAAAATTATACAGAACTTAACCCTAAAGCTTTTTTGTTTTATCTATAAAATATTAAAGACAAAAACTCATTCAATCTACCCTACTTATCACGAAATTTTAGCACGAAGTTTTAGCATAAAGTTAATGGTTTTGAATCAAATTACTTACAAACGCATGAAAAAACAATGCACGATTTCAATATTATTAGTTTTTTTACTGCAGCCAAAAATTGAAATAATTAAAGTTTTACTGTGTTTTCACAAGCTAGTAGAATGTGCAGTTTAAAACCAATAGTTTTACGACTAAAACATCAATCTAATTTCGAGATAAGTAAGGAAATGTGAATAAAGGTTTAACTAAAAATATTAATAAGATTTAATTGATTTACTTTAATAGTTATTTATCTATAATCATAAAACAATACCTACTACATCATTTCTACATTAAACAATTTAATGATTGCATTAAAATACTTTCAAAGAAATTATGATAAATATAATCTATTCTATCGCGTAATAATGTGTAAATTAATTAGAAATTAATTAGTTAAAATGCAACATTTATTATATACATTTTTACCATCCTAATTAATGTAAAATAAACGATAGCTTAATGTATTCAGATAGATCGAATTGGACAAATAATTGTTTCGATAACTTAACTAACAAAATTTACTTTAATTTTTAAATTAAACCACAGATTAGTATAAATAATTTATTTCATTAGAAATATTTGTTTAATTTTGAGAGTAAAAGTAATAAAGTAACTACTTTTTTTTTTTAATTAACAATTTATTTAATTTTAAACAAATCCATTTGAGCAACAAAAAGAAAGACATAATATTTATTATTGACGAAGAATATGCGAATAATCTAATAAATACTTATCAATTCATTTAATTATTACAATATTTTTCATTAATAAAATAAACTGATATACAAATATTTTGTTCAATTTTTTTTAAATATGAATGATAGAATGATATTTTGATAGAATTAAACAAAAATTGCCGAATACGATATTGTTCGATGAATTTCGAATAAAAATAACTTCATAAAATTCGCGTTTTATTGAGATAGTTGAAACGAAATGAACAAAAAAATAAAAAAAGAGAAACTATTTATTTGAAAGTACCATTATATATTTTTGTCTATTACAAATGTTTATTATATGATGTAAACTTAACTTACCTACTACCGGGTACATGCGTATATTTCTATGTTTACAATTAAATTAAATGTAATAACGAGTAAAAGTTTATCGAAAGTAAAATTTCTTATCAGTCGATGAGCAGAAGTTGTGATTTAAGAATAATGGTTTATGTCAATTTAGTATTCTCTGCTTTTCTAAATGTTTATTTAAAAATTATTTCATCGTAAGTATAATTAATATAAAACATGTATATTATATATATATATATATATATATATATATATATATATATATATATATATATGTACGTATACTTAATCACACCATGTACCCATAAGGATGTGAAACAAACTCTTTCTTTATTCTGTAATCTAAAAATTTAAATTTATATAGAATTAACATCATATTAATGAGTATGTAATGATTTTTATAACATATAAAGATGAGATTTACTATCTAATTTACTACCATGTAGTTTTACAGAATTGTTATTGGTTAAAAAACGTGAGTTATGGACAGTGTAATATAATAGAATACAGAAGTAGAAAATTCAATTTTTATACTTTTAACAAATAAAATATAAACATTTGTTATTCCCAAAAACGACAGGAAAATTTATGATTTTCTGATACGCTGTTTTATTTTGTACTATTATCTAATACACAGAAAAAAATAATTGACCCACATTAACATTTTAACCATTATTTTTTTGATTAGTTATTTAACCATGTTTCATGTCAATAAATTTAAAAAACCAATAGGACAAAATATACTATATAACACAGGCAGGGCTAATGCAAAAATAAACCATTTAAATAAACAAAATTTAAAGTTAAAATAAAATTACTATTAAAAATATTTAATTTTAACTTTTTTGATGTTAAAATTTAACACTGAATACGAACCACATAAGTGGTAAACTTTTAAACATTATTTTTTTACTATGTACACAGTTTTTTTTTTTTAGATAAATAATCTTTATGGAATATTTTTCTAAAAAATACCAATTATTTTATTCTGATTTATTTAATCAATCTAAATCATACTAAACGATATTCAAATAAAAATTTCCATTGTAAAACAAAAGAAATTTGCAATTTCTTCAAATATTAGAAAATCTATTTAACATCCAATCAGCAAAGTAAATATATTGACGAAACCGTACAGACATTTGCACGTCAACACAGCTAAAGAAAAAGAAGAAAAAAGTCGAAAAAGATGAGAATAAATGTAAGATGGGGGCGGCAGATGAAATCATCCCTCTGGCCGTGAATCTAATATTGATCTGCGTATTTTGCGAAAGCGAAAACAAAAAAAAATAGTTTAGCACATGCGCAGAATAATATTTTCAGAAGGGGACGCATTTTATAGGTCTCCAGTTTGTTACTGATACAATTTTAATTGATATTTAATCCAATAGGGTTCACTGATTATATCAATAAATTTTAATTTATCAAAGATATTTTATTATTGAATAAAATGGTGCGAAATTTATTAATAATTTGCAGATAATCTTTGGTTTAATATTGTGATTTCACATGTATAGATCAGTGAGCATGTGAATTTTATTTGAAAATAACAGAACCGTATCAAGATTTTTAAATACGTTTACAATATAATACATATAAGAAAAGACACATAATTCACTTCTACTGTAGGTCTACACAAAAAAATATAGCACTAGTAATTTCTTGTTATTTCTCCGAATTATTATTTATTACTTTTTAAATAATTATAAAAATTTTGACAAAACATGTCTTTGATATATTATACAAATAGAAAACCACTGACAGATTTAATAATTAACTTGTTTTTCGATAGATTTTTAATAAAAGATCAAAAAGTAAAAATCCGAATATTTTTTATATTCCAAAAACTTAATTGGACGGAAATTTACGTCTTCGCAAAATGGATATATCTGGAAAAAATAAAACGTATAGTAATCTATGCTAGTTGCCTATTTTCAATCATTTAATTCTAATCACAAATTTTAGGAAAACAAAAATCTTTTCACTTCTCACCTATTTTAAAAATAACATTTTATTTTATCATAGAAATTAGTTTCTTGCCAAATATTCTTATCTAAACAAACAACATTCGCTTCATCCATATTCATGATACCTCTCGTGCATGGTTTTTATTCCACTTTATCAATTATGCACAATTTTAAATTACCAGTACATTCTTTAACATGGTAAAAAATCTTTCAGAACTCATATTAAAATAAAAAAGCTTTAGGTGTATAAGTTCTGTTTAATTTTGTTAAAATTAGAATAATTATATAATTAGAAATTAATTATAATTTTTTTTAGTCTAGTTACTTGTATTTTGTTACCTATAGTAATTTGCTTCTATTAAAATAAAACGGCTTTAGGATATAGTTCTATATTAATATTTTTCAATAACTAACATGTCGACGAACTCAACATACGTCTTCTTTTTCTTCTTTCCTGATGAAGACGGACATTGAGTACTGCAAAGAACTGTGTAAAATTATATGAATTTAAATTATATTTTTAACAGTATAACAGAAATAGAATAGATTTTTTTTTTAATTTGGTAATTAAAATTAATAATATTTTATTATTAATGCTTATTTAAAGTAGAAAATTGGTGTAAATTTACATTATAATCACAGTAATTTTATTACAAAATGGTAAATTTAGTAAAATTACCATACTGCTCGGTAATTTTGTGAAACTAGCAAAATTATAATTTTGTAAATATGATTATATGTATTACAATTTTTCTTTTTCAATTTTTTTTATAAAATAATGTCAAAGAATTTATATGTAATAATAATATATTTAAAACAAATAGAATGTACAATAATAAATACATACATACATACATACATACACAATCACGCTATGTACCCAAAAGGGTGTGGCACAAACTCTTTTCATCATCCCGAAATCAGTCGCCTCCAAACATTCCTATCCAAACAAGCAACTTTCGCTTCATCCACATTCATAATTCCTCTCATACATGCTCTTTTATTCCTACTACTTGGAAACTTTCGCTCACGCAAAACACTCTCAATCATACTACTCCAACTACTCATCGGACGTCCACGCAGACGTATACCATCAAAATCATTCAAATAAATCTTTTTAACCAAACGTTCATTAGACATTCGCTCAACATGTCCGAACCATCTTAACTGACTAACACCAACTTTTGCTACAACATTTTTTTCAATTTCACACTCATCATACACATACTAATACAAATAATAAATATTAACACAAAACTATAATCTAAAGCCGTTTTATTTCTGAAAGATTTCTTACTATGTTAACTTGTTTCTATGTTTTATTTGTATATTATTTATGTCATTTGTATATATTTTTTTTCCTATATATTGAAACGTCAAATTTTCATATAAAATTAAATAGAACTTAAACCTGAAGCTTTTACATTTTAATAAATTCTTTGATTATTACATAGATTCCTGCAGAAATTCCTTCCAATCTTCAATTTTTTCCCCGCTAATTTTTGCTTGTAGAAAAAAATCCATCCCTGGTTTCTACCACGGCTTCGGTTTTCATTGAGCACGCTCCCAGCACGCGTGCTGCAGACATTTAAAACATCTAGCAATAGCAAACGGTATACATGATGGCATGCGCGGTAGCCATAGTTCGTAGAGTTAGGCAGCCAGCCCCGCTCTACTCATTCACCGAGTCAAAACTCCGTTCAACGAAGTCAGTCGACGTACTGCATCCCACATAAGCGCACCACGGTCCCGTGCAAGAGCCCAACCGTCTGCTGTCACATTCACGTGTCCCTCTATATTATATAAACAAACGCGAATCGGTCGGCATTGCACTTGTTTTATTCGACCCACCAAAGAAACTGATTGTGTTTTGTTATTGTGACAATTGAACTATAGGTACACAGTGTGAGTGGTGGTGTGGTTGAATTGAGATATTTTACTTTCGTTTTCCGGTAGTTTTCGTCCTGGGCCGCCTATGTGCCTCTAAGGGCACGAGTTTTCGTGTGAAGGGACGAAAGGTATGTATTTGCTTTTTTGGTCCCTACTCTATATGTTTATGGTGGTTACGAGGGTGTGTCTGAATGCGTGAACTGAATGTTACTGAAGGGAGAATGCACTGTTATTCCTATTAGACATGTATTAATAGGGCTTGCGTGTGAATTCACATTTTAAAACCCATTGGTTTTGTTCATGTACGGATACAATGCATTTTTTTACTAATGATTTGTATATTATAATTAAATTTGTAGAATATATTTTTAAAAAATTGTTTAACGTAATAATTAGATTAATAAGAAGATAGTTGTGTGATTTTTAAATATAAACTGATAGAGTGCTTTATTTTCTTATTTTATTTGTATATTTTTTATATATTTTTGTTCAAGAAGATATTTTTGAAATATATATGAAACTATATTATTTTTTTATATAAATTTTAATTTAGTTAGAAGAGTGCTGTGTTAAAAAAAAAAAATTTTTAATAAAATTAATTATATTTTTTTGAATTAAATGCATTTATTGGAAACATTAGTATGCAAACAGTATATAATGAAGTTTCAATAAATGTTACATAAAAAAACCTAAGAAATAGTTTGTAAAAATGAACATGTTTTTGTTTAAAATATTTTTGGAAAAAATATTAAGAAATTTGTATTTATTTATTACACATCGTATTTATTTTAAATATATTATTGTTACATATAATTCTTTGACATTATTTTATAAAAAAAAAAAAAATTGAAATAGAAAAATTGTAATACGTATAATCATATTTACAAAATTATAATTTTGCTAGTTTCACAAAATTGCCGAGCAATATTGTAATTCTACTAAATTTACCATTTTGTAATAAAATTACTGTGATTATAATGTAAATTTACACTAATTTTTTACTTTAAATAAGCATTAATAATAAAATATTATTATTAATTTTATTTACCAAATTAAAAAAAAATAATTCTATTCTATTTCTGCTATACTGTTAATGTAATATTCATGTAATATTACATAGTTCTTAGCAGTAGAATAGCAGAATTTTGAAATATTTACTGTAATAATTTATGTAATATTACATTTTTATGCAGTATTACAGTCATCATTTTTTACAGTGTACTTAACTGTGTGTTTAACAATTCAAAGACGTTGCTATGGTTATTAGAACGTATTGATGCAGTTGGCTTTAGTACTTTATTCAAATAAATTAAATATTTTTTAAGATTTTTTTTTATGTTATTAAATTTGTCAAATACCATAGCAAAAAAAAATTAAAAAGTCTTTAAAAGCATTTTAGAGCAGTTAGTTATTCTATTCTATTTTCGTCTCGTACAAAAACTAATTATAAAAAAATATATAATTGAAACCAACGAGAATGCATTGTCACTGTTCTGTAGCTCATTACCAAATGCATTACATGAATTATGTGATGTGATGTGAAATGTGATGAGAAGATAAACTGATTACAGATAAAGTCAGTGTCAAAAGGTTACTTTTTTGTCGTTTCATTCTAATGATAAAAAAAAAAGAAAATTATGTGCCTATTTTATTTTTTTCCGTACCGTACAACAAAAGTATTAAATCAAGAAACTAATTTCTCTAAAAATTTAGTCTATTTTGAATGTTATAGACCTGTCCAGATGGCCATATTGTGAATATATTAAAAAATTATTAACAATACTATGTTTCGTTACGTACGAAAAAAGAATTATGGTTTCCAAATTACGTGTGTGACAGACACATAGTGAACATAGCATTAATAATATTTGTTTACTAATTATGACAATCTTTACGTCAATATTGTAAATTATAAATTTCTATCATATATTTGATACACGAAAATATATATAGAAAGCATTTAAAATTTCATAATGATTTTTATATAATTATTATACGAAATTTATTTTAAATTTTAGATCTAATTTTTAATTTTATAGTAAATTTAAAATTGTATATTTTAAAAATATAAATCAGTTAATAAATATATGTATACGCTGTTCCAGAATAAAATTAATGATATAGTATTCAGTACCCACTGTAATGTTAGAGAAACTTGTATCGATTTGATTAAATAAACAATATCGTTTGTTAAAATAGATGAAAGATTCTATAGCATTACAGTGGTTACAGCATAGTAGATAATACTAGCATTAATACTGTAATCTTTTTAATATTTTTATTATATATGTTTTGACTTGTTACATATGAATATGATTGATATAAAATTGTAGAAAAGTAATTATCAAAATTTTGCATCGATTTGTATTATAATAATTATTATTACTGAAAAATTTCTCGTAAATATAAAATTTTTAATAACTAAATTTAAAAATAAATAAATAAATGCAAATAAATCTAATCAAATATTTATTTTGCACAAAACCAAAAACAAAGATAATAATTTGAACATAGCTACTCAGAATTTCTATCGTAAAATATTATTAGCTGAGTACATACAGGTAAATAATGTTTTTTTACACCGAAAACAAAGTTACATATTTTAACCTTGATCAACAATTCTTATTCGACTATAATACACATATTCAAACCAATACTTATATTCATTTATATAAAATACAAGTTTTTTTTTCAAATGTCAATTTTAAATAATTATATTAACAATTTGTTTAGAATAAATTGTTTAAAATATATTGCGATTGTTCTACAAATTTTATATACTATTTCAACTATGTCTTAACAAAAAAAAGTTTAAATATTAAATCAGTTACTAACAGTTGTAGAATAGTATAAATATGTATATGTTACCGCTAAAGAGCAGAAATCAGTTATTCCGCAGATTATCTAGGTAATGTGCAGATTAACTAGGGTGAAGAAAGATCTTTGCTGGAACAACAGCAACGTTTCTGTACGCTTAAATTAACATAATGTTATTTATTTATTTTTCGATATTTAAAGAATCAAGTAAATACAATCAAACAATCAACAAATTAGTTACTTAATAGAATCAATCATTAATCAATTAAAAAACTATAACAGAAAGAATCAAATAGTTTAAAATATTATTACAATTAAGGAAATGAATAACATATGATGAGCAAAGATGTAGGAAAAGTAAATGAAAGAAACAAACTTTTGAACTTTAACGATATGGAAGGCGTTAATCTGCACATTACCTAGGTAAAATGCGGAAAACTCTTAATTCCGCACTTTAACGGAGCAAATCAGTTAATCTGCAGATTAGCTAGGTAATGTGCACATTAACGGTTTTCGTGCTTTAGCGGTAACATATATATATTATTTATATTTGTACATGATTTGTGAGAATTAATCTTTCTTTGGTAGAATATAAAATTTCTGACAAATATGGCGGTATAATAATATCATTATTGTATTAGTAACATAATAACCTCTTTCTACAAAGGCAATATGGTAACGTAATATTAATATTATGATATGATTGAAGAAAAAATATATTAATGCAAAAAATTGACTCCATTCAAAGTATTAACTATTTCTATTTGTACTTGTGATACTCGTATGATATATTAAAAATATATTTCATCGTTTATAGTCTTTAATTGTTTTTTTTTTTATTTTAATTTAAATTCAAGTTAGGTACGTCAACAAAAGTGATAAAAAAGATAAATGTAAATGTTTTAAGATAGCAATATTATTATTTGATCTAACACAATTATTTTATATGATTCACTAATGAGAACATATGAGGAGCAGACTTTCAAAATGCATTTTGTCCAAAATGTAAATTTTTTAGTTAGTGATGGTATTACGTTCTATGCGCAAACACGCATCTTTTAAGACAAATTCGACATTTAAAACGCATATTGTCCCGTCTGAAATAAATATTAAAAGTTACTTGGACATTCAAAACGCGTTTTGTCCAATGGGCACGTAATGTACTGTCAGATTTAATCAAAAACATTTTGCCTCTTTCTGAAAATTATGGAATTTGGACAAAACGCATTTTGAAAGTCTGCTCCTCATATTATGCTTAGTTTAATTTTAATAATTAAACATTTGTAGATATTTTTATGATAATATTTGAATGGGTTATAAACACTGGTCCGTATTAACAATTTTTTTGTATATTTCCTTCTTACAGAAAAAAAATGAATATTTTATAATATTTTTTTTTGTTCATTATGAAATGTCAGTTGTAGTTACACTATAAATATACAAATGGCTTGTGAAAATGGAAAAAAAAAATTGGTAGAATATTAAGCATTTTGTATCGATAAAATATAATAAAAATTGTAGTGTAATTTTTCAATAAATATAAGAAATTATTTCTGTATAAAACAATAATTTTATTAATGTAGTTTAAAACGAATTTGCAATTTAGTTTTAATTGTTATTAATATTTAAAAGGAAATTATATGTATACATGTAGTTTGTATAAATTGTGAATGCAAGAATTTGTTTTATGCAAGCATGTAAATAATTTGAGAAATTAGTTATTTCCTGTAAATTTTGTAAAGAAAGTTTATTTTAATTTATACTACAATTATATTTAAATAATACCTTATGTATACATAAGTTTTCACTGTTGTGGAACCCTTTTGAGATACGGTTTGCATTCGCAATTGCTCTCAGAGAACACAAAGAATATGTTTTAATTTAATACTATTTACGGAGAGTAATTAGTATTTGTACGCATGTATGCATAAACACATAAACAATGCAGATTACATAGAACTGTATATTTATTTTTGTAATACAATATTTTTATTGTTTTTCTTTCATAAAAAATACCAGTTAAGTAAAAGTTTATTAATTTAATTAATGAGTTAACTCTAGATTGTCAACTGTCTTCAAAGCGTCTCATTGATCATTGGTCAGTTAATAACATAATCAAATCGTTAAATTTTAATGCAAGTGGTTCATTATATTAAGGAAAATTAGAATATTATTTAAAATTGGCTAAAGCTGATTATTAATTTTCTTTTTCATAATTCTTTTGTTTATATTTAATTAGTAAAGTATGCCAATTTCTTATCAATAAATATTATGGTATTCGAATTTTTAAGGAAAATGTTATTATATGATTTTCTTAATTTCTTATTTGATATAGATAATTTCTTATATATATTTATCTTTTATTTACTAAAGTTTTTTTAAATTTTATTTTATCAATAATCAAATATGATAATACTGATTAATATATAAAATTTTAATGTGTATATAATATATACTATTATATCAATTAATTATTTATGAAACTAATGGAGTGAAAATGTTTTCAAGTAGTTGAAACAGAAGAGCATATATGAGAGATGTCATGAATGTGGATGAAGTTAGAGTTGCTTGTTTGGATAGGAATGTCTGGAAAAAAACTAATTTCAGAATAGTGGAAACAATTTATGCCGCACTCATTTGGGTACATGGCGTGATTGTGTATGTATAACAAAAATATTGTAATATACCTAGTAAAAAATCTTTCAGAACTCATTATATTAGACTAATTAATATTAACAGTAGATTGCTAAAAGAAGCAATAGAAATTTATAAAGAAAAAGATAAAAATCAATCATTGTAAAAGCATTGATTTAAATAAAATTTGTCTTCCTTTAATAAAAAATTTATAAATTTTATGATTAATTACTTATTTGTTACCTAGTAACTTGTTTCCATGTTCTGTTTATTTACTATAAATATCATTTCTATCTTTTTTCAGTTCGTCGAAACGTTTGATTTATAAATAAATTATTGCAGAACTAGAATCTAAAGCCATTTTATTCAAATGTGTTAATCACAACTTTGTATTTATTTTCGATCCATTTTTGCCGTTTCACTAACTTAATAATTTAAATCGTCTAAGTACGGGCCTGTGTAAATGTTCGAAAAACAAGTAAACGAAACGTTATGATTTGGTCTTGGGTTTGGTATTTAATTTTTCCAAGTAGTTCGGTTCACATATATTCAGAGCGTGTCTGATGGATATGGGTCTAACTTTACTCTACTCACACCCACAGCGCTCAAATATCATAGCTTCATACCGTTCGGAAACATAGTTTTTCGTTATACGTTTGTAAGATATTTGTGTATTTGTTGTTCGGTTTAAGAACAAAGTATCATAAGCCATGTTATAAGATACTATCAAACAATTTAACTTGTTGCTGCATTACAAGTCGGATTATTATATGGTAAATTAGAAATGTTTTAGTCGATGAACATAATATATAATATATTGATATTTGATTGTATGTTTTGTATGTATGTACATATGTAATAGGTTTCTGGGTAAGGTCACAAACTAAAATCGGAATGAGTATTATTATAGATTGTCCCAAGCTGCTGAAACTAATCAGCTGTCATTCTCAAATATATGTATACACTTATTGAAAAAGCAAACAAACATTGGATTAAGACGAGGAAATTCTGTAGTTTTTAATTTATATATAAATTGAATTTAACAAAATATTTGTTCAGTTTATTATATTAACGTAAAATATACTAATGTAAAATAGATTGATCCAGACCGGAATTTCATTAAGAATGTGATTCTGTGGTTATCACATGATAATTTTGTTTCCACCAGGTGCAACACGAGTGTACAATCGCTTACAATTTGGTGAGGGATTTTTAGTTTTTAAAGTGAATAAGAATTTATCATTCCGTTTTATCAATTTAGTAATTCAATTAATAGATAATAGCAAGTATTTCTTATCAAATTTAAAAATTGAAGAATTTCCTATATATACGTACATATTTTAAACGAAATAAATTAATTGATAAAAATAGTATATACACAATGATAAACTTGCAATATGCATTGATAACCCAACCTAAATTATTTGGTATAAAATTTATTTTTCTAGATAATTTTATTTTACTTAAAAATTATACATTTTTCATGTTAAATACAAAATTCCTAATCCTAATTTTACTAATAAAAATATCGTATAATGGTTGGATTCTAAACATTCATGCAGTGTTACAGAATGTTTTCTCTGTGTCTATCGAATAAGAAATTCAATTTACTAGATAAAAACAAAGGCCCGTATTCTCACCTCATTTATAAAAGTGATTTTTTACTAAAAGTACTTTTAACGTTTGCTTAAAATTGTTTATTAAGCACTTTATAATAGTTTATTTAAATTTTATAATAAAATATAATAAAAATGATCGAAAATAGTAAAATTATTTATATTTGATGAAAAACATAAGCAAAAACTTATTTTGAAATAAATGATAAAAGCACTTTTTCACGAAAAAGTGAGATGAGAATACGGGCCAAAGTATTTTGTATTTCTCTATGGTTCAGTATTTTAAATTTTATTTATTCGTAAGATAAGTAAAAAATTATTGTGATTGGCTAAAAATGTATACTCAGACAACATTTCATTGGCTAATTTTAAAATTATTCTAACTATAAAATTACTCAAATATTTGGAAATATTGGATCTATGGTGGTATAAAATTAGTACGATAATAATTGTAAGTGAAAATTAACTTAATGCTTCAATAGTTGTACTCTTGTAGAGTGGAGGAAATTTAGTGTTGAGCGTTTGTCGGTCATGTCTAAAGTCGATGGTGTTTTTTTCTAAAGGGTACAAAAAAACAAGTGAACAGCGACCGGATGTATCGTCACGTCGTACAGAAATGCATTTTACGTTCACGTTTTTACGCGTGTTTTGTATGATCGTTTGTATGATGACTAGACTGAATGAGAATAAGCAATATGCGTGTAATATTTAAATGCGTACATGTGTTTGGACAAAGTAGGTCCACGCTGATGATATATACTGCGTGTATCATTTAAGTCCATATGGATGAAAATCTCGAGAACTATAGAAGATTAAATTGATTAATTTAGACGAAAAAAATTTCCATTTTTCAAAGATTATAAAAATGAAATTTAAAGAAGATTAGAAATATATGGGTTAACCCATATTACATTTGACATTTCTCGGAAAGTTGGCAACACTGTATTTTAATAATATTATAATTTATGTGGGCACTAGGAGATATACTTTTCTGAAAATTTGATCAAAATCGAATAAATAATGTAGCCACAATGAATTTTAAAAAAATTTTGTTATTTTTTTTCTCGATAAGTTGGCAACACTGTATTTTGTTAAAATTGCATAATTTATTTAGGCACTAGGAAAAACTTTTATGAAAATTTGATTAAAATCGATTAAATAAAATGGTCATAATGAATTTTTAAAAATTTTACAAATTTTTTTCTCGGAAAGTTGGCAACACTGTATTTTGTTAAAATTACATAAATTATATGAATACTAGGAAAATCTTTTGTGAAAATTTGAGTAAAATCGGTTGAATAACATGGCCACAATAAAATTTTTAAAACTTTAGTAATTTTTTTCTCGGAAAGTTGGCATCACTGGAAAAAACCAAAATCCCATGACCATCTTGGGCACTAGACAAATTTATCCTGAAAATTTCATTAAAATCGGTTGAACCGTCTAGGAGGAGTTGCGGCCACAAAATTTTGACTTACGACCGAGCGAGCGAGCTGGCGACGCACATCCATACACCCACATAAACTAAGTTCAGATTCGTTATCTATAGGCTATATGAAGGATTTCTATACACAAATTTTTTTTTTTGAAAATGTTACAGACACCGTACCAAACGCTATACCACTTTTTCCTTGCAGTCAAAGTGGTAAAAAATCAACTTGTCTGATAATTATAACAAATAATTCAATTATTTTGATAAATGGATAAATAATTGATAAAAAAAATATTACGAAACAGCAAGGATGTTTCTAATATGACAATTTCGGTATATTTTACAACGGCAGCATCATAAAATTTCAAAGTAACACGAAACAAATATAATAAATATAATTTTACGTTCATTAAGAGTCTGTTTTTAGTTACGACAATAATTCCTTTTGTCCTTGTTGGACGACTCGAAATATAACCTGTACATCTCGTGTTGTAGCACATTTGTCACAAGAACTTCAGAGCAAAAACACTCCCGTTTCCCATACGTTTATCAGACACACTCGACGCCAAGTTTTGTTTCAACATTTTGTGAAACAATCACGACTAATAATAATGCGCTAATTCAGCTAGCATTCAATGGAAATAACTTAAATTATTTTGAAAATATCAAAATGATTATTAAGCGACAAATTTCATTTACACCGAAACTGAAATAACAATTTCATTATAATCACAAATAATTTCTTTTAATTAGAATTTGTACACACAATTTTTTTTATATAATTATTCTAATGTTTTAGTTATTTCATCTAAAAAAATATTCGATGAAAAACTTAATTCAAAAGTCGATGATTACGTTTGGTATATTCATCTAAGGACCCAGTATTTCCAATTTTATTTATTTTTAACATAAGTAAAAATGCATTTTTGATTGTCTAAAAAATGTATCCTCAGAATAAATAAGAACATTTCATTGGCTAATTTTAAAATTATTCCAAGGATAAATTTATTTCAATATTTGGAAATAATGGGCTTAATGTAATTAAATATATTTTCTAGTTGTATTCAACTAATGAATGTATTTAGATAAAATAACTAATGTTATTGGAAATATTATCTAATTTACTAGACAAAGTGTAATAAGAGGAATTTCAATATAATTTATTATTGAATAAAAGAATGTAAACTATATACTACAATCTAAAGGCTTATATGAATGTTATTGTAAAATTTTGAACAATTAATTTTTAATGTCCATTGTTTATAAGTCATAATAAAAATAATTAAATATTGAAGTAATATTGTGCCAGCTCAAGTGAACACAATAAACAAAAATTATTTATATATTTTTTTAATATAAAAAATAAATAATATAGTCATTTCCTGAGTTACTTATTGATATATTTTATAAATATTTTGTTTGTAATAATTATTCATTGGCAATTAACATATAGTAATTGATTTATGTTTGCAAGTTCCCGTATTCACAAATAATATACTATAACATTATATCAATATATTAAAATTAAAAAGTTTTAAGATTTAGTTCTGTATTAAAAATTATAAATCGACGTTTTGACATATCTGCTCTACGTACGTTATCATCAAGAAAAATGATGATGACGTACGTGGAGTACATCGAAACGTTGATTTATAATTAAAATTAATACAAAATTAAATCCTAAAACCTTGTAATTTTAATTCAATATTTTTGCTATTCCCGTGTTTCTTGCAACTATTGCCTACAATGAGGGGAGAAACCACTTCTTCAAACTTTGTACACCAGATTCTAAACTTTATCTAACTAAGTAGGATTGTTGAGATTGTAGTGATTTTTACGGACTTTATACGAAATATCTAAGATTGTAAAAATTTTACTCGAAATTTTACATAATTTTAAGAAAATCGTTAATTGAATTTATCATAATTTGAAAGAATTTTACTAAAGAAAGAATTTTAAAGGATTTTACCAAGAATTTAGAGGATTTTACAAAGATTTTAATTGATTTGTACACCAGATTGTACAAATGGTTTCCTCTTCGGTCTGCAATAATGTGAGTTAAAATGCTTAGTAAATATACATTTTAACAAGTGAGGGTTTGATGAGAATAAAAAACATTCAGACGTTTCCATCAATATTTAGTTTTGACAATAATGCAGACAATATACTAGGACATATATTATATCTTCTTTAAAAAATTTGCAGGTTCGATTCTAGCTAGTTAATAATTTTTTTTAAATTTATTTAATGTTTCAGACTTATGCTTCTGGTCATTATATATAAGATTAAAGATTTTTAGCTTAAATGAGACTTCAACTTGGCGGCTTATATAAATTTTAATAGAGCAATTCTAAACATATATGACATTTAAAGGAATTGAATTGAAATTTACGTAAAACTCTTTAAATTTCAAGATTTGAGCTAAATTTAATGACGAGAATATTAAATATTAACTTTTAATATTTAGAATTAATAGTTTCATGTACACAAAATTTTCTACATAAATGCGAAAATATGAAATCTTATTGGGATATTTAAAATAAGAAGGTCACGTAATATTTCCTAAAACTATGTTATGTTTGCATTAGCATGGCTTTATTTATCAATAGCGCGTAAAAATGCTTATTCTATTTCTATTTACAATTTGATTTTAAAGCGTAGGTACATTGTTTTCTAGTCAAGTTACATCATAGATCAACTGCAACCGTATATATACGGCCACACTATAATTTACAATATTCAATTTACTGTTGATTTGTGACTAATCAATTTTCTTGTTCTTATTTTTTTGTTTTGTTATTCTTGTGTTGTGTTAATGGTCGGATATTTACGTGAAAGTATGAAAAAACCGTTCTAGAAAAACCGAACGAAGAACTGGAACTATTTGCAATGGAATCCGTGTTTTTCTAATTGTTTTATTCCATAAAAAGTTAATCTGTACTAGAATGAATGTGTTTCTTATATTTATTTTTCCAAGATTTTAAAAAATTTATCGATTATATTATTTAAATTTCATTTAAAAGAACAATTTATTGCAATTAATTTATATGTAAATGAAATAACTAATATTAATGGACATATCATCTAATTAAATAGAGAAATCATCTAAGACTTAATTGTTAATTTAAGTAACTAGAGTCATTAAATTTGAATTTAATAAAATAACTAATTTATTTTTTCTGCCTATAATCTAATTTAGTTTTTTAAAATGAAAAACTAAGGTGAAATTAAACAAATAAGTTTTGTTGTACTTTTTTATAATAAATATATATAGTCTAGTCTATAGTCTAATATATATATATAGTATAAATATATAAATTTTCTTGTCAAATATACTCTAGTAAATTTTATAATTAAGAAAAAATAAAAAGAGAAACAATAATTGCATGTTATTCGGACCCTTTGAAGAGATAATTTTCCTTCATTAAACAATTAATGGTAACGAAAAGATATATTTTCTTAATTCTAGTAAATAAAATGATTAACAACGTATATTAAATAATTGTCAATTGTGACAGTAAAGTAAATGAAATTAAATGCATCATTTTTAATAGCGGCGGTGTAAAATAAAATGGAATATTTGTAATTATTATATTAAACTAAAAATATATTAAAATATGAACATCGGTTTTATTTATAAATTAGATGATTCTTTTTAATTGTTTTTTTTATTTAAAAATTTGAAATAATTTATAAAATCAGAATTAATTTAGAATAAAACGGCTTGAGGTTTTAGTTCTGTAATAATTTATTAATAAATCAACGTTTCGACGAACTGAACGTGCGTCTTCATCATAAAAAAAATAGAAATGACATTTATAGTAAATAAACAGAACATTGAATCGAGTTACTAGGTAACAAATAAATAACAAGATCATGAAATTTATAAATTTTCGATTAAAGGAAGCCAAATTTTATTTAAATCAGCAATAAAAAAATTGGCTTTTTTAATCAAAAATTTATAAATTTCATGATCTAGTTACTTATTTTGTTACCTAGTAACTTGTTTCCATGTTCTGTTTGTTTAGTATAAATGACATTTCTATTTTTTTTTCTGATGAAGACGCACATTCAGTTCGTCGAAACGTTGATATGAATAATGAGTTCTAGAAGATTTTTTACTATGTCATAATTAATTTAACAGTTTTTGTATTATTTGAAAAATGTTAGGAGTATTTATTTTGATAATTAAATAGGAAAATTTAGGTCTAATATTTTTTAAAAATTTTAACAATGTTACAGAAACCATTAAAGTAGTAAAAATGTAAATACCACTAAATTCTGTCATTTTTTTTGATAAACTTATAACAGAGATCTTATTAAGAAATGAAAAAAAAACGAAACTCTATACTTTGGTGCCTAATCTGGACCCAACTCTAAAGCGATTAAGTCCATATGGAAAAAAATCTGTTTTAAATATTTCTCGTAAAAATCTTGGTTAAAATCTGTTTTAATGTTGGAATGCTTTTGAATCTTTCACCCTCTCTAGTCAGTTCAATAAATTACTCTATTCATTAAAGTGTAAAAGATACGTTCTATTCATGAAAGGGGTGTACGTTCCCCCCATAAGTCTACGAAAGGAGAATGAATGTTTACAATTCATCCCGAGATTGATGATCATATATTTATGAACACACTGTAACATTGCATATGTGTCTTATAGTTATCTTTTTCTATTTTAAAGGGGGTACATTTTGTAGCACTACATGAGTACGCTTATACTTATCGAACATAATGTTTACAATATTTACATACAAATTTTGAGTTAAATTTTTGACAAGTTAATTAATGTGTAGACTAAAATCAAATAATATGGATGTATTAATTTTAAATTTGAAAAATGTTAGTATTCGATTTTTATTATGAAAAATATTGCAAAATACTGGTAAAATTTTTACGAAAATTATAGTTTCTTATACACATTCGCGGAACCGAATGTTCCTAAGTGGTAAGAATTAAAGAGCATGTATAAGAGGTATCATGAATGTGAATGAAGCAACAGTTACTTGTCTGGATAGAAATTTTTGAATGCATTATGAATGTTGCTCGCGGGAATAGGAATCTTTGCTGAAAACCGAGTGGGTGTAACCACTTGTATAATTTGGTGTACAAATAAACTAAAATCTCGGTAAAATTCTTCAAAATTATGGTAAAATCAATTAAAAGATTTTTATAAAATCATTAATCTTAGATATTTCGTAATAGATTCCGTAAAATCAATAAAAATTCACTAAATATCTCAAAAATTATAATTAGAATTTTTACAATCAGGTGCACAAAATTTGAGAAAGTGATTTTTCTTTTGCCGAAAACTAATTTCTGAATGAAAAGAGTTTGTGCCACATGCTTATAGATATAATACGTATGTTAAAAACGCTAATATGAGTATGAATATAAAACAATATTTCATATATATTAAAGGTAAATTATTATTGAAATATCTTTAAAATAAGTAATTAAACATCATAATACCATTGATAAAAAACAAATGACATTATTGCTTAAATAAAATTTGATTATTATTTTATTACTAAATCGATCAATTAATTTTAGAGCGAATAATCAATTTTATGACCAATTACTTTCTAAATATTACAAAATACCAATTAGATTATTAACTAAAGAATTTAAAATAATTAGTTCATTAATTTATATATATATGCACATTATAACATATTGCTAAATCAATTATTTAATATCGAATACTGGCTCATTTAGTTTAAAAAACAAACAATAACAAACGATAAATTCTGAGTTAGCCGCGATCAGTTTTTCGTTGTTTTCACGAACATTATATTTTAAGGTTCATTAAAAGCGATATTTTAAAAACAATCTCTTTTTCTACCAAGGCCAACTATGTATATACAAAATATAGCGAAACAGTGATAATTTAATTTGCACAGAAAAATATTCCAACTAAAAATGTGACACGCTAAATTAGAAATACCGTTAGTTATAATTAGGCAATGTGATTGAAATGGACACCAAAATTTTTTCTTCCATAAAGATGTCACTTAGTATTCAAATTATTTTCTATTTATTACTGTCAACAAACAATTATTTTCAGTGTGAGAAAATACATTTCAAATTTGAAATAGAATTTATATTCGATCTTGTGAGAAAACAGTTTTGTTTTTATTATTTATCAGCATTTATTATTACTTTTCTTTTATACAAAGGAAATTTAAAGAATGACGTTTTTATTTATATGCATTTATTGCTTTATCAGAAATATCATTAAATAGATTTTTTTAAAATTAGATTTATGTTAAACATACTTTTTACAACATAATCACATTGTCTTATAAAATATTTAACAACTATGTGTCAAGTACATATCTTTTAAATTATAAAGTGAAGTTGAAGCCACACCAGATTTTTTCTGTAAACTACTCAGCTATTTTAAACTATTCTTTGTGTAACATAATTTTGGATTTAGACAGATTAGGCATTAAAATTTTATTTTCTTTCCAATTACAAAGACCTTCCTTTGTTAGATTAGGAGATAAATTTATACTCAATTTTTTTATAGATTTTTTTTCCAAGTCTTTGGAAATGGAAAACGTAAAAAAAAAAGTATCTAGTAACGCTACGTCCATCAAAATAATCTTGGTACTCAAAGTAAGTGTGCGGTGGAGTAGACAATCTAAAAATATCTTTAACTAAAGTAGGTATAACCGAATGTCTGTGCTACCGGTTTTACAGCGGAATAAAAATATAAGCTATCATCTCCATATGTTACAATATTTACTTAATAATCTAATTTTTTCGTCGATCGAGACAGATTTAAATAACGTTTAATTTATTTTATAAAATAACATTATATTTTACTCTTGTGTGTATTTTTCTTTGAACGGATTTGTTATTACATACTAAAGTCGAGATAATTTATCGAGTACTCAATCTGACAAATATATATATAAATATTTATTTTCTAATGGACGTGATATTATTTATACCGTTCAATAAAGTGATGATTTTATTATATTATTTTAATTTTAAGTTCGGGAGATTTTATTTATTTGTTTCTAAGTAGAAAATTGTGTAGATCAATAGAAGATTTATAATATATTCAATATTAATGAATTTTGAATAAAAGTAGATTGATAAGAGAAGCAATATTGAGACGACAGTGCTTTAAATAAAATTTGGCTTCCTTTAATTAATAATTTATAAATTTTATAATCTAATTACTTATTTAACTTGTTTCTATGTTCTGTTTATTGATTGTATATGTCAATTGTATCATTTTTCCTGATAATGATGAACATAAAGTACGACCGTCGATTTTTAATTAAAATTAATACAGAACTAAATCCTACAGTCTTTTTATTTTAAAAGTCATAAAAACGAAATATTAGCTTTAATATTAAAAAGTCTAATCGTCATTGACGAGCAATCGATTGCATTTGCATGTTTTTTACTCGATACAAAAATTTATAATATTTTTAGCAGTAATAACTACAAATATAGAAATAAACAAAAATATTTAGAAATTCAGTGAAATCCGGTAGTAAAAATGTAGGTATATTATTATATTTTGTAATATATTTTTGTCTATATTATATATTTTGTAAGTGGCGTTATAATCTTCATTGATAAATTTACTAAGAAATGTTTTTATAATTATACGTCTAAATAAAAATATATTTAGGAAAATGATGAAATATAAATTTACCTTTATTGTCTGAATGAATATCCAACTGCGTATCTGAAAAAAATAAAAGTGAATAATTACAAATCTGTTAATCAAATAATCAGTTTTTACAAACTTCTATTTAAGTGAATTTCTTAGATAGTTTTGGTTCAAATCTTCAAAAAGCTTTGTTTTTTTAATTTAAACTTATTAATAATTTATAAGTGGTCTATATGATCAAAATATTAAAATTTATGTATTTTTAATTAAAGCAGTTTTATTTTAAATAAAAATTTATAAATTTTATGATCTAGTTACTTATTTGTCACCTAGTAACTTCTTTCTATGTGCTATTATTTACTGTAAATGTCATTTGTATCAGTTTTCCTGATGAAGACGGATGTTGAGTTCATTGAAACGTCGACTAGTAATAAATATTAATACAGAACTTTAACCTAAAGCAATTTTATTTTAATATAATAAGTTCTGAAAGATTTTTTTATATATAATAAATTATTTTAACATTGAAATGACTTATATTCAATGGTCATAAAATAAAGAAGATTAAAAAAAACACAAAAATAAATTTTAGCATATAAAAAACATTTAACATCACCATCAAAAACAAAATTTGAATATCATCATTCCAAAACCAGAGCCTATTATATAACAGTTCCATTTTCCAACGCATTCTGCGATGATCATAGCTCCAACAATAATATCCACGTCAATTACAAAGATATTAATGAGGCAGGTGTTAAATACGATACGGCATTATGCAAAAAGACACTAGAAAAAAATTTACTTTGTGAGAAATCCCGTTCCTCCTTATATGTACGGCTCAATGTCGTACTGAGCTCACGGAATACATGATATGCGGGCGATACATCTTCTAGATTGTGACATCAGACCGACTGACTGTGTGATCTCTTCTCGTGTGTTAAAGTATCATTTCGTTACCAATATATAACATAAGGTGTTTATTAATCAATTAGATACTTGTTTGTCTATCATGTTAATGTATTGATAGGTGATAATTTATCCGTACAGATGAAGAAATTAAAAATGTAGGTCTCTATACTAATTTGGATGTTTGATGGTATGAGCTACTTTTTTAATGCACAGTTCATCTTACCGTATTTGAAATTCTGAATAGTACTTTTAACACTAATTTTTTTATTCGTGTCAGATATTTTGATATCTAAAGTTTTGTAATTTTTAATTAAGCATATTTTTAAATGACATACATATCCCTATCTATGTATTTCTTAAAACTATTCATGAATGAAATAAAATATTAAGTTTGTAATAATGTATTGGAAATATTTGATTAATATTTATCAAAAATTTAGAACTTATTTATCAGTTGACCCAAAAGTTTTTAGCAAAAATTTTGTTGTACGAAATATGATAAATTAGATAAATTCAATTTTATTTTCAATAAAAGTGTGAAGGCAAATTTTTTTATTGTTCTGTAGCTTAATGTATACCATATATTTTTATAGCTACATTCCAATGTAGACACCAGAATTGCTCATATATATTTCAGCAAACTTTGGATGTGTCTTTTATAGTTTTGTTGACAAATTCAGATGGATAATTTACAATTTTATTGACACTAAATTTTCACCAAAAAAAAATCAAATCTTCAAACATTTGATATTGAATTTTTTGTTTATCACACAATCTATAAAGTTTGACTAATTTTAACAAAAAAATATAAACAAAAAACAACACAAGAGGAAGATCACAATTTTGAATTATACGGGCACCAATATATTTTATTTTTTTTTTATTAATTGATTTATTCATTGCAATTGTATCGAAATTGAAATTAATTTTAATATAATAATATTAAAAGATAAACTTTTATTCTTAGGTCTTATTAAAAAAAATTCTCTGTCATGTTCGTGAGAAAAAATACTCAAAATAAAACAATAACTCATACTAGCCCATAAAACATATCCCAATTTATGTTGTTTTTCGGCATCGTAAGTTTATGATTTTCCTGATAGAAAAAAATCAGCAAATCGATTGAAGAGGAGTCTTTGTAAAAGTGGGCGCGCGATATATGTGTTATTCATCAACGAAAATAAACAATTTGTTTATTAATTATTAATATGATTGTGTTTTGTTTGTGTTCGGGTATAGAAGCGTGGAGGTGGGACGCTTTCTGACGGAATCGTTGATTCAATTTTGAATATTTTGCGCGACACAAAGTTCCATCCCGATGGTGTGTGTATTTGCGATCCAGTGTTTATTCGTTTTGTTCATTTGTTTATTTGTAATCTGTTACGTATTTACGTTATGTATATGATCCTAAGGTGGGTCATGGCCATCTCTAACTACATGCATTTAGAAATTATGTTAGTTTGTATCGTATATATATACATATGGAAGAGATTTGTATGTTTAATTTATTCAATTGACAATGATTAAATTGTTAGATTTTCTGTAATTGCAGGTATTTGTAAATTCTATTTGTATTGATATGTTAATGCCTAGATTTATATGAACAGAAAGATGATATTTAATTCTTGAATAATAATTGCCACTCATAGAATAAATCTAGATATCTAGAAATCTAGATCTAAATAAATTTTTAAATTTGGTAACATTATTTTTTTATTGTTTTTTATACTAGCAATTATAATATGTACTCTAATTTTAAATTTACATATAATTTTGAACATTAACAAATACATAAAAATTAGAATAATATAAAATTTATATTAATTTTATACGTATTTATAGACAAGGTTTAAAATTTATGTGCAAATATAGATTATATAATAATTCTCCAATATATTTATAAAGATTATAAAACTCAAATATGTCCAATTATCGATATAAACATATGCAAATGAGGACATTATAAGTTTATATTAAATTTATAACATAATATTGTCACAGAATCAAAATTAATTTTTTTTACAAACTACATTTTAAATTATAGTGTTTTATTTATAAATTAAATTTAAATTTCAGACCAGTCTATCAATAAATTAATAAAGATTATAAAAATCCTTGTACTATATTTTTAATATATAAAAATATTCAATAAATAAGAATTAAAAATATAGTAAAGTTTTTATAATGTGTATAATTATTATAAAATACAGATTAGCCATATATAAAGATAAATATTATTTTTCTGTAGAATAATACATTTATAATATGTTTGTATTCTGTTAAGTTATGTTGTCTATAACTCACACCGTGAGTTTAAAATTTTAACTGCCCAATCGTAAAATAGATAACCCGTTATTAATATATTAATTAACATATTTTTACACAAGTTTTTATTATTAAATATGAAATAAATAAATTAGTATCGTTCAGAAAAATTCGATGTAGAATGTATTGTTCATATTTTGCGAAAAAACGAAAAAATATTCTTTTCACAATAAGGCATTAGCGTTACTAATTAAATTTTGTATGTCGACTAACTAGACTCATAAAATAGATTAACTATACCCTGGAGATTTTTATCTAGGTTACAGAGAATCCAATTACAATTGGAGACACATAGAAAATTTAGTGCCAATAAATTTTTACATTAGTAGCTCAAGTATTTTAAAAATATGATAAATATTATTCAACGGATTTCAATAAAATTTGACAATAATGTTCTGTTGAATAATACACACACTCACAATCACACCATGTACCCAAAAGGGTGTGGTACAAATTCTTTCCACTATGTCGAAATTATTTTCCGTCAAACATTTCTATCCGGACAAGTAACATCCCTACATATTAACAAATTAACCTCTTAACTTAACCTGACAACTAGTTCATCTAACTTATAACAAACGCATTTTCAAAATAATTTTTAATTTTGTAAATATCATTGCTGCGCTAAAATTTTATTATTTTCAAAATCAGAATGCTTGAAACTATAGATTAAAATAGATATTTTCTAAAAATGGAAACAATTTATATCATATAGTTAATAAACGTAATGAAAGTGATTTTTTCTTCTTCTTCTTCAAATATTCTACTTATTTCATGATGCGCTCAAATAAGGAAACAAACGCCAACGCATGGTAAGGAAACATAAAACTAATGCTAGCTAAACTTCACGATAGAGTAATTTCTTTCATCTATAATTGCATTTCGTGAATACGGACCTGCATATTATGCTCATCATCATACGAGTATCCAGCACGTTATATTTAGTTAATAAGATGTTTTTGAATTGTTTTAAGTCATTTTGTACAGTTAGAAATCTACTTATACAGGCATTTTTAATGCAAAAATTAAAAGATATCATTAGATTTTTGTTTAAATAATTATATATTCTTCTTTTATGATTTCCTGTTGTATTTTTGAATCAATTTATTTTAAAAATTATTAAAGGTCAGTTGCATAAAACTTAATGACTGAGTTAATTAGGCAAGCAGATTGTCAACTGTCTTTGCATCATTGATTAGTCAGTTAGTAAATTAACGAGAAAGTTAAGTTAGAAAGAGTTTGACATTGTTTTTTTCTTCAAGCGTGTCATAATATTAATATTACGTTACCATATTGCCTATGTAGGAAGATGTCATTATGTTACTAGTACAATAATGTTACATTATTATACTGCCCAGAGTGGTCAGAAATTGTATATTCGACTAAAGAAAGGTTAATTCTCATAAATCACGTAACAAATATAAATAATATATACATATACAATTATACATACTATTCTACAACTGTTAGTAACTATATAAGATTAGAAAATGATATACTGTGGTGAAATGTAAATAAATATAATATTATAAAAAATCTCAAAACCACACTTAAATTGAAATAAAGCTAAATACGTATTTCGGAAGCTAAGCTTCCATTTTCAGTAGTGACAATTGCTTAAGTGTTTATGTATTTCTGATCACAGGTAAGATTTTTTGTAAATTTTGTTTAGCTACTGAAGATGGAAGCTTAGCTTCCGAAATACGTATTTAGCTTTATTTTAATTTAAGTGTGGTTTTGGGATTTTTTATATCATTATTTTTATATTAGTAACTAGTTAAGGGTACTTGGCATATATTTTTATTTATTTTAGTTTAGTTTCATTCAGAACGCTTAAAGAAAAAATCTATATATATCACTCGAAATAGAAAGCTTTTTTTTTGTGTTTCGCACAGAATACTTGGCCTCGGCCACAAATATCTGAGCTCAACACAATAATCATCACTTTCTACTCCTCGTAATATAATATACTATTATCCAACCAGATTAAAATGAAAGTCTAAAAATTTAATTTTTATATTTTAAACTTTAATCGAACACAAATACACATCTTCTAAGGTCACTGAACAAAATATTAATATAAATTATAGGCCAAGCAAACGAATCAAGATATCGATGAGAAACAAGTATAAAATTTTCACAACAAAAACGAGTAGATAAAATACTGTATTGACAGTTTGATATATGCTTGACAAATAGATAGTATTTTTTAATGTAACGAACTATATTACGAGTTGTAACGAAAAACTATTGAACAATATTTCATCTGTGATTTTTTTAAGTGCTTGAGTTCTGACAATTGTTTTCAAATATATGGGAACAGTGCATATTTAACTTGTGATAGAAAGAAGTGACTTTAATACTGATCTGAATTCAGGTATCATATATATTTGTTTCCGAAGGCGTTGTTGCTATATTCGGATGAAATATTTCCATGAAAATGTTATCATGCCACTAAAGCAATATATGGAATCGGTTTTAAATTAAGCTTAACTTAAATCAAGCGGCTCCATATCAATGGACTCGATCTGAATTTTAAAATATTTTATTTGTTACCTACTTCTAACTGTACTACTATTGGAACCTATCATATACAGGGTGGTCTAACAATTCAAATGTATTTTTACTTTCTAGATAATATCGTCGGTTTAAAGGTAAAACTCAGTAACTCCAGTTTTTTATTTGAGACAAACAATGATTTCCGTGTGAATAACTCTAAAAAAAAAGAGAAATACTGTACAGCATTTTCTGTAAATAGAAATATTATTTCTCATTAATAATTCTTTCTAAGTAATAATCGAAAAATATCGATAGAACTTCGAAAACTTGTCGTTTAGTTATGTCAACTTAATTTTCAGAAAAACTATACTTAGTGACTTTTACCTTTAATCCGACGATATTGAAGAATCGGAAAATTTTAAATTAAATCTGATAATGAACGTTTGGTTAAAAAGATTTATTTGAATGATTTTGATGGTATACGTTTGCTAGTGGATGTCCGATGAGTAGTTGGAGTGGTATGATTGAGAGTGTTTTGCGTGAGTGAAAGTTTCCAAGTAGTAGGAATAAAAGAGCATGTATGCATGAGAGGAATTATGAATGTGGATGAAGCGAAAGTTGCTTGTTTGGATAGGAATGTTTGGAGGCGACTGATTTCGGGATGATGAAAAGAGTTTGTGCCACACCCTCTTGGGTACATGGCGTGATTGTGTATGTATGTAATTAACATAAGCTGTCTTCACACAGAATAAATCGTTAGATAATTTTTCTAATGTTGTAATTGTTTTATCTAAAAAAGATAAATTCTTTTAATTATATTAATTAGATGATACATCTAATTCAAGAGTAAATGATTAAATTTGGAATATAACTATTTTTTTTTAATTTGTCGTATATTTATCTATTATTGTTCGTTGATTTATTTAGTAGTTTTCAATTACTTACACCTAAACCTTATTTGAAATGAAAATTTTTATGTATATGAAATAACTAATATAATTGAAAATATCATCCAATTAAATAGATAAATCTTCTAAAAATTTGTCATTTAATTCGAAATGAAGGAAATCACTATTTTTTCTGTTCAATATAAACATAAATATGACTCTATTCTGTTTAAGTCTGTAAGACCTGTACAGAATATTCTGTCTTTTTCTATCATAGAAAAAATTCTATGTACTAGCAAAAAACAAAACATTCTGTAACACTATAAATCTTTACATATGTGAACGGAATAGACCCATCAGTTTCGATAAATGTTAATTTCTACTAAATTCGATTTATGTTTTTATTGTATTGTTGTAGCTATAAAAATGTGAGAAGTTCTTTTAACTAAGACAACTTCAAATTATTTATTATTAAGTCTATAAGAATTAAATTGTTGCCTAAAACGTTGTTAACGTAATCACTGGTTAACTACGCAATTAAATGTCTAGATTTCAGTTGTAAATTCTAATAAAAAAAATATTAACAATGTTGTAAATCAATGATAATAATAATTAATTTGATAGAAAATCAACTTTATCAAATTATATTTCTCTCAGAACAAATATTATCGTTATGAAGTTTAAATACATATAAGTAATTTTTAAGACTCCCTGTACATGATTCCAGATCGGTGTGTTGTAACAATCATTGCTTTTTAAGGACATGAAACTTAAAAATCTATTTTATCTTTTGTACTTATCGTGATCATTATGAACAAAATTATGCAAAAATTTACGATATAGAAAAGATTAAAATATATATATATATATATATATATATATATATATATATATATATATATATATATATATATATAGCGAAAGTTAGTTATTATAAATCATATCTAAATGGTGCAATACTTTCTGGTACATACGTACGGAATTTGTTTATGCAAAACTAACTAATTAAATATTCATAATTAATCATCTCTTAACAGTTCGATGCATGCTGCTCTTTATACAAAAAAAATTACCAGTTATAAAAATCGAAAATTATAACTGTATTAGATAGAACAGTTTTGCATCGCAACTTTCTCTCATAGCCATTGTGTTATTATTAAATTATTATTTTTTAAATTCTTTATCGAACAACTATTTTGTGGTATATTTCATATAGTTTATTTTTGTTTTGATATACTTTCTTTTAGTATACGTGTTAAAAAAAACTAATATTTTTTCTGTTTTTAAATATCTAGAAAAACTAATTTTATGGTTCATTTATTGTGTGTTTTCAATAACAAATAATGAGTTTTCTATCTTCTTTCGATTATATATTACCCGAAAACAAAAACAAAAATTGGAAATACATATTTTGAAGAACTGTTAAAATTTAATTTTTATTTTAGATATTTTAATGTAATTTTACTGTTATAAAATAGTAAAGTCTATTTAGAGATCATTAATTCATTGGCTGATACCACTGGTATCAGTTTTAACTAATACCGGTTTTAAAACAATGTAATTATCATAAGAGCGGGACTAAACAAATGAACTAAAACAGTCAAAAACCGAGCTTGTGGTACAAGCCATTGTATTATGTTGGAAGGAAAGTAGCTAAAATATTTTGTGTACATATAAATATTTAAAAACATTTTCTCTAAAAAAACATAACTCTATTGAATGAGTTTATGTTATGTGGACACATTTTACCAAATTTTTGTTAGCTAAATATGTAATGTATTTTCCGTAGTTAGATTTAAAGTTAACTGAAATTATATGAAAAATGTATGTATGCATGAATGAGGATCAATGTATTTTTGTTTCGTTTGTAAAATGATGATTTAATTTATTTTTTTTAAACCAATATTTTTGCAGTAAATTAATGAAACAATAAGTTAAATGTATATATAAATCATTATTTAACAAAGTAAAAAAAATTTTGGAACTCATATTAAAATAAAAAAGCTTTAGGATTAAGTTCTGTATAATTTTTAATTAAAAGTTAAACAAAACCAAATCTTTTAATTTTATTATTTAATTATTATTTTCAGATTATTTTCAATTAAAAAAATATATAAGTTTGAAAATATAATGAATTATATACGATATTTGAAAATAAATGAGTAATTGCTTGTTAGTAAAGGTATATGTGCAATAAATTAATTTTCTTATGAAAATAACACATCATATCTTAAGAAATATGTTAGAAACACTGCATAAACTAAAGTAGCATCATAATTATTATTCTATATATATACAGTATATATATGCATGACTTGTTGTGTGTATATACATAAACTTTAATAAAATTATGAATGTGCGTGAGTAAAAGTCATATATATTATTTTATTTTACAGATTACCTTAAACGTACGTTTTGTTATATGAATATCTAAAGAGAAATTAATAAAATTTATTTTGTATGATTTTTAATTTTTGTTTTAAATATATTGCTAGCAAAAAAATAGTTATACTAATTTTAAAATATTTATATAAATAAGTTTATTGATGAAAAATATGCTAATAAACTAATTGTCTGTATTTATTAGATTATTAACATTTTATTAAATTTTATTTATATCCATTAAAAAATACAGACTATCTTCTTTTCAACGCAATTTTTATATTTCTAATAACTGCATACATTTTGAAATGTTAGCTGAATAATTTCTTCAACTTCCATGAGACACCATGTATATGAGAAGATAGAAAATCTAAGTAAAATAGAAAATTTATTTCTGGTTAGAATTTGCGTCGTGAAGTAAATATTCTTATTTACCTGGGATTTAAATCTACCACAAAACTAATTAAGCAAGCACGCGTAAATTTAACATTAGTTGTGAGACTATATTAACCACTAAAATGAACAAATTCATTTACACCTGACATCATTTATTATATCTATACTTTATTTTACTTAATCTTGCATGCTTTAACTTTGTATAGGTACTGTTTGAGTTGACAAATAGAACATCTATTTCTAAAGCACATTTTAAATTTATTAATGTTCACTATAAGGCATTACGTAAGAAAAACGTTTATTGTAATTCCATTTCTTTGTCCGTGTGACAAATCGTGTGAACATAGCATTAATAAATATTTGTTAACAAATTATGACTGTAGCGGACTTAAGAAAACAAATCAAATATTTTTGATAGTTGTTTGTATATATTTGTTAAATTTTGTAGTGTAATTCTTATGCTAATATGAAAGAGAAAACTATAATAACGAATTAACATGCAAATTAGAGCAATTGCGTTATTAAGGTGCTAATGTTTTTATGAGTAAAATCTAATGTATATATATAAGGGAAATCTAAATGCAAAACTTAATTAAGAAATTTACATTTTATTTATTTTTAACTTTGATGCAAAATTAATTCGTAATTAGTATAAAAAAATATATCATTAAATAACATCAGCATTTGAAGTAATATTATTATCTTTTATAATAGTTCAAACTGTAGCGAAAGACCAAAGTATAAAATGGTAAAAAACATTTAGACGAGGAGAAAACTAATTGTACAATCTGGTGTACAAATTAAATAAAAAAAATTGAAAAAAATTCAGTAAAATAGAGAAAAAATTGGCTACATAATAGCTAAGTAACTTTTTTCTCTAACTCATACTGATTTAGCAGAAAAACATTTTAGAATTTTCAATAATTTTTCCTGCCAAACCAGATGAGAAAGAGAAAAAAGTAACTTAGCTATTATGTAGCCAATTTGTTTCTTTACTTTACAGAATTTTTTCAGATTTTTTTAAGCAAATTTTGAAAAAAGTCTTATTTTGATAAAAATTCCAAGGGTACCACCCCTTGAGAAATTTTCAAAAATTCAGTTTTTATTTTTTCCTACTAAACGATGCATCCTAGAATAATGATTTCTTCACTCAATTATAGTACTCATTATTCAGTATTCCATACCATGCTTATTTTCCTACACCTCATAGTTTTTGAGAAAAAATATAAAAACCAAAAAATCAAAAAAAAATTCTAGCGCCCAAACAGCACATGCTAGCAAATTAAAACTAAAACCAAATTATATAACTTTTTATGCCCTATCGAAAAGTATTTCTCCGAATTTTACTTCGGAAAGAAGTATTCTGCATATTATCAGTATCCCATGTTTATGTCCTATATCAACCTGGCGAACGATCACCTTGTATATATGCTAAACAAACAAATCTATCATATGGCGCTAACTAAATTGTTTCTCGTTTTGTAATGTTAATAGAAGAACATTGAAAAAGAAAAATGACGAACCTATACCGTTTCCCACCTGGTAGCCGGTATAACCGAGCCAGCTGGGGGCCGATGTCGGCACCACCGAACACCTTCCAGCATCATTCCGTCGATGAAGATGACTATGTCGATGAACGAATGCTTACCGCACAATATCGGCAATTGTTCCCATTGCAAGAAGATTTGGCCGAATGGATCAATAAAACTGTCGGTATGTCAAATTATTTTATTTTTTTATAATAATAATAATATTTCATTTCTAATATTGTACCTAGGGTAAACACCTTTTATTTATGTTAAACCTTAAGATAAATAATTACATTCATTTTATATTTAGTATATTTTAAAAATAACTTTATAATTTACAATATTAACTTGCTATTTCAAAAGAAATACTTTTTGTAACCTTTCTGATAACTTATCTAAATTAGTATATAAATTGTCTGTTGACTGTTTTCAAAAGTAATGTATTTTTATTCGTAAAAGTTGATAAAGAAACAAAATTAATGACAACAGTTACTTAGAATATTTTCATATTAATTTTACGACTCAACTAAGGCCGTTTCCAGCAAATTAAAAAACAATTATGACTTGCTATTATATAATTTTTCTATTATCAACTTAAAAAAATTATTTTTTTTAACAAACAATGATTAAAACAAATTTAAAATTAAAATATTAGTTTACTCATTTCAAATCAGGTAACAAGCGTACATTTAATTTCATAAAATAACAGTATATTATGATCTGTGCAAAATATTACAATAGATAAAATTAAACACACAAAAAAACTGTATACATGTGCATGATGAGTAACAGTTAATTATTTTTTTTTGTATATTTAATTGCTTAAATGAAACTTTTGAAATGGAAAGTAAAAAGTAGTATATAGCGTTAATTATTTCTTGCGGTTAAATTTAAAACGTATAATATATTTTATCTAAAAATCTCTTTTCATTTTAATTTTGCATTATTATAATTTAAAGCGGTGTTTTTTTTGCAAATAAATAGTAATTGTAATAGACTTTTTTGTAACTAAGCTGTAAGTTTTTGATTAAAGGAAGCCAAATTTTATTTAAATCAGTTACTATTCACACTGATTGATGTTATCTTTTTATTTATACATTTCTGTTGCTTCTCTTATCAATCTGCTGTGAAGACACTGATTTGAATAGTAACTTGTTTCCATATTCTGTAACCTAGTAACTAGTTTCTATATTCTGTTTATTTACTATAAAAAATGTCATTTCTATCTTTTTTCTTGATGAAGACGCATGTTCAGTTCGTTGAAATGTTAATTTATTAATAAATTATTACAGAACTAGAACCTAAAACCATTTTATTCTAATATAATGAGATCTGACAGATTTTTTTTACCATGTTAAAGAATATTTTATTTTTGTTATTATTAATTTGTACTCAGACTTCAAATAAGGATGTTATTGATAAACATTAAATTTATAAATAAATAATTATATGAAACAAATAAATACGACATGCATATTTCAAACTAAGATTAATCGATATTTTATAAATATAATAAACAGATTTAAATAATGAAATAAACTCTAGTATTAAAATAATGAAAGCCTAAATATGTTTATTGAATATAAGTTTAATGGTGAATCAGTTGTACGACTGTCAATCTTAATTATAATGACACATTAGCCAAACTAAGAACGTATATTTAATTAATCATCCAGGAGGCAATTGAGTAATAAAGCATTGTTGTCTGCATGTAGTTTACGAGGATGGGATTATAGAAACGATTCCATCTGTCAATCATTTGATGATGATTACAAAGTTGGGGAAAATTGTCATGGGCGGACGGTTATTTGGACATTGCATTTCAATTAGTGCATTTATTATTATTAGAATTTGTTATTGAAATTGATTTTCTCTCCGTTGGTTGTCGATGTTTTTCAAATGTTTAATTTTTAATTTAATTTAAAAACACACAGAACAATTAACCTCATTCAAATTTAGCATAATTCAAATACTTTTTTCTAAATATATCATTTATATAGTAAAATAAAAATCTTAATTTTATTTCAATCAATGCCTTTATAAAGTAATTAATACTGTAAAATTAGTCAAAATGAATTCTGTGTGTACTAGTAATTAATGTATACATTTTAATTTCTAAAATATTAAATAATTAAATTAAATGAGTCGTCCAATTTTGTATTCAATCGATCGATTGGTCGATTTATTTAAATCACGGTTAAAATTTAAGTAAAGATGATGTAACTGGCTATAAGTAAAGAAATATATTTGTTTAGTTAATGACAATATTTATTTTCAAAAATATTTGGAGCCTTAATTGATCTATTGTGTGATTAATAGTAATTACTATTAACAAATAACTTTACTAACTGTACGAAGATGTAGCGATGTAGGTAAAGATAAAACAGTTATTTAAAAAAAAAGCATATGGTCAATATTTTTTTCAACTATTCAACTAATTTATTACACAAAGATGAATTTTATTAGAAAATAATTTTACGTGAAATTATTTAGATAATTGTAATTAAATTTTATATAAATTTGTTCTGTTACTGATAAGTGGCACATATTTTGGACAATTATAAGGTTTAAAATAAAAATTTAACAAAAGTTGCTAAGCAAGTTATAACTAACAACACTTTGATTTAGAACATTTTTCGATACGACTAAATAATTTTTCTTATAATTTTTCATATTTTTGATATATGTAATTCTATATTTAGTTTTGTTTTTGTTACCATGACTACAATAATTGTTGTTATACAAATTTTTCTATTTCATAAATTAATTTAATACGATGACGGTCGGTTCTGTGATTTTAATTTAATATAATGAGTTCTGAAAGCTTTTTAACTATATTATAATGTTTGTTTTAGTTAAATTCTAAGCTAGTTTAGAACTATACAAAGCATGCGTAGTATTACAACCTATATTCACATTGCGCATGCCTCAGACAGTTCTGAACTGATTCCAAACTAATTTTTGATAGGTTGGAACAAACCTATAGATAGTTAAACAAAATTATAATCTTCTAGTGTATTTTTAATTACTTAAATACTTAAATTTGAAATTAAATTAACAAAAATTAGCAATTTGTTTTTAAATTTATTTTTATTTTCTGTCCATTTTTCATTAAACAGTAAATATTATTTCAAGTGCGAAACAGGAAAGGTGCACAAATGCGATTAATCAAAATAAAATATCGAATATAACATGAAACGAAGTGAAAATACTCATACATCAAAGAAATTTTTAAGTACGTTGAGATCAAAGTATTAAAATCCCGTGCTTGCATGTCTATATAGCTTACGGCACGGAACCGGAAATATTGAAATACGGAAACAGGTAAAGGTGTGAAAACCGTCAATAAACCAGTGACAGGTCCGACGATTAAGTTTCAAAAAAGAATTTTAACTTTGTATTTTTGGCACATTTGAAAAGAAGAAGTTTTATTTCTTATTTGAAATATATTATAACTTTAAAATTTATTTTTACGATTGAAATATTTCATTTCTTAATATTAGAAAGACCGAACTTTGTTCGTTCAAGAAAGACTAGATCTCTTAGGACTAATATTTCTCATTTTTATTTATTCTTAAGATAAGTAAAAAAAATCATGTATAATTTGCTAAAAATGTATCCTCAGAAACCTTGGCTATTTTTCAAACTGTTCCAAAGATATATTTATTTTTGTGTGGATGTCCGATGACTAGTTGGAGTGGTATGATTGAAAGTTTCCAAGTAGTAAGAAGAGAAGAGAATGTGTGAGAGGTATTATGAATGTGGATGAAGCTAAAGTTGCTTGTCTGGATAGGAATGTTTGGAGGAAACTGATTTCGGGATAGTGGAAAGAGTTTGTGCCACAACATTTTGAATACATGGTGTGATTATGTATGTATGTACCTATGATATATTTATTTCAAAATTTGGAAACACTGGACTTTAATATGCCATTTATGTTTACTGTTTTTTCACATCATTCGTTTAATTTGTTAAATCAGTGAAATGTTGTCAGCCAATCATAAATAATTTTTTATTTATATTAAGAATAAATAAAATTGAAAATACTGGCCTTTAAATATCAATTTATTTAAAATAATAAATAAATCAATCAAAATAAAAAAGGCTTTAGGATTAAATTCTATATAAATTTTAATTAAAAATCGACGTTCCAACGTACTCTACGTACATCATTATCAGGAAAAAATTATATAAATGAAATATGCAATAAATAAACAGAACATAAAAACAAGTTACTAGGTAACAAAATAAGTAACTAAATTATAAATCACCTTCGAGACGATGCAATCTTATTCCTGTGCATCTCGGGAAATAATACAACTCAGCCATACAAAATGTCCTCTCAATCTTAGTATACAAAATGTTCAATTTAAATTCTTGTTTTATTTATTGAAATACCTGTATAAAATAGCACTTCTTTGCTAATTTAATCAACCTTGTAACTCTTATACTTCTCGAGATAGCAATAGTGATGTACTTAAATTAAACATCCTGTGTAATATTCCTTAATATTACAGAATAATCTTTTCTATTATAAAATAGATACAATTTATAGCAAGATAAAAATATTGTAATCGATTTTTTTCTTAAAACACGAACTTATTTTTATAACCTGTTTATTACGAATTTATTTTGTTTTGTATTTTTTTTTTAAATTAAATTGAAGTTATCCATTTTACATACAATACATAATAATATACAGCAGCCACTATATAACTTACTGGTTGTCGAAGAGTATTCAAGTTACTGGAACAAGGTCGAGAATTCGCTCTTTTTTTTCAAACTACCTTTTGTTTTTATTTTTGTTTTTAAAATACGAGTGTATTTTGTCTGCTCGGATTTAGTCTTTTTTTTTTTCGACTTCGTCACGGATGATCTGCCTTAATTTAAGGACACGAGAATGTTAATAAACGTGTATTATGTATATACTTACTTTTTGCTTATGTTATTACAGAATTTATTTGTTAATAATAATTTAATTAAAGTTATAAAGTTTTTGTTGCATTTTTCGATGATTAATTTATCATATTATTATTATTATATTTTCAACATAAACTGATGGTATATTAATGTTCTCAATAATTTAACATTTTTGTTAAAATATACCAAAACTAGTAAACTACAGGGCTTTTACAACCGGTATTCAATCGGCCTAATTCTCTAACGAAGTTGCTAAGTTTTTGCAACGTTGCTAACAACTATAACCAATAGAAACAAATATAAAAGTTCTCATTTTAATTTTTTATTTAGTGTCAGCTAATATGATTGGCTAATGTTGTTAGCAACGTTGCTAAAATTTAGCAACTTTGTTAGAGAATCAGGCCGAATGAATTTATAAAATTTTCTGGACTGGTATGTTAAGGTCGACCTATCCTTGACGCAGACATTTCGTCATACATCGTAGATAGCATCCTCAGTGCATTCATTCATTCAGTCACTGAGGATGACATCTACGATGTATGGCGAAACGTCTACGACGAGGATAGATCGACCATGACATACCAGTCCAGATAATTCTATAAATTCAATTCCAAAAACTGTTCAAGTTATTGCCGTTTGAATTTATAAGTTTAAGAGAGTAGTTTTGAGAAAACATGTATTTTTTAATAACACAATTTTACATTTCACTTAACAAAAGGTGTAAAAAAACTACCTAGCTTTACAAAAATGAGTTAAAATAGGTTCTAGTGGTACAGAAAGAGTGTATGGTAGCGTTTAATATAATAATCTAAAAATGTAAACTTTTAACATAAATCTTTTAAATTATCTCTCCTGAAAAATTTTATTTTTTTTTTCTGTGGCAGGTCACAAATAAAGTAGAAAATATAAATGATACTCCACAGAGTACTTACAAATACACAAAATATATTATTAAGTCATATAAATGTTTACCTACTTTAAGAGCAATTATTAATATAAGATGCACTTAACTTAATTATTTACATACATATGTATACATACAAGAACTGTATATCATATATGATTTCACTACTGTGTACAAAATAATACAAATGTATTTAATTAGATGCAAATAACATAATAAAATGACAGTAAAATTAACTGTAATTTTATATGCATCAATAAATATAGATAATAATTAAATTTTAATTATGTAATATTTATAATAACAAACCCAGACTTAATCATTATCATAAATTTTGCAAATATACAATTTGTCTTAGGAAAAAAAAAAACTTTAATAATTATTTTAATAACAATTTGGCTTATAAACGCATATAAGGAAAATATAAATTTACTATATGATAATCTATAATTTATATTATACGTAAAAATGATTTAATCAAAGTGTGTGTTTGTTTGTGTGTAGTTAGAAAGTCATGGAGAAATTATAATACAAAATATCAATTTAATTTAAAATAATTATAGTAATTCCTTATTACTGTAAACATACATTATTATTGTATTTGCATAAATGATAAACTTTAGCTTTTTAAAAAAAACTGAAAGTGATTTTTCTGATAATAACTCGGAAGTCGTATTTATTTATTTCATATAGGGAAATAAAATTATTATAATAATAAATTAAATCAATTTAAAATTAATTTAATTTTATATACGTTTAGTAAATTCGAAACGTGAAATTTTAATATATAATTAAACAGACCTCGAATCTAAAGCTTTTTAATTTTAATATATTGAGTCATTACATAATATTTTAACGATTTATAATTTCTATCGTAACGTTACTGATTATGAACTGCCACTATCTACTACAGCTTGTAAAAACATAATAAAAATTACTTAAAAAAAACCTTAATAAACTCAATTTTTTGGCTGCAATAAAACCAACAACAACTGATAAATCTATAGTCATCCATTTGTATTGATTTTCCATAAATTAACATAGTAAAAAATCTTTTAGAACTCATATTAAAATAAAAAGGTTTTTGATTAAGTTCCGTATATATTTTATTTAAATATCGACGTTTCGATATACTCTACGTATATCTTTATCAGGAAGATATACGTATCGAAACGTCGATATTTAAATAAAATATATACAGAACTTAATTCTAAATCTTTTTATTTTTCATAAGTTAGTAAATAGTTTAGTTAAAAACTCATTAATTCTATGATAAAACATAACACTAATTTCATGATAAGTGGAGTATTCTGAATGCAGCTTTACAGAAAGTTATTTTAATTTTTTTTTTTTGAAGACTGTACAATATTTAAAATAACTAAAAATGTACTACAAAAAGTTAAATTTCCAATATTAGATTCATAAATAATTTATTACATTGAATTATAAATAAATTGCTATAACTATTAGATAAATATCTAGCTAATAAATTATATCTAACTCCCACTAAATCGGGAATTAGTCCAGATAGATTAAACACACTAATTAACGCGTCTTTATAACAATTTAATTAGATAATTACTACTTTCATACAAAAAGCAAAACGCGTAGAAGTTCGTATATACATTATAAATCGTATGGGTTTGGCTTGTTGACTGTTAGATATATTGTACTTACAATATTTCACTGAATACCCTGTATATATTAGTTGCACACCATAAATCTTATGGAAAAACTAAAAAATTATTAATGAAATAATAGAAAATGGATGCGCAGACATATTTTCTGTTTACCATGCCAATTAATTTATCATAGAAAGTTTTTAACAGAGATTGTATTAGAACAGTTTAGATAGTTTTGCTAATTAATAACTAACATTTATTAATTACTTAAATTCGTGTTTATGCAATCAATCATTTTAGATAGATATTAAAATTAATTTAAGTATTTTAATAATTTATCTGTACATATTTTTAATTAAAAATATAAAAATATGAAATGGAAAATATTTTATCATTAGTTTGTAAATTTAAACTTTGTAATTATTGCCTAAACCAAATCATGTGATTCTATATAATTTTTCTAGCAAAAATAATTATAATTGATAATAATGATAATAGCATTTAATTATTAATTAATTATAATTACTGTTTCATAATTTGTTTTACATACTAAAATCTCATTCACACCTCTCTACCTATTACGAAATTAGTTTTATGTTTTAGTTATAATATTATTGTTTCTAAACTGCACTATCTACGAGATTGTAAAAACCATATTAAAAATTTGTTATAAACATAAATAAAAAAGTTGATCACTGGACTTAAAATCTATTTCCTGCACTTTAGCTAATTACATCTAATTCTAATTATTCTAATTAATTAAATTCTAGTAAATATCCTAAGCAAGGAACAGGACAACAAGCAGAACCCTTGTGGTTACAATGTCCAGCCCTAAAGGTCGTTAACTTGAAATTAATTAATCATGACGGAAAACTAATTTAACTATTGCATTAGATACATTTTCGAATTTAGAGTAGTTTATTGATAAAGTTAGTTTCTTACTTTCTTCAACGTACTATGACCTAATGTCAGTTTTAATAGAAATGAAGAATTTAAACATTTCTAAATTTAAAGTATTAGTTTCACTGTCTATCTGACTGTCTGTCTATTGTTTGTTTATGAATGAAAGTTATCGTACTAATTAATTTAGAACAAAAAAATCAAACATAGACATGTGAAATTTCATACTAAAGTATTTTAGTCAAATCTTTTACTTTTATAATAATTATTTAAGTAATAAATTATTTTTTAAATAAAATCTTTGTCAATGCTTAATTTGTAACTTTTAAAATTTGTATTAAGAAAGTTTGATAAAACTTCTCAAATATTTATTTTGTTTTATGTAGAACTAAAATTTAAATAGCTATAAACTTGATATACATATATATTAACTGTATAACAAATTTTATCTTAAATTTATATTAATAAATAAGAATATATACATAGCAAAAAAATTTCAGAACTCATTATATTAAAATAAAACAGTTTTAGGTTCTATAATAATATTTAGTACTAATCAATTCGACGAACTCAATGTCCGTCTTCATCAGGAAAAAATGATACAAATGACATTTACAGTAAATAACAGAAGAAAACGGACATTGAGTTCGTCGAAACGTCGATTATTAATAAATATTAATACGGAACTATAACCTAAGACCGTTTTATTTTAAGAATGTATATTTTAAATATAGTAGTTGGTACTAGAAACATAGTTTTTTGGCGTTTTAGTTTAAATATTTTGTCCTAATCTTATGATAGATGCATTGCCATAAAACTGGCATTAGTTGAAACCGATTTGTAGTGAATGTTTTTATATTATTCGAAAATATAATAACATTGTCAGCTATAGGTTGTGAGTTTAAACGTATCATATTTTTAATTAAATCTATACAGAGTTTATTATATTTAAAAAAATATATTGCGATGAAACACATTTAAAAAATCTACAACTTTAATTAAGAAAGTTTTTCGTAAAACTTTTGATTACAAAAGTTTTCAAATACGGTGCATTTATTAAACAAAAACTTAGATAAGTAACCTGTCAGAAACAGTCTGTATTTAGAAGCGCAAATAATATTTGGAATATTTCGACAATGATGTAGATAACTATTATAGACTGATTTAATTTTGGAAATATTAAATTGGAGTTTACGGTACATATTATTATTTATTTATATTATAAATTTCCATTCAGTTATCTCCAATTTGGTAAAATTTAAGGACAGAAAAAACGTTATTTTTGTATATTTACGTCTATCTGTTTTAATAACAATTTTTAATGTTTGATTGCTTATAAACACTGAAAATACCTGTAGTAATATTTACTATAAAGTACTATTTTAATATCTCGCTAAATATAAATAAAACAAAATCTTAGATCCAGTTGCATAAAGCATCGTTAAATTAGCTCTCTCAATCTAGTTGCTTAGGTAACTCATTGAATAGGTTAACAATGCTTTATGCAATCGTGCCTTAAAATTTGAAAATATTAACAAAAAAAAAACCATTTTGCGTGATATGACGTAAGAAATCGGCAACTTTCGTCTTAGATGAATTAATGTTATACTTTATAAAATCGTTCATTCTAACAACTTCTGAAAACCATAATAGTAATACAAAACCACAAAGAACTTGAATCAATAAATGAGTATTTCTTAAAATAACTTAATTTACGATTATGATATTAACAATCCGAATTCATCACAATCAAAATTATTGGATACGATGATACTAACAATATATCTGAAACAATTTCTAACCAAATATCGGTTCCATACCGTTCCTGATACATGCTTTAATAAAATATTCACAAATAATACGAGAATCGCGTGCTGCTTTATTTGATTTTTTATTCGTTCTGGTTTTTTTCTTTTTCTTTCCCGTTTTGCAAATTGTTTGCGCGCATACACGAAGAAAATTTATAAACTTTCTTCTTTCGTATGTATTAGACGTGAAGCGCCAAATCACTAACCGTGAATCGTGACAGCACCCTCGCCGATTGATTTATTGACGAGAAAAGTGGAAATATGCACACGGTTCTTTCATTATTTTTTTTAGTTCTAACACATAAGTAGAATGTGCGGTTATGAAATTCATCACTCATGTAGGTTGATGACATCTCTGGTTAAAACTTGATGAATAGGCATTTATTTTATGATATTGACATTTAATTTATATATAAGAAAAAAAAATGTTATTGAATTTTTATATGACATAAAATCTTTAGTCTATTCTGCTTTGATGAAACTACTCAAGTTTTGGGTTAAATAATAGAGTATTATAAGTATATTAATAATAAAAATGTATTATATAATAATAAAATTGATTAATGAATAATTTATCTATTAATTTTAAAAAAAATTATTATAATACTTTCTTTGCTCGAGATGTTACACATTTGTCACTTATTTTACTTCTGTTTTTCGTAAGTGTTTATAAATAATTTGAAGTAAAAATTTTGAGAAAAATAATGAATTTTTTGTTAATAAAACGCAAAGCTTAAAAATGTGCTGGATAAATTTCAAAAAATTCCAAATAAATCCCGGAAAAGTCCGGATACATTTTGGAAAACTCCGGATAAAGCCCGGAAAACTCCAGATAAATTCCGGACAAATCCCAGAACCTCCAGACAAATTCCAAAAGTTCTACATCCCAAATATTTCTGGCATACCCTTGAACCTCCAGGTTCATCTCATAGAATTTCTTAGACTTGGACTGTATTTGTGTAACCCAAAAACTCCGTATATATTTGAGAGACTTCGAGTTTATTCCAAAAACTGGAAGTATCTTAAAAACTCCGGCTATATTCCAAAGACACCCATTCTATCCCAAAGACTTGGGGAAATATTAAAATTTTAAAATATGTCAATAGACATTTTTTTGTTATGAAATATTCAGTAAATTTTGCAATATAATCAGTTCTGAAAGATTCTTTATTATGTCAACTTATTTTTATTTTGTTATTATATATTCATTAAGAAAAATTGCATCTAACGATCATTATTTTCAACATAACTTTCAAAACAGTGTAATTTCAATATTGCAAGAAAATATACATAAATTCTACAGACCTTATTTTAATTTTCGCATAAGTTTTTCGAAATACACCGCGAGGCATAATACAGATATATTAACAGTCTATTATTATAATTATTTTAATAAGCATAATTAATTCTAACTATCGACATTACGAACATTTCTCGTTTAAATCCTAAATATCAAACGTCAAATAATTCATAGTTCACACAGTTAAAAACCCTAATAAATATCTATACCTACAGATAAATAGATACATTTATAATGTCACTTCTCTCGCTATATACTGCAGCAGGGTGGGTCACTACATATTTACGACATTCTTCCGGTATTATATCGATAAAGAAACTAGAGCACTGGATAAAATACACACCAAAAACGATAATACCGCGGGTGAAAATTCTCCTGAATCGGTTCGCGGCTCAGTGGCTCGCGGTGTTCCCCGGGTTCAAGGGTCACGTGGCTGAGAGCGTGTCGACTGCATAAAATGACCTTTTGAACTCCCGCGCGCGGAACAAACAAAAATAGAATTTAACGGCGTACAGTGTACAGCGTACTCACCTTAACTCGTTCACATTCATAGTGTTTCCACATCCAAGACGGACCCGCATCGTTTGGTCGTGTTTTGCCTTAGTTGAGATCTTTCATTTCGTTTTGCTTTGACTATGTGGACCCGATCACACGAGCCGGGACGCGTGAATACAGTATCTAGATGTGGGGTGTAGATATGAGCTCAAGCTAGCACCCCACTTTTAATTTTTTGGTCCGAAATTTGAAACAAAGTGGGGTGCTAACTTTATTGACAAGACAATTGGTGTCTACAATTTTTATTGTATAACATCATTTGTCTTTAAAACTTAATTATTACCACTTTGACTGAAAGGAAAAGTGGTATAACGTTTGGTACGGTGTCTGTAACATTTAAAAAAAAAAAAATTTGTGTATAGAAATCCTTCATATAGTCCCTAGATGACGAAACTGAACTTAGTTTATGTGGGTGTATGTGTGTGCGTCGTCAGCTCGCTCGGTCGTAAGTCAAAATTTTGTGGCCGCAACTCCTCCTAGACGGTTCAACCGATTTTAATGAAATTTTCAGGATAAATTTGTCTAGTACCTAAGATGGTCATGTGATTTTATTTTTTTCCAGTGATGCCAACTTTCCGAGAAAAAAATTACTAAAGTTTATAAAAATTCATATTGGCTACATTATTTATTCGATTTTGATCAGATTTTCAGAAAAGATTTCCCTAATGCTCCCATTAATTATATAATTTTATTAATATCCAGTGTTGCCAACTTTCCGAGAAAAAAATTACTAAAGTTTTAGAAAATTTATTATGATCACTATTTAACCGATTTTAATCAAATTTTCATAAAAAATTCTCCTAGTGCCTAAATAAATTATGCAATTTTAACAAAATACAGTGTTGCCAACTTATCGAGTAAAAACACATTTTTTTTTAAAATTCATTGCGGCTACATTATTTATTCGATTTTCATCAAATTTTCAGAAAAGTTTCTTCTAGTGCCCACATAAATTATAATTCTATTAAAGATATTGTGTTGCCAACTTTCCGAGAAATGTCAAAGTGGTCTATATATGGGTTTACCCAAATACTTCTAATCTTGTTCTAGCAATTCTGTACTAAAATAACATTTGAATATACACATTCCGTATCATAGTCATATTATTAGAGCCCAAAGCACGTCAAACGTGTCTGCTTTATACGAATCCCGTTCGCTATCATATGCAGCATCAGTATCGTGTCCACACACACAAAAAAAAACAAGATCACAATCATATTTGTTTCTTTATGCATAGATACTATTGTTGCAGCGTGCACATTGCCCTAGCAACCGCTTTACATCAAACAAATAACAAATACACATACATAACTATATTATTATAATAGATAGTACAGTTTGTATTTCACAGCTCACTACACAATTAACAGGCGTCTCGCGGTTACACAATCGCTCCGCAAAAACGTGCACCATTTGTTTTACTTATATGAAAACAGAAAAATCTAGTTTGCCATGTTTGAATTACATATTATGAGCTATGGAGCAAAAATAAGTGTTTATAATGCCTTTATAACTATTAGTTGTTACTTTAACGTTAATGAATCGAAGAATATTTGCTAAACAATGATATATAATCGCCAATCTATATTCTAACAATTATTTGGCGAGCTAAATTTGAAAACTATAAAATTTACAGAAAATTTTTAGAATCCTGTTCGTATTTATGATAATACTATGTTAGAAGTTTGATAATAAAAAATTTTGAAGATTAAAGCAAAAGTTACTTGTCCGGATAGAAATATTTGGCATCGGTATAGTGGAAAGAGTTTGTGCCATACCCTTTTGGATTCATAGCGTGATTATTTATGTATGTGTAAATCAATCAATATTCCACTAAATTTGAATTTAACTAGTTGATTCATATGTTTTTTTTAAATAAATTGATAAATTTTGTTCATAATTATAAAAACAATCAGAAGTATCGTGTAAATAAAAATAGTTCTTGAAATATATTTAAGTATTAAACTAATTTAAAAGTTGAAATATTATTCTACTTTTTTTACGCCTGTTAACTTGTTTTCCAAAACCAGGTTAAAACAAATACGTTATACATATTGTTATTATAATAAATCTTAAAATATAAGAACAACTTTCAAAACTTGATTTGCACAATGGATCCATGAAAATTCTTCAAATATTTTCCAAAAATAAAACAACCTAATTTAAAATTATGCCTTTCTATAGAAAATGAATTACAGAACTAATTTTTATAATTTGCATGAAATCGAATGAAAACAATGTTAGTTTAACTATTATCAATAAATTGTTGACAAACTTTTTATTAGTTAACTTAGAACTCATTATATTAAAATAAAAAGCTTTAGGATTAAGTTCTGTAATATTTTACTTCAGTATCAACGTTTCGATATACTCTACGTATATCGTCAAAAGTAGAAAATCTTCATGGTGTAAAATTCGAAGATACAATATTAACAATAGATTGATAAGAGAAGCAATAGAGATTTATAAATTTTTAATCTAGTACTTTGTTACCTAGTAACTTGTTTCTATATTTTGTTTGATTATTATTTATTTTTACTAGCTTTCCCTGATGAAGATATATGTAAAGTATATCGAAATGTTGAATATTTAAATAAAATATATACAGAAAGCTTTTTATTTTAATAATAAATTTATTAAATCTACTAATTATATATTAATTTGTTGCGATTTATCGGATATTTAAATATTTATGAAATCTCTTAGTTTCATCGCAGAAAATACATTGCTTTTACTAGTTATTATAGATATTCGTTATAGATCTACTCGAGTGTATGATGTCATTTAAGCGACTTTAACAGTACGATATCAAGATGACTTAATTAGCAAAAAATATCTTTTACAATGTGTAAACAAATCTATAGTTACCGATTAATGGAAAAGTCTTTTTCGATATAGAAAACAAGTAACTGTATTTAGTGGAAAAATAATATTTATTCACGTTACGTGACAGTTCCGGGAGTAGATCTTAGAAAGTGCTCCAACTTCCTCAAGAGCAAAACAAACTACTACTGTAAATCCAGAATAACTAACTTTATGAACAAGTTCACATATACATATATACGAATCTATTCTCTATTCCACTCCAGTAAATAAATACTTACTTAATTTCAGCTGATTGCAATACAATAATGTTCAATAATGTACAAAACAAAATAAATTTCTATTTATCTTATTTTCTCTAGTCTGTAAAATTATTCAAAGATATTTATATTTAAATAACACAAAATTGAAAATATAGTATTTACAAATTACTATCTACAGGAATGGAAAAAAATTCGCAAATTAAATTTCTAGAAATGAATAATGTCTCTCAATTATGTTCTCTATAATCTTGCACAATATTTTATTTTGTCATATAAAAGGAAAATTTATATTTACTACAGAATAGAGCCTTAAATCCTCTTAAGCCCAGTATTTCCAAGTTTCACTGAATATTCTTTTTTCTATAAACTATTTTTTTACTTAGCTTAAGAATAATTAAAATTGAAAATAATTGTCCTTAACAAGCTATTATCATTTAAAATGATATCTTGATATCTATAATTTGATTCTTTACTTTTTCTACGTCTTGTACAAAAATAAGAGAGCAAAATTTGTGATAATCAAATTCCTTATTTATTATATACTATGACAATCACCAATTTATCACACTTTGAATAACATCAACAATCTATTAAAGTTTTATATGATGAAAATAATTTTAAGCATATTTTAGCGAGAATAATTCTTATTTAACCTGTCTCTTCATTTTGATAGATTTATATGAAAAGAATTTTATTTTTTGCAAACTTCAATTATTATTTGAAAGTTGATCTGTCTATGAATTTTTCTAGTCAAAGCAAAAAATTAATTGAATTTTAAATATTATTATTTAGTACTGCTAACTATCACATATAATGTAAATTTAAATTAAAACTTAATTCTTTATTTTCAAAATAATAATGTTAAATTTATATGATACTAATACTGAATACACGATTTTTCTATATGTGGTTATAAATCTGTATGGGGCTAGGAGAAATTATTTTATACTTTTTATTCCATTTTAAAAATATTTTTATTTAAATAAGTATTTTCTGCTTTTTAGTCTTGTTTAACTTTAACTTTAATTTAATTAATTATAATTTAATAATTATAATTTTATTAATTATAATTATATAATTATAATTAATTAAGTTAACTAATTAGCTTTAATTTAATATTTATAATATTATTAATTAATTAGTTAATTAATTCCAGTAATTCCAGTTCTGAGCTATGTTTAAAGTTTCAAGTCTCTAGCTTATCGGGAAGTTGATTTAAAATCAATTACAAATTTTGTACCGAAAAGACAAACTGACAGACAAGGAAGCAAGTTAATAAAAACGTGTTAAAAGTTAATAAAAACGTGTTAAAAAATCGCTTGTATCTTATATAAAATGTATTATCATTCCTTTAGTTGGTAAAACTATAGTTAGTTCTATTATTTAGTAGAAACCGAGCATGGAATCAGGTATAGAACAATCAATAAGACGTTGTTAATCTTATTTACTTCTTTACCATATATGTACATTATATATTATAGCGTTTGTGCGTACAGTATACAAAGTTCCCGGAATAATAAATAAGTACAATTTCTCTGGCTTCAAAAGCGTAATTTTCTATATATCTACTTATTTTTTCTCTTCTTTTGTTTTTTCAAACTTTGTTTTTGTTTTTTATTCAATTTTCTTTATTTTTAATACGAAACAACAAATAAAAGACTTTCTGTTTTCTTCCACTACACTTACCAAACGTAATTCTCTCACATTTTATAATAATTAATAGTTAGAGAATTTATGATTGCAGTCGTAACGTTTTATACCGTAAGACGCATATTATAGGGAAATTTTTACAGCAAATTCTGTTACAAATTGATGCATGTATGTAAGTATCATAATTACAAGTGAAATTTTTTCAGTTTTTATGTATTTGTTTCTAGTTTTGAATTAGTGTACATAAAAACTTTTTTTTCAAATTTATTTACAGATTTTCTGTTTCACTGCGGGTAAATAATATATTTCGAAAATATTTAATTAGCAAATTGTTGCTTACAATTTTTTTATTTTGAAAATTGACGTTTGAATTATAAAATAGGAGTAGTATATTATTACATTTTTTGTTTAGATCAACATTAATTTAATTGAAATTTAATATAATTTCAAATCAAAGGTGTATAGAAAGTAATATAATCATTTTTTTAATCTTTTAAAATTTGAACTTAAACACAGTGGCTGGTACCACGGTTTTAGCAAATACCGGTTTTTTAAAACACAAAACACATGAATTAACATAGTAGAAAATCTTTCCGAACTCATTACATTAAAACAAAAAAGCTTTAGGTTAACGTTCTGTTTAATTTTATATTAAAATTCGACATTTCGATATACTACACGTATTTCATCACCAGGAAAAATATTTTATTTTAATTTACTGTGTACATTTTGAATATTATTTTATATATTATGAACTTTTAAGTATTTTGTGTACTTTAATAAAAAATACATCGGATTTTTCTATCGCTATTACACATTATTCCGCAAACAATATAGACACTAAATAAAACTATTTTAGTGCAGGTATATCTATTTTTAGCCATTTAAATGATCAAGATTTATTTATATATTCATTTGTTTTCCTTCCTATTCGAGAAACTCTCCTGGTTAAGCATATATTTCATCTCAGCACGCATTCACATATCCGGTTACAATACCAACCTACTAATACGCGCTCGTCATACCAATACCCCAAGCTCATTATAATACTAAGGCATTCCTGGTAGCACAAAGGGTTCAACTTATATATTACCAAAGTCAAGGGACTCCGCCTGACTGTGCATTCGTCTAATATTCCTATTAGAAACCAGTCATGCCCGGCAGGGCAGTGGGGAAGACGGGGGTTTGGTTTGCATGTCAAATAATTCAATTAGTTTGGTTAACGCTCCCTGTTGTTTGGGTGCTTAGTTTTGTAGCTGGTAGGATAATGTAATATAATGTACATGAGTTGGTAGTCAGCTGATGTGATGTGAGACAAGTTGTTGTTAAACGAGAGCCCTTTAAATGCTCGGCTGGATGGCCATTTCCGCACGAAATGCCTAGGTCTCTTATTAGAATACTAGGAAATTTGGATCGTAAATCTTCAAGGTTGTGGGGGAGATGAAATGGAAAAACTAACATAACATGGTATATAGTTTTGTTTTCATGTTTTAGTAGTATTTAAAGAATTACAAAAAAAAAATTTAAATCTTTCAAAGAAAAAATAAATACCCACAAAGTGCTGTATTGTAAATAATATGTTTCAAATATAAGTATATAATTAACAATTATTAATTTCGTTGTATTTAAAATTTTATTAAAATAAAACGACTTTTGGATTTAGTTCTGTATTAATTTTTATTAACAATCGTTGGCAACCACGATACAACATCATCAGGCAAAATTACACAAATGACATTATAGTAAATAATCAGAACATATTAACAAGTTACTAGTAACTTGTTTCTATGTTCTAAAATTAATACAGAACTACATCCGAAAGTCGTTTCATTTTAATATAATATGTTCTGGAAGATTTTTTATTACGTTAAAATTTTATTAATTATTAAATTTTCGACGATATGTTGTGGTCGTCTTCAGAATGAAATATTTGTAAAAATTTAAAAAAACAAAATAATATTCAGAACATGTCAAATTTTTCTTTCTAATTTTAAAATTAAAACAAAAAAATTTAGATTATTCTAAAACAATTGAATATCTAATATTGCATAAAAATACCTTGCGTAAAAAATATTTTGTATTTTATGTTAAGAATGTAAAGGTTTTTTTGTAAAAAATGACACTAATTTTGTATATGTATATGCTATACTTCGCAATAGTGTTAAATATTTAGTTCTAGTTTCTAATATAAAATAACTAGCTATATTTAAAAATAAATATTTACTATATTCTATATACATTTCTCATCACATTAAACTTTAATTTCGGTTGCAAAAAAAATGACTTCAATTTTATTTTTCACAACTGTACAAAAAAGTATGGATTTTATGCCTTTTATAGTTTTCGACTTTACGACCTGACAAACATTTATTCCACTTATATATACAAAAATTTATAGTGCTAATAAGCAACAGCAAAATTTCAAAATATGTATGTTTTCATTTTGTTTTGAAAAAAAAAACACAAAACATGCAAATCCACATTTCTAACATCCATTTAGATTAACATACTATTTCCTACACTTAACAGTACAAGTTTTTATCAACGATAACTTAATTACTACTACTAAATATAAATGTCAATTAATTAAAAACTAATATCGAATTAATTAGAAACTAATGAAATATTTATGAGATATATAATTATGTAAATGATATTTATGTTAAAAAAACTGTTACAATTATATTATTATGTTAATACGTGTATTCTAATTTAATAATATATTACGTTACTAGGAGTAAAAAGCGATGATTATTGTGTTGAGTTCAGATATTTGTAAGATGTATGTATAATTTATTAGGGGTCACTTGCATAAAACTGTGTTAACTTAATAAGTTAACTAAGCAACTAGATTATCAATCGTCTTTAAAGCGCCTCATTGATTGATCATTTGACAAGTTAACAAGAGAGTTAACCTGCAAAATATTTAACAATGATTTACCCAACTGACACAAAACATAGTCATTCAATTTTTTTTTCTAAATAGTGTGTTAATTTACTGTGACAGATAAAAGCTAAGTTAAGTTACCCCTTTTCGATTAAAATATATTATCCCTAACATTTTTGAAATTCCTTGACAAACATTAAAGTACACGATAACTGATTATCTATATCTAGAATCTAGAAATGTTAGAAAGAAAAAAAATGTGTCATTAAGACAGTAGCTCATTTAAAGAATCTTGTTATATAAAAATATATATTTGTTCGTAAAATTAAATTTTATATTTTAGTTACATATATTGATTTTTTGTTATCTTATATACTTGTAGGAACATCCCCTGATGTTCACATGCCCCAAATATTTTCAATCTAAAAATAGAACGGTAAAAATAATATTCCAATTTTTTTAAAAATAAAATATACTAAATTATTATTTATATACATCCTAAAGTTTTATTGTAACACAAGGTAAATTTCAAAACGATAAAAATCAACTAACATTTATTATTAATTTGAAATAAATTTTTACGATTATTTCAACATACTAATAAATTCCCAATTTAGTAAAAACTAAGTATACATGTAATTGATAGTAAGTACAATAATTTTAACATGTTAAGGCCGATTAAAACCAGTAAACAGTAAAAAAAAACTCCATTAAATTAAATTGTCAACAATATATTTGTGTTAACATGATTTTATTATCCATAAAATTTACACAAAACAGAAATTCGCTAAACGAATTATAAACTGAAAAACCATTAAAATGTCACTTCAAAAGAATTTAAACACTCGTATTAATATAAATCAGTGTATCGATCATTTAAAGAAAAAAAATTACGTAATCAACTTGCACTAAACCAATAATTTAAACAACAAATCCAACAGCAGCCTGCTTCAAAACAGATATATGTTACAGAGTATTTCAAATGAAAGTTGATCGTCTTATTTGGTAAACATAAATTACAATTCGTGAATAAAATGCGAAGATACAAATCTTCGCGTCAAGATATTTTACATTTTAAGATCGTATTGAAACAAAATGCTTCAATTATAGAATAAATACGCATTTTAATATTGGGTACGATTGTCTAATAACAGTGTTTTTCAACATAGTTAAAAATCTTTCAGAACTCATTATATTAAAATAAATCATCAGAAAAAATTATTCAAATGAAAGTAAAAAATCTTTGAGAACTCATTATATAAAATAAAACTGCTTTAGTTTCAAGTTCTGTATTAAAATTTATTTATAATTTCAACATTTCGGAAAAACTCAACGCTTATTTTCCTGATGAAGACAAGTAAAAAATCTTTGAGAACTCATAATATAAAATAAAACTGCCTTAGTTTCAAGTTCTGTATTAAAATTTATATATAATCAACATTTCGGAAAAACTCAACGCTTATTTTCCTGATAGACAAGCGTTGAGTTTCGTTGAAATGTTGATTATAAATAAATTTTAATACAGAACTTGAACCAAAACCAGTTTTATTTTATTCAAATGACGTACAGTAAATAAACAGAACATAGAAACATGTTACTAGGTAACAAAATAAATAACTAGATTATAAAATTTATACATTATTAATTAAAGGAAGCCAAATTTTATTTAACTCAGTGTCTTTACAGTGATTGATATTATCTTTTTCTTTATAAATTTCTATTGCTTCTCTTATCAATCTGCTGTTAATATCGATTGGGTATTGCAATTATTATAGTATCTTCGAATTTTACATCATGAAGATTTTCTAATGCATGTTGTGCAATAGCAGACAGATTTATCTGGATGGTTTAGACTTATTGACCTGTTATGTTTTGTCAATCTAGTAGAAACAGTTCTACCTGTCTGTCCAATATAGTTCTAGTTCTAGTTGCTTATTTTGTTACTTACGATAAGTAATTAATATAAAATCAGAAATTATACAAAGTAAGTAGATATTCCATAACGACTGTAATTGTTACACAAGAAGTATACAGACCTGTATAATGAAAAAAATCACGACAATATTACTCACTCGTTCTACAAATTCGAAAAACCCAATAAAAAAAGTTTGAAAAATACTGGTCTAATGTAAACGTGTGCTTTCTCCATGTCCATTCGGTAAATGAACATCAAGACATCGACCATCAATATATCAAGTGGATTAGATATGCTGGACTTTTTCGATTTTCGAATGCGAAAATTTTCACCGTGGAAAATATTACATTCGTAGTAAAAGATATGGGAAAGTATCGCCTTGAGGGATTAGAGGTAAATTGTCGGATAACTGATCTTGGTTCTTACGAACTTCCACCTTTATCACCTTGACCTTATATGGATTGTGTTTTGTTTTGCCATTCGAATGATTAGATGGTTGTTGATTGTGAAGAATTATTCCATTGTGTGATTACAAGTTTTATATTACTAGCAAATGTATCTATGTGTTGCATTCAGAAGAAAAAATCTGAGTTTTTAACAACGTTTAGGACTGTGCACATAAATCGTTGTAAAAAAAACTGTGCGTCTGAATCAAACTTAATTCTGCTTAAATTTTATATATGCTCTTCAAATGTAGTGCCTACAGATGTTCACTGTGTAGGTAAATATTGAAAAAGAATCAATGTCTTCTTATTAAAATATATAACAAAACTAAATTAAAAAATAAAAATAAATTTTGTAATTATTGTTCATATAAAAGAATTTATCCTGAAAACTGTATGCTTAGCATAAATTTTCAATAGTTTTTTCCGGAAAATTAACAACACTGTATAATAATAAAATTATTTATTTCTTTTAAGCATTTACAAATTTTGTCTAAATATTTGATTAAAACTGGATAAAATATAGCTAAAATGAAATGTTTATATTTTTTTTCTCAAAAAGTTGGCAACATTGTGCAAAAATAAAATTACGTAATTATTATTGAAATTAGAAGAATTTAACCTGAAAATTTTATTTAAAAAATTACATAAATAATATAGCCAAATTAAAATATTATAAAATAGTTTTTATTCTACAATTGGCAATGGCCTTATTAATGTTATTAACATTATATAAAAATAAAAATTTTCGTGGGTTAATAGCCATCGCAATTAAATCAAATAATTTCAAATTAGATTAAACATTAATTGAACTACACACATCACCAGTTTACTATACTATACTTTAACTAACCTATAACAATACATCTTTTTTTTTATGTATATATAGTGACTTCAAGTACAATATAAAACTATTTGACGATCATTTATCGTCTTATACGATCCGATATAAATGATGATAATAACAGTATTTGTGCCTCTTCGTAATTGGTTGCCAATTCCATTGTCTCAACTATATAGAGATCGAAATTCTGTTCCAAGTTCATAACTATATATGACATCATTTTATCGTACACCCCCTTATATTTACCAGGGGGATCAAACAAAAAGTAATGCCTCTGGACTCATACCTTTGTCAGCATATAAAATATTTGAGGGGTTGAGAATCATAATGGTGTAAAGTAAAAAGAATTTTTTTTTTACAAATGTTTCCCACATTCTTATATTAATATTAAAATTAATTTCATGTTTCACTCAGTTTATGAATTTTCTGTAACAGAATTTTTACCACTTTGACTGCAAGAAAAAAGTGGTATAGCGTTTGGTACGGCGTCTGTAACATTTTCAAAAAAAAAAAATTGGATAGAAATCCTTCATATAGCCTCTAGATGACGAATCCGAACTTAGTTTATGTGGGTGTATGGATGTGCGTCGTCAGCTCGCTCGCTCGCTCGCTCGGTCGTAAGTCAAAATTTTGTGATCGCAACTCCTCCTAGACGGTTCAACCGATTTAAATGAAATTTTCAGAATAAATTTGTCTAGTACCCAAGATGATCATGTGGTTTTATTTTTTTCCAGTGATGCCAACTTTCCGAGAAAAAAATTACTAAAGTATTTAAAAATTCATATTGGCTACGTTATTTATCCGATTTTGATCAAATTTTCAGAAAAGATTTCCCTAATTCTCTCATTAATTATATAATTTTATTAATATTCAGTGTTGCCAACTTTCCGAAAAAAAAATTACTAAAGTTTTTAAAAATTTATTATGGCCATGTTATTTAACCGATTTTAATCAAATTTTCATAAAAGATTCTCTTAGTGCCTAAATAAATCATGCAGTTTTAACAAAATACAGTGTTGCCAACTTATCGAGACAAAAATCACAATTTTTTTTAAAAATTCATTGTGGCTACATTCTTTATTCGATTTTGATCAAATTTTCAGAAAAGTTTCTCCTAGTGCCCACATAAATTATAATATTATTAAAATACAGTGTTGCCAACTTTCCGAGAAATGTAAAAGTGGTGTATATATGGGTTTACCAATATACTTCTAATCTTGTTTGAAAAAGCTTTACGTCATTTACAACACTACATGTATATATATATATATATATATATATATATATATATATATATATATATATATATTATTAGTTTCGTGAGATTTTCAGTCAAAAATAAAAACAACTCAATTCAAAGTGCAAGCTTTCGGAAAAAAAATATTTCCTTCATCAGGCAAATGGCAGAGTTAAAATTAATTTTAACTCTGCCATTTGCCTGATGAAGGAAATATTTTTTTTCCGAAAGCTTGCACTTTGAATTGAGTTGTTTTTATTTTTGACTGAAAATCCCACGAAACTAATAATATAAATATTTACAGTCACTAAAACTAATATATATATATATATATATATATATATATATATATATATATATATTAGATTAGATTAGATTAGAATATATAAATAACATTATCCTAGTTGCGTCCAGGGCAATAAAGTTGTCAAACCGTGTATTGTGTAATTGACTTTAGCAATTTTCTTGCAAGTCGTGGTATAACAAACACGAATTCGAGGATGTCTTTAAATTTTTAGGTCAATTGTTCATTGCACTGACGATACTATGTGTATGACTGACTTACTCTTATAGTTAGCTGTTAAACAGTTTAACAAATTGCATTAGAAGAATCAAGCATTAGGAGATCTGTATAACCTGAAGCAACCGTACTCGGTATAGCCTTATAAGTTTTTGTATGTTGTGTTTTCTTTCTCTCGCCCGGCTTATAACCGGATGAATCAAATGAAATAACAACTCTATAGCGACTATGGATGTTTAATTGCGTCATTACGTTTAATGATTTATAATAGGGTGCAGTACTTAAGTTCTTAGGTTAATTGTATAGTCATATATTACTTATACTGTTAATCTACGCATGTATTTATCTTTGATTACGTTAATTTTTACCCTAATTCGCGCTTATGTTTCCTGATGTTGTGAATATCTGCCGTTTAATTTTAATTGAGAAAATTATTCGTTATTGAGATAATGAGCCAGTTGTTTAAAATGTTTGTTAATTTTAATTTTGTAATTAGATTGTTTTTTTATGCGTATTATTAATTAATCGATTGACAATTTGTTAGTCTGTATTCTATATTTTTTACAATTAGTTGTGAGTTTTCTTATGAAACTAAATATTTTTTTTGATAAAAATCTTGTATATTATAAAATTTATTAACAGTTGAACTATCAAGATTATTTTTTTGTAGAAATTTACAATGACTTTTACTAATTGTAAGTTAGACCCAAATTATCAAATGTTGGACTAAATTTATTCTCAAAATAATTTTAAAATTAGAAAATGAATTGTTGTCATTTATTCTGAGGATACATTTCTAGCCAATCACAAATGATTTTTTACTTATTTTCAGAATAAATAAAATATGAAATACTAGCACATAGAAAATTATACACACAAACCTTTAGATGATTGTACTAATATAGTAGAACTTTTAGAACTCATTATAATAAAATAAAAGCTTTAGATTTAAGTTCTGTTATATTTTAATTAAAATCCGACATTTCGATATACTGCTCGTGTATTATCATCAGGAAAATAAATGGTAATACACATGTATCGAAAATATCGAATAACAGAACTTGTACTTATTGTTTTATATTTTTAAAAATAGATTATTTTTCAGCATTCTAATCATTCTAGATGAAACATCTAATTTAGGAGTAGTTAATATACTGACGACCCCCATTGTTAAATAAAGCCCAGTATATCCAAATGTTGGAATAAATTTATTCTTGGAATAATTTCAAAATTAGTTAATGAAATATTGTCATTTATGTTGAGGATATATTTCTAGTCAATCACAAATGATTTTTTTACGTATCTTAAGAATAAATGAAACTGGAAATACTAGTCCTAAGATATGAAAACAGAGGCATTACTTTTTGATGAATGCTCGTGCATTGTTTTATTCTATGTACATAAGACGGATGTAGGGGTTGTTTCGTTTCGCTACATTATTTCATATTTCCGCTGTGTTATTTTGCTCTACCCTGGTTTTTGTTGTGCGTGAGTTTCCGTGAAATATGGTTTTTAATAATTTTGTCGGTTTCGTTTGTAATAAAATGATTTAATTTTTATGTCATTGTTTTGTTTTGTTCCTGTCAAGTTCAGTAAGTCGAGGTCACGCACACATTTATACAAAAGGTGTTGATTTACATTTAAATATGTTGTTTCGTTATATAAATGGAACTGGTTTCAGAATTTTTTACGCTTTTTATGCAAAGAATTATTTATGGATGTAATAATTGTTTACGGTTTATAGTTGTTTTTTATTTACTTATTAATTTTTATGCTTTTATAAGTTTTAATTGATTTTTAAGATTGAATTGTTATTATTATCTATAATAACATACACTGTAAAAAACAATTCGGTATTTTTACATAAAAATTGGGACAACTGATTTAGATCAGAAGTTTTTCTCCAAATATGTCACGAGATATAATTATGTATAAAATATGCGGCAAATTTGTCATCATCTACATATTTGCTCTATAACTTTTGTCGGGGTCTTCTACACATAAGATCAGACCAGATACTTTAACGTCGGCATCTTCAAGCACGTATATCGAAGAGCTCATCTTGAATGAAAATTCCTTGTGATAAAAAATCGGATAATGCATCATCGAAGCAAACAATTACCATACCAACAAAACTACGATGATGAGAGAGTTAGACAATAAGAGTTCTAGCATATAATACAAGCTCGATCACAATCTAACGCCGGCAAAGACATTAGAATGTGCAGCACGTTTTTGCTCGCATTATATTTTGTATATACAGGGTGTTCGTTCGCCAAGTAGATATAGGACAATAACATGGAATATCGATAATATGCAGAATACTTCTTTCTGAAGTAAAATTCAGAGAAATACTTAGAATACTTTTCGATAGGGCATAAAAAGTTATATAATTTGGTTTTAGTTTTAATTTGATAGCATGCGCCATTTGGGTATTATTTTGGGAAGTATTCTGCATTGTCCTATATCAACTTGGCGAACGAACATCCTGTATATACTATAATATATACTGTGAAGATATTACTTGAATGGAGAAATTAATGCGTTTTCGTTATATTTAGAACCAGTTGCTTAAAATATTATTAACTTGAACTTAATCATAATCGCAATTATATAGTTAATTGTATTTAAAGTAACTCATTGACAAAATTTTAATTTTTTTCCTGAAAAATTGTATCATTACACTGGAGATACAGTACCATCTTTCTCACGACAAGTTATTATTTTTTGACATTAAATTACGATTTAAAATTTAACACTTGTTCGAGAATAAATTTTAAAACACCGACATTTAATTCAACTTCTTCCATTAATTTATTATACTAGAGGAACAATACGGTCACAGTCTTGACTGCACCCACATCATGAGACTGTGACGATAATGCATCCAGGAAATAATGCCTATATCTATACGTAAAGTTTGTGAAGTTAATTGTGGTTTGGTATGTTTGTGCTTGTTTTAGGTGTGGAGTGTCTGAGCGGCGAAAATTTCTTCGACGTACTCGATAACGGTGTCATTGTTTGCCATCTAGCTAGGGTCATTCAGGATAAAGCACGGGAAGCAATTATTGCCGGATGTGCCAAGGGGGTAAGTCATATTATCTGTATCTTTTTATTACGTTCTTTACTTTTATGTTATTGAATGAATTAGAATATTATTAGTTGATGTATGGTAGTGAATGTTGGGTTTGGTTGCAAAAGCATAAACGGAAAATGACTGCTGTGGAAATGAGATTTTTACGTGGGGTATGTGGTGTAAATAGGAGAGATCGGGTACGAAATAGATTAGTGTATGATGAGTGTGAAATTGAAATTATTGTTGTAGCAAAAGTTGGTGTTAGTCAGTTAAGATGGTTCGGACATGTTGAGCGAATGTCTAATGAACGTTTGTTTAAAAAGATTTATTTGAATGATTTTGATGGTATACGTTTGCGTGGACGTCCGATGAGTAGTTGGAGTGGTATGATTGAGAGTGTTTTGAGTGAGCGAAAGTTTCCAAGTAGTAGGAATAAAAGAGCATGTATGAGAGGAATTATGAATGTGGATGAAGCGAAAGTTGCTTGTTTGGATAGGAATGTTTGGAGGCGACTGATTTCGGAATGATGAAAAGAGTTTGTGCCACACCCTTTTGGGTACATGGCGTGATTGTGTATGTATGTATGTATGTATATTCTATTCCATGTGATTAAGAAATCTTCTTATTTATTTTTAAATTTTTTAGTCGTTGTGATTGCACAATATTCAACATTCAGACCATCCTATTTATCTCAAAATTAGTTTTATGTTTTAATCGTAATGGTTCTAAACTGCCACTATCTACTAGCTTGTGAAAACAGAATAGAAACTTGTTAAAAGATATTAAAAATCTCAATTTCTGGCTGCAACAACTGATACGACTAAAATCGCATATTTGTGTTTTTCTTCTTTTTTTTTCATATGTTAGTAAGTTGTTCGGCTCAGAACTACTAGTTCTGCACTAAAACATAAAACTAATCTTGTAGGATAGTCGGAATAAGCAATTAAGCCTCATTCTGAACAGTTTTAGTTTTACGCACAAGCAAATTTGTCCCAATCCAAACACTTGGTGTTAAAACTAAAAATGTGTCAAATGTTTGTATTGGTCAAATTCTTGTTCTTGTCCGTAAAATTAAAACGGCAGTTTAAATGAGGCTTTACTCTTAAAAATCGCACATGAAATATTAATTTGGTCATTACAACATGAAAACGGTAAATCAAGACTCAACAACATACATATACACAAACATGCATTTATTTCAAAATTCAAAACAAAACCCCACAATCTTGATTATCCTATGTTCGCTAATTCTAAAATCGTCTGTCGTATACGAAAAACAATGTGTTGTGTTCCACATACGATTGATACAAGTATTTTAAAATATTAAATATACAGTCAGAACATGTTGTCTAGATAACGGAACCAGTTACGCGCTGTATTCGAAATAGATGTTCATTTAACGGGGCACAAATATGAGTCTCGCAAAACAATAGTTATTTATAATATTGGCTAATACTTCATGCTCGTTAATAAAATATAAATATGTAACCATTTGTCGGTAATGTAGATGTTTAATTTAGCGGAATCGGTAAAGTAACATATTGGATATATTATATATTTATTTGACAATTATTATATGTTCATATTTACAGTGTAGGATTGCATGACTTCATAATGCAATTAGTTTTTTTCTAATAAAACTGTAAAATGTTTAAATAATACTGGATTTAACATTTATGATGTTTAAAATATTATACTGTAAACTACTAATGAAAAATTGTTATTAATTTGTTGAAATAACGTAACGTAATGTATTTTTAATTTTGTTTAAAATACCCATATGAACTACTTATATTATTTTAAAAAAATAGTATCAACGATACATTTTTAAAATAATCCATTTTTTAGCAGTATTTTTATTTTTATTTTTGTATCAAATTATTTTATACTAAACAAATGATTATTTTATTTATAAAAATCGAAATAACAATAACAGTTTAAAACTTTACAAAAAATCTTTAAATAATTTTTCTAATCTTAGTTGTTTTATTTAAAAATAGATGATTTTTGTTCAGTTTTCTAATCATATTATATGAAACATCTAATTCAAGAGTAGATAATTACGTTCGATGTATTCATCTAAAGTAAATCAGGTTTTTTTTAGTTTATTCCTATTCGTTGATTTATTTTGCAGTTTTAGATTATTTATCTAAACTTTGTATGAAAGAACAATTTCCATTCAACAAATTCGTATGTAATTGGAAAATCTGATCTAATATGATAGACAAATCATCTAAAATTTGGAATAATTTAAATTAAATAAAATGGCCATTTAAATTTTTCTGTTTATTTATAAAATTATTATATCTTAATTCTGAATTAAAATGAAGAAAATAGTTTAATATAAATATAAGAATATAAAATAAATATTTTTCAATTTCAGCCAGCTCCATTAATTCGAGGAAAAATCTGGGAAAATGCAATGCGACGTAGTTTCTTTTCACGTGACAATATGGAAAACTTTATCAAGTTTTGTCGAATAATCGGTGTGCATGAAAATCTTTTATTCGAAAGTGATGACTTGGGTATGTATATGGTAACTGAATTAATTAAATTAATTAACTGTTAAAAAATATAGTAATTTGTAAATCAACTTTCTATAATCAGAGTTTAACATTCAAAACTCACGAAACACGCACAATAATATAACAATATCTTCTTATAAAAAGTACTTTTCTTTTGCGAACTTCTTTCATTCATTTATTTTTTTCCATTTTTGTTTTTTTTTTAACGAATATGATTGTTACTTTGAAATTATTTCTAATTTTTAATTACTTATATAATTTAAAGTGAAAACATTGAAAGATATTTTTTTTTTCTATCAGTGATAAGAAATTATATATTTTTTAATGTTAAAGAAATTAAATAACATTGAAATATTCCTAACTTTGTCATTTGTTTTTGTATTGAATATTATATTTTAATAATCTATTTTATATTCCTGCATTATTTGCAATCACTCATTTCATGGGTGTATTACTGGTTGTCTATATTTAGTCATGAATTAATTATAAAAATAAAATATCTTTTCTTTTTTTCAGTATTACACAATAATCCGCGTCAAGTTGTCCTCTGTCTGTTAGAACTAGCTCGTTTAGCTACACGTTATGGTGTCGAACCACCTGGTTTAGTTCAACTAGAAAAAGAACTCGAATTGGAAGAAGAAAATGGGGCACATTCCGATTCTGGCTTATCACACAGTTCACTATTATCATGGCAATTCCAAGCTTCGCCATCACCTAGCGGAGGATACAGACCTGGTGATAAAATGCGTCACAGCAGGTAGGAATTAAAGATTTCGTTATTAAACTAATAAATAACGATTGAAATTATATAAAGCAATTACAAGTATTTCTTTTGCAAGTACTGCATTCCAATAACAATATTTTCTTGTGTTTTAAGTCATAGGGGACATTTAGGGTGGCCATATTTTATTTGAGTTAATCCTGGAGATAAATTACCTAACATAACTTAAACTGGGGATAAATTACTAAAAAAAAAATGTTAAATTTACCCTTGAATTACAATTCACTTTAAAAAAATAATAATTTAAGGGACATTCTATATCGTAAATTAAAATACTAGAATCTGTACTATATTATACATACTATAATATAATGTCGTCAACTAATTAAGACAACCTGGAGAAATTATAACAAAATCTGCAGACTGGAGACGAACAGTTGAAAACTGGATGATAGGTGGTCAACCTATGGTCCTTAGAGATTGAAATACAATATTTCAATTTTACAAAATAAATAAAACCACTACAGAGACTCCATTTCATAAATCTTTCTATTGCCAATGTAATCTTATAAAAACCTTTAATAACCAATAAATTTTCTTTCAGTTCATCGTCAGCAATATCCTCGCTAACTCGTTGGAGTTCAACAACACGTAATGGCATGCTACTGTCACCAGAACCAAATTCGGCTGGCGGTGGAGATATGGTAGGACGTACAAATTTACCAGTGGTTGTGGCAAGCGGTGCCAGCGACGGTGTACCTAGTGATACTACCGAAGATGATTGGTCGCGTGGTAGTGGCGAAGATCCGGATATAGAAATCGATGCTGGAGAAATGACTAATCGTGGTGCTGGGGAGACACTTACTGAATTGGACCGTCGGGTATATAATCTCAAAAACTTTATTTATTTAGAAATATTTATTTGACAATAAATCCCACCTTATTTTTTGTTTATTTCATAAACAATAAATGAATTTTATTTTCTTACTAAATATCTTTCAAACAAATATTATTTGAATAATTTACTACCAGATTATTATCAATAATAATAACGATTTTTTAATATCATTAGATTAAATGAATTCCCTCTTTTTAATATATACTACATATATACATATATACTTTTAAAGTATATTTAATTTTGATTTTCTTATGGTTGGTTTACTATGACATCATTTGATATAGACAATGATATAGATCATTTTTAAATTTGAATAAAAATTAAACAATAGCATATTAGTTAATTTCTAGTACTGCATATTTTTATAATGAAATTTATAATTCCGGTTTATATTTTGATGTTTTTAGTCTCGGATTATTTAAGTTTGGATTATATTTTTGTCCAAAAAAATTATCACAAACAAAACATTAAAACTTAAAGTTTTTTTTTAATATAATGATGTCTGAAAGATTTTTTACAATGTTAAATCATTAAAATTTTAAATATTTATTTGAAATAAAAAAAAAATTACTTAATATATTACAAGCATAGTTTTTCTTTTTAATAAGTAAATATTAGAAATATTAATTTCATGATTAAAATTATTTTGTAGACAAATAGATTAAATATTTTAAGTTAATAATAAGTGATAGTGATAGTGTTTGATTAATAAAATAATTATTAAGAACTTTTTTTATTTTAAAATATAAGAAAAACAGAAGAATGTTTATGAATTTTAATATATAAATTGCATTCAAAATTAAATTATATGATAAATAAATGTTGAACAACCATGAAACTAAATTATACAAGTCGTGTAATTTAAAAATAATAAAATTTATAATTTATTTTTCAATATTCTTACAGATTATAAATGCATTATTGAGAACAAATGTAGGTTCATTTATTTAAAATCTCATTTCTTACTATTTCCGGTTCCAAATAATTTATCATATTTGCATAATTGTATATCAGTAAATAAATAGTCTATAAACTAATTTCCAAAGATTTATAGTCAAATAATAATACGACAGTTGGATGCCAAATATATATGTTCCAATTTTGACCTAGCGAAAAAACGTAATTTTATCACGATTTGAATAGTTTGAAAACCTTGAAACCCAACAAGACAAATATATAACAAGACGATGCCATGGTACCATTGTGTCTCATCCCGGACATGTGGCACACGAATCGAAATATATTTCTAAACTTTGATATACACGTGTTGTCGCTAACTTTGATTTGACTGATTTTTGTTATATAGGTACAACATGCAACCCGTTTGATGCAACGTAATTGTAACTGCGCTAATGGAAAATGCTCGAAACTCAAGGTTAAAAAAGTCGGCGAAGGCAAATATAATATTGCTGGAAGAAATGTCTTTATACGGGTAAGATATTTGAATTTGTTTTAACTACACAAAAATTAATTAAAGTTAAAACTTAAATAAGTATTATATTGAAAAAAACTATGGAAAATAACGTTCCGGTTCCGTGAAAATGTTCTGGGTCATGAAAAATATTAAGATTTTTGTTTTTTAGTTTATTTGGAAACTTCTTTAATTAATAAATTTATAATAATATTTTTCTCATAATTTTGAAAATAAACGTATTAGATTTTCCGTATATTATATCATTTTAAAGTATAATTGTTGAGATTGTAGTGATTTTTATTTGATTTTACGAATTTTATATGAAATTTTACATGAGTTTTGCTGATTTTATTAATTTTACAATGATTTTAAAGGATTTACTACGATTTTGAGGGATTTTAATAAATTTGTATATCATAGTATACGTGAATTCCCCCTCGGATTACAATAATTAATAAATATCAACAATGTAATATTTTCAATGACAAATAGAAAAGCTAACCTGTAAATGGATTATCCTGTTTCCAGTTGTTGAAAGGTCGTCATATGATGGTTCGAGTTGGAGGCGGTTGGGACACTTTGGATCACTTTTTACTCCGTCACGATCCGTGTCAGGTGAAGGTCGTTTCCAGAGAATCAATCACACCCGATCGGCCAGCGAGTTCGGCCAAATATCTGCACATTCGCGCCAAATACCGTAGTCCACCACCAAGAGATCGCGAGACAGTTACACGCTAGTAGTGCTCACACACACGCGGTCACAGCACACATTTCGTTTCATCAAAACTAATAAAATATATGCCAAAAAAAAAAAAAGATATCGAATTCGGTTTTAGATTTTTTTAACCTAAATCTATAACTGAATTTAGTAAATGTAATAATACACTTAAAGCGGACAAAGCGATAATAATAATTGATAATTAATTTTGTAATTATATTTTTGTATTAACGTAATATCTAACACCAAAAAATCTGAAAATTTGGTAGATCTTCGTCCATTTCTACTACACGTGATAAAAGAAACATGTCATGATTGAAAGTACAAAACCAGTACTGCCTGTTATACAATTAAAATATGTTTTTGTGTTTGAGATTAATATAATTTTTGTTATATTGTTTAGCATTATTACTTGATTTTGTACGATATGCAATAATGAAACTTATGTCTTTGGAACTACGTAGCTATAGAATGGGTTGCCTAGCACATTAGGAAAAAGTTAATATTTTTGCAAATGTAGTCGTGTTATTTGTTACTTTGATTTAAAACAAAAACAAAAAAAATCTAACATTTAATATTAGATATTCATTGTTACTTTTAGTGAGTAGGTTTCGTATTTGCATTACGTCTGACTGAAATTAGTAATATTTGTCCGACTTTAAGTAGCTAATTAATGAAATTAGTAATATAAATGTAATCATTTTACACATTGCCTCTGTAGTTAACCATGCTGAATGTGCGATTATTGTATGTAAAGAAAGCACTTGTAATTTTGTATCAGAGAACTATTTTTTATATGCAAAATTTTAGTTCTCGTAAACACAATCGTAATGAATTATTATTCGTAGTGTAGTATCTACACTAATCCAATTACTTTTTACTAATTTTTTTCATGTAATAATGTACCTTTGTATATATATATTTTGTATTGTTAATTAAAATTTGTACTTGATATTCATTTTGTTTTTATTCACGATGATGCTTCTAGATTGCATGCGAAAAAAATCCAATTTCACTTACAAGTTTAATTTAATATTTCTTTTAGGAACACGAAACCGAAATAAAACCTAGATTACGAACACCAAAACCGCAGAAAATAAAAAATTTCGCAAAAAAATACACTTATTATAGCCGATTGTGCGGAATGAAGACTTGAAGAAAGTTAAAGACATGTAAACGTAACCTCCAATTCACTATTATTTATTTGGGCAATTTTTTTTTATTAGATATCAACAAATACGTTGTTTTAATTATTAAAAATTGACCACATAAATTTCAAAAACAATTTAGAATATCAAAATTCTAAAAAATAAATAAACAAATAAATATGAAAGTAAAATTTTATTCGAATCAAAAATTGATAGAAATACATTGAACTAATAGGAAGACGGCTTTATAAAAATTTCAGATAAAACATATATAGTGCATAAAATAAATTCATTATAAAATTGTAATAATAAATTACGTGTAAAAATGTAGAAAAACGTGATACAAAAAAATTAAAATACATTAAGCAAAATAAAAGGCTTCTAATATGAACACAGCACAGGCTTTTCATATTATCTAAAATTTAATTAGTATCTGATATATTAGCAAATTAATTAAGCACTACGTTTACATCACGACTGCTAAATCGAATTTTAAAACTATATTAAATCTAATTTTTAATATTAACGCTATTACAGTCTTATTCCAATGTTTGATTTTTATTTTGTTTAATAAATATATGAACTAATTATAGGATTAAATTTGATTAAAAACTAAAATATAACAGCAGTCTCAATATAAGCATAGTGAATTATTTGCGAAATATATTTTTAAAATCTTAAAAACTTTCAACAGGAAACAAGCTATATGCTCCGCATTTAGTGTCTTCCTTTTGCAATGAAATACGATAAAATATATTAGAATATAAAAATGAATAAATATTTCGTTTGTAAATACTTCTTTTTTGTGGTAAATTTCAATTACAGTTTTCTTTTGAGAGATTATTTTTTCTTTTTGCCAAGTGTTAGCGTGTGATGACTCGAACCCATTTGTTGATATTGAGCTTTACGTCGGTTGAATTCGATGATTTCATCTTCCAATTTCTTACGATGATCTTCTATTTTCTTCTTCTCTTCAGTGTGATCTTTCTTTAGTTTGTCGAATTTCGCGTGTAACTGTACAGATAAATAAAAATTGACAAATTTTGTTATTACAAATTAATTCTAATAAGGGCCGATATTTCCAAGTCAAGTTAATTTTTTATTCCCAAAATAAATTTTATTCTAGGCTTAAATGCAATAACTTCCGAATGCGTTTGATTTGACAGCAAAATTAATATTCTAATGTCAAATTTGACAGGATAATTTATTATTACGGACAGTTATTTTGAAAATATATTCGATGACAATTATTATAATAATTATACAATAAGACTTGGACTAGGTATCTATGAAAAAACATTTTTTAATTTATTCTAGAAATAAATTAATTCAATGTTTTAACTATTCCACATTTGGTCCGGAGTTGTAAATACCGGCCCTAAAACTTATAATTTCATGTTTGTTTTTAATGAATTATTAAAAAATGTTATTAAAATGTAAAATATATGCTGTAAAATAAAATATTGAAAAAAAAACTTGATTTACATCTTTTTCTGCCTCCTTTAATTCGGCTTCTTTTTCCTTTACGCGCAAAACGAACATTTGTCGCATTTCATCTTCTTTTTGTTGCAATTCTTGCAAATGATTGGAACGTTTCGTTTCAAATGTTTGCTGGAAACTAACAGGTTTATTATCAGCATCAACATCACTGAAACCCATTTGTTCCAAACGTTTCTTTCGGTATAATTCGTAATGACGCCCATGTGTTTTTTCGCGCATATCCTCCATATTGGTACGGATGAGCATTTCGCGAAGTTTGACAAAATCGCAGTGTGATTCATTTTCAACTAAAAAAAAAATTCATTTTATATTTATATTGGAATTAATTCAGTTTAGCTTATACTTCTACACAACGTATGCTTCACATAGTTCGGAACTAGTTCCGAATTTAGTTGGAACAAATCTATTATTAATTAAAAATATACCTTGTACAGTTCCCCATGGATACTGTCGAGATCGCATCATTTTATTGCCAACACGTACAAATTCAGTGCTGCCAACTACTGCAAATGGAATATGATTGTTCATATTAGAGTTAACTTCTGATACAGATTCATCATCGGTTGGAAATTGATAGATTTGAACGCCATTGTTAGTCAATTCCTCGCAGATTTTTGTCTAAAATTTGCAGTAAAAACCAAACATTTTCCTATATAAATACTATAATTTTTTTTTCCAAATGTTGACAAAAATCAATAACAAAATTATATTTTTTTTTTGGACACTAAAAGAATTTTTCATAAAATTTTGACAAATGATATAGCCACAATAAAATTTTAAAAACTAAGAGATTTTTTATTAGAAAGTTAGCAAAACAAAGTTCAAATTTCGTTATTTAAAAATTATATAAAAGATTTTTATACAAAGAATTTTATATAACATAGAATAATACTTAGAAAACAAAAATTGAGAAAGAAAGATGATAGATTTACTTAGATTTTTAAATGTAATATTTTTGACAGTGTCATAAATAAAAAACACTAAACGGGTACATCTATTTCAAAATAAATTGAAGATGAAATATCTTATTGCCCAATTTTGATTTTTTTATTTCATTTATGTTCCTAATATTAAGTATATATTTCATTGTTTTTGTAAGTAGCTTTTCTAAATAAATACGTTATTATTATTATTAAAATTACGTACTTTAAACTTTTGAAGTTCCGTTTTCGAAATCGTATCAGCTTTGGCAATAATAGGAATAACATTAACTTTGGTATCAAGCTTCTTCATGCAGACGAGATCAATCGACTTCAATCCATGACCGGTGGGGCAAATAAAATATAAACAAACATGTATACGACTGTCGTGGTACGTATGAAGTGAGCGCTTAATTTTTAATTCTTCTTGTAAATAAGATTCAAATTGAGCATCAATGTAATCAACAACAGCTTTAAAACTATCTTCTTTATTAATCTGATCACCGTAACCAACAGTGTCTACGATTGTCAACTACAAGTACAAAAAAAAATGTTAATTGATAATAATACAAAAGAGTAATAATTCTTACCTTAAGTCTAACGTTACTTTCTTGTAATTCATACGTATGAGCTTTTAATTTCACTGTAGGCAATGTGTGTGGACTTGGAGACGATTCAAAATTTGTGTTAAACAATGAATCCATCAATGTAGATTTCCCAAGTCCAGTTTCACCTGTTAGTAAATTAATATACATCAATATTAAATTTTATACGCATAATAATAGTACTTACCAATGCACATTATGTTAAAAATAAATCCATTTTGTACGCTCTTACTGACAAGTTGATCAGGCAAACTGTCAAAACCAACATGTCCAGCTAGTTTTAGATGACGGAGTTGTTGTTCCATCTAAAATTATGTACATTATGTTAGTGTTAAAATTACAATATTTTTATATAATAAAAACTGCACAAAAATGTTTGCTATTTGCCTGAAACACACCCCCTATTAATAAAACCAACGCCCTAAATTTTAACTAGTTATTTAAGCGGAATACTAAATGAATAGAACGGACTTATGTACATGAAAATATAGCAAGTTAAGTTAGTTAAATATGTATGTTAATTTTATAACAATAATGCGAAAATTTACTAATAAAAATGAACTTACAAGTCCCTCAGGCTTTTCTACTTCTGTAGCCGCCATGGTTGACAGTTATGTTGATATTTAAAGTTCACAACAGTCACGAACCAGTGCAAACTGCAGAGACACCATGCGTCAAAAATATGAATCATACTTCCAGTGATACTCAAAATGTTGCATATTAATTTTCTTAAATTATTTTAATTAAAATTTATTTTAGTGTTTATTCTCAGTAAATTTAAAATTGACGGATTATTTTATTCGTTTATAACAATATTTTGTTATAATTTAAAAGAAAATATTCAAATCAAATGAATAAAGTTTATTTCATGACTATTTGTTTATTAAATTATATATGATAATAAAAAATGTAATATTTTACTAAAAATGCTTGATATTTATATCAATAATACGTTAATTTACAGGTTGTCATTTTGAAACACATAGGATAAACTGTCTGTCACATATCCGTTCTTTGTAATAAAAATTACAGATAAATATCTAAGAGAAAAATGAAATTAAAAAATATAAATACATTTTGTAATGTATATTATAAATACTTATATTATAAAGATAATAAAATCAATAATTATCAATTTATTTATATTAGAAACTATATTGTGAAAAACAATAACGACCTTTAAAAAATGTAAATTATTAATTCAATATGAAATATAAATATTGACATTTATAAATCTATGTTTCTATTATTAAAAACTAATCATTTGCGATTTCATTTGATAAAGCTTTTTATTTATTTATTACAGAATATAAATTATCAATATGATTTTGATGATACAGCATTATTATAAAATAATATTAACATTAATTTTATGTAGAATTCGCTAAAATTTTGTAATAATTGCATTTATAAAATAACATAATATAGACACAATATTAATAAATGTATCATAGTTATAAGGAAAATCCGTTATTCTTTTGTTTTTTTTGGAACATTTTATACGTCATTAAAAAATCAATTACGAAAGTAAGTAATTTTATTAAAAATACTCTTATATTGTTTATTAATTTTACTATTATATTAGAATAACGCTTAAATAGTTGTTGATATTTTTGAAAAAGTATATTTTTTTTTGTAAATTAAATATATACTATTCCTGTAATTGAAACAAAATTTAAGAAATTTATTGCAAATATGCTTGTATTAGCTGGCTAGCAAACATGTTAATATTATACAAAATTACTGGATCGTTTTGAAGATTTTGGCTGGATCCAATGCAAAATCGGTTAGGTAAAAAGTGAATTTGTAATTTTTATGTTTACAGAAAATAAAAAAAAGAAAAAGAAAAATCTATAAAAATATTAAAAACATATTATTTAATATTCCTGCGACATATGAAGCTTTAAGTATAGCAATTAAAGATAGTTACACAGGGCAGGATGGCAAATGCAGGTTAGATTATTTCATTTACTATGAAACATTTTTTTTATATCTTTGAAGTTTAGTTTGGAACTCTTGAAGGAGAAAGAATAGTTTATATTTCTTTTTGTGTTAGGCCAGATTGCATGATCTCGACTTACACTTCGGTTGCAAATATCTGAGCTCAATTCAAAAGAATATGTCCGATTTCATAAACGTCAGTTAAATTTCAGGTGTTGTTCCAAAAAAAAAGGTTAAAAAAGAAGTAGATATATCAACAAACGATAATGATGTAGCTCTGAAAAACTTTGTTATTGAATATGCAAAATCAAGCCGGGAAACTTGTGAAGGTTGCGACCAAAAAATTTTGAAAAATGAAGTAAGAAAAATTTCAGATTTCAATGATATTTATGAATCTATCCGGTTCACATCTGTAACACCTATAGTGTTAAAGAATGTTTTGTGTTTGTCTCGTAAATGAAATTTTCTGTAACGCTAAAGGTCTTACATATGTAAAGTGAATAGACCCATTATTTTTTTATAAATTTTAGATACGTATTGCAAAAAAAGATGTTGGCTACTATATAAGGCAGTGGTATCATTTAGATTGTTTCGAAAAATTACGTACCCAACTTCTATTTTTTGAAACTGCCGACAAACTTGTTGGATTTAAATCACTCAAAAAAGAAGATCAGAAAAATGTGAAAACTACATTATCGTAAGTTTACGTTATAAATTATAAATAAATATTTTTTTGTATAAAAATTACTTTTTTCTTTTATTCCCCAATTCTGTTTGCATCTCGCAAGACTAGTAAGTATAGTAAAGCTACGATATATTTTATCATTTATTAGAAAAAAAAAAAAAAAAAATATCTTGTTACGCTACGAGTTTTACGCGGTGTGAACAGAATTGTAGCATTTGTTTTTATGAAATAAATGTGTAATTTTTATTTTAGCAAAACAAATATTTACCCGCCTACGCCAGAAACTATATTGGGTCCATTTAATATCCCTAACAGACCTAACAGTACATACCATAAAATAGAACTACTTGAGGCAAACAATAATAGTGACTGGTAAGATATATTTTTTTACTATAAAATATATTTTATTAATGTGTTTTCAATGAAATTTCAGTTATTGGGAGTTCTCCAATAACGGAGTACAATTTGTTCAAACTAATTACAGTTAATAATAAAAAAAAATTACAGCTATCGAACTATATATCTATACTACGTTTTAATTTTAATTAATAGTATTTAAAAAGTTGTGGGATTTTACATTTGTTATCTTTCAAAAATGTCTGCAAATTCTATAACATGATGATATAGAAAGAAATACACATATTCTTCACATGATATATAAAGAAACAATTGAAAAATGTTTTAATCTTGATTTTAATTTTTACGTCATTTAAGTTTTTTAATTATTTATAGAATAAAACAATATTTATAAATTATAATTGTACTTATAAAATTGATCTGTGCGTGAACTCTGCTCAAGAGACTTACTTATTCGCAATTGTATTGGAATATTGCACAATGATAACACGAGTATGGCAAGTTTTTTTTTAATTAAAAAAAAAACGTAGATTAAGTATCATTATCGTCCGCCATCACGTGTTATCAATTTCTCGAAATGGCCAATCTTTATAAGAGGCGACAACCGACACTAAACCAAATCATAACAAAAGAAATTCCGGTGCATGGTGGTCTGTATTTGTTCCAAAATATATTTTCAAACCTGCCGAATGAAGAATTTGTTCATCTACAACGTAATTCTGCATGATCTGTTTAGAACGACTAGATTTATTTGGAGTACGAGTAATTGGTATCAAGGTAGGCTAAGATAAAGTTTCATTTGTTTATTTAGGCTAAAATTTCTTCTCGATTTCTAAGACAATAGTATAATTTGGGATCAACTTTTTTTTTAAGGAAAAAGCAACTTTACAAATTTTTATTTACCTTTTTTTCTCATTTATTTGGATATATTGACTGAATTTCTATAAGTTAGATATAAATCAATAAGTATATTTTGGGGAAAAAATGGCAAAAGTATAAACGGACAAAAGATTTTTTTTCTATTAAATTTTAATTAAATATAAACGGTATCAATTATGTTTTAGAGATCAAGAAAAACCAATAACATAATTGAAAATTTATTAACAATAACAGCAAAAGTATATCGAATATACCTATATAAGCAACTTATCAAAACTTTATCAACAATTTTTGGCTTTCTCGTATTAATTGTTTGTTTTCTGTTCTGTATAACATATTGCAAATTAAAGTAAAAGTTCTGTATTAATATTTATTTATAATCGACGTTTCGACGAATTCAATATCCATTTTCATCAGGAAAAATGATACAAATGACCTTTAAATAACAGAACATAGAAACAAGTTACTAGATAATTAGATCATAAAATTTATAGATTTTTAATTAAATTAATGAAAACCAAATTTTATTTAACTCAGTGCCTTCAGAGTGATTGATGTTATTTTTTTCTTTATAAATTTCTATTGCTTCTCTGATCAATCTGCTGTTAATATTGATTGGTCTTGCAATTATTACAGACTGATAAGCGAAGCAATAGAAATTTATAAAGAAAAAATAACATCAATGACTGTGAAGGCACTGAATTAAATAAAATTTGACTTCCATTACTTAATAAACTATAAATTTCATGATCTAGTTACTGATTTGTTACCTAGTACCTTGTTTCTATGTTCTGTTATTTAATGAGAGGTTGAGTTCGTCGAAATGTCGATTATAAATAAATATTAATACAGAACTTTAACCTAAAGCAGTTTTATTTTAATATAATGAGTTCTGAAAGATATTTTTAAAGTTTAATAATACCTACAGAAAAATGAAAATAATTATCTACATTTCGGTATTAATTGATATATTTGAGTTTAAAATTCAAATTAATTAATTACTTTCGATAAAAGATATAATTTATATACAATTATTAAATATTATAAGTCAATTATGAAAATATGATTTTATCTTTAAAAAACAATTGTTTATTTTAGAAGTTTTTTAAAAATATTCAGTTGCTATTTGATATTATCTTTGATACAAATATGTCGAATTTTTTTTCAAATTAAAATTATCTTTCTAGTAGCAAATACTGTAAATTTCCATAGTTCTTTGTAATAGACATAACATTTTTGTAGCATTTAATATCGTTAGTAGTTAAATACCTATTATTTATTTATACAAAATTGCAATTAATTATAAAAATATTGTATTATTACATATATATAAAATCAGTTACAATTACTAAAATTTAAAAAGTATAATTTTTTAATTCAAACTACGTTATTTATTTTTTCAGAATAAAATACAAAAACTTTATTTAATTAATAAACATTGTATGATACATGATTTTTACTAATACATTTTATTTGTTTAATTATTGTAATGTAAAACATGAATTAAGTTTCATTCAGACGTTCATTTGTCTCGGTTTTAGTTTTATATTTTAGTCGAAATGTTATTGGTTCTAAACTACACTATCTACTAGCTTCTGAAAACATAATACAATTTGTTTTAAAAGACATTAATAAACTTAATTTTGGTTGCAATAAAACCAACAGTCATTGATGAAATTAAAATCATGCATTTGCGTTGTTTTTTTATAAGCTAGTAAGTTTGGTTCAAAACTACCAATTCTACGCTAAAACATAATACTAATTTTAAGATTAGTAGGATTTTCTGAATGAGCCTTCAAGTTTTTGAGAAATCTTTATAGAAAATGGCATGATCTTATATTTACATATATGTCTATTTGTAAAGATATAATTTGAACTTATCAACAGAAAATTGTGTTTTTTTTTTCTAGACCACAAACAATAATATTTATAATACGTATATATATATATTAAATTCTTAAGATATCATCAAATAAATATACTTCTAATTTTACCTTCAAAATAACTGATAATTTTTCTTATTCTAATTAAGTAGATTCCAAACACAATTATCTACAATTTTATGTTAAATGATGGAAATTACAATGACGTTTTTTAAAATTAATACCTACAGAAAAAAATATGTAAAAATATTTAATTATAGTAATTAAAATTTGGAATAGGTATTTCAAATTATTTAAATTATATTGTTAATATCTACTTAATTTAAATAAATAGTTATAAATAACTAATCTTAAATGGTATGTAAGTTCATAGAACAAAATATGGGAAAATCTAATTATTTTTAGATACTTTATATTTAAAATAAAAAGCTAAATCATTGCAGTATAATAAAAAATTGAGACAATGTGATTTTTTAAAAAGAAATTTATTTGATAAACAATAGTTCAAGTAGTACAAAACTTAATCTAAAGTCTAGAATTTTCTATTTTATTCTAATAATTTACAGAATCTGAAAAATATTAGATTATATAAAGTAAATATTGACAATATGTTATTATTTGTTATATTATCATTCTAAATAAATTGCTTAAAGTTTGTGCATAATATTTTACGGAATATTTGTATTTTGACATTTAAAAATGACAATAGTTTTATTTGATAATTTAATTAAATAATTTTAATTGTCATTAGATAAGTAAATGAAATCTAACACTGATGAAGATAAGAATTTATGAATGAAATTGAAGTTATTGATTTGTATGATTAAAAAATGATGCAATAAAACATTGTTATACTGTACTTTAACATAAGATAAAAAATAACGTGTGATTTGTGCCAAAAACTTAATTTTCAATCCATTTTATGTTGGAATTGTAGTTTTCAAACTTAATTTTGAAAATTTCTTTTAACTGTAAAAATCCTTATTTTTATTACTAACATATGGAATAATATTAACTTACAATTTTTTAATTTTTATTACAGTTTTAATACAACTCCATTGAACAATGCCTAATTATAAAACTGACGCTCTAACAAAAATTCAAAATGAAATTGAATTTCAAAATAAACAAGCAAATAAGCAATCCAAGAAAAGATCAATTTTTGGATCGTAAGTCAAAAAAAGTTTAATACAATAATTAAAATGATTCAGCATCTAGTATCTCATTTTTTTTTTTGTACTTTGTAGAGTATTTTCATCAGCAGTTCCGAAAATTAGTAAACCACCAAAGCTACCTGCGGTTCCATTTCATAAATTGGTAAATTTATTGGTGAAAATATATTTCACATTTGAACTTAAAACAAAAATAAAATTTTATTTTATTATAATAAGAACGAAATTTTTTTAGTATCGCTTTGCAACTACTCTGGAAATAATTGCAATTATTTTAGCCATAATATTTGCTGTATTAAGTGGCCTATGTTTTCCTCTTGGAAATATTCTATATGGAGAATTTACAACTATTATTATTGATCGAGTAGTACAAAATGGAACATCTACTCCTACTTTCCTACTTGAGTTATTTGGTGGTGGTAAAATTTTGTAAGTATCAGTATTTTTTTTATTTTGTGGCAAAAACTTATTACTATATATTAACAGTCGGAATATGGACAAATTGAATTAAAATAACTAGTTACATTTTACAGTTATAAAAATTAAATCAAAATTAGAAGATTTTTAAATAAATCAAAACTTTAGCGGTACTAAAATATAACGAGTTATTTTTTATTCATATTGTTTATATTCCAATTACTAGTAATTTTAATAAAATAAAATAGTTTTGTTATTCGTTCAAAGAATAAACTATTTCTTAAATTAATTTGCAGGACTGATGCAAGTCCAGAAGAAAATAAGCAAGCTTTATTAGATGATTCCTTAGCGTTTGCCCTTGGATGTATGGCTATATCTGTCGCACAATTTGTAACTGGAGTATTTTGCATAGATTTATTTAATTTCGCTTGTTTGAGACAGGTTAGTATTATTTGTAAACAAAAGTTATAATTGTAGATTAGATAGATGAAGATTAATTTTTATTACAGATTGATCGTATTCGCAAATTATTTTTTGAAGCAGTGCTCCGTCAAGATATGTCTTGGTATGATACGAAATCGGGCTCTAATTTTGCAAGTAATATTACAGAGTAAGTTTCTAAAATATCTTAAAAAGATAGAATATTACTTTGAGATGTTTTGAAATAATTTCCGAGTTTGTTTGAGACAATCTAAATACGAATGATTTAATTGCAGAGATCTAGATAAAATGAAAAATGGAATGGGAGAAAAAGTAGGAATATTTATTTATCTTCTATCTACTTTTATATTTTCTGTCATAATCTCATTTATCTATGGATGGAAATTGACATTGGTAGTAATGAGTTTTGCACCAGTAATTGTCCTATCAACAGCCATCGTTGCTAAAGTACAAAGTAGTTTAACAGAGAAAGAACTTAAAGCTTATGGTTTAGCTGGTGCAATTGCTGATGAAGTTTTAGGTGCCATTAGAACTGTAGTTGCCTTTGCTGGAGAACAGAAAGAAATTGATCGGTAAAATATTTTGCATTTAGTCTGAAAAACTGAAAATAATTTTCTATTATCAAATTAGATATTCGAAAAAACTTGAGCCAGCTACGATTTGGGGAGCAAAGAAGGGTGTTTATACGGGTATTGGAACCGGTTTAATGTGGTTTCTTATGTATGCAACTTATGCTCTAGGATTTTGGTATGGAGTAGGCTTAATTTTAGATGACAGAGATAGTCTTAATAAAGAATATACACCTGCAGTGTTGATAATTGTAAGAAAATTGAACAATATTTTTAAAAAAGATATGCTGAATTTTCGAATTTTCGTTTAGATATTTTTTGGAGTACTTAGTGGCGCTCAAAATATGGGATTAACATCTCCACATTTAGAAGCGTTTGCAGTAGCTCGTGGTTCTGCAGCTTCTATCTTTGCAATTCTTGATCGAAAACCACTTATTGATCCTTTAAGTAAAGAAGGTAAATGTCCTGAAACCATGACAGGTGAAATAGAATTCAAGAATATATGTTTTGAATATCCTGCTAGACCAGATATTCAGGTACGAAATTCTAGTTATTTATATAAAAATAAATGTAATTATACAAAAAATTTATTGCAGATTTTAAAGGGTTTAAATCTAAAAATTCGACCGGGCGAAAGAGTAGCCTTTGTTGGCGGATCTGGATGTGGAAAATCTACATTAATTCAGTTAACTCAAAGATTATATGATTCAAGTTATGGCACTGTTTTAATAGATAACACTGACATAACAACATTGAATGTAAAATGGCTTAGAGATCATATTGGTGTTGTTGGACAAGAACCAGTACTTTTTGCTACAACCATAGCAAATAATATTGCTCTTGGTTTCCCTGGTTCAACACAAGAAGATATTGAAAAAGCCGCTATTGAAGCTAATTGCCATGATTTCATCAAAAAACTTCCGAATGGATACGATACAATGATTGGGGAAAGAGGTGCCCAATTATCTGGTGGTCAAAAACAACGTATTGCTATTGCTAGAGCTCTGATAAGAAAACCTACAATTCTTCTTTTGGATGAAGCAACTTCGGCACTTGATTTTCACAGTGAAGCTAAAGTGCAAAAAGCTTTAGATAAAGCAAGTTTTAATTGCACTACTTTAATAGTCAGTCACCGTTTATCAACCATCAGAAATGTGGATCGAATTATTTTTATTAAAGATGGGATCGTTGCAGAAATGGGAAACCATGAAGAGTTAATGAACTTAAAAGGTCTTTATTACGGTTTAGTTGAAGCTGATGTACTTCCAGCAGCTCCTAATAATAAAAGACCACCGTTTAAAAAACAAGTTTCTGTACTTAGTCAAAAAAGTAAGGAAACCGAATCGGATGATGATGAAGAAAGTTTAACGGAATTATCTGAAGAAAGCGATGATGAAGACAGTGATGAAAATAAAGTACCTATGTGGAGAATACTAAAATTAAATTCTCCAGAATGGCCTTATCTTCTTATGGGTGCATTATCTGCAATGGTAGTTGGTGCATCGTTCCCTGTATTTGCTATACTTTTTGGAGAAACCTATGCAGTATGTATTGCATCACTTATATATATATATATATATATATATATATATATATATATATATATATATATATATTTTAAAGTTAACTAAAATATTTTGTGTTTTTAGATTTTATCTGCAGAAAATGTTGATGAAGTCAGGGATCAAACAGTAACATATTCAATCTGGTTTATTGTAGTTGGTTTAATTACTGGTATAGGAGGGTTTTTGCAATGTTACATGTTCAATGTAGCTGGAGTTAGATTAACTAGTCGAATTCGTGTTCTTACGTTTGGTTCTATGTTGAAACAAGAGATTGGATGGTATGATGAAACAAAGAATAGTGTTGGAGCATTGTGTGCGAGATTATCAAGTGATGCTGCTGGTGTGCAAGGAGCTACTGGAACTTCAGTTGGTGCAATTCTTCAAGCCATCTCAACATTTGCATTAGGCGTTATAATTTCTCTATTTTTCACATGGAAACTAACATTAGTATCACTGGTAGCAGTTCCTTTTGTACTTGGTGGAGTTTTTCTGGAAGGTCGTATTATGGGTGCAAGTGGTGCTGCCGAAAAACAAGCAATGGAATCAGCATCTAAAATTGCAGTAGAAGCTATTGGCAATATTAGAACTGTTGCAAGTTTAGGCCAAGAATGGCACTTTGTCGAAAAATATTTAGTTGAATTAGAAAAAGTTAATGCCGCATTGAAATTCAAGAGTCGTTTAAGAGGTATTGTGTTTTCTTTTGGACAAGCTGTTCCGTTCTTTGGTTATGCGCTAAGTTTGTGGTACGGTGGAAATTTAGTTGCCGAAGGTGAACTTCATTATAAAAGTGTTATACAGTAAGTTTAGATAATTGTTATAGTTTTGTGACTATGTTTTAATTGCGTTTTGGATTGTAGAGTTTCAGAAGCACTCATATTTGGTGCTTGGATGATGGGACAAGCTTTGGCATTTGCACCGAATTTAAATGCTGCTAAAATTTCTGCTGGCAGAATTTTTAATCTTCTCGATAGATATCCCAAAGTTGTTTCTGCACCAGAATTGCCAGGAGAAACAGACTGGGTAAGTTTATACATTTTTGATGAATATACATACATATTTTCTGATAAATTCTGTAATCAAAATGTGATGTATCTGATTAGCTCTTTAATGTGATCACGTACATATTAATGTCAAATTAACAAATCTATTATTCAAAATTTATTTATGTTTCTTTTTTGTATTACAAATAATTTTTAAATATCTAAAGATTAATTTTATTGTTTAGAAAACCGAAGGCCAAATAAAATATTCAAAAATCGAATTCTGTTATCCAACTAGACCAGAAGTTCAAATTCTTCAACAACTAGATCTAACAGTGCAAGCAGGCACAACAGTTGCTCTTGTAGGAGGAAGTGGTTGTGGTAAATCCACTTGTATCCAACTAATTCAACGTTTGTATGATCCCGATTCCGGAATTGTGGTAAGTAATTCACAAATTTATATAAACTTAGTCTAAAAGTTAATATTTATAATTTTACACAGACAATGGACAACAAAAATATTGCAGGAGATATGTCTATTAGGACTTTACGATCTCAACTTGGAATTGTATCTCAAGAACCAGTATTATTTGATAGAACTATAGCGGAAAATATCGCATACGGTGATAATAACCGAACAGTTGGTCAAGATGAAATTATCGAAGCTGCTAAAAAATCTAATATACATAATTTTATTACGTCGTTGCCATTGGTATGTAAAATACTAATGTGTTACAATATTAAATTTATTAGTTTGTATAAGTACTAACTTTTTTTTTAATTTTTAGGGCTATGAAACTCGTTTAGGATTAAGGGGTACTCAACTTTCTGGAGGACAAAAACAAAGAATTGCTATCGCAAGAGCTTTAGTTAGAAATCCTAGAATTTTATTACTGGATGAAGCGACCTCAGCTTTAGATAACCAAAGTGAAAAGGTACAGAATTATTTATTTAATTATAAAATTGATTGATTAATTATATATATTAAATATAAAATTAATTCTATTTGTTTTCCAAACAAAATTTTTTCATACTGACAATTTAAAAAAAAATTAAAACAACTTTTTCTGAAAATGCTCTGAGTGTAGCTTTTAATTTTTGCTTGAATAATTTTTGTTAGTTTTAAATTCAGATTAGTAAAATTCTCCTGTAGATATGTAACCAGTCATACATACAGTAACCATTTTAATAGATATATATATATCTTTATTTTCTGCAGAAATTGTCAGTTTTATTTGCGTTTATAACAGTAATTCTAATTATTATTTAAGTAATGTGTGCAGTTCTTCAAACTACTTAAAATTTAATTAATAATGGAACAAAAATAAAATCTTAATTTAGAATCCAATTTAATTTTCCATTTATAGATTATATAATAGTATAAAAATAGATATAGACATTACTTTCACAAAATTCATATTTAATATATAAATAGCTTGTTGTACTCACACAATTTGCAAATATAATCGCGAATAGTAGTAGCTATTCACTACATAATTTCATTCATAAATCTGTTACAATTTTATTGATTTACAACGTATTTATCTATCTAAATATATGTAGACAGTACTAAAAGATTATAATTATATCTAGTTGTAATTTAATTCAGTGATATTTAGAATGATTTTATTTTAAAATGCAACGTGATATTATGATAAACATGTTGATTATATTTATAATAAAAATAATGAGTGTCGTTAACAGCATAAGCACAATTATAAGATTTTTATTTTTTAAACTGCATTAATTCTGTTATATTATTATTGTTAAATAATAAGAAAAAATAAAATTAATTAATTTAATGAAAGATATAATGAAACATTCGATAATATTCTACAATATTATTTTTACAAATAGTTTTGTCTAATAGGTCATTATCACGGTCAGAATTCGAAACTTTGTTGAGAAAATAAAAATAATTTTTAGGCTGAACGCACATTGGTTAGTCACAACTAGACACATTTAGTCACGAAGTAACACATATTTTCTAATGCGGCAAAGCAAATCGAAGAGTCATAACATTTATGAGAAAATATATTAAAACTTTGTGACTAAATGTGTGATAGTATTTTATCTAATTATGACTAGGTAATCGGTGCACGTTCAGCTTTAATTTGTTTTAAAAAATATATCATGTGCCGACACTTATCATTTAATTTTTAATAGAGTATAATCGAAAATATTCTCACGTTCGAAAATATTTTCGGGTGAAATTAAAATCGGATTGATTTATTCTTGCAGATAGTACAAGCAGCATTGGATGCAGCATGCGAGGGACGTACGTGCATTATCATAGCACATCGTTTGGCGACGGTACGCAATGCTGACGTCATCTGCGTGTTGGATGGCGGCAAGGTCATCGAGAAGGGCACACATGACGAGCTCATTGCCAGTGGTGGCATGTATAGTAAATTGTACAATGTTAATAAGTGATTTTTTTTTTCTGTTTTACGATATACTTATTTCGTGCGTTTTTAGTCACGTACTTTCTAATTTTATTTTATTTATTAGTTTGTATTCATGTTTCTCTACTTTAAATTTTATATTAGTAGAAAAATTTGTTTTAATCTGTAGTAGAATATGTAATTTTGTAGATTTATAAAAAAAATTTGTTATGTTATTCATGTACTCTGTTTCTATAATTTAAATTTATTTTAATCTGAAGTAGAATAACTTTGTAGATAGATTTTTTAAAAATTATAATGTAAAAAGTGGAAATTTTATACTTGTAAATTACAGATGATTTTTATATGGAACTAATTTTATCAATAAAATATTTAAATAAATATAATAATATTTTTTTTAAATTTCCAAACATATAAACGATTGAATGAGATAATAGTTTGTTCTTATAAATATATTAACATTGGTATAGCGGGACACCATTGCTGTCGTTGTTTAAAAGATCATAAAAATTTTCACAAGTATTTACTAAATTATATTTCACACATAAAATGGCTTTCAAAGTCTTAACACTTAATTATGATTTTTCTGATGACCACACTTTTCAATCGCAGCGCGTATTCCACAATTTTTAGTGCATGTATGGAAAATGGTTTGTTTCAAAATGATGAAATATTTCTAACCATTTGTACTCTACTCTGATTTTTGCTGATGCCTAATATTTAACCTTTTCCTTATCAATATATTTTTTTTAATAATGATTCCTCATTAAAACACCTTACCAAAAAATGTTAAGATGTGCAAGTATTATAAATTTTTTTGTAGAGTTAAGAAACTTATATTTAAATGATTTATTTTAGTTAAGATTATATTATATTTCTTTGTATATATGTTATATGTTTACACATTATTCAATATTGGTTTATAGATAAGAATTTAACTTTTTTTTTTGAAGTTTTGTATTTTATAAACGTGTCTATTCTTTATCATCGTCTTTATATGTACATGTTTATCTCTAGAGTTTAATAATAATAAAATCAAAAAAATAATTATCAAAATATATATTATAGTTTAATAATACTCTTACAATAAGTTATAATCATTTGTATAAATAACAAAATATATATACAAAAAAAAGTTCAACACAGATAATTGAAAAGATAAATTATATAAATTCTTTTTTTTTCTTTTTCTTTAATAATAGTCAATGTATAAAAAACAAAGTCTGAACAAAAATTATTTCTTTAAAATCCGTCCAACACAGAAATTTCCTAGAGAATAAAATATTATTGTAGAGCTCTAAGAAAATAACAAAAAAGTTTTTTTTTTGTTTATTTCGAGGTAGGTATTGGAAAAAATAAACTAGGGTTCTTGTTTTAGAGCGCCGATTTCTTCAAGGAGCTGTTGCATACCATCTGGAACTCTGCCTTCGTCCAGTTCTTTCGCCCACGACCGGTACTGTAACAAAAAAAAATTAATTGTAATTTTAATTACACTAGTATTCCAGCATCAACGCCAAGTTTCTGATTATCTATTTTACACTGAATATCTTAGTAAAAAAACTTAATTTAAGATTGTACAAGTTTTAAAAATTTGTGATTGGTCAAAAACTATACATTATGATTCGGCCGGGAGTTATGGATAGTATAATTTAATAGAATACACATATAATATAATAAACGTATTATTCAACAAAAGTAAAAAAAATAAATGATATCATTTTTATAGGAAATGTTTTTTAATTATTAGAATAATAGTTGGATTAACATTTGTAATGAAATATTACCTTTTCTAGCTCCTTACGCAATGATAAAACGGCCTTCTCTCTATCTGTGACTAATTCCTCCAGATACTGGTAACGCAGCTTCTTGCGTGCCCTGCACTCACGTGCACTCTGTCGGCTACGCTCTGTACAAACAATTATTATTATTATTAAATAGTTTTTTTTTTTAAATTATTAACAACTATAAAAATTCTGCAACTTCTAGAAAGTATATATAATTTATTACACAGAAATGAATAATGCTTGATTTTCGAGACATTTAAAATCAATGATTATAAAAGTAAAAAAAATATCAACTTCCATTATATTACAAAAAAAAATTGTTGATTATTTAACTGATTTAACTACAAAACTAGTACAATTCATTCTTAGTAATTAATTATTAAGTGACGAAAATTATAAGAATTTTTAATAAAAATATATGCGATAAAAATTTATTAATGATTCAACCCTTATGAATATTTAGTTATATTCCTCGGTTATTTTTGTGCAGTTGTTAGGGGCAGCGTGATACATGAGAGAAATCAATAAAATGCACTTAGAAAAAGAAAAAAATAACACCCACATACTAGTTCTTTTATTTTCAAATTTCAAAAGTGAATTATTCAACCTTTTTCATGGGAAAATTTATAGATAATTATACATATCAAAATAATGAATATGTTTTATGAACTGCTTAGAAAAGTACTTTAAAATTATTATTGTTCAAAATGAAAATTTGTAGAACGTTTTTAAAATATTGGTTTTATATTTGAAATATAAAAATGATATTTTAGGTATAATATATTGATGGCTAATGATTAATGTACGTATAGAGACATCTATTGAAGTTAGTACGAGAACTTTATTATTAATTTTAATTTTTAATAAGTGTTTATTGTTTAGATGTAGAATTAATGTAAGATAGTGTTTGTGCTGTCATTCTACATGCTTTATTAAAATATGGTAAGTAATATGATTGTTTTTAACTATACGTTTACTTATATAGTGTTAGTATTTAGAAATATTTGTATTATTAGCCGATTAATATTTAAATGTTGAGGTTATATTTTTATTGTGTTGACATCTGAACAATTGCCTAATTATTATTAATAAGTACCTAATTAAAGTTTGAAATAAAACAGGGCTTCGAATCGAAAACCGAAAAAAAACCGCTATTTTTGCCGAAATGAAAACCGGAACCGAACCAATATATATATATATATATATATATATATATATATATATATATATATATATATATTTAATTGAACCGGAACGAATAATATAACGATTCAAAAGCCTGAAATAAAATTGGAAAAATATAAAAGTAGTACAGTTCTTGGGAACGGATTTATTTTGTATTTTTATTTATCGTGGTTTTGTTATTTGGTTTTCCGTTGTCATATTAACTATATTTATCGTGATGTTTTTGATAACTTTTCTGTCAATAACATTCAAAACAGTTTTGCATTGGACTTTCATTCATGTCAGTATAAGATTTTATTAGGACATTCAATTTTTGTTTTAAAATTAGCAGCCGAATTATTTCTGTTTATTTCAATGATATTTTTTGTTAGATACAGAGTATTTATGTATTTCTATAGTTTCAAAACAGATTAGTTCAAATTTTTTAAAATATATTGCAGCTACTAATTCCCCCTGCCACCTATGTTATCTTGAAAATCATGAGTTATAACTTTTTTGTTCATATTTACAAGACCAATTCAGATATGTCATTATTTGTCCAAATAAATTAATAGGTCTCTAGATAAATAATAATTTGTGTGATACAACTTTTACACCTCGTACAAAATGAACGCTTTTTTGCCTTTGTAACAAAATATACAGATAAATAAGATTAATTTAGATTGAAAAACACTTAAAACTGAGTTTCCGTAACTGATATTTCAGCTACTTATGTTTGGATTAATTTAGTTACTATAAAATACTTACTAATATAATTTATAAATATATATTTTTATAAGTTTTTTTATTATTAATATAGAGTTTTTGCAAGGCTCCGCTAAAGTTATGATAACGCTAAATTAAAGATAAATGAAATAGAAATTTTATTTAAACATAAAATATATAAAACTTCCGAATATTTGAACAAAAAGTACGCGTATTCAAAATATAAAGCGATATATTCTATAAATAATAATAATAATAATAACAATTTCTATGAATACACATAGCCCAGTTATGGGATCCCAAACTGCGTATTATTATTATTATTATTATTATTATTATAAAACACATTTATCATAATATGTGCTATTTCACTACATACTATATTCGGTCTATTTACTAAGAGAGAAAATTTTTGCTACTTTATTGTAATATATGTATGCGTTTGTACAACTTTTTCAATACATTGTGTAATAATGGGGTATACCTGCACAAGATATAATATTTTGAAATTTTATTTTATTTTGAGATAAGAATATATAAAAAATTGTAAAATTTAATTATATTTTTAAGAATTTTGAAATAAAAAAATAAGTTTTTCTTTGACTGGTGGTATAGCGTTTGGTACGGTGCCTGTAACATTTTCAAAAAAAAAAAATGTATAGAAATCCTTCATATAGCCTCTAGATGACGAATCTGAACTTAGTTTATTGTGGGTGTATGTGTGTGCGTCGTCAGCTCGCTCGGTCGTAAGTCAAAATTTTGTGGCCGCAACTCTTCCTAGACGGTTCAACCGATTTTAATGAAATTTTCAGGATAAATTTGTCTAGTACCCAAGATGGTCATGTGGTTTTATTTTTTTCCAGTGATGCCAACTTTCCGAGAAAAAAATTACTAAAGTTTTTAAAAATTCATATTGGCTACATTATTTATCCGATTTTGATCAAATTTTCAAAAAAGATTTCCCTAATGCTCCCATTAATTATATAATTTTATTAATATCCAGTGTTGCTAACTTTCCGAGAAAAAAATTACTAATTTTAAAAAATTATTATGGCCATGTTATTTAACCGATTTTACTCAAATTTTTACAAGATTCTCCTAGTATTCATATAATTTATGTAATTTTAACAAAATACAGTGTTGCCAACTTTCCGAGAAAAAAATTACTAAAATTCATTGTGGCTACATCATTTATTCGATTTTGATCATTTTCAGAAAAGTTTCTCCTAGTGCCCACATAAATTATATTATTAAAATACAGTGTTGCCAACTTTTCGAGAAATGTCAAAGTGGTCTCTATATGGGTTTACCCATATACTTCTAATCTTGTTTTTTTTTACATTCGCTAACTTAAATCTTACCTAATATATATGTGTGTAACGTACCTTCGCTTTTTATTTTCATTATACTACGACATGTGGAACTCCCTACTTTTCTCGGAATATTTAGTACGTCAGAGTCGAATCGATCTGAATAAAAACTGTTATATCAATTTTAAACATTTTTAAGTTGGAAAAATTCAATACAATTATTGGACATTTTCCATAATATAAAACGATATCTATATTTATTTAGTGCAAGTATCCCATTTGTTTAAACAATTTTTAATTAATATAGTTTAAATATTTTATGTGTGTGATTCCAAATGTTAATTTCGTTTTATTTTAATTAAGGTTATAATTAAAATTATTTAACAAAATAAACAAGGAGTTAGATAATAGTATATTATTACATGTGAGTAGAATACTATACTTTTTCTATGACTATAAAATAAGTTAATTAATATTTTAAAATAATTATAATAAAAATGCACTGTATTATAGCAACAGTTATAACTTATCAGATATTTCAAATGCAATAATGTTGTAAGTAAAAAACTGTTGAGTAATACATTTACAAAATTTAGATTGATCAAAAGGTTTTGAGTATCAATTCAAAAACTCACTAATGTGAGTAATGAATAACATAGACTACCAAGAAAAGCATAAATAAATGAATGTATTATTTTATAAAAGTAATCCTAAAAATCACCAAACATGTGAATTATGTAATGAAAAATAACATTTCATTCAAATTTATAGATAGTGCTAAATAAAATTGAAATACCCAATACTTTTTCTACAAATAATTTCGTTTTTATAAATTTCTACAGGGTCACTACAAGCAATTTTGTACAATTTCCTTTTCTTAATAATTTGAGCCTTCAATGCCGAACTTATTATAGTGGCATTAGTATAAATGTTAATTTCTGACAAACGATTAATAACTTTAGAGTTTATTATTTAAGTTATAAAAAAAAAATGTAGAAAAAAAGTTTTAAACGTTATAAAACAATTTCTTTTTCTTGTTTATGTAAATATGACATAATTATATTTATAACTTATCTCGTAAATGAAGTTGTTTATATTTATTTCGATTTATTTTTTTTTCCACAAATTTATAATAAATCTGTAAAATATATTTACAAAATATACAAGTTCATTCATGGGTCAAATCTTAATCAATAAAATATATAAGGTAAATAAATACTACGTTTTTAAATGTGAATTTGTACGCATGATGGTTTTATATTATGTACGAAACGATAAAGACAATTATTATTAATTAATAAATATTAAGTGCGTAATAACAACTACTGACAGAAATATAAAAAATAAAGATTAAAACATTACATAGGATTGCTGCAGTTTATTAGAATCGACCTTAACACAATTTAGTTGGCTAACATAAACATTTGAATAAATATGTTTTTTATTTCATCAAAAAAGTGCATATATCAACATTTTGTTTTATGACGATGTTACAAAATAAATTAAAGTATAAAAATTCAATATCATAATTTACTGTAACAGTATTTTTTTAACAGTTCAATATTTTAATATTTGTATTATTTAAAATTCGATAAAACATAATTTTTATTACTTGTAACAAAAAGTTTACTACCATAAAATCATTTTTTTAATTAGAGAAACATTAAAAATTAAATTAATTATATGTATTTTACTTTTTTCCATTTATTAAAAATATTGTTACGTTAGTATTATTTTATACTAAGGCTTCAATATAAATAAATATTTGTGAAAATGTTGGAAATGTAATTTTAATTATATTTTTTTTAGTAATTTGTAATTTTTATATATAATGAAAAATTCTGTAAATACATTTAATTATTATAAAATTAATAAAATTTAAAATAAATATTTTTATCATTTTTCAAATGAACCGTTATTGAAACAGAAAAAATTATTTTGAAAATAGGTACAATTTTCAATGAGTATAAATAAAATTTAACAAAATGTTTGCATATCAGTTTATTTTAATAATAATAAAAAAATGTTAATAATCTAATAAGGTAAGAATAGGTATTTGTTTTTTCATTAATTGCATTCATTTGAAAATAACAGCTGATTAGTTTCAGCAAATTCACATGGGACACCTGTTTATTACAAGTAGGTTCACATACTAGATTCCACAGAATTTGTCAACGTATTTATAAATTGTGTCACAGAGAAAAGCCTGTCATACAGATCCAGGCATAACTTTTCTTATATTTGTGTCTAGTCAAATTAAAGTTTATTTAATTCCTACGATATGTTATTATTACAAAATTGGCATCCTCTTTTGTTTTACACCTTTTTAGGCATGTGTCTCTATGCTGCTATTCTGTTCATCACATTTAAATTTACAGATCTTTAGCTTAAATGAAACTTTAACTTGGCGACTTAAATAAATTTTAAAAGAACCTTTAAATTTAAAGGAATTTAAGTTAAACATTTCACACTTAAAGAATTAATGTTCTTTAAATTTAAAGATTTAAGCTAAATTTAATGACCAGAATAGTGCCATAAAGCTACAATCGATACTTTTCAGAATTGTAAAATATCCAGACATAACTAATTATTTCCTGTTTCCGAAAAACAAAAAATCACCGATACTTTTACTCATAATTAATATTTATTAAATAATAAAAATAACTATTCACGATAGAATTAAAGTGGATATTGATTATGAAAGTAATTTGAAATATCCTGCTGCGGCTAACGATTTGAATATTTCAAGTCCAATCCTGCAGTGCCCGGCAACAGTTCATGGCAGGACAATCGCATCACGCGACACGTGTCCTGGTTGCCTATATATATATACATATAAAATCGAAAGGGCGCGTCCTTGACCGTGAAAAACGTGGAAACGCGTGGAAAGGCGCAAGGCAAACGCCCCGAATTTCAAACCCAGGGACACGAAATAGGAACGACCATGACACAAACGCAAAACGCAGTACAGGCACTACGCATTTTCTATGCCGTTAAAACAAATATATATATAAGATATATTAGATTGTGGCACCTTATATCGGCCACACCCGCAATCAAAACGCAGTGAATTAATATTTCAATCGCTTTCGATTGTTAACAAACGCATTATATATATATATATATAATTACAATGAAATATTTTTAATGACAGTTGCCTATCGAGTGAATGAATGAATCAAAGCCCACTACTATTAAGTGACGAATGTTTCTGTAATAAATAATGTAGATAAATGAGAGAGTTAGATGTTCTCACCTAATTTCGCTTTCATGTCAACCTTATCAGCTGCTTTTCTGCCCGGTTTACGTCCACGTTTGCCCCCCTCCTTTCGCTGTGTACCCTCCTCCTATAAACAAAAAAAAAGTTACACCGTAAAATGCGTAGATTGCGCCGACACGCAGACTACAAATTACGACAAAATAAATTCAAATTTACACTCACTATTTCATTTATTCACACACATATCAAATCATTAATATTAATTTTGTTCCGTACTGGGAATAATAAAGCCTCATTGAAAGTATTAGTGTTTTAATTCTTTTGAAGAAAAAAAAAAAACAACGCAAATGCGCGATTTTAGTTCTATTGCAGCCGAAAATTAATTTTTTTTAACAAATTTTAACAGTAGCATTACGATAAAAACATAATAATAATTTCGAAATAAGTAAGTGTGAATGAGACTTAACGCGTAAATTACAAATACCGGTACAGCTACTGCGTATGTAACACCAGCTATAAAATCAAAATAAAACTATTGCGACGGAAAGCTAAATGAATAACTATGAAATAAAATGCTATATTGAAGAAATGATGATGTAGCATTATGGATAAAATATTATTTTGTGTGTGTATCCAATTATTGTAGATATAAATGCAACGCAATAGTACTCACCGTCTGTTCACGGACCGGTCGTGCTTCGCGACAACCTCGCAATATACGTATAGCCACCGAACTAAAGACGGAACGCAACAAAACCGTGCTCACATCGGCACATACACAAACACACAGAACTACATCAACACTAGACAAGGAGCACGCAAGCACAGAGCCGGTGAAAAAGGTACATGCCGCACGAACGCTGTACGTAAATATTGCGCAGCAAATTATATACTCCCAACCTCCTACAAATATATATAGGGAAGCAACGTAATTATGTACAACAACGTAGGTATTTCAAAGCGAAAGCGGTTGTTTAAACAATGCAATGTGCAGTTTGTAATGCATACACAGCAGCGCGCATCTAATGACCTAGAAACGCACTTCGGTTCAATAAACGGGCAATGAAAAAACAACAAAGAGACGGCACGAGAAAGCAAGAAATTGAAAACGATTCGATTATAGGACTTTGCCATTTGTTTGTACAGTTAGTTTCCAAGCGGATGAGATAAGGAAATTGGAAAAATAATAAGTAGTAAATAAAATATTTTTTATATAAATATAACTGATCTCTCAAGCACCCACTCACGACATCTATCGTACAAAATGTTAACTTTACTTAGAACAATACTAATTGTTCATATTAAATAATGAATGAAATATTACATGTAGTACAAGAAAAAAATGTTTATAATAATTTAATTATTGATAAAAATTGTAAAAAATGTTTCAAGTTAATACAGGTTAGGCCATCTTTAAACAAAATAGCAAAGTATCCACCATAACAAAACTCGAGTTTGCGCAATGGATATTCGAAAATCCCACATTGTGCCTCACTGGCAATATTTGCCAAAAAATTTCATATTATATGCAAACAAAGGATTTAATGAACAATTTGTTATACCGAAATCAATTCTAAAATATTAACAATTACGTTTAATAACACTACAAATGTCAACCCAAACTCTATCCTGTCAATAATACATTTGTGGCACCCAATATCTTATCAGTGCTCGTTGACAAACACATGAAAATGTAAGTTTATGATCGTGTCATTCGTTACTCACCATATGTACATCTTCCTCAACAATAGTCATCTCACTATAGTCCATCTTCGTGCAGAATATGTTCAATATTATTAACTGTTAACGCTTGTAGAATTGTTCGATCGCACAATGGTACAACAACGTGTATGTGTTTACAAACACCACAAGGTCATTTAAAACGTTACGTCATCCATTCTCATCAAAACTCTCTGCAACACCCGTGCAGATATCTTGCTTAGTTATTATGTGCACTACATAGATGACACTGCTGTGTTCATTTCCAAAGTTTTATTCGAAGTTAGTTGCGCAGGTGGCATACATTTCAATTTATAAATTTAGAAAAATGCAATCACAAGCCTTATTCAAACTATTCTATTTATCTCCAAATTAGTTTTATGTTTAGTTGTAATGCCATTTGTTTTGAACTGTATTATCTACTAGCTTGTGTGATAAGTCTAAAATAGTATTATGTTGTTTTTTTTTTTTTTTAAATAATTTAGTAAGTAGATTGGTTCAAAAACCACAACTAGCTCTTTGCTAAAATATCAAGTGCCGTAGTATCGTTGAAGTATAATTTTTAATAGCAACCGAATGATATATTATATATAAAATGATTTTGCTTTCATCTCGTTACCTGTTTCTTTTTACAAGATACAGCTATGATTAATTATTCATCGACTTGTAGCTCGTAAACCTATTTAGTAATAAAATTGTTATTTAAATTTTGGTGTGATCAGAACTTAAACTAAATTAAATTTGAAAAAATAGAATCAGTTACCTGTGATATATGCAACATAACTTTATATGCACACGAGTATTGTGGGTTGCTTAATTTATTAAAAGTTCAATGACCAGAATATGATTCTTTAATGATAGTAAATAAAAATTATTATTAATTAATTAACTATTCGTAGATGGCATCCTCAGTGCTTGGTGACTGAATGACCGTTTCTGCTTTGCAATCTGCTATATACATATATATATATATATATATATATATATATATATATATATATATATATATATATATATATATATGCCTGTACCGCCACCATTCTCTATAGGTGCCGTTTATTATTGATTTTGTATTGATAAATCATCTTCCAATTGTTTTTTTAAATTACGAGAGAATCTCATACACTTGCTAATTTTTTGCGTCTTGCTTTTACAAATACAAGTTTTTAACTTCTAACATAAATCAATAACATCAATTATTCGAATATATAATGCTACAAAAGTTTCAACTTTACTCAGTACCAAACTTTGTTGGTACAATAACCTATCGATTTTAAATAAAAAAAATTCTAATAAATATATTGTCGAGTTACAGTACCCAAAGAGCTTTATGAAAGCAAATAAACCCTTAGAAATAAATTGATTAATGTGATAAAGGGTGTTGAGTTTTGTAGTGGGTTGATTCTTTATGAAATATTTATGAAAAAACCGACTAAATAATTGTTAAGGATGATGATAAAGGACCGTACAAAGCATAATTCTATTTATGGAACATTCAGAACTTTTTCTTTTGGTATGATATAGTGATATTGAAATAAATTGTACAAATAGAACGTTCTCATATTTTATTTTCAAGTTAAAAAAGTTAAGTTTAAAAAATTTATGTTTTCATGAATTTTACTATTGTACCAGCAGAATTTGCAAGCTCGATCATCTGTTCTTCAAATTTTCAACTTCTAAAACTATTCAATTAATTAATTATTATTTAGTAAAATATTGAAAATTTTTTTGTGACTAATTTATTTAGCAATATTTTTAGAAAATATACTTTTAGTGTACACAAAAATTACATAATTTTATGTTTTTCATAACAAATGTTTTTTTTTCTGTTATAGTAATTATATAACACGGTTGAAATAAAAAATTTTAAGCCGAGCTGCATTATTTACTTAAATGTGTTTTAATATACTTTTTAATCGTCTTTTTATTGATAATAAAGTATGCGATTTGATATTTAATATTTTTGAAAATATATAATTTTAATATGAATTTTTATGAAAAAATTAATATTGTTTATACATTTATTAATAACATAAAAACATTAATGATATATAGTAATAAAAATGTGATTTAAAGTTGTCAGATAAGTGGAATTCCAAATTAAGTTGTGACAAATATCAATTGTTTTTATGATTTACTAGTAGATGAGAAAATATATTAAGTTCTGTATTAATATTTATAAATAATCGACGTTTCGACAAAGTAAACGTACGTCTTCATCAGCAAAACTGATAAAAATGACATTTACAGTAAATTACAGAACATAGAAACAAGTTACTAGGTAACAAGTAAATAGCTAGATTATAAAAATCAAAATTACTTAGTAACTTGTTTATATGTTCTGTTATTTACTATAAATGTCTTTTGTATCAGTTTTCCTGATTAAAGCGGACGTTGAGTTTGATTATTAATAAATATTAATACAGAATTTAAACCTAAAGCCGTTTTATTTTAAATATATTATTGGTTTAACAATAAGTAAAGAAAATAAATGTGTTAGATTTAAACACGCTAAATAATGGTACGTTTCAAAGCTAGTAGTAAAATTAATACTACTCTTATTTTGTTAAATTTAATATTCTGTAGAACCAAAAATATTAAAAAATTAAGATAATTTTAGGCAATTTTCTGTTAAAAAATATATATTTTTTAAAAAATTTTGGCAGTTTATTACATTAATATAATGATAAAATGTACTTAAAACAAAATTACTTTTTTTTTAAATGCTCTTACCAAAATGAAACTATTAATTATATTTTTTCCGAAACATAGCAAATTGCTCTCGAAAATCTGGAGTCACTTCGAATACTCCTTTTCCATGTAATTCTTTATTACAAGTCGTTAAATTTTTTTTCCGATTAGCAAAAATTTTTTTCTTAAAATCTTTTCCTTAATTGATAAAATTCTATTAGCAGTTGTTAGAAATTGTTTATAATTTGAGAGATTTTATTAACCAATTTAGTTAATAATTACAATGGAAATGCAATTTTCTCGGACTGTAAAGTTAAATTAACAATGAGATTAGTATAATAAATTATTCTCATGTTAACACTAAAACTTTAATTATATTAGCAGTGTATGTTTTAATTAAAATAGAAAGCAAAATTAATTATTTACAAGCAACATCAACTAATATTTATATTTATTTATTTGTGATTTATTTTATGTTATAAAAATGTGATTTTGGGTTGAACTTTTCTGAAATTTGTTTTATTTTGTGTCATAGATAAGTTGTTAATTTATTTAAAAATGTACTTATAATTTCCCTTAAAATAATACATTGTTTAATAAAAATAGTTTAAATTAAACATTTAAATTACCAGTAATATATTTTTACTAAATTGTATCGGAAATATTACTGTAAAGCTACTATAACTTATTCCAATAAATAATAATGAAAAATAATGTGCATTTTTGCATCAGTGGTATAAGAATAATTATAATTTTGTTATTTATTGTGAAAATAAAAATATATATTTTAAGATAAAACTGCCTTAGGTTAAACTTCTGAATTAATATTTATTTATAATCGACTTTGATCAGGAAAAATTATTAATGATACGTTGAGTTCGTCGAAAAGCAGTACTATTTTAACATAATTAATTCTGAACGATTTTTACTATATATTTTAAAGTTATAAAAATTCATTTTGTATTTATGTTATATATGTAAAACAAATAATAATCATACATTAAGGATATAAATATTTAAAACAAATAAAAGTTTTCGTATATTTAGGCGATTTTTATCAGCAGTGATTACTTCTGCTTATTGTAGTAGTTACTATTGCTCTTTCTTTTTAATCTGTATAAATAAAAAAAAAATAATAAAAGTTTAAATAAAAATTAAATATTTCTACTAGAGAAGTAAAACAAAAAAATATTTAAAAAAATTTTTGCTTCCATTAATTAAAAATTTATAAAAATTGTGTGATCTAGTTACTATTGTATTTTGTTACCTAGTAATTTGTTTCTATGTTCTGTTTATTTACTGTAAATGTCATTTGTATTATTTTTCGTGATGAAGACGAACGTTCAGTTCGTCTAACGTCGATTATTAATAAATATTAATACAGAATTATAATCTAAACCTGTTTTATTTTAATATAATGAGTTCTGAAAGATTTGTACTACAAAAATTTATAAATAATTATATAAATAAAATAAGATATATTTACAATAAAAAGTAAACGATCATTCTTGCGAGCTTTTGTTAGAAGTTCGCAATGAAAAGCGCGCGCAGGAGTAGAACTGTGAAACTAACATTTGGCGGGCGTCGTACATATCACAAAACCAAACGGCAGCCAAACCAGTCTGCATGCTGCGTGGGTTGCAGACACACTTGACGCCGTCAACGGGACGCTATCACGACTCGCCGTCGCGCTCCCAATTCGTACAGTTACGCGCCGCAACGCCAAACCGCTCGTACCAAAAATAATAATAAAAAAAAAACAAACATTACATCATTCCACAGCTGATCGCCGACAATTCGAGCACAGCTCTTAACAATTGACGATAACTTTAAACAAAAGTTTGAAGAAAAAAGTTTACTGTATTTAGGAAGCTGTGACGTGTGACTTGTAATTATTGTCTTTTGTGTAATTAGAGATAAAAAGTGGGAGAAAACGCTATGGCTTGAAACAACACATATTAATTTCTCTGTATTCCAGTTATTATCGCATGTTTTGCTTAAACTTTTTGTAACTTGTGTGATAAATTATTTGTGCGTTAAAATGCAAAGTGTGCATAAAGATTTTACTAAAAAACAATATTCTCGTTGTCCATAACCTCTTTAATTTGTCAAATGACAAAAATGCGATTTAAAACTTTTAGTGCACCATAAATGTTTATTAGCACAATTAATTTCTATCATCGTAATTTAATATTTGATTCGATATTAACAGGTTTTTTAACTACGTTACAATTTTACAACTTTGACAAACTTTGTAAAGAAATAATTTGTTTACGGAATAACGAATATATCTGATGATGTGCAGTGTAAATTCAATTTTAATTCAATCGATTTAGTTCTAAGTTTAAAATGAATCATACGAATGATAGTGATTGGGATGATTTTAATATGTCCGAGGTGGAATATTTGCAATATATGCGTGGCCCTAAACAGTTACCGTTAAGCATAGCGATACCCTTTACGGTGTTTAATCTAGTGATCTTTGTCACAGGAATTGTGGGCAATATATCAGTATGTTTGGTGATTATCAAACATTCGTCGATGCATACAGCTACGAATTATTATTTGTTCAGCTTAGCAGTATCCGATCTGACTTTACTAATATTTGGTAAGTGTGTTTCCTCTACTATCTGTTTAGTTCTTGACAGTTATTTTGAAAAAGTTTAAAAATTAGAGATAGATATTTTATTTATTTAAGAAAGTTAAAATTTTGAAGAAGTGAGTTCTGATAAAATTAACTATATTTTGTTTGATAAAATACACCGAGAGAAATTTGGTTAAATATGGTTTTTACTTTTAATTCAAAAGTAAACATGTTTTTGAACTGTAAACTTACTTTTTTCTAATATAAATTTAGAAAAAATATTTTAAAATTTTTGTATAAAATTATTTACTATGTAGTTTGGAAACTTAGTGTTTTCCAGGAATAAATATAATTGTAAAATTATTAATAATTTTTAATTCAAATTTTGTTTGATTTTTAAACTAAATATACTGTTACTTATTTTGTGGTTTTCTATTAAAATTTCTATTTTCATTAGAAAAACATAAGTTTCGTGTATACACTTAAGCACGCCATGTACCCATAAGGGTGTGGATCAAACTCTTTCCATTTAAGCTGAAATTAAACATTCCTATCCAGACAAGCAACTTTGACTTTATCCACATTAATGATATAAATATATAATAATAGTGAAGCATTGGAAACAAAGAATTTTATTATTACATATGTTGACTACTTAAATAAATCAATATAAAAATTTCTATAAAGTCTTGTACTATGTCTTTGTCTTGACTGAAATAACAAATGAAATTATTTCTAAGTTATATTGTTCGAAACTTTAACAAATTTACATCTTTTATTATCATTATTGTTATTTATAATAATAATAAAAAGTTTTTACGAATTTAATATTGTTTGAAAATTTACTTACATTTATTTGATGAATGATAAAATTTTACAAATAAAATATTGTTGTTAATTATTGTTTTTAAAATAAAACAACTAGTCGGGCTACAATATTAATATTTTATTTATTTACAAATATAATTCATATGAATCGTTGATATGATATGATTCCAAGAAATATACAAATTATTGTAATATATTCTGAGTAGGTGGTTTGAGACGATGCTTCACTACCTCAGTTCAGAATGTGTTAAAAATCCGTGATATTTAAAATATTTTTGGTACAAAATGTTTTTCTTGATCTATATGTGTGATCGTTTAGATTTATATTTATATTTTCCTTAGCAAATATTTTATATATTTTTTTTGACGAGTTAAAGTTTCAAAAAGTTACAATTGCTGAAGAACTGTGAGTTACGATTTCATACAGTTGTGAGTTATGGACAGTGTAAATTCAAAGAATACACATACATTATAATAAGTGTTATTTTATTATATACTTTTTAATTATATATATATATATATATATATATATATATATATATATATATACATATATATATAAATATATATATAAATATATATATATAAGCATTATATATATATATATATATATATACATATATATATAAATATATATATAAGCATTTTATATATATATATATATATATATATATATAAAATGCTTATATTTGCTTTTTTCGTTTTAATAAGAAAAATTCACGCGGAATTTAAATTTATGACACCGATTCGTTAATTAAATTTTAGCGAAATTAAAAAGAAATTACGAAATTTATGGAATAATTTCTTTTATCTTGCGCTAATTAAATAATTAAGATTCGTTTCCGTTTTTCCAATTTTTTGCTCGAGTTTTTAATAATGACATCTGGTATAGTTAATTTAATAATAAAATTCTGTAAAAACAATATTTTTACTAATTAGATATGGTTTTTTAGCCTTGTATAGATATTATTTATATACTTAATATAAATCTTTCTTAAGATTATTCTGTAGAAAAAAAGATACTTATCATGTAAGACAACGCAAATTCATATTTAAATAATGATAAAATTAATGTTAACGCACGTCTTTTGTTTGTAAATATACTCGTATACGAAATGTAATTTGTTTTTTTTTAATTACATATTTTTTATATTTATATTGAGATTTGACATTTAGATTGAGAAACGTCTTAATATAAATGAGATTAAGTTAGAGATATAATTTTTTTTCTCTCTTTAATATAATAAATTTGGGCAACATTGACTTATATAGTTTTCTATTTAATTTAATTCAATTATTACATAGAAGTTAACATAGTAAAAAAAATTTCAGAACTCATTATATTAAAATAAAACTGCTTTAGGTTAAAGTTTTTTATTTATATTTATTTATAATCGACGCTTTGATAAACTCAACGTCTAACTTCATCAGGAAAAATAAAACAAATGTCATATTTACAGTAAATAACAGAACATAGAAACAAGTTACTATAGGTAACAAATTTTATTTAACTCAGTGCTTTCACAGTGATTGATCTTATCTTTTTTTTTATAAACTTTTATAGCTTCCCTTATTGCTGTGAATAATATGGATTGGTCTTGAAATTATTACAGTATCTTCGAATATTACATAGATTATAGTATATGTTACAAATGTTAACAAACTATATGTTCAGCTCCTTCAGCATATAGCTTCTATGTTCCACTTAGAAATTACAGGAATTGATATTATTCAACAAAAATAGAAAAGACAACAGAATAAAACACAAACAAAAAATTATTTTGTCATATTTATAATCAAAAGAATATTTCTAAATCCGTTCGACAGATTGAAAATATTGATAAACACGAGTAAAAATTCAATCTTTTTTAGATTTTCCGTATTTTATAAACGATTTGTGTGTGTTTTGAGATTTATAAATAATTTATGAAATAATTCTTTTTTTCATTCTTGAATAATTATCAGTTGGCATCGAATATTCCGAAAAGATATTTTAATACAAACCTTAAATCAAGTTGCTATTTTTATCTCCGCATCTAAACAGAACTAAAAAATTATATTTATAAACTTGTAAAATATGAGACACTGTTACGAATTTTTACTATTTATCAATGTACGTCAGGAGACAGAGTACTTTTGTAGGCTTTAATTATTTGTCTAGCTAGATAAGATAAAGATCTATTTTAGTTTTAATTTTAATGTTAGGTTATGATATTATAATTTTTTTTTATATATATAATGTATTTAAATAATATAATAAAAAAATTTAACACAGTAATAATTTTACGTTTGATAATTATTTAGATTACAAAATATTTATTGTATTGATATAATACACATAATTTTTTTAAAAAATGATTCATAAATTTTCTATTTTACTGTAAATCGAATAATCTGCGACTTTGCGTGTTTTTTTATTGTCGTGAACACAAATCAAATTTTTTAAATTGCTTTTTAACTCCTTGTTAACGATCTGTCAAGTTTTGTGTGCAACTTGGTTAATAGTGACGCTTCATATAGTTGACAAAAGATTAAAAATGTCAAAGCTAAAGAGTCATTAAACTGTCACAAAGTTTCAGTACTAAAACAAAAAGTTTTTTATTTGTCAAAAAATTGATTGTCAACTTTTGCTTTAAAATTACATAGTTTATGGGTTTAGTCGGTACACATCTGTATAGAAGTTATGGAATATTTGGTCTTTTTCTATCAATAGAAAAGAATTCCATTTACTAGAAAAATTCTGTAACATTACAGGTCTTACAGATGTGAATCGAATAGACACATTAATTTAATCTAATTTCAATCATTGATACAGTGTTTCTAATTGACTGTACACTTACATTTATTATTTACAATGTAAATTTTACTTTTACAAATATTCTTAAAAGTAATTAAAAGTAAATCATTTGAAAATCTTGTAATAAAGACAAAACACTTTTATTTTAAAATTTTTTTTGTTAATTTGATTTTTTAATTAATAGTATTTTTATACGTTTGTTAAATATTATATTTATTATATATGCACATTTTGTTAAGTACACTAAGAAAAATTTTACTTTAGATCTGAGGTTTTCACTTTTAACTCAAAATTAAACGTGTTCTTGAACTGTAAACTGTAAAATGAAAATAAAAATTTCAATAGAAAATAATAATAATAAGTAATAGTATAACTATTTTGAAAGCTATGTATGAAATTAGTTAATATTTAGTTTAAAAATAAAACTACATTTGCACTGAAAATTATCGATATTTTACAATTACTTTTATTTTTAGCTTTAAAATAAAATTTATTTCTACCTCTTATCAAATATGAGTAGTATTTCTATTTCTGATATATTTTTTTTATATCTTGTATTATGAAATTCAAATAAATAGATTAAAGAAGAATTAGTTAAGAACTAACAGCATTATGACTGAAACATAAAACTTATTTCTAGATAAGGATGTTAGTCTGATGCTGTATTGTTTTTAGCAAAAACATAAAATTTAGACACTAAATCAATGTTTTGTTATGTGTTATTAGTATTTTAAGTTCATTTTTATATAAATTCTTATCATTTCAATTAATTAATATTAATGTTAGCGAACATAAAAAGTAATAATAGCATTAATATCTTAATAAAATGGTATGTTAATTTGGCAATGTTTTTCAAATTAAGTTTCAAACCATTAATCTTTTTAATGTCTGTAACCGGAACATAGGAACATTAGTGTTCCAAAAATTAAATGGTTAATTTTGAATACTTCTTTTTCTTTAGTTCCTTTTGAATATTCATGTATGGTATTTGTGAACATGTGCAAACTGTTATTAAATTTTCCACTAAAATAAAACTATTGTAACAAAACGAAGTATAATATGCTAAAGTTCATTTTATATGCATGTATGTAAATACTTTAATGAATTACATATAATGATTAAATAAACATTTTTGTGTTAAAAATTTTCATAAATGAAAAATTAAGAAAATAAAACAAAATATTATTTGAGAAAAGTATGGTGTATAAGTTAATATTGAATTTTATTATTATTATTAATAATAATAATAATAATTACATTTGGAGTTTAGTAAAAATTTTCTCGTATTTTTTATGTGCTTTTTGTGTTTATAAGATAGAAGATAAACTAGGATCCTTTTAGTAGATTTGTGGTCAGCACAAAAATCCTGAATTCTTAAATTTTAATTTGTAAGCTAAAAGCTTGTTGCCAAGGCAACCGTGCATAAAATGTGTTAAATAAAACTATTTTGACGCGTTGCTTCTTGATAAACGAGATGAGATTGAGAATACAAAAGTTAAAGATAGTAAAAGTTTTTGGAAGAAAATATTTTATAATATTATTATAATTTTTTATATTGCTTGCGTAATAATAAAATTATTGTATTAGTAACGTAATGGGTTGCTTAACGACATAATATTGATAAAAACTGTTTTTCATGAAGTCTGTCAAATTTTACAAAAAAACGGTTAATCTTTGGCCAAACGGTCGATTTTTTTATGTAAATGTCAATTTTGGCTAAAAATGTCAAATATTATTTTTATGTTTTTGAAGTTTAGTTTGAGATTCTTGAAGAAAAAAAATAGCATGTCAATCGAAATAGAACGCTTTTTTGTGTATCGCCCAGAATTAGGGCTGGGAAAAAATCTCGATATATCGATAATTTATCGATATATCGATATATCGATAATTGATATTAAAAATAAAAATTATCGATATATCGAAATATCGATATATCGATATATCAAAATATCGATATATCGATATATCGAAATATCGATATATCGATATATTGATATATCGGTATTTTGATATATCGATATTTAAGATAGATGATATCCTCTTTGTAAGCTACAAATATTTGATCTCGCATATGGATGAGACATAATAAAAATTATTGGTTTTAATTGGTTGGTTATTGGTTTACAATAACGACATTTAATATACAAGATTAATCATTTTTATTTGCGCTTGATAATAAACTGTATTTTAAAATCAAATAAAATTAAAATTATCTATCTATAAATTTTTGTTATTATTAGTTCACAAGCAGTGCCGGCGTTACGGACAGGCAGAGCAGGCGGCCGCCTATAGCGGCACATTTCAGAGGGCGGCCGGAGACCGCCTTAATACTAATATAGGTACATGCAAAAATCGAAAAACAAAATTCGAATTTAAAAAAACAAATAACGAGTGCAAAATAATTAAAAAAACAATCTAGAAAAATACAATAAAGCCATTCCAATAAATAACTTCATAGCTATTTCCTACTAAAGATAAAATACATTTTAATTTCCACGAATTAGATTTGATTACGATTTTATTTAATTGTACTCGTATTATTTATATTTTTTACTTCATAAAAAACAGTTTTTTTAATTACTAAGGCGGTAAAAAAATCTTGCTTGTGGCGGCAAAAAGTCCAGCGCCGACCCTGTTCACAAGTATAAGTATGATATGTCAAAGTACCATAATTATGAAACGTTTTATTTATTTTTTAAATTAAATATTCCAAAATGTTGATAATCATTTTTATTTTCAAATAAAATTTTCATTCATTCACTTTATTTAAAAATAAATAACAAAATGTTTGGCGATTATTTCATTTCATATCCATACTGTTATTAGCATATTATAAATTTAAAATTTTTCTGTTAGTGTTTCTATTTTAAAAATTAAATTATATTATCCAGTAGCATTAGGGCTGGGAAAAAATCTCGATATATCGATAATTTATCGATATATCGATATATCGATAATTGATATTAAAAATAAAAATTATCGATATATCGATATATCAATTTATCGATAATATCGATATATCGATATATCGATAAATTGATATATCGATATATCGATTTTTCGATATATCGATATTATCGATATTTTTTGAATAAAAAATATCGATATTGAAATTCCAATATCGCCCAGCCCTACCCAGAATGCATGGCCTCGACTTACGCTTTAGTCGCAAATATTTACGAAACAGAAAAAATATTTCTATTTTTATTGATATAATATACTGATTTTTCTTCCTGTTAAATAATATATTTATTATGTATGCGATGGAGTGGTATGATTGAAAGTGTTTTGCATGGGCGAATGTTTTCAAGTGGTAAGTATATCATGAATCTGGATGAAGCAAAAATTACTTGTCCAGATAGGAATATTTTGAGAAAACTAATTTTGACATAGTGAAAAGGATTACTGCCACATTCTGTTTGGATACATGGCGTGATTGTGTATGTATGTATGCGATTTTACATTGATAATATTACTTTTTTATTCACACCAGTGAAGCTTTGAATATTTGCTATTACTCTGTAGTAATTACTTAAAATTTTAATCAAATTTACATTTAACTTATATGTGAATATTATAATTTATTTTGAAGATGTACATTATTTTAATAATGAACTTACTTATATCATCAAACATCTATTTAGAGTTACGTGGTTCACATTTTCCGTAAAACGCTTGAAAAATACAACAAAAAATTATAGCAAATGTATTTAGAATGCATCGCATTGAAAAACGCATTAATTTTTAAATTCTTTTTTATTATTTATCTTTCAACTATTGACAATGCTTCGAATGAACAAAAGCTCACTAAAATATGCATTAACAAAAAAAAAATATTACATTGTTTCCGATTTTTATAGAGTGCCTGTGATACAAAAGAAAGAACTTGAAAAACAAAAGTTGAATATCGCTAATATCATTCTAGATTTACATAGTAATTGAGACTATATTTTCAGTAAATTACAGTTCGTTTAAAATTATTACAATTTTTTTATGAATGATTTTTTCTGATTTTGATATTTAAATTTGTTTAAAATTTGATTGAGATCAAGAATTATAATCCTAGTTGTATTTTTTAGAGTTTTTTTTCTTCAAATTGTTACAGAAACATTTATAGGATAGGGAAATATAAAAAGTGTTTAAGGAATCTGAAAAATTTAAATCGGAAAATTGAATAAAAATAAGCGGATTTAAAATCTATAGACTTGACATTATTCAATATTTTAGTTTGTTTTTTTGAATATCTATGTTAATAAAATTTCGGTTACTGATACGCTTACACAAAATCCTTCTTATTTATATCATTCATAAATATAGATAAGAATAGAAATAGATAGATATAGATAGATAGATAGAAGTAAAACTATTATAAAGCAAAACTTAAAATTTTAAAATAGATAATTTTATTTCATAATGTTGTCTGTATTTTATTATATTGTCTCATTTTTAAGTTTTTTAAAGATTATATTAATTTTTATATTCCGTGCAGTTATTCATGTAATTTGAAAAAAAAAATTGTGTTATAATTTAATATTTATTGAATTTTTTATAGACAGAATTATTTGTAAGCCCGCAAACCATCAGGGGGGGGGGGGAGATAGTTAATGGCTCAAAATGGCTAAAATAAAGTATTTATTAATTAAATATTGTAATAATTAATTGAGTTAAAATATTTACCAATGCTAATATAAACAATATTATGCATGAAATTTAATATAAAACAATACAAAAAATAAATTAATAAAAACTTATTCTTATAAATGTACACAGTTTTTTTTACATATTTAAAAAAAATGTTAGTAATTTTATTAAGAAATCAAACAACATAAAAACGTTAATTTCGTTTTTTTTTTTTGTTTTAGATGTGAAAGATGGAAATTATTAAGAAAAAACATTCATATTTACAAAAAATAAAAAATTGTCTAAATTTTAAATCAAAATTGTCAGAAAATGATTTATTGATATCTTTCCTAACAACACGATACAGAACAAATACGAATCAACCATTATCCGATAATGTTTTGTTAGGTTAAATTAATGTCTTTTAAAGATTGCGCTGTCTAGACATTTTGAGAACTAACTAAAACTTTATATCAAATCAATTTTAACCAAAGATTTTTTTGACATGATGAGCAAATACAAATTCGATGTATGTCATAATAGGTTATAAGAGAAAATTACTATATAATATGTAAACCTATCAAATGCTTCATGAAACAGTCTGGATTTGATTAGTTCATATAGTTGATACTCGTATTCTGCAAATTTTGAAGTTATGATAGCAATTAGCAGATAGATCCATTTAATTAACTAATAATTGAGAGTAATTGACATTATTTAGTTCAAATATTTTTCTTTCTGGAATTTTTTTGTTTTTATTAAAGTACATACATAGAACTTACTCAAGAATTTTTAGACTATTTTTCTGTTGTTATCATAAAAATTGTCAATTTTTTGATTTTTAATCATATTAGATGAAATATATAATTTATGACAACGTTTGGTGAATTCATCTAATATAATTAGATATTATTTTATTTGTATATTTACTTGTATATATATTTTTGTTCGATGTTTTTTTTCTGCAGTTTTTGATTTTTCAACTATTTTTCATTTGAAATAACAGTTTGATTTCAACTAATTTGAATTATTAGTAATATTATTGTAAACTAGCAAACTAACTAATATTATTAGAAATATTATCTAATTAAATAGACAAATTATCTAAAATTTAGTCATCTAATTCGAATTAAATAAATATTTATTTAGTTTTTGTCTGTGTATTTTCTTAGTTTTTAATAATTGAATAAATTGGAGGACTGTATATTTTGTATTGGTTTAAATTAAAAATAAATGTTAAATAAAATTTATATTTATAACTTATTAATTATTGTTAGATAAGTATAATAAATGACCAGCAGTTTTCAAAGTGTGTAAAATATCAGTAGTTCACATATTTATTAAGAGAACTATTGAATTCATTTGTTTTATACATTTTTATATTTCTTTTAAAATATGCATTACAAGTAGTGAGTCGTAAAAATTAACATTTTTAAAAGTGGGTCTCGGCCCATAAAATTTAGGAAACCCTGATCTACACATATAGTTTAATAATAATTATAAACTGTATTAATAATATATTAAAATAATAAAAAAGAACATAGTTTACAATTTTTAATAAGAAAAATATTGCATTCCTTTATTAAATATATTTATATATTCATTATTAAATATTTTATATTCTACTTCTCCTCTACTTTTAAAATATGTATCAGTCGCAAAAAATATTATTTTCAAAAGTTAGTTCGGCTCATAAAAGTTTAGGAAATCCTGGTCTATCTTGTATACATTATTTAAAAAGCAAGTATCTGTTTATACTTATTAATGAGTATATACTTGTTAAATTTTGTTTGCTATATATTCTTCTCTTACTAACGCATTCCTGTTATGATTTCAACAATGACATTAGATTATTTAATTAAATTGAACCAATCAGAGCTGAATTCGTTATGACAAAAATAAAATATGACAAAAATTTGTTTAGTTGTGAAATATGTGTCGTCGCAGTGCTATACATTGTGGATATTATGTGTTTTACAGAAAAAAAACAATATTGAAAATATATTGCATTAATGGTTAATGTTTTACAAATTTTAGTTAGTGTAAGAATAAAAACAGAAAACTTTTTGATTTGTAATGAAACGTGATACATATTTTATTAAATTATATATAAGAAAGTATTTATTTGTTGAATTTATAAAATTTTCTGGACTGGAATGCCGTAATCGATCTATCCTCGTAGCAGACGTTTTGTCATACATCGTAGATGAGAATGACGAAAGGTCTGCGACGAGGATAGATCTACCACGCCATACCAGTCTAAATTTTTTTTATAAATTCAATGAATACCGGCTGTGAAAGCTTGAGGATTACTATTTATTTGTTATGTGATATTTTAAAACCTTTTTGTGTGTTTTTAAATTTTGTGTGTCAGTGTTCCAGCGTTAGCGTCAGTGTCTCAGTGTTAAGCAAGATGAGAGCATTAAATATTAGTTAAACAGGTACAGTTTAAATGTTTTTCTTAGGTTAGATTAGTTAAAGTAACAATTTACAAAATTTAATAATTTTTACAATAGAATTTTTTTTTACAAATAAATTTTTTCCATAAATTAGTATGTATATATCTGTTATTCACACCTTCTTAATTATCTCAAAAGCAGTTTTATGTTTTAATCGTAATCCTATTAGTTTTGAACTGCACTATCTACTAGATAATGAAAATACAATAAAAATAACTAATAACAATTGATAAAAGTAAAATCATGCATTTGTATTGATTACTAAGTTGTTTGGTTCAGAAGCATTAGCTTCGCATCTGAATGCGCTTTTATATATTTATTCTGTATTATTCTATAAGCTCTGTATTACTATAGAATCTTTTGTTTTTATATAATATATCATTGTTTTAAAGGTAAAAGTCATTAAGTACAGTCTTTCTGAAAATTAAGTTGACATAACTAAGCAACAATTTTTTGACGTTTTAACGATATTTTTTCGATTATTATTTAGAAACAATTATTAATGAGAAGTAGTAATTCTGTTTACAGTAAAATTCTGTACAGTATTTATATTTTTTAAAGAGATATTCATAAGTAAATCATTGTTTTCTCTCAAATAAAAAAACGTTATAGAAAATTGCATATATGTTAAAGTAAATAAAAGATTTTATAATAGTCTAGACCTTATAGAACAGTACATAATACTAACATTAATTTTCGCGTTTATTGTTTGAATTTAAAAATTATTTAAATGTTATAGCAGTGATTATATGCATATTGTAGTATCATAATTTCATATAACTACTTAATCTAATATTTTATGGTAGCATTTAATTTATGTTATTGTACATAAAGCACATATTACACAAATGAACAATAAAAAAAGTTTACTCTATTACCTATGTAGATAGTTGAACGTAGATAGAGGCCATATACCGGGTGTTGTTATAATTTTATTCTTCGGGGAGCAATTTTTGTTTTAGCAGAACATTTTTGTCGCACGCAATCGCAGTAGATATATACGTGAAACGATTATTTTCGCACAGTTTTCACGGCAATCGTGAAAACCAGTTGTAAAAATAATAAAAAAAGATAATATTGCTATGTGGGCTGTACAACTATGTATATTCTTCTGGGATATGTGAATAAAGGGCACTTTTGTTTCTAAACTTTATCTTACTTTTGCTTTACAATATAAAATTTATATTAGAATTATTATTGTATTCAAAATAAAATAGAAATATTATGTGTATGCTCTTTTGCGATATGTGAATAGCACTTATGATTCTAAATTTTATTTTATTTTATCAATTGTTATTTTTACTTTACATAGTAAAAAAAAATCTTTCACAACAAATTATATTAAAATAAAAACGCTTTAGGATTAAGTTATATATATATACCTATATATTTTATTTAAATGTTGACGTTTTTTAGGGGTTTTAAGCACGTTTGTGTTATAATTTTTAAATAAAATATATACAGAACTTAATCCTAAAACTATTTTATTTGAATATAATAAGTTCTGAATTTTTTTTTATTATGTTAAAGACAAATCTTTTTTAGTTGTGATTAACTCAAAAAGTTATTAAATTTTGAATTGTGTTTCTACTGCTTCTGATAATAAAATTGTAAAAAAAGTGACTACAAAAACAATGTCTATCTTATTATTATCTTAACTTTAAAATCTTGTGCATCTAAAAAATTTGTTGTTAGAGTGTTAATGCAATTAAAACAAATTTTACTTTTTCTAGCTTTCTTCTGCAAAAATATTTGTTTTGTTTTAAATTTTAATTAAATTTAAACAAAACATTGTTTCGTTATTTTATCATTAATGTGTATTCTTCTGCAATGCTTATCTAACACGTTTAAATGTACAATTAATGTTATCTTTGAAGTTTTAGTTGAATTTCTTCCCTATTTTGTTGTTTCTTTAACTACTTTGTTGAATTTTGTTTATTTTTCTACAATTTAATGTTAATGATCTAAATGCGATCGGTGCTAAATAGAACACTTTAAAATATTTAAAATAAATAATTATTTTCACTACCAGCTGAAAAAGTACTATTATTTATTATTGTTTTTAATCTTAAAAATTAATTTTATTCTAGTCTTCTAGACAATAATAAAAACAATTGATATCTGTTATTTCTTAAACTTGATTCGGAATTTAATTTATTTTATTTATTTTTTATTATTTAATAACATTAATTACGTTATATTGTTAATAAATATGTAAATAATGTTAAACGCAGAACGAAAAAAAAAATTCTCATAAAAATTTAATTAAAATTATTTACTTATTTTTTAAGATGACAGTACCTGTTTTCCGAGGATATTTAAAATTATGCGTTATGCGTTATTGGTTTAATAATAGAAATAAATTTAACATAGTAAAAAAATAATTCAGAACTCATTATATAAAATAAAACGGCTTTAGGTTTAAGTTCTGGATTAATAAATATTAATAAAGAACTTAAACCTAAAAACGTTTTATTTCAGAAATAAATTTACTAGTAGTGAAAAAATTAACCATGGTGAAGAAGAGTTATAGCTTGTCAAACTTGGCTATAAAACGTATTTGAACTGAGGTTGAGAAGATATTTTTATATATGCTGTAGTTGTTTTATAAAATTTATTTACTATTTCAAATATCACTAATCGTATTTGGAATGTCACATTAAGAAACATATAAAATATTTCTGATTTATTTCAATATCAAAATCAAATAGATATCAGTTTTATTTTCTTGTCAATATAAGTGTCAGTTACAGTGTGACATATATTACATTACAGCATCTAGAAGCAACTGTATCTATATATTTATAAACCGTCGGTAAATGATGAATGAAGTACTGAAATAAATTTGAGGTTATTTTCATGTTTTATTATAAATGTGCATGCGTCAAATTTTACGTTGGTTTCAATTTATTAACTTTAAGTAAAGTGACATGATCTGAGTGACTGATTTTTTTTTACATGTAGTATTTTAAAAAATCTCACAACTGTAGACGACTTCTTTTGGTAAATTTTATACAAACTTTGTCAAAAGTGAATGACATATTAGAGTTTTATATGTGCATGTTCAAATTTTATATACAAGTAAGTTTAAAATATTTTCAGTGTAAAGGAAATCTTGGTAGTAATTTAAAAAAAAAATATGTTTCTATAAATAAATATTAAATTGAACTAAATCTATCTCCAAACTTTTCTGTTATTTTGGGAATTTTTGGAATTAGGAATATTAAGAAAATAACATAAAAGATATGTGATGTGAAGTTAGATAGAATTAGACGTAGGATGTAGATAATTTATAAGATATTACGAACTAATAGTTGTGATTTTGATATTTCGAACTAATTGATGAAGTTGTAATAAATTAGTGGTTCACGAACTTTAACAATTCGCATTGCGATTTTAGTTGTTTAATTTAGAGATGCCAACTAATGACTTATAATTATTGTGTTATAATTATTGTTTTAAATATATTTCAATTCGATAAGTTTAAATAAATGATTATACATATAACTAATAGTAACTTTCATTATAAATGTTGATATACTAAAAAGTAACTAGAAATTGCAAGATCATGCAATAAAATTGCAGTATGTTCTAATCTGTGTAACTTGTCGTGGCGATAAAATTGCATATGCAATTTTTGTTTTGTGATATGTTATTGCGCAACAAAATTGCAGAAAAAAATTGCTCGTGTAAAACAAGCATTACAGGAAAATTTTATACATCTAGTTTTATTCGCATTTGTACATATGTTCATATGTAAACTTTTATATTTGTTTACATAAAATTGCTATACATAAAATAGAAAATGTTTAAAATAAATATTGCTTTTCTACGACTGTAAAAAAATAATAGTATTTTATTTTACAATTTTCTGTGGATAAAATATTTGCTTATGGTAATAGTAAAAATATATATAATATACACAGTAACTTGGTGTAATTTTTACACGGCGAAATGCAAATCGAAAATACATGAATCGAAATTGTAAACAATTGAAGTTCTTTCTTGTTCGCATCTTGTTGTTAAAAATATCAATTTTTCTTCTTTTTAGTCAATACGCATATGATGTTAGGACAGGTGACGTTAGCTGTAATAACATAAATAAATTTTGCAATACTAAATATATTTTTATCATGAAAATTTGCGATAAAACAGAGCAGGAACACACACTCATGTGCTAGATATATCTAGATATTTTCGTTAAACAATTGTTAAAACCCTAATTTAGTTGAAAAAGTAATTAATTAAAATTGATTTAAATTATTGATTAATATGAAAATAATGAAATTATTTAAATCAAATGATCAAAATCGGCCCAACTTTGCAAGTAACTAGATTATAAAATTTATAAATTATTAATTAAAGGAAGCCAAATTTTATTTAAATTATTTTCTTCACACTGATCGATCTTGTCTTTTTCTTTGGAATTTTCTATTATACCGAATTTAATCTTAAAGTACTTTTTGCTTTAGTTTATTATCGTTTAACTTAAAATGAATGTTAATATATTAATTTAATATGTAGTATATTATAAACAAAAACTTATTTTAATCATAGACTCACAAATCAAATTCAAGATTTTGGGTTCTATAATGAAATAACTGTGTAACATAAATTGTCTGACCCTTTTTTTGCTGTTGCTAAAAGTACCCTTTTGACGGAGTTTGATAAATTTATTTGTGTGATAGTTACAGACATCAGGCCTTGTAACATTTCTGTCATTTGTTATTTATCTCAAATAAATTTATTTTTGTTTGTTTTTCATATCCAGTACTGTTCTGTATAGGCAAATCTCGAAGATAGTAAGAGGTACAATTGTTATTAAATTATAAAAATAAAGAACTTACAATTAATATTAAATAATTTGAAATATACATCAAAAGTGTTTTAGCTAATAACATTTTTAAAAAGAATTTTGAATTAAAAATCGTTAAACATACTAAAATTTTCTTTGCATTTTTTAAAATTATTTATAAATATATTAATGTTAACATCGAATTTTAATATAAAATATAACTTTAATATAATTTATCTAATTATATTTTTGTTGAAAAATATGTATCATAAGTACCTACACATAATTAGTTTTTTTTTAAATTATTAATATATTTTTTATCATTAAAATAAATTGATATACAAACATTTTGTTAAATAAGAATCTTTAAGAACTCATTATATTGAAATAATAAAAAAAATGCTTTAGGTTTAAGTTCTATATAATTTTTAATTAAAATTCGACCCAACAACATTAACAATTAATTCCCTTACTTAATAATTTATAAATTTTGTAATCTAGTTACTTGTATTTTGTTACCTAGTAACTTGTTCCTATGTTTTGTTTTTTATTATTAATGTCATTTGTATATATTTTGTCTTAATAATAATATTCATGTAGTATATTGAAATGTCAAATTTTAATTAAAAATTATACAGAATTAAAATTTATATTTAGTAAAAACTGTAGATTTTTTTAGCGCAATTTTTATTTTTTTCTGTAATTACATATATTTCAAAATGAAAACTACTTAATTTCAGTAACTTTTTATAGGACATAAACTATATTTGTGTTCTATCTTTTTTACTTGGTTTAGAAATATCTAAATAAAATGCTTTTTTCCATTATTGCTTTGCATTTCTTGATGATAACTGTAAAAAATACGTCTTTGAAGTTGTTTATCTTAAGACACTCTGAGACATCTATTCCGGAGTCTACCAGCGACATATTATCTGTGACAATTTGTCAGTGCCCCTGTTTATCTCTTCCGGTGTATGGGCTCTTAGAACTTTACTAAGATCTAAGAAATATAACGTATCTCTCTAAGGATATATACTTAATTTACGTTGGAAACTAGTATAAATGTTGCCCGTATTTATCAAACATATTATTTGAGATACATTCAGTTTGAATCTGGCACGGAATATAGTTTAAAAGTTTAATATTTTATCTGTAGATGCAATAAAACGACCGTTCATTAAAAATTTAAAAACCCTAGTGCACATTTATTTTTACTATACTTGAGTGTTTATTTCTAACTGGTATATGAATTATTAATGGCACATTTCATTTTAATTGGAAAAAGATATTAACTTCCTAATTCATTAGTTTAATTTACTTGTGCAATTGCTACATATAATCATATGTCATTTTCAAATATATATATGCAGTTATTTAAAAAAAAGCACACAATTAATTCTGTTATTCTATATATGTAAATATTATGCTGCAGTAGCAAATTTCCTGTAATTTTTATAATTTTGTAAATATATATTAAAATGTAATTAATTAACCAAAAATCTAAATAAAGTTTCAATATTTTTATTATTATTATTATTAAATCAATAAAGTGATGCTATATATTTATTAGATTATTAACCTATTTTTTATTAAATAGATATACTAATATAATATAACATTTTGCTAAATTACTCATTAAAATTTATAGAATTTTTTCTTATTAACTATTAATAATAATAATAATAATAATAATAATAATATAAATTTATTTTGTATAGAAAATAAGAATACATTTTCGTACAAAAGATAATAGGTAACATTAGAGTAAGTTATAAGTACAGTTATTCATATTAAATACATATTGATCTGTTTTTATTCATTGAAGATAAATGCTCGAAGTTTTAAAGCATTTGTGATGTATCGATTAATATTAAACATCTTTTCTTTGGTAGGTACACTCACTAGAATGGTAATAGCTGAATCATCTGTAATGATATAATTATTTAAGTAAGCTGCTCTGATAGGAGAGAATATAGGACATTGGAAAAGAAAGTGGAGGATAGTGTTAGGTACTTGTGTGTTGCATATGTTACATGTATCGTCTTTGTTAAAGTTGTGACAAAATCCATCTTGGTAGATTCGGAATGCTTTGAGGCTAGACGTACGTAGATGACTGGTTAATTTTAAAACTTTGAAGGGTACGTTAGTGTTGAAATAGTTACAGGAAGTATTAAATGTTTTAAAGTAAGGATTATTGTTTGAATTTCGTATACTTTCCGTATCTTTTTCATACAGTAATTCATTGTATGCCAGCAAGATGTTGTTCATTTCTTCTTTGAGTGCTAGAAAGTCTTGTGTTTTCCAAAGCCATTGGAAATTTATTCTTGATAGCATTACTTCCAAGCTCATAGTCCAAATTGGCTTCGTTTTTCCTTTTGGAAGTATTACTGGCTTGTTTCTAAGACTCAGCAAAGTATTGTAACAGATTTTTACGTAACGCGATTCAGGCATTAAAAGAATTTTGTACCACCATCGTAGTATTTTATTGAAGATTATTAGTTCTAGTTGTGGTTCTCCCGTTTCTCTTCTTATTATATAATTTGGTGTATTTCTTTGCCATGAAAAGAGAGTTTTAAAAAACTGAACTTGTCCTTTCTCGATGCTATCCTTTTCTGAAAATCCCCAGACTTCTGCCCCATATAACAATGTAGGTGTTAATAAAGAATTGTATAATTTTTCTACTGTGTGCCATGAGAATGTTTTTGTTCTGGTGAAAATATTCTTTATTTTCCCTGTTATTCTGTTGGCCTTGGATAGATTTTCTACTGTGTTTTCATTAAACGATCCAGAAGCTTTGAATATAACCCCAAGATATGTATATTTGTTTGTAAATTCAATTTCCTCTCCTTGGCAAGTATATCTTAACTTTCTTCTGGGCGGTCTTCCCTGATGAAAGTATACTATTTTGGTTTTATCAGAGTTGACTTTTAGTTGGAGTTCATTGCAGAAGTCAGATAAAGCAGATAGTTTGTGTTGGATGTCTACTGGAGAATTTGCAAATAAAACAATATCGTCCGCATACTGTAGAGAGAGAATGTCGTGCTTATTATTAATACAGTACCCCACAAGCATTCTTCTTCTGAAAAAAGCTTCCAACTCAGATATATATAGGGCGAATAATAATGGGCTAGTACATTCACCTTGTAGAACGCCTTTAGTGATTTGAATCATTTCGGAAGTATTGTTGTCAACGTTGACCTGCAGAGTCGCATCGTGGTATATGTTTTTCAATATTCTCACAAGTTTACCACTTATACCGAAGTTGAATAACTTCTGCCACAATAAATTGTGCTGTATTGTGTCAAAAGCTTTACGAAAATCCACAAAAATTACATAAACTCCATTTTTATTTATGAGAGAGGACTGAATTATCGTGTTTAACACAAATAGATTGTCGATACACGATCTTTTGCGTCTGAAGCCAGATTGCGCTTCAGGTAAGATATCATGGCTTTCTACCCAAGTTTGTATTCTGTAGTTTAGAATAAAAGTATATAATTTCGTAATGCTATTTAAAAGCGCAATGCCTCTGTAGTTATCTTTATTTAAACGGTCTCCTTTCTTGTGTAACAGTGAAAGTTTTATAGTTTTTAGTTTCTCTGGAATTGACTCATTGAAGTGAAAGTCGTTAAATAGGTTTTTAATATATTGTTTCCAAATCTCGGGTAGGTTTTTTAGTTGCTCGTTGATAATGCCATCTGTTCCTGGGCTTTTATTGCCTTTTAGATTTTTTAGAGCTATATTGACCTCTTGTAAAGTGATTTCAGAATCCAGGTAAGGATGTCTAGCGTCTATAAAATGAGTGTCGCTTGAAATTTTTTCTCCGTACCAGTCTTTAAAATATTGTGTCCATTCTTGTATGCTGATTGGGTTGGATACGTATTTTATGACACTTAGTGACTTTACAGTTTTCCAAAATTGAGTTTGATCATTTACTTCTTCAAGTTTACGCTTAATATTTTGTTTAAATTTGTTTTTTTGGTTTGAAATATATATTTTGTATGTTTTCTTGGCAGTCATGTACATTTTTGTGGATTCTATGTTAAAGTTATCTGTTTTACATTTCCTTAAGTATTTTCTCACGTTTCTCTTTAATAGCATACAATTGGAATCATACCATGCATTGTTATGCCGTATAACATTTGAAATTTTTATGTTTTTTGTGAGATCAATATTGCGAGAAATATTATTAATACTTTCTACTAGGTACTTATATTTGTTTTCTATGCTAATTTGAGATTGATGGTAATTGCTGTCAAAACATAAAGACATGTCATTTGTGTACCTTAATGATTTTGTAACGTCCCATGATGTTTTGGTTAAGATGTTACATATGTGGTTCTTTTGATAAGATTCTGTTACAACATTTATTTTCAATGAACAAATCATGTGATCAGAAATTAATATTTCATCTATTATATTTAAGTCTCGAATAAGATTTATTGCATTGTTATTTATCCAAATTAAATCTATTGTACTTTTACCATTGTGGCCTATGTAGGTATAGTCTGCAGGTGAATCACTTGGAGTTCTTCCATTTAACACATATAAATTGCATTCTTCCATGATCTTTACTAAATCTTTTCCTTTCTTGTTTATTATGTTGTCTTTAGCCCATCTCACTGAATTTAGCCTACTATTATTCATGATTAATTTTTCTTATTAACTATTATTTTAAATAATAATGAATTTCATGGAAACCTTGTGTCATTAGCTTATTAGATTATTAGCATATTTTTCATCAATAAAATAAATTGTGATACAATTATTTTATTACATTTAATTTATATTCACTAAAACTTTTTTTCTTTTCAAAGTAATTTTTGTTATTTCATTAAGCATTAAGCATAAATGCATTTAAAAATAAAGGGATTAGTTTCAGCAACTTTATATGAGACATCCTGTATTATTAATAATAATATAAGTTATGTTTAATTTTATATTATGATTCGACGTTATGTATATCACCATAAGTAAAAAAATACAAATAACATAAATAATAAACAAACAAAACATAGAAACAAGTTACTAGGTAACAAAATATAAGTGATTGGATTATAAAATATTATAATTTAATGAGTTTTGAAAGATTATTTAATATTTTAAATATGTTTCATTTTCGACTAATACACAAAATATAATTAGTAACATAAGTATTAATTATTTTAGAAATTATATCGTTAATCTAGGCTTTCTTCTTAGAAATTATACATATATGTATACAAGTAGATGTCTTCAAAGGAAGGGTTAAGAACGACAGATAATTAAATTAAATCAAGGCACGTTACGTAGATCATTTAACGTACCTACACGATCTCATTTATTATCTGATAAAATTTGCACTGTGTGACAAATACTTGTACATCAAACAAAACCTCACTGTACACTATAATTCAACATAGAACACCATCTGCTTTACTTTGCCTCAGTGGTGTTTAACTAGGAGTACAGGTACTCTCTGGAGGTATGAGAAAATTTCACAGTAAGGAGTTGATATAAAATACAATATTTAGGGATGAGAAATTAGTTAAAGATGATTTTATTAAGATCGAAATCATTTGCTAAAATATAATAATTATCTACCAAGCCTGATATGACATTTGAGGGTAATAGTACAACAAAAATCTCAACCGCAATGATTTATATATATATATATATATATATATATATATATATATATACTACTAACACATTTCTACCTGTTACTTAACTATTTTTATATTAATATATTAATAAACGTTAGCTTTTAAATATCCACGAAAAATAGGAATTGTTTGAAAAGAAATGAATAATCTTAATAAGAAAAGTACTACTATTTGCATGTATAGTTTATACTTTTATTAATAACATGAAGTAATTAATGTAGTAAGTATTTAAAATATCTTGGAGTTGTCAGTGTAATTTTGAACTAAGATTAAAAAATGAGAGATATCAATTATAATTATTATTTACTAGTAGAAGAGAAAGTTTTACTATTAACCTAGGTGAAAAAAATTAATTTTTTGAAATAAAAACATGATTAATAATGGTTTTATAGTTAATAGTGCAATTTTTTTTAGAAAAATGCAGAAAAATGTTACTTTAAATCCGAGATTTTTACTTTTAATTCAAAAGCAAATGTGTTTTTGAACTGTAAACTTATGTTTTTCTAATGAAAATAAAAATTTTAATAGAAAAATAATAGTTAATAAAGGTATAACTATTTTAAAAGTTTTTTATGAAATTAATTAATATTTAGATTAAAAAATAAAACTACATTTAAAATTGAAGAATTATTAATAATTTTACAATTATATTTATTCCATAAAAATACTATGGCTCGTATTCTCACCTCACTTTTAAAAGTGATTTTTGTCAAAATGATTTTTAATGTTTACTTAAAATTACTTATTAAGCAATTCTATTAGTTTATTTAAATTTTATAATATTAGATTTATTAAAAATATAAAAAAAAAATACTATACATATTTGATAAGAAATAGAAATACAAATTTATTTTGAAGCAAAAGATAAAAGTACTTTTTCACAAGCAAAAGGTCTATGTTTCTAAATAATTTTACAGGTATACTAATCTTTTAAAATAATTATACTGTTACTTACTATTATTTTTTTATTAAATTTTTTATTCTTATTAGAAAAACATAAGTTTACATTTAAAAACAACGTTCACTTTTGAGTTACTGGTAAAAATCTTGGATCCAAAGTAAAATTTTCTCAGTGTAATAGTGATTTTTTAAATTGGGTATACATAGTTAATGTTAAATTTAATAAAAGGTATGTAGATAATAGGTTAATAATTAATTACTGACCGAACCTAACACGATAACTAATGAAGTAAATTACAGCTGACCTTACTGTCGAAACCACAAATTATCATTTCACTTGTCATGTGACACGTCTTGTTAAATACGTGACACATGTCATTAGAGAATGGTCTCATCTTTAAGAGAATATTGGTATTTTGATTTGATTGCATATAAGAGACATTAATGTAATTAAATGCGAGAATGAATTGCTACTCAAAGAAAATTAATTTTACAATGTATTTGAAATTGATATAATTGTTTCTATTATTTATTTTATTTGATTTGATGTTTTTGATCGGAGAGTGAAGAATGAAATAAAGCTTTTTGATTTGATAGAAATGTTTGTGGCAAGAGTATATATATGAAATGTTGACGTGTTAAGTGTTGTACAATTTTGTGTAGGTTTGAAAGAGTGTACATTGTATAGATTTAAGTGTGGGAGTGTGTATATAAAATAATATTGTATTTTTTATATAGAATTGTAGCAATCTATAAAATAATAACATAAAAGCTTATTTATATTATTTTATTTATTACGAAATTAGTGTTATATTTTAACGCTGAGATAATAGTTTTGAACTAAATTATTAACAGTCGTAATACATATATAATATAATAGAGTAAAATTACTATGATTATTATCGATGTAATTTACAATTATTTTTTACTATGATGAAGGTTAAGAAATCACCTATTTGCTATAAATCAAATAAATAAAAAATCGGAAAAATCATTTAAATAATTTTTATGCACATAAATTTAAATTATAAAAGTTATTTTATAAATGAAAATTTATAACTGTAAATAACTAATACAAAGAAAATATTCAATATGCTTAATGTTTCTGTAAAGTGTTACAATATTCACTTTTTCAATTCAGCTAAAAGTTTTTCGGTAAGGAAGTAATAAAACCTAATTTTATAGGTTTGTACAGTTTCGTCACATTATTACGTTTTTAAAACCTCGATAACACGAAAGCTCATTTTTCACTCTAAGTGCTTAATACAATGAAGCCCAATTCAGACAATATCATTTTATTACTTTGTGCTGCTTTTTCGATACCTTTCGAAAATGAGAAAAATTTGTGAAATGGAACAAATGTTTCTTGGACTTTTCGAATCACATTCAAATGAAGAAAAAAAAAGATTTTTGTTAGGTTTTAGGTTTTATTTGAAATTTATTTAATGCCATAAATATTGTACAATTGTTAAATTAAAACGGTTTTAGTTCTAGTATTAATATTAAAATTTGACTTCCTTTAATTAAAAATTTATAAATTTTATGATCTAGTTACTCTTATTTTGTTACCAAGTAACTTGTTTCCATGTTCTGTTTATTTACTATAAATATCATTTGTATCTTTTTTTCTTGATGAAGACGTACGTTGAGTTCGTCGGAAAGTCGATTATTATATATTTTAATATAATGAGTTCTGAAAGATTTTTTACTATGTTATTGTACAATTGTATTTAGATCATAAAATTGATAAATTTTTAATTAATGTAAACCAAATTTTATTAAAATCAGTGCTTTCATTTATATTTTATTTACTGTAACTTTTTTTCTGATGAAGATATGTTGAATTCGTCGAAACGTAGATTATTAATAAATATTAACTAAAGTCGTTTTATTTTACATGTTTTTTTATTTTTACCTTAATTATTTATAATAAAAAAAAATTATACATACGTATATTCTTTTTGTTTCTGATTTCTGATAATATATACATATTTTTCAAATTAAGGAACTAGATTTTTTGAAACAGGTATATGAAAATATTCCTAAATTTTCAGTTGTGTGTAAAGTGTAATATATCATACATACTAACAAAGTAAATAGCGAATAAATTCTTGTAAACTACTGTAGAGACCGCATTTACAAAATTTTAATCAAACTTTATGCGCATCATTTTCTAGTAACATTATATCTACATTTTGCATCAAAATCAACATTAGCGTGTAACATCACTATCTACGCTTATTTACACATGGCGGCAATGTTACATTGGTTTGAACTCGATGACATAGCTGGAGCTATATTACCGGTTTTCATCGTGGTTCCGTTTCCGATAGTGAAGATCGTTTCTCTCTCTCTCTTTCTCTCTTTAACCAACCAGCATCAAGCGTAAAATGCATACAGAGTGCAACAGCGGCGCAATCTGTGTGCATGTGCTGAAATTACAATCTGAGAAACAAAAATGGTACTTTAATATATTTCGTATTATTCTTAGATTTGGCTGTTGTATACAGTTTTAGTTCTTTTTTCGGTTTAGTGTGGTTTTCTAGTAATTGAATTGAAATGGATGCATTTATTGTTTTTATTTTACTAGATGGAATTTAATCTAATATAAAAGAAATATTAGATTGCTGAAAAATTTAATTTAGAAATTTAATAAAAATGTAAATGTAAATAAATTTTAATTTTTTACGTTAACTTTTAACTTTTCACGCCATGTACCCAAAAGGGTGCGGCACAAATTCTTTCCACTATCTCGAAATTAGTTTCCTTTAAACATCTCTATCCAGACAAGCAATTTTAACTTCATTCATATTTATAATATATCCTATTACTTAGAAACTTTCGCTCAATCAATACACTCTTAATCATACCACTACAACTACTCATCAGACGTTTACGCAAACGTATACCTTCAAAATAATTCATATAAATTATTTTAACCAAACGTTCATTAGACATTGGCTCTAGATGACCAAACCATCTTATTTTAACTTTTTTATCTCGTTTTTATAAATTGTATTATTTATATATGATAAAATGCTACTCAACAAAATGAAGTTTCAATTATAAAGCATATTTATTTTACAAAAAAAAATAGTGCACCAGTATAAATATTTTAGTTTATTTTGTTTGCATGACCAAGTTATATTCAAAAACTACTTATGATTCTGAAAAGAATGTGGGATCTATTACATTATCTTGTTATTTACAGTACATGTTTGAAGAAGATGCTTTATTTTGCACTATAAAACGAATAATTCTTGTATATTTATTTATTTATGGTCAATTTTATCTTGAAAGCAGGTCTAAGAATTTCAATGATGACCTATATTACAGTAGTAGAGTTAGTAGTAGAGCACCCTAGCATACTTTTTCTTCGTATCACTTTATTAATTTTAGTAAAGTAACAGTTTACACAAAGCTAGTTAGTTTAGTAGAGTTTAGTTTTAGTATTAAAATAAAATATTATTTAACGATGGAAATTTTATTTTAAAAATCTAAACGGATAACTGATTAAATTTTATGAATCTGATTATCGTAAAATAATCTAATACTTAGGTTTTAAGATAGCTAGGGCAAATTGCAAATCGTTCTTGTCGCATTTGGCATGGAACATGACATTGATAAGACGAACGACGAACAAAGTCAATTTAATTAATTTAACGCTGTCGTAACGACGCTCTGAACTTTTAGTCAACGGAAAAGGATTAGCATAGATACTGAATATTAGCTGTTCCGTTTTATATCATTAAGATAATAAAATATTTCGTAAAGGTAAATTTATTAGTACAAATTTGACAAGACACAAAAAAAACTTATTAAAAAAAGGTTATTATAAAATATATTTAAAATTTAATAACCATGAAATTGAAATCCAGTAATTTGGTAATGTATTTTCTGTGACAGTGTGAAAATAAGGAAAAATGCTTGGATATATATCTGGCTTATAATTGACCTGTTAAAAATAAAAATAAATGTCTAGGTAATATTATTTCATGGTTTTTGAATTTATTTGTATGGTTGCTGAAGAAAAGATGAAATGGTGTAAATGCAAATTTTCACAAGATGATATGCAGTAAATTGAATTAATTATTTAAAGTACAGAAAATACTAATTTGATTTAAGAAATACTTGCGTTAGAACAAGTACAGGAAATACTAATGCAAATTAAATTTCTTGTTTTAATCAGAATGCAATAAATTATTATAAAATGTATGTATGCTAATTTTGTGTTTTTATTTAACAAAAATAATAACACTTTTATTTGAAATTTTAAATAAAAAATATAATATAATTTTATTTTAGAAAATAAAATAATGATTTCTGCTGAAGAGGCTAGCTTTTTTTTCACATCATTCTGTTAGGAACATGTATAGAGAAAAATTATTTTGTTCATAGAGACTTAATAAGAAATTCTGTAGACGAAGTTGTAAAATTATTGGCAAACCGTAGGCTTAATAAGTTTTATCCTTTCTATCCCACATTGTAGAAGTTTTATGATCTTCGTAAGTTAAAGAAATCTGATAAACGCATACTGAATATGAAATTTCAGTTTTTTACCTAATAAATGTATTTTTTTTTCATTTAAATTTTTCAAATAAATTGTATAGTATTATTATGGTTTATGGTATAAAGTATACAAGTAACAATTTTATATTTTTATTATTTGTTTTAAAGTTTTTAATAAAACCGACTAATTTTATCGACAATAAATTTAGTCAGTATTTATATAAATGTTTTGTTTTAAATTTAAGTTGACAAAATTTTGTCATATTTTTTACTATATTAATTTTTAAATTTAATTTAAAACAATTGCAGAGTCACTGGCTGGTGTCATAAAAGCAGGACAGATAAATTATAACACCCAAAATCGAGTTTGAAATACTAGACAATGTGACTTAAAATATGTGGTAATAGTAAAAAAAATTGCTTTTAATTCTAAAGTGCGCAAATAAAATATTAGATAATGATTTAAGTTAAAGAAAAAAAATATTTGCATGACAATTGCAACAAAATAAGTTTTAAAACTTATTTTTTAAAATTTAATGGCACCTCCACCAAAAAATATGCAGGAGGGGAAAAATAAATATAATCTCAAAAATACATATGCATGTACAACAATTTATTTTTCTACAACTGTTAAGAAACTGTTTTTTTGTGCATAAAATATCTGTTTAGGGCAATATTTGAAGAAAGTAGAAAGCATTAAAAAGTCATTATTTCTCTTTGTACATGCGAACTCAAAACGCTTGAAGTTATTTCGCGATTTTGGCGTTAGAAACTTCAAATTTTTCAATGTGTTTGTGCTTTATGTATATATATTTTGTATACTTGTTGCATTAATTATCATTATGATTTACATTCATTAATGATTAACAAAAATAACGAAGGAGTTTTAGTTTTATCAATGTGATATTCGCGAGCTTTGTAAATCGGAAGTAAAGCAAAGTTTCATTTCGACACGTGTAAGAGTATTAATAAAAGCGAAATGTTTAATAAGCTTTACAATAAATAGACAAATATATAAGCTTGCCAACAGATGGCTCTTATACAACAATTCTTCTACGTCAGCACGTACAAAGATGGCGTCCGGCTATGTGCAGTCAACCAAATTTGCGACTAGTATACTATGCAAATGAGCTCTAAAGCGTCAACTTTCTAACACTGGTCAGTGTGTGTAACGAATGTTGCTTGTTTGACAATAATATCGTCCGGTCATAAAATAGAATATGTGTTCCGGTTGTCCTGGCAACAATGTAGAATTGTTGCCGTTGTGTATGCACACTCTACTGTTACGTTTTTATATACGTTTTATATTATTGTTCGTTTTCACGCGATAAAATATAGAATTTTCTAGGTTGGAAATCTATGTAATTAAAACTTTTCGTTTATAATATGTTTGTTAAAAGTTTTTAAATCCGGGAAAATACATATAGATTTTTTTTCTACAAATTAAATGTTTTAGTATATTTAATTTTATAAATTTTTAATTACATTATAAAAATATTTGACACATTTGCTGGTATTTTGAATAGCAATGTAGCGTAATAGAATGTCTAGTCCTTTCCTAGTAAATGTAATTTTTCATTGAAACAAAACACGCTGTTATGTTACATAGCTGTCTAGAATATCAGCAACTATCTGGTGTTCTATTTGAGACACACAAAAGATGGCAAAAAGCACATTAAATTATATTAATAATCGCCAACTTTTAAGAATAGTGTTATTTTTTTAACATCTAATCCAACATATTTTTGTTGTGTACTCATTATAATCAAAGTAACATTTTATAAAATTAAAAAAAATATATATTTATTTTAAATATTCTTTTTTATTAAAGTTACTGATCTGTCAAAAACATTTACTTCATCTGTAAAATATAATTAGAATTGTTTTTCATAAATAAAATATATATTTCTTTGTTTTGTATTTTTGTTCAAACTAATGAGAATTTCGTTAAATTGAAAGCGTTTTCCAAACGAGAATCATTAAAGATGATTAAATATTTAAAATTTATTTCCAAGTGTAAACAAACCATTACCCCGTCACTTGTAAAATTTACCGTCCGCTATTTTCTACGTTAATTAAATTGTGGCATTTATATTGTTATCTGTCTTTTACGAGAAATTTGTTTTTCACGACAGAGATGTGTATAAAATTTATGAGATTTTGGAAACACGCTAAAAATAAAACTAAATAATACAGATAATGAGGTATACAAATATAATGATGGTGTAAGCAAAAAAAAATGTAGGTGGCAGCACAAAGTGACGACAAATTGAAGAAAATAAACAAGTTTTAACATTGACGACAAAAATATAAGATTATATATATTTATATATACATATATATATATATATATATATATATATATATATATATATATATAAAGTTGGTGTTAGTTAAGATGGTTCGGACATCTTGAGCGAATGTTTAATGAACGTTTGGTTAAAAGAATTGATATGAATGATTTTGAAGGTATACGTGCGATGAGTAGTTGGAGTGGTATGATTGAGTGAGTGACTTGCGCAAACGAATGTTTTCAAGTAGTGGTAACAGAAGAACATGTATGAGAGGTATTATGAATGTAGATGAAGCTAAACTTTGCTTGACTGGATAGGTATGTTTGGAGGAAACTAATTTCGGAATAGTAAAAAGAGATTGTGTCACATTCTGTTGGGTACATGGCGTGATTGTGTATGTATATATATTTTTTCTTTTGTTTTAAATATTTTCTTTAAAAAATCTATAGTTTAGTTTTTGTTTACACATTATTTATTGAAAAATATGTGAAATAAAAGTTGAAATTAATAAATATAATTCATATCAAATTGCCAATATTCAATTTTAAAAAAACTTCTACAACTGACAAATAATTTATTTATAATATATGTATATTCTAAGTTATACTGTTGGTAATTGACAACCGTAAGTAATAAAATCATTAGTTACGGTTTTTGACCAATCACGTCTATTTAAAACTTTAACAACATAGTCGTAAAATACATATCATATAAATTAGCGGCATTACTAAGATTCAGTGCTATTAATACAAAATCTTACATTTATTAAATTAAAATTACTTTGTAATATCATTCAAACTGATTTTCTTTATTGCACATTAGAGAAAGTATAATATTCTACATGATTTACGGCATTTGTTTGTATAAATCTTCAGAAATTATAGCCATCATTACATTACAAATTTGTCAATATTTATTGACTTTATTGATTGTGATTTTATTACGACTTTAACAAATTTGTGTTTGTAAAATTGTTCTCGTTCCAAAGAAAAAAAAAATATTTATTTAGAAATTAATTATTTTTAAGTGCATAAAAAGTTAAATAAACAATTCTATTTCTGTCACCAAAATGAGTAGAAATAAAAATAACTTTTCTTTTGATCAAATTATACAATAAACTCTCGCAAATTTGAAATGTTTGTCGAAAAAAACTTTAATTAAAAATTTACATAATATCTCGCGGCTATTTTGCCGTAAATCAATACTTTTACACTTTTGTAAAATTTTAATTGTTATTCAGCTAATTTAAAACTAATGATAATAAACTTTATGAATTTTAGTGTTAAATTTTATTATAAGTAATTATTAATTTATAACTAATTACAGTGAGGTTTATATATTAGATATCAAATTACATTTACAACAGCGTAGTCTAAATAGTTTTCAAATTTTCAACAATTAATGCACGAAATTATTAAATAAATTAATTAATATGCTACATAATAATTAAAACTTATGAATATTGATGTATTTTAGAACTGAATATAATTATAATAAATTATCTTTATTATTTACTAGAGTATTAATTATATATTTTATAATAATAAGATAGTAAATCAGATAATAAATAATAAATCAAACTAAGTAGGTTTAAGTTCTGTATTAATATTTGTTAAAAATTGAAGTTTCGACAAACTCAACGTCAGTCTTCATCAGGAAGACTGATACAAATGACATTTATACTAAATAACAGAACATAAAAACAAGTTACTAGTTAACAAATAAGTAAATGTGAAGGCACTGACTTAGATAAAGTTTGGATTCCATTAATTAAAAATTTATAATAAAAAACTTATGATTTAGTCACTTATTTGTTACCTAGTAACTTGTTTCTAGGTTCTGTTATTGACTGTAAATAATGTTATTTATATCAGTTTTTCTGATGAAGACGCACTTTGAGTTCATCAAAACGTCGATTTAATAATAAATATTAATACAGAACTGGAAGCTAAAGCCGTTTTATTCTAATATAATGAGTTCTGAAATATATTTTACTATGTTACAAGTATATTAGGAAAAAATAAAAAAAATTTTGATATAATGATTTCTGAATAATTTTTTTAATATATTGAATAAATTTAGTTTTTCTGTTTGAACAACTTCATTTTGTTAAAATTTTCAGACACTTTTGATCACATGAAAGAATTTCTTTTTTTTGTATTTTTTAGTACATTAAATGATAAATATATTTTTCGGAAAAAAAAATTTTAATCAAAAATATTGTCGGAAAAAACTTTATATTTTAGTCATCTAGTGTCGCGTTGCTTGCACAGTACGACGCTGACGTCACGATATCTATGCTTTAATTACAGCTTTAATAAGTGAACTGCTGCTTCATTAGCAGGGAAAACAGCTTGACTTGTGATACGTGTAAGATCCACCATCTAATAGGTGTCTATGTCTGGCTGCGTGACTCGGTCAAGTACTGAACTACTTACCGATTAGCATCGTAAACTGACCTCGTCACAGATCAATATTCCTTGTAGATTAAACGTTAATCGGTTCGAACATCCTACGCTTAGATAGTCAAACAGACACTACCAACTTAACTGGAAGCTCGAGAGCTTTAACTAACAATTAGAACCACGAGACCGGGCGAGTATTTATATACAGATATAAATTAGAATGAGCGCTATTCGATATATTAGATAATAGTATTATTATTAACTAATGATAGTTTGAACGAGAAGTTGCTGATTCATTTCTTTTACATCAAAATTATTATAGGTTTGTCTTCAAAAGGAAATTGACAAACAAGTAAGTAATTAAGGGCCAGATATATACAAAAATTTCTCGTTTTATATTATAAGATAATATAATAAGATAATTCTGTAACAAAGTTGCTAAATTTTAGCAACGTAGCTAAAAACTATAACCAATAGAAGCAAACGTAACAGCTGTTATTTAAATTTTTTATTTATGTAGTGTACACTAATATTATTATATTAAAGCAATGGTTTCTGCGATGACACTAAGAGTTTTACAAATCTTTTAATTACCACTTAATTACAGTGAACTAATATATAATTAGAATTTTGTAATTATACAGAGTGTTTACGGTCTTTTCTGTATCCTTTTAGGGGCCGATAGATAGTTTACCTTAAAAGGAGTCAATAAACCTTAAAACGTTTTAGTAAAAGTCATCTCATAAGATAATATTTCTTTTAGATTTTACATTAAACGATAATTTGTTTTAAACTTTAGTAATCTAATACTTAATAGGTATTGTCCACTGCGAAAGATGTTCAAAACATAAATTAGTATCATATCAACTAATTCGATATTAGAATATCGATGGCTCATCGTGATTTTTAAAGAACAAGGTAAAAATAATAAAATTATCAGTCAAACAAAGGTGATAGTAAAAGTGATTTACTGAGATAATAACTTAACCTGTCAAATAACAAACGTAATAACAAATGAAAAATAGTGATGAAGTAGTAGATTAATTACTAGTTTAAAACAAATTAATCATTTAATTTAAAAAATAAAGAATTAATATCTCGCTTATGAGACGGCTTTTACTAAGGTGTTTTAAGGTTTGCTAAGGTGTACTATTGCTCCCTGAAAAGATACAGAGATGACCGTAAACACCCTGTATATTAGTTCACTGCGATTAAGTAGAAATTAAAATATTTGTAAAATTAATATTATTGGTTAATTTTGTTAGCAATGTTACTAAAACTTAGTTATTTTGTTACCGAATTGGAGTGAATATTTAAAATATTTGAGAAGAATTTGTTGGATAGGATAAAGAACTATCAACTATATCTAAATTTTATTTAGTCGAAATTAAACTAACAGACGTTGTGTATTCAATCTGTTTTCTGAATGCTTCTGGGAAGCTGCAAATGCAGAATTTTTTTTTCATTTCAACTAACGGTTCGTGTGCAGTTTTATGCAAATACGTAGTAATATTTTTCGTGCAAATTTTCTTGTCGGCCAAAGGAATAGCGCCGTGGAGGACACAGAACGGGGAATCAGGTCCTAGTTTCTTTATCTGGCGAACGTGCAACGTATGTAGGATAAATACTTTATTCAAATTTTGAATGTCGTGTATCTGTTTTGCCTCGTTGCTTTTAAGATAAAGTTTATCGGTCAGGGATGTAAATAGTTATTTACTTCGGTAAAGTCGTCTTTGATGCACGTCTTAATGCATGCCACGTTTTCGGCGGTAATTTATAAGTTTTAAATTGAACTTTTTTTTAACAGATTCGATTGCGTACAAGAAAATACAATTTAAATGGAAATTTGTTTACAAAGTGTTGGAAACATGTCTTGTTTAATTAAATTTATTAGCACTATTTTTTTTTTAAATGCTTATTAATTATATTCTTAATTTTGCAAGAGTATTCTTAGACGAGTACTAAAGATAACAGCGGGTAGAGTAGAGTGGATAGTACATGTGAAATAATACACTCTATCTGTTTTTCTCTCTTACTCTTTTGGTACACTATTAGTGTAAATAGATTTATTACAGTAGAGTAAAGTAATGGTAGAATAGTCAGATGCATAACGAGAGACAATTTTATTAATTTATAAAGAAGTTGTTGAGATTGTCAAATAAATGCTGTCCTTACATAATATTTTATTTTAATACGTACGAAAATGAAATGAATGGAAAATTAACTTTAAACTAAACTCTCCTCTACTAGCTTTGTGTAAGCAATTACTCTACTCTACTTAGTAAAGCGATTTGAAGAAAAGAATTCTAGTGTACTCTACTATTAACTCTACTAATTTAATCTATGCTTTATAGAAAGTAAATAAAATATTTATTTTATTTTAAACTACGAAATTAATTTTCTTTCTTAGATCATCAATACAACTTTTTCTTCAACTACTAAATAATAAAAACAATTGATATTTTTCATGGAATTTTATTCATTTAACAATTCTAAACCATTAATATTATTAATTATTTAACGTTATTGATAAAATTTTGAACAAATTACAATGCAGAAAGTACCTATTAATTTTCTCATAAAAAATGTCAATTAATATATTTTTTTAAATTCTATTCTTATTTTTCTCGATACTACGCATCTCGTGAAATAATACAACTTGATTGTAAAAATGTCTTGCAAACTTTAGAATATAATTACTGTTTTCTGACAGATTGTTAATAATTCTGTTATTAATAAATATTTTTAACTGTAGAAAAATATTTTTTTTTAAGATAATAAAAAGTATTGTATGCATCTTGTACAGAAAGTGTATTTTTAGTGCCAGCGTGTTTGCTATAATTACTTAAATTTGTACTGCAAACAGGCATTTTTAGTACTTGATACATGAATAATTATTATGAAATATATTGTTTATATAAATATTATAAATCTTTAGATATAATTGTTCATGATATGAAATTTTCTTCAGCTTATATTTAATCGCAAAAAAATAAGCCTTTATTATAACAAAACAAAAGAGAAGCGTGCATCAAAGTCATTATTATGTTGAATACTTTAGCATAATAATTTGTTATATTTAATAACTTTGTAAAGTACACTATATAGTATTATGTACCATATCATTAAAGTACGTACAGAAACTTACGAAAATTTAATTTATTTTAATTATATGTACTAAGTGCATCTATTATTATTATGCATAAATTCAGTCAAATCTTACTATTATATACATCTAGTATTTATGTTAATAGCATTAATATAATTAGGTATATTATATACGGAAAATATTTGTAGTTTATATATTTATAACTAAAATAATTTTCGTTCTTTATTAATTATAAGTTATTGTTCGTTATTATTGTAAACATTATAATGCAGATTAAATGTCATAATTTTGTTTTTCAAGAACATAATAATGTTTTTAAAAATTTATATTTATTTGTACGTTCTTCAAAATAGACGTAAAATATTTTGGTAAACATTTATTTAATTGGAATTTTTTGGTGGAGGCGTCTTTAAAGATTTTATTTCTATTTTTAAAATATTTAATAATCTCATAAATACATGAAAACAGTACTGCGATTGTTTGTGATTTTCATAATTATTTATTATTATTTGCTTAGTTTGGCTTTGTGCCAGCAATCAAATATGTAGTGAAATTGAATTGTCAGCCGACAATCAGTCAACCACTTCAAATGATTGAATAGATTTGTACCGAACTGAAATCATACAGTTTTCTGTTTTTTTTTTTATTGAAATTATAATATAAAAAGCCTAAACGAAAAAAAAGAAGAAATAAACCAGTTTTATTTCACTAATTTGTTCAACCTCATTAACTATTTTCTACTTATTTTCAAATTAGTTTTAGTGCAAAGTAGTAATACGGTTGGTTTTGAACTATAATATGTATCAGCACAATAAAAAAATTATTAAAGGAAAATTAATAACTTCAATAATAACGCATGTTGTGCAATGCTGGATTTATCTGGATAGTTTAGAAAATCTTCATGATGTAAAATTCGAAGATACCAAAATAATTGCAAGATTCAACAATATTAACAGCAGATTCATAAGAAAAGCAATGAAAATTTACTAAGAAAAAAATTACATCAATCTATGTCAATGCAGTAATTTAAATAACATTTGGCTTCTATTAATTAATCATTTATAAATTTTGTAAATAGGAGAGATCGGGTACAAAATAGATTAGTGTATGATGAGTGTAAAATTGAAAAAAATGTTTTAGCAAAAGTTGGTGTTAGTCAGTTAAGATGGTTCGGACATGTTGAGCGAATGTCTAATAAACGTTTGATTAAAAAGATTTATTTGAATGATTTTGATGGTATACGTTTGCGTGGACGTCCGATGAGTAGTTGGAGTGGTATGATTGAGAGTGTTTTGCGTGAGCGAAAGTCTCCAAGTAGTAGGAATAAAAGAGTATGTATGAGAGGAATTATGAATGTAGATGAAGCGAAAGTTGTTTGTTTGGATAGGAATATTTGGAGGCGACTGATTTCGGGATGATGAAAAGAGTTTGTGCCACACTCTTTTGGGTACAACGTAGGCACCAAAACTGCATTGTATATACTCAAACATAATAGAAAAAAAAAATTTCTAAAAACTTAGTCTGTTGAAAGTTTGAAGACATTTATTCTTGGTGAATAAAGATCGTGAGCTTGAATTGTAAGAAAAATCGGAAATGGTACGCCACAAATCCGGAAATAAACTGACAGCCTGCATTCATCTCCAATTACAATGGATGTCGGCCATTTGTTTTTTTATTTGTTGTTTGTCCGAAAAATAAACAAGGAAAATGGACAATGGATTAAGGGTTAGCGTTTTTAGTTTTTCACTGAAAAGTAAAGCAAAAATATTGAATAATTTTGCGGTGAAACAAATGACAAATATGGGAGTTTGGTTTTGTTTTGTTTTTTCTGTCGTTGTTTAATTTGACATTTGACAAATTGAGTTTTAAATTTGTAATGTTTTAACAAGCGTAAATTGAGTGAAGTGATTTGAATTTTAATAAATGTTTCCCCGATGTTAATTATATTGCGTCATTTATCTCACTCTATAATAAAAAAAGTTAAACAAAGATAAATGCGTATTTATTAAAAATAAAAAAAAATTGGTTTAACAAGCCAACAATCTCTATTTTTTACCATTTTGACTGCAAGGAAAAATGGTATAATGTTCGGTACTGTGTTTGTAACATTTTCCAAAATATTATATCGATTTCACTGTTTATCCAAGATTAATAAAAATTTTACAAAAAAAATATTGTAGTAACAAAAATTATATGTAATTTTATGTTTGAATAGTGTTGCCATTTTTTGCTGAAGAAACATGAAATTTGTATTTCTATTTCTTAGTATTTTTGTGACTATGTCAAATATATATAGGTTTACCCATATTTTTCTAATTTTGTTAATTAATATTTTTGTGATTAAATTATCATGATAAAATATAGTTGAAATGTAGATTATTTGATCGTTGTCTATCAAACAGAAAACCAGTTTAAAAAATGTTGTTAAACATATGTATAGTAAATACTGATTAAATTAATTAGATTTTGAAAACAGTTGATAATTATTAAATTATAAAAGAATATTAAATTTATAGATCTATCCTCGTCTCAGACGTTTCACCATACATCGTAGATGACATCCATTGGATACCAGCTATGAAAGTCTGAAGATTACTAATATAAAGTTACTAATAGTTAATCAGCGTATTGATTATAAATTATAAAATTTTAATAAATCTAAAGTATATTTATTTAAAAATATTTATATTTCACTTCTGTTAAATAATACATATTTTTTTATTTAATATTTAATATATAAATATTAATTAAAAGCTAAAAAAATAAATTTGATTAACAATAGTATCTAGTATATAATGTAAATCATAATTTTTCAATCTATTAAATTTTAAAACTATAATAACAAAATAATTAAATACTTTTTAAATTAAATTTGCTTAATAATAACGTTATAACTATTTCAATAAAATTTTAAATTAAGTGGTAATTATATGTCTGCATCTACATGCGAAATGGGTTTGAATATTTTTGCCTAAGTTACTTTTAATTAAAATCCAGGTAAACTTTTTGACAATATGAAAATCAGGTTTCAGTCGGTTAATTAATCATTGAGTGTAAAAAAGTTTTATAATTAGAACGTAGCAATTATCTACATCTTATGGTATAATTTCCATCTATCATTCTGATTATAAAAAATTTATCTTTACGTGCAAGAATTTTGATAGACACTAATACTAATAAATAATTGTAGTTTTAGATACTTACTACTACAACGAACTATAGGAATGAGTTATTATAATATAAAAAGAAATAATAAAAATTACAGTGGTCTATTTTAACTAATTAATTATTATTATTTTTTTTTTAATATTATAAATTAGTGTATTTAATTGAATAATATTATAACAAGCAGCCGTTGGCCAGTGGCAGCGTGTTGAACTCGGACCTCTAAGTCTCTGGTTCGCGTCGCGCTCACACCAGAAATTAAATACACGATAAACTAGAAAAATATCTAAAGCGAAATTATCCACTCTTCAATTAGATGTTTTGTCTAAACTAATTAAAAAACTAAAAATAATCTATTTTTTTTGTGAAACATTTAAAGATTTTGCTTGTGGTTATGACAAGCATATTTTATGAAATTTAATATTTTTAAAAATCAGATTAGTTAATCTTAGATGTTTTAAAATTCAGACATAAGAGTTTTATTATATTTTTAATTCTATTTGCTTGCAGCATAAATTTTTATTTTAAATTTAATTACAAAATAACACCAACCAACTGTTCTATTTCTAATTATCTGTTTAAATTTATGGATCTGATTTTATTATACAATAAATTTTCTTTACTCTTGATACTATCTTAATTAAAAGGGTCAAATGTTAGCGACGAGAAAAGTTATTTATTGGTTATAAATCAGAAAATAGAAATATGTTTAGCTATCTCTTCAGTTTATCATTCAAAGACACATAAAAAAATTTGTAAAAATATAAAAACGTTAAAAGTTGATATTAATTTGTGGTTTCATATATATCTTGGCATTTATTTACTTTTTGTAGAGACGCGGAAGAGGATTTTAATATACTTACTTATTTACAAAATGTTAATAAGTTGAGAGAGATGTTTAAATAAAATGTTAATTTAAAATATGATCAAATATGTAGTATGCAATAAATATAAATATTTTTTGATGTCTGTAGTTGTATGTCTATACAGTTTTGCAAATTAAAAACTTTATACTCTTAAGGCTCATTCAGACTATTTTACTTATTTTAAATATGTTTTAGTCGTAATGTTATTAGTTCTGAACTATACTATTTACTAGCTTGTGCAACACAATACAAATTTGTTGAAAAACATTAATATTTTTAATTTTGGCTTCATTAAAACTACCAACAACTAATTAAACTAAAATCTTGTATTTGGGTTGATTTGTCATAAGCTAGTAAATAAGATAAAAAAATAAAACACAATTATTTTGTGAAATACCACAATATTTATTAAAAATTAGTTACTGCAGTTTCACTGTTCAGACTAATTGTAAGTGTCAAAATATTTGTTGGTATATATACACACTAAAATTACCTGTCATCTGATACTAATAACATTGAAAAATCATTCTTAAAAGTAAACACCATATTACATTATAAGTTAGTAAGTAGTTTGAGTCAGAATCAATAAAGTGTTTTTTAGTTTTAGTTTTATACACAAGCACAAGAATTTGACAAATTCAAACACTTGACACAGTTTTAGTTTTTACATTAAGCGTTTGGATTGGTCAAATTCTTGTGCTTGTGCGTAAAACTAAAACGGCAGTCTGTATGAGACTACCGCTAAAACATAATACTAATTTTATGAAATGAATAATGAAATATTTTGTAGATAAGAAGAATAAATGTAAGTTAATTTCTTTACAATTTTTATGCAGTCATATAATTTATCTGGTATTTTTAATATTCTATAATATTATGTGTTTAATGACTTAAAGCATATATAATCAGTTATTTTTATTTTCCTAATAATAGGTTTGTTATTTTCTTGGTTGCATTGATGCGTTTCGACCAAAATCATATTTAAAACTGTAAGAATATATTTTCTGTTTAATTTTAACTGCTTTTATTATTCCTCTTATTATTATTATTGTTATAACAGAGTAAGATTAACTTATCTAACTATTGGTTTGGCTTGCAGACTTGTATTTTGATTACAAATGCACTGAGTCTTGCTTGCACAAGTGCTTGTTATAATTTAATCAAATACTAGAATAACATATTTGACAATTGCAATCATGTAACAGTATCTGTAATCAAAGTTAGCTGATTGTGAGCTATGTACAATTCAGTGGTAACAATACCAGTGTAATGTTGCTAAATTTATACTTAAACAGATTGTTAGTGGAATTGTTTAAATTTAAGATGTTATACTTTTATTTAAATTAAATGTGAAATAAGGAATTAAAGTAACGATTTTTATATTTATTTGGTATGAAATGTTTATTTAAACACTCAAAATATATATTTTTAATTGGAATTTTATTTTTCTGTTGCTTATAAATGCGGTAGTAATTAATTAACAAGTATAATTTTGTAAATGTCTCTAATGTACAAAATTTGCGTGAATAACTTTAATTAAAAATTGTACAAGCATAACAATTCTTTTTTAATGACAAAAAAATATGTCTTAATAGCTTTTTAATATCTATTAAAATGAGAGAAAATTTTATGTTTTTTAGGGTCACTCGTTAGTATTCTTATCATACGTGTTTGTATTTTTTTTTATTTGATACGCAAAAGAGAAATACCACTTTTAGTAGGAATATGGAACAGTTGTGGAAAAAATATATTGTGAAAAAGAAACATAAACTTATGTCCTTAATTTCTATATTAAGTTTATTTTTATATTAATATTAACTAGCATGCAGACAAACTTGCAGTACGGTCAATTGTTATAATTTTCTTTCTTGTGCTTTGTCTTTCCATTTTTTTTGTTGTAATAGATCTATATTTTATATCACTGGACTTTTTTGAAAGTACTTCTTTTCTAAAAAAATATTACTATAACAATTAATTGTTTATATTTTTACTATTAAAATAATGCAGTATTTAGTTGAATATTTCATATTTATTGTAATACTTATTTTTGACTACCGCAAATATATTTGTTTGCAATAAAATATTAATTTTTTAAAAGGTTTGCTGCAATTTTGTTTATTTACATTTTGTACATACATGAAAAATGATACATTTGGACAAATAGATTTTTATCTACATAAATATTAGCATTTATAAATTATGCCATAAATAATAGTTTGTGATTAAAATAGCTTTCAATTTATGTTGATTTATTTTACCTACTATTTAAAACAACATATTAAAATTTTATATGTAATTATATTTAATTAACTATTATATTGAGAAAATTACACATTAATTTATAAAAATGCTTTAAAATATAATTGAAGAAATCGAAAATATTTGTTATATTTTATATTAATTGCTAAATTTTTTAATAATGACTGTTGCATGTTAAGTATAGATTTATGAACAAAGTTTAGTGCACATTTGTTTTAAAATGTCGTGACCAATCTAATATTTTGTTTAAATTATTGTACATTTTTCAACTTATACCAATTGAAATTTCGAAGGATTAATGTACGTCGTACATGTAAAATATGAAATAAAATGGCTTTAGGTTCTAGTTCTGTATTAATATTTATTAATAATCGACGTTTCGATGAACTTAATGTACGTCTTCATCATGAAAAAAAAAGATGAAGACATACGTTGAGTTCGTCGAACCGACGATTATTAATAAATATTAGAACTTAAAGCCGTTTTATTTTAATATAATGAGTTAAATGTGACTCAGACTTTAATCCAGCTCGAAGGACCAATTTAAAAAAATTTAAAAGGTTTAATATTTGTTTTATAGCATCAAAGATACTGTATTATTTTATATACATATGTATTTTTTGTTGTCCTTTTCTCATATCATTTTTATTGATTTAAATGGAAATAAAAATATTATTATTATTAACGAGAAATATTTTTAACACATTGAGTGCCATTTCATTTATATTTGAATAACGGTCAAGTTTCCGTTCAGGCCACGTTATTTAAATTTGAATGACAGACAACAAAGCGTAGCTGGCCGTGTCATCTATTCATAGATGACGTTGCTATATTTTTCATATAGGAATATCAAACCATGGCTTGTGTAGAAACTTAAGGCAGGTTTGGATTGAGGAAATTTAAAAAAATAAACTTCTGGGGCTTCCACAAAAAAATTAGAAAGAAAAGATAATTTAATAAACAGAACTAGAAAAAACGTAAATAATAGCCTGGCCTCCCAGAGCTCGTAAAATTTTTGTATTTGGCACTCAATGTGTTAAAAGGAGGTTAGAAATACGATCTTTTACATTTTACAATCGATAATAGATAATTATATCGAATAAAATGAGTTACAATGACAATTATAGTGCAGTAATGATTTAATACTAAAATTTCCGGCCTATGTTTTATTTCAATGACAATACTGTACGCGTATTAAACGATCCAGTACGAATAAATTATGGGTTTAATACAAATTTAAATCTTATACACGTAACAGTTTATTGCACACATACTACAATTTCGCCTCGAATTTAGAGAGTCACACATACATAGACACATATAGGAAACCTGTTTCAATAATTGCACATTCAAACCGAATTAGAAAATTATTCATGGAAACTGATTGTGAATTCAGCATTGACTTCAGCCGACGTGCAAGTTTCAGTTTGAGGTTAGAATTGCGTTCAGTGTAAAGGACACCTGTATAAGAATAATATATTTTTTATTAGTAAAATATATTAGAATATTTAATAAAAATTATGATTTATAGAAATTATTTAAAATGCAACAGCTAGTCGGGCTTCAGTTAATATTGACTGCTGAGTAGTTTTATTTTAAATATAAATTTATAGTTGAAAACCTAAAAAAAATGGAAAATGTAGAAATTATTGTATTCAAATAAAAATAGAAACGTATGAGAAGTATTATGAATGTGGCAGAAGCTAAAGTTGATGGTCTTAATAGGGTTGTTTGGAGGAAACTGATTTCGGAATAGTGGAAAGAGTTTGTACCACACTCTTTTGGGTATATGCCGTGATAATGTATGTATGTATATTGTCAAAGATTTCGAATATTTCTCTAAACTTTATTTGAAATAATAATTTGTCTGCAACTTAATTTCTATATAGATAAATATAACTAATGTTATTGAAAATATTTTCACATTAAATAGAAACATCATCTATCAAAAAAAAAATAGCTTTAGGTTTAAGTTCTGTATTAATATTTATTGATAATCAACGTTCCGAAGAACTCAACATTTGTCTTCTTCAGGAAAACTGATACAAATGACATTTATTATAACTGAAAATTTTTTACTATTTTAAATCATCTATCATTTAATTTAAATTAAACGGAAAATGGATTTTATTTTTATCTATATGAAAAACAATATTTGCTTCTGTTGCTTTCACGTTCTTCGGCGTAATATAATTTTGTTACAAATACAGCAGATATAATAACTAACTAAATAGTATTTGTAGGTATCATATAAGATAACAAATAATAAATTGTGCTTCATATATATTTCGATGTAATGAAAATGTCGATAAAAATGATTTAACTTTTGTACCAATACGAGTCCGATTCACAAATTTTACAGTGAATGAAATAATCTGAAAAGCGAAAGCGAAAATTTACGAGAGGGAATATATGAAAAGAGCTTGTAACTCGTAAACTATTGAATAAAATTTACTGGTATAGCAACTAGGAATGGTTTGAAAACTGAGTAAAAGTCCGGACACCGGAGCGTGCACATTGAGGAAATCTACGTGAATGACTTTTCAACTGTAAAACATCTGAGAAATAAGCATTTTTGTGGTTTTGTCTTTTGGGTTATATTGTGCTCTGCTCGATTTCAAAATTTTATTAAAACGAATTTAATTTAAACGAGCGAATATGACACGTTGCCAATTATTTCAATGAAATGTAATTTAATATGTTTCGCATTTTCGGAAATTAAAATGTGTATTACGCGTAAATTATATTTGCACATTTAAGGTGAAAGATGAAAAGAACTGGATCATTTTATCATTTCTGGAGTTATTTACTTTGAAATTTAATTTATTTTTTTGTTGATTATAATTATAATTTTTAATGAGAGTATTTTTTTGAGATATTACGCATTATTTATTTACTGTTCTCGCATATTTAATTTTTATTTAAATTTAAAAAAATAAAAATACGTAAATTTACATTTCATGTAAATAATTTTTAACATTACATAGTAAAAAATCTTTCAGAAATCATTAAATAAAATAAAACGGCTTTAGCTTTAAGTTCTGTATTAATATTTATTAGGAGTAATTTTTTTGTATTGTTAAATATAAATGTATATTTTTTAATTGGATTTATTATATATAAATTTTAGTATAATTAACGTTTTTTTCAAAAAATAAATATCCAAAAATTTATAATGCTGAGATTTTTTCCCAAAAATTTCACATTAGACTATTATTATATTAATTTCACGGTACACTTATGAACTTTTGTTCAATGTTGTTATTATCCAAAAATTTGTTTAACAATAATATTTGTTGACTTATCAACTTAGCCTAAAAACTTATATTAATTTTAAATATATATTTTTTGGTATAATTGAAACTATTTTCTGATGAATAAATTTTTTTAATATAGATATAAACCAGTGGTAACTAAAATAAATACTTAAAATTCAAGTACAAGTAGAAATTTCAGATAATAAATAATTTGTAAGTAAGTAGTAACAATAAATATGAAGATTTTCACAAAATAAAAACAAAACAATATACAGCTTTAATACAATAAATGCGAAAGCAAAAGAAATTAATATTTTTGCTAGCAAATATTTTATTTATGTAAAGTATAACAGAAATTTGATAAGTTTAATAATTAAATATACCAGTTAATAAATTCCGTTGTGATAAATACAGTTTTTATTGTTTTATTCGGATTATTTTCAACTGACAAAGCAGAAAATTCGTTTTCATTTGTTATGTTATTTCGATTCGTCGCCCAAAATTAAATCCGTGAAACTTTGAATTTGGTGTCTCATTTGTTGTAAATGGTTGGTTTTTATGTAAATAATTGTTTCGGATGTTACAAAATTAATTATTTCGTTACAGTACAAATTTCAACAAACGTTTTTTTTTTATTTTCTAGCTCACAAAATTTCGTTCATTACAAAATCGTTGTTGAAAGAAATTTTTATTTAATAAAAACAGTTTTTTGCAGTTGTTTATGAGAATTATGATGTTAATGTAATTATATTTGGAATTTTAAATTATGAATTTTAAAATTTTTAAATTGCAATATTTCGAAATTAAAAATTAATGTAAAATTTATGAAAGCTTTTTAAAGTTGGAAAAATATATAGTTTGAAATGTTTTACAGAATTTTGATGCTAATATAATTATTTATTTAGATGTTGAATATTAATTTTGAAAATTTTAATTGTAATATATGGAAATTATAAATTAAAATTAAAAATTAAATAAAAATAAAATAAAATTTATGAAAGCTTTCTACAATTGTTAATAAAGAAATTTAATTAAATAAGTTATTTTTATGAAATTATAAGGTTAATATGATTACATTTTGAAATGCTGTAACATGTTGAAAAATATGAATTTTGAAGATTTGTAATTGTAAACTATTCAAATTATAAAAGATTAAACAAAATTATTTTTTGACACTGATTCTTGAATATGTATTTAATAATTTTCAGTTTTATTAAAAATCGATTTTAACAAAAATACTATTATATTCGCTATATTGGAAAAAATCAATTGGTGTTACTACAAGCTCGATTTTAGTTAAAGCTGATTTTAGAACCGAACTTTAGTATTGTTTAACATATAAAAAATATGTATCTAAATAATATACAAATTAACAATGATTTTCTAGTTATCTTAAATATTAATAAAACTAATAAAAGTGTATAGTGTATCACATATTTAAATGATACAAAAAATTTAAAACAAATGCAAATTGCCAAACATGAAACTATAATCTTTGCAAATTAAAACTTTTTTCCGTTCATTTAGTAGTTGTTTCAGCAGTTTTTTGAAAAACATTAAGAACCATACATAATTAACTTAATTAACGAGAGAGAGATAACTTACAAAGTTTTTAACAATGCTTTATGCAATCGAGTTTTATATTTTTGTCTTGTAAGTGGGCTACATACACGCTCAGTTTATTGCACAGGCCAAAAATTGCGCAGTTAATTTGTAGCGAGTGTGTGTGTGTGAAAACCGGAGTGAGTGAGTTCAATATTATGAACTGAGTATGGACATGGACTTAGTGAAATCTGTAGTCGATAATTTTTTTAACTGCGCAAACCATAACTGCACAATTTTAAATAGAGTGTGTTTGTGGTTGTTGCAGTTCATTTGACATTTGCATTGATGCAATATTAGTAATTTGTGTTTAATATGTAGTTATCTATTTTAATATATTGTAGACTAGAATTTTTTTGTAGCTTTATTGAAAAATATCATAAACTGAGTAAAAACTGTACAGTGAACTTTATAGTTTCCGTACAGTTAAGACTGAGCGTGTATGACCCACTATAAAGTGTAAATGATGTGATTTCATGTTAAAATTTTATTTTAATATATCTAGATTTTTTTGTGCATTTTTTGGAATTTTTGAAGAAAGAATGTAAAGGAAATGAATTCTATTTGTTGATATTTCAATGCATGTATGCATCAGGCATATTTTCAACTATTGAATTTTCATGGATATTTCACTACCGGCTGCTATTGTACATCGAAAACATATTTGAATCTCACATGTGTCGAATACGAAATTTTTCATTGACGCGATTTTCTTTCATCTCTTTATGCATTGCTGATTTCGAGATATAACTATTTTAAAACAAAACCCCCCTTTAACTTTATAACTGGACGCGTAAGCAATTCCAAAAATTAGCATATTATTCTGTTTCTAACTGTACTTTTTTTTTTAATTGAATAGTTTGAATATTTGACAATGGGAAGTTTAGTTACAAGATACAAAATTAAAATGTTCTTTTCAGTTTGAAAGCGATATAAATTTCAACGATAGCTTTTTTGTTATTGATACATAATATATAAGTGATGCAGTAATGTATTGAAATTCAATAATGCTTTTAAACATTTTTATTAGAACAGATCTGTTATAGTATAAAAGATCTCTTGATTTTTGTTAACGTCCAGACTTCGAGTTTTATTCAAAGATATTGATGGATTATATTTCACAAATATCGAGTCACTACATAAATAAAAATAAATATTTTCTAACTGCAGTAGCATTTGTAAGAATCAAGACGTACGTAAAATTATATTAATATTATACTCATATAATAAAACGTCTCCTAAGAGAATAATATAAGATTAAAAAAAGTTTTTTTTTTCAAGTGGTAAAAATAAAAAACATTTATGAATGCAGATCCAGCAAAAGTTGCTTGTCTTTATAGGAATGTTTAGTGGAAACTAATTTTCTGCTTAATTGGAAAGAGTTTGTGTCACACTCCTAGGGATACGTGGTGTGATTATATGGATATACAGTGTGTAAAGTGATGAGGTTTCCTATAGGGAAAAAAATTTTAATATGAGTTTTAGGAAAAAAACTTATTCTTTATAAAAAAAATTTGCTTGTATCGAAACCCCTTATAGTCAAAGAAAAATCCAGTAATCACTTAAGATAAGATCAGAGACTTGATATTATGTCGAGTTGTTGATTTTAAATATGACTAAGTCCGAATGAATGTATTATTATTATTATTATTATTATTATTAATTTGCCAAAATATAAGTAAAAAAAAAATATTTATATTTGTTTTTCATGGGTAACACGATACTGATGTAACATTCGGACTTAGTCATATTTAAAATCAACAACTAGATATAATATCAAGTTTTTGATCTTATCGTAAGTGATTACTGGATTTTTCTTTGACTATAAGGGGTTTTGATAGAAGCAAAATTTTTTATAAAGAATAAGTTTTTCTCATAAAACTCATATTAAAATTTTTTTCCTTATTATAGGAAACATCATCACTTTACACACTGTATATATCTCAAACAATTTATATACTTATTTTTTACAAAACAAGGTAACACTTTATAAAAATAAAATCACATAACTCTTTTGGGTACAAAAAATACTTATTCTGAATATTTGATTCAATTTCATTTATTAAATTTTTTTTATTTAGTCACAAAAATTTAATATTTTATACACAATTGATATTATGCAAAAGTAAAATTACTTATCTCGAACGTTATTTTCTAATTTCTTTAATTAAAAATGAGTCTGATTGTCTGATAGGTTGCAGATTTATTTCCTACTGGATGAAAGATTTTAAAAATTTAATATTAAATATGACAATTAAACAGTTGCAACTTAAAGCTTTTTATTTTAATAATATAATGAGCTCTGAAAGATTTTTTTACTATATTAAATATAAACTTTTTATATGAATAACAGTTGGTAGTTAATTTACTTGTATCTTTACATTTGTCATATAATAAATATAGTTATTTTATTCTGGATATTTGAATCAATAGCGCATTTTAAATTTCTATATAACATAGTTATAATTCTGCGAAATACATGGGTAGTACTAAAAGTACTCGACCTTATGTTTAGATGGCAGTTGTTGTTTGAAAAGAATGACTATGGTTGACTATGGTAGAAAATATCAACCTTATAAAGCTTAAGTTTGAAGTTTGACGACGCTACGTTGTTTAGTATATACAGTGTGGAAATTAAATAACGCATAAATTCAGTAATTCCGTTGATATTAATTTTTTGGAAAAAAATCTCGAAGGGACATAGCGATCTTGACTACAGCAAATATTTTCAACCTATTTTCATTTTCTTATGTCATTTGTTTTTTATGTTATGACGTCATCGACTTTTTTTTTAATGACAACTTATATTTTTTATTATTGATTCTGGTAGTACTTTTTATTCCGTTTTAAGCCGTATAACATTTCCAATTATGTTACATTTGAAAAAATTGAGAAAAACAATCTTAAAATTCAAATATTAAAAATTAATTAAATTGGCAAAATGAATCTAGTTATCGGTGTATAAAACAAAAAAACATTAGCTACAACTGTCAGAATAATTACAATTTATAAATTTCACAATAAAATAAGTGTTATATTTATGTATTTTTGTGTTTCTTTTGTTAGGTTTGGTACTTCTGGGACTACCCTTGTATATCAATTTTTTTAAATATTTAATCAATTCAGTTTGCATATATGCAATTAGGTTTTATATTTTATATAAAATTATATGCATTGTTTTCACACTGATGATTAATTGTCTGTATAAATTTATGTATATATGTATATCAATTCTTGTTTAAATTGAAAATTTATAATATATTTTATATATTCCAATATATGGTTTTTATTATTTCTGTTTTTTATTGGTTTTATAGGTACATAAGACTTTTGATATTAAATCTGTCAGTCATTTTAAAATATGATTTTTCAGAAACAAATATTGAAAATATATGATAAGGTTTGTTTTAGTTTTATTTATTTAATATATATATCACCGTTAAAGCGTGTAATTCAATATTCCATAAAATAACTAGTTATTTCGTAAAATACAAGTTTTACAAGTATGTATATGTAAACATCATTTTCACAAATCTTCAGGTTTTCACGGTCAACATCAATTGAATTTATAGAATTTTCTGGGCTGGTATGCTGTAGTCGATCTATCCTCGTTGCTGACGTTTCGCCATACATCGTAGATGACATCCTCAGTGCATTTAGAATGGCGAAACGTCTGCAACAAGGGCAGATTGATCACGGCGTATCAGCCCAGAAAATTCTATAAATTCAACCATTTTAACTGTCACAATAGTTTTTGAATTCGTCGCAGACGATGAAATATATTTACGAGTTATTTTATTAATGCAATAAATGTATGCATTATTATATTACATTATGAACATAGCTACAATTGATAATAAATATGTATTATTTATTTGCGAATTGAGAAATATAACATATTACATAATTTATTGCAAAATTATACTGTAAGTGAATAAATTGAAAATTTATGTAATGCATAGATTATTTAATGTGAACATTAATTTAGATTTTATTTACCATCCACATGGTGCTAATTTAAAATTTTATTTTATTTTACAATTATATATTATACATTAATATGTATTTTGTAAAATTAATTATATTTATGAAAAGTAAAGATTGAATAGTAATATATTAATTTATGTGTATATTATATATGCACTAGCCCGTGTTTCGCAACGCTATTTACAATAAATTTTAAACTCATTCGATTAAAAAGAACACAATATTAGAGAACACCAAATTTAACAAATTACTCGTTGTCAGCTCGGGAGAAATAATTTTGTATTATTTCAAAACTTGTGAACTTAGCAAATATATATTATGCAATTTATGTGTTTATAACTATAGTTTTTGATTATATCTCTTCGTTTACAGCGTTTGCCTGCGACTCACGCTGCATTGTTCCATAATAAAACCATTTTCCAAACTTACTCCAATTTTACTTCCAAGTTGCATTTTAAAACCGGAAAAACATACATACATGCATACATATTTAAATTGTGCTTCATATATATAGATAATGTTTTAATTCTGAGTATTTTACTATATAAATGTACATAGAATTGATGGACTTATTTTTATTATTTATTAATTTAATTTATTAACTTATGCTTGAATTTAAATATTATTATTCAGCTAGCATGAAATGATAGTTATTACTTCTGTAGTTGTACGTTTTTTTTATCAAATATAAATAGTTAATTTAGGGTATGTGTTACCGTTAAATTTATTTATTTATTAAAGTCATAAATACAAAAAAGTACATAAACTTAAGTCAAAAAACAACAAGGTATATAGATAAACATCTTACATTCACAGGTATAAAAAAATAAAAATATTAGTAATACAATTTATAAATTTATTGACACTGTAGAATGTATGCGTAATTAAAAATTCTTTTAGAATATTTTTAAATTTATCTACATTACTAATACAGTTAAATAAATTTTTTTAACAACATTTAATCTACAAAGATCCAGTCTAATATAGTCTTTTTGTCTTGTATGATAATTGCGATAATATTTATTTTTTGAAATATGTACATAATTTTCTTTGACATAAAGTAAGCATTGTAAGTAAATTGATGGTAATGTTAAAATTTTTAACGTAATATATAGTTGTTTACACGGTTGCCTGTACGAGCTACTATAGTTAGAATGCGAATAGACTTTTTTGTAACTTGAAAATTCTGTCACTTTCAACTGAATTATCTCATAATAAACATCCATAATTTAGATGAGTATGAATATATGCAAAATACAGATTTATTACAGTGTGCGATGATGTAACATTTTGAAGTTTATGTAATATAAAAATGCATATATTAATTTTATTACCGTTAAAGCGTATAAGTCCGGTAGATGTCGAAATAACTAGTTATTTCATAGAATATCCAATTAGACGCTTTGCCGATGACATTGGGTATTTTTAACAAACATCACTTTTTAAAAACAAAAATATAACGTTAGTAATGAGCTGAAATTTCAAAATAGTTAAGCTAAAGTTTCGTAAACTTTTCTTACCGAGTAATTTAAAATTTACTGACATTTGATAATCTTAAAGCTAGTAAACTATCGTACAAAAACTAATAAGAGAAGTTTGTAAAACAATCTTAAATTAGTGAAGAAGCTGTATGCATATACGTTACTTGTATTTTGTTTTATGTTCTAAAAATTATAAGAGATTTTAAATTTGTCGAGTTGCAGATTTTTTTTTAATATTTTATGTAATAATTATTTATTTAATATTGCTTGTAATATATTTAATATGTTCTTTTAATTAAAGTAAGTAATAGACAATATTTACAAATATATATATTGTTACAAAATAAACGAAGATGTTATTTTAGATATATTACTTTTTTGTCAAAATATTTTGTGAAATATCGAATCTCAGAATATAAAATAACAATCGTACAGAAAGAAGAAAAAATATTATTATACGTTTTATTTTATTTTTAATGTTAGCTCTGAAATATAGATAAATATATTTCTGTTCTGACTGATAGTAATCTACTTTGGTTAAGTTTTTAACAAAATTATGTGTTTTTTAGTACAGAATTTTTCAGAACTCATTATATTAAAATAATTTTTTTTATAAATTTTAATTAAAATTTGATGTTTCGATATACTCCGCGTATATTATTAACTAGATTATAAAATTTATAACATATTCATTAAAGAAAACCAAATTTTATTTAAATCAATGCCTTCACACTACTATTAATATTGTTGGGTCTTGCAATTATTATAGTATTTTGAAATTTTACATCGTAAAAATTTTCTAACGCATGTTGGCAATAGCGGATTTATCTGAATAGTTTAAACGTATTAACCTCTTCTGTTCCGACCATCTATTCGTAGTAAAAACAGTTCTATTTATTTGTCCAACAAAAATTTTATTGACATTGTTACAATAGTTAGAAAAAAATTACATATAAGCGTATATAATTTTGAGTTATTGAATTTTTTTATAAAAAATGTAGCAGCGTTATATGAAATTGTACATTTACAAATATTTTATTTTTTTTTACAATTTTTTTAGAGATTTTTGACTACAATCGTATTTAAAATTATAGCTGAAATTTAGTTTATGTGAAATAGGAATGTTTGAAGAAAATTAATTTCGGGATAATGAAAATACTTTGTTCTATATCCTTTGTTGTACATGGCGTGATTGTGCAAGTGTGTATAGTTTTTTAATAATTTTATAAATTATACAAAAACATTTTATAATATGCTCAAAAAAATACTGTATTTTTATTACAACTAAAAATATGAATATATTTATGATAATCAAAATAAATGAACTGCAGGAACAATGTTTAAATATTTATTATCAACAAATAATATCATAAAATGTATATTATTATGTTAATATAATAATGAATTTATTTTTAAACTTTTTTTTTTTCAGGTGAGTTCATCATTTTTTCTATACATTATTTATCTTCGGTAAGTACAGTAAGCAAATTATTTTATTGAAATTTATTTTTGAATCTACATTAAAATATATTTTAATATTTTTGCATATACAAATTTTTACATTTAATTTATATTTTATAGGTTATTATATTTTAACAATATCATATGGTTTAAATATTATTTATGTAAATTTTTACAACTTATGTGTTAAACTTATGACAACTATACGCGTATGCTAAATTTTAAGTTTTTCCGTTTATTAGTTTCAGAGTTTATAAGTTATAAGATAAACATTATTATATTTTATACAATACAATACATAATAAATGCATAATAATTTATCAAATCAAATTAGTTTGAGTAACCTACTTTTCTTAATAAAACTTTATCTAAAATTAAAATCAATTTTATCGAGTAAGCTAAAGAAAAGTCTAATTATCTTATATTTTATTTATCAGATTTAATTAAGTAAACAGATAGAATAAAACTTTTTTAACGAAATCAAAACAATATAAGAACAAGTAAGATTTCCCACAAACCTTCAATTTATCAGAAACATTTCTGCAAATAACAAAATGATAAGACTGAAAACTGGCGAAAGATAAGTAATTGTATTAGTTTCGTAACTATATTTTCTACAAGAAGTTTTTTTCGGGCAGATGATGTTTTCTGTAGGCCTAGAAATCTCCGACAAACTTAGTGCGAGATTCGAGATATATACCTTTTAGTCCATGAAATACTTGGGTTATGTTGCAGACCCTGAAAGCAAAGTGTTGTTGTATGTATTTCAGTATGCCAGTCGCTGAAACCACCCTAATTTCGTCTGAAATTCATTTTCTAGATGACTAGATGCTGTTGTTTTTCCTTATCGTTTTTTACTTTATACTGAACAACTTTTACGTTTTACGTTGCTTAAAGTCAATGCATTTTTATAAATTTACTAGAAAACTTTGATTGAATTTTTAAAAATATTTTCAATGACAAAACCTGATTACAATTTAATAAATATTCTTATAGCATTTTGTAAAATCTTTCAGAATTCATTATATAAAATAGAATAGCTTTTAGTTTAAGTTCTGTATGAATATTTATTAATAATCGACGTTTCGACGAACTCAACGTCCGTCTTCATCAGGAAAACTGATAAAAATGATATATTTACAGTAAAAGAAACAAGTTACTAGGTAACAAATAAGTAATCAAATTATATTTTTTTTATAAATTTTTAATTAATGGAAGCCAACTTTTATTTAAAATTTTTTTAATAAAATTTTGCTTCCATTAATTAAAAATTTATAAAAAAAAATTATGATCTAGTTACTTATTTGTTACCTAGTAACTTGTTTCTATGTTCTGTTTTTTTTACTGTAAATGTCATTTGTATCAGTTTTCCTGATGAAAATGGACGTTGAGTTTGTCGAAACGTCGATTATTAATAAATATTAATACAAAACTTAAACCTGAAACCGTTTTATTATAGCATTCCAGGTGTATTATTTAATTTGTTAAAATTTTTAAAAATTTGACGTTTTAATATACTTTAACTTGAAGTTTTTTAAATTTTAATATAACAAGTTTTGAATTTTAGTGAGTAATTTCGTAAACTATAAAGCTTGGATTACATTAGTAAAGTTAGTAGTAGAGTACTGTGGTGGAGTACTCATTATCTCGTTATTAGCAAAATATAAATACTCTTAAATAATGAAAGCCGTAACTCTACACTTTACACTTACATAATGCTAATAATAGATTACTAATGTAATCCGAGCTTAAAAGATTAGTGTAAATTGAGCGTGAAATAGAAAGAACTGTTGCAAAACTTAATGTTAGTCAGTTAAGATTGTTCGGTCATCTTGAGCGAATGTCTAATGAAAGTTTGGTTAATGATTTTGAAGGTATACGTTTGGCAATGGACGTACGATGAATAGATGGAGTGGTATGATTGAGAGAGTAGCTTGCGTGAACGAATGTTTCCAAGAAGTAGGAATGGAAGAAGTATTATGAATCTTACTTGTCTGGATAGAAAAGCGCTTGTGCCACATTCTTTTGGGTACATAGAGTAATTGTGTATATGTGTATGCATGTATGTAAAGATGCGATTGTTGATAAATTTGACCAAAATATTATTTTTTTATTTATAATTAGAGAAAATATTAAATTACATGTTTGTAAAGTTATATTTTAATGTAGATTTTTAATAGCGTTATTAATTTTTAATTTACTTTTACATCATGTGAAGTTGCTGTCATCTACAAGTGCAGTTACTGAAAAAACAAATATTGTGTTTCAAAGAGGAAGGTCTTCGGTTTTTAATAGGTATATGATAAAATCTAATAATATGTACTATATAATACTTTTTATTTTATTAACAAAAAATGATACAGAATATATCAAATTTAAGTTGCTGAAATTTGTCAGTTGCTATTTATCAAATGTTTGCAGTTATTGAAATAAATAAATATTACTTTGGAAATAAGAAATTTCGCAAATTTTAATAAATACGAGTGATTAAAATTTGATAAAATATTTGTATATCAGTTTAATTTATTAATGAAAAATATACTAATTATCTAGTAAGCAAATGATGTATTGTTATTAGATTATTAACAAATGTAATATAAACTGATATACAAACATTTTGTTAAATTTTATTTACATCCATTTAATTTGCATATTTTTTCCTTTTTAATATAGTTTTTGTTTTTATAAAAAACTGCAAATATATAAAAATGACAGCTGATCAATTCGAATAACTGTTCATAAAACATTCTATATATAACATAGTACAAAAGTCTGTCAGAACTTATTATATTAAAATAGAAAAAAAAAGCTTTAGATTTTAGTTTTATATAATTTTTAATTAAAAATTGACATTTCGATATACTGGAAATATATGATCATCAGAACAAAAATATATAAAAATAATAAACAAAAAAAACATGGAAACAAGTTATTAGATAACAAATATAATACAAGTAACTAGATTACAAATTTTTTTTTATTTTTTACCGACACTACACATTGCAACGCACATTTTTATTTTTCAAACTATTTCATTTACAAACTGATTCAATTACACAACAATATTTAAATGTAGACAAAAATATATTTATATTAAACAAAATTCTAGTTTTTAACTTTACCTTGCATGATATTTTAATTATTTATCGCATGTACAATTAACTACTACTTATAAATAAACATTAATTTTACAATATGATTTTCTGAAATAACTACATGAATTACAAGCTCGCTTATTCTGTGTTTAGGTCATCGAAAATATGATAAAACTTTAAGCGTAATATGCATGAAAATATAATTACAATGCAGCGATATCATCAATATTTTTAAAACCAATTTTAATATAAAAAATTTAATTATTGTGAAACTTCATATTAACAACGCGATTTTCTAAAATAGGGCATGACTATTTTTAAATAAAATGAAAGATATAAATGGTTTGTATGTATAATCTTGATTTAGACTTGTAGCTTTTTTTCTGTTTCTAAAAATAAACCAATAATATTCTTTGTAAAGATACTTCTCAAATGTCAAAAGTCCTGGTACTTTGTATCTATATCGTAAGTTGTAAAAAATGTGTAAAAATAAGGTGCTACAAAATAAAGATGATTTGAGATACTTGAATTTCATGATAACTTTGATACTATAAATTGTCCTACTTACTAAAAATAAACATAATATTTTAGTAGCATATAAATGTTTTATTTTTATGTTTCAAGTTTAACCTTGGATTGGTCGGGCATTTTAATTTTACGAAAATTAAAAATGGTAATATATGTTTTTGTAAAAACAAGCTACTTGTCTGATTGTCTGTAGCAGTTTAGAACCAATATTATTACAACTAAAATATAGAACTAATTTTGAGATAAATAAGGTATGATCAAATGTACGTAAGAAGATTTTAATTATCACAGTGTTTACATTGTATATAGACTTCATGCTGAATAATGTGAAGCAGTATTTGTTATCTCTTATAATTCATAACTTCACTACATATACTATTTACTATTATGATACAATCTCTTATAATACAATATAAAACAATTAAGCTATTCAAAACAAATTAGGAAAATACACGCATATTAAAGTTACAAAAAATATCGACTAATGTAGCACGTCTGCATGAAGAATATACATACGTTTGTAGATAATTATATAATTTTATCTAGATAAAACATTGGTTATCTGTCGTCTTGTTTAGATAAATTAAAAATTTAATATTTATTATCTAATTCAGAATAATATTTCTATAATCTATTGTAAAATCATATAGATAAAATTGCCGTATTTAAAAGTTTTTTTTTTGCATAAAATTGTAAAATATTTTGGTCACTTTTAATTAGTGATAATATAAATCAATCGAGTTATTATTATTTAATTTAGAATTTGAAATAGAATTTTTATATGTAGACATATATTGTAATTGTAACGGTTATTTTGTCTAATGTCTAATGAAGGTTTGGTTAAAAGCAATATACGTGAATGATTTTGAAGGAATACCTTTGCGTGGACGTTATTAAATTAGTATTATTTTAATGACATTTTAAAAACATATTTTTTATTTAAAATGAAAATTGAAATTTATATAAAACTTTATTTTTAATAACAATCAAGAAAATTTTCATGATTTCATTTGTTATCCTTAATAATATATGCATATATTTTGAAAATTAAAAATTTTGAACTAATCTAAATTATCTATTCATTTATTATCTAACTGTTAACTGTTAACTGTTAACTTGAATGCTAATTTTACTATTCCATGTTTATCTACAAAAACTATTGCAGCTTCCGATGCAAAGAGAAACGAAAATATAGCATTTTGTATCAGTCTATATAATGTGTATACCCATATATAGCGTTTGTGGACGGGTTTTTCACTGAAGGGAAAACTCCGTATAAATCTCACGCGTGAAAGCACGAGGTCATATATTAGACGCTTGCATCCTGTTTATTTTAAAGCAGAACAGGAACACTGAACATCCAACATAGAACGTGAACGATGTACTATATGCGCTGACATTAGTAACCAGTAATGATTATATAGGTGCAAAGCGGGAAACGGTAAAATTAGATAAAGCTACAGTCAATTATTGTGTGGGAAATTTTCGTTTTTTTTTATCGTTATGTTGTATATTTAAAATATGTTTTGGAGGCGGTACTACATTTAGATTGCTAGAAAGTTTTAATAACAGAGAGAACTATGATTAATTAGTGAAAGATAACTTTGAGTTGGTTTAAACTCGTAAATTTTGTTTAACTATTTGTGAGTTGAAATTATATTTTACACTAATTATTTATTGCAATTGTATATGTTTTACAACTTTTTACAATGACGCCTGTCGCAACCACAAAAATGTATTATTTAGTGGGAGTTTATCAGATATAAATTATAATTTTTTTTTGTACATCGCAAGTAAAGCACACGGTGTCATGTTGGTTGCGTGATCGTCAGGCGTAGACGATGTCACGATTAGTTGTGAGTGCGTTGAGCGCAAGTGTTGTGATTTGGTTAAATAAATAATTGTGATATAAAAATGTAATATAAATAGTGATAGTAAATTAGTCTGAATTCACGAGTGTGGTAAGATAAATATTATTGTAACATAGATATTAGTGATAGTTATAAGTAAATGTAAATAGATTAAATATAGTTAAATGTTAGTGTGGTATCGCTCGGCCAATTGTTAATGTCTAATTATTATTAATTAGGTTTAAAGATGTATATAGTTATTGTTAGTTAGTTTGTAAGAGTTGTAAATAAATCTAGTCAAATACAATAGCAAGTACAATAATGGTGTGTTATATAAAATTAATTCCAATACTGCTCAGACACCCTGAGTTCGAACCACAAATCGACAATATTTCTGTATACATACGTCTAATATATCAATAATTTTTATTAATTTTAAAATCAAAGAGTATTTTTAATTGAATTTTAACCAATGACGAATTGCACTTACAAAATATTAAAAAAAAATGATCAAATATTATTTGTTTGGTATTTGAAACAGATATAGATAAAATTAGCAAAATTTCAATTTAAATGTCAGTACAGAAATGCTTATCAAATACAATTGTTTCGATGTTTGGGCACTCATAAAAAACATGTCAAAAATCAATTAATGTTTTTAATTGAATAATAACGTGATATTTATAACCGATGCTGCATTGACTATATTTTTGAAATGAACTGCAAAAAAAATGTAATTTAATCAGACTGAAAGCTTTAAATTTTTTTTTATTAATAAATTGAAAATTAAAGCTTACTTGAAATTATTCAGATTTCTTAAAGATTTACTTTTTTTTGGAACTTTGCAAATGCAGTTCTCTGTAATTAATTTTCTTTTGTTAAGAATTAAGAATGTAAACGATAAGAATTTATAACCAAACGTTCTAATTGCTACTCTTTGTTTATTTAAAAATGGTAAAATTTTATTTTATTTTTAAATTTTTTATTAGTTTTAACTTTATTTATAGTTATTTAGCAACATTGAGTTTAATTTAATTAAGGATATTATTATTATCAAATAATTAATTTAAGTTTTAAATTGATTTATATTTGTGATATGTTTGATATTTTTATGATACGTGTTATTTACTTCACTTGAGATACTAAAGTTTTATAATTTCGAAAAATATTTTACTAACTAATGATATAAATCATGAGATGCAAAAACTGAATTAAAATAATTTAATAATTTAAGGAAATTTATCTCAGTTAATTTATGTTTTTTTTTTGTAACTAAATGCGAAGTTTTCCAAGATTAAATTATAAAAATGATATATAGCTTTTTACAAACTACACCGAACAAGTTACATAATTTTTTTTTTTTCAAATTAAACACATTTACATTTATTATTATATTATATTACGAGAAGTAGAAAGTGGTGACTATTGTGTTGAGCCCAGACATTTGTAGCTGAGGCAAAGCTGAGGTCAGGCAATCTGGGCGAAACACAAAAAGAACTTTCTATTTCGAGTGACACTTTCTTCAAGCGTTCTAAACAAAACTAAACTAATAATAAATAAAAATATATTTCTAGTAACCTTAACCTTAACCTTAACAAATAACCCGCCTACAAAAACACCTAATAACTATGCATCAACCCAATATTTAAAAATTCAATGAGTTGTTTTCGAGTTTGTATGGCAAATATATTGTCTCTATTATCTGCAATCAAGTTATAATCGTGGGATAACTAAATGAAGTAGTTTATAACTTCTATTAGCTAAAGTATTGATTAACTGATTTGTTTGAAAGATCTGCCAGATCGATATTGTGTGGAGTGAACAACAATAGTTGTTATGATAGTAAATTGCATACCTAAATTTGCTATTTTACATAGTGATTATTACCTAGTACCTAGTGTATTATTTCTAGTTTATGGAAATTGTTTAAATGCAAATAACAGAAATTCATGTCAAACATCAATCTAGCATTTCTAATTATTTGATATAAATTTAGCTCCAGATATCAGTAGCATAATTATTATAAAATAACGGGTGTCCCATTATCAGTACGACATATATTTTAAATCTAGTTTACATTTGTAGTGTTAATAGTAGTATACACTAGTAATTTTTTTTTTATGTTTCTATGTTTTGTTTGTTTATTATTTATGTCATTTGTATATTTTTTGTTGATTTTTAATTAAAAATTATACAGAACTTAATCTTAATTTTTTTTGTTATAATATTATGAGTTCTGAAAGATTTTTTACTATGTTAAAATTTTATATTTTAATATTAAACATATTTCATAAATACATTACTTTTCTTGTATAAATTTTACTAATCATTACCAACATAACATTATACATAAATACAATAAAAAAATATTCGAAATTTGGTTAGTTATAATCATATACAAAGTGTAAATATATATTTATGAAATATTTTATACCATCTCGTACGTTATATATTGACATTCCGAACGTAATAATGGAATTTTTGTAATAAAAAAAGACTTTCAGTATGTCAATTTACGTCAGAAAAAAATTGTTATTCTAATATCGTTTAATAATCGATAAGTATTCTGTCTCAGTTCTGATTTTGATTAAATGAGCTTTTAATAATTCTACACTAGTTTATTTTGAAATCAAATCGGTATCGACCAATCAGTTATTTGACAAAAAGTATAAACAAACATATTTATTACTGTTAAATATTTGTGGTAAATATAATTGAAAAATTATTAAATATTATTATAGTATTTTTATTTTTTATATTTTTATATCAATTTCTGTGATTTTGTGCAGTGGTGTATGATAAATTGGTTAATATCCATAATAACTGGTTATTATGTATATAAATACATCATATTAACAGCAACATATTAATAAATAAATAATATTAATATTATAATTATATAATTATTAAATTATTATATAATTAGCATTATAATTATAAGCCAGTTTATTGAAAGTTTCAAAAGTTGTATATAACTGTAATTATATAACTTTCGAAAAATCCTGTAACAAATACTCTAATGATTTGTTACATTTTCAAATTATATTTTTAATTATATATATATATATATATATATATATATATGTTGTTATTTACAGTTATCTAGATTCCCAGAATTAGCAATTAATTATAGATATTTAATTAAAATCTAATTGGTTTACATTGCTGAGTATCAGATTCGAATTTTACTTGAGGCATAAATGCTTATAAAATACTTTTATCACCTAAATTACATTAATAAAATTTTAAACATTGTTGTTGCTGTAGGAAAAAAAAATGCTATACATATAATTAATTTGATATGATGTAAACAAATTTGACCTAATTTTATCTACCGGACATGTTTTTCTCTATTACATTGTCGTTTTTTTTTTTTATTTTAGTTTTTGTTAAATAATTTACATTGAATATCTAACGTAATGGCTGGCGGTACAAGCTCGATTTTTAGATGTTTCAGTTTATTTGTTTTATTCTGGTTTTATGAAAGTTGAATTGTTTTAAGACCGATTTTAAAATTGGTATTCAATGTATTTAACTTTTGCTACCTTTTTGAATTCAAGCGGACATTTTGGTTTCTGAAAGTTTAATCTTCGAATTCCAAGTTTAGCTTTTAAATCTATGAGTTGAAAATAATGAATTATAAAATTAGTTTAATAATTAATATATTTAATTATGACTAGAATTAAACAGAATGCATAGTTTTCTAAAACAATTTTTGTCTATGATTTTTTTGCAGATAAAACTTAATTTTTTTTTACTAAATTCTGTAGTATAGTAAAAATAGCAATTCAGTGAAATTATGTAATAGAAAACGTAATTAATTATTTTTGAAATAGAAATGCGTGCACAGTCCAGCTATTGTATAATAAAAAGAAATTGAACATATCTTTATTATTGTAAACTTAATCAGGAATTCATATAACTAAAGTGATGCATGTATTTCTCAAAATTCTGAAATATTAGCTAATTTATACATAAAATAATCTCTTTATAGAGTAATACTATATTAATAATTAGAAATTGTTTTATTTAGTTTATTGCAAACAATTTGGTCAGGAATTTTAGGTTACTATTTTGTTAAAATACAAAAAGTTTTCATGTTACATATTTACCAAACTACATTTAAAATATTCAAAATTAACTATACCAGTATATTAATATCACATTAAATTATTTTCATAACTTTGGTACATTCTTTACATGTTTAAAAATTTTAATATAATATATTTTGGACCTATATATTGCTATGATATATTTGACTCATAATCAAAACTTCTTTTATGTGCTAAACTTCAAAATTAGTATAAAATTTTTAATTGCGGTAACATTTTATTTTCCAATTTATCTATTAAATTAAAATAAAAAAGTTTTAGGTTTTAGTTCTGTATAATTTTTAATTAGAATTCAATATTTTGATATACTGAAGGTATATCATTGTCAGGAAAAAATATATACAAAAGACAAAGAAATTAGTTACTTGGTAACAAAATTCAAGCAACTAGATTGTAAAATTTTTAATATATTAATTAAAGGAATCCAGTTATAATCCAGTTATAATCCAGTTATAATAATTATATAACAATATTCTACGATAAAATGTAATATAGATAATAAATATTATTTTATTGTCTCATAAACAATTTTGCATTTCGAAATTGGAAACACAACGTAACGCATTCGAGCTTTATTCGGAAGTATTGACATTGAAACGAAAATAGGGCAAGAAATAGAGAATAAACTTTGAGATATAAATTATAATAAATCTTTATGACTTTTTTATGTATTTTGGCTGTTTGCAATCAGTAACAAACAGAACTACATAATCGAATAAAAGAGATCTTAACGTATCTATTGTAAACATTGTTATATTTTGCTATTTGTAATAAACAATTGAACAGTTTTAACATAGTTATATTAAAATAAAGTTAAAGTTCTGCTTATTTACTATTAAAATTAGACGTTTCTGTATACTATATATATTTTCGATATATTATCGTCAGGAAAAAATATATACAAATAACGTAAATAATACACAACAAAACAAAATCAAGTTACTAGGCAACATAATACAAGTAACTAGATTACAATTTTTCAAATAGTTTATTAATGAAAGAAAGCCAAATTTTATTACAAACAAAAAGTTTTATTAATTCAATACTAAAATTTTACATACTTGTTAATTTTATGTGATACATTATAATTTTTGTATATACGTACCTTAATCTTGCCTTAATCTTGAAATTACCAATTTCATGAATTGGACAGAATTTTCCCGTGTCTGAGAATTAGTTTCTTTACTTGTTCTGTGTGTGAAATGGTCAAGAGAAGATACTAGTTCACGCATTGAGCAAAATTTTATTCAGTTCACGAAATAATTAATTTTAAGATGAAAATTCAACTTACATACATACTAGATTTCTAGTATGATTAATTGATTATTTTGCAAATCAAATAATATTAAAACGTAAACAATATTAAAAATTTTTTTTCAAGAAATGATTTTAAAATATTGAATACAACTCATTTATTTTAAACGGTATAGTAAATTTTATTAACGAATTTTTGAAAAAATATTTCTTATATTTCTTTCTGAATTTAATGATTTCAATTCTATAAAGCTTACATAATAAATGTTATTTATTTATTATAATATAAGAAACCCATATTTATTAAATTTAATTTTTGATGTACTTACCTTGCGGCAATTTTTTTCGTCGATTTATTTTCTTATAAAAAGCTGTAAAAAGCTGAAAATACGAATAAGAATTTATGAAAAATCGAGATATTCCAAATAATTAATGTATAAAATAATCAATACGGTAAAAGAAATATTTTGCATAAAGGAAATAAGAAGGAAAGCATTCTGCTTGTTAAGCAAAATGTTCACAAAAGGCTTAAAAGATAAAAAATCATTTGAATGCTAAAATTTTCGGTAACTGTATAAATTTCTGTATAATTTATAGGTCATCATAAATAAGAATAAACCATTGTAGCACACAAGAAAAACATGAAATAAGATGTTGACTTTTGTGTTCCGAAAATTTTTTCATTTGCAAATTTATGAACGAAAGTTTTACAACGATTTTTTTATATTTTAGGTTGTCTAAACAAGGTTTGTGACAGTGTTTTGCGTAAAATATTTTTTTCGGATACAAATGACAAAAAAATATTGGTTTTTCAGCTGATACGACTACTTAAATGTAGTGAAACGGAAAAAGCAAAAAAAAGTTATATTTTTTATTTGAAATTTCAATGCCATATCGATTTCTGGTATTTTTTTTATTAAAGAGACTGTACCAAAACAACTTTTTTTATATTATTTACTAATTATAAGTATAAAATAAAATATTCCATAAAAGATGGCCATTTAAAAAAAAATACCTTGAGAATAAGAAAGTTTACCGTTTTTAATGGATATATAAATAAGTGTTTATATATCAATATATATACCGGGTGTCTACTTTTTTTTTGTTACATAGGGAATACAATGCTAAAATTTTCATTTGGTGATAAATTTTCCCCTAATTATTATAGAACAAAAGTACAAATACAAAAGTTGTTTAGAATTCAAAAATGCATCAAATGATGCCAAATTTATCAATATAGGATGTTCCGATCAAGAATTAGAAGCAAATTAAAATTTCCATTTTTGCGCTCTTTACATCAAAGTGCCATGGAAATTAAACAAATAATTTCATTTCTTCTGGAGTTTGAGTTTGACAGATCGTATTTATTTTATTGTTACGTTCTGTATTATTATTATTATTATTATTATTATTATTATTATTATTATTGAAAATAATGAATAAACTTAATGTAAATGAAAAGCTATTAAGTATAAAAAGTATTAAGTATTTATTATTTATTACAATGAAAGGGTATTTTACTCGGCTGTACACTACGTACTAGCTGTGGTTTTAAATTGTGAATGTCTCCATTATAATTTTAAGTAATTGTTTAATTTATTTATTAACTTCAAGTTATAAAAACAATACATTTGAATTAGATGACTGGCATTATGCCTAATATATTTATTATAATAATTTAAACTTATCCCTGAGGATGCTGTAAGTTGTGCAGTGAAACGTCGGATAAGAGTTTAATAAATAGTAAATAGCTGAACTCCGTAAAACTTTCTTTATTTATTACAATATTCAATATACCTATAAAACAGAAAAATTCATGAATACAAGATATAGGAGAACAAAAACGAAACTAACAATTTAAATTAAATGTTCAAATAAATCGCCATTAACTGCCAAACAATAACCTAATCTGTTATAAAATTCGTGACGTACAGAGCTTAATTGTGTTTGTGTTATATTATTGCACTCTTCAACAATGGCATTTTTCAAATCAACAAGATTTTTGATATGTCGTTTATAAATTTTCTCCTTCAAATATGGCCATAAAAAGAAATCGCACGGTGCTAAATCGGGCGATCTAGCTGGCCAATTAATTGGACCACCTCTACCAATCCATGAATTTGGAAAACATTGATCCAAATATAATTTAATGTTGCAGCTGTAATGTGCCGGACATCCGTCTTGTTGATACCAGACAACATTATCTTGAGTTGCACACTCTTCTAACTGCGGACCAATATGATTTTGCAACATATCCAAATATTTTTCGTTGTTTAAATTATTTTCAATAAAAAATGGCCCAATTATACACCTGCCAAAAATTCCAGCCCATACATTAACTTTTTCTGGATATTGGGTACGTGTTGCTACCATTAAATGAGGATTTGTTTGGCTCCATATTCTAAAGTTTTGTGTATTAGGTTCGCCGTGTAAAGTAAACGTAGACTCGTCAGTAAAACAAATAGATTTCAAGAAGTTTCTGTCTAAATTGGATTTTTCCATAATAATGTTACTAAATTCGCTTCTAGCCATTTTATCCGCTTCAAATATCTCTTGGTGCGTGGAATATTTATAAGAATGATATTTTTCATTTTTTAGTACCTTATGTATTGTTGAAGGATGCAAATTTAATTCAGCACCAAGTTGACGCACACTAACATTTGGGTTTTCCGTTACACACAAAAGTATATTCAATGTATTTTCTTTAATTGCATTTTGATTTAAATTCTCCTCCTGATCTTCTGCGTTGATTTTTCTACAATTTTTACAACGTTTTAACACACTTCCAGTTTCTTCGAATTGTTTAATTATCCTACGAATAGTCATAGCGGAAGGTATGGGACGGTTTTCAAAGAAAGCGCTGAATAAATCTCTTACTCGTCGTATCGAATTTCCAGTAAAATACCATTTTACGCACTGAACTTTTTCATTTACCTTAAGTTTATTCATTATTTTCAATAATAATGATAATAATACAGAACGTAACAATAAAATAAATACGATCTGTCAAACTCAAACTCCAGAAGAAATGAAATTATTTGTTTAATTTCCATGGCACTTTGATGTAAAGAGCGCAAAAATGGAAATTTTAATTTGCTTCTAATTCTTGATCGGAACATCCTATATTGATAAATTTGGCATCATTTGATGCATTTTTGAATTCTAAACAACTTTTGTATTTGTACTTTTGTTCTATAATAATTAGGGGAAAATTTATCACCAAATGAAAATTTTAGCATTGTATTCCCTATGTAACAAAAAAAAAGTAGACACCCGGTATATATATATATATATATATATATATATATATTTTATATTAACCAAGAGATATGTTAATTATTCATAATAATGAAGAGTAACTAATTTATCCGTATTAAACACAACATAAATATTGAATCGTAATTTACTTTAAACTAATCACGTAACACGTAAACAACTTTTGTTTAGGAAAATAGTAAAGATGGCTTAAAACTTTGTCTACTAATAGAGCTTAGTTAGCGGGAGTCGCTTTTGAGTTTACGAATCTGTACGACACTCATGTTCCAATAGCATCAGAATTCTTTACGTGCTGACGCGACGCATGAAACAAACGACGCTTTGCTCGCTTTCAGAACTTGCGTTCAAAGTATGTAGTAACCGTTTCGTTAAAGATAATTACTGTTTCTCCTGTCTTTAATTATGACTAATGAAATGTTATAGTATTGCTTCAAGGTAACTGGAATTGTACGTATGTATATTGTGTGTTTTACGCGCAACGATGTCGTTCAATTTGTGGAAATTAATTAATGTTTCTTGAGATGCTTCGATTGAAATGAAATTATTGGTAAAATATTATTTTATTCGATTATAGATACATCCTGTGATATTGTAAATATTTTCTTAATTAAAGATTATTTAGTTAATTAAGAAATAAATTTATTTCTTTGCTATTACAATTTCAAGTCTGATACGTATCGTACCGCATCAGCTGATGTGCATGGTTTAATAAACTGATTATTTTTGAATATAAATTTTGAGTTGTGTATTTAGATGAGGAAAAACCACTTGTAAAATCTGATGTAAAATTCTCTAAAATCGTGGTAAAATCAGTTAAAGATTTTCTTAAAATCATGTAATGCCTCGAGTAAAATCGTTACAATTTTAAATATTTTATCAACGAAGTCACTACAATCTCTAATCATACTTAAAATTTGTACATTCTGATGTAAAAAATTTAAGAAAATGGTTTCCTTTTAACTCTTATTTTAGAATATACAAAATAGTTGCAATAAAACAAAGTGTGTGTTAAAAGAATTGAACAAATATCTTAACAAAAATATATTTAATTTTAGAAAACAATATTTGCGTAATAAAGTTAAATTGTCTATTAAATTGAATGGAATATATAAATATTTGTTTTATGTGTTTGACACACAAATTGCTTTTATATTACTTGAAATAAATTTCTATAACAAGAAGGTTATCAAAGTTTCATTTCGATTCATATTTTTTGTATTAAACGAAAAATTCGTTTACATTTGCAATCAGATATTAAATTTATGCGTATTATTAACAAGTAAATGTTATCATAATTGTTCGAAAAATAATATTTATTGTAAAAATTAAAAACATATTAAAAATTTAAGAAGGAAAAATAACATTAATCAGTGTGAAAACATTGATTTAATAAAATCTGACTTTCTTTAATTAATAAATTATAAAATTTGTAATTTAGTAACTTGTTTCTATGTTTTGTTGGTTTATTATTTATGTCATTTATATAAATTTTTCTTGATAATGATATAGGTGTAGTATCATAAATGTGGATAAAGCTAGAGTTGCTTGTTTGAATAGGGATGTAAATTTCATTTACTATTGTTTATTATTGAGTACATGAAGTTTAAATCAATTAAAAAATGTTGAGACAAATCTTTTCTTCATATATTTATTTCTAAAAAAGAATGTACATTTCGACCACCTTGTGGTCATCTTCAGCTAAGACTGACTATTTTGGGTTGATTTACAATGAGACATAAAATACTTTATTTAACACCGATCTTGAGTCTAGTAATAAATAAACCTTTCTTAAAATAATTTTTCTTAGAATAACATCTGTGAAGTATTTTATGTCTCATTGTAAATCAACCCAAAATAGTCAGTCTTAGCTGAAGATGACTACAGGGTGGACGAAATGTACATTCTTTTTTAGAAATAAATATATGAAGAAAAGATTTGTCTCAACATTTTTTAATTCATTTACTAGAAACAAACTAAACATTGTGTAACACTATAGATCTTACAGATGTGAACCGAATTGATTCATTGATTCTTCATTTAGTCGTGTACTACAAACTTTTAATTTTGGGATACAAACACAATCATTGGAGTATATTATAGCGTAAGCCGAATGAAAAATAGTACAAAGTTAAGTGTTCCCTAACCGAACTGGCCGATAACAACAAACAAACGGCTTTCGCCTCATCTCCCTGCATATTGTCAGCACAACAATACCGCGACACAAAAGCGTCCAAATTATCCTGACGTATTGTTCCAGTTAAATCGATTCGTACAGCCAACCATTATGTCGCGCGCAAGTACGAATATGGGTGGACAAGAACGTTCGGAAACTAAATGTTGACTTTAAAGATTTTTTTCTTCTTCGGCGATTAGAAATTTAGTTTAAGTAAAAAAAATGACGTGGTTGGTTTTGAAAAGAAATTTAGATAGAACGAGGTTTTTGTTAACGGTAATGTTGTTTAACATAAAATGTTGAATAGATTCAAAAATGAATACATTTTGGACATGATTAATGTAATATGAAGAATTTATGTATACTGAAAGTTAGTATCCAGAAAATGGATTTGGTTTGTTATACACAAGTCTAGCTATAACTTGTATGCATATACTATTATACAAAATTTGTTCTAAACAATATACATATGTATACTAAAATGTAGGATTGTTTAAATTTTTGATAAATCAATTATTTAATATGGTTTAAAATTTGTAGAATAATAGCATATTAAAATAAAAAAGCTTTACGTTTAGGTTCTGTATAATTTTAAATTAAAATTCGACGTTTTGATATACTACTGGTGTATCATCACCAGAAATATATATATATATATATATATATATATATATATATATATATATATATATATATATATATATATGTGTATATATTTTTCTGATGATGATATACGTAAAGTATATTGCAACTTCGATTTTTAAATAGGATATATAAAGATCTAAATCTTAAAGCTTTTTCTTTTTAATATAATGAGTTTTGAAAGATTTTTGTACTATTTTAAATATATATATATATATATATATATATATGTATATATATGTTTTTTTTTTAATTATGTTTTTTAAATTTCTAGTAAAATAAGGAAAAAATCATTGATTAGAGCTTTGATTTATCTTTGCAGTCGTAATTCGTAATTATATATAAAGCTTAAGGTTAAAATTTAAGATTTTTAGTTAAAATATTAATAAAAACATAAATATTCCTGATGTAATTAGAACCAAAAATAATAATTTAGTTAGAAAAAAGTTTCTAATTGAACCAATTTAATAAATAAAAAATAGATTTTCTAAAGAAAAACCTTTCAAATTATTTTATAAATTTTAATACTGGGTGTTAATAATTCATAATACAATTCCCGCATTTCTTGTTTCCATTCTGTTTATTTTCGGGGAAGTAAACAGGAAATTAAAATATACGGAACCAAACAAATTTTCGAGATAAAAAAAAAAACGAAAAGGTAATTAACTGTAAAAGATAAACAACTGACTTCGATAAATAATGAAAGGAAAATGTGTCATTTTTTTTTGTTTAGATTTATAAAACAACCAAAAAATATATTGTAACAATTATTTTATTTCGATATTACAGTAAATTTAAAATAATTTATAAAACATAAAAAACAAATAACAAATTTGTTCCAATCTGGCATTAAATCAATTTGGAATTAATTTACAACTATTCGAGGCATGCGCTTTATATATAATTAGTTTATAATTTACAATATTGAACACCCCTACAGATTTCAAACTAATTATATAATATACAGGAACAAACTGCAAACAATTTTGGTTGACTTTTTATTATTTAAATGTAGATAAATAACGTAACATTTATGTGAAAAGTAGCGATTTATCATTAATAAATTTATAAAATTATTAAATATATTATTAGAAGCACGATAAACGTGATATACGTTTTCAAATTTTACTTGAAAAGAAAAGTTCTTTAATAATGTAAAAAAAATTTCATAGATCATTTTATTTATATCTATATCATTTTTGATAAACTATAACCTATCAAATTGTAAATTGCAATATTTTTTCTGCAATATAATATTTACAAAAGTAATAAATAGTATCTTCACAACATTCAATAATATTCTAGTTACACTACAGATATTTGAGTCTAGACAAATGAAAATGAAATGTATTGATGTCTAGACATCTAAACTAACCATATATATGTTGTACTGCAAAGAAAATTTATAACACTATTATTTTTAAACAAAATACAGTCGATTCCGCTTAATTGGGACACATCGGGACTAGAGCATTTTGGCCCAATTAAGCGGCTGCCCCAATTAAGCGAATTTTGCATAAAATTAAACAATCCATATTTTTCTTTCAATAATTTTAATTTATAAATTCTTGAACAAAACTATAAACTACATATAACCAAAAAATATAAACTTTTAAGAAAAAATAATAATAAATTCTAAAATAAAATAATAAATAGGTTCAAACATTTTTAATTCAATGCAAAAATATGTCAAGTGTAGTCTGTCTTTTGTTTTTGTAACATTTCATATTAAATTCTTTGTAAATATTTTTTCTTGTAAATATTTGTAACATAATATGTACTGTGATCTTAAATTTACTGGCCCAATTAAGCGAAATGTTGTCCCAATTAAACATGTAAATTTACTGTTGGTTCCTTGGTTTGGTTTCTGTTCTTTGAGATTTGGCCCAAATAAGCGGCTGCCCCAATTAAGCGGTGGCCCAATTAAGCGGAATCGTCTGTATATGGAAAAATATAAGTTTAAACTTCTTACTTTTAAATATAAAAATTTTAAATGTAAGTGTTATTAACATTATTTGTTTGATTAGAAAAGTATGAATATGATCTATATTATAGTGTTTCAACAGTACCACTTTGCTGAACGATCACAGCGCTGCTATCGGCACTTTCGGATGTCTATAAAGTAAATCTGTGAGCCAGCATATGTATACGCCCTTTTTTTTGTAGACACATATAATAAAACAGTGTCATTTTTCTTTGAGTTGCAAGAGTGTCACAATTGTTCTTCATTAAAATTTATACAGACCCCGTACAGTATCTGAATTCACCTTTCATATTCTTTGTGATGAAAGACGCGCAAAGCTTACTCTTCCGGTCTTGAAACGGAACAAAGCAAAGAATTTTACTTTGGCCAATAGCTCGAAGGAATTTGTCGACTTCATTACCAAAGCGTTCATTATATCGGATGTGAAGTGCTATAATAAATGATCTAGTTAATTAAAGCATCATATTGGATATTTCAGACGACGGAAAATTTTTAATAACTGAAAGATTAGGAGAATTGCTCATGTTATACAGCACGGATATTATGCCAAATTTACCTTGTACTGAACGTTTGCTGAATACGAGATTAAAACGAGATTTTTCGTGACTCATAAAGTTCGCTAAAGTTTAAAAGATTAAAAATAATAATAATAATAATAAAAATAATTATACACCAAGGTTAATAATAGTATATTATTTTACTAGGAGTAGAAAGGGATGATTATTGTGTTGAGACAGATATTTGTGGCCGAGATAAACCCATGGCCAAACAATCTGGGCGAAACACGAAAAGATCTTTCTATTCCGAATCGGACATATATGATTTTTTCTTCAAGCGTTCTAAATGAAACTAAACTAAAAATGAATAAAAATGCATGACGAATAATCCTAACTATAGAACTGCAGAACTATAACCTAAAGATGTTTTATTTTAATAAAATAAATAAATATCCGCGGAAAATGTTTTAAAACGGTCATTTAAAAAAAAAATATGAATAATTTAATATCCACCTTTACAATAAAATTAGTATTTTCTATATTGTACATTGTTTATATTTTTATTAATAACATAAAATAATTAATATTATTAATTAATAAAATGACTTTGAACTATCAGATGAATTAAAGTTTAAAATCTACCAAATATCAATTGTTTTTATTTTATTAAAATTAATTTATTGAAAAAGTTCTTTCAAAACAATATAAATCTATTGTTGCTATATAGGCCGCATGTATTCATGTATAATTATTGTATTATTTCAAAAAGGTAAATAAAAATAATAATAATAAAATTTATGATACAAAAATTTGCATTATCCTTTGTAATTTGTATTTTACCACGAATGGGCATGTAGTCAGTTTAAAAAACATTAAAACATATATTAAAAATTTACAATTGTTATCTGTTGTTCTGTAACGAGTGATAAAACTCGTTATATTTTCAGTTTTGACGTAATTTTCAAATGCCATATATTATACACAATGTGTATAATAAAAACAAAATATAAACAAATGCTATTACAACATTCATATAATACAAAATCATGTTACCAAACCAAGATAATATATCAAGTGAGAAATAAAAATGGAACAGAGTATACATGCCCACTTTTTATTTTGGCGAAATCACTAGTATTTTTTAAAGAATTCAATCATACCCAAAGCAGGAAGGTTTGGTAAAGAGGTTAGTTATTACTCAGTCAGTAGTAAAAACAATTTTACTTGTCTGTCCAACATAAACCTTCACACGAATTCTACGCATTCACACGAAGTTCTATATAAACTCGAAGATTGAAGAGGAATAATATCTTTTATACTCTTTAATATGCGTTACAATTTCATAGGAAACTTTAATATTCTTTCTTGATAAATTCTGCCTATTTCATCTGTAACATTTTTCAAAAAAAGCAAAGAAGCTTAAATTATATTTTCATTATCAAGTAAATCTTCAACAACTCTAAATCTTCCTGGTTGCATTGCTTTCTTAATAAAATATTTATCATAACCGTTCAGTAGAAATATATCTTCCAACATTTTATGTCCATGTTTGTTTTTATGTAACTATTTTTATGTCTACAGAAAAAAAATGCAAAAAATAGATTATTCAATATTCCTGAAAATCATTTCTTTGTACCAATATTTATCTTTTATTTTGTTCACAGTAATTTTTACAAAAAAAAATACGTCGGTATTATTAATTAATGAGATAAAAATCGGCCGTGTTATATATTTTAGTTACGAAAAGTGTAAAATTTCAAAAAAAAGTAAGTGTATCAAATGATGAGTAGTAGAATTTCAAACTGCTGAAAAAATTAATTAAACAATAGCGAATTGATTAGCTATAAATCATGTACGAAGAATATAATAGCGTTGTACATACTCAGCATTATTAAAAAAGTTTGCTTCATTAACGCTTTTGTCAATATTTAGATTTATTGATTTTTAACTAGAACATGAAACTGATTCAGGATTTCTCCAATGTTATCACATTTTTACACATATAATTTTAAAATTTTTAAGGGTGTATCGAAGAATAGAATACTAGCCAATTTACTCGTGTTTCACAAAGGAAATAAATTATATTCTATATTTTTTCAAACCTTGTGAACAATGTAAATTTATACATACTATGGTGCAATATGTATTCAATTATTTTTTCACATCATATGTTTGATTTGGTAATTTTATAACTCACAACCATGAGTTATAATATCATAACTCACTGATTTTGATAAACTACAACTTTTTAAAAATTTAACTACGAAGTTGTAAAATTAGTGTTGTTGCTAAAATACTGTACTGTTGATAAAAAAAAATTGCCTTTGTCAAATTAAAATTATTTTGAAATATTTACTTCATACCAAAAAGAGTGTTTTTTCTATTGTATAGTTTTAGAAAAAGTATATAGTTTAGAGTTCAGTGTTCAGAGTTCAGACGCTGAGTGCGTCAAAACGTCGATTATAAATTAATACAGAACTTTAATCTATAGCAGTTTTATTTAAAAACATATTGTAAGGCCCATTTTTATAATAAACACTTTAACTAAAGTCGACATTATATCGATAAAAAAAGCATTGCTTTATTAACAACAATAATAATTATGATAATATTATAGAATTTAAAATCAAAGATTTTTGTCGACTTAAAATCGATTTAAGTTAAAGTGTTTATTATAAAAACGAGATTTAGAAATAATACTTTAAAATAAAATTAAAAAAAAACTGAAATACTCATTTATCATTAATAATACTTAACTTACTACTCGTATCAACGCTCATAAAAATATTTTTGTCTTTTTAGATAGATACGTTTTATAAATGATTAAAGTGAAAAATTTTCAAGTTTTGAGCTGGGTAGTTAGCCGTTCTTTAATCTTGTTTGAATACAGTTGAGTACCGCGGAAGAACGAAAGATTTACCAAGCGTAAAGTCTGACAAATTGCCGACTATTTTCACACTAATAGAACCTTGAACTACAACAGCACATGACGGAGAAGCCGCGACGCATAGTGCAGTAGAACAGCCACAGTTTTACTCCTTTGAATATGACAACGCTCTGCTGTATTATAGCAACGTCTTAAAGCATTTTGCTAGTAATAAATTATGGAATAAATATATTAGTCTGACCTAAAATAAAATAGAAGTGAAGTTGATAAACATCTCTGCTTATATTTAATAATATAATTTTAAAATAGAGTATTAATCCTTCAGTTTCAGTTACTTTAAAAGTAAATATTTTATAATATTTTCTTAAATAATGAATTTAGAGCAATATAATATTATTGTATGTTATTTTTCATGCATTTTCGACGCGAAACTGAATGCGCATGAGTATTAGAAACATCAAACTCTTATTTTGGTTATGTATATTATTTTCAATTCATAAATATGTGTATAGTTTTAAAAAAATATATTTAGTTGAAGCAGTAAATATACAATTTTCAAATTAGATATAAATAAATAGTCAAATATAAAATATCATTGCACATGCGTCTATACATTTCATTCTATATCATGTAAAATATATTAATTTTGTTTATTTTCTATATAATTTTCTTATAATTTTGTATAGTTTTTCATATATATCGTGTAAAGCCAGAATTAGATGTGAAAAGTTATATATTTAATTATTTTATAATAACTTATATATAATGAGAGCACGGTAATCAGATGGTTAAATAAATCCGATCTTTAGCATTCAATTATGTTATAAAGTACAGGATATGTTAAGTAGTGCCATTTAATAAATAATACCACAGTATACATAGTAATATTATTTATTAAATGGTAGTGCTACATAGCTTTTATCTTTCAATTAGTCAATAATTATTTAGTAGTATTACTTCGTTGTCCATTGAAAATGACATTATTGTTTCGCAGTTAGATAACAATTGCATGCGTTAATTGTGCAGTACTAATTAATGTTTAATATGTATAAAATATTAATCTCATGCTGGATTGAATAAAACTGTTTCGTTAAGTTATTAATTTATTATGCAACCCAAACGAACCATTAGTACTATAATGATGCACTTTCGATACAGAACATACAAATAAAAACTACTTATAATAAAATTACAATTTGAGTTAGTTTGCCTTAGGTTAACACTTTTCTGATTATCTCGAAATTAGTTTTATATTTCAGTCGTGTAATGCTAGTAAACCACAATTAATTAAAAATATAAAAATAAAATAAATAGGAAATAAATAAATAAATTTAAATGTCGTTTGTATTATTTTTCCTGATGAAGACGTACGTTGAGTTCATCGAAACGTCGATTATTAATAAATATTAATACAGAACTATAACCTAAAGCCGTTTTATTTTAATATGAGTTCTGAAAGGTTTTTTACTATGTTATCATTGTAATATTTAATGTATATTAAAAAAAGTACTAGAAAATTAATAATAATTTTTTAAAATTATTTAATTGCACATATTTTAATTTTGCACTCTTTATATATTTTACCAAAGGCAAGTGACTCAGTCGCCATACTCTGCTATGTATGACAATATGCAATAAATAATATTCTCGCAAAGCGAGAATGGAGCTAGTCGAATGTGGTTTGATTTTATAAGCTAGTTTTTCGACTAGCTAAAATACAAGATTAGAAGTGTATATGGGTAAACCCATATATAGACCACTTTGATATTATCACATAAATGATAAGAAATAAGAATAAAAAAAATTTTCACCGAAAGTTGGCAACATTGTATTTTGCTAATATATAATATTATAGGCGCTAAGGGTATCTTCTGTAAAAATTTCATTAAAATCGGATAAATAATGCGGACATAACAAATTTTTAGAAAATTATTATTTTTTTTTTCGGAAAGTTGGCAACATCGTATTTTAATAAAATTATAATTTATGTGGGCACTAGAAGAAACTTTTCTGAAAATTTGATTAAAATCGGATAAATAATGTAGACACAATAAATTTTTAATATTTTAGTAATTTTTTTCTCAATAAGTTGGCAACACTGTATTTTGTTGAAATTGCATAATTTATGCGGGCACCAGGAGAATCTTTAGTGAAAATTTAATTAAAATTGGTTAAATAACGTGGTCATAATAAATTTTTAAAAATTTTAGTAATTTTTTTCTCAGAAAGTTGGCAGCACTGTACTTTGTTGAAATTATCTAATTTATATGAATACCAGAAGAATCTTTTGTGAAAATTTGAACAAAATCGGTTAAACAACATGGTCGTAATAAATTTTTAAAAATTTTAGTAATTTTTTTCTCGGAAAGTTGGCAACACTGCGGTCTGAAAATTGAACTTAATTTTTTATTTGGTATGAACTATCTAATTGCCAAGTTTCAGCTTTCTACGAGCTCTCCTTTATACTTATAATTAACACTCGTATTAAAAATTTTAGTAATTTTTTTCTCGGAAAGTTGGCAACACTGCGGTCTGAAAATTGAACTTAATTTTTTATTTGGTATGAACTATCTAATTGCCAAGTTTCAGCTTTCTACGAGCTTCCCTTCATACTTATAATTAACACTGGTATTTATCGTATTTTTTGGACACGGCCGGCCAGCCGGCAAGCCAGCCAGCCAGCCGTATTGACGATTTTATAAGCTAGTCTTTTCGACTAGCTAAAAAAATTGAAATGTGACATTACAAAACATTGTTTAAATATTTGTCATTCCAGGAAATCAGATTGGTAATAAATTCCAGAAATTCCATTGTCAAATAGAATTTATTGCAACACTGATTAGCACAATTGTGATTTATGAAATATGTATTGATTATACGAAATATTATGAAAACGAAAGTTTATTTACTTCAACAACAACAACAACAACAACAAAAATATAAACAAAAACATTATTTTTCGAAATAAAACATCTTTAGGTTATAGTTCTGTATATGATCAAGATTTTTGAAATAAAAAATCAGTAAAGACCGAATGAGTTTAATATATGAACAGTTACATTAATAGATTTTCCATTTACATATTCCATTTTACAGAAATTTCTAAACTAACTTCCCATTTATTTAGTTATTTTTAATTTGTATTATCACATATGTAAGACCAAAATTTGTGAAACTTTTGTATTATTCCTTCTGATATAACTGCCGAAATTTACCAATAAAAACTTTTTTTTATTGAGAAAAGTCAACCGAATGTTTTATTTTAATTAATTTTATAATTTTTCATCGAGTGCTTACAGTTTTTTTCATTTGAATTTATTATATCAGACTTTATAAATTACAAAAAAGGCAAATTGAATCTATTTTAAACTTACAGAAACAAATGAATATAGTCTATTTATATTGCATCTATATGTAAATAAAAATAACTTTTAATACATGATGCAAGTAATAAACGCGCACACACATATGTTGTTATATTATGAATATATCATAATTAGCGTAGGTTACGCACATGTAGGATGTGAATAAATATACATATGCAAAGAGAGTTCCTTTAAGCTTTATGTAATATGTAACACAGTGGTTTATTTATACGACTAGTTTGGTGTAATTTAATTGGATTAGCAATGATGTATAATGTACATATCAGCTTGTTATACTAAATTATTTTTAAACCAGATACATATTGAGATTGTCTGTTATTATAAATGCAATTGTTATATATACATTTATGTAGGTAGATTATCTGTTATTCTGAATGCAATTGTTAAAAATAAATTTATATAATTAATTTAAAAAAAACCAATAATAATTATTTATCTATAAAATGTTTTATTTTAAAATATCTGCATTTTATCCTGAATCTTGTCAAATACTCCAATTTCATTTTTTACAAAATTTATTTGATTTGATATATATTTGTATATAAAAAAATATTACGAATTTATTTTATATTTTTATTTCCTAAAATAGCTTTTAATATGATTTTTTTAGTATTTCCAATATTTTAGATTTTATTTATTTTTGTTTTATTATTTTGAATGTAAATATGAATATACAATTTAACAATTAAAAATTATTTAAATTTTTATTATTTATATTGTTGATTTGTTAAAAATAGTTACTAAAAAGATATTATTAGTTTTTTACTTACATTAAAATGAATTTTATATTTTAGTCGCAGTACTGTTGGTTTTTAAGTGCACTAGAAATTTATTTAAAAAAAATTAATATTCTCAATTTTTGGCTGCAATTAAAACCAACAACAACTAATAATTTAGTTTTGGGCTAGAACATAACGGTAATTTTGTGTTAAATAGAATAATCGGAATGACGCTTTAAGCCTCATTCGGACTGCCATTTTGGTTTCACGCACAAGCACAAGAATTTGAGACACTTTTAGTTTTAATGCCAAACGTTCGGATTGGTCAAATTCTTGTACTTGTGCTTAAAACTAAAACTAAAACGGCATTTCAAATAATATTTTATAGTACATTTTTTTCACATATTTTTAAATTAATTACTAACTATAAATTAAACATCGTTGCTGGTTTATTTTTTAAAAAAAAGTGTATTTGTATATAAATTTAATCTTTTGTTTACAATATATATATATAATAATTGAAATTAAAAATATTTGAATAAAACGGCTTTAGGTTCTAGTTTTGTAAAAATTTATTAATAAATCAACGTTTCGACGAACTGAACGTGCGTCTTCATCAGGAAAAAAGGTAGAAATGACATTTATAGTAAATAAACAGAACATGGAAACAAGTTACTAGGTAACAAATAAGTAACTAGATTATGAAATTTATAAAATTTGGCTTTTTTTAATTAAAAATTTATAAATTTTATGATCTAGTTAATTATTTGTTACATAGTAACTTGTTTCCATGTTCTGTTTATTTACTATAAATGTCATTTCTATTTTTTTCCTGGTGAAAACTCACGTTCAGTTCGTCGAAACGTTGATTTATTAATAAATTATTACAGAACTAAAACTAAATAGCAAATTCTGAAAGATTTTCTACTATATTAAAAATATTTTAATTTATTTTGTTTTTATTTATATATTATTAAAAATATTTATTTACTAATGGAAAATAAGATAGTCCAATGCTATCAATTAAATTCAAAATGATATATAAAATCAAGTCATTTGTAATCGATATTACTAGATAGCTAACTTCTTCTGAAGTATGCAAATAACAGAATACTATGTAAATATCTGTGACCTAAAACATTTGAATTTGTTCAACTCAAGTTGCGTTATATTTTATATTACAAAGCAAACTTTAAGCATTTACATAAATGTTCATTCCTACTAGTTAAAAATAATTTTTTTTTATCATTTATATTTTTAATTCTCTTTATGAAAATTGTATATCAATTTAAATAAGAAAATTCATAATTGTATAAAAGAATTAGTTATATACATATAAATTTCTAGAAATAATCCGTTGTGTATTTCTAAGTTATTTATAATATAATTATAAATAATTTTGTTTAATTTTTTACTTTAATAATTTATTTCTTAGAAATTTTGTTGAAATAAGATTACTTCTATTAGGGAAAAAGATAAAATAAAATAAACACTTAGTTACAAAATATTTGTTGAGGTTTCAAACAATATTTTTTTAGTTTATTTCTATGACAATTAGTTTTGTCTTTCACATGATATCTTTTTGAAGGTTACAGATCAATTTCTTTGAAGATTCAGAGATAAAAAGGAATCAAATGTATTTGGAAACTATCAAAAAATAATACTTTTTTTTCGGTTGTGTCAAATAATAATACTTCAGACTTTAGATTGTCAATAAAATATCAATTTTTCTTTTTGATAAAAAACAAATATTAAACTGTCGAGTATTACAATAATATTTATTGTAAAAATTATAACATGTACCGTTAAAATATTATTTTTAATTACAGAAATAAATATATTTTTTGCATAGTGAAATTTACAGATCAATGGTAAATTTATTAGCTGTGGTTGCTAGATTATAATCTATACAAGCTAATTTTTCATGTCCTTGAATTCTTTTTTCATTTGCTTATCAATCACGTTTTGATTTGGATTAACTGTCAGTTCGAATTTACAAATGTGTCTATTAAGTTATTTATAGATCGGAAATGAAAAAAACGAAACGAAACGCAAATATTTTTGGTTAGAAATTTTATATGTAATAAAAATCATTATTATAGATTATTTGTGTAAAATACTTTTAAAAAGTATTAAAATACAAAGCGCTAAATACTTTAATTAAGAATGTTTAATACAAATACTATTCTGAAAAATATTTAAATACTTTTTTATAAATATTAAATGCAAATATTTTTTATTAAAATATATGTATTTTATTTACAAAATATTACTAAAAAGAATTAGAAAGTTTTTGCCAGAGCTATATTTTTTTCAATAACGTTAGATTTCCAGAAAAGGACAAGACTTTTCTCTTATTAATATTGAGAAATAAATAGTTTTTAGCGCACCAAGAGTTAATATTATTCGAATCATGCTGTAAAGCGTTGCAATCATTAATTGTGTTTATAGATGCATAAAGTTTGAGATCGTTTGCAAAGAGTAATTTCTTGTTAGAGGTTTGAGAAGTTTTGTCGTTAATAAATAATAAAAATAATAATAATTAATAATTAATATAATATAATTAATAAATAATTATAAAACCGAACTAATAGAATTAATAATTGGGCAGTGATATAGAAATACTCTATAGTAGAATGTATATATGTTTGCATATGAAACATAATTTCAGGCATCAAAATATGATACGTGATGTCAGGGCAAGTTAATTATAACTTGACTTATTTAATTAGAGTTATTCCATTGACTGATTTTATGTATTAAATGTAAACGTGAAAATGCTATTGTCGGTTTAGTTGTTTTCTGTTAATTAACATACTAATTAGTGAACTAATTTTATTTAATGGCAACTCTGAATTATTTTAATGTTAAATTTTTGTTGTTGCAATTGATATGCGTATGTTTTAAATACATACATACATACACAATTACTCCATGTACCCAAAAGGGTGTGGTACAAACTTTTTCCACTATCCGGAAATCAGTTTCCTTCAAACATCTCTATCTAAACAAGGAACTTTAGCTTTATCCACATTCATACTTACACTCTGTCATACATTCTTCTATTTCCACTACTTGGAAATTTTTGTTCACGCAAAACATTCATAATATTGTTTAATTTATATTATGAATTTTTTGGTGAACGTGATATTAAAACATACTTTTGAATTGTACTTTGTTGCATAGTAAAAAAATCTTTCAGAACTCATTAAAGCCTAAAGCTGTTTTATTTTATTTTGTTGCAGTTTATATACGTTTTTTTTTTCAAATTGAATTATTATTTAATTTTTATATTTACCAACTTTTTGGTGGAGGTGCTTTAAAAAAACCTTGCATTTTTGTGATATTAAAACAATTTTATGAAAGAGATTAGTAACAAGACAGTAAATTATTATTTATTATGGATTATATGAAAAAAAGATATTTGAAAATATTTTTCAAAAATATATAGTACTGTCAATCCGGGGATAAAAAATATGCAACTATTCCTACTAGGATTTTTTCTTGAGTTTCATGGAGAAGTCGGTTGTGAATGTAAAACTTAGTTAATGGTAAAATTATTTTTTTATTTATATCCGTAACTGTGAGTCTAATAAAATATTTTTAAATTATTTTTGTAGATAATGCAAATTTCTACAACTTTTATTGATAAATCTGTATCGTAGCGTAGATAATAAAAAAGGTATGAGCAAAAATATTTGAGCGTGACATAATTTTGAATAAGATAAATTTTTTATTTTCAGCTTGATATAAAAATTCTTTTCAGCTTTATTTACAGTGTATTTTCTAAAAAACAATTTAATCTATTTAACATAGTAAAAGAAAATTTCAGAAGTCACTATATTAATATTAAATTATGCTGTAAGTTCTAGTTCTGTAATAAATTATTAATAAACCAACGTTTCGACGAACTGAATGTGCGTCTTCATCAGTTGTTTTAATGAAATATATTGTTAAAAACATGCAATTTGCGTATCAAACTTTCTTGGTACATTGTTTGAATTAAATGTTGTAGATAAATACGAAATTCATAAGTTTACTGAAACATAAATTTATGAAAAGGAATAACAACCTGTTAGAGCTCATAATTATGTGTGTTAGCTTTTAATTATTTCGAGTATAAGACTATTTACTTAGAATCTTCTGTTGTTGTTTGTGTTTCATAATTATTCAAGCGCTACGGAAGTATTTATTCTATTTATCTCGACACAATTACCTTTTATTGCGTTATTAATTTGGTTCTTAAAACGAAATTTACAACAGTTAATATTTAATTATTAAATTTATGTACATTTAGTTTCGCACAAAGATTCTGAGATAATTATATCTGAATTTTATTTTTACGGTCTAATAGAGTTAGTTAGTTGGTCAATAGTTTTTTTATGCTAGTATATTTGGGGGCATGGCCTTTTGAACTAGCACCGTCATTGCTAATCTTAAAAGCTAACTACATTATATCCGGAATACAATTAGTAGTACACAAAGTTAAATCTTGATAAAACACTTCTCATACAACTTTCTGAAAAATAGGTTACGAAAAAAAGATCGGTACAAGGTGCAAAACAGAAAAGGAAAAATAATGGATAATTTTATTAGCAGCACGGTTTTAAGGATAAATTTCAGTAGGCTATTGGTATTCAGGACACGATTCGGCCAGCAACTGCCTCTGGTTCACGTTATTTGGTTGCGTACTAATTTTGACGCCCTGACGACGCCGGATGAATGCCTCTCCTTTGTCCATTGGCAAGATAAGCGCTTTAAAACATCACATGGAACGTTTTTATTCGTATCAATGAAAAAAAACCAGTTTTTTTTTTATTGGGTATTATCGAAATTTATCACTAGAGTTTTTTATACTTTAAGTGCCACGCCGAAAGGTTTGTCTATTTCTAATGAAAAATCGATTTTTATGAACATATTTTATTAAGGTTCCAAATGGTGTGTTACTTTATTGGAAGTTATTAACACATTGAGATTATTTTTTGATTTAAAAACTCATGTTTTTTAATTAGAATGACATCTTAAAATCTTTTTACTACGGTTAGTAGGATTTTTTTGTTTGTTTTGTGTGGAATAAATTTATACTTGGCATAATTTTAAAATTTGTCAGTAAAATATTGTCACATTTAGTAAAACATTTTTAAGCAATCATAAATGATTTTTAACTTATCTAAAGAATAAATAAATTGGGCAAATTTCAAATTTAGCAATGCTCTGTACAATTGAGCCTTAATAATTTACCTATAAATAGCTGTTTATTATTTAGGTACAAATTTTTGATTTACCCACAAAAAAATGTATAATTTAATAATTTTAACATAGTAAAAAATATTTCAGAACACATTATATTAAATTAAAACGACTATAGTTTTGTATTCATATTTATTAATAAGTGACGTACGTTGAGCACGTCGACACACCGATTATTAATAAATATTAATACAGAAATATGACCTAAAGCCGTTTTTTTAGTAATGTTAGTTTTTTTGGTAATTGTTGAGTAATAAAAATGACTTTAGAGCTTTAAACGAAAAATGATAATATTAGAAATTCATACAATATTAAATTACAAAATTCGTTAAACTCATTCGGTTTCAATATTTGTATATATCAAAAAAATATCTTTGTTGTTGTTCAGAGAGTGATACTAATCCATTTATATCTAAAGAATAGTTTTATTATTGGTTTTTTCATTGTGTGCTTCAGAATAAATTCTATAGCAACTTCAATAAACTCGTAAAAATTTTGTACACGTACAAATCTGTGTATTTGTTGAACGAAGATTTAAACATCATTTCTAAAATTGTTAGATAATCACAAAAAATTATATATTTTATGATACTTATTAAAATTATTTTGAATTACATTTAAAAAAAAAAAAAGATTAATTTTATTATTCAGAAACTTTCATGCTAAAATCTGAGAATTACTATAAATTAAAAACTCAAATAATACTATATTACGTTATACTGAGAAAATTTTTGCTATAAATCCGAGGTTGTACCTTTGACTCAAAAGTAAACATGTTTTTAAATTGTAAACTTATGTTTTTCTAATGAAAATAAAAATTATAAAAATTTAACTATTTTTAAAGCTTTGAATGAAGTCAGTTAATATTTAGTTTAAAAATAAAACTAAAATTGAACTGAAAATTATTAATAATTATACGATTACATTTATTTCAGAAAATACTATGTTCTTAAATTAAATAAAACGGCTTTAAGTTATAGTTTTGTGTTAATAGTTATTAATAATCAAACTCAATATACGTCGATTATTAATAATATTAATACTGAATTATAACCTAAAACAAAATAGATAATAGCAGCTTAAAAAAAATTATTATTTAATATATATAAGAAAATAGTTTAATAATATGCAGCATTGTATGGTATTTGAATATTGTGATTCAAAATAGGTATGCAGTATAGCACATTTATCATGCAAAAGAAGCACATTTTTCCGTTCTTCTATTTCGATTCTATTCGTGCTGCCATATTTCTTAACTGTCACTAACATTAATATACTACGTCATAACAGAAATTCTTACCATCTTGAACTACATAGTTGAAGAAATTCATTTGTACCTTACATAAATATAGAATATGCTCTATGGAAATTTTCTTAAGATATTTTTTCTTTTAATTGAGATTATTCTTGTTAATTTTAATATTTGTTTTATTATTTAAATATCAATTTATAAATGTAATATTTTAATGTTGATTTGATTCGTTAATTTTACTTCTATGTAAATTAGAAAAAATTCAAGTCTGTCAATTTTTTGTAAAAAGTTGTTTTTTTTTCTGTAAATATATCAAAATATATAATAAATAATAAATAAATATATAAAAATATTGATTTTTGTACAAATATTTAGTAAAAATATATGTATATTTGGGCTTAATACACAATTACGACTTTCTACTATTAGTACAATGAGAAAATTAGTACAATAAGAATAGTAATTCTCAGATTTTGGCAAGAAAATTTCAAAGTAATAAAATTAATCTTTTTTTTAATGTAATTCAAAATAAATTTAATAACTATTATAAAATGTATAATGTTTTGTAATTATCTAAAAATTTTAGAAATGACGTTTAAATTTTCGTGCAACAAATGCACAGATTTGTACGACTATAGAATTTGTATACGAGTTTATTGAAGTTGCTGGAATTTAATCTAAAGAACACAATAAAAAAAACCAATAACAAAACTATTCTGTAGATATAAATGGATTAATATAACTCTCCGAACAACAACAAAAATATTTTTTTGATATATACAAATATTGAAATTGAATGAGTTTATCGAAATATGTAATTTAATATTGTATGGATTTCTAATATCATCCGTTTTTTGTTGTAAATTTTATAGTCATATTTGTTACAGATTGAAATATACAATGAGTATTTTACATAAAGCAATGTTTGTGAATGTAAAAATCAAAATGTGAAAGGTATTACAGAAGTAGTCGAGATTCATTCAGACTTGTTATGAAAAATGTGTTTATGTTTTAGCGTACAGCTAGTAGTTCTGATTCAAACTATTTTTAGTAACTTATGAAAAACCATCATGCAAGATTTTAGTTTTAACATTTTATAATAACTTTTGTTTATAAATTTTTGTTTTAATTATGTGTTTGCCACAATATTATATTTAGATTTTATAGCATATAATGTTATCAATATTCAAGTCTTAGTGAAATTATTGTTTTAAAATCTTGAAGTGAATATTCTTTTTTTAAACAAAATATATTTGAAAAAAATAATTCGCTAAGAAGTTGTAAATATTTATATAATATTTATTATAAAAAAGTACAAAAATATTTGTATATATTCTTAAAACATTTTTTTTATAAAAAAAGTACTGTCGACACAAACTTTGTTGAAAACGTAGAAAATATTGAAAAGTAACAAAATATCTGTAAACTTCATTTTCCAAAACTTTTCGATACAAGTGCAAAATATGTATTTTGTTATGTTGACATTTACCAAAACTTTTTAAAAAAATACACATAACAAAACAAAATGTACATTTTTATTTTACAATATCTGTCAAAAAAAAATGCGAAAGAATATTTAATAAAAGTATTATAAAAAATATTCTGGTTCGTGTCCTTGAACTAAAACGAACACTTATACGTCTAGACGCCGGTATATGTTGGGAATGTCAGCGCCAAATGAAGACAAATGACATACGCATACAAACTAATCCGCAATTTAACTTTTTTTCCTGTTTTCGTATTTAATTTTTTCCGGATTTACGTAGCTTGATTCTAGTATATAATTTTATTTTAATGAAAAATAATAACTACACTTTAAAAAATTGAAATGAGTGTCAAAGAAATACTGCATGAGTACCATTAACTTACACATCGTACATAAATATAAAATTTAACGTTTTTTATATCAAGATTGCGAGACAATGTCAATGGGATCATCCAGTAAAATTAAAATCAGTATTTTTTAAAGTAAATCAAAACGTTATACTTAATATGATAATAAATAATATATATATATATATATATATATATATATATATATATATATATATATATATATGTATATATATGTTTTAGTTTGGTCACTCTTATGTTGTGTTATTCTATTTTTAGGTTTTGTAGTGACGTTCCAATGTAATATTTATTACATGAACATTTGATAGCGTAAATTGTGTTTTTCGTGGCCAGTTTTGATGTTTTTTCTTTAACTCTAGTGTGTAAGTCCCGTATCATTTTACCGCTTTTTGTTACAAATCTTATGTTGTCATCTTCTTTTAATGTTGTTATGATTTTTTTAGACACTGGTTCGATGTTTGTAAGCGAAACATAGGTTGTTGTGCTTACACTATTCTCATTATTCTCCCTATTATTATTCTGTTGTGAGCTATTATTGTACAGTAATGCATTAATCATACCTGTAGGATAACCATTTGTTATCAATAATGCTTTGGCTATTTTCAAATTCTTTTGTAACAGTGATGGGTGACTGATCTTTATGATTCTAGTTTTTAGATTTAATATCACATTCTTTTTTGAATTGTGGCTATGATTTGATGCATAGTGAATGTATCGACCTAAGTGCATCGATTTCCTGTACCAATCAAGAATAATATATATATATATATATATGACAACGATTAGTAAATTGAAATTAAAAAGTAAACCCATTCAAAACGCAATTTTTATTCTCAGTAATCACTTGGCTAGGGGTAGCGTTGCTAAGAAAAATTGAAATGTCAAAATATGAAAAACAGAAATAAATAATTTATTCGATTTGTTGGTATAAAACAATATTTTCATTCATATTCTAAAAATATTAAATATCATACATATCATATATTTATACATATAATTTCAACAATATTTTAAACGTCAAATTGACATTTATAAACATCAAACTGAAGTTTGATACATTTTGAACTTTAAATTGTTAAAAATTGTCTTATATTTAAAATAATAAATTTCACTCATTTTTCACGAAATTCAAAAATCTTCAAAACATTATTTATTTATTAAATAATGCTGTCAAATTATGGAGACTTTACCATTTTTCTTTGTTGATATCTATGCAAATCTTCAATTTACAAATTTAAAAATGCTTTAATAAATCATTGTAATGTGACAAAAGATATTACAGAAGTTTTTGATTTGTTTGGTATTGTACAAAGATAAATGATTGTACAATTTAAAAATGTAAAAATAAAAACTTTCCACTTCGCATTAATTCAATACTTGCTTTAATACTGCAACAATTTTTAATGCCCTGCATATTTTTAAAACTTATCCAATAAGAAAATGTAAAGAGAGCAAATTATAATCGAAATAGTTTTAAAACTGTTTTAAAACAACATATACGAGAACTGATACAAGGTAAATTATTGTGAAATGGACCCTGTAAAATTACGCATCATTAATTATTCATTTTAGGCACGTCATGGAGATAAATTTTCTAGAAACGTTTGATTATTAATTTAAACTGGAACGCTTGATTAAGTTTTCGGAGAGAATAATGAATGACTCGATTTGAAATGAGTTTTAAGACGGACAATATGGTATAACAAAGATGAGGTTTGCAACACGAGCCTTAAACGATAAGCGAGTGCTGTAAATCATTTGTGTGAGTTATAGTCATAACATGTGAGTAAAATATCATACTTTCCTATGACTATATAATAGAAAAAAAAAATGTTAGTTATTTCATGAAATACTGCAATTATACCTCTTAACGGTGGTATATATACTAATGACCAAAGTTTTCAAGGAGTCAGTAGAATCTACCAATTATAACTTCGACAGTAATACACAAAAATTAATTTAAAATATGGTTTATATATATATATATATTTGAGTTATAACATCTAGAATTAAAATGTTTAAATGTCAACAAAAGATCTTTTTGAAAATACATACGTTAATATGTATTAAAATTTTTTCTTAAAATAGAATTCAATAACATAGTAAAAAAATTTTCAGAACTTATTATGTAAAATAAAACTGCTTTAGGTTTTAGTTCTTTATTAATATTTATTAATAATTGACGTTTCGACGAACTCAATGTACGTCTTTATCAGGAAAACTGATACAAATGACATTTACAGTAAATAACAGAACAGGAAAATAAGTTACTAGGTAATAAATAAGTAACTAGATTATAAAAAAATTATGATCTAGTTACTTATTTGTTACCTAGTAACTTGTTTGTATGTTCTTATATTTACTCTAAAAGTCATTTATATCAATACGTTGAGTTCGTCGAAACGTTAATTATTAATAAATATTAATACAGAACTTAAACCTAAAATTGTTTTATCTTAGAATTCAAAACCTTTGTTTAAATTTTAATAATGCACAAAACTAAATTACTAAAAGATAAACAAAGTTTATTTTTAAAATGCCATGTAAAATCCAAAGTTTCTGTTCTATTTGTATTTTTTTCTTATAAAATTTCGTCAAGGTTTTGAATTACACGTAAATTTCGTAGAGATAATATTGTCGAGTTTAATTTTAGTTTCGTTTACAAAACTGAAAAAGGGAACGTGAAATTTTCATGAATACATTTGAATATAAGACTGGGGCACGCGCGAAATATGAAGCCCACTCGTTTTAAACGAACAAATTATGCCCAAAGTTTGTCTATCAAATTTCAGCAGAAATCTGCGAACATGAAGATTTTCATCGGCAGTTCAACATCGAATCTAATGTTCTAGATATTACTTAGATTCGCTGGCAATTGCATACATGCATTTCATTTAAATAAATTATTACCACTTAGTTTTGTGTCCTTTTTTTAAAAATAAGTTGTTACAACTTTTATGAATAATGAATGCTATGAATTGACTTAATTTCCTTAATGCTTTGTGTAAATTAAGTTACGGCAATTTGAGATACTTCCAAAGTTCTTCAAAACTATTTGTGTTATGTAGGAAGTTTAGAGAATTAAAACAAATTGATCAATTAAATTTTCTAAATGTTTTAAATTAGTAAATATTTATTCATTTGTATTGTGTTGTCTGTAAAAGCAATTCAGAAAAAGATTTTTTTAAAAGAAAAATTATAGATTGTTAAAACTAACATTTATTTTAAATTTTCTCTGAAATTACATTATCCTCATAACAAAAATTATTGAAACTTATCTAAATATTTTCATAAATATTAAATATCCACTTAATCGTAATAAACTAATATATAATTAGTAAGTTTAATAATTTCAGAAAAATGTCGCCGGGATTCAAGAAAACACGTGCTGTTATTTAGAATTATTTTAATAAAAATATAAAATTATTTTACTGCGATTTAACATTGATGTCAAAAAAATGTTTCATTTTTTAATATTTCTAAATTAAGTAAGTTTTTAACTTATTTCAAATAAATTTATTTAAAGTAACTTTAATTAAAAATACATCTCACAAAATCTAGTTTACATTTCTAGTATATAAAATAAACTTTTTTAAAAGTTATTTATTTTCAATATGCCACAACAAAACTTTGCTTTAAAAAACCTTAAATAAGTTTACTAACAAACTGATATGATAAAACATACGTGTATGATATTATTGCAAAATATGTAAAAACTTTTGTTTTTGTTACATTGCAAACATCTTTTTCTGGTAACTATTTTATATTCTAAAACATTGTCCTACCGAAAAAAATTTCAAAAATATAAAATAAATCAGCATATTTACATGTATAGATGTCACCAAACTGAGTTGATTTTGTTTTCCGGATTTGAAAATGTAATTTAAACAAAAATTTTATTAGGCACGTATCAAATAGGAAACAAGTTGGGTTTTTTTTTTACCCATATTTTATAAAGGGTCGTGTAAGGCATAGTTTATGTTTATCTATGTTATTTGAATAGACAGGCATATCATTTATTCAAAAAGCATTTGTGAAATAAAACATATAGTTCGGTTTTGTTTTACAAATATGTAACAATAAAATTATGTGTTACTAAAGAAATATTTGGATTAAGAACTAAGTTATTCAATAAAACATTTTGTTGAAAGTAACTTTACAGTTAGATAAGTTTGCAGTTGTGATGGTGGTAGATCTAGAAATTATATGGTTCATGAGATTTATTTTGAGTTGAAATATTGTCACAAGACTTGGTATTGGTACCAGCATATTTTTTTAGGAAAAAAAGTTTTATAAATTTGTGTCATTACGTTAAATTTGTTTTATCTGAAAATGCAGTGAATTGTTAAATGATTTAAGTTTTATATTTAAAGTTTTAAATAAAAATGCTATAAAATTTTGTAGCAAGAAATTAACATTAAACCAAGTAATTTAGCATATTTCTAAAAAGCTTTAAAATAAAAAATTATAATGACTCTGCAAGAGAACAAATTAGGCACAAATAAAACAACAAGTAAATTACGCGAACAAAATTGCAACATTTAAAAAAAATTACAAGCATAATGTGGACTAAAATAATATTTTATTTATTATCAACAACAGTACATAAATATTTATAAGTATGTTTTATAAGTATATTAGCCTGATTTTCTTTCTAAAAATTTTAAAAATTAATAACAAAAGTGTTAAATCATTGAAATATCTTTCAGAACTCAGATTTAATAATTAAAACAATTTTGTTGTTCAAAGTTTAAAGCTTATGTTTTAACGCTATTTACTAACATCTTAAAATTAAACGGCTTTAGGTCTAAGTTTTGTATTAATATTTATTAATAATCGACGTTTCGATGAAATCAAAGTCCGTCTTTATCAGGAAAACTGATACTAATAATATTTACAGTGAATAACAGAACATAGAAACAAGTTACTAGATAGCAAATAAGTAACTAGGTCATAAAATTTTTAATTGATGGAAGTCAAATTTTATTTAAATTAGTTCCTTCAGAGTGATTGTTGCTATATTTTTCTTTATACATTTCTGTTGCATCTCTTATCAATCTGCTGTTAATAACATCAAACATCTTTCTCAGAGCAAAACTGAGTTGTTTTAATTAACAAAAGTGTTAATATAGTAGCCAAATACTATTAACAGGAAATTTGCAGTAATACACATCAACTGTGAATGGCAATTTGTGTTAATATTTAAATAATTTTTAATCAAATAACGATTAATATCGATCTAGTTATGAACATATTCAAATTACATATTATATTGACATATTATTGCTGGAATAAACAAATCAAATTATGTTAAATCTGCTAATTATGTTTTCGTTTAAACAGTTTGTTTAATTATGTATTTATATTTATGAAAATCAATTTGTGTAATTTTAAATATAATTTTAGAAATTTTATAATTGTATTTTTATGATAAAATTATAATATTATTAAAAAAATTATTATATTTTTTTTTTAATTAATATCTAATATTTAAATATTTAAATAAATTAATAAAATGTAAGTCACATTTAGTTTATACTATACATACACAATTAGTAATCTTCATATTTTTACTGCTGGTATTTATTAAATTTGTAGAATTTTCTGGATTGGTATGCCATGGTCGATCTATCCTCGTCGCAGACATTTCTTTCTGCTTCTTCAGTGCTTGGTGACTTATTCAACTCATTCAGTCCTAAACATTCAGTCCTAAACATGCCATCTACGATGTATGGCAATTCGTCTGCGGCAAGAATAGATCGACCATGGCGTACCAGTCTAGAAAATTATATAAATTTAATACATAATTACGCTATGTATCTATAAGAACCAAGGCACACATTTTTTTTATTCAAACATAAATTAATTTCTGTCAAATATTCCTATCTAGACAAGCAACTTTATTTTCCATTTTGAACAAAGTTCAATTGTGCATTTGTGAAATTGATAATCAAATATTAAATATTAAATTATTTTCCCTACGATTTCACAAGTTACTCAATCATTGAATCGGCTTACAAAGCTATGCATCAATGATTGGCCAGTTTAACCATAGACACCTGTTTTGATCTTTAAGATCTCGTCAGTATGGTGCTTTGATTAATTTAATATTTAATAATTAATTTTATTTTTATTTACATTTATGATACCTTTTATGTATGATTTTTATTCTACCGCTCGGAAATATTGGCTTTTAAAAAATACTTTCAATCATGCCAACCCATTCACTCATTGGACGTAAATGTACATCTTCAATATCACTCACATATATTCTTTTAAACAAATTTCCATTAGACTTTTGCAACAACATATTTCTAATTTTGCATTCTTTACACACCTATTTATTATAATAATAATAATTTTATTGTTTATATTTGCAAATCCAGTATATAATTGTACTTATCTATAATTTGTAAATATTTAAAAACATCTAATTAGTTCGAGGGTAAAAAATGGTTAGCATTCCTTAATTGAAGCATCCTGTTTAAATTATACCTACCTAATTAGGCAATGTTAATTTTAGGGCTTATAATTAACATACAAATACCCAACGGTTCCGGGAAAATCCAACCAGGATATCGTAAAGCAAACATATAGAGCGTATAAAAGGTTAAATTGAACAACATAAACACTCAAATCCTCTTTTGGGAGATTCAAATGGAAAACTTAATACATAACAAAATTGTATGTATCTGCTATTATAAGCTATTCTGTATATCTATATGAACCGTTGTAGTAATATTAAAATAATATTGACTATCAAATATCGTATTTAATTTGAAATGTAATAAACAAGTAATTTTGCAAAATATATTAAACTATTTTAACTTTTTAAGGTCGGCTAACATTAATATATGACTTTGCTATCAATATGCGATTGAAATTCGCATTTTATTGGGTCCTGAAAGAGTTATTAAATTTTAGCATACTTAAAGGGTTAAAAACATGTTTTGTTTTACAAAACGAGGCAATGTTTTGGGTTCAAGTAGCTTATTTTTATTAAGAAACACAATTTTTAGATAATTTATCTAATATATTTGTTTATTTATCTATCTTTTATAAGAGTGATACCTTAAGGTTTCTATAGCACTCCGGCCCAGTGCCCTATTGTACTGTCATTTTGATTTATCTCGTGAAAGAGATCCGGTTTCTCATATGAAGTTCAGAAATTTGGTCTACGAAAGTCTGTGCACCGAGTTTCTATTTCATCTAGTCCAAACTTGTTGTATCCTTTTTTGAGATAGAGTGTCATAGTCACAAATTAGGTGTGAGAGTTTTTCAAATGTCTCTTTACATTTTCTGCATATAAGGCCATCTTTTAAGCCCAGAATATTTTTATATTCAGCCACTAAACATATTGATCATATTTCGGATTTTTCTTGCTAAGATTAATTATTTTTGTTGTTTATCTATATATAGATGATGTTTGGTAGATAAAATATCTAATATTAAGAGTAGATGATTAAGTTTGGTGTATTCATCTAATATAATTAGATGTTTGTTCTAGTTCGTAGTATATTTAAATTATTTATTATTATTTATATAAACCTGATTTGATATAACGATTTGAGTTCATCTAATTTGTATGTAGACGAAATATCTAATGTTACAGAAAATATTATCTAATTAAATAAACAAATCATCTAAAATTTGATATTTAATTCGACTTAAATAAAATAGCTATTTTTTTAATACGGACAATAAGATATTGAAACAAATCTATAGATAATTTATCAGTTTTTATAAAAAATAGTTATATGACCTTTGACAATAAATCTAATAAAATTAATATATATATATATATATATATATATATATATATATATATATATATATATATATATGCAGGCCTGAATTATATTATTTGCGAAAATATTATTATTGATATTTTTATTATTTTTTGGAGGTTACAACTGTTTTGTAAATTTTTATTTATGTTTATACAAATATACTTTTATGAAAGAAAAATATTTAATATTACAAATTAAAGAAAAATTTCTAAATGAATGAAAACATTTTTCATTTTATTCAATTTGATGAAATTGTAATAAATTTAAGTGGTCTGGGCGGAAGTTTGATATGTCGAGCCTTTCCAAAAAAGGCATTTTAATTTCGGGCTTTTAGCGGCCCGACGACGTCACTTTAGCGTCGAGATGTTGGCGTCGGGACCGACCACTCTGATTTCATTAAATTATATCACAGAAACCATCAACCATAAATAATACAATAAACCATCTGGTGACTCAAGTTTTGCACGACGAAAACATATATTTTTTTTTTGTTGCCGCTAAATTAATCATTGTGATTTTTTAAGCATAAAATAAAAAAAAAGTTAGAATCATAATACAATTACGCATCAAAGAAAAGTTTATTTTGTATTTTTTTCTCGTTGTTAAAAATTCTTTGTTATGCTGAATATATAATATTCGAGGATAAACAAATATGTTTTTCAGTTTTTCTTGAAAGTAATTATTTAGTAATGGAATGGAAATACTCTTATAATTGAGTTAAAATATAATGAAATATTTTAAAAGGTTTGTAAAATATCTATTTTCGTAATTAGATGTATAATGAATATACAAGTTTTTAATGTTTTTTTTTGTAGTATATTTATAAAATTTATTGGAATTTTATAATGGAATATTTGTTTAATATTTATATTTACCTATATTTGCAATATTATTAAAAACTTTTTTTTAATATCATTTGATGGAGTTGGTTCCAAAAATTTTAGAAGTTCATATGCGCGAAATATGTAAGTGCGAAATAGTTTCGTCCATTATTAACACGGATAGTACAGTATTTTATCTCAACTTTTGTGTGTGCATCTTTTTCTAAGACGAAAATAAGACTTCTGAGCACACCCAAGAAATATAACATTAACTATACAGTTAGTTCTATGGGAAGACACTTGCCTGTGTTTGTATTATGTTTTTTTTTTTCAAGGATCTCCATTGTAATTTTATTTCTCCTATAAGTGCATAATAAAAAAAATACTTTATTTCTGTTATTTTTTTGAACTTCAGTCGAAATTTCACTCATCTAACATTAATTAATTAATAATATTAATTATTTTATATTATTAATAAAAGTATAAGCTATGTACATTTACGCATACACAATCACGCTATGTTCCCAAAGTACTTTTTTTTTCATTTTGCCGAAATTATTTTTCACTAAACATTTCTATAAAATAACTTTTTCGCTCGAACTTACCGAAATCGTTTCTCAGTAGAACTTATTACACAACTAATGAAATAATACAGCTTGGCTGGGTACATATATACTTACTATTTTATCATATGTAACATTGTCTCACATTATTTCTTAAAATAAAATCTTAATTAACTACAAATAATTATTTAATCCGTTTTGAAATGTACACTATCTAGGATTACTCCAGCAAACATTTGACAATTGTCATGTTGCATCAACCGAATATGGGGTGTACTTATAGAACGGAAATAACCGTTTGGGTAGGTGTTTATATAAACATCGTTAACGACAAATCATAACACACGGTCGAACATTATCTGATTGATGAACTTTTCGCTTCATTCGCTCAATTTCCATAACCGGCAAACATTATTATATCTGTTGATCTGTTCCAGTTATTATTATTAGAAATTTGTATATTAGTATTATATTTAGATTAACGATAATATAATGATAATATAGCAAAAGTACTCGGACCCAAACATTTCATTCTCAAAATTTTGTTATATGCTTAGGTTGTTCAATTATTAATTAATAATATACGTATATGTGATTTTGGAATATAGTGTGTGTATCTTTGATCTATAATGTAAATGGTAAAATTTTGTATTTAAATAAATTCTATCTTATCTTACAAAATGAACTATTCTTGTATACTTATTTGTATGTTTGTAAATTTGTATATGAAATTACGTTTTTGAGTGCGAGAGTACTGTTTTTTAATCAGTTCATATTTTTTTTTTATATTTAAAATTTTCTGAACATTTATACTTTAATGCAGTATATCTATGCCTGTTTCAAAATTGTAATTGCAACTTGATTTTTTTTACGATTGTTTTGTATTTATAAGTAAAAATTTGAAAAAGTTTAAGCAGTCACTTTATTACACTAATACAGAAAGTAATTTTTAAGAAAATAAAATGAAAATAAATAGAAAATATCATACAAATAAACAATTTTAGTTTACTCGTGATAAACTCTAATTTATTTTAGTAACATTACTTTGTACAGAGTTTCTTATTATTTTTGTGGAATAAAAAGAGAAATAGTAATAATACGACAAACACTATTATGACTTCTTCAGAATCTCAAAGAGAATTTTTTTTTCTGTCAAGCTCATGAAAATTGATATATATATATATATATATATTACTGTTGCTTACAATCCGGAACAAATGTATTTTTTATATTGTTGAGCGTAACAATATGTCAAATGGTCTGTGAAAGATTAATACATTACCGTGTGTTTTTCTTCGAGTGTATCATATTTAACTAAATAATAAGATAAATGTGTGGAATAAGTGAAATAGAATAAGATAAATAACTTTAAAGCGAGAACAGCTGCATTTCGCGTTATTACTTACGATTATTTGTGCTTGCCGTTGAAAATAATTCATCTTGCGTTGTATTTTAGTTTTGTTTTTTAGACTGCACCACAGTCTTGTTCCCAATAGATTCAACTCGACAAAGCAAATAAGTTAGAACAAATAAAGCTAACCATATCATTCTCCATTTTGTACCAATTTGACAAGATCTACTTCAAATTAAACAGACCTATATTCAAAATTGTTTTCTTTCTTTTATCAATTTTTAATATTTTTAAAATATTTTTTTATTCTTTCTTATTTATTTCAAAATAAATAGTAATGTTTTAGTAGTAATATTATTCAAGAAAATTATAATAGTGCATTTTCAGTTTTTTAAAAAATAATGCCTAGGTCAAAACACGTGTCTAAGGTTAAACTGGCCAGTCATTGATGCATAGCCTAACAAGCCGATTCAATGATTGAGTAACTTGTGAAATTTTGGGAAAAATATAGAATCTCAATATTTTTGAGTATTATTATATTAAATTGCATAATGACAATATGAACATTTACATATTTGTTTAAAGTTTATTAATTGTTTTGTTATGTAGATCCAAAAAAGAAGAAAATAGTGCTTGTTTATATTTTATAACTTGACACTCATATATCTAAAATGAACTCGCCAGCTAACACGGAGGTATTGAAGAAAATTTATTTTGGTTCAAAACCACTAGCTCTGCGCTAAAGCATAATCTTAATTTTTCAAAGCACCTCCACCAAAATGTGTAAGAAATATATTAAAATAAAAAAAGCTTTAGGATTAAGTATCTGTATACGTATATTATCATCAGAATATATATATATCTCGATCTTAATCTTGAAGCTTTTTTTGGTGGAGGTGCTTAATATATGTGGAGTATATCAAAGCCTCGATTATAATATTATAATATATACAAAACTTAATGTTAAATTATTTTTATTTTTATATAATGAGTTTTGATAGGTTCTTTTTTTACTAAGAAATTTATTCAATACACAAAATAACAAGTATGGATAATAATTAATAGCATAAATTTTGAAATAATTAGGGTAGTCTGATTGACCCGCATATTTTGTACGTTTTTTTAAAGTTATTATCAAAATACATGTTGATTATTTGTCTCTGCAGTGGTGGTAATATACTTATATATTTTGTATCTTGATTTTATTAATTGACAAACGGGTGCAAACACAAATATTGTATGGAAATTATGCATGAAGTGTTTTTTTAATCATGTGATTGTTAGTTTTTATATTTGTGTAAAAAATTACTAATTTATGCACTCTAAATATTTTTATAATAATGGTGAATTTAAAAAAAAAAGTAGAAAGATGCATTACCATAAATATAAAAAAAACGTTGGTTAACATTTACTTATTAATCACGCCATGTACCTAAAAGGGTGTGGCACAAACTCTTTTCATCATTCCGAAATCAGTCGCTACTACTATTATTAAATTTGTGAATCTAAATTTTTAAAATATTAATATTGCACAAGATGATTTATTAAACTTCACATGTTTATCAACGGTTTCAAAATTATCGTGTCGAAAATTACCTTTTTAGTGTAGCCAATTTAACAGGTTAGATATAATTGGTTACGAGTCTGAGATATAAGAAAAGCTTCAAATAATCAATGTTGATAATTTTATAGGTTAAGTAACATCAATCATATTTTTCGATAATTAGTTTCATGTATAAGTAATTAAAGCAAATTAATCATGTTATTTTTTATATTTCCTATAATATTGGTTCTTTAAGATTATATAACTTTTTGTATTTTATTTTAGAATTTTTCCAAAGTGACTTTTTGAAAACATATTTTTGCATAAAGAAAAGTCTTTTTGTCGACAATTTACTTTATTGTATAAATATCATTTTTACATATTCAATTTTACTAATTACTACAATAATATGTATATTTTTTATAATATTATAATACATTCTACTTTGTGTATCAAAGAAAAATTATATACAATTATTTATTTCATAAAATACGAAATTCTACATCTAAACTTGGTAAGTATAAATAAGGGAATTGCAATGGTATATTTGTTTTCCAAGATATTGATTTTTTATGATGCAGTACATTTTATGTAAATTAAAATATCTTGAATTTTATCATTTTATTACCAGATATTTCAAAAATGCACATTTTTAAACGTACAGTGCAAATATATGATTATTTAAGTGAAAATAAAAAAAAATTAATTTCATATTCACTAAGTTAATCTAACATAGTTCGCTAAAATGTCGATTATTAATAAATATTAATACAGAACTTAAATCTAAAGCAGTTTTATTTAAAATTAATTTAATTTAAATTAATTTTATTTAGAATTTTTTAAATATTATATTAGCATAGTAAAGAATCTTTCAGATCTCATTATATTAAAAAAAAAAAAAACTTTAGGATTAAGTTCTATATAAATTTTAATTAAAATTCGACGTTTCGATATACTTGTAGTTAGAGCTTCTGTTCGAGACTACCTACTATTCAAAAAATGCATCGCCAAAAATATGGAATATATGTATACAAAAATAGGGAATTTTCATATAAAATACTACGTTAGGAAAAGTAATTATTAAGTGTAGAAAAGTGGCTATAAACTAGTAAAAGTAGCTATAAACAACTAAAAGTTGCTATAAGCTACTAAAACTTGCTATGAGCTACTAAAATTAGCTATAGGCTGCTAAAAGTAGCTAGAAATAGTAGCTTTATGTTTTAGCTACTATTTATAAGCTACTTGCAACAAATTCTGAAACTACAAGGTACAGTTTTTACTTTTATTTTTAGTAGCACAGCTACAGCTACTAATAAAAGTAGCTAAGCTAGTAGCTAAGCTATTAAAATGGCTAGCAATTACCAAGTTTCGCTGCTTAGTACTAACGTAACTTTCATGAAGGTTAGTAATCTAGATTAAAATAAATAAATATCGCATTAACCGAGCCATGGTATTTCATTAAAAAATAATTATTAAATCAAATAAATTATAATGAAATAAATGTGTAGGATTATAATGTGAATTGTTCGAGTAAATGTGCATGGCATACTAGATGGGAAATGAGCATAGGCACGTGCATTGGCGCTAATGTAAAACGAATTGCTTTCGATTTCCGCTTAATCGGTTATTGAGTGTGACTCTTTTATCATGTTCTACGTGATTGTTTATTTCTTCTTTCTCTAAGTGATTTTTACAAAAACTATTTCTCGATATTTCTTCTTTCAGAGACATTTTTCGCTCAAATGATATGCATTATTAGACTGAAAAAAAATTATTGAAAATAACGAAATTATTTCTATATTTATGTTGAATAATACTTTTATAATATATGTCTATTTTTTTAAGTAATACTATCATAACTTATGGTTTTTACTCAGACACAATTTTTTAAAATTTAACTATACAGTTTTAAAATAGAAAACTCGTAAAATAGCACAAGACCTTCTCAAATTAAAACTATTTTAAAATGTCATTCATTTACACTAAAAAAATATTTTTTTTTTATAGTATATTATAAAAAAATTTAGGATTCAAGGTAACATATTATAGGCAGGTTGCGCCATAGTCGCTACTTTCTTCACCATTATTGATGATATAAATATATTATATATAAGCAATCTGCCACACAATGCTTATAATATATATGCAACCCGGTATTTATAATTACATTTATTATATTTGTAAATAGGAGAGATCGGGTACGAAATAGATTAGTGCATGATTAGTGTGAAATTGAAAAAAATGTTGTAGCAAAAGTTGGTGTTAGTCAGTTAAGATGGTTCGAACATGTTGAGCGAATGTCTAATGAACGTTTGGTTAAAAAGATTTATTTGAATTATTTTGATGGTATACGTTTGCGTGGACGTCCGATGAGTAGTTGGAGTGGTATGATTGAGTGTGTTTTGCGTGAGTGAAAGTTTCCAAGTAGTAGGAATAAAAGAGCATGTATGAGAGGAATTATGAATGTGGATGAAGCGAAAGTTGCTTGTTTGGATAGGAATGTTTGGAGGCGACTGATTTCTGGATGATGAAAAGAGTTTGTGCCATACCCTTTTGGGTACATGGCGTAATTATGTATGTATGTATGTATGTATATTTGTAATTTTTGTCACACACAGCAAAATAAAAATTTTACATTTTTGATTTAAATATAAAAATAAATTGAAAAAACTTGATAACTTATAGTTATACAGTAATGCCACTTTTGACGAAAAAAAAGTAAATATTCCCAACTTGAACAGTATTGACAACATGAATGGACAATGCTGATGTCATCCATTTTCTCTCTTCTCCAGATTAGATACCACTCTATAAACTGCGTTATGGCGTAATGTGTCTTGATATTAAATCATCTTAATAGTATTTTACTATCTGCTAGGTTGCGAAAACATAATAATTCAATAATCAATTTTTGTCTACAATAAAACCAAACTGATAAATCTGTGCTAGTTTGCATTGTGTTTTCATAAGTTAGTAAGTAGTTTGGTTCAGAATCATTAGCTGTGCGCTCAAATTAACATGTAAATTTAATGCAAATAAATGAGATCGAAATTTAGGTGTACTTAACTATAATCGGAATTATTGAAATAAATTATACGTATTTAAATTTAGTTAGAAACGTATTAATAATCACAACAAGCAAATATTGATGATAAAATTTTATTAATGGATATAGACGACGTTTTCGTAACTCTATGAATATCATAAATAATAAAATTTGTTATCATTTCCGTATGTTAATTTTTTAGTTACAATCGTAGCAAGAAATTGACATACGCAAATTGAATTTTATAATATTTAATATATATAAATTGATGTGTCATACATTATATAGAATGCAATACATTGTTGATATTATTGAAAATCAATTTATTTCAATTTAATTTTTAAAATACTATTTTGTATATTTATAATATTGATGCTAAAATGATTAATTATTAAACAATAACATGAAAAGTTGAATAATATAGTAAATAAGTTTATAAATTCAGAATACAAAATAGTATTAAAATTTAAAAATTTTATGACGTAAAATTTGAAGATACTAAAATTATTGCAAGACTCAATAATATTAACAATAAATTGGTAGAGAAGCAATCAAAGTAAACGCACTGATTTAAATAGAATGTGCTTTTTTGTAATTAATAAATTATAAAATTTTATATTCATATTACTTTTATTTTGTTACTTAGTAACTTGTTTCTATTTTTTGTTTATTTATTATTTATATAATTTGTATGTATTTTTTCCTTATGATGATTCAAACGTCAAATTATAATATAAAATTAAACAAACCTTTAACCTAAAGTTTTTTTTATTTAATTTAATGAGTTATGAAATATTTTTAATTACAAAATTGTATATTGTACTACAGGAGTAGAAAATAAATAAATAACTATAATATGAGAAAAAGAGCATTAAAAAATATCTAAATGTGACAAGTAAAAAATATATTTACAATTTTTTTTTTTGCTTTAAGCAACCAAAAAGTAAATTTCAATTATTTTTATCAAATTTATTGACAATATATTGTCATCCTGACACATTCTTTATATTGTAACAAAGTTCTATGTAAACTAAATTTAAATTTTACAACCCGATTCTAAACATCCAATATAACCAAGATGAAAAACTATAAAAAACAAATGAATCTACAGGAGAAAACTGGCCATAAAAAAACAATTTATCTTACAATAGTCCATAGCACGGCTTTATCGGAATGTTTTGTAACGCACCCATCTTTAAAATACCTACGCATTCTACTATTCTAAAAAAATAAAATCGACTTAGCACGTGAAAGTTTCAGTCCTTAGAATTCGTGATCAATATGATGTAAAAAGTGATAAGTGTGATTTATGACGTGAGAGCGTCAGGAAAGCATCAGCCGCAGGAACCATCACTGTTCCTTGCAGGATAACGCGACTGTTTCAAGGTTTATTCACACTTAAACCAGTAACAAAAAAGCAACATTAAATTAAAGAAGTTACATTCTAAAGGACAATTAATTTTTATACTGTACATTGTGTTGCATTTCCAACATTATTTAGATTACCTTATTTATCACTTATTAATGTTTTATTTTAGCACTGAGCTAATGATACTCAACTATTTATTAACTTATTTAAAAAAAAAAACGCAAATGCACGATTTCAGTTTTATTAGTTGTTGCAAAAAGTGTTTATTGTGTTATTAAGTAATTAAGATATTAAGTAAATAAGTAAAATTAAAAATCAATAACATTACAACTAAAACATAAAACTACTCCATTTAACACTCCATTAACATTTTATATTGTTGCGTTTACTTTGCGACGTTAAAACTGAGCACAATTTTGAGATAAATAAGATAAATGTTTTTTTTCTGCATAAGTATACAAATAATATTTGAATAGTAAAATACAACAGAACTGAAATGCTAAAGGCAATGAAAATTATGAAGTTACATATTTCTTGCTTTTTTGACAGTGTTTTTATAAGTTTGTATAAATAAACAATACTCAGTGAATCAATAACAGTGAAGTTTTGGAAGGTTGATTTTAGTGTAAAATTATCATTTGATATCCCCTTACGTATTATCTGTAATTAAGGATTTAAATATAGGTTTTATTGTATTCCATACTGATTTTTATAAATATACAAAATAACAAACGATTATAAACAGTTGAAACAAAAAATACATTTCTAAATATAAATTTCCAATATTTATTTCTATTGTTATTTGGGTAAATATTTTATTTTAGTTTCAGCATATAATCAAAAATCATTTATAAAAAATAATTAAAGTAAATAATCGACTGATTATAAAACTCGAATTACATTATGCTATTCTTATACTAGATTTTTTGTTAGATTTTTACCAAGTTTGTTTAATTTTTATACTAGATATCTTAGTCAATTGTATACTATCGAAAAATATTGAATTTTTATTTATAACAATTATAACAATTAATTATAATTATAATATCAAAAAACTCTTAATAGCTTAGTCAGTATTACTGCGTATTTATACAAATTTTAAAAGCATATTATGTAATAATATTTCAATTAATAAAAATAATATAAGTACAAGTATCATATTTATTATAAAACTAGTCTAGTTGTGCTAGGTTTGGCAGTGTAAAAGTGTGCGACAACCTTTAACACTTGCACAAAGCGTAACAACGCTGAGAGATACCGTAAAATGATGCGGTTACAAGTAAAGTAAAGTAACCGACCACTATTTAATACAGGTATGAATATAGGACCACAATGACATACTTTGACACCGGAAATGAGAAAGTGAACTTCATTACGATGATTAAGGTCCTTGATTTTAGGTTACTTTTACTATGAACGTAAGTTTAAATTATAAGAGCTTTTATGGGGGTTACCCAAGGTTAATGAAAATTGCAAATTATGCATGCAATATTAAACAGGACAATATACTTACCACTTTCACAGTTTAATTAAAGGGAACTTACACTTTTCTTTGTTGTTATAAACTATGACTTATACAAGATGTTCCATAAGAAGTTGTCGAAACTAATCAGCTGTCATTTTCAAATATATGTAACAAAAATTGCATTGAAAAACGAAAATCTAAATAAAATTTAACAAAATTTAATTAATATAAATACGCTAATAATATTTAGTATTTATTATTTTTTTTTTATTAAAAAAGTTTTTTGACCATAGCTTTGAAGCTTTTAGTCAGCCTATAATAGTATTTATTATTTTTATTTGAATTATTAATTAAATATAATTAAAATTTTAATAACAAGTAATTAATTTTTAATATACACAAATATGTTTATTTATAAAAGTCTCAGACGCTGTCTACAGTATATGAAAATGTAATTTATGTTAACATAACATAACATTATGTTAAAATACACATGTTTCCATGTTTTTTAATTTTTTTTTCTTGTAGTCTTGTAAAATATTCGAAACCAGTAATCAATTGAAGATAATATCTGAAAAGTGTATTTATTTTTTCTATTACTACAATAAAAAAAAACATTCTTAAATGTGAAGCGAATGACTTTAATCTATCAATAACACAATATCTTAGCAGCGGCGCTAATTTAAAAGTTACCAATTTTACGATTGTGTATTTAAAATTTTAAACAAAAATCGTGAGTATAAGAAAATCTATAATATGAGAATTCTTTCAGGGATAAAGTATTTGTTTGAAGTGGTATAAAATTTTTATTTTATTTAATCAAATTTATTGCAAATTTACTGAGATTTTACCAATTTCAGTGAAAATAATATTAAAGGTAGAAAGTAAATAAATATGCCACGTCATCTTTGTTATATTTCTGTCAAATACATAATTTCAACATTGAAATGAAACTTTCAGAATGTTTACAATATCTTTTTTATTATTTACTTAGGTTTTATATTTATTTTTATTTTACATTATTATCAAATCCAATTTTTTTTTACCAGTAGGTAAACATAATTTTTGGCTTATATTTTTATGTAATTAAACAAGTAAAGTATTTTTGTAAAAGTATTATTATGTCGCAATTTTTTGTGTGTTAATATCTATTTATAATATTAATGAAAAAACATTGAAAAGTGTTAAGAAAAGTGTCATAACATAACATTATTCTATTTTGCTGTTACGCAAATATATGTACTGAAAGACTGCATTAAAGATAGTTGAAATTTTTTAGTGATTTTGGCACTGAAAACGTTAAATTTTATTTTGTTTTCATGTTTTTGTACATTAATTTTAATTATAAACAGTCGCAGAAAAAATATTGTACGGAACTCGTACATAAAGTGTCTTTTTTTCATTCATAAAATTATCAAAGTTTTTATTAATAAAAAAAAGTACTACTTGTTACATAAATAACTATTAATATGTATATAAATGATTGTTAAAAATAAATTTCCAAATATAAGTATGCTTTCTAAAATTGGTTTTATTAAAAATAGTATAGAATAGCTTTATAATATTTCCATATTTATAATTGCAATTAAACTGAAATTAAATTTAAGATTTCCCCAGCGAACTAAAGTATTTACCAGAACGTAATAAGTTGCGTACATGTTGAAATTGAAAAGTTAAATTTATTAAACAAGTTAGTTACCACTTAAATGTTAATTAATTAAAGAGATTATCTATCGTAACAAACTTGAAATACAATATTTTTTCAAAATAAGAATAATACGAATAATATTATTATAATTTTTAAAGTATATTTAATTTAACATTAGTACATAATTTTATTTTTATTTCTGATATCTTCTACTAAAAACTATATTTGAAAAATTCAATTTATTTTTATAACTTATTTGTGCATTTTACAACTTTTTTATTTACTTAATAAAATGATAGTTTATTTCTCGCAAAACACGAATATTTATGAAAAATTTAAAATATGATTTTGATGTAAAACTTTTTTTTATTGTTTTGATCAAATAACTTGAATCATTCAATAGTTTTTTTTATTATATTTTAGAGGACGTTAATCATGCTACTAAGTTGATATATGGTACTATCTAATGTTTTTAGTAATAAAAAACTTAAGTAGCACATTTCAGATAATTTTCAGAAAATGACTACAAACAAAGAATTATTCGACCAGCATTACGATATTATTGCAATTGTTTTCAACTTATGACGTGAACTTTAAAACGAGGTATTTAAAACTAGTCGTACAAATTGCAAAAATAATCTACACTCAATGAATTATTTTCAAATACAATTTTTCTTATTACCCAAAAATGTTTTTCAACCTGGATTTATATATTTCAGAATTACTAATTTTGTAATAAGTTAGATAAACATTACTTTTCTAAATTGACTACATTTCCCATTTCTAGTTTTGAATCATGATTTGTAATGGAGTATTATTTGTCTTGATCAATATGCAAGTTTCCATCTTAATTAAAGCATACATAAAACTTTCCCGAAACTATCGTAACTATAATAAATTGTTAGCTTTAGCTAACGTATCTATTCAGTCAGCTCGATCTTTGCAAATTCAACTTCAACTTTTCCGATTGCGAAGTATAAAAAAGAAATGTAAGAAAAATAAAGAATAATGACGTTAGTTTGAAGCAGTCTTGAATCCTTGCAGCTTCCTGGCTATCCTACTGTCAAGATGCGCGTTCCTGATGGATTTGCTATCGGGAAAAAATCTAGCTGACTACGTACAACAATTGCGCGCGAACGTGTTTCACAAAAAATCATAGAAATAAAATTTGTTTTCATATGCTTGTTTCAAGTTTTGTTGCAAATGTGCCTTGCTAATAACAAAGCGATTAACTATAAACACGAGAATAAATTCAGAATAAAGTGATTTCTAGAATAGCTAATCGAAAAATAAGAAAAAATCTATTATTATCAAGGATGAAAGAACTAGTTTTTTTTTTTATATTATATTAAAATAAAACTGTTTCAGGTTAAAGATTTGTATTAATATTTATTAATAATCATCAGGAAAAATAAACACGGGCATTGAGTTTTTCGAAATGTCGATTATTAATAAATATTAATACAAAACCTTAACCTGAAGCAGTTTTATTTTAATATAATTTTCCAGTTTATGAAATGAGCAAAATTTTATGCATTTTTGCGCAGCTTGTGATGAGTGAACAATATTCATAAAATGGTTAGTTTCAAAATTCTACGGTAACATATACATACAGTAAGAAAATAAAATCATCTTTTATGTCATATGCGGGAGTTTATGAAAGTAGTAAAATTCGTTTTCAAGGTTGAAACTGGCAACATATAAACACACAGATTGTCAGAAATATAACTATTTATATGTAAATTTAAGCAAGTGTGACTACACAAGGAGTTACAACTCTGACTGACGCTGTTATTTATTGATTATTCACCAAATGAGGTGAGGAAGGAGATGGCTAGATCAACAAGATTTGTTCCTAAACAAACAGGACAACCGTCAATGCGTCAAAGGATAATGCATTCGAAGTCTGGTGTCGCGGAAATGTCTTCCAACGAGACTGGTCAAACTTATATATATATATGTCCTACATGTTTCAGCAACAATATTTGACATTTAAAAGTATCGTTCCTTCGATGCACAAATATCAACAAAGTATGATATAACATAAATATTTGGTTTCAATATGTAGATTATATTTACGAATATTTGTGTTTCGGTTTTCGAAGAAGTCGTGTTTAATTTTTTCATATATTTTTCTTTTTAAAATTTAACAAAACTTATATTACTTTATTTTGCTAATTTGAAATTTGTTTTTAAAATGTTTTAAAAAATTATTTATGAAACATACACTGACAAAATATTATAAGAAAATTTTATTTTTTTATAAAAACTTTGTTTTACGTAAATGATCTATGTAATTTTTACACAGACGGTTGATGTAATATTATGTAGTTTGTTTTATTATATAGATTTTTAATATTATATTTTTTCTTTAATAGTATCTGTATACATATATGTTAAAAAATAATTTCAATTACTACTTATCTATTATCTAGTCATTTATTATCTAGATAAACTTGTGTTTATTATAAAACTGGCCATTACATATTTTAATTTCTGTTCTAGGTAAGTTTTTGCTTCAAGCTTACGTAAGTACAAATATTTCGTACAATTTTATTAACAATAGAAAAATAAATATTTTTTTAAATATTTATAATTATTTCAAGTTGTCACGACCAGTGTTGGGATTTATCTAGATAATTCATCTAGATAAAAATTATTATCTTTATCTTATTTATATAATTTTAAAAATTAATATCTTTTTTTTACTTTGGTAAAGTTGAGTTCATCGAAACGTCGATTATTGATAAATATTTATACAGAACATAAACCTTAAGCTGTTTTATTTTATGTAATGTGTTCTGAAAGATTTTTTACTATATTACATAAACATTTGTCTCAATTTTGACAATTATTTTACAATAATTTAATATACCATAAATTTAATTTAATTCGACTTAAACTAATATCATTTTAATAGCATTTTAAAAATATGCAAAATAAAAACTTACTTGACGTTATCAAAAAATTAGTTATTAAATTTTATAATAAAAATAAGGGATTTTTTAATATAACATTTATTATTATATATTAAAATTTTTTTTTTAAATTACTGCTTATTATCTAGTCATTTATTATCTAGATAAACTTATATTCCGTTATTTATTATCTCATCTAGATAATTAAAAAACACTATATCTTTATCTAGATTATTTTTTTATCTGTCCCAACACTATTTGCAACAACATTGTTTTGTATTATTTCACACAAAATTTTATTCTACAACATTCCAGAACAAATTTTACAATCATTATTTAAACTTTCTAACTTGTCCGCAATTTGTTGCGGACAATAAATATATTTCTGCGTAAAACTTTATCATATAGTTCATTTTTTCATTTGAAATTCAAAACATAAAATTTGATTTGCGTTATTTGTCCATTTTTTTTTATTGTAACATTCTTCCGATATATATATATATATATATATATATATATATATATATAAAGATTAATGTATTCCCAACAAAAATAAATCGGAAAAAAAACTGGACAATCAACGGGATATTTATGTGGGATTTAGAAAAAATTCCGAAAGTAGAAAATAAATTTCGGAAAAAAATAAAACTGAATAGAACTCAACGTTCTATTGTATGTGTTATTAGGTTTTTCTGGAATTGTAATCGATAACAATTTAAAAAGCTTTCAATACGATATTTATTGGAACATTGAAAATAGTGTTTGCAAATATTTATATTATTGTTGACTGTTAATTTAAAATATACCTAAATAAATAAATTCGAATGTGAATAATTTGAAAATATCAATTTAGTTATACGTACAAATTTATTGTTATTTTTTTATTTATGTACAATATTAATTTATTATGATTTGTATAGTTTTACAATTATACTGCAAATTGTATAACATTGTAAATATATTTTTCTATACTTGTTTTTAATAATTATTTTTTTAAATTTTACATAATTAGAAGTAAAGTTTAATAACATCCTTTTGATTACTGTAAGTGCAATATTAGGCTATTTCTATCTATACTTTGAAAATTTAAGTTGGAACTTGGTTTGTTGTTCGTCCTTTTTAGTATAATTTAAGAAATTTAAAAAACAAAACTTAATTATCTATAGAAGAATATTTTTTTGAAATAAGCTACAATAAAAACAAAAGTTTTTCAAAAATTTAAAAGTGTTTCTAAGTAATAATATCGTTTTAAAACTTTATACTTCATGCTATATAAATTAAACCATATTTATATCGATTAAGTCGTCAATCTTTCGATTGTAAACTTTTTTTTATCGAAGATAAAAACCATTTTTAGAATTAACGAAATGCCAAACGGTAGAAAGTTCTTTAATTGGTTTTCTGTTTCCAGTGGAGAACAGTTGAACATCTGATTCGCAGACATTTGTTCGTATTACCTAATAAAGAATTCCTTTAAATCAGCATTTTTTTTGCACTTTACGAAACACTAATTTCGGGCAATTTATCACTAATTGGATTTTTGTGAAGAAATTTGATGTTGTGATTATCGAAATTATTAAGTAAATAACAGTTACAAAATAAGATAATTAGTTTTTATTTGAATTATATATATATATATATATATATATATATATATATATATATATATATATATATATATATATATTAATTTGCGTGTTTCTATATCAACAAAGGTGTTGTTTATAAGATAACGAGTATACTTTTTAAATGAAATATGTATTGGTAATTTTAAATTATTTCTAGTATATTTTCTTCAGAATTGTATTAACTGCTGTAGTATGTATTATAACTTTTTTATTACAAAACTTGTTAAAATTAATAAAATTTCACAAATATGAAAATAAATTTCGTAACAAGATTAAATTTAATTATATATTAATACGTTTTTATAATTTGACGAAAAATATTAATGATAAAATTTTCTAAAATGTTTTATTTTAAATTAATGTAAATATTTAATAGCACATTAGTTATTCTATATTTGAAGAATACTGGCTAATGGAACTTTATTAGCAAATCCAATAATGGTCTAAAACGTTTTTGATGTTTTAACTCTGAAATTTAATCCAGTTTATTTTCAAAATTTATTCAATAAATTTAGCTAAATAAAAAATATATTTCTGAATTGCCTCAGATAAATTACCTTTCTATTATTTTTTAAATTTGATTTTTTGATGCAAAATAATCACTCTGAAATTCTGTAAAATTTAACTAATTTTGCGTGTGTTATAATTGTTATACATATTTGAATTTCAATAATAAAAACAATTTATATTATATGAACTTAATTAAAACATGTTATTACTCTGCTGTTAAATTTAATATAATGTTAAATTTGGTTAGATATATTAATATCTAGTTGCACATTTGCTAAATAAATGTGATTATAATTTTGTTATTTTGAATTGATACTGCGAATGTTTAATTTAAATTGTTATACATGAGAATCTCGGGAATTTTAAATATTCTGATAAATTAGGGACAGTATTTCCAATTTTAGTTTGTTTTTCATACGTAGCAACATATAATAAACATGGCATTAATAAACATTAGTTTATGACCCTCTAAGCTGGGTTTTATAATTTTAAAATTACAAAATATGGAAACGAATAAAGTACTAAAAATTGTAAATAAGATAAGATTAAAGAATTCTTAACAAAATTAACTTTAGAAAATAAATGAAGTATAAATTCTTTTATAGCAATTTCTTTATAAATTACAATATTATACTTTTAAATACAGAAACTGTATTGTGATACATCTGAGCAAAATAGTCAAATAGAAGTCAATCTGTTTTTGTCAGAAGAAAAATTCAAAATGATACATTTTAGTCGTACTTTTTGTATATATATATTTCATGTGACTAAGCTGTCATTTCCTTTTGCTGAAATTTACATATGTATTACACAGAAGTTCTTTTAAACTGACATAAATTTGCACTAACATATATTTGAAAAGATACTTATTTAACAAAATTATATTTTAAAAAATTAAAATATTTACATTTGAATTAAAATTGAAATATAACGTAATTAAGTTAATAATTTTATTCTTTATTTGATTGCGTAAAAACTATCTTCAATTTTGATGAAAAAATTAGTTTCGCGGCTCATATATCAACCCCACATTTCTTGTTAAAATTATGATTTATATTAAATTTGTAATATAAATATTTTTAAAATTATTATTAAATTATGTTTTATTTAATTAGATAAAAATATCTTATATATGTTTTATTTTATTACAGTTTCTTTAATGTTTACATATTAAACGTATAGTTTTTATTTTATTTGTTAAAAGCGCATTTGTTCAAAAGGCTGGATGACGTCAAATATAATAAAAATTAAAATGAAAGTTTGCAGACAATTTTTTATTGTGACACGTGTCAATCTAATTAAAATATATAACTACTTTGTTATCAATACATATAGAATATGAAACATTTATAATTAATAAATTAATTTTTTTTTATTTTACGATTTATTTATTTTTATTAAATGTATTTCATAAATTATACGCTATTTTAAAGCAATTTTTTTTAAATGTTTATTTCGCAATTACATTTCTGAAAAAATATTTATTAATTACAATTTAAAAATTTTGATATTTTTTATGAAATAGTTATTACTTTCTGCGTACATTATTTTTATTAAATAATAAAATTGGTTTAAATACATCAGCAAAATTCTAAATCAAAATAAATAAGAACTTTACAAATATTTTAATTTTCACTTAATTTCAGTGAACTAATATACATACATACACAATCACGCCATGTACCCAAAAGGGTGTGGCGCAAACTCTTTTTATCATTCCGAAATTAGTCGCCTCCAAACATTCCTATCCAAACAGGCAACTTTCGCTTTATCCACATTCATAATTCCTCTCATACATGCTCTTTTATTCCTACTACTTGGAAACTTTCGCTCACGCAAAACACTCTCAATCATACCACTCCAACTACTCATCGGACGTCCACGCAAACGTATACCCTTAAAATCATTCAAATAAATCTTTTTAACTAATATATAATTAGAAAATAAATTTGAAAAATGTATTGGCTTCACCGAGATTTGAAACCGGGTTTTCTGCTTTCGCGGCAGACATTCAAACCACTAGACTACGAGTCCACGATGAAACAAACACAATATAATTTAAAAAATATGTTTGTTTCATCGTTGAATCGTAGTCTAATAGTTTGAAAGTCTACCGCGAAAGCAGGAAACCTTTTCTAAGTACGAGTAATATTAGTTCACTGCGATTAAGTGGAAATTAAAATGTTTGTAAAACATATATATATATATATATAATATATATATATATATATATATATATATATATATATATATATATATATATTTATAAATTTTTAGTTTGTAACTGTGATAAAAATAAGACATACACAATTTTATATGTCATTTATGAATAATAAGATTTAACGTATATTTTATTATTACAGTCACATCTATAAATTAAATTAAAACAGTTAATTAGTGTTGAAATACGAGATATACAATTAGCATTAGTGTATTATAATGCTGATACACGTGTGTTACAATAGTTTGTTGGCCTATGCCTTTAGGGTATTATGTGGTAAAACCATTAAGCTTTAAACAGTGTTACCCGAGAAAATTTAGACAGGTACATTTCTCACTTTAATTCCTTCATACCACATTGTTTGAATTATCTATAATTTAACTCAAAATTTTCTTGAATCATTGTTACATTTTATCAAGCATACTATATTTTTAAATATATTTAAATTATCTTCAAATTTCAGATCAGACATGACATCGAAAAAACAAAATATTTTGTAACGGTATAACAGAGTAAAGATACGAACACAATAAATCCATTAATCTGATAAAGTAATATATGAATCTTACAGAATTTAGGAAGAAGTTATACATTAGAATGTTGATTAAACTGATGATGAAAATGATTTTAATTCTATAGTTTAATACCAGAGTCTTGTACTAGGTATTAGCTGTAAGCTAGTTGCATTACTATCGAACAGATTGGAGTAGATTGCCCTAGACATATGACTAAAGGAAGATATATACATATATAAAACTATTATTAAGATTACCAGACATACATAGACTAATAGTGTTGTGTCCAACTGAAACTTCCAAATTTCTTAGTTAAAGTATATTGTTTATAAATTGTTGCTGTTTTTATTTCGAAAAATGTTTTTTTATGTAGAGCAATAATATATTTATCTTTTACTAGTAAATAATAAAAGCATTGGCTAGTACCACAAGCTTGGTCAATATGTCAGTGTGAAGGCACTGATTCAAATAAAATGGCTTTCTTTAATTAAAAATTTATAAATGTTATAATCTAGTTACTTATTTTTTACCTAGTAATTTCTTTCTATCTTTTTTTTCTTATGAAGATGCACGTTCAGTTCGTCGAAATGTTGATTTATTAATAAATTATTACAGAACTTGAACCTAAAGCCGTTTTATTCTAATGTCAATTAAAATTATGAAAATGATTTTTAAAGCTTGTTTTTCGCGAATATTTAGTTAAGCATTTATATCAAAGTTTTTAAAATGATTAAATAATAAAATAAATAGAATAAATAATAAAAATATATGTGTTATTATAAAATATTTATTAAACAATAATAAAAGATGATTTATTGATTTATTTAGTACATCAAAAATAAATTAATGGCGATTTAAGCAAAAACAAAATACTATAACCTAATAATAAGAGATTTTTATAGTCTCGGCTTTTATTTTTTCTTGTGCTACGTATCTAGTGAAATAATACAGCTTGGCTATAAAAATAACTTCTTAATTTTGGTATATAAATATTATTAATATTTTATATATATATAATATATATATATATATATATATACCGGGTGTCTACTTTTTTTTTGTTACATAGGGAATACAATGCTAAAATTTTCATTTGGTGATAAATTTTCCCCTAATTATTATAGAACAAAAGTACAAATACAAAAGTTGTTTAGAATTCAAAAATGCATCAAATGATGCCAAATTTATCAATATAGGATGTTCCGATCAAGAATTAGAAGCAAATTAAAATTTCCATTTTTGCGCTCTTTACATCAAAGTGCCATGGAAATTAAACAAATAATTTCATTTCTTCTGGAGTTTGAGTTTGACAGATCGTATTTATTTTATTGTTACGTTCTGTATTATTATCATTATTATTGAAAATAATGAATAAACTTAAGGTAAATGAAAAAGTTCAGTGCGTAAAATGGTATTTTACTGGAAATTCGATACGACGAGTAAGAGATTTATTCAGCGCTTTCTTTGAAAACCGTCCCATACCTTCCGCTATGACTATTCGTAGGATAATTAAACAATTCGAAGAAACTGGAAGTGTGTTAAAACGTTGTAAAAATTGTAGAAAAATCAACGCAGAAGATCAGGAGGAGAATTTAAATCAAAATGCAATTAAAGAAAATACATTGAATATACTTTTGTGTGTAACGGAAAACCCAAATGTTAGTGTGCGTCAACTTGGTGCTGAATTAAATTTGCATCCTTCAACAATACATAAGGTACTAAAAAATGAAAAATATCATTCTTATAAATATTCCACGCACCAAGAGATATTTGAAGCGGATAAAATGGCTAGAAGCGAATTTAGTAACATTATTATGGAAAAATCCAATTTAGACAGAAACTTCTTGAAATCTATTTGTTTTACTGACGAGTCTACGTTTACTTTACACGGCGAACCTAATACACAAAACTTTAGAATATGGAGCCAAACAAATCCTCATTTAATGGTAGCAACACGTACCCAATATCCAGAAAAAGTTAATGTATGGGCTGGAATTTTTGGCAGGTGTATAATTGGGCCATTTTTTATTGAAAATAATTTAAACAACGAAAAATATTTGGATATGTTGCAAAATCATATTGGTCCGCAGTTAGAAGAGTGTGCAACTCAAGATAATGTTGTCTGGTATCAACAAGACGGATGTCCGGCACATTACAGCTGCAACATTAAATTATATTTGGATCAATGTTTTCCAAATTTATGGATTGGTAGAGGTGGTCCAATTAATTGGCCAGCTAGATCGCCCGATTTAGCACCGTGCGATTTCTTTTTATGGCCATATTTGAAGGAGAAAATTTATAAACGACATATCAAAAATCTTGTTGATTTGAAAAATGCCATTGTTGAAGAGTGCAATAATATAACACAAACACAATTAAGCTCTGTACGTCACGAATTTTATAACAGATTAGGTTATTGTTTGGCAGTTAATGGCGATTTATTTGAACATTTAATTTAAATTGTTAGTTTCGTTTTTGTTCTCCTATATCTTGTATTCATGAATTTTTCTGTTTTATAGGTATATTGAATATTGTAATAAATAAAGAAAGTTTTACGGAGTTCAGCTATTTACTATTTATTAAACTCTTATCCGACGTTTCACTGCACAACTTACAGCATCCTCAGGGATAAGTTTAAATTATTATAATAAATATATTAGGCATAATGCCAGTCATCTAATTCAAATGTATTGTTTTTATAACTTGAAGTTAATAAATAAATTAAACAATTACTTAAAATTATAATGGAGACATTCACAATTTAAAACCACAGCTAGTACGTAGTGTACAGCCGAGTAAAATACCCTTTCATTGTAATAAATAATAAATACTTAATACTTTTTATACTTAATAGCTTTTCATTTACATTAAGTTTATTCATTATTTTCAATAATAATAATAATAATAATAATAATACAGAACGTAACAATAAAATAAATACGATCTGTCAAACTCAAACTCCAGAAGAAATGAAATTATTTGTTTAATTTCCATGGCACTTTGATGTAAAGAGCGCAAAAATGGAAATTTTAATTTGCTTCTAATTCTTGATCGGAACATCCTATATTGATAAATTTGGCATCATTTGATGCATTTTTGAATTCTAAACAACTTTTGTATTTGTACTTTTGTTCTATAATAATTAGGGGAAAATTTATCACCAAATGAAAATTTTAGCATTGTATTCCCTATGTAACAAAAAAAAAGTAGACACCCGGTATATATACGATACATATACATATACAGATATATCGTATCACGCCATGTATTTAAAGGGATGTGACACAAACTCTTTTCACTATGCCAATAATTATTTTCCACCAAACATTTCTGTCCAGACAAGTAACTTTTGCTTTATCCACAATTATGATACCTTTCATACATGACCTATTTCTATTACTTGGAAACATTCGTTTACGCAAAACACTCTCAATCATATTACTCTATCTATTCATCGGACGTCCATGCAACCGTATTGCAAATAATACTTTTATGATAATTTCTGAACAAAGATTCTTCAACTTTTCATAGTAATTTTCAAGTTTTGTAAACCTCATGATAAATAAACACAAAAATACTGGAAATAGATAATAAAACAATTAAGAACATTAATTGAAATCTTTATTTACAAATTCTTGCTGCATCATTTCAAGTATTTCAAATATGTATCTTCAAACATTATTACCATATTCAATTCGCACAAACAGGACGCTACAAGGATTCACCGGGTGTCTCTTAATATTCCTTCCACCATCATATGGCGCTTTTCAAAATGAATTCCTACCAGCACACACAGCAGCATGCGATATAATTGACTTACCGGTTTCCTGAATTTCCATCGAGAATAGAGAGGCTCTTTCTCCTCCAATGACACAGTGAATAAAGGCAATCACGATACGACGAATTACAAATATCGTTAGGGTGAATGCGGCTTAAATTAAACGCGTGTTCATCTGTTTTGCTGGATTACGTTTTGAAATGGTGTCTGAATCTCGCCGCTCTAGCTGGGATATTGTAGATGTATGTGTATTTCTGCCGACACTAGAATCGATTCTAACTTTATTTTTAACCGGTTTCCGAATTTATTTGGAGGCGTTACGATCGTATTTTATTCCTAGGTCATTCCTGTTTTGGAAATTAATGGAACGAGAAGCAATTTGCCGAAAATTATAGACGGAAAATAAATAATTTTTTTGAGAAATGTTTGTGATTGAATCTTATTACATACGCTTGGAAATCTATATTTATATTTTGAGAATACAGATTTTTTTAATAATAAAGTTTGATATTTTTATTTAGTAATCAATTATTTTAATAGATTTTTATTTCTACTATGAAATTACAATAGAAATTCATGTCTGCTTTTAACGACAAATAATGAATAATTTTATGAACATAGCATTAAAAAAGGTTTTTTTAAACTCTATACTTATGAATATTATAATAGAAATAAAAAATTTATATAAAAAATTAATAGTTAGTAACAGTATAACTATTTTCATATAAAATTATTTACTGTTTAATTTAGAAGAATAAGGTAGCAGCATATACTAACTTAGTCGCGCCATTAATCTGGTTCATATTACTACACATAGTATTTTTCTGGAATAAATATAATTGAAAATTATTAATAATTCTCGGTTCGAATGTAATTTTATTTTTCAAGTAAATATTAGCTAATTTTATACAAAGCTTTGAAAATAATTATACTATTATCTACTATTATTTTTTTCTATTAAAATTTTTATTTTCATTACAAATACATAAGTTTACAGTTTAAAGACACGTTTACTTTTGAGTTAAAAGTAAAAGCTTTAAAGTAAAAATTTTCTCAGTATATTGGTTATATGATCGATAGGTTGAACCGATCATTAAGCAATAATAAAATTGTGAAACTAATTAACCAAGTATTTTAATTAATTAATTAATAACTTTTATTGTTATTTGATTCCTGATTATAGTTTTCAAAAATATTTCCAGTGCCAAACATAGGAAGTTTAAATGTTAAAAGAATTTTTGTTAAAAAAAAACTACTACTATTAAATTACATTATGATCCACTGTGGTGACAATTTAAATAAAAAGAATTAATTCTAAGCGAAGCTTCCATTAACATTAGTAAATTAACAAAATAAGCATTGACGTGAAAAAGCATTTACGTGAAAATAAAATTTTAATCAACGATTTACGGTTGCACAGTTACTCAATGAACCAGTGGTTAAATATCACTATACTTTTAATTAATTTTGTGGTTTTGAGAATTTTCCGAATTCTCTTTGTTTACAAAATTAGTTTAATTTTATTATTTTTGACATCATAAAAAAGTAAATATAACTACATGAAAACCTCATCACAATGTTAAATTTTTCAGCTATTCTTTCTAGAGAATGGCAAAAAAACTAACGTTTTTAATTGGTTTTTAAAAAATTAACATTAGCAAGTTAAACTACAACTGCATATTCAAATAAGAAAATTGTGCATAAAAGCAAAAATTAGGTTAGTTTTTTGTATCATTTAAAAAACTACAATATTTTCAAATCTACTTTAAATTTAAATATTTTTTGTACATTATTTTATGGAAATTGTATGCATTTTACAGAACATATTTGTACTTTCACAAACTTTTATTTAATTTACTTATTAGTGTTACAGATTATTTTGTCTTTTTCTAGTAAATGGAATTCTTCTATTGATAGAACAAAACAAAATATTCTGTAACGCTTTCCATTGCAAAATACATTATTCTCTATAATAATAAAACCGATATTTAATGAAAACGTTATAAAACTCTATTAATTTATTTTTTAAATAATTGAAACTATTATTATTTCAACATATATAAATAAATATTGAGTATTGTAAGTAATACTTGACAAAATAATGCTTCTTTATGTAGATTGAACAAGTATTTTGATATTGTATTATATAAAAATATTTTAAAATATTGGTACATACATTTGTAGAACTATAAATCTTCTATAAGTGTATTACGAATAGTTCAATATTCGAAAACAAAAGGGGATTACTGAATGCAATATAAAAGAAAAAAATGATTTATGTTGAAAATGTACGGAGAATATTAGAATAACATTTTCAGATAAATTATTACTTACAAAATTAAAAATACCATCATTTTCTTGTATATGATGTACAATAGTAATAAAATAGTAACATAATATAAAAATCTTTCAGAACTAATTACATTAGAATAAAATGGCTTTAGGTTCTAGTTTTGTAATAATTTATTAATAAATCAACGTTTCGACGAACTCAACGTGCGTTTTCATTAGGAAAAAAGATATAAATAACATTTATAGTACATAAACAGAACATGGAAACAAGTTACTAAGTAACAAATAAGTAACTAGATTATGAAATTTTTGATTAAAGGAAGCCAAATTTATATAAAATAAAACGGCTTTAGGTTTAAGTTTTGTATTAATATTATTTATTATTATTATTATTATTTATTATTTAGTAAATCAACGGCCTAAGCCAATTAGAGATTTACAATAATTTATTACAAAATTTTATAATTATTTATTAATAATCGACGTTTCGACCAACTCAACGTCCGTCTTCATCAGGAAAAATGATGCAAATAACATTTACAGAAAACAACAAGTTACCTAGTAACTTGTTGATTTGTATCAGTTTTCCTGATAAAGACGGACGTTGAGTTTGTCGAAACGTCGGTTATCAAATAAATATTAATACAAAACTTAAACTTAGCCGTTTTGTTTTATATAACGTGTTCTGAAAGATTTTTTACTTTATTAAAATTTATGTAAGTAATGATATAAATTTAATAAATTATTAACAGACTTTTTTATCAAACAAAATATACTGTTACATAAACCTTTAAAAAAATTATTGTTTATTCTCATTAAATACTGCAGACTGCGCACTTTTCCGATATTTAATAATTGCATAAATTTGAAAATAATAGCTGATTAGTTCGAGCAACTTTCCATTTTTATAAACACTTTCTTGGAAACACAATAAAGTAATATGAATGTTATTCGAAACAGATACTTTTTTCTATCTCTTTTTCTATAAATCCGGTTAAACTGTCTGGACCACAAAATATTTGTCGACCACTACCGCCCATTATTAGTTTGAAAAGCGTGTTGCAATTGTTTGCGAATTGTCGTTACGGGACACTATCGAAAGCTCAGTGAAACTAGTGAAACCAATAAATGGCAAACCGCTGAAAGAGAATAACAACAAACGGCGACAAGTTCGTTGTCGATTGAAAGCATTCACGCAAACCGGACACAAAAGCTCCGCCAAGCGCCCGGGGAGCTTTTGGTTCACTATGCGGGGCGCCGATTGTGTGTTGTTTAGTGGTAGCGTATGCATCTGACAAATCGGCAACTAGCACAAGAAAAGTCAGTCGGTATTTGCGGTAGTTTTGATTATTTCAATTTATAGTGTTATTGGTATTTAGAAAATTTGTATGTTTTGATTCAAATCAGTTTGCGATTAAATGAATTTAAACTATATTATGGTTCTTAAATGGATAAAATGTATTAAACAAAGTACTTGTTTAATATTTATATATATTTTGTAGTAGTTCTTTATGTACATATACTCTGTTTTCTTAAAGAATTCTAAAACTAGAAAACTGATTTACACTGGGATAACTGGTAGATTTAGTTACAAAATTTATCGCTACGTTCAAATATAGTAATTTTTTTTTTTAGAATATCTTACATATTTTTTTATTTATACCAAAATAGTCAACTTGTTTTGTTAAGTTTGTAACATATATTTATCAATACAAACATTTTATTTTTTTATTTTTTTATATTTTTGTAAACAAAATATTATTAATTTATTGTTATATAATTCAATTTAGTCTAAATTAATTGTTGCACAAATCTCGACATTATTAAAAAAAAAAGAATTAAATAAATTTGTACATTGTGTTTCGGGATCATATAATGGAAATTTAGTTCTCATAATAACCACATGGTGCTACTGTAGGCGCTACTCTTTTAATTTTGCTCAGAAAATTATGTAATATACGATTCTATTAATTATTTTCTTTATATTTTCTCTGGTTAACCGAAACAGAATTAAATTAAACGCAACATCTTGCTTATTATTAAATTATAAACATACTAATTACAGCAAAACATAATTATTAAAAATATTGTTTTATGTCAATTAGTAGTTTTTTAAATACTATTTATTATTTTTTAAATAAACAGTTTGCGATTTTTTAAAATAAAATATTGTTCAAAAAAATAGAAGAAAATTTTTGTCAGCTATCTTTAAAGCATTATATTGATAGGTCATTTAAGATTTAGCTTTAGTTCTGTATTAATTTTATTTCATATTTGACGTTTCGACGTACTCTATTGACATCATCATCAGGAAAAAAGATACAAATGACATATTCTCTCATCATCAATAAAAAAGATACAAATGATATATATATGTCATTTGTATCTTTTTTGGTGTACGTAGAGTACGTCAAAACATAGAATTTGAAATAAAATTAATACAAAACTAAATCCTAAATCCTTTTTATTTTAATATTATGAGTTCTGAAAGATTTTTTACTATGTTAAATCACATGCATTTTTTGTAGTTTGAAAAGCATGTTAAATGAATTTATGTTTGCAATTCTATGACAGTACTTTTCCGTGCCCACTTTGACGTCATTCCTTTTATAAACCATTTCGTTATTGGAGGCGTCCGCGTCTCGACGTTATCGACGAATCTCATTTCTTTAAATTTATCTTTTCGATTTGATCTTTTTTTTACTACAAAGAATCAACAATTTTCTCTCTTGTAAAAAAAAAATTGTAATAACATTTTTTCTACATGTATAAACATAAACTTGAATTCTTTCTGAAAGTAGTGTTTTTAACTTAGAATGTACAATTTTGAATTTAATATCAGAATTGCAAAAGCAAATGTAAAATTGTAAAAAGCGTTTTCTTAAAATATACAGGTAATAAAATTATTTTCTTAAATCATTCTATTAATTTAATATTATATTAAAGCCTGATGTTTCTTAATAAATTGTCTCACAGAACTTTAATAAAAAAAAAAAATGTATATGTTTCTGCTACATTTAAGAGTATAATATTTTAGTTATTACTAGTCAAGTCACTCAAAAAGTATCAAAAATTATACAGTGTATTATTTTTTTAATAATTTAAAATTATTTTTTTTTGTATTACAATATTTTTTAATTGCATTAAAATACAAAAAATATGTTTTTTATTGGTTGATAATATGTTTAAAAATAAAATATATCTATTTTGATATATTTTAAAGATAATAGTAAATTTACATTTAAAACATCATAAAAATTGCTATAATGCTATAGAAATAAGTATTCTAAAAATCAAACTGCTATTTTAATAACATTAGTGTAAATATGAAATATTCTTCATAAAAATCTCGTAATACTTTCAACTCTCAAATTGAACGATCCAACTTTTTTAAACTTCCAAAGATATATGACTTTCAAAACGATAAATTTATTTATAGCCTTGTACTTACTTTAAAAGTACTTTTATATAAAAATCATCATTGCGCAAAAATATATGTCAATATTTTCGAAAAGAAATGCAATAGTATAATGATAAGACATCTTTAATACAAAACAAAAATAATATATTTTTCTAAAACTGTTACAAAAACTGTTTTATACTTTTTATACATAAAATATCTGTTTATAGTAAAGATTAATAAAGTTGTTTTAAGATCGGGGCATTAGAGATATCAAATTTGTTTTGATATTTGTGTAAGTTAATAATAATAATATTATTTATTTATGTTAATACACTAGAAAGTTCTTACACAAATCAAAATAAATTATAGATTATAATAATTCAAATATAAATTTATGTTAATTCTGATTGCAGACAGTCGCAAAATTATTGTATGAAACTTATTCATAAAGTTTCTTTTTTACTTATTTAAACGTCTAATATTTATTAATTAATATTATATTATTTAACGAGCATGTAATGATGGTTATTACTCATAAAGATGAACTATGACTATGCAATAGAAAAGTGAAATTATACAGGAAAAAATTTAATAAATTTATATAACTTTTAATTAACGTTAGAAGTACATAAAATATGTAAAACTTGTTCTTATTGCAAAATAAATTATGGCAAAAACACTTTTACATGCAACACAAGTATCTAAAATAAAACGGTTTTAGTATTACAAATATGAGTATTTATTTTTTACTTAATAACATCATAGTAAAAAATGTTTCAGAACTTATTATATTAAAGTAATACAGTTTTAGGTTATAATTTCGTGTAATTATATTAAAAAATTATCTTATAAAAGTATTCTGTAATCTTATACGCTATAAAAAATTAAGGTTTCAATATGCTAATTATTTTGTAATAATCTTATTATATTACATTTTAAAGTATACCAAATATAAAAATGCTCTCTTGTGCAGCAGAAATAAAATGCAAGATACAAGAATTTTAGAAATGCATAGAATGTTGGATAAAACGCAATTTCATTGCATTCATGTATGATCCTTATATATAACAATTCAACTGAATAGCAAAAACCAAGAGTTGACGGCAATTGCAATTTTTCGGAATGTTATTTGCGTTTATTATTAGATATTGTGCAGATTCCATGTTATCATCTAATAGTTTTCTATTCTGAGAATGTATAATATTTCACATATATTTGGTTTTATAGTTTAATAAAAGGAAGTATTTTTAACATTAACATATTTATTTGTGCAATATATTTTTTTTAGAATCATGGAATGCATTTTTATTTGTAAGAAATAAACTTAATCGGAATAAATTCCTCATTGAAGTATTATTCAAAAAATCGTTTCAACTTAAATAATAGTAAACTGGTTACTTACTTTGTATTAAATTGCAGTTTAGATGCTAAACAAAATTTATTAATATGCAATTCAACTTGAATGTACAATTCTGAAATTTAAATGCAATTGTTTTGTAATTAAAATAATATTCCATTAAACCATTAAAGGATTGTAAAATAAATGTAGGTAGCAAGATAATCAACAAATCAATATTTGAATTATTTAATGAAATATTGTGATTGTTAATTGTTCATTATTAATATCGAGCTTCGTTTTTGATAAATTATGAGTGTTATTGTAATTATGCACAAATTGATGTTTGATTGTTTATGTACTAAAAATTTTACAATATAATTTTATTACAATACATAATTATAAACTATGATATTTTTAATAATACTGGTTATCTTTTATTAAATTTTTTGTCGGAATAATCACAAAAACAAATTATTTGTTTATCAAACATTTTAAGATTTTTTTAGATATAATTACATAAGATTAAATTTTAATGTAAAAATGTAATAAATGAAGAAATTTTAAATTATAAATATTCTTGCAAAATAAGGCACCTCCACCAAAATTCTTATTTTATATTCGAAATAGGCATAAATTTGGTGGAGGAGCTTGTAGAAATTTTATAAACTTGATAAGTACGATAGTATGAATAGTTTTAGTAGGTTGTTTATCTATATTATATTAATTATTATAATTTCGTTTTCAACACATCTTGAACAGTGTAAAATATATTATTTCTCTTTACTCTTCAGGTATATATAGAACTCCGTGAAAATGCGGTAAAATTTATGTTGAACAAACAGGTAGAATTATATCTAGTAGATTATCAGAATATAAATGGTCAATACGTTTAACCAGCCACATAAATCTGCTATCGCACCACATACGTTAGAAAATCTTGATGACGTAAAACTTGATACTATAATAATTGCAAGACCTTTAACTATATTAAGAGTAGATTGATAAGAGAACCAATCGAAATTTATCAAGAAAAAGATAACTCTGATTTAAATAAGATTTTAAGATTTAGTTAAGTGAATCTAACTCAAAAATTTATTAAATTGGACTTATTGTTTAAAAGAAGATAAGTTTATAAAGCTAGGGCATGAGGCAAAAGAATAGTAATAGACTTACATAAACTTTAATTAAATTTGTGATGTAAACATTGCATCTACAATTTTTTATATAATATTTATATCTTGCAATGTCACAAAAATTTTGTCTAAATAAAATTAAGCACGTACCTTATGAAAATCAATCTATTAAATAATTTTTAATCAATATTATTTTTGCATTTTACAACATTTTTACATTACTGTTTTAATTCGTAAGTACGATTAAATTTAAATTAAATATTAAACATATTTTCTTTGCAAAAATAATCAAGTATCTTTAATTTTTCGTAAAACTCAAGTTTAAACAACTGAAAACTTAAAATAATAATACTTTACTTAATAAATTATATTTGAACGAGAAACTATAGAAAAGTTATTAATTTATTAACGGCTTTAAATTATTTAATAGTTATTAAACTGCATCTCTTGAGTCTTGTCTCGGTAAATTAATATTCCGCGTCAAGTATATGTAATAAATTTACTGTGCACTTACTTAGCAATAATGTATCCTTACGTTTACTTAAGCATAATTGCATTTTAACATAATTTATTAATTTCCTTTTGTATACTTACACTCATTTTCATATTCATACAAAATTCACAACGAAACAAAACAAAAAGCTTGGCACTTCTTGATTTTAATAAGCAATGTACACATTTTAATAATATGATTTATAATTATTCACAATATTTTGCTACACAAACAAAAATCTATAAACAATTTTTCTAATGCTTTAGTTTATATCTAAAAAAAAAAGTAGATAAATTTTAGGCTTCTAATCATGTTATGCAAAACATCCAATTCAAAAGTAGATGGATTACGTTTGCTGTATTTATCTAATGTAAAGACGAAACCACTAATATGATCTAATTCAATAAACAAATTATTCAAAATTTATTTCAACTAATTCATAATTTTATTTCAACTTAATCGCAGTGAACTAATATATAATTAAAAAATTTAATAAATTTGAAAAAATGTATTGGCCTTGTCGGGCTTTGAACCTGCGTTCTAATAGTTTAAACACTAGACTACGAGCTCACGACGAAACAAACACATTTTTTTAATTATATAACTAACTCATGCGTTAATCTGGTCCGTTGTATTAGAGTAATATAATATGAAAGCGATGATAATCTTAGTGTCATCGTAGAAAACATTGCTTTAATAAACCTAATTTATAATTAAATGAAATTGCTGTTCAATTTTTTTTGTACACTACGAATAAAACATAACGTAGCGTTAAATTAAATTCTGAAATAATTTCGAAAATTATAGAAAAAAGTAAACTACATTTGAAAAAATATTAGTTCAAAGTTTCTATAAAATTAAAAAAAAAGTTAATTTTAATTTTTTAATACGAAATTTAATTTTCTGTTAGTCTTTTGCCAACTTTAACACACAAAAGAAAGAAAAAAGTAAACTGTATTATGTGCAAAACTGCTTAGAAGTTTTTTTATAAGTCTAAAAAAATGTAACAGTACACTTTAAAATTTAGTATCTTCCGTAATCAGAGAAAACTTTATGGTTACTCAAAAAAAAAAACTTTTTACGCTACAATTTATATATGAAAAATTTTTCTGTGTGAATAATTTGTATAATTTTTTCTAAATTATATACATTAACCTTGGAAATTTTTTATTCGTACAAGAAAGAAAATTTTAATTTAACATTTGGCTTATAGGTTTTTGTACGTAATAAAAAATGGTATAAATATTATTATTGTAGATTATATAACTGTTTATAAATTTTTTAACTACATATATGAGAGAGTATCAGTATGAATGTGGATAAAGCTAAATTTGCTTGTGTGGATAAGGAAACTAATTTCGGGATAGTGGAAAGAGTTTGTGCCACACCCTTTTGAGAACATGGTGTGATTATGTATGTATGTATTTAATTTTTATTTGTTTATAATTTTATGTGCTTGATTAAATACTTACTTGAATTGAATATAAATTATCATTTATCTAATGAAGTAAATATTTGGCGAGTTTGCAACAGTTTTGAGAGTTTTACGCTAAACTAGGAAACTTTTAGTGAAATGGTTGAAGTTTTCGTAATATTGGGATCATATGATTTTAATCTCTGAATTTCTTAGAGGTCCTTTTCATATGCTAATAGATGTTTGGAATATTTGAAAACTTAAATACTTTTGACTCGTCAATCTTGATTGCGGAATACACTTTCATGTAATTTTCAGATTACTGGGCTTAAAAAATTATTTCAAAAATTAATATTTAAAACATTTTAGCTTTGTAATAGATATGAAGATAAATTATATTTCAAATTTGATACAGAGTGGCGCAAAAATTTCTTCTAGTTTTGCAAATGTAATATTAAACAATTGAAATTTATATAATGTCAACAAAATAATGAAATATTAAAGAATAATATTTGGAAAAAGTAAAGAGACTTAAAATTAAATATTTTTAGAAATATTGAAAGTACAACAAGGTATCATGAATAAGAATGAAGCTAAAGTTACTTGTCCGAATAGGAATGTTTGGAGGAAGCCAATTTCGAGATAGTCAGCAAAAGTTTGTGCCACACCCTTTTGACACATGGCGTGATTGTGTATGTATGTATGTAATAATCATAAAATTGAAAATAGTTAACATTTGAAAAAAAAAACTATTTTACAAACATGGATTAACTAAATTTTTAGATTTAAGTTCTGTATAAATATTTATAAATAATCGACGTTTCGATGAAATCAACGTCCTTCTTCATCAGAAAAACTGATACAAATTACATTTACAGTAAATAAAAAAACATAGAAACGTAGATCATAAATCTTTAATAAATTTTGAATTAATGGAAGCCAAATTTTATTTAAAACAGTGCCTTCACAGTGATTGACGTTACCTTTTTCTTTATAAAATTCTATTGCTTCTGTTATCAATCTGGTGTTAATATTGATTGCTCTTGCAATAATTACAGTATCTTCGAATTTCAGATCTTGAAGATATATAGAATATATATAGAAAAAGATAACATCACTCACTGTGAAGGTATTGTTTCAAATAAAATTTTGTTTCCATTAATTAAAAATTTATTAAAGTATTAATTTTTATGAACTAGTTACTTATTTGTTACCTAGTAACTTGTTTCTATGTTCTGTTATTTACTGTAAATGTTATTTGTATCAGTTTTACTGATGAAGACAGACGTTGAGTTCGTCGAAACGTCGATTATTAATAAATATTTATACAAAACTTAAACTTAAAGCCGTTTTATTTTATATAATGAGTTCTGAAAGATTTTTTTACTAATTTTTTTTTTATTTTACAAAATGTTTATATACTTTTTTCCAGATTTGAAAATTGTATTACTAAAACAACAATTACAAATTTAATTAATTAAATTTACTTTAAATTACTTTTAATTCTAAATATGCCATTTAAAGCTTCAATCATCCTATAAACATTATCGTTCAAGTTTAGCAAAAAATAATTAAATTGTAATTGTCGCGAGTGGTTCAATAAACATAACAGTTGTTATCTCGTCCGTAGTTTTGGCAATTGCCACTTGACTAGTTGGTGGTAGAATGTCCTTTTAGGGAGGTTAAACGTTTTCAGCGTCCGGATAACGTAATCCTGTACTTCAGTACTGCGATTCTCCTGTGGGATTACACCATTGCTATCTGGCCACGACCAAACAACATTGGTTAGGAATTGAACACAATGTCATACAATTCTATTTATATTTTATATTATTGAGTACCTTGTTAGACTTTAGGTAGAATTAGTTTCGATGGTAATTTATCGCACAAGATGCATCCAAATGTCGAGATAATTATTATTGTTTTTTTTTTCTATAAGTTAGCAAATTTCAAATGTTATTGAATGTAAATCTAAAACCAAAAATTTTTATTTTGCTATGTAAATATTAAGTATATGCGAAATAATTTATCAATATAATTATGAATATCGGGTTGCATATATTATTTTGTTGCAGATTGTCTGTTTGTAAATTGCACTAATGCATACGTCGTCAAATATGATGGACATAATTGGCCATGTCATCTTGGCTATGACCTATCTTGGTTTTGTAACAAAAATGTTGCATGAAAATTTATATATTTTTAGTTACGTATATTTACACAATTCTGAAACGAAATACGATGTATAAAAAAATTCGTGCAGATTATATCAACATAAGCTGACAATATGTCGTACTGTCGGGTAAGTTGTCTTGTAAATTTAAACACAATAACAAGTGACATGAATTGACAATTTGTATTCCAAACAATGTTTCTAGTTTTCCACAAGTTGTCAATGAAAATCAGCGAATGTCAGTTCATTTTGTTTTGTTTAGTGACACGTTTTATTTTGGTATTTCTTTTTGTATCCATTCTAAATGTTTCAACATCAATGGCTACACAATATATTTTGTTTTTCAATAGATTGGATTTGAATATTAAGTCAATTTTATATTTGTAACGAATATTTTATAATATGTATTTTTTTATTTAAATTAAAATATGTTTGTGGTGTGTAAAAAAATTCTCGTTCATCAAATTATATTTTTGTAGATATAATCTTTTGCTTTAGCAGAAAGTAATCTTGTTTTGTTGATTTCTTCTGCAGTTTTAAATTATTTATCTAAACTTTATTTGAAATAACAATTTCTTTCTACTATATTTTACTTTTTTATTTAAAAAAGAAAACGTTATATATTTTTCTACTCATGTTTTTAACCAAAGTACATATTTACCTCCCCCAAAAATTGATTAGTGAAATTGGTATGCCACTAACAAGCAGCGGAACTGCGGAACACCCAAATAGTGGCAGAGTAACGTGTAAAATCTATAGCATGATGATATGGAGAAAATGTACCACACTGTGCGTGTATATATATATATATATATATATATATATATATATATATATATATATATATATATATATATATATATATATTGTATACCTCAGTGTGTATTTATTATCTGAACCACCTTGTTTATTTCAGTACGTAAACAAACGACAAACGATGTTTGATATCGGTTCGTTAACGTTTCACCACCTTAACATTAGACTTGGCTGCCTCTGATCCGCTCTTGATTAACAAATTTTCATTCGCACAACTCCTCCAACTGACTTGTATAATTGAATTTACTTGTTGGCTATGACTTATTACGAAAATAATATAAATTATTTACTTTGAGGAGTTAACCGAACTAGGAGAATCTTTATTTAAAAAATTGAATAGTTTGAGTACTAGATAAATTTATCTCGAATATTTCAACACAATTGGTTGAAGTTACGATCACAAAATTTAACAAAAGATGCACTACAATATACCAACACAAACTAATGAATTTATTTGCTTTACATCTGTAAGATCTGTGGCGTTGCAGAATATATATATATATATATATATATATATATATATATATATATATATATATATATATATTTATCAACAGAAATATTCCATTTACTAAAAAAAGACAAAACATGCTGAATCTTAGGTACTATATAATTTATAATAATGTTACAGACATTGCACTAATTAACCACTTTTTTTTTATTAAAAATGATATAAATATATGTATATAAATAAAAAAAATTGTACAACAAAACGTATGCTGATAATTTATTTATTTTACTTTAAATTTATAAATAATTTGTTTTTAAACAAAAAGTAGATAATAAAATGACAGATTTAACAAATTTTTAATAAAAAATTTCAAATATATTTCTAAAAACACTTCAAAAGCTTTTAATAAATTTGCAAAAATTTTAACTTAGAACTCATTTTAATATGTTAATATGTAAAGCATATGAATAATTAACAGTATTAATATACAATAAAAAAAAACTGTTATTTGTTAATATTTAATTTTCAATTATTTTTTATTTCAATTTTTATTACTTTACATTTTTTAACAAATAAATAAATATAAATGTATATTAAATCATTTCTAAATTAAAACAAATTCTTTGTTTATACACTAGAAAATATATGTGTTAAACCTATTTTTGTAAAAAAAATATTATTTGCAACATATAAATTACAAAAAGTAAAACTTAAATTAAAACTATAAACTTGTAATAGTTGACTAGAAAATTTCACTGAGAGTTCAAATTGCCACTTAACAAAATTGTTTCATTTAATAAATTTTATGTATAAATTCTTGGAAGTGAAATTCATTTCCGTTGCAGACTGCGACAAACCGAATGTTCTCTAATTAATTTAGTGATTTTTAATATAATCTAGAAAGAATTTCGTCTCTAGGTTTTTAAACAATTTTATAATAAAATGTTTCTTTTTTTTCAATAAGATAGCGTTTTATTTGTGCACAAAAAATATTTAATTATGTCACAAAAATATTTAATACAGCATTTAAAAATTATATTTAAATTTAAACAGTATGTAGGAGAATTATTAACTGAATTTATTTGTTAAGCACGCAACTATAGTCAACTGATCAATCAATGAGGTTATTTCAAAAATAGTTGACTATCTAGTTAACAACATTTTATACAAATGTCTTCTACTAGGTTAAAAAAAATGGAATATATTACTAAATAAGTTTTATGAAATGTTTTTTTTAGGGCATTATATTAGAGATTTATAGTGGGATGGTTTGCCATAAATAATATTTTAATATTTTGCTATGTAAATAATAAGTTAGTAAAATATCGTTTTAAAATTTATGTAAAATCGATACAAACTACTACTATAACAAATTGTTGTTATTTTCCATTTTACTGCCAAAATACGTAAAAGTTAATGGCATGTTTTTGTAACTGTAAATTTGGTGGTAATATTTAACATTTTAAAAATAAAATGAATGCCTATGTTTTTATCTCATTTGTTAAATGTTTTTTATGTTTTTTAACAAATTTCATATGGGAAAATAATATATATTATATATATATATATATATATATATATATATATATATATATTTATATATATGAAGAAATTAAGTGTATCCTAAACATATTTTTATAATTGGAAAACTTTATTTTTAATAATAATAAAATATTTAAAATAAAAAATAAATGAACAAATTATTCATTATTTTTCTTTTTCATATAAAACAAATAATTAATAAAACGACATTTTTCATGAAAACGATTTTACATTTCTATAATTTTAATAAAACTTTTCGCTTTTAGTTTAATTTCAAACTAACAAAATTACAATGCGAAAATTTTTATAACACGTAAATGTAAATTTGTCATGTTGTTAGTAGGGTAACCATAGAGATTGTTTCACAATGCAAAATACGTATTTTGCAAGTTGATTCCACGTGCAGTGAAACTGCAGTTTATATTATAATGTGTTCTGAAACTTTTGCTATCATATCTAGTTGTTATAGGGGATATGCATATATGTCTGTTTATGAATTGGTTTAGCAGCAACTTGCATGTTAACAACATATGTAATTTTAGTTTTTGGTTTTAATTAGTTGGTTGATAACAAAAAATTAATTATATTAATGTTTTCTTTAAGGAGTCTCTTAGATTTGTGTTTATTGTTAACGAGGTTGTTAAACTGCAATTAATTTGATTTATGTTTTTTGGTGTTATACCAATTTAAAATTTAATAAAAATACAAAATTTTATCATATTAACAATACCGTTTAGAACTCATTTAAATAGTTCTGTATTATTTTTATCAAAATGCGACGTTTCGATTTACTAAACATAGATAATTAGCAATTATCAACAAAGAAAAACATAATATCAATTAATGAGAAGGTATTAAATTAAATAAAATCTGGTTTTCTTTATATAATAATCTGTACCTATAAAATACAATGTAAATATTTATATATATATATATATATATATATATATATATATATATATATATATGTTTATCCAGTTTTGAAATGCACTTGGAAGTTGAAATGTAGCACAGAGTTGTGTAATACTACCACAATGATGAAAAAATTCCCCTAAAAGGATACAGAAGAAAACGTAAATATTCTATATAATATATGTTTTTAAATATTAAAAAAATGTAGATCGTAAAAACTAAACACATTCTTCTGTAGGGGAACAGAATTTAAAATATAATTTATGTAAATATGTAATTTAGAAAATTATTCAGTATTTATGCAGATAAAATTGACTTGTTGGCAAAGTTTATTTCTGAAATAATTTCTTGTACGATGAAAATTATAATTTGTTTACGTATTAAATTTTCGGTTGTATATATTTCACGTAAATGACTTTCAAAGTGTATAATTAGAATTTATGCTAATTTTACTGAATAACTCTTAATTTAATGCGGGTTAAATGTTCTCATTATTTATATATTTAATTTTCTAATTTATGTATAATATTTTTGAGATGAAAGTTCTTAGGAATATATTTTAAATGTCTTTCAAAATAAATTTGGACGCTGATAGTTTTGATGTTGAATTTATTGAAGATTTTTCTTTTAGTTAATTTACGACTGTATGTCTTAACAAAAACACAATTTGTTCGGACTGGAAGCCACAAACCCAAAAACAGTCTATCAATTAACTGGAATGAAAGTCCTGGATTTTCCTGGAAAAGAGGATTTATTTCCAAAGTTAATGCAAGGAAAATACAGTAGATCTTTGTAAATTCGTACAAAATTGAAAACAATTAAAATTGTACTTAAATATATTAGCATACAATAAAAATTAAAGATTTGTGTAGCTTATTTATTTCTCTAACCTTGTTAAATTTAAAATAAAATCTAAAAAATGATGTATTTATTACATTATTACCGACTGTCAAATCACATTTGATAAGGGAGGTATTGCAATTACACTAAATTTGACATATCTAGATTTTTACAGATAAGCACGAATTAGGCTTACAGTAACACGAATCAACTGTTTTTAGCATGATGTCCGTCTGTCTGTCGGCCTGTGGACACGTGTAGAGCAAATTGCGTTGAACGAATTGTTATATTTAAGATTCGGAGGTCATTACGAATATTTCAATTTGATCAACTTTTGATAAAAATTTGCCAACTGAAAGTGGTAATTCACTAATGTCAGTTTTACGTATTTTTCAAATATTTCACAACAGAGATATATTTTGAAAAAAATTATTTAACAAAAGTTGCTAAATAAATTATATTTGCAACATTTTTTCGACATGGCTGAATAATTTTTTTATAATTTTTCATGTTCAAATGTATTTTACTAAATTTATTAATTAACTAATTATAAAATTAGTTTACTGCGGCGTTCTAGTAATTAAATATTGTAAACTATTTAATACCGTATAAATTTGGCAGCTTTTTGTAATGCCAAAAAATGTATTTTTGAAAATTTACATTTTTATTTTCCATATTTGTATATTACTATTTTTTTTTGACATTAAATGATGATATTCTTCTTTTTGCTTATTCATGAAATATATTTCTTTTCTTTTTATATGACGTTGCAAAAAAATTAAGATAAATATATCCAATATTTTTTTTCTTGTCTACAAATAGAATGCCAAAAGTAATAAAACATATTTGGCTTATAGCGTTGTATTGTATATATTATATAATATATTATTATAATACTTGTTTCTTTTATTTAACGAATAATAAAACTTATTACTATATACATACGTACACACACAATCACGCCATGTATCCAAGAAGAATATGGCACAAACTCTTTCCACTATCCCGAAATCTCCAAACATTTATGATATCTCTCATACGTGAACTTTTATTCGTTGGAAACGTTCACTCACTTAAAACACTCTCAATAATACTACTTCAACTACTCATCGGACGTTCACGCAAACATATACCTTCAAAAATTATTCGTATAAATTCCTTTGACCAAACATTCATTAGACAATCGCTTAAGATGACCGAACCATCTTAACTCATAAACACCAAATTTTGCAACAACATTTTTTTTAATTTTACACTCATCATACACTAATTTATTTTGTACCCGATTTCTCCTAGTTACATCATATACCCCAAGTAAAAATCTTTGTTCCACAGTAGTCGTTTTCTTTTTATGCTTTTGCAGCAAAACAATATTTACTGTATGATTTTGAATTAACTCAAAATTGACAAAATATATATTAAACATATTTTTTTTCAAGTTATGACAATAAATTTAATACACTTTCCTATAATTCTTATTTGGAAACATCTAAAGGAATACAAATACTTAATTATGTATTTTGTTCTAACCGTTTGATTTTAATTATGTAAAAGATAAAACGATCGATTTAGCTGGCTAATGTTTAATTCAGACAATAGCTAATAAATGACTGGGAAGGGTTGGGGGGGGGGGAATTCTCTCGAGATCATTTTATTACATTCTTTGCGATTGCACGAAAAGGAACAAAGCATTAAACGTTAGAGGTTACGAGTCACTTAGCATAGGCTAACCCGAACGGAACTAACGATTGACTGACTGAGATAAATGCACCGTTTTTTTTTCTTTTCATCGTTTGACGTCAAATTCGCCATACGGTAATATGAGGACATCAATAGTATAGTGACGAATACGTCACTTTCAAAATAACCGGTGACAAATATGTAAAACGTAAACGTTTATTAAGCATTTTTAGTGCATCGAACTTTGAGCTACTCGCAGCATTTTAGACATATTTTGAAATGATGTTTAAAGTTCGATTTTACAGTGTAGATATTTATGATTACGTTGCCATCTTTCAGAGGAATTTTAATTAAAAATTATACAGAACTTATTTTTAAAGCTTTTTCATTTTAATATATTTTAATATATAATTCTGAAAGATTTTTTTATTACATTAGAAAAAATCATTTAAAGTGTAGTTATACTATATTTTCAATAATTTATAATATATGTTTATTCATGTGTACTTTTCTAATGTGTAAATTGTTTTATCTAAAAATAATAAATAAATAATATTTGCTCTTCTAATCATAGTAAATAAATTAGCTAATTGAGGAAAAACGGATTACATTTGGTGAATTTATCTAAAGTAATTACATATATTTTTTAGTTTGTTGCATATTTATCTATTTTTGTTCGTTTATTTATGCTGCAGTTTTCAATTATATATTTAAATTTTATTTAAAATAACAATTTTAATTCAACTAATTTGCATGTACATAAAATAACTAATATTATTAGAAATATTCAATGAAATAAACAAATTATTTAAAAATTGGTCATCAAATTCGAATTAAATGAATTAATGACTATTTTATTTTGTTTCTATATAGTAGTAGGAATAGAAAAACATGTACATATGACAGGTTTCATGACTATGGATGAAGAAAAAGTTACTTGTCTAACTGAAATTAAATAAAAAGTATTTGTGCTACACTCTTTTGGGTAAATGGCGTGATTTTTATGTGTGTACTAATCTCACTTTTGTAACCATACAAAAAAAATCTAAAAAATAAATAAACAAACTAAAATAAGTCTTTCCATAGAAGCAAGTTTATAGGATCTTTAGAATAAGACTCTTTTCCGACGTGAATATTTCATCACGGCGAAGAGATAGATATTCAAAGGTTAGAAAGCGATTCTAAGCTAACCTAACATAAGCCAACACTACAAACTCTCTCTGTCCTCCCCGATTGTACGGTCCGGAGAGCAGAAAAGCAGCATCATAGTGCCGCAAAATGGAACGGCAAAAAATAAGGGACTCCTAGCACGAGGCTGGGCTGAATACACGGTGTAAATCTGTCTCGGCTAAGAATCTTAATGCATGTACTACGTATTGATTTCCGAACAAAAAGATTTCGATATCAAAAGCAGCCTTGTCTGGGTGTGATGCGAGAAAAAACTTTGAATCGGCCAGCTGGACTAGCAAAACTACATTTACATAAAGATTATAGCGACGTAGTAGATTTATTTTAAAACTTAGTCGTTCTCATGCGTTTGCAAAGTTTTTGCGTTCCGTTTTTTAGGTCTGTTTCAATAAATTAATGTTATTTGAATTTACAGAGTAAAAGGAATTTTACATATTATGACATTTTATATTGTTTATGTTTATGAATTTGATAATTTAAATAAGTTCTTCAAACCAAAGTTACATTCAAAACCATGTAAATTGTATTTTGAATTTTTTTATTTTCAAACAGGAATAAAATTACGTTTCAAATTATTTGTTTTCATTACATAATGTTACAAATAATATTTTAGATTTATCTAAATAGATAGATTTATTTGAAATAATAATTTCTATGTAGATGAAATAACTAATATTATTAAAAATGTCATCTAATTAAATAGATGAATTATTTAAAAATTAGTCATCAAATGCAAGTGCTATTTAATTTCTTCTGTGTAACAATTCAATTCAAGTAGTTCACCTTTAAAGATCGGAGAAGCGACAGGGCATTAAAAATTTTATACAAGGCTATTACCATTTTTGATTTTTATTGTTAAGGACTTGATCGTGCTTCGACTTGGCATTGAACATTCTACTCTTTTCAACCAAGCTGTACATTGCAAATGCATGGGTTGCGGTCCTGTGTACATAGAATTGAACGAAGAGAGAGAGAGAGAGAGAAAGAGACATTCTACACGTAAATTATTCGTCGGGGAAACGGTGCGCGAAAAAGGGACTCGCAACATCGCCTCCGAGAACATTTTCGAACATTTTCACTATATGCTCCACCCTTGTAAATTCTATCAAAACCTGTCAAATATCTATTTTTAACGCTCAAATGTTGCGGTTTACCTTGCTGAATGAGCTATCAAATTTCATACAATACATTCAATTTTATTTTAAGTTTTTTTTTTTTTTAAAAGAAAGAATGTCTAATAAAAATGAAGGTATGTTGTTTGATGTTTTTTAAAAGTTTAGTTATGTTTTAATTTTATCTATAAAGCTATAATATATACAGGATATTCATAAAACAAGAGACTAAATTTCTGCTGTATATTATGAAGATTCAAAAGATCAATAATATATAAATGTATAATGAAAATGTAAGTAAAGACTTTTTATTTAATATTTGAAACAGTTTAAACAAGAGTATAATTTATATTTACAGGAACAAAGTGAAAAATTATTATTTATAATAACAATAATTATTATTTAGTAAAGCTATTACAATTTACATTAAAAATAACACATTCTTACATATACATTCTTACTTTTATAAGTACTAGTTAAAAAAAATAGAACATAAGATCAGAAAATATATGTACATATAAAAATTAAATAAAGTTAATATTATTTATGAACAAGATCAAAACGAAGAAAAATATATAATGACAAAAGAATTAATACGCTAAGACATAATAATCTATAATTTGTCTAAAAATACTTTTAGTTTTTCTACTATTTGTAATATTTACTTGCATCATTAAAGAATTATGAATTTTGAAATCTTTCATAATTTTTATATTGTAGATAAAAAAATTTGCGTTTCTGATTTTATAATTGTGTATGAATATTAAACTTTTTATTTCAGCAAATACTTATGAATTAGGACTTAATATTTAATAAAAAATATTACTAGTACATTTTTTAAAAACGATATTATCCCATTATTTAACTTTGCATTTAGTTTTTCTCATATATGTAAAAATTATTTGGATTGATACAACTATTAAAATTTTAATTACATTTTTTTGTTATCGATATTGCAATATATTAAAATGTAAAAATATTATGTCAATAAATACATACAAATATATTACATTTATATATTGGATTGTATAAATAAAAATAACCTTTTAAATTTTAATTAAAAATTTTAAAAGTGTATTAAATTTTTACGACATAAAATAATATTTTATTTTTTTATTAGGTAAAAAATAGAGAAATTTATAAAAATATTAATTAATATTGTTATTATTTTATTTCTAGGAAAAATTTCAAACATTTATTTGATTAATTATAGAAAAATATATGTTACATTAATTTTTTATTCAATAAAATATCAAGAAAAAAAACTGACATCAAAAGTAAATTATATTGCAAAAGACTATTTATAAATATGAAAAGCAAATCAGAAAAACAATAATATAATGGATTTATTTTATATGTCAAAAGTAAAAATAAACTCAAAAGTCATCAATAAATGTCGCCATTTATCAAAATTTATTTTCGTTGTCATATTACGATAATACATATATGTACATTGTTTTGTAAGACAAAATCTGGACTAGATGTTCAATACAAAGATAAAACTTTGCAAATAGAAAATACCTATCACATTGTGAAACGAAGAAATGAAGTAGAATATTGAACAAAACTCTTTCTTGTTAATATTCCGTTCAAGTTTGACTAAAACAGAGAAAAAAAAACTACGGTTTCACATTTTTAACCGAAAACTTGAATATCATTAAGAATTTTCGACAATAATGTACAAAATATTTGACGCTTGACACACGATGGTGTGTTACGTATTTGTGCTATTGTATAATAACGTATTGCTGTCGTGTTTGTCTCGAAATGCGTATGAGATTTTTCTATTTTGCAGTGTTTCGTATTTTCGTGTTTTCTCTTTACATGATTCTAAAAATTGTTTGTTTCTTTTCTTATTTAGATCGTTGTTATTTTTCAAATAATTCTTCAAACGTTAAAACAATGAAATGTTTATTTATTATTTACGTTATTTTTGGTTTCTCGTACATTTTCAATACAGAGTGTCCTCATTTAATGTTTTGGTTTTCCAAAGCTATACTTGAAAAAACTACAGCTTTTGTAATTTTGTACTTATAAATTCCGACAGGAAAATTACGGTTATCGAAGCGAAATGGTTAAGTAGCTATTACAGAGAGCTCTCGAAAATTTTAAGTATTGATTAAATGAGATATTTTACCCTATTACTGGAATATTATTATACTTGTTTAAGTTTACAAGTAAAAATAATACTCCTAATATTTTTACTGGATAAAAATGAAATATTAAAATTTGATTAATTTTTTTAATTAATAATATTAATCATATTAAAATTAATTAATTAATTAACTTTGAAAGTTCACTTTATTTAACAATTGTAGTGACAACGTTTGTCGAAATTGCAATCACTGCAATTGTTCAATAAAATTAACTTTCAAAGTTAATTAATTGTTTTATTTTACTTTTTAACGAAATAATTTTAAATTAAATTTTTTTTCTTGACAACTTTTACATACGTACTCGAATTTGTTTTTTTTATTTACCATATTTACTTTTAATACTTTTAATTTAATAAATATATTTCTTGTGATGTAAATATTTTGAAAGAGTTTGTTAAATGCATACACTTGCAATTTTTTAAATTTTATATTAGCTACGTATAAAAAAACTAACTGCTAATTTTTTTTTGTTTTATCCACATTCATAATACCACTTATACATGGTTTTTTATTTATTTTTACTATTTGAAGTAAATAACTAGTTAGCTTATCATGATTAAATTTGTTTAAATTATTGTATCTGTTAATGTGTCTTTTGCAATATTTTGCCAAACAAATTATTTGTTACTATCTCATTCCGACGATTAAAGAATTTGTTACATTGATCGGTAGAAGATGAACACTCTATCTGCGTAACGATAAAAAAAAATTGATTGAAAACGTACATAAAAATTTCACTCATTTTTTTTCGTATAAGAATGGCAAAATATAGACGCAATACCAGTAAGAGTCGGCTTTCGCTGGTAAATTGAAATTTCTCAAGTGGATTCTTGGTAAGTGAACGAGTATAGGAGTAGACATGAAAGAATGAACAAATATGCAACGTGTTAAACATGAATAACATTAAGCTATATATTTTACGAAATAACATTCCATCAATCGATAAAATATATTATATACGAAGTATATTTTCATACTTATTTTTTCGATAAATTTATTTGTCACTTGCCAGAATTCAATTTTTAATTAATATTTACAGACATCATGGTATTTCTTTATTTTTAATTTATATATTACAAAGTACGAGTACGAGAGATTGGTTTTTATATTATAATAGTTTCCATCAAAAGTTTTATATTTAACTATTTATATATATATATATATATATATATATATATATATATATATATATATATATATATTACGGTGGTCCAAAAAAATCGTTTCTTTACGCACCCCCTAAAAAATTTTTTTGAGCCAAGTTTTATCAAAAAATATTGATATTAACCCGTGCCCCACTCAAGCAGAACTTTCGAGAATCCAGGCAGTTATAACGCGCTATATATGAAACTATCCGAAACCTATATTAAACTTTATTTGAATGGGGGGCACGGGTTAATATCAATATTTTTATCAATTTTCTTTTTTAAAGAAGTTTTTTTATTGAGTGAGTTAAAAAAATATTTTTTTTGATCAAGGCAGTTATAACGCGCCATATGTAACACTGTCCAAAACCAATGTTAAACTCGATTTAAATTTTAACTTGAGTGGGGCACGGGTTAATATCAATATTTTTTGACGAAACTTGGCCCAAAAAAATTTTTTCTAATAAAGTTCTTTTTTAGGGGTTGCGTAAAAAAATAATAAAAAAATATTTTTTTTTTTTGGATTACTCTAATATATATTTAAGAATCTCATTTCTATGTTTTGGTATTCCACCCTGCTTTGTCTGAAAACAATTTTAAGCATATTTTTTGTTTTTTAAAAATTAAGGCCGTTATGAAAAATGGTAGAAACTGTTTTATATTCAAGTAAAGTGCTTTTCTGGTCAATAATACGGCATAATGTACTTCAGAAAAGTTGTTCATAATATGAAATTATGGCTCTGTGCAAAATTTCTAAAAGATCAGTTTAAAAAAAAGTTGTCTGGACATAACGCCGACTGGACACAACTCCCACCGAGGACACTACGCCGACCGTGGACACAACGCCGACCGCTTACTTTGTACACTACGCAGACCGTGGACAAATGCAAATGCACGATTTTAGTTTTATCAGTTGTAGTTTTTATTATGTTTTTACAAACTAGTAGATAATGCAATTCAGAACTAATAGCATTACGACTAAAACATAAAACTAATTTCGAGATAAGTGTGAATATCATGTCATATGACTATTCTGTTTTGAAACACAAATAATGATATTTCGATATTTTGTTTAAAATTATGTCATGAAGTTCTCCTGAAGCTTAATAAACGACTTATATATTTATTTATTATTTTAAGAAAAAATATCATTAAAAGTTTAATTAAAATCAGAATAAAACGGTAATTTATTTTCAACATTGACACATAAAATTCAAGCAAACTTTTAAAACAATTACCCTATTGTCTTCTCGTTCCAGAATTAATTTCTTTTACCGAAATAAAAGAAAATGACTGGTATTAAGACAGGGATTTTGCGTCAGCTTACTGAATAGAGTCTAGTAATTACATTATTTGCCATTCAATATTTGAAATCGTCAAGATTTATTTTTACATTCGAAATTTTTGAAGTAAAATTTTGCAGACTCGAATTAAGTTTCTTAAATTAAATAAGTTATTTCTCCATTTATATCACGTTAATAAAACGAAATTTATAAAATATTAAAGATATTTTTCTATGAAGTTAATAAATTTATATTTTCAAATATTTTGAACATATACTTATATTTATAAAATTTTCTTAATTTTGACTATTTTATAATTTTATAAGATAAAGAATTTTATTTTAGTTTTTATTTTTTTTAATAATATTGCAAATATTGTTAAATTACATAACAGTGTTAATAAAAAATTCAAACTTATTTTTGTTTAATTTTTGGGAAAAATGAAAGATTTTTAAAGATACAAGAATTTGTAAATATTATATCTTTGAAATTTTTTTACATTAGTTGATTAATCACAATATTACATTTAGAAACTGCATAAATATTGTTAAACGCTTTGTAAGATAATTCTCTCGTTAACTTGCCAGCTGACAATCAACGAAGCGGTTTGAAAACAGTAGACAATCTAGTTGCCTAGTTAACAACCTTTTATACAACTGATCCTTAAACTATATGACAAATTTTCTATTATATAGTTTTGTGGAAATGACATTCACGCATTTTGCCATATATCGTAGATGGCATTTTCAGTGCTTGGTGACTGATGTATGGCGAAACGTCTACGACGAGGATAGATCGACTACGGCATACCAGCCAAGAAAATTTTGTAAATTTAACATACATATTATTAATAAATTATATTTTTTGAATGTTTTACATTTTTGAATATTTTATATAAACAGTTTAAAGGAACAGTAATGGAAAATGAAATAAAAGGAAAAATATTTTGCGTTTTCCATTTACAACCGAAATAAGAGAGTATTTCCGTATTTAGTTTGTGTAATCCCAGGGTGACCAAATTCCTGGTTTAGCAATGTTTTTTGAACGTAGACTCATTTTTCGCTGTCTGACCCTTCTTCAACCATGTCGGAAAAACTGTCACTAGTTTTCTTAGTAAATAAATTTTGTTTTAAAAAATAAAAGACGAAAACAAGCAACTCGTTACCGTACGTCTTGTTTGAGTTATTTTAATTTAATTTAATTGTTTATTTTGAAAAATGTAAAAAATGTCTTTGAAATATCTTTGAAGCTAAAGTAAAGCTATTTAAAGATATTTTAGTGTAATTTGTTTTTATTTTCCTGAACTTACATATTTTTTATTTATTTTATGACGCGTGTCGATCTTGCGATCATTTTCAAGTGTAATTTTACATAATTTAAGAAAGTATACCAACAATATGTAATTTTACATTAAGTATGTGATGCAATTTGCAGAAAGTAAGCAATTTTACATATACTTATTAGGTCATTTTTACTTACTTTATGTGATTATTATGAATTATGCAAAAGTTACAAAATTTTTAGGAAAAAATACAGAATATTTATGGTAAAATGAAATTACAGGTTTCATTAATATTTTTTTGTAATGTCGTTATTTTTTTTTACAATGTAGTCAATTTTATTTTAATCATATTATCGAATAAAAATATTGTTTTCTCCATAATAATATTCTCCAACCATATTTACATTGTTTCCGTCGTGAAAAATACAAAAGAAAAACTACATAATTTCTAACATTCATCCATCATCATCATCGTCATTATCAATATATTAGCACGTTACCGATTCTCAATTTCAGTTTTGTTGGCGGGGAGAACAGCGTGCTCCAATGATGGCCATACCTCCTAGTGTTCTTAGCCTGACAAGTGATGGGCGTTTAATCACATAGCCAGGACTCTATGTCCTTTGAAGGATTATGCGATGCATATTATGTATGTTCGTGCAGCAACTATGTGCATTGCATTTGCGCAACGTTAAAGTTGTATCGTGTGGGCGGAATAGATATCAGTAGTATTGCCTTGATCGTGACAGTGTTTTCGTTTTAAAACTGTTTGATGGTTTAGGATAGGGTTTTTTGATGTGGTTTTTATTGGAGATGCTTTGTGGTTAACTAGAAATTAGATTGATTTAAAATGTAAGGAGATCAATACTTAGATAACATTATTAATTAACATAGTAAAAAAAATTTCAGAACTCATTATATAAAAAGAAACGGCTTTAGTTTTAAGTTCTGTATTAATATTTATTAATAATCGACGTTTTAACAAACTCAACGTCCGTATTCATCAGGAAAAATGATACAAATGACATTTACAGTCAATAAATAGAACATAGAAACAAGTTATTAGGTAATAAATTAGTAACTAAATCATAAAAAATTTTATAAATTTTTAATTAATGGAAGCCAAATTTTATTTAATACAGTGCCTTTACAGTGATTGATGTTATCCTGTTTTTTTTAATAAATTTCTATTGCTTCTTTATTAACATATATTAATATTAACAGCAGATTAATCAAAATTAATCACTGTGAAGGCACTGTTTTAAATAAAATTTGGCTTCCATTAATTAAAAATGTATAAAAAAAATTATGATCTAGTTACTCAGTTGTTACCTAGTAACTTGTTTTATCTATCATAATAATTTAATTATTAATATTTCTATTTATAATTACAAATATTTTTCCAAAATAAAAAGGTATTTTATTTTTCTTTATGTAATTTATTTAATAATAAATAATTAATATTTTTTAAAGATTTTTTTACTATGTCAATTAATATTGTTATCTAAATATTAATCTCGTTAGATTTTAGTTCAATCTAATTTCTAGTTAACTGCAGATGCAGAAATTTATGATCTGGAACTTATATTAGTAACTTTTTTGCCTAAAATTATTAGGATAGCAGGAAATTGCAAATTTGATAGTCGCGAACACCACCCTCAATAAACTAGGGTTTTTATAAATAAAGGCTTATTTACATAAATTTTAATTAAATTTGCATGAAGTATAGAAAACATATATAAACAAATAAATACTAATTATTTTTGAACTTTTAATTATATATCAAGTTCTGAATTACAAATCTAAAAATATAGCGAGTTAATTATTTTTCTAATTATTTTATGCAGATTATTATATAGTAAACTGACTATATTAATTTCGCTTATAATGATGTAACTAACCAAAGTTTTGAAATTAAATAATGAAAGCCCAATTCTTCGGATAAATTCTTTTCATTTATTAATTTTATTAAAAATATTCACTTGATATATTTACTTTTTTTAAAATTTATTATCAGTGCAATACTTATTTATATAAAATGTATTTAACCTATTTGAAAAACTTTGGCTGACAAATATCAATTGTTTTCATTATTTACTAGTAGAAAAGCAAAAGTTATTATTCATCTAAGTGAAACAATTAATGTTAATTATAAAAAAAATTGTAGAGAGTTAAAAACTTATATTTAAATGATTTATTTTAGTTAAGATTATATATTTCTGTGTATATATGTTATATGTTTACATATTATTCAATATTATAAAAAGATCATTTTTTTATTTTTGTTTTTTTTTTAATTTTATATTTTTATAATTAATTGTATTTAAATATATTTTCTATTTGCGCAAGTTATGTTAAAAATTATTATTATATAAATAAATTAATGAAAAACCATATGTAATTATTTAATGCATTAATTAAACAGTTAATTTATTAGTAGCAGTTAATTTTAAACTAATCGTAAGTAAAATAAAAACCTTTTTAACATACATACATATTAATTAACTTACCAAAAATAAAACAACCCACAAGCATATATTTAATTCAGGGGCTTATTAATAATTCTACCAGACTACATTTGAATAACGCTATTTCTGGGAATAAATACATAATATTTCAATTATCGGTTCACATAGTGATATTTTTGCTCTTCATAATTGCATGCATTTGCTTCGTAATTGAAAAAATCAGGTCGGCGTAACCTAATGTAATCTTTATAAATCAATTTCCATGATAAGTGCAATAGTGAACAAGTACGCCATTCACAATATATGTATATATTTTTAGTAGCAACAGTACTTCGCGTACTGTCAAATATACGTACACGTTTATAGCATACGAGATATTTTTGTAACAGAAACGTATTTCTATTAAATTATGTTATATACACGACAGAAATAACTCTCTCTGTAGATTGAAAGCGTAGTTACTCTATAGCAATATGAAATGAAAACAGGGAAAGGTCAGTTTACTTTGAACTTATATTGTAAACTTCAAAAACCCTGACTTCACCTAGTGAACTATCTTTATAAATACTGGTATCTTTAATATATTTACTGGTTATTTATAATTAATAAATTATTAAACAAATTAGAAAAAAGTATAAAATGCAGTGTTTGTAATTGTAAGCATGTTTCAACGACAAATTTACCCAGATCCTATGATGTTTTTGACATAAAAATAATTTTTTTGTTTAAAATAACTTATTGAACAAGTTGTTAAAATTTGTTACACTTATTATAAATCACCCTGTATAATGGTATTTTAAAATAAAACGGCTTTAGGTTATAGTTCTGTATTAATATTTATTAATAATCGATGTTTCGATGAACTCAACGTACGTTTTCATCAGGAAAAAAGATACAAATAATATTTACAGTAAATAAACAGAACGTAGAAACAAGTTACTAGGCAACAAAATACAAGTAACTGGATCATAAAATTTATAAATTTTTAATTAAAGGAAGCCAAATTTTATTTAAATCATTGCCTTCACAGTGATTGATGTTATCTTTTTCTTTATAAATTTCCATTGTTTCTCTTATCAATCTGCTGTTAATATGGATGGATCTTGCAATTATTACAGTATCTTGTAATTTTACATTATGAAGATATTCTAACGCATATTGAGCAATAGCAGATTTATCTGGATTGTTTATACGTATTGATTTCTTATGTTCTGTCAATCTAATAGAAAAAGTTCAACCTGTCTGTACTTGAATCTCACCGCATTTGCGCGGTGTTCTATATATACCCGAAGATTGAAGAGAAATAATGAGTTTTGAAAGATTTTTTTACTTATTATTACTTATTAAGCTAAATTGTAATACTCGCCTGGGGCTTGTGCTGCTAACTTTATTGTTATGAATAAAAACAATAATTACATGCTTATTGAATAATATACAATTTTTTTGGATTTAAAATAAAAAATACACAGTGTAATAAAGCTGGTCTTTACTGTATCAAAATGCAAATTTTTATATTAATATTTACATAAAAAATTATATATATTATTTGAACATTATTTTAGCATTTGTTCGCTACATGAACGTGTAAGAGAAATAGACCGAAAATATTTAACAAGAAATATCATGCTCGTATCATATATTATTTAAATAAAAAATGTTTAGTGAGCTAAAAGGCGGAAAATTTTAAATTTTCTACAAATATATCAAATTTATGAGTCTATTTATGAAAGGGTAAAAAAAAATTTGCTATCTTGGGAACAATTTCTTTGCCACGTAATATAAACGAAAAAATATCCTTCATTGTAATAAATTATCTTAAAACTAAATTTAAAAGATTTAAGTGATGTAAAAACTAAATTGAATTATTTAAATATATTTTTGGTAGTTTTATTTAATTAGTTTAGTATTGGTATTATGACAATTGCTGTGTTTTAAAACAGGTATTATCCAAAATCTAAATTAAAAGTAAGCTTGTAGTGTCAGCTACTATTTTTAAAGTTGTCAGTTTTTGTTTTTTCTTGAATATTTTCATTGTTAATATTTTTGTTCATGTTCTTTTAACAATTTTTTACTTTTGCACTTTCATTTATCTTTAAGTAAATTATTATAAACAATAAAAATATGAATCAAGTTTAGGAAAAAAAATCATGAGCATGAAAAAATTCACCTAAAGATGGACGAAATTCGGAAATAACAAACCGTTAAAAAGAATATTATTTTTAAATAACTGAAAATATATATATATATATCTGTAAGAAATTACATAAAATATTTATAATTGCAGTATTATTTTTTCTTGGCACTAATAGCTATAGTTGTGTTACTGACATATCATTTGTCATACGCCAAAAGCACGAATTTGTAATTGCATTTACATCTGCGTTACAAAAAAAAAAACTTAAATTACAATATGAATTAACATAATGGCAAATCAGATTTTACAAATTTTATATTTAAGATAATAAATAAATAATTTTATATTTTAATTTTGTACAGTATAATTATTATAACTTGTAAAATATATAATATGTAATATCAAGTTACCAATAATTTCAACCACTAGCTCTGCGCTGAAGACTAATTTTGTGATAAGTAGGATAGCTTGAATAGGCCTTAAATTAAATAACTTTTTACATTAAATATTGTAACTTTAAAAAGTAAATTTGATTAATACAACTCTGATCTGATAAAAACAATAATACTATTCAAACATTGATTTTTTGATTTGAGCAATTGTCTCAGATGTATTGAAATATGAACATCAAAGTCAACGATAAACATGTTTTATGTTTTCTATTGAATAAAAATATTTCTACAGAAATTTTTATCTTACAAAACACAATTTTAAAAATGATTTCAAAATTTGTTTACTGCTAATATAAACATAAAATATTTAAATAAAAATATGAACAAAACTTATAAAAAGAACTTTTAAGATTTGTAACTAACATATGGGCAATTTTTGAGATGCTGGAAATTGAATACATTATATCTCGATAAAAAATATAGTTTATAACATGTAACAGAACTACCATTACGTATTTTACGTATTTTCTATTTCTAATAGTTCAAAACTTGTACTTAATTCGCGTTTCACTTGAGATATTTCGTTTATATTCAGTTGGATGAATCTGTTATTCAATATTTATATTTAAATCGCAATTATTTGAGAACTATTCAATAGAGAAATTGTGCTAGGATAAAATATTATTCTTTATAATTTATAAAAAAAATATTTAAACATTTTGAGAGGAAGAAATTTTTATATGGCACATTAAACGCATTACAGAAAATTTAAACTGTCCGGAGTTTAACATAAATGTACTAGAATAATCGATTATTTTAAAAAAAAATTCTTTTACAAATGTTTAAAACTTTATTTGTGGGACACGGTAAAATTTAATAATCATTAAGCTACATTTAGACCTTGGTTTCAGCAGCAGCAATAGAGTGGGAAGTAGCTATACTGATACTGATAAAATCGCTAAGTAAATGTAGCTTAATGGTCATTAAATTTTGTCGTGTATCTCCGGCATTATATTTTTATTCTAATAATTTGAAAAGATTTTACATATTTTGTTATTTTTTGTTGCAGTTGCTTCTAAATTTTTGTAACCATATTTCTTTTTTTATTCAAGTTATATTTGTACTTTTTAATTTTATTAACTATAAACTTGTAATATTAATGATATTCAAATGACTCATAAATCGTATTTATTATCATATATATTTTATATTATAATTCGCCAAAATTTTAAATTTTATCTTACAACAAAAATGATTGAAATTTATTTAATTTTGTAAAATAATAGTTTTGGTTTCACATGTTGCTAATTCATTATATCAGTAACCACAAAAATATTATTCATAATACTTTTATAACTATACTGTTTAATAACAGTAACCATAATAGCATTAATAACATTTACACAAATTTAATCCATCTATATATTCCCTAAATTAACACGTGTGTCTTACGCACATACATGTTTCAGGCATTCTAAATTATAAAATAAGTTTCGAGGGTATACACCACTCGTATATTTTACAATTTCCTCGTAATGGAATCTACTAATGTGTGTTAATGTAGCTAACATTGTTATTTATGAAATTGCTATGAAGGTATGTATATTGAAGAGATTTGTTAACTCTCATGAAATCGCTACAGGTCATATAGGAAATAGTTGGATTATGCTTGATTATTCAAGTGTAAATAATAGTTTCAAGCAAAATTTATATAATAAAACTACAGAAGTTTGGTTTTTGCTTTAATATATTTTTTATTTATAAATTTTATAATTTAGTTACTTGTACTTTGTTACTTGATAACTTGTTTCTATATTTTGTTATGTTATTTGTATATTTTTTCCTGATAAATATATTGAAACGTCAAATTTTAATTAAAAATTAAACACTTCTTAATTCTAAAGCTTTTTATTTAAAATTTATATGTACATATTTTTACTAGAATATTTTGTATCGATAATTTGTTAACACATTATAGATGTAACTACAGTTTTGAGAAAGAATTTAAATTTTGTTGTGTTGGTTACCTTTGTTGGATATTTATAAATTTGTAAGTTTGCTTTTTATTTTTTATAAAAATAAATGTATTGATGATATTACAGAAATCTATTACAAAAAATTAAATTTTTTTTCAAAAAATAATTTTAATTTGTTTAAGAATAGATTAACTTATTATTATAAAAAAAGATAATGATATAAATAAATAAAAAATAAAATAAATGAATAAAATATAAATTATAATTTTTTTTAATTTGTTTTAACTTTAAGAGCGCTTCCACCAAATTTTTTTAAGTTTAAATAATTAAATATATATATTAATTTATTATCTAAAAAAAATCAGAAAATAAAACAAAATAAATGAGTAAATGTAAATTATAAAAAATATTTTTTAGAAATGTTTTAAAAGCACTGCCATTAAAAATGCCACCTTCAAAAAATTACTAATTTTTTTTAAATAATTTTAAATTTTAATTTAATTTGTAAATAAATTTTATAAATATCAATTTAGAAATTTGTTATAATATTATTTCATATAAATTATTTTTCACTGAATAGATATAATTTAAACAAAAAGTATGTTTGCATTTTTTATTGTAATAGCAAAACAATTTTTAATTGAAAAGTATTATATTTTACTTTCCTAGATTTTAAATTTAAAATTACATATTATAGTTTACACATTTTAATTGAAACCGCTGTGTATATTATTTCCATTTTTGTATTTTTGTTGTTTGTGTTTTAGTTGTTCACTAATTAAATATTTATTCAGTATTTTGATAAGTATTAATACTAGTTTCAAATAGAATATATAATAATTTATAATAAGATAAAACGGAATTTTACGAAAATGTAACAAATATACGAGATGCGGTATTTGTATCCTTTACAATATGTAAATTAAATATATATTCTCTTTGTAATTAGCCAAATATCAAACAGAAATTGCTTTACTTGTATGTTCAATTAGATCTCATAGTTAATTAAGTTTACAATCCAAAAAATTCAGATTTTATTTCAAATAATAAATAATTAACGTACAAAGTTGTATTACATTTTAGTATTTAGAATTTGATTTCCTCAAATTATATCTATCTTGTAATATTATACGTCTCATATTATTCACGCAAAACACTCTTAATTATATCTAAAACACACTAACTGCATTAAGATATTAACTTTTTGTCTGACTGAACTCAGTGTATTATTATTATTATACAATATAATATAAAAAACTGAGTGACAGTATACGCTGAAAATGTTCTAAGATGTTAGATTACAGGGTTGAACTTTTGATATGAGTAATAAATAGGAATAATTAGAGACGTAAATAATTACTTCAATCTGCCAAATCGCAAAATTCACTTTACTAATTAATGATTAGGTAGGCATAATGATTCTACGAACACTTAATTCTAATTGAAGTGTTTTGGCAAAGCTTGTCTTCACGTCATTATTTTGATAAAATTAAATGTAATAATAGATTGTACTTAATGTGTTTTTGCTAGAAAGAAAAATAATAACTGTATTTAGCATTTAATATCATCAAAAAAAAGTACGAAATGCGAGTCAAATTTTTATTAAAAAAATTAATTAAATTGTATTTTCGACGATAAATTTTTGTCTTTAAAATAATTTAATCAAGAATTTTTTAAAATATAAAAATAACTAAAGTAAAACCAATTTCTTTTTATTTCTTAAGTATTGTCTATTTAATATTTTTTAAGTTTTTTCAGAAGTTGACATCTAACATTCTTTCCATGTTAATAATTTTCATTTATCTAAAAAAATATTGGTTTTTTCCAAATTTATAATCGTTTTTACTAATTAAAAATATATAAATTTTATGATTATTTTATTACCTAGTACCTAGTAAAATTATCTAAAGATTTTTTGTTAAGCAAATTTATGGAAATTGAAACTAATTTTATGGTAATTTATGAGATAAATCTGCTAAATTTGTGACAGAAAATAAATCGTTTCGGTTATTGGATTGTCGGTTACATCTGTCGTCTTTCTGATGATATATTTGATAATGGTAAGGATAATATTAGTATTTTAACCAACCTATTTTACATTATTGACATTGCAGATAAGTTTCATCGGAAATTCACAAAATAAAACCGTCAGTATCTTAAAGTCTAGTAAAATAATATTGTTTTAGATGTTAATATTTCATACATACCCAATTACGCCATGTACTCATAAGAGTATGGTACAAACTCTATCCATTTAAGCAGAAATTAGCTTTCGCCGACATTTCTATTCAGACAAGTAAATTTTGCTTTATCCACATTTATAATATCTCTCATACGTGGCTCTTTTATTCTTATCACTTGAAAATATCAATAACAATATTTCAACTTTGCTTATACATATATACTTTGTGTTTTACATTCAAATACCAGGTATGAATATGTATTACAATTAGCCAAAAATCTAAATAAAATTTAATTATTATTATAATTATATTATTACTATTAGAGCACTATAATAGCTACAACTGAAATGGGATATATCGTGCACATTTACATGGCTTTCTCAGATAATTGCAAATAACTAAATTTGATCATTTTCTTTGCTCCTGAATAACTTTCAAAGTTAATTTTTAATGGAAAATAGTTAATTAAAAATAATTATAAAATCCATTGATGTATGAAAATATATTTTTGAATTATAACAAAGAGTTACGATTTTTTAAATAAAACCTGTAATTAAAAAAAAAACATATTTTTTTCTAATGATTTAAGACAGTATATTTTAAATGTAAAATAAATTATTACAAAATATTGTTTAGAAAAAATAAAAAATTTCTCGTTCTAAACATTGTTAATTTTTTAACATATTGAGGCAATTTTAATACTGAATAATAAAAAATTAAATGACAATTAAAATAATTAATTTTTATTGTATTTATATTAATATATAAATATATATATATATATATATATATATATATATATATATATATATATATATATTTAATGACTAGGCAGTCAAAAAGAGTTAGATTACTTAGTTATTTATTTAAATGTTATTTATTTTATATTTAATTATACATTAGTGACATTGTTTTTTTAAGTTACAACTTAGTTATTTGAAAATCCATATTTTTATTTGTGTGGTGAAATTATTTAAACTTCAGCCACAGTGCTGTTTACTACAATTTTATCATACATACATACATTATGTTTGCTGTACCATTTTCTTATGTTTTGTTCTTCAATTTGCTAACAGAGCATGTGAGTAATAATATTTTAGTTATTACTGTTAATTTTTTGCTTACTGTACTTTTGCATAGTTAAGTAAAAAAAAAAAAGTGGAAAATACCACCGGAAACTTGACGTAGAATTTTAAATAAGAGTTTGTTTGGAACATCTAACCCTTTTTGCCTACCCTCTTATTAAATTCAATCCAAATCTATTTTTCACATCAAATATATTGAATTGATAGAAATTAATGATAAAAGTATATTACTAACGAGGATGTAATGTTAATTATTACTCATCCGAAATATATCAAAAAGTAAACTACATTAACCCTTTAAGGGATTTAAAACAAAATAGGTACATAGTAAATCTTGTAGCGTTAAGGACCTTATTCAGTAAGATTGAAGTCGATTTGGATCCTTCGACGCATTCAAGTGGATTGTAAGCGTGTACTTTTGATCCGATCAGAGTCCAGTTTCCGAGCTGCCCGCCCCACATACCGGAAGCCATGAAAATCGGCTCCGGAACAGTTCGGGTTTCCGGGCAACCGGATGCGTCAATGCGGCTAACCGGATACCACCACCAAATCAGTTCACATCAAACAATCGTAATTGCATTTCATGAACAGATTTAAGTGAATGGATTACATCGTACCAAACTACCTTCTAGGTTTCAATACCTCTCAAGATATATATATACGAACGAAGAAAATGAATTTGCGGGCAAAGAAAAGGAATTTGCGGGCAAGACAAGAATTCTTTGATTTAGATTTCGTGTAAAGAATATAGTGATATCGAATTTAATCTACTGTAAATACATAGATAATAGTATTTTCATATCTTTAGTTGATAATTTAAAATAATTTTTAAACCTGAGCTTTCATCATCAGTAACAAAAGATAAAGCTAAATTCCTAATTGATTATCTAATGTTGATACAAATACTTAATTTTTTAAATTATTGTCTATGGTTTAAAGGGAATTATTTTATTTTATTATCTACTTTTGAATTAGACATTTCATCTAATATGATTAAAAGACAGAAAAATCAAAACTTTTTGCAGATGAAACAACTAAAGCATTAAAAAAATTATCTTAAGATATATTGTCCTGTATAGCCACTATATTTTTACTATATATTTTTATAATAAACTTTAATAAATTTAATTGAAAAATATTTTCAACCAAAAAGCAGTAATCCACTATTTAACAAAAAAAACAGATATTTGTTATGAGAAACTTTATTAAACAATATAAAGTTGCTTATAAATTAAGATAATTTGTTTACTAAATTAATTCTTGGTAAAAATGTACAAGATTTTATTTTTTTTGCTATGTAAGTATGAGAAACAAATTTCTAATATTTCTTTGCGCAAAAGTGATTGCTTTTAGCATTATTTTTTGTGTGACAGATTAAATATTTTATTTTATATAATATTAACTGAAATCGATTATACAATGTGCACTTATTTTTTATTTAACAATTTAATATAAAAATTAAAATGTTGATGTAATTACATTTTTTTATGTATTGAAGAAAAAAATATGCTAAATCTTATTACTAAATATAAAATGATACAGATTCCGCTAACCTAACCTAACTTTACCTTTAAACTTTGCATTACCTACTTATTAGATCGCTTTAGTAGCGAACTACTAAACTAAAATGCAGTATATATGTAAATGTATGTCATAAAAGACACCAGATGTGCTACTATAATTTTACATTTCCTTTTGTCATTGGAGAACAACAATATATCTTCTGGAACGGATATGCATATGTACCAAAGATATAAAAGATGTGTGATAATGGAGATTTCTTTTTCTGTTTATTTATGTATTTTCACGGCGTATTTGTCATTTGAATGATGTATTTCTATTACAAAATGAATCACAATCTAAAAATATGATCTTACATTTTATAGGTTAGATTTTGATGTGTGATATATGCGCCTATTTAAAGCCTTATATATAATATCCTGTTTTTCTTGTCTGTTTTCGGTAAAATATTGTTATATGAAAAGATAAAGGTGTTTCATTTGAAAATCACAGCTGATTAGTTTTAGCTACTTTGTGTATAACAAAACTAACTTTTTTATTAGTTTAATTTTCAATTAGTCCTTGTTTTTTTATCTATTTCAAGTAAACTTTTACTAGATTAGTTCTGAAAATATTAAAATATTATTTAAGACTTTACTACTTAAAGTATTTTAACTTTTATTTAATTTAACAATTATCTAATATTAGAACTAGAAAAACGACGAAAATCTTTTATGAGTTATGAGTTTTATGAGTTTAAAAGGAAACTAATTTAATACAAATTACATACATACATACATACATACACAATCACGACATATACCCAAAAGGGTGTAAAATTAATTTTCACGAAACATTCCTATTCAGACAAATAACTTTAGCTTCATTCATATTCATAGTACATCTCATATATACTATTACTTGGAAACATTTGCTCACACAAAAATTTTTCTAATATTTTAGTTATAAGGTAACTGAATATTTTATATTTATAAATATATAAAAAACAACAAACAGACAAACACGACATACAAACAAAAACTCATAAAAAATTAATAACAAAAAATGTGCAATATAAACAGAAATGATAGTATTAAATTTTTAATCTATCTAGTAAATGTAAACTTTATTTTACAATATTTCTATAAATAAACTGTGCAAATAAATTGACAAACTTTATTAGAAGTTATGGTTCTTGTTTGATATGTATGCATCTATTTGAAACCACAAGATAATATAATAGATTGCACTACGCAATTCTTTGAGTAGCGAAAAAACTCTGTGAAAAACATATGTCAGACTAGAAAAATTTTCCATCACAAATCATAATGAGATAAATAGAAAAATATGACGTATGTTTCGTTGAAAATACGAGGAAAATATGACAATGTATATAGCAGAACATATATTTAATATGCTATTTGATGCTGAAAAATTTTAAATCTGTTTCATTCCGATTTTTGTTTTGTTTTGCTGTTCAGTTATATAAAATGAATATTATGGTGTTTGTGTTTGAATTTAAAATGTGGGGAGAATTTGCAAATTCATAAAAATGCTTTTAATATGAACATTTTAGTCTATCTGTTAAATTGTTTATGTGTGTTTCCATAGTGAAACATATTTTTTTATATAAATATAATATATTTATTTATATTTATTTATACCTATTCAGAAAACAAATAAATCCTAATATATTTTTTTTTATTTCAAATTATTTTTCGTTAAAGGGCTAGTATTTTCAACCAAAAAAATCATTTATAGTTGGCTAAAATAAATGACAACATTTCATTGGCTAATTTTAAAATTTTTGTAAGGCAAAATGTGTTTCAACATTTCGAAATACTGGGCTTTAAAAACTCAAAATATAATTAAAATGAAATATTACGTTGCACATTACTATCTAAATGCATTTAGATATATTTAGTTGATGAAATTCAATATTATAGATGAATTCCATAAACCACAAAACATATATATATATATATATATATATATATATATATTCAAACATTAACATATAATATTAATAATAATCGTACAGCATTTGTTGCATTTGTATAATTAATTAATATAGTTATTCAAGTCATAAATAGTTGATGAATTTCTCGGTATTATATTTGAAACATTTGCACCACAAACTGTACTAGACCAATATTGCATATCACAATTAATAAATTTTTATTATCTATACATCCTACTATCTATCATTACCTACACTGAGAAAATTTTTGCTTTTAGATTCAAGGTTTTCCTTTTAACTCGAAAGTAAACGTCTTTTTGAACTGTACACTTATGTTTTTCTAATAGAAATAAAAAATTTAATAGAAATAAATAATAGTAGTTTTATTTTTAAACTAAATAGTAAATAATTTTATATAAATCTTTTAATATAGTTATACTCTTACTATTTATCAATTAATTTTTTATTCCTATTAGAAAAACATACGTTTACAGTTCAAAAAACACGTATACTTTTGAGTTAGAAGTAAAAATTTAAAGTAAAATTTTTCTCAGTATATATATATATATATATATATCTTCTTTGCTTGATGTCACTGTATTCTTAAATTTTTTTACAAACAACATAAAATTACTGTCCCGTCAATTTCGGTACATTTTGCTGTCATATAGTTTTTTTTATTGAATGGATAAAAAAAATGTATTTGGTTTACATATCTGTAATTACTCGGAGTTTTACATTTTGTGGAAATAAATTGAGCTAATGGAAATTTAGAGCAGCGATCGGAAATATACAGGAAGTCCCATGGGAAGTTGCTAAAAATTAATCAGCTGTCATTTTAAAATGAATGCAGTTATTGAAAAAATTAAAATTGCGTTAAAAAACAAAAAAATATAAATTAATAATCATCTAAATGAATTATATTTAACAAAATACTAAACATTTATAATTATTATAAAAAAAAAGTAAGTATTTTAATTTGTAAAACTTTGTGTCAATATTACTAGAAGATCCTAATATTATTTTTATTTATTATATAGTTATTTCTTAAATTCTCTTCTGAAGTAAAACAAAAATCATATAAAAACAGCTACGTGATTAGAAATATTTTTGTATAATCAGCTTTCTGTACTAGAAAAGTATACAAACATATTAAAAATTCACAAAGTCAACTGTTTGGTTAAAAACAAAAACTAATCGAAACAACGACAAATGTAAACAAACAAAAGTATCTACTTTCCACTGACAACAGACAATCCAAACAGTTGACAGTCGCACATACCGTAAAAAGCCAAAAATGACTTAAATGAATAAGAAATATATATATATATATATATATATATATATATATATATATATATATATATATATATATCAACACAAACAATTTAGACATAAAAGCTTTTGCGAAATCGTAAAAATTGCAAAAGTAATAAATGATTTATTATTCTTCTCAGAGAATTAAGATGGACCACACCCTGCAATTATCATTTAAGTATGGCCGCTATGTGTATTGTTTTAGTGGTTAGCAAATTAATTAGATGCCAAACAGTTTGCGTGATTTAGTTGATTGTCATCTTTTTGCAAATGTGTCAGTTTCAGTTTCGGTTAAATGTACTGACATTTAAATTGAATTAGATTTATTGCTAGTCATGTTCACGTAATTTATTTTAAACATACATTTTGGCTTGTTTTAACATAACATTCATTTATTTTCAATGTTTTTATAATTTACGACGGTGCAGATAAACAGAATTTGAACAAAAAAAATTATGTTTAACATTATATTTATCATAAATTAAATTCAAAAATTAATTTATAGATCTATAAAATTCATATACAAGACGCTCACTTTTTTATTATATATTTTTATAAACATATGTTTGGAAAATCATGTTTTTATACATTGAGAGGTATGATTGAGAGTGTTTTGCGTGAGCGAAAGCTTCCAAGTAGTAGGAATAAAAGAGCATGTATGAAAGGAATTATGAATGTGAATGAAGCGAAAGTTGCTTGTTTGGATAGGAATGTTTGGAGGCGACTGATTTCGGGATGATAAAAAGAGTTTGTGCCACACCTTTTTGGGTACATGGCGTGATTGTGTATGTATGTATGTATTTTAAAAAAATGTATCATTTCTTATCTTGTTTTTAACTTTAACTTGTTCTTAACTTATTTTCTACAAATCTACGGCAATAATATTTATTCTCACCTACTAGTAAATAATAAAAACAATTGATATCTGTTACTTTTTAAAATTAATTCGGAATTTTACTTATCTGACAGCTTTAAGCCATTTTTATTACATAATAACATTAATTATTTCATGTTAATAAAATTACTAGTTTATTTTCAAAACCCACCTGTTTTCTGTATATCAATTTTTTTAACTTTATAATTTAAACATGAAACTGGTTAAATAATTGGAATAACTGTGTACTAGTAGTAAAAAAAAATACGTAAATTGAGTTGTTTCTAAATGTTTCTAATATTCTAATTTTCTTTTTTCAGGTTTACCAAACGATGTAACAGTATATTGGCATCAGTATCCTTGGTCATTAGGAGTCACGTTTTGCAAATTTCGTGCTTTATTATCAGAATCGTAAGTATTCGTAATAAAAAAATTAATTACCTTTTTTATAATAAAAAATATACATTGTCACTTTTATGTTGAAAAACTAAAGTTATTTTACTTTTTATGTTATATACTTCATAAAATTTGCATTATTTAACACACATACATAAAAAGAATTTTGAAAATTAAGAATTATAATTATTAAAAAAGAAATTTCAAATAAAATTATACATTATAATGTGTAAGATATAATTTGAATATTTTGGTCGCATCATATATTTTTACATACCATATCTTTTTATATTAAAAACCATCTAACAAGAGGTTTAAAACATAATAAAATAATATTAGCATAAAATTCTGAAATATTTAATTCATGGAACTTGCCCTGGTAAATATTTTCATAAGGAAAAAAACTTTCTGTCATAAAGCATTCTTTATTTGTTAAAGAAATTTCAGTTAGAAAGATTCTAAGCCCCAAGATAAACCAAAGAATTAAAGTTTTCAAGTTCATACACATGGGACAAGTATTAGCTAAAATTTATTATATTTTTTCTTGTATTTTATAACATCAATTTTTTATATTAAAAAAAAAAAACTGTTGTAACATGAATACTAAATACCTTAATTACTTATACAAATAATTTTGAAATAACCGGTAAAGAAAATCAATGTTATAAGTTTAAATGTATTTTTGTTTAAATTGTTAGACTGCCGGAGAATAAAATTAAAATAAATTTTATTTACGGACAGTGGCTTGTCATCGCGTTGGAAAGTCATGAATTGTATTACCATTTTTCATGCGAGGAATAATTTGTTTGAATAAAAAATCAAATTATTTTTTTTAATAAAAATATTCGGTAACTAAATTACATTCATTAGTATTCATATAGAATATTTCGATTCTATTTATTGAAAATAATTTCTATTTTAAAAGTTTATAAAAAATGAAAATAAAATTGTCGTTTAATCTTTTTTTTTTGTTATTTTGCATGTTTTTATTTTATTTTAAAATTAAATAAATTGTATATAATTCAGTTAATCCTAATCTCTAATTTTTGGATTAACTCCGAATAAATTCCATCAAATAAAATACTATTCCTATGTTCAAATTTAAAATGTAAATAAGTGACTTTTAAGTTAAAAAAAATTGTGCTGCTCACAAACAATTTATTCTAGTGTTTCCTGTTATACAAAATGTTTCAGATGTAACTGGCCAAATTAAAAATATAGACAGGATCGAAAATCAAGGAAAAAATTTTCTTGTATTCGAAAATCTCTTGTTTAATAGTTGTGATATTTTGAAGTTACTGCTATTAATGTTATTAAATATGGAAAAATAATAAATATTATTATTATATTTATGTGTTATAATAGTAATTTCATATTTTCATTGTACAAATTTATATATTTTGATTAGTAATACTTATTTATTTGGTCTTTATGCTGGAGGACAAAATTTTCATCAATTTTTCTAACAAAATATTTTTATTTTAATATATTTACGTAAGTGTAATGATTTAAATTATTATATTGTTCTACAATTTCAATATGTAAAAATAATTCAATAAATTCAAATTACCATAACTTTTAATAAAAGAATTTTTGGGTTTAAACCTAGAGGAAAATTATCTCTTGTTTTGTCTTCCTAAATATATATTTTCAATTTGGCCAGTTAATACTAAAACATCTTATATAATAAAAACATGCAATAATTAATTATTGTTTATTGATTGTTATTAGACTGACTTATTTTTGTTTTAAATATTAACTATTTTTAAATAAATAAAAAGAATTTATTGTCAAATAAGCTCGATCTTAAATTCGTCTTTATTGCGAAAAGAGCTTAAGAAGGATAAGAGAAGATTATGGAAAATGAAAGTTGAGATAAAACCTCTTTTAAGCTATTTAATAAATTACAAGAATATGAAACGTCGTTTGTAATGCTTATCCGTCCGAAATAGTTTTAATTGTTTCATATTAACATTAAGAGGAAAGTAAAATACGTAAGTACTTTTCATAAAATCTGCTAATACATATAACATAAATTCTGTTTTTCCATTAATTGTAAAACAAATGTTTTTCTTAAATTAACTTTTAGAAAGACAAAAGTAAAAAATAGATGTGAATAACGTTCCTTAAAAGTAAATAACAAAATAGTTTTCTCCGAGAGGAAACCACAATAAATAAATGACGTAAAAGAGGAGATCTATCTGTCTTTTTAGAACTACAAAACAGAATAAAGTTACAAAATAAAATTATTTTTTTATATTAGAAGTAATAAATTATGAAAGATTTTCTGTATTTCTGTTTTTTTTTTTCTGCTATAATAAATTGTTTATATAACACCTTAGTGCAGGATTATTATAAATTTTCTTTAGTTTCAGGAAATAAATTATTTCAGTTTAAACTATTTATCATTTTCTATGTGCATTTCTTATTGCAAATTATTAATTGTTTATCTAAAATCTTAGGCTTTATTCACATTTTTTTTCTTATCTCGAAATTAGTTCTATGTTTTAGTCATAATGGTATTATTTCTGAACAATAGGTTTGTTCGATTGACTCTTTTGCGTTTTACTGCAAAACGCCGACCTAAATGATACAGTGATTTGCCATTTACATAACATGTAACTGCGAAGTGGGTTAATGAAAATTTGTTGAAAGATATTAATAATCTTAATTTTTGGTTGCAATAAAACCAAGAACTGATGTAATTTATTAATTTGGTTCGGAATCATTAGCTCTGTGCTAAAACATAACACTAATTTTGTAATAAGTAAGGTAGTCTGAAATGAGTTTTTTTTTGTCCAACAAATCATAAGTTTTGCAACAAATATGGATTAATATTTTCAGGTTTTTAAATTGTCTGTAAAAATTAAATATTTTTATTCTCTTATTAACCGGTTATACTAAAACAATAAAACAGTTTTAAATTAAATGTTTAATAAAAGTTATAATACGGTAACATATGAATTTTTTAATTTAAATTTAATTTGTCGACAGGCAGAGCCGTATTTACCTCTTTCGAGGCCCCAGGCGCAATTGAAATATGAGGCCCCCTTGCTGAAAAGGAATTGTCAGTGGAAAAAAAAAATAGTTTTAGTCCTATTATTATTATATGAAAATGTTTTTAATTTGTTTAAATTGTTTATACATTGGTATTAGATCAAAAAAATCAGCAAAATCAAAACAAAATAATGTATAGGTACATAAGGAAAAAGGAAAATACACACATGACTATAAATATAATAATAATCTTAAATAAACTTTTTACGCGCTTTTACCTTAGCAAACGTATCAACAATATCATCATAATTGATGGATTTTTCTAACTCTGTTTCAAAAAACAATTAAATTACACAATTTTAATGTAAACTATTTCTCAAATGATTTTTCACTCGTTTTAAAACTGAAAATGAACGTTCTCCAGATGCATTAGTCACTGATTTATAAATTTGTACATTTCGAGAGAATTCGTAAGATTTTCTTGTTTCGCAAATTTTTAACATTACATAAATTCTTTGAAAACAAGTAGCAATAGCAACTAGCGGATAGAGAGAAAATAGTCCTTTTTGTTACAATAGCCAGATAGCCACCCTACTTAATATGCAGGTTTTTATTATCTTATTGACAATGACAACACCAGTACTTCAACATTAGAAACGTATTGAAAAATAATCTACTCGTAAATTAAAACTAGAAACTAGAAATTAAAATATAATTTTCAAATTGATCTCAGTGACTGATGTCTGATTTGAAATCTGAGGCTCCTTAGCTACGAGGCCCCAGCTTGCGCCTCATGCGCCTGTGCATAAATACGGCTCTGACAGAGCCGTATTTATGCACAGGCGCATGAGGCGCAAGCTGGGGCCTCGTAGCTAAGGAGCCTCAGATTTCAAATCAGATATCAATCACTGAGATCAATTTAAAAATTATATTTTAATTTCTAATTTCTAGTTTTAATTTACGAGTAAATTATATTTCAATACCTTTCTAATGTTGAAGTACTAGTGTTGTCATTGTCAATAAGATAATAAAAACCTGCATATTAAGTAGGGTGGCTATCTGGCTATTGTAGCAAGAGGGACTATTTTCTCTCTACCCGCTAGTTGCTATTGCTACTTGTTTTCAAAGAATTTATGCAATTTTAAAAATTTGCGAAACAAGAAAATCTTACGAATCCTCTCGAAAATTTACAAATTTATAAATCAGTGGCTAATGCATCTGGAGAACGTTTATTTTCAGTTTTAAAACGAGTGAAAAATTATTTGAGAAATAGTTTACATCAAAATTGTGTAATTTAAGCTTATTGTTTATTGAAACAGAGTTACAAAAAATCATCAATCATGATGATATTGTTGATACGTTTGCTAAGGTAAAAGCGCGTAAAAAGTTTATTTAAGATTATTATTATATTTATAGCCATTTGTGTATTTTCCTTTTTCCTTATGTACGTATTCATTATTTTGTTTTGATTTTGCTGATTTTTTTGATCTAATACCAATGTATAAACAATTTAAACAAATTAAAAAGATTTTCATATAATAATAATAGGACTAAAACTAATTTTTTTCCACTGACAATTCCTTTTCAGTTGAAGAATATCTGCAAGAAGGCCTCATATTTCAATTGCGCCTGGGGCCTCATATTTCAATTGCGCCTGGGGCTTCGAAAGAAGTAAATACGGCTCTAATTATTAATAATATTTTATTATTTAAAAATTTTTAAGTTAAAATTGTTAAAAATTTTATTTTAAACATTAATTCATTTTGTATTAAACAATTATGTTTATTTATTTTAAAATACTAAGCAATATTCATTTAAAACTATATTAAAATATTTTTAATGAAAAACCATGTTCTTCTATTTAAAATTTTTTAATATTTTGTTTTAAAATTGTTGAATTTTCAGTATAATTAAAGTAAATAACAAATATTTGCCATTCTGGCAAAAATTACAAACAATTTAAGTTTTAATAAACAGATTTCCACGAACTTTATGACAAATCAATGGTATTTTATCAATATCACAAACTTTTTCACAAAATAAGTTAGATTTTTCTTTAACTTTTAATAAGCTGAGAAATGTCCATCGCTCTGTTTCAAGTTGTTTTAAAATATAAGAACACGTAGACTTCTGCACTGCATTACCTGACTATGGAACGAACACGTTCGTCTGAAATACGCAGTAACGCATCTAATGATTCAACCGTTTTCTTTCAAAATTAAAAAGTTTTATTTGTAAATTGTAATATTTTGGAACAAAATGTTGAAGTTTCTATAGAAAATTAGCAATTTTTTGGTACAAAAATATATTAAATTTTCTAACTAAAAAGTTAACAATTTTAAAATAAAAAGGTATGATTTTGAAACGAATAATTTGTATTTGAAATTAAAACTCTTTTTAATATTGAATGAAAACTTAAAAATGTTTTGAAAATAGTTTTCATACAAAATGAGAAATATTTTGAGCGAATACTTTTTTTCAAAAAATGAAAGTTTTGGAAGAAAAATATTAATCTTTAATTAAAAATTTTAAATTTTCAGTTAATGCAAAAATATTTAAAACTGCAAAGCGTTTTGTTTTAATGCATTCCTTTTTCTCAGTGTAGCCAGTACAATAATTTGAAGTTAAAAATAAAATATATAAAAAAAACTTTTTTAAAAACCACGCTTATATTTAAATGCACTAAAAAGAGAAAAATAAATTTTTTCCTGGTTATCCAAATTTTTTAGAAAGAAATAAAAGCGTGGAGCGCTTAATCATCATTGCGAAATATATAGTTTCCTGGCGCTCCACGCTTTTATTTCTTTCTAAAAATTTTGAATAACCAGGAAAAAATTTATTTTCTTCTTTTTAGTGCATTTATATGTAAGCGTGGTTTTTAAAAAAGTTTTTTTTATATATTTTATTTTCTGCTTTTTAGTCTTATTATCTGTCATTTACATTATTCAATTGTACAAAAAAATAGTTCATGTGACAGATGTCATTAGTTGTATTAAAAAATAAATATAAGCGTGTCATATCTTGTAATCGGTTTTTTTTTTATAATATTGTGTTGTCTCCTGGAATGAAACTACATGCAAAATTTCAGTGAGATCAAATGATAGGAAGTGGTCTAAAAATTGGTTACAAAATTTGACCGTGACTGACGCTTATATTTATTTTTTTAATACAACTATTGACATATCTGTCACATGAACAATTTTTTTGTTCAATTAACAATTGACTAATGTAAATGACAGATAAAAATAAAATTGTACTTAATCTACTTATTAATGAAGACACAATAGGTAAATATGCAAATTTGTAAAGATTATTTAATTATTTAGAAATATCCTGGAATTCGCTCATCTGAAGCATTAAAAAAACGTCAAACTATTGTAGATACTTTACGGAGTGCAGCTGAAAGTCCCAATCATATATATAGACAAAGCAAAAAAGAAATTGAACGTGATATTGTAAAAAAACTAAAATAATGGAGAGTTCCGTTATCAGAAATCATGATAGAATAACTACATTGCTAAAGAAAGAAGCTGAAAGACAACTAGAATTACAGAAAAAGAAAAATGAAAAAAAATTTAATCCGGAACATGAACAATACAATTATTTCGCACAGATTTTTCAAGAAAAAATTAAAGATATAGAAATCTGGTTAGATCAAACACCAAATATCGATCAAACAGAAATTGCATTCCATTTTGATAAAATATCACGCGGAATTCATTCATTACAAAAATTTGTCGCCGAATCATTACTATTTCTTCGTGGATATGATATTCGAATCTGTCAAGAATCGTTACAAGAAATTGAAACGAAAGCTAGGAAATTAGAAGATCAATTAATACCTAAAAAGAAGTTTGGATTTAAAAACAAAGGAGTTGCGAAAAAACTTGAAGCAGTAACAACAAAACAAAACGGTCACGATGAAGTAGATAATCGGAAAAAGAATATTTATTTCGCAGATATATTTTTTGGTTTTAAAAATCAGAAGAACACATTATTTGCATTACCTAGAAATTCTCTATTAGATAAAGATGTTACACTGCAAAATTTGGAAAATTGCGTTATTCAATTAAATGGAGCGCTAAGTACACTGCATATGAATTCATTAACAAATTGCGTAGTTTTAAGCGGCCCTGTTACAACTTCCATTTTTGCGGAAAATTGCAAAAATTGTAAATTAATTTTTGCATGTCAACAATTACGTTTGCACAGTTCATTTTATTGCGATATCTATTTACACGTAACTAGCAAAGCTATTATTGAAGATTGTAATAATATTAAAGTTACGCCTTATAATTATGTTTACAATTCACTTCAAGAAGATTTTTTTCAAGCCAATTTAGATATTAATGTTAATCATTGGGATAATATCGACGATTTTAATTGGCTGGTTGCTGATAAACATTCACCTAATTGGGCACTATTAGAAGATTCTCAAAAAATTCTCAACTGGGACGATTATATCACTAAATTAAATCTATAAATATGTAATAAATATTCATTTGGATAAATATATAGTAAATTTTATTAGTACGACCTTTCTTTTTTTTGTAAAATGCTAATTATTGTTGTGATACATTTAAAATATGAGTTTTATTTGCACAAAATAGTAGTACTCGATTACCATAAAAATATTTTTTATACAAAAAAATAATAATAATAACTCTTTATTTAGCTATAACTTACATATTACAAATATAAGTACAGTCATGTAAAAAAATATTTAAGGTGAAATATCACTCGATACGGGCGATTACACTAAATTGCAGAGGACGAATCAATAAATATTTTTTTATTAATTTTGTAGAACATATTTAATATAACTGATTATTCGTAATATTTAAAAACATAATAATTCAATATCAATATTCCATTATTAACAGGGCGTATGCAAACAAAATATTCGACTATTGCAAGAACAACAATAAAAAATTATCATAAAAACACAGCTACTAATATTCAGCTCTTGTTATTTAATCAAAATTTATTAAACAACAAGAAATTCAAATAACAATTCTTATTACGATATTTCTCGTGAAATATTTCGACATTTTTTCGCGTTGTATTACGATTTTTTTGCAGCGAAAATTGAAATTCTTTTCGGGTCGTTGAATGTATGGTTCTTTTGTTGAAAACATAGCCACCCATTCGGTATCTAAAACAATTATTGGTTGTTCCTTTTAACTTGTTCTTTCATCGTACAGATGTCAGCACTAGCTAGACGCCTCTACGTTGACATCTGTGCAAAATGTCTACCTTGATTCTTATATACTAATAGTTGGACAACTTTTACAGCAAAAGCATTTCTTAATTGGATCTATTTTTTATCGTAATTAGTTCTATTAAAGATAATTATTTTCTCGATGAATGGACTATAGTAATATTTCAACTATACTTTCAGTTTACTTCTCTCTTTAACATATTTTTTTTTTATTGTTGAAAAAGAAATTTTAGTGTTAGCATGGTCAACTAAATTGCAGATCAATTCAATAAATTTTCAAACTTCTACAATCAATTTTACATTTTATCGCAGAACGTAAAAGTTCCGAAACTAATATTTCATATACTATCAAAATAAATATATTTGTTATTTTTTTCGAACACAAATGTATCTTTTATTAAAACAAACTTAGCTCTGTTCTTATGTCCAAAAGAAGAAACATTTTATCGACTTTACTTAAAAACAACAAAATTTACTGTTGTTTCATTTTTATTAAAATTTTAAATAAATCATTTTTGTTTTGCACAAGAACCATTAAGAAATAATAATTTTATCGACACAAATATTAACAAATAAAAAAAATAATATGTTGTTTAATGAGAATATTATAATGGCTATAACCATTGACTATAACTATAAGATGAGATTTAAGACGAAAGCCGTAGGCGAATGCCGTATATCATCTGACACAATATACATGTAGAATACTATGGCACGGTTGCACAAAGCATTGTTAACTTAATGAATTAGTTAACAAGGCAACTAGATAGCCAACTGTCTCAGAATCGCCTTATTGATTCATCAGTTAGCAAGTTAATGAATTGATTAACATTATGAAATATTTAACAACGATTTGTGCAATCGAGTCTATATTTTTTCTATACAATAGTGATTTACATTTCAAAATAATTTTAATTTGACAAGTACAAGATTTCTCATCTTAACAACAGTGTTAATTTATGGATTATCTATTGTATAATATTGTAGCTAAAATTTTAAAGAGCTCTGAGTTATTCAGTGTAGAATCAAATAGAACACACACATACATATATTATAAATGTATTCAACAAGATTAAAAAAATAATAATTTCTAATTTAATGGAAATATGTATTTTTGCAATAATTCTAATAATATAATAATTATTGTAGCTTTAATAATTATTAGCAGTATTTATTAAAACATTATGAATATATATGAAATATTATTAAAGTAATATACTCGAGAAAACTGTAAAACTGAAGTGGCAACACCAAAAAAAAGATAGATTGACAAAAAAATCAGGAAGGTATAACATTTTTATACAAAAATCGTTTTCGTTATGATACTTCTCGTATATTGCTTACGTTGCTGAAACAGAGAATCAATATTTTTTATCACATTCAGCTATATCGTGTGTCACTTATTTTTAAGATATATGCATAAAAATGTAACCAAAAAAAGTTGCCATTACGTATTTATATGCTTCGTAAAGATTTTTAGTTTATTACCATCATATTTCATAGATTTTTTTAAAAAATAATGTAGAATCTTCTATTAACATTGACTTGAAATTAAAACTATCAGCTATTTTAACAGATTTCAATAAATTTTCATATACGTCAAACATGTACCACTAAAATTAAACTTGCTGAATGTAAACGGAAACCGTATATACAGATTTCCAATAGAAATTTGCTGAAGCTAATCAGCTGTTATTTTCAAATGTATACAGTTATTGAAAAAGCCAACAAAAATTACATTGAAAAGAGAAAAATTTGCAGTTTTTAATGGATATAATTAAAAATTACCAAATCACATTTATTCCAGAGAAACATTATGCATCTAAACTAAATAGTAAATATTATTATAAGTATTATTATTTTTCTTCTATTAAAATTTTATTTCTATTAGAAAAAAACATGTTTACTTTTCAGTTAAAGTAAAAACCTTGGATTTAAAGCAATACTTTTCTTAGTGTATCATCATTATAAGAAATAATATAACATTTTTTACTTTATAGTTTAAAAAATAAAAAAAAAACTTGAAAATAATGAGCTAGTTTAAACTTCAGACATTCAATTTTTCCAGTGACTATCCACTGAAATATAATATCGTACAAGAAAACAAGATTTCTTTATAAAAAATATTACGTGTATTTCTCACTCTTAAATTCAAGTGGACTATAATAGCTAAATCTAAAGTTATTACACTGTTTTAAAGAGCTACTTTTTCTTGTTATATCTTATTAAAAATATTTAAGAAATTTTCTATTACAATCAGCTTACAGTATAATCTATTTTTATTTTTTTTCTGTGTCGAAATGATTTTTCGAGTGATATTTTTACACATTCGTTCTAAAATTCAGTTAAATGGTATTGCTTTTCGGGCCACACTTGAAATTTTATTTCAAAATCAAATAAAGTCTCATGTGCTGGTGAAATTGAAGTTTTTTTTTTTGCTTTGATATTTGATATCTAAAAACATATATAAAAATTTAATTAAGTTCTTACAAAAATTGATGAAATTTTACACAGAAATTGGAAAACTCGTTTTTATAAAATGCATAGTTCAAAAGTGAAAATAATAATGCAAAATAAAATGTAATTTTCAGTTTTAATGGAAATAAATATTTGTGAGCGCTTGGAGATAATCAATTTGAAAGGAAATAATTTTATTAAATTAACATATAACATAACATAAAAATATATAATTACATGACAAAGTTGTTATTTTAAACGACAAGTATGGCACGATAAAATTAGTATATTAAACTACAAATTGATAAACTTTTTTTATTTGTTTAAAGAAGGTCAATAGACCTGTAGATATTAATCAGATTCATTGCTAGGTAGGTTAGGTTAAAAGGTTAATTTTTTATTTATTCAGAGATTAATACACCTGAAGATTTCGGTTGCGGTTATTGCTATAGCAAAAGCTATAGTAAATTTTGTAGTTTAACATTAAAATTAACGTACATTAACTTGAAATTAGCAAAATTATCTATTATTTTTTAAGTTATTACAGCTTCCGCTAATAGACAATACATTTAAATGTAATTAATTATAAAAATACACTTCTTAACACGTTAAATACGGGTGTAGAGTTTGAATTGAGAACCCCGTGGTCGGCAATTTTTTATTTGGTTATCATATCTACGTGGATTGTATTTTATACGGCTTAATTCCTTATTTGAAAATTTTTGCATATGGTGTATATATATATATGTGTGGGTCGCATATACGGCTACTTACTATATTGTATAAGCTCAGTCTTTCAGTGTGGTATTTCGACGAACCACGGCGTTCAATACTAAAAATGTTGTGTGGCACACTGTCGTGCCTCGCCGCCTGAAGTCTTCTGTCGGCGAGGTACACGTGATATGCCACGCCGTACTTAACGGGTTAAAAAAAAGTAATACTCTTATGTATAAGCCAATATCAAACAATATGTAAACATATAACATATATACAAGAAATATATAATACTCTTATCTATAATCTTATTAATATCATTACTTTTGACTCTCTACAATAAAAACACAGAGGCATTAAAGAAAGCGTATTTAAAAACAAAACTTTTCTCTCTTATTAATATAACAAAACATTGGGTTGCATTCTCCATATACAGGGTGATTTGTAATTAATTGGAAATATTTTAACTGGAGTATCCTGGGCTCAGAATATGAAGATTTGACCCAAAACACTTAGATAAAATGTGGCTCCTTACTGAGCTACAGGGTGTTTTATTTAAAAATTTAAAAACGATTTTTGCCCAGTACTTAAAAACTATTTGACGTATCCTTATCATATTTGGCAGAAAGTGTAGGTACCGTACACCATACTAAATTATGTTAAACAAAAGTTTCTGGCTAGTGCCAGTGGCGTACAACAGGGGCAAGTGAGAGGTTGATCCTTCCTAAATTCTACGCCACTGGCGGAATTGTCATTTTAGCACAATTTTTCGATTCTCCAGTACTTTCTGTGTAAAAAACATACTCTTCCTTCGTAACGATAAAGTCACTATTTTTTGAGATATTTAAAGTTAAACATAAGACGCACCCTTGGGATTTTTTCAAAATTTGCTCAAAAAAATCTGAAAAAATTCAGTAAAATAGAGAAAAAAATTAGCTACATAATAACTAAGTAACTTTTTTCTCTAACTCATTCTGGTTTGGCAGGAAAAATTATTGAAAATAAAAAATTGAAATGTAAAAAATATTAATTTTCAATAATTTTTCCTGCCAAACCAAAATGAGTTAGAGAACAAAGTTACTTAGTTATTATGTAGCTAATTTTTTCCTTTATTTTACTGAATTTTTTCAGATTTTTTTGAGCAAATTTTGAAAAAATCCCAAGGAAGCAGCTTATGTTTAACTTTAAATATCTCGAAAAATAGTGACTTTATCGTTACGAAGAAAGAATATGTTTTTTACACAGAAAGTATTGGAGAATCAAAAAATTGTGCTAAAATGACAATTCCGCCAGTGGCGTAGAATTTAGGAAGGATCAACCTCTCACTTGCCCCTGTTGTACGCCACTGGCACTAGCCAGAAACTTTTGTTTAACATAATTTAGTATGGTGTACAGTACCTACACTTTCTGCCAAATATGATAAGGATACGTCAAATAGTTTTTAAGTACTGGGCAAAATCGTTTTTAAATTTTTAAATAAAACACCCTGTAGCTCAGTAAGGAGCCACATTTTATCTAAGTGTTTTGGGTCAAATCTTCATATTCTGAGCCCAGGATACTCCAGTTAAAATATTTCCAATTAATTACAAATCACCCTGTATATTATGTTTGATCTGATGTAAAGTTTTTCATTCATTCAGAGTGTCCTAAATGATTACCTACTATCACCCCCTTCCCCCAACCCTAACTAACATCAATCATATAGTTTTGCAAAACAAAGAGCCAGCATTTCTGAGGACATTTTCTAAATTCCAGCGCAACGTACGTTTCCGTTCTGACAATAGTCGCGTTCTCAATGGAACGGTACTTGGCCATCTGTCATCCGTTACATCTGTACGCAATGAGCGGGTTTCAGCGTGCCGTTCGTATCATAGCCGCATTGTGGGTGATTGCTTTTCTATCGGCTGCTCCTTTTGCCGTCTTCACCACCGTCAGCTACCTACACTATCCACCGACTGGAAAACAGATCAACGAGAGTGCATTCTGCGGCATGCTCACGCAACCAGATAATTTTCCAGTCAGCGAAATTAGCACGATTGTGTTTTTTATCGGTAAGATGTCCTATTTATTTGGGTATTAAGATATTCAGTGAAATTCTGATTTATTTATTTATTCCAAATAATTGTTACAATTACAATAATTTTTGCTACTAAAATAATCATTACAAAAAACAGATAAATACAGAGAAACCTTACTAAAACTAAATTTGTTAATGGGTAGTAACATATATACAGGGTGTTTACGATGGTCTCTGTATCCTTTAAGGTGCGATAGTACATCTCAAAAGTACATCTGAAAAAATTCAGTAATATAAAGATAAAAATTAGCTACATAATAGCTAAGTAACTTTTTTCTCTACCTCATTCTGGTTTGGCAGGAAAAATTATTGAAAATTCTAAAATGTTTTTTAGAATTTTCAATAATTTTTCCTGCAAAATCAGAATAAGTTAGAGAAAAAAGTTACTTAGCTATTATGTAGCTTTTCTCTATTTTACTGAATTTTTTCAGATTTTTTTGAGCAAATTTTGAAAAAAGTCTTATTTTGAAAAAATCCCAAGGGTACCTTACCCCTTTGTCAAATTTTCAAAAATTCAGTTTTTAATTTTTTTTTCTACTAAACGATTCATCGTAGAATAATGGTTTTTTTTTTCACTCAATTATCGTACTCATTATTCCGCATTTTTTCATATCATACTTATTTTCCTAGACCTCATAGTTTTTGAGAAAAAAAATAAAAACCAAAAAATCTAAAAAAAATTCTAGCGCCCAAACGGCACATGCCAGCAAATTAAAACTAAAACCAAATTATAGAACTTTTTATTGTCTACCACAAAGTATTCTAAGTATTCTCCGAATTTAACTCGAGAAAGAAGTATATCGCAAATTATCGAATTTGCATGTTAAACGCCCATACGAACTTAACGAACGAACACCCGGTATATATATATTGCACAGTTTATATAATAAAATAATGATAACAATTATTTGAAAACGAAAACACTAATTAATTGTGTTCTATCTTCAATTAAATTTAAACACGAAACTGTTTCTATAATTTGGCCAATTAAAATAATATCTGTTAACAGTTCCGATGATCGTAATTATGGGTCTGTACATCCGAATGGGTCTGAAGATACGTCGACGCACACTGCATTCGCTCGGTTCGGTACACGGAGAAAGTCGTCAATCGCAATCGCGTAAAGCCATCATACGAATGCTCGGTAAGTACGTACTTGAAACCCGACAAAAATACATCAAATACCACTTCAAAAATTTTCAACTTCTTTCCTGTAATCTCGACTTTATTATATTTCTTCAGTTGATTACTTTTTAAGATTATTTATTTCAACAGTAATTATATTTTTAAAAATTGTGTGAAATACTGTAATACAATATTTTGTCATATTGTTAATTAGATTTTGATATAGGTGTATATGTCAAAACATTTTCAGATATTTTTATAACATGTTTATCCATCAAATTGTGATATGTTTATTAATCATCTGACATGTTTGGCATTGTAATTTACATTTTATTCAGTAGCGGATTAAGCTTGTATATGGAGCCCCAGGTTGATTTTTTTCGGGGCCCTACTTCATCAAGCTGATTTCTGTTTACTAATAATTCTAAAAAAGGATCATATTCTAATATTAAATAAATTGAGCATCCCACAATACATCTATGTATTTTATTTTATGTTGCATATATTGAAGGTAACTTATTTTTATTTTTACTATATGTAAACATCAATTGATTGACACCCCAAATGTTTTTAGTTTGTCATTATCACAAACAAATTTAATTAATATTATTATTACTAAATAGGTTTACTTTTTTATACTATAGAATTAATATCTTGTTTAGTAAAAACTAAAAACCCTAAAATACTGAAGCTGTAGCTCAGGCAAACCCATTCTAAATTTACCACTGATGTTATTATATATATTTTTTAATAGAATTTAATAAAAACAATCGAAATATTTGTTCATTCATATACTTACAAATTGGAAATTATTTATCACGCACAAATATAATATCATTATTAATATAGTTCTTTCTATATAACTTAGGTATTTAGTTACTTTATTATTATTATTATGTAATTTCCGTCAAAATTTAATGGTTTCGTCCAGGAACGATAAAAAATACTCATCAAATTTTATCTTACTATTTTTAGCAACAAGTAAACAAAGCTACTGTATCATAAATTAGATTTATTCAAACATCTTCCATACCAAAACAAATAACAAAATAAAAATATTATTGTTATTTTTTTATAATTAGTGCAATTATTATTAAATAACTTTTTTTTTTTCGTTGACAATAAATGCAACATAAGCAGTCTTCTTTTAACAAAAACTGAACTGCACAATGATTGAAACTCTGCAAACAGTAATAAAAAAAACGTAAATCAATGAAAGAAAACACGTTAGTTCGTTAAAAACGCAATTTATTCTTTGATAAATAGAAAACTAAATCCGTTTTTCTATTATCTAGTTTGGTGAATTACGGAAATAGAAATCGAACAAAATCGATGAAATGTTAATATTAAAAAGTAATTAATTGCTTATTTTTTGGACGATTGCGCAAAATATTTTTTAAATAATATTACTTTAGTTTATAATAATTTGTTGATAAAATTTATTCCAAAATGTATTTATACAATGAAAAATCATTTGTCATATTATTAAGAAAACATGTCAAAATCTATTAAAAAGCTTACGTCAGATTCAAAATATTTTTCACAATTTTGCATCAAGAAGTATTTAAATTTCTTTTTTTAAATAAAATTAAAAACTAAAAATACTAATTTGTAATTATAACAAATTTATATACGTATTTTGGAACCATTTATTTCTGATAGCCTGGTTTTATTTTCAAATGATAAATGATCAGGAAAATAAAATTGAATATCATATAAATTTCGTATTATCTTACAATTTTTTTGGTCTTTATTTTTTATGGTTTGCAATTTATCAGAATTAACGTTTTCGTTCATTCATTAAATCAAACGAAAATTAACTTTTTATTTAATCGTAACTTTAATGGCATAATTTGTTTCGAAAACAATTAAAAAAGTATTGATTATTTTTAACAACTTAAAAGGAAAAAAGATTAGACTCAATTTGACTAAACCGATACATACAATTGAAATTAAGTTAAATTAATTAATATTCTAACTTATGATGTACGTAGTAAATTCTCTTATATAATTTTGGAATTTTTAAAATGTTTATCGATTTCATTTTTAGATATTTTTATATATTGCAAGCTCGATTTTAAAATCTGTTTTAAGATAATTCAGAAATGAACTAAAACACTTAAAAACCGAGTTTGTAGTACTAGCCAATAATTTATTGATGTTTTAATATGTGTATAATATTTGTGTGTATTTCTAGCTGCGGTGGTGATCGCATTTTTCGTCTGTTGGGCCCCATTCCACGCGCAACGTCTCATCTACATTTACGGCAAAAACTCCCACTACTATCTCGTTATCAACGAGTGGATGTTCTACATAACCGGCTTGCTTTACTACGTATCGTCAACCGTAAATCCTATCTTATACAATGTCATGTCAAACAGATACCGGGTCGCGTTCCGTGAGACATTATGCTGCGCCAAACGGAGCCGAAACGGGAACGGATTTTCTCGTGAGCAATCAAGTTTCCATGAAACGACACGGTACGATGGTACACAACTCGTTCGAGTTAGATCCGTCGTTGGACGAGAGCATCTCAGGCGGTATTCACGCTACGGTAGCACGCCGGGAAAAGACACGACTAGAACGCAAAACTGTTTGCAATGGCAAGATGATTACAATAAACAGAAAGTGGCGCTTTTAGAGGAGAAGGATGGCGATGTTAATCTCAAATCGGACGTTGTTGTGGTAATAAAGCCGACGATTAACGGCAAAACCAAATGTTACACAACTGCAAACGATGAGCATCAAGATAATCATAATCATATTGTAGTAAATGATACGGAATGTTTGGACAATAATGTGTTGAATGGTAACCAAGGGGAAACTCGAATTTAACGAATACGTTTCGTTCACAATTGATACGAGAGATCACGGACTATATCTCTTGATAATATCATAACTGTTTCCATCTAATTTTGATGTATTAACAAAATACATAAAGTCTGACTCATTGTGATTTAAATGAAGTAAAAAAAGCTTTTTGTAAAATATTTTTTCTTGTTAATGTGCTATAAGTAATCATAATAAATATATGTTTCTATCCCTGATACTCAAGTCACCTTTTTACCTTTTATTTCGTTAATGTTAATATGAAGAACCAAGAATAATTTTATTTAAACGTCACTCAACTGAAAAAATTAATAAAATGCGATAAAAAATTCCAAACTTATATAAAATAAACAAATCATATCTTTTAAAAGTGTTAAAAAGCTTTTTTGGAAGCACTGGTTCAAAATAAATAATCCTAATATTTTTTTAGATTACGTAACCATAATTTTACCATAATTTAAGAAATATAGACATGTTTGAATACACTAAATAATTAAATCATAGTTCTAATTAGTATTAATATTTGCGTTGTAAACTTTACAAAAAGATGAGACAGAAAATTAATTAAATTGAATAATTTGTTTTTAGATATAAATAATTTAAATTCATTATTAATTCATTTCAATATTTACAATATTAATGTTATTATTAATAATAATTGGTATATTAAATAGAGATAATTCTGTTCATTCACATTTTTAATTGGAAGATAAATATTTTTGTTTATTATAATAGTATTATTTATTATAAAATAATAAAATGTTAATAACTTCATTTCATAACGCCATTTAATTAATATTCTGTCGTTTATATAACGAAAACCAGTAAATGGTAAAAAAATTCAATTATTCATTTAAAAAATTATTATTTTCCAAATCTTAATAACAAAATAGATACAAATTTGCATTCAAAAATATTTACATAGATATTTTTAATGTATAATAATAAAAATATAATTATTTACATTGGATTACAATTAAGACAAAGTATATAAATTATCATTATTCATAAAAAAATAAAATGCACTTCAGAATACCAATAACATGATCATTTTTCGGGTGAACTTTCCGAATTTGATTCACTAGTGTCTTCATCATCACTACTTGTTTCATCATCTTGCGCATATTGTCTATTCGTATTTACAAATAAATCATCAACTTTCGTTTCCTGTTTATTACTGCCGCCAAAACTGTCCGGCCAAACACCACTTTTTTTAAAACACTTTATATGATCATTTGTTAGTATTCGCACCATTTCGGCTTTGACCTTATCACCTTCCGCAATTGGTTCAACCAAAACAAAATCACCGCGTTTCACCCAGACATTTTTTCGAAATTTTGTCGGCATTGAAACGAGAAACGATTCGCCGCCACTTGATTCGACTTCGTGTAAATTATTCCCACGACTTGATAGTACTTTCACAATTTCTTGACCATTTTCTGGTAGAGAGTAATCATCTTGTAACACCTCCATTAGCACATGTTTTCGTTTTGTTGCGCGCGACATTTCTGAAAAAAAAAAAAAACAAATAAGTACAGTTTATTAATTATTATTCTAATACATATCGCACAGAAAATATATGTTTCATTTAATTCGAATTAAACTGACTAAGTTTTAGATAATTTGTATATTTAGTTAGATGATATTTCCAATAATATTAATTATTTTATCTACAAAAATAAGTTAAATGAAAATTGTTATTTCAAAAAAGTTGCAGAACAAATCGACAAACAATAGATAAATATATGATAAACATGAATACATCAAAAGTTATCATCTACTCTTGAATTAGATATATCATCTAATATGAAAGAAGACTGAAAATCACCTTTTTTGGATAAAATAACTAACGCATTAGTAAAATTATCTAAAGTTTTTTCTGCAGTCGAGTATATTTAAAAACAAAATAAAAGTTCACCTAGATTTCGGATTCCACAAGCTAATGGAACCACCTGTCTTTTGAATACACTCTTGAATACTTAAAGATTCACCATTCGGAATGCCATAACCCTTTTCTAGGCCATGAGAATTCGATGGAGTCTTACAATCTAAATGACTTTCTTTACGTAGCACCGTATCTACTTCGACAGAAGAAAAAAAAGCAATCGATTGTGGTAAGTCATATATGCCCAGTTTTATCGAACAAAAAGATCTGGTTAGTAAATTGGTTATATGCATAGCAAGTGCAGCATCATATTTCAAATGATCGGCAACAAGATAACGTATTTCATCGTGAAAACTTAAACAAAACCTTATATTGTTCTGCAGCAACCAACGCATAGAAACCAACATTAGATGTAAGAAATCAACTGCACCGCTTTGAACAACCCAATTTACTCTTGTTGGTAGAAATCTATCATCGGGCATATTCTTCGGTTCCAATGCCCGACTTAATCTGCCATGTAGAAATGGTGTTACAGGTGATTCATTCGCAGCAATTTCTTCCAGACGATTAAACATAGCTGATTCAGAACCGCCAGTCCATTTCGGTTTCTTAAACATTTCTTGCACGATTTTTCCATGAGCTTTAGCAAGCTGAAAAGCTTGATAAGCCGGATAAGATTTATCTTCAAAGTCACCTGCTTCTAAATATTCATCTTTTAACCGAAAGACACGTTTACCTTTCGTAAGTGTAAACATTTTAGTTGCTTTACTTTTCGCCTCCCCATCTGACATTGATGGATTAAATTGTTTTAATAATCTCTCGGCGAAATTTTGACCTGCACCGTAAATTCTAGCGTAATTAATAATTTTCGAATGATCTCGAGAAATGCCAACAGCTTTTGCGGTAACACTGTGCATATCTGTACCGTTTGACTTGGTACCAATCAATGTCATCCAGCCTAATGGTGTTGCACCGTGCATTTTAGCGTGATGAGCATCGCCAAGTACAGACGCAATCCATAATTCTTGTGAATCTACATCAGCGCCAACCATACAATAGCCTGGCGGTGCCTGCACCATTGATCGCAATTCGGAACCAACGCGTTCTTTTTGCGCATTTGACGCTGTCATCCAAGTTGGTTCCATTGCTCGTCGTGTTAAAGTCCCACAAACTACAATATGCGGTATAATAGCGCCGAATTGATCACCGTCGTCTCGTCGCATTTGTTTCGGAATTTCATCATTTTTCAGCCACACAACCATTTGTTGCATTATACGATCTCTGTTGTTACGCCAGTATGATAACATTCGAGCGATTGATAGTACTTTTTCTGCACTTTCACTATCGCCTGCAAGAACATTATCCGAAAATTTATTTAAAAAGTCTCTAGCAAGAGGATTGCCAACATTATACGAAACTCCATTTTTATGTGGTAATTTCATAAACCAAGCACAATCTTCTATGTCTACGTTACACCAAACACCTGTTCCTTTATATAATCCATCTGTTTTATCGGCTCGTTTCTTATTTTTCCAATAATCTCTTTTACTTAAATCTTTTTCTACTTCTGTGTGCCAATTTCCCGTTGTAAATAAATCACTTTCTTTTGACGATTTGATTGCAACAACTGAACATTTTTCTAACAATTTTTCTATTGGTAACTGTTTACTGTCCACATCTATAGAATGTGGTACCAAAAATCCCCAACCATTTTCTCTAATATAATGTAACGGATATCCTTCCCAAGTTAGACATAATAATTTTGGTGTAACTTGCATAGAAGTACTGATTAAATGCGGTCCAGGTACCCAATCAGAATCGGAACCAGGTTTTGTGCACAATTTTCTGTACCAAAGTGGATAGCCGGGAAGTTGTGGTCGCTTCACCGGTAAAAAATACTTCGTATTTATTAACGGTTTAAATTTTTCTTCCAGACGATCAAATTCTTCATCTTCAACTTCTTCTTTATCATTAGAAATAACATGTTCAGTATCACTATTTTTCAATGCTGATTTTACTTCTTTCGATAATGTTTTCTTTAATTTCAGTTCTTGCGTACTCCAATCCTGATCCCACATCCATAAATCATCTTTATATCTATTATCATGCATCAAATGGCACGCGTTTTCTGCACGTCGTGCTAACAAAAATTTCCCTTCTATATCTAAATCATCGTAAGTCTGTTCACAATCATTAATATACCTCGTCCAATTATTATTAACCGGTAGATAAGCTAAACCAATTTCTAGCATTCCACTAAATGTTACAGGATGCGGAAATCGTTCCAAAAACAATGGAAACAATTCACGTAAAACATTGTGCGTAGCAATAACATCAGTCGAACAATATTTCATAACTTCTTGAAATTTATCTTTGACATCAAGCAGGGATCCTTCCAAAAAAATATCTCGTGTTTGTTTATCAATATCAGCGCCGCAATATAGTTTATGAACTTCGCTTAAACTATTTAACGAACTAAACATTTTCCATTTATCGTCTGCTTCGTCATTTTCTTTATTGGATTTTAAAATTGCACGCTGATAGCTTGTGATACCGCTTACACAAACATGTAACGACATTGTATCAACGAAACGCGTTCCAGTTTGTTCGAACCAATACTGTTCTTTGATTTTGGAACGATCGTACGAAACATTATGTCCGATAATTACTTTTGGTTCAAGATGTTCCGCGCTTAAATTGTAGCCGTTGTGTGAGGAATCGCTCTCCATTGGAATAAAATCATCTAATGTGAAATGATTGCTCGCTAAAGGTTTATCGGTAGCTTCAATAAGTGATTGACTCACCCAGCCATACCAAGCTTCGTTAGAGACAGCGGTCGCTAGAGTTGGAACGGGGCCATAATTAACGGTAACTTCCACATCGAACACCAAAGCTTTTTCTAAAGGAAACGGAACCGATTCTGGTTTACAATTCGGTGCATATCTTGTCCAGCCGGGAGTAAATAGCCATTTTTTCGGCGTCGCTGGTATTTCTGTGATTAATTTGTTAACTAAAGACTTATACGGTCCACACTGTTCCTCTCCAATTATGTAAAAATGTTCCTCTAAATTCTTTCCTCGTAATTCGGGCAATTTTAATTCAACATCTGGCATACAATCTACATCTTGCGTTTTCATACCATGAAGATTTAAATCGTGTAAACAACAATTAACAATATCATTAGCAGGTTCAACTATATTTTCATTATATGATTTAAAAACTTGATTATAGAGATTTCTCGATAACATTTGCATGTTCACTGCATTTACTCTTTGATCGCCAGTTTCAATATCTATATTTTTATTAATAACATTTGATTTTTCATTTTTCTTGTTAACATTTCTTGCAAAATTTGATGGAAAATATTTCTTGACAGTTTTTGGTAGTATTTCGTTACGATACGACAATATTTTAACCTTTTTGCTTTCAGAAGATGCAAATATTTTATTTCCCAAATGCTGTAATCGTAGAAGTAGTTGTCGTTGGAATAATAACTTATTAACAGATTTTAAAATATACATTATTAATAAAAACTGAATTAAATAAAACAAATTATTTAAAAAATAGGCACTAGTTTTGAATGACAGATCAGAACAATTATTTATAGGTTACATACAGAAAATGGAATCTGAAATTGATTAAATTAGTAAATAAATAAATATACAATTTTATTCTTACTTTTATATGTAAAATGTTGCAAAATATGTGATAAAATAAGTTATTGGACTGAAATTATATAGTGCACGTGTTATTTACTGTCAAACTGATTTTCAAACACCCTCTTCTTCTTGTTGTTTTCCATTATATTTAATTTCATAAATTTAAAAAAATATTAAATATATAAAAATAATTATAGAAATTACAATAATATTTAAAATATGATATATAATATATTTTAAAAATATTAATAAAAAGCAACATATTACTTGTAAATTTAGCAACACTGCAAACATATGATATTGACATATTTTTATTTTTCTTAAAGCGGTCAATGATCTCATTTAGCGATAATTTAAATCATTTAAATAATATGATAAGACCAAATTAATAAACATAGTACTTAAAAAATAATGTTATAATTGTGATATATATTCCAGTGCCTTCAATATGCAGTCAAAAATAAACTTAATTCAATTTACTAATTGCCGTATTTTAAGAAGTCATAAAATATTTAAGGAAGATATTTGGGTAAGAAATGGAAAGATTATTAATCCTGAAAAAATATTTTTCGATGAAAAAATTAAGGCTGATATCAAGATAGACTGTAATGGCTTAATTATTGCGCCCGGTTTTATAGAACTTCAGATAAATGGTAAGTTTTTCATGTTACTTAAAAACATATATTATAAATATTATTTTAGGTGGTTTTGGTAGAGATTTTTCATTTGATACCGATTCCGTTGAAGAAGGCGTGAATATCGTAGCCAAAGGACTTTTAAGTCATGGTGTAACATCGTTTTGTCCAACATTAGTGACTTCTCCGAAGGAAGTTTATCGTAAAGTTTTGCCAAGTATTCAGAAGAGAGCGGGAGATGAAAATGGTGCTACTATATTGGGCGTACATATAGAAGGTCCGTTTATAAACATTGAGAAAAAAGGTGCACATCCACCGGAATGTATACGTGGCTTCGATAATGTATTTATTCATTTTTGAGGTTATAAAGAAATTAATAATAATAATAATTAAAAAATTTTATTCGTAGGGAATTAGTAGTGTACTTGACGTATATGGTTCAATGGATAATGTTTCAATAATAACTATCGCACCCGAATTGAAAAATGCCATACCTGTCATTGATGAATTATCTCGAAAAAATATTGTTGTGTCCGTTGGTAAGTACAAAATATTAAATATTTTGAATCATTTTTGAAACAGATAACCGTAGTAAAATTTAGTTTTCTTTTATATTTATTGAAAGACTATGTAGAACTATTTCTTATTTATCATATATTTATAATAAAAGTTGTTTTAGCCGGCATTATATTAACTGGAACGTTAAAAAATCATTCGATTTAAAAAAAAATACCGCAAAACAAAAATCCAATTTTCGTTTAGTTTTTTTTGTTAATCTTGTGAAATAAATTTTAATTATATTAAATATGTACAGAATATATAATATTTAAGTTAAACTATGTTTTTTATTGGACTTGAAACATATACGTTCCTTTATTCTTCAAATTTCATTATCTGAAAACATGTGAATTTTATTCGCGCCGGATAAAAAGACTTTTACTGTATTGAAAATTATTTTAAATTTCAAATAAATATTTCTAGGACATTCTATGGGCGATTTGAAAGACGGTGAATTAGCTGTACAGCATGGAGCTACGTTTATTACCCATTTATTTAACGCAATGCTACCAGTAAGTAATTCTTCTGTTTAATTAATAAAAATAATTATTTACTTAAATCAATTTTATTAGTTTCATCATCGTGACCCAGGCCTAGTAGGACTCCTTACATCTGATAATGTTCCAAAAACTAAAACTGTTTATTTCGGTATAATATCTGATGGTATTCATACGCATCCAGCTGCTTTGAGAATAGCATATCGAGCTCATCCTCAAGGTGAGTTTTTTATAAATATATATATAAATAAAACATAACGCTAGATGTGCATCGGGTTAGTCAAAATTATTCAACATTTGGTCATGAAATAACATGTCTTTAATGCAATGAAAAACACCAATTAATCGTAATGTTTAGTAAAAAGTATATGACTAAATATGTTTAATAGTTCTTTGCCTAATTGTGACTAACCGATCTGCGTACAACCTTAGACAAGACACATTTAGTCACGGAGAAACACACATTTTTAATTTTGTAAAAAATATGTTACTTTGTTATTAGATGTTGCTAATAATGTTTTGTCTAATTATGACTAATCGGTATGCTTCCAACTTTAGGCACAATTAGACATTTAATACATCATTAATACATATTTTCTAATGCGGTGAAACAAATTAGTTATAACTTTTAGTAGAAAATATGTATTACTTTGTGACTTTGGCATGACACTATAAAACTAATTTAGCCACAAAGTATTTCATATTTTCTAATACGGTGAAACATAACGTTTAATAAAAAAATATGTGTTACTTTGTAACTAAATTGATCTAATAATGTTTTATCTAACACTAGTTATTGTCAATCGGTGTGCGTCCAGAATATATTCGTAGTTTATAATATTTAAAAATTCGTCGTCATATGCGTATCTTTTATTATTTTTTTATGTGTTTATAATTTAATAAATAATTAATAGTAGTGTATGTTTTTCTGATTTTTTTCTCGAAATAGGTTTAGTTTTGGTGACCGATGCCATATCAGCGATGGGTTTAGAAGAAGGCACTCATCATATCGGGCAACTTGCTATTGAAGTTCGTTGCGGGAAAGCATTCGTTGCTGGCACGAATACATTATGCGGCAGTATCGCTACAATGAATCAATGTGTACAGATTTTCAAAAAATCAACAGGTACAAATTAAGACTATTTTACTTATCACGAAACTAGTCAATGAAAAAACAATGCAAAAGCACCATTAATTAATTTTCATTTTATTACAGTTAAAAATTGAGATAATTAATGTTTTTTTAAACTAATTTATAATGTGTTGTTTTTGCAAATTCGTTCAGAACTAATAGCATTAACTACAAAACATAAAACTAATTTCGAGATAAGTAGAAAAGTATGAATTAGGCTTAAGTAATATGTGTATGAATTTTAGTGCAAAAATTAAATTTTTTTTTTTTTCAAAATAGAATTCAGAATTTTAACATAGCAAAGAATCTTCCAGAATCATATAAAATAAAAAAACTTTATGATTTTTAATTAAAATATGATGTTTCGATATACTCCACGTATATCATAAGAAAAAAAATATATAAATGACATAAATAATAAACAGAACATAGAAACGGGTTACGAAATAATAAAATACAAATAAATGGATTTATAAATAATTAATTGTTAAATTTTATTTAAATCAGTGTTTGATTGATATTATTTTTTTTCTTTGTAAATTTCTATTACTTCTTTTATCAATCTACTGTTAATATTGTTTGGTATTGCAAATATTTTAGTATCTTCGAATTAAAACATAAAGATTTTCTAATTCAGAATTTTACTTTTTATTATTATGGCAACTATTTTTATTAGAAAATTGATAAACATTAGAATTTAACTTAATTGTACTTAACCAAACTATATTAAAAAAAAAAACTAATAACTTAGAGTCTCATTTAAACTGCCGTTTTCGTTTTACGTGCAAGCACAAGAATTTGATCAATCCGAACACTTAACACATTTTTAGTTTCAATGCCAAGTGTTTGGATTGGTCAAATTTTTATGCTTGTGCGTAAAACTATAACGAAAATGACCGTCTGTTATTAAATTAAATTAAATTTTTCCTCATTTGATTTCAGGTTGTTCAACTGAATATGCTTTGGAAGCTGCGAGTTTACATCCAGCAAAAGTCATTGGCATTGCCGATAAGAAAGGAACTTTGGATTTTGGGGCCGATGCTGATTTTATAATGCTAAATGATAACCTAGATGTGATCTCAACTTGGATTGCTGGCGAATGTGTTTATGAAAATGCAGTGTGAATTTCTCATTATTAAGCGATAAATTTATAATAGCATTTATGAAAGTTTTATGTATATTTTTATATTGTCTAATTGTAATTATTAAATGCTCAATATATATATATTTTATATATTACATAAAATGTAATCCAATAGCAAATGTTTTCTAACAATAAATATATAATAAAAATCTTTAATTGCAAATATCTCAGAAACGGCTGGGAATTTTGTAAAAATAACAAAATTTGCCGTCCCCTTACTAAGCACTTAAACCAGATATGTACTACAACATATCCAAAAATCAACCCCCTACGACACCCCTTTATTAATTAAGTTAACCCTCAAAACAGTGTTAAAAAGTTAACAAATTTGTGTATAAAAATTCAGAAACTAAAATTGCGAGTATTTTGCAAACGGCTGCAAATTTCGCAAAAATAACGAAATCTGCTAGGCAGCACTTGCCTTGCTATAACAGTTTCAACCCCCAACCCCGTACAAGCCTTCGCAATTAATTATTAATGTTTGCAAAAAAAAAATCTTTATTCGCGAATATCTCGAAAACGGCTGAGAATTTCGCAAAAATAACAAAATTTGCCGTCTCCTTACGAACCCCTGATAAACCAGGTACGTACTACAACATATGTAAAAATCAACCCCGTAGGACAACCCCTTGTTAATTAAGTCAAGCCCCAACAAAATTGATGAAAATATTGAAATTGAAATTTTGGTGAAATGTATTTTTTCTTATTGTTGAATAAAGTTCGTTAAAAACAGATGCTGTGTTGTATTTATTTTTTTCCCAATTTCATCCCTTAAAATTAGTTAAAATATTTAATCGCAAATATCTCGAAAACGGCTGGGAATTTCGCAAAAATAACAAAATTTGCCGTCCCCTTACCAACCACGATAAACCAGGTACGTACTACAACATATCCAAAAATCAACCCCCTAGGACACCCCCTTATTAATTAAGTCAAGCCCCCCAACAAAACTGATGAAAATATTGAAATTGAAATTTTGGTGAAATGTATTTTTTCTTATTGTTGAATAAAGTTCGTTAAAAACAGATGCTGTGTCGTATTTATGTTTTTCCCAATTTCATCCCTTAAAATTAGTTAAAATCTTTAATCGCAAATATCTCGAAAACGGCTGGGAATTTCGCAAAAATAACAAAATTTTGCCACCCCCTTACGAACCACTGAGATAAACCAGGTACGTACTACAACATATCCAAAAATCAACCCCCTAGGACACCCCCTTATTAATTAAGTCAAGCCCCCCAACAAAACTGATGAAAATATTGAAATTGAAATTTTGGTGAAATGTATTTTTTCTTATTGTTGAATAAAGTTCGTTAAAAACAGATGCTGTGTTGTATTTATGTTTTTCCCAATTTCATCCCTTAAAATTAGTTAAAATCTTTAATCGCAAATATCTCGAAAACGGCTGGGAATTTCGCAAAAATAACAAAATTTTGCCACCCCCTTACGAACCCGCAGATAAACCACGTACGTACTACAACATATCCAAAAATTAACCCCCTGGGACACCCCCTTATTAATTAAGCCAACCCCCAAAACTGTGACAAGAATAAACAAAAAAATCTTGATCCAATTTACGCTTTCCTGATACAAATCTTGCATTTTACGCTTTCCTGATACAATTTCGTTAATACCCCTTAGCTTATACATTCCCGCAATGCACTGATGTTAAACTGGTTGCCAATAAGCAAGTGTTACATTTTGATGCATTGATACATTTTGATACATTGATACATTTTGATACATTTTTACGAGCCCTCGGCTATTAATTATTAATGTTTGCCGTCCCCTTACGAACCCCCGATAAACCAGGTACGTACTACAACATATCCAAAAATCAACCCCCTAGAACAACCCCTTGTTAATTAAATCAAGCCCCAACAAAATTGATGAAAATATTGAAATTGAAATTTTGGTGAAATGTATTTTTTCTTATTGTTGAATAAAGTTCGTTAAAAACAGATGCTGTGTTGTATTTATTTTTTCCCAATTTCATCCCTTAAAATTAGTTAAAATATTTAATCGCAAATATCTCGAAAACGGCTGGGAATTTCGCAAAAATAACAAAATTTGCCGTCCCCTTACGAACCCCGATAAACCAGGTACGTACTACAACATATCCAAAAATCAACCCCCTACGACACCCCCTTATTAATTAAGTCAACTCTCAAGACTGTGATAGAAATACAAGAAAAAATCTCAATTTTTTATGAAATGTATTTTGTTTATTGTGAAATAAAGTTATTAAAAACAGAAAGCAGGCAACCAGTTTTACATCGACACATTTTTTAACGAAATTCAGGAAATTAATAATAAATTTGGTTTTCTAACAATTTTTTTTAAAGAATATTAACCAAATTTGACAAGAATTTTGACAATTTTGAAAGATTTACTTAAATTTAATGGGGGCGCGCTGTTATATTTTTTAGTTATTTGAGGAACTGGGAAAATCAAAAATATACATAGTTATTTGTTTGGACTTTATTGAAAAATAGAAAATACATTTATTACAAAAAATAAGTATAATCATTAAATTATTTGGTTAATCACATGTTAACTATGTGATTAAGTTTGCAAAACACACTTTAATAATTTAAATAATTAAAATGTAAAAATTTCGTAAAAATAAAAATATAAAAATACAAAATTTAGTAACTAAATCACATGGTTAGCTATGAAATTAAGTTCAGAAAACACATTTAATTATATAATTAACTTAATCATGTGTTTAACTATGTGATTAGGTTATCAAAACACAATTTAGTAATAAAATAATTAAAATGCAAAAAAAAGTGAATTAAAATTTCTGATAACAATCATTACAAATTTAGTAACTTAATCGCATGTTTAACTATGTAATCACATAGTTAAACATGCGATTGTCAAAACACACATAATTAACTTGTTAACTTGATCATGTGTTTAACTAAGTTAATAAAATGTTAAAACATTGCTTAAACAAATAAAAACATAAAAAAGTGAATTAAAATTCCTGATAAAAATACAAATTTAGTAACTTAATCACTGGTTAATTATATGATTAAGTCATCAAAACACACGTAATTATCTTGTTAAATTAAGTGTGTTTTTAACTATGTAATTAGATTGTCAAAACAAAACTTTAATAATAAAATAATTAAAACGTAAAAATTTCATAAAAATAAAAATATAAAATACAAATTTACTAACTTAATCACATTGTTAACTATGTGATTAAATTATTAACACACACTTAATTAACTTAATAATACGATTAACTAATAAATATATATATATATATATATATATATATATATATATATATATATCGCGACGCACAAACACTTTATGAGCATTTAATTACTAATTCCCTCCGGTTACAATTTTTCTCCAATCAAATTTCTCTTCTCTCTTCATTATTTCATCTCCCCATCTCAAATTTCTGTAACAAAAAAAAAAAATTCCACATTAAATATTCTCTCTATAACCAAATAAATATTTACTTAACAAAAATCCAAATTATAAATTATAATTAGTCGTAAGAAAGAGTCGAGGATAAATTTTTATTAAAAAAAAAATAAAATAAAATAGAAAAATTTTCGGACAGTTAGTAGAAAAATAAAAGAAAAAATTCTTATATAATAGTAGTATTTGCTGTTAATATGATTTTTTAAATATTAAAGCAAATTCGTTTACTTTATAGATATTTTCCAATTATGTTATCAGAAAATACTATTCATAGAAAATATATTATAAAAACTAAATATTTGCCAATTTAAATTAAAGCAAAGATCCGAACCATCTTATAATTGTCAACGACATCTAGCGTTAATGAAAAAAAAAAAACAAAGTCTATAAAATGCATACTAGTGACATCTATGAACGAGTTCGCATAAAAAAAACTGTCACAAATTTTAACATGGGAGATTCCCATATGATTCCCATCTTATCATAGATATTATAAATATCATAAATATTGATATTTTAATTCTTTCAAACCGAAAAGGAAATAAGAAATAAGTTCGATATTTTATTAATTAGTGAAAATAATCCGCAAGTTTTCAATGTCGTCTATGACATTTGGTCAAAAAAGTTTTACACCTATTCCACCAGAAAAAGGAAGTTTTCCACTTGATCATGAAGGCCGTTGTAAAAAAGTAATGATAAAATTTATGAGCTGTTTAACAAAAAATAATAATAGTAATACCGCCTGCCGTACTGAAGCTAAAGAATATTTAAGTTGTCGAATGGATAACGATTTAATGGCAAAAGAAGATTGGTCTAAGTTAGGATTTACTGACGAAGAACAAAAAGCAGCTAATCAGTAAAATGGTCAATATTTTAATTGGTAGTACAGGGAGTGTAGCAGCTTTAAAGCTACCTCTTTTAGTAAATGCATTACAAACATTGGAAACCGAAAATATAAGTGTAAATGTATTTAGAGGTTAGAAATTTTTTCATGGTATATTTTTTAATCTGAGATAATTTTACTTAGATTCGTGTAATCGTAACTGAACATGCAACGCATTTTTTCTCTGCAAACGATATTCCTACCAATGTAGCAATATTTAGAGATGCTGACGAATGGTCGGCTTGGAAAATTCGTGGTGATCCCGTTCTACATATAGATTTAGCTAAATGGGCTGATATATTTGTTATAGCACCATTAGATGCCAATACACTTGGAAAACTTGCAAATGTAAGATTAGGGTTTTGTTTTTCACAACATTTGTATTTATATTTTGTAATTAAAAACAGGGATTATGTGACAATCTTCTAACATGCGTAGCAAGAGCTTGGGAATTTCGTAAACCAGTACTTCTTTGCCCAGCTATGAACACTAAAATGTGGGAACATCCAATAACTGATACACAAATTACTTTACTTAAAAATTGGGGCTCTGTCATAGTTCCAGTTGTTTCAAAAACTTTAATGTGTGGCGATACTGGATTAGGGGCAATGGCTGAAGTTGATACAATTTTACAATATATTAAAAAACATTTATAATTTTATACAAACTGTTAAATAAAGTGATGTTAAAATACTATTACACAATTTTATTTTTACGAAAGTGATTTTGTCAATTATACGTGACAGTGCAGCGACTTAACCTCAAACATATATGTTTTGTTATAATTATAGTGACTCAAATATTTACATAATTTACTAAAAATGTTGAATTTGAATGTCGGAATTCTTGGTCATGTTGATAGTGGCAAAACTTCGTTGGCGAAAGTCCTAAGTAAAGTTGCAAGTACAGCAGCATTTGATAAAAATCCTCAATCACAAGAAAGAGGTATAACATTGGATTTAGGATTTAGTTCTTTTATAATAACTACACCGTCACATCTAATCGATGAAATACAAGAAGACTGTATTCAATTTACTTTAGTAGATTGTCCCGGACATGCTAGTTTAATTAGAACAGTTATTGGCGGTGCTCAAATTATCGATATGATGCTACTAATTATTGATGGTACGAAAGGAATTCAAACACAAACTGCTGAATGCCTTGTTATTGGAGAATTAACATGTAAAAGCATGATTATTGTTCTTAACAAAATAGATAAAATTGCTTCCGAACAACCAAAACAAACTGAAAAAGTATGTTATCGTTCAATCTGTCACATTTTTATATTACATTATTTTTCTTTTTTCTTGAAAACCTATTATTTATTTTTATCTTGACATAGTGTTATTTTCTAGGTAATAAAGAAAATTAAAAATGTATTATTAACAACTATATTTAAAGACTCACCTTTAGTATGTACAGCAGCAAATCCAGAAAATAGTGGCCCGATTGGAATAACAGATTTAATTGAAACTATGTCGAAAAATGTCTTTCTACCGCGTCGAAATAATGAAGCTCCATTTCTTTTTTCTGTGGATCATTGTTTTGGGATTAAAGGACAAGGTGCAATTATGACTGGCACTGTGCTACAAGGAACAGTAAATGTAAACGATGTAAGTAAATGAAAAAAATAATCAAATGAATTAATTTAAAGGAGTACAAAATGAAAAGTAATTCATATGAATTCGGACGATTAGTTTTTATATATTTATAGTTTTCAAGTCACACTGCAAATACACACATTAGAATATAATACAATATTAATTGAATTAAAATGTAAATCGCAACAATTGTAATTATATTCGAATGACTTAAAACCGATAAATACATCGAAAGTAGTCGTTCGAATTCATATGAATTGTTGTTAATTTCTACATTCCTACAAATTAATATCTAACTTAATCATTCAGAAATGAATTTTTAAAAATAAATAGTGTATTTTTAAAAATTTTCCCATATTAATACCTACTTTTATTTTAGCTGGTGGAAATACCCGTATTAAATTTATCCAAAAAAATCAAGTCCATTCAAATGTTTCGCCAACCTGTAGCACGTGCTTGTCAAGGTGATCGAATAGGAATTTCTATAGCACAATTTAATCCGAAACAATTTGAACGCGGTATTGTGTGTGCTTCCGATTACAGTGTTTTGGCAAATGCTGCAATTATTTCGGCCGAAAGAATCAAATACTTTAAATTTCCAATAAATACGAAATCAAAATTTCATATTTCTATCGGACATGAAACTGTCATGGCATCAATTACTTGCTTTTGTATAAATCGATCAGCAGTCTTAGATAATTCTAAATTTAATTTTGACTTGACTTACGAATTTTGTGATGAGTTGCGAGAATCGGACGATAAGAAAGAGAAAGCGGTTTATAATTACATTCTTCTAGAGTTTGAAAAATCTGTTGTAACTGTACCAAATTGTTTAGTTATCGGATCTAAATTAGAAATGGATTTTAGTGGAAATATGTGTCGATTAGCTTTTTGGGGAAAGGTCCTGGAAACAACAAAAGATAAAAATTATAAAACTAGTTTTTTACCTTCTTTAAAAATATATAAAAATAAACAGAAACTTGGTGTAGTTGAACGTATCGTAAATAATAATGAAGTAATTATTAAAAATATGTTTAAAAAGGAGACAAATGTACAACGATTTATTGGTTTGCAAGTAACATTATCTACAGGAGAAACAGGAAAAATTGATAGCCAATTTGGGCAAAGTGGCAAAATAAAAGTTTATGTTCCAAATGGTTTGTCTGAAATTTGTTTGCATAGTGTTGGAAAGAAGAGTGACAAAAATTCGATAAATGTAGAACATTCGGAACCAGTAACAGCGCTACTTATATTTCGAAGATACATATTCGATGTTCATAAAACTATAGTGCAGTAATAAAATTTACATATTTTAATTTCATTGAAATCATTATTATTATTACGTGATATGTACTTTACAGCAAATAAAACGTCTATAATATATAAACATAATTCATTTGTTTAAATTAAATACAAAGAACATTTGTTGTATTTTTTTTGTGCTACATATTTTGAACAATACATTAATTATTATGGTGACATGTTATTAAATAAATAAATTTTATAAGATTATTATAGTTTTGTAAATAAATATAAATATTTGAATCTGATACTTTTAAAGCCTTATCTATAGTTATTGTTATCTGACAATGTCAATTCAATAGTATTTATTTTGTCGACATTCATTTAAGAATTGTGTTTCTAGCGTAGGTAAATCTATAATCACAATGACATTATTGCAGTTACGCAGTGTAATAATAATTTATAATATATATATAATATATTTCTTTTTACAAAGTTGTGTGCCTGTGCTCATTCTTTTAATTGGAATGTCTAAAAATTAGAAATTGATTGATATTTGTTGAGGATTGGCACTTTATGACAATATTTTTCAGGTTTCTTTCCGATGTTTACTATTTCAAATATATAACTATTTTATTCTACACGTCGAAAGAAAAGTAAGGTAAATATTTATGGATAGAATGTGCAGCAGCGTGTTCAGGATTTTTTAAATAATTTATTTAACTCTACTGCGCATCCTATGGTGTGAACACACATGAAGTAGGTTTTGTCATAATCATAATATAGTATCTCCACTCTTTTTTTTTTCTTTTCTTTTCTTTTTTTCATATTTCACATTTGCTTCATTTGACTAGCAGTACATGTAAATATATATAATGACTTTTATAATATAAACTAGCTATTCTTAAACATATTACATTGTCTGTTTATTATTGTGCCACTATCAAAGGCGTTGATGCATAGAAAATTAAATGTGATTCTAGAGTGAAACGCTTTTACAGACTCTAACGTATTTTTTTTTTCATATAGCGATAATTTTTTTTACTTACATATTTAAAATCTGATATATCACCCTGTTTTACTATGTACATCTACAAGTAACAATTCTGTTGTTCCCACATTTGATTCCAGTCTTACTAATTACTACGTAGGTGCGTAGCCTAAATTCTTTCGCTGCAGAAACAGATGAATCTCTCGAAAACTAGGCCGTTCGGTATCTTTACGTCGCCAACATTCACATAACAAATCGTAGATATCTTTCGCCACTGAAGGTGGTTTCGGTAGATAAACAAATTGTCCGTCGTCACAATGCATGTGTGTTAGGTTCTCCATGATTTGTGGATCTGTAAAACCGTCGAAGGGTTGTCGTCGACAGAGAACTAAGATTTCCCATAGTGTCACAGCGAATGCCCATACGTCACTCTTCGTTGTATATTTTCCTAAAAATACGGACTCCCACGCCATCCAACGAATAGGTAATGGCGTATTTCCATCGACTTTATAGTAATCATTTGCGTATAATTCGTTGTCTGTTCCGAAGTCACAAATTTTTATTTGATATGCTTTACCGACTAAACAGTTTCTGTAACAAACACATAAATATGTAAAAAATGAACACAGCGACCTGATATTTCAAATAGTTATGCGGATAAGATATTTACTGATTTATGTTTAAATTAAAATCATAAAAACAAAAAAAAATCTTTAAAATTACGAACCTGGTAGCAATATCTCTGTGCACAAAATTCAACGATTCTAGATATCTCATTCCAGATGCGATTTGCGCTCCCATATATAACAAACAATTAAAACTTAATGATTTAACACCGTATGGTAAACTTGTGCTGTCATCTGATGCTACATGAGTTTTCAAAAATTGACAAAGATCGCCATGATCTAAATATTCCATAACAACGCATACCGGTTCTTCATCGCTACATATTCCTAATACACGGGCAATATTTGGATCTTCTAATGCTGCCAGAATTCGTACATCACGATAGAAGTCTTTTCTAAAAAAGCATAAAAATTAGATTTACCTAAAACGAATAAAATAAATATATTTACTTTTCTTTCTCAGATGCATTTTCAGTTAGAAATTTAATAGCGACTAATCGTTTTCCCAACGTTGTCGTTGAAGAATATTCTGCGATTCCGTCTGCTTCTGCAATGTACACCTGTAAAAATTAAGAAATTTTAATTATATTATTTAATTACTAATATTTTAATTATTTTTACCGTTCCAAATGCTCCCTCAGAAAGTTTAGAAAGCATTCGTAATCGATGTCTCGGAAATTCAGGTACTATGGTTTCTTCTAAACGTCTCTTCAATGCAGTCAATACTTCTTGTTGAGTTGGAGACTAAAATAAAATTAAAAATAAGTTTTTAATAAAATGTAAGTTAATTTTCAAATAGAAATACATACACTATTCTCATCTGTTTTAGTATTTTTCGTTGTAGTTCGAGATATATCACTACCTATACTATTGATATGAGATCTTGGAGGTGGGAGCGTCTGTTCGGGACTTAGAAGAGGCATTGTGCCCATTTCTGGTATTGCATAATCGTAACAACCCTCTGGAAAACATGTTGAAAAGAATTAGTTTCAGAAATGTTAAAACGTTTTTGTGCCTACATCTTTATTTCAATTCAAGACTATTGAAATTGAAGATAGTAAAAAAGTAATTCATGTTTCTTGTAATTTACAAGGTTCTAATCCGGATTGTATAATTTATATTTTATCAAAGAACGTTTTTACTGACAAAAATGTTATAGAAAACAGTTTTTCGATATTTCTATGATTTGTTATAATAGTTTTATTTAAAAATTTACTAGTTATTAAAAAACCAAATTTAAAATAATGAACTTCTAAAATAGTTTCTGTAAAATTTTTAATTATTAGGAAAAAGAACCTAAATATTTTAATAGTCCAGAATATTTTTTATATTAATGCGAGGCAGTGATCATTTTATAAAATAGTATCTAATTAAATTAAAGTTTATCATTTTATTTTTTACTGTGTAGTACTGAAACAAAAAATAAATTCTGGTACTTATCTGAAGATTTTAAATGAAAAATCTTACCAGATTGCGTGGGAAGACATTTAGTTGACATCATATCCTGCATTTCCATAACAACCGAACTGTAACTATAATACGGTGCGTATCTTAAAGCCTGATAAGGTTCCTGATAATCATCAATTTTATTATCAATCACATATCTATCAGCTACAGGCAGCGTTGATCGAGTACTAGATCCGAACGTAACTGAACCACCACAACTACGCTTGCATTCGTCAATTTCAGTGACACCATACGCGGCAATTGTTGATCCTTTCTCACTAAATCCGGCGCACACGCTATCCCCGGGCAAATGATGCGTATTCCCCGAGAAACCGCATTTCGACGAATGCGGACTGGCGAAATATTTACGCTGCCGGAATCGTTTCACAATGAGATAGATACCAACGCCTAGGAGCAGTATCAATGCGGCTAGACCACCGACAATTGTTGCCATGTAAGCGGGATCGTTGTATTTCGATGTGGATATCGGTAGTTTTGATTGATGTTCCCTGTTATTTTTGTGAATAGGGATCTCGAGTTGGGGTGGAGAATGTGCTGTTGGATTAGGCTCGATTGTGAAGTTCCCATGTGCGATCACTAGCAAAAACAAATTCAATTTGGTGTTAGTTTTATATAGATGCAGCGGATTCGTTTTTATATAATTCTATTTTGTTAAAATAAGTACGAATCAGTGTTGAATTTAGTTAGGCTTTATATTAGTTTTCTATATAAATTTGCAGTTTTTTAAATTGAATAAATTTACTTGATTCTATAAAATCTACCAAGTTGTTGTTATTTATATAAATAAATTATGCAAACAAAGCGGAATAAATTAATGAAGTCAAATTTAAGTTACCTGATTCAAAAACAATTTCACTGATCATTATCCATTTTGCAGCAAAATATAATTGTATCTTCACGAATTTTCCAACTCGATGATGAAGTTTTATTGATACATTTCTAGAATTTTCAAAAATATGATCTTCCATGTAGCTGTAGGTTATTGGTTCTCCATTATAATATCGTCCACCAACACTAAAATACATTTTTGCTTCCGAAAATACCTAAAATATAATTCAAATTAAATTTTCATGTAGCTTGTAATAATTTAACAAAAACAAAAAAGAGATACTTACTTGTACGTCTTTCGTAAACTGATTATTGCAATAAATATGAATTTCGGAAAACTCTCGAACTTTATCGAATTCAAACTTAATTTCAATGGGTTTTCCAGCGCGCGTATCACTTCGCCAACCGACCCATCCCTGACTACGATCGTCTTCATAGAAACCAAGTTTAAAGTTGTCCGGACCTATTTTTCCATCAGTCAATTGACCTAAGCCGCGCCGAAGTTCTATATCCCAGTGTCCATCGTATGTTGCGTCAAAGAACTCCCAACCAGTGCCTCGTTTGTCTCCTTGCGGCATTGAGTAACTGATTATTCCGTCTACAAGAAAAAAAAACAGATCAATTTGTGCTTTATTTATTTCTATCTATTAATCAATCTTTCAATTTATTTAAAATTATCTGAAGTATAAAATATAAATTTATAATGCTTGAATTAATTTTCTCATTAAAAAGAAAGAGATCAATATTTTTTTAAAAATGAAACAATAATAATTTTATTACGGCTAACAAATAATTTATTTGAGAACGTAAATAAAGTATAAAGTAAAATAAATTGGTTACATAAGATAAAATTTGTGTTGATTTGTTGAGAATCATCTGTATGCAACCCTCAACTCTTCAAGACAACTATTTTTGCATACATCAGTATAAATAAAAAATCATTGTTATCAATAAATGAAAATATTTATGTATTCTTTATTATACCTATACCTGTAAATCGACAGCCATATAATTCAACTCTCATACAAACGGTCCTTCTATGGTAACTATAGGGATAAAATCGAACTTTGCTCGCCCAAATTGGTGGATCTAAATCTTTTTTAGCTTCTAGGTACGTGTTTATGTTGCCAGAAATAACCTGTAATAAAAATTTAATATGTTATTGACAAACAAATGTTCTGTATTGATTTTATAAATTATAAACATTGTACATAATTAACTTTCAAGAATGATAAAAATCATAAAATTTTAATTATTATAATTTATTTATTGATCCAATAATTCCTTTTTTATAGTTCATATAAGTTTTTTTTTCTGTCATAAATATTTTAAATATTGTTATTATAATACATCTCTGTCATAGATTTTAGTAATAAATATGTGTTAAAATTTTTTGAAAAATTTACAATTTTAAAATAATATAGGAAACAGATTATTTCCTCTAACAATTCATAGAATCATAAAAAATAAACGTATTATTTTTATTACAAGAACATAATCAATATGTATATAATTTCACTGTATTTGATTCTAAATAATTCTTTTTCTACGAGACATTTAAATATTTTATTATCGTCGTAATGTAAAAATTACTAGACGATTTGTCATAAATATTCATAGACTAAAACCAGAAAGAGAAGCTGATAATTTTATAATAATATGTAAGCAAAAAACTCCCTGTTTTTTCATTTTAAATTTTCATTTTTCATTCATTTTTTTAACAATATACATTTTCATGCTAACTAAGCTAGCTAGAAAGATTATACACACACATCCATACATAAATGGTTTATAAGCACGCTAGATTCATATTTATAAATGCGTGCATAAATATCCAGAAAAAATGAGAGACAAAACAAACAAAAGTCGACCCATGAAGGCATGTAAATTTTGGGGCATATTTTTTCCCATTATTAATTCATGAGTGCTTCGCCTACGGCAGTCAAAAAACCTGGCTGGCTTGATTAGCCAGAAAGTATTTCTGCTTGGAAGAGAATTCCATACCTATGTTACTATGTTATATTCTATATTATTTATACTTGAGCGAGTTACATTAGTTTTTTCTTCTGTTGCTCCGGTTTGTTTTTATTTTTCGGAAATAAATGACTGAAATACATTCGGATATATATATATATAGAAGTAAAAGTGTATAGATACATTATTCTACTCTGCATTTCGTGCGTATTATATTTGATGCGGTTCCTACATGCTAGTATTCATGTACAAATACAGTAAAAAGTGTAGCATTTCATAAATCTTTAAATACACCTCTTATTTATTTGTTTATATATTTACATAATTAAATGATATAATAGAGTACCAGCAGCCAAAGACTCCAATATTTTGGAGTTCCTAGACTTTCATTTTATTATAATATAAAATAGTAAGTCTATTTAGTTAATAAATTCTGATAATTAAAATGTAATATTAAAGCAATTTAATTTCTTCTTATTAAATTAAATATATTCATTTAGAGACCTACAATATTTTAAAATTTATTTTACATTAATTATTAAAATAAGGAGTAGGCAAATAATATTTTCACAGGGAGAAAATTTCTACAAAATTAGCAAACTTTACAAATGAAAACTGGAGTAGAATATTAAAACATCTTTGAATGTTACTTGTAGGTGATATTTAATTATGTGTGCGGTTATTTTGTATGTACGTTTGTTTGACTATATTATAATAATAAACACAGATACTCGTATAATCATTTTATGTATATCTTTCCTTCGCTAAGGTTGTAGCGAAAAATACGCGCAATGTACAAAGAATCAAAACCTCTCTTTCTCACATAATGTCATTTGTTATTCAAAACACATATTCCGTTCTTGAACCCCGTATTGTCTGCAAATATGAGAGAGAAGAAAAAGCGACTGGTTGGGCAACTCATCAGTAGTCGGCAACTATATGGTATTCTGTCTGTTGGTCATGTAACTATGTAATTTTGTTAGTAATATTATCCGGTGACCAAGAGAAATTGTAGAACTAAATATACGGCGTGTTACATTATTAATGAAACAGTCTATATCATGATTATTAATTTGATAACATGATTTACGAATTCTGTAAAAGGCTGGGGTCTTTTACAAAAGTTCTGTTTCGTAGCTTGCGTACAAGAAAACTTAGCAGGATGATATACTGAAATGAAGCACTAGGAATTTCTTTTTCTGCAAATTGTATTAAATTGAAAATTTTAATAGTTTTTTTTTGAAAGTTGGTAATACTGTAAAGCTATGTAATTTTTGTGAACACAAAGAGAGAATTTGAATACATTTATATAAACAGTGTAGTCAAAATAAAATTTTAAAAACTAATAAAATAATCTGAAACTTGACAACATTACAAAAAAAAAAATGCACACGATTATCTTGGGCCCCTACAGAACTTACCCTGAAAAATTTTAGTGCAAATCGTATATAAATGTGGTTTAAGATAGAAAAAGATATAAGCATAAAATTTGAATGATAAAGTAAGCGAGAAAACAAAACACACAAACATAAATTAAGTTATTACTCATTTAGAAACAATATGAAAAATTGCTACAAATATTTTTAATTTTTGACAATGTTACAGACACTGGTGTTATTTCTCCTTTTAATCAAAGTGGTAAACCTTACACATTTCTCTAAATTCAATTGATGGATTCAGCTCTTCAATGGAAACTCATTATACAGGCATCAATAAATTGAAAAAAATTAATAATTAGACATATTAAAGACTGGTCCGTATTCCCACCTCTTTTGTTTAAGAAAAAATGCTTTTATTTTTGGTTCCAAATACATTTGTACTTCCACCTTTTATCAAATGTGAATACTGGAATAGTATTTTTATTTTTGATATATTTTTTTAAATCCAATATTATAAAATTCAAATAAACTAATTAAAATTGCTTATTAAGTAATTTTAAGTAAACGTCAAAAGTAAGTTTGACAAAAATCACTTTTAAATTCAGAATACGAGACGAAGTATTTTTCTAAATATGCAATATTTAATATAAGTTTATTTTCTAATTTTTGTAATATCATAAAATAGAGCTCCGATGAAGCGATGAATTGAAATTTTTATCAAATAATATTAAATAGTAGAAGTTTAAATTAGTATTAGCCATATTATTTATATTGTAACATCCTGTACCTATATATAATATAATAAAATATGTAATGTATACCCCGCATACTGGACGGAAAATGAGGATTTTTTCCCCTTTATTTTTCGCTTTTCGCCGTTGCTCTGGAAAATCGTGACTATGATCTAAAATAACACAGCTTGTGAAAAATAATCTTTTACATCATGCAACGCGAATAAATTTAAAATTAAAAAAAAAATTTTACATGTATAATAGATACACCGAGCTAGGAACTTGTTACATATACCCGTACATTTCCATGACTTTTTAATTGCGTTGTAAATTGGTTATGAATATTTCAAACTAGAATATAACTATGAAAATGTATTGCTTACAAATTATGGTTTTAATGTGACATTGTTAATTTGACAATATTGTCTACCCGCACACAATGCTACTGTTATTACACTACGAAATTTCATTTCAAATTTGTTTACTCTGTAATTATTATACGTTTCAAAAACGGATGTGGTTGGCTATTTCTGCTGCCACTTAAAATAATATTTAAACCATAAATGATATTAAAATATACTATGAATAATTATGATATAAAATTGCTAGTATTATAGAAATAAATAATGAATTTTTTATGAAAATTAAAAATATATATAAAAAAATAGGTTGTAATTATTTTGCATTAGCTAGTAATAGGTTAAACTAAAACTGCTGTAGGTTATAGTTCTGCATTAACATTTATTAATAATCAACGTTTCGACGAACTCAACGTACGTCCTCATCAGGAAAAAAAATACAAATGACATTTACAGTAAATAACAGAGCATAGAAACAAGTAACTAGGTAATAAAATAAGGATCATAAAACATGCATTAGAAAATTTGCATGATGTAAAATTCGAAGATACTGTAATAATTGTAAGACCTATCATTATTAGAAGCAGATTGGACGACTATTCTTTCACTGGTTATTTTCACTATTATTTTCGAAACTTACAAAGTCCTCATATGTAATATTAATAATATATTTGAAAGGTAGACTCTCATATGCAAATTAATTACGTTTTTATTGTGTGATGGCTAATGTATATTTTGGTTCTACATCTAAATGACAAAATAAAACAATCAGTAATGTAAAAATAATTACAATTCAACACGACACAATGCAACGAAGAAAACCTTTTTTTTCTCTTTACAATTCGTCCTCGATTGTTAAAAGAATATAAGGCAAATAGACTTAACCCCGTGTATGTGCAGTTTACGTTTCTTATGTGTCATTAGACGTGGCGAAGTGAATGAAAACAGAAACGAGAAGCCAAGAGCCTCGCAGTGAGCAAGACGAAAATTGCCAACAGAAAGGCTGTAACAATAATGGGAACATTCGTTTATAATACGTGCTGGTTGTTGGGGATCTTTGGAGAATTCTGTCCGGATTGTGTTCGAAGGAAAAAAACTTTATATGGTGCACTTTCGCGACCATTACGCGCAGGAATAGAGCGACCGTTCTCTCTCTGTCTGCTTGTAATTGTTTCCGATTATTTTCATCGGCCGGCAATTTTTGCCAACATTCACTACAGATTTGTCGGGCTGTTATTGCTGGATTTCTATTATTGCTACGATTACTATATAGTTGTTGTTATTGACGTACAATCGTTGAACATTTTTTCACGTTTCACTAAATCATATTACGAGGAAAATTGTTTGGAATTACGTTGAAAGTGAAGTTAGTGTACATTGCCTGGAAGTTATTATTTGTAAATTAAAAAATAGCAATTGCAATAAATTACAATAAAAAAATAAATTTGTTGAATAAAAAACAATCTTTTGTACGTTTATACTTTAATTAATTCGAATATTTTGTTTCTCTGTTTTTAATTATTAGTATGTTTAAAGTTCCATTCATACTTTTCTACTTATCTCGAAGTTAACTTTGATTTAGTTGTACATTTGCGTTATGTGGTTCATAAGTTAGTAAGTAATTTGGTTCAGAACAACAGAATCAAAGAATTAAAAATCAACTTGCTTTAAAATTTTGCAGTTAAAATATTTGATAAAATATCTTTCATTTCAGTTATTTCAGTACTTACTCATTGAAAATTATTCAATATAAATTTGGTGAAATATGAAAGCTATAAATATAACACAGGATTAAATCCGATGTGTTTTTTTAAATTTTGATAACATGATCTTTTTCACTGTATTCCAAATTGAGAATAAATGTATATTTCCAATCAATACTTCAATATTTTATATTTTCAATATTGAAAATAAATGGTAAAAGATTTATACATTTAAATTGAAATATAAATTTTCAATTCGTTTAATACAAAATAAACAGAAAGGGGTCACAAAAAATAAATGTGTTATTGATTTTTCAAAAAAAAAAAAAAAAAAATGAAATACATTTGATGGAGTTTTGCATGAATCATGAATTAGCTGATATATACCTTTGCGTGTTATATTTATTTTGTACTTTTATGTTTTAGACACATTTCATTTACAATTGTTTTACACGTTATATTCGGGTTAAAAAATTTCCCATGAATTTTTGCGAATATGTAACAAAACATGAAATATTTTTTAAATAAGTACAAATAAAAGTTTTTATGATTTCTAAATTAATTTTTTTTATTATTAGTATTAAACTATTAGTAAAATTTTGTTTTATAATTATTAATTATTATTATAATTATTTGTTGTAGTTACTTTGTATAAATATATTTAAATAAATTTTGTAACAAAATTCAAATAACGATATAGAAAATAATGGTATTTAAAATTTTACTCATTTTTTTCCAAAAGCAAAAACAGTTTTCTTTTGAACCGAAGGCAATATTGAAATCAATTAAACGTTGATATCAATTATAATATCTTTAATTGTATTTCAAAATATTTGAAAATGCAAGTTGAAATTCTGACATAAAAAATGATTACCTACCAAATTATTAATTTCTACATATGAAGAAAGTAAAATTAAACATGATAAGTAAATTGTATTTGTTTAAGTAAGTTTCTATTTCATTTTCTCAAGAATTTCCAGGAATATGTAACGAACCTAAAATGTTTTATAACATAATTCGTATGTATAACACCGTAACAATTTTTAAACTAAAAATTCATATCTAATTGCAAAGAATATATCATTCCATAACAACCTACAAGACTCATAATAGGTCTTCTTTCTAACTAGTTGTGTAAAAGATATCTTTGTTATTACGACGAAAAGAAGAACCATAGCATTTTATACTTATGTGTGTGCGAGTGTGTTTATATCTGGGCAATAGTTGTAAGTTAGATCGGACATGTATTAAATGTCCAATTTGCGTCGAAGAAATATATTTTCTGCTTACACACTTACTACTATACAACACTGTGATAAAGTAAGGTCAGAGGTCGCAGTTCGTGACGGATTTTACGGATCACTGTGTCTTCGGTTCTGTAAAAGGTAATGGCAGAAAAGAATTGTTTATTTCCGGTTCGAGCTAATTAAAGTTTGAAGTAAGGTTAGAATTGGTATGTAGGTTTACGATAACAAGATGACAATAGGTTAACTTTGTTGTTATTCTGGTCAATTTGAATAAATAAATGGTTCCGGGTTTGGCATGACGCTTTGGAAATTTGATTTTATAGTTTGATATGACATGTTCATATACCAGAAAAACTAATTGTTACCTTATGTATGCATTGTTTGTAATAACTCTTGAAAGAATTAAATGGATCTGTGACATGTCAATCAGATTTGTTTAATAATTCGACAGTCAAGTTTTATAAAACGTTGTTAACTTAATCAATGAGTTAACTAAGCAATTAGATTGTTAACTGTCTTTCGAACGTCTCATATGTTAACTTATAAAGCGTTTAACAATGTTCTATGCAATCAGTTCTAAAAATATTATGTGAAAAATATGATTTCTTATTGATGAAAGACTAATTAGTTTTAGTAATTTTTAATTAGTATTAGAAACTACAATACTGAAAATATTGAATAATATATATATTTGCTTTTTTAAAAGTATCAATATTTTATACACTGAGAAAATTTTTGTTTTAGATCCGAGGTTTTTACTAATAACTCAAAAGTAAATGAATTTTTGAACTGTAAACTTATGTTTTTGTAATAAAAATAAATTTTTTAATAAAAAATAACTATTTTCAAAGCTTTTTATGAAATTAGTTAATATTTAGTTTAAAAATAAAATACATTTGAACTGATAATTATTAATAATTTAATTACATTTATTCCAGAAAAACACTTTGTTTAAACTAAATATTGAATAATTTTTTACAAATCTTTTCAAATAGTTATACTTTTACTTACTATATATTTTTTTTTAATAAAATTTTATTTCTATTTGAAAAACATAAGTTTATTGTTCAAAAATGCGTTTACTTTTGAGTTAAAAGTAAAAACCTTGAATCTACAGCAAGAATTGAAATCAATAAGATTGAAACTGATAATATTTCGGTAATTAACGTAATACATTACCATTCGTCTTCGATTGCTTGTATAAAATAAATTGTAATATTTATATTATATTTAATTTTAATGGAGATATAAATGTAAATATGAAATATTAATATTAAAAATAATGAAGTTAGAAATATTTCTTTTTTTGTATATTAATAAAACAAAAGTTTTCCATACAAAGACATCAAATGTATGTACGTAAAAGCTCACGCACGATATTTGATAACGAATAAAATTATAAGGACTGCTTTAGAATAGAAATACTGATACGTAACACACGTCAAACATACTCTACAGTTATAAAATAAATTCACAGTAGGTTCTTTCATCATAAAACATGAAAGCATCGAGGCATGTCACAAGATGACCACATGAAAAAAGCGTCAGAATGAAACATATACGTGAGATTCTCTTTGACAATGTAGCATACATTATAGAGAGGTTTCCATTGGGGTGTGGTCCCCCCATTTTCAGTTCTTTATTCGCTTGCCTCGCACTGCAATTAGTAAAAATAGGAGAAAGGCAAAAATCGATAGAAAAACTTCGCGTGACAAGGTGAAAAAAAAAATAATTTCCCTGTTTGCTCATAAAACATGATAGTAAAATATTAAATATCGTGTGTTGTATTAGGCGCAGAAGGCGACTTATTGGTGCCGGTTGAGTTAGAACTGTTGGCGCCGCCACTGGTCGATGTTAGTTCGAATAATGGTGGCGCTAATGACGAAAAAAGAGTCGATCAAATACGTTTTTTTTTTGTAATTGTTATTACCGAATTAATTACCGGGATTAAGCGAGGATTTCGATATTCGTGTTTAGTGGGCTAACAGTTTTACGGAACGTATTTTTTTTTAAATCGATCTACAGATTAGAACACGCGTTTAATTGAATTCAATAAATTCGAGGATATTTAACTAAATTGGTATGCTTTGTTTAATAGTCAGAGTTATATTTAACGTTTTAAAAATATCTGTTGTTTTTTTACGTTGATTGTAAATCAAAATGTTAAATTTTGTTTATCGTTGTCTTGGTAATTGCTAAAAAGTATCGTTTTTACAAAAGAGCAAAAACAATTTAAACTTTACATATTTTTTAATGTTAGAAAGTTATTAACTTAGAAATAATTTCAACTTGGACATATTTTCCTCTTTTTTTGTTGTGAATTTCTAAAAATCATTGAATTTGCGACATGTAGAATATCGTCACTTAAATTGGAAAACCTTGTAACTCGATTTTCAACCTATATTCAAATTCTAACACCTATAAATAGTTAATTTTTAGAGTCAAGTTCCTAAATCATTGTATGTTACTTGTGAGTTACAAGATTTTCTATAGTGACAAGTCAAGTGAGAATTTTCAATGTATATTTAAAAATCAATAGAAAGAACACTGTACTGAAATTAATTTTATATTTAATATATATTATAAAATAACCTGAACAATATTGAGACACTTTAGCTAGTAGTACATCTATAAAATTAAATAAATTAGTATAATATTAAAACAATTATATTATTAATTTTGTCATAATTATTTAAAAATATTTTTAAAATTCAGTTTTCTATTTCAGTTAGGTTGTGATCCAATTACTTATTTGAATATTATCACAAAAACGAGTCGCATCAAAAAGACTTTTTGTACCAAAACAGAGTTTAAATTTAACCGCATCGTTATTTTATGAAAACAGTATAAAAAACAAAATAAAAAGAAATATTTCAAATTTCTACGTACTCATTATTTCCTCGAATTTTTTACAGAGAAAAATCTCATTAAATAGGTACTTTTATTTATTTTATCTTTATTATATAATGTTAAAACTAAAATATTATTTGCTTTTGTTTTGTGTGAACATTATATTTCTATCTTGTTATACAATTATCTTTAAATTTAATTAAATGAAATGTAAAGTTAGGCACAAACACACACACACATACACTGATTAGTGACAATTGGACAAAATACTATAAGACACATTTAGTCACGAAGTAACATATATTATCTAATATAAACATGCCTATTCTGACTAAATGTTATGACTAATTTGTGTTTACTACACTGGAAAATATAATAATAATAATAATGTCAAAATTAAACGGCTTTAGATTATAGTTCTGTATTAATATTTATTAATAATCGACGTTTCGACAAACTCAACGTATGTCTCCATCAGGAAAAAAGATACAAATGAAAGATTGTTTGTGACTGCTATGTGTTATTGCAGATTTTTGCAGTTTAAATATAATAAACTATTTATAAAAACATAATATATGTTACTTAGTGACTAAATGTGCCTATTAGTGTTTTATTTAATTATGACTAATCAGTGTGCGTCCAGCTTAACAGGGCATAATTACAGATATGTTTGTTTTACGTATAAATACTTTTTGTACAACGGTATAGTGATTTTATTGTCAAGGTAAAAACTAGTAGTTAGCAATGTCTGTACTATAATTTATTTATCAGTTTGCATTCTAACGTAACATCAAAGTGTTTATTGTGCATAATAGCAATGGAATCTTCGATACTATACAAGTATACATGTGATTGCTGTCAAGACGTCGTGCAACTTCGATCATTCATTTCATTCGATTTATAAATAACCGATGAAATGATGAGAATGATGATGGGCCAATGGGAAGAAGAAAAAGAACACGTGCGACGTTCTGTAGCGGATGTTTGCGTCTAATAGACGAGCGTTAGTATTTTCTAAACTCTGACTAAAAATATTTCTATATTTATATCAAAAAACGATTTGATCATTTGACACTGCGTTGTAAGTTTTACATTAGTTACGCTTGTGACTACAAATTACGCTATTTGTAAAGCCAGATCTACACATGGATTATAAGTTGGAAATGAATTGCAATAGAGGCTAGATCTTAGGACTTAAGATAGTCCTACATTAAAATAATGATTTGTTATTCGACATAAATATTTGAGAATAAATATACATTTCCATGTAGATAAGGTTTTAAGACTCAATTCACTATTCGGTACCAATATTAAATATTCGTATATGAATGAATATTTTATTTAATATTTAATAAAGCAATTTTAAATTAATTTTCAAATATTGTGTTAACGCAATGTTATAGTTTTTCATGCAAATTGAAACATATACAAAATTATTATGTTATCATTGTAGCAGACGCCAATGTAATTAGCAAATAAAATATCTAATTGTTCAGTAAACAAGACAAAATAATAGAACAAATAAAACACATAAGTCATCAATTACATTATCGCATATAGATATTTTTATATTGTACCTATATATTTTTCAATAAAAATTTCTTATTTACTGAACGATTTTTGAACTGATTCAAAATCATTTAGTTATCCTTTTGTACTACTTTTGGGTACATTGACTAGAATTTAGACTTATTTAAAATTTGTTACTAATGATAAAAGTTCAATTTTTCAAAATATATATTTAAATTCATTGGCTGGTACCACGAGTTCGGTTTTAAAATCAGTTTTGACTAATTAAACAAATTAAACACATCCAAAAACTGAGCTAGTGGTACGAGTCATTGGTTTTAATAAAAAATTTCGATATAAAAAATTTATTCCAAAATTATATCGTTTACAAATTTTCACTACAGTATTAAAAAATATTAAGTAAAATATATTTTTTAGAGTATTTCAACAAAAAAAAGTCTGCACCAGATAGATATCAATATACCATTTTTTTTATCATTCTTACCTCTTCTCCTTTGGCGTCCCTATAGCGTACCCACTTGCCAAGTCGAGGGCGCCAGTACTCAAGGACGTACGCCTCGGCGAATTCGACGCCTTGCCCATTGCCGAAACGGCCCTGAGTTCCGGTTCCTGTCACCAGATGCACGCTATGTAAGTCGATCTCGAGCCATTCCTGCGGTTCGGTTGTCGCTTGCAGTTTAGGACACCATGCACCGCCATTTCGTTCCGTTTTCAAACTGAAACGAAGAAAAGAATTTTATTTTAGATAAAACAACTAAAACATTGGAAAACGATTTTTTTCTGTGTATAATAAATGAAAATTTCATTATGGAAGCAAACTAGATATTTTTAATTAATCGTAATGTTGAGAATCTCGTTTAATATTTTGATTTACAACCGACTATAAAAATATTTTAATAGTATGCAATAGAGATGAAACTAAAATTGACAGTGTAGACGTTGTGCGTCGTTCACTTAAGGTAATAATTACGTGTAAATTGGATATGGACCTACATAATATGGTAGCTATTAAATGTATTAGGCGTGGCAGTTTCTCTGTGATTAAAGGTGTATTTGTTATAATTATTCATGACTGCATCAAGTAGTTTCAAACTCTAACTAAAAGCACTAAATCCATTTCGACTCGACGAAAATTATATGCATGTGAAATTAACTCAACGCCGCGTCGCGCCAAAGCTATGTCTCTTTATTGCCTACCCTTTTATTATAATAACCTTTAGTAGTGACTAGATTTATAATTTCTATAATAATTATTATGTACATTTATACATGTAGCTGAATACATAAATTTGTAATTGAACAGAACTTCATATTTTTGACTATTCATAAATTAAATTGAAACTAACTGTAAGACAACCATATTTATCACAAAAATAGTTATGTTTTAGAACAGAGTTCGTGGTTCTGAATTAAACTATCTATTAAACTTATGAAAAATTAACGCAAATACATGATTTTAGTTTTATTAGTTATTGTTGATTTTATTGTAGGCAAAATTTGATATAATTAATGTCTTTTAACAAAGTTTTGTTGTATTTTTATAAGCTTGTTCAAAATCAATAACATTACGATTAAAACATAAAACTAATTTTGTCATAAGTAAAAAAGTGTGAATGAAACTTAAAAAAAAAAAAAACTAGATACTAATTTATTCTTGCTAAACTACAACTCTAATAAAAAATTAATTTTCAATTTAACTGTATTTTTAGAAATATTGGATAAGCAAAAAAATACAATTTTAATGTATTCTGCTAACGCAAATATTTCAATGCGTTTATTTAAGAAAAATACTAAATTTTAAGCTTAAGAAACCAATGTAAATAAGGTACAGATACGAAAGAGTATATATTGTTAAACATTTTATGTTAACCAATTTATTAAATTTCCAACTGACCAATCAATGAGATGGTTCAAAAACAGTTGACAATCTAGTTGCCTAGTTAACTAGTTTGATTGAGTTAACAATGCTTTGTGCAACCGGATTTTAAGAACATCACACTTGTAACCTATATCTGAAGTCTCTTTCTAAAAGTTTATAAATAAAAAAAATTGCAAAGCAAACCGAATTAAATTAAGTAAATCCAAAAATAAACATCTACATCTTAAACCAACTTAAAATGGCAAACATAACAAGTAATACTTTCTACAAAATTCGTTAAGAGCATATACAAGAACAAACACCTATATCCAGAACTTATATTCCATTCATGGGAAAGCTCTTTAGGTTCACGACTGTTAATCTAGATTTAATCCGGCGAGTACATCGGAGGAAAGTGACGACGTGCTAGCGAAATGGAAGACAAGCCATCGGTGGTAGGAAAGACTTGAGGAAGTCTTCACACAGAAGTGATATAAGCAAGGTAGGGTGTCGTTACGAAACTGGTATTTTGGTGTAATACGCTTGTAAAGAACATTAAGTGTGAAGCTAAATCCCTCCACCTGACACTGATAGCTAAATTGGGGATGATGCAATATTGGAAGAAGGATAAAAATTAACAATGAAATACTGTTTTATAAATTTAGTAATGTATTTAACAAATATTAATTTTCACAAAATTATTTAAAAAAAGAGTAGATAGTCAATATTTTAATAGGCACATTAAAAAATTAGATGTTTTAGTTGTTAATACTAAATAAAATACCTAATTCAAGAGTAGATGATTACATTTGATCTATTAATCTAATGTAATAGATTTTTTCTAGTTTGTAGTACTCGTATATTTATTTATTCTTATTCGTTGATTTATTCTGTAGTTTTAAATTATTAATCTAAACTTTATTTGATATAAATAACAAATTTATTTCAAATAATTTATATAGTATTTATTATTTATTATAATATATATATAATAATTTATAATTTACAAGTTGAATTTAGTTGCCTTTTTTTTAATTGTCTATTGTTTATGTCATTTGTATATCGAAACGTCGCCTTAAATAAAGTATATATATATACAGAACTTAATTGTATTTGTAGTTGCAGTCAAAAATAAAAGTTGTATCTATTTTTTCATCTTGTATAAATTAGCTGTCATATAATCTTAATTTTTTTTTTGTAATAGAAGTAATAACAATTACTACTATTATTTTCACAAACATTGCAATAACAAAAATCCTTGAAAGATTCATGTAATTCAATAATCAATTTCATTTAATTATCCAATCAAATAAAAAAAAAGCATTAAAATCAATGGTACATAGATTTGCAAGAAGATTCTCGAATCATTAGTACACGAAACATCATCAAATAGGAATGTTTCTGATGTTGAAACACAGATAAAATCTTGACCAAATACTGCAATTGCAAGTCGAGAATTGACTCGATCTGGTGACCAAAGCTACAAGACTGTTAACTTTACGTTAACAACATGGGGTGTTAACAACATCAGGAGAAGGGAAGAGAAGAGATAAAACGTGGGATGTGGGACAATTCTGAGAGAGAGAGAAAGCGGAGGACTGCGTCTATGTTTATCAGATGGTAAAAGTTCAGTGGCCGCTGGTAATTGCACAAACCACGGGACCCGATAATAATGTGCTAATTCCCTAATAATGGAAATTCATTGCGAACAAGTTGAATAGATAATTGTTTATGGTTATCGCGGGCTGTTATCGAAAATTAACCGTTTATGGTTTTGGTTGCGCGGTCTTCTTCGAACAGTTAATTAGATGTTTATGTTTAACGTTGTTTGGTTATGTGGCCTTACAGTTTGATGATGTTTGTGAAATTCTTACCAAACAATTTCTGTAGGAAATTATTATACCAGATGAATCGTAATGTCTCTGTAGATGAAAAGAATATTATAATATTTTATTGTTTTTAACGATGTAGTTAAAGTTGTATTTATTGTTTTGCAAGGGAAAACAAGAAGCTATAAATGTAATTAGTTTAGTAATACGACATAACATATTTTTCTTTTATTCAGACATGCTACTGCTAATATTTCTTGTCAAGAAAATATTTTTATGAAATTTTTAGTAAAAATTTTCAGTTTGAAATGGTACTTCACTTGAAATTATTTTTTCAATTTTTATAAAAGAATACGAATGCTTTCAAAAAATTCAAATTACTGTAATAATTATATGAAATTTTACGTAAAATTGTAAAATATATGTTTCATTTTTCATAAATTTTATTATTGTAGTATGTTAGCCATTTATTATAAAAAAATATTCAACGTATACTTCTAATAAATATAATCTATTTTTAACATTAATAAAATAGTAAACTATCATCAATAAAATTTTCACTGAAGTGCAGTTTATTTCTGTATAAAAACTTCTTAAGTTACAATATTAATTTTAAAAATTTGTAAACATCCTGTACACTTGACATAAATAAATTTTGTTGAGTCATATTAAATATTCCATGAAACACAATATAGGGGATTTTATAAATATTACTGCGCAAATGAAATATAATAAACGATAAAATATAATCGCTATTAGCAAAATTTAAAATCAATTCTATGAAAATTATTTCATCATTTACATATTTCAAACAGTATATTGTATAGTTAAACGTATTTATTGACATCCGAAATAATAGCACGTCTATTTCGCATGATTTTATTTTATTTAGAGAGAAAATTGAAAATAAAAAAAAAATGTATAAAACAACAGCATCAACAAAATATTCGGAAATCCGTTGAAGTAAAATCAATTAAAACTGTTTTATCCCTTAATACCGAACGCGAAGCACTTGAACGATAAATCGTAATTAAAATTTGATTGACATTCATTGTTCAATTCTTGTATTGTTGCAGTTCTATGTCGTACAGATTACGTTTGCCTGAATTATGTTTTAAAACGTCAATGATATTATCTGTCCAATACGATGGACAATAAAAATACGCAAAACGTATGTTGTGGTTTGAAAAATTGTGTTGTTTTTTTTTGTATTTATATATAAATGTGGAGTGTCGAGCTTGTCTGCTATTTGACAAGAGAGTTGTGCGTGTGGCTATAGAAATTATATCATTTGGAAAATGTGAACACGACACGGCCCGATTGTCATTTTTTTTTAAATTGTAAAAGAGTGGAATTTATTTGTCATGTGATTAGTAAAATTCTGTTATTAATCATATCGATATACAAGTTATTATGAATGTATTTTGTCAGAAATGTAACAAGTTATTAAAAAAAATGCTACGTTTATTTTGATTTCACTTACAATTAGTATTATAGTATATATATATATATATATATATATATATATATATATATATATATACATATATAGATTTAGTTAATATTGCTAGGAACGATAAAAGATATAATTACTTAAGTTGGCTTATGATTTTACTCAAATAATATTCTACAAAATACAAAAAGTTTTTAGGTGATTTTTTATCGACACTGTAAAAGATATAACTTAAATTTATGTAATTTTACCTAGTTTTTAACAGTAAAATAATCAATATTTTGTAATGTTACTATAATAATTTACGTAATATTATAATTTTTGTGGAAAAATTACATTCATAGAACATGTAAAATTACATATATTTTTTTTGGTGTATTCATATATTGTAATTAGATATATTTTGTAGTCTGTCATGTATTTATGTTTTCTTGTTCATTGATTTATCTTGCAGTTTTCAATTATATACGTAAACTGTATTTGAAATAAGAATAATTTGATTTCAACTAATTTGCATGCAGACTAATATTATTGTAAATATCATCTAATTAGAACTAAATGAAGTAGCTACATACACTTTTCATTTGTGTTAAAACATTAAAAAAAACATTAAATATAATATCAGATATATCTTTAAATTAAAGTTGATACGTAGGTAATTCAAAACTGATTTATTAATTTTTGAATAAACGAAAACCGTACATTAAAACATGATCATATTTTTAAAATATTTTAATGAAGAAAATGTTACAGTATCTGCTGTATAAGTTCCATCAAGTGTGCCTTACGTCTTATGACGAATGACATTATGTATAATGAAAGTTACTTTGAAACAAATTATATGCAAATTATTTACATTCCTTCAAGGAATGAATTAATAATGTAACAAGAGAACTATGCTATATAATTAATGAAGATGTTTAATTAATAGATACTTATATATAAATAGAGTTCTGCATATTTTATACAGTCAATCTTCTACAGAAATTATTTATTATTATTACAAAATAATAAGTAGATTCAGCTCATTTTAAATGAATTTATTTCTATATTTGTATACTATAAATATTACAAAATTAATATTATAATATGTTATAAAATATTATTTATAGTTTACAAGGTTGTTTATCTAGAACTGTTATTTCATAACTAACATTTTATTTTTCAATATTAAAATACTATTTTAACAAGCAATATTTACTTATTATTTTAAATAAAAATTAAATCATGATTGTGCTGAACATACACACACATATCTACAAGTTATTTTTTTGTCACATTGTAATATTTATGAAAAAAGTATCGTAACTAGAGTTGGTTGTCTGGATAAGAATGTTTAGAGAAAACTAATTTCGGGATAATGGAAAGAGTTTATGCCACACCCTTTTGGGTACATGACGTGATTGTGTATGTATGCTTGAATTCTTCTTTTAGTTTCTTGATGTAACGTGTTGTTATCGATTTTATTTAATAACATAACAAGTGTGAAGTCAAGTTTTTCTATTTGAAAATATATGACTTAAAATTTTCATCAATAATTTTTCGATTATTATCTACAAAATATCATTATCAAAAATATTATCACGTACTAAATATATATCAATATACGTTGACAATAGAATCAATTTAAAAGAAAAAATGATATACTTTCGATGTATACAAAAGATGTTTTCAAAAGTGAAATTACTTCATCGTCTATAAACTACAATTTTTATAATATCTCGACAGTAACTCCTACAAATATAGAAAAGAAAAAAATTCGGTATAATACTCGGAGACTATAAGTGGGTGCCTTTCAGTTTCATAAACATTTTTGATGCCTGCTTATTTACGAGTTATTGAACAGTTCGTCTTAAAACATCCCGTGTTTAGGCGTTATTGTGTCGACTCGTGCATTTTGTAATTCAACCGTTCGCTTAGCGCGGGCATACGACATGTTGGATATTACATAAATTTTATGATTACTGTCATTTGTTAACCGGAAATAGATGGAGACTTAAGACCACGGGATTACAGACAACACGCTGACACAATTCGATATCGAGTTGTAGATTAGTGAATCGATTTTCTGTTTGATTATCGGAAAGTATTTTTAATATCAGAGCGGTGTTTGTAAAGATTATAAAATACTGTTCAAGTTATTTTTGATTCAATGAAGAAGGGTGTTATAGTAATCTTTAGGCTTTCACGGCCGGTATCCATTAAACTTATATAGAATTTTGTGGACTGGTATGCCGTGGTTCATCTATCCTCGTCGCAGACGTTTTGCCATACACCGTACATTACATCCTCACTGCTTGGTGACTGAATTGAAGAAGGATGTTTTAGTTTTTATAATATTTACATGGAGAAAAAGGATTCTTTCAAACAAAGAAAATCATTTTCGTTCAAATACATATTTTTTCAATAGTGGCAAATAAATATTTATTTATCATAAACAAAATATTTCTTAAAATAAAGAGTTGTATAATTGCTCTAAATAAATTTATTTAAAATAAAGAAGTATATGTCACTGAATTTTTCTATTAATATTAAAAAAAAAATTTTCCTGTGTACTTTCTGAAAAAATCTGAAAAACTACAATAGAATTTTTTTAAGTATCACTTATTTTTTTTTGATACAAATTATTTATAAATTTCATTTACATCCAATAGCACATTTTCAATCAATCAACATTTTTTATCCAAATTAAATTTAGAAATTCGGAAACAATTCAATATCCTGCTGGAAACTGTATTGAAACAGTTGAATAGAGTAACAGAAATACAAGATAGAATCGTGATTAGCCACTTGGTTTGATTTCGCTTTCCAATGAATGTCTCTTATAGTAACTACTAACTCAGTCTGCGTTATTTCAATGAATCCCATCCAAAACTCAACAGGGATTATTATACTCCTGCGTTCTGTATATATATAACAGCTCAAGGCGATTTCCAAGCCATCGTGAAATTTCGGTACCAAATTTGTAATGACTAATATTCTCAATTGGTAATTGGAAATCTTGTTCCGTAACACAAATTCAATTTTAACCTAACACCCGTTCACGATGAATACACAGCCAGAGATGATGGTGTGTATATGTATATATGGGAACACTGTTGCTCGCTCAATTTGCTTAACAAAATACGCGAGTCAACAAAACAATTTACCGCTCGAAAAGACAATACACATGCGATTTGAAATGAAACACAATGAAAATGCGTTTTGCTTTATTCATTTGTTATTATAGTTATATTGTATGCGGCGATGTAGTTTTTGTTATTAATGACTGAATTGCATTTAAATTACGCGAAATTTTGCAAATATGTATTTTCCTGCACATAAAAATATAAAACAACAAATGAATTTATATGTAACATACATTTTCAAATTTTCACTAAAAAAATCAAACAAATAAAATGGGTTGCATATACTTAGTTAAAACTGTAACAGTAAAAGGTTTCCGGATAAAAAACGTACATGTTTAAATTCAATAGAAATTATAGTTCAACAAAAATTACATATATTTTGTATTTAATAAAATTATAATTTAAAATAAAAATAAACATTTGAGAATACTATTTTGCCACTTAATTTTTTAATATTTTTATCTAGAAATAGAAAATTATATTATTATATGATTAGTACTAACGTAGCAAATTATCTCATATAAATAATCAGCTTCGGTAATTTGTAAGTGGAACATAGGAGGAGCTACATGTGTAAGTTGCTGATCTTAACAATTTTACTTGCATTGTCAATGGTATGGGTTGTTAGCCTAGAGCTACCTACAGCTTATAGTGGATTTCAAATCACGCACAGTTGATATCAGTTCAGTGGTACAAGGTTTTAATACTTATATTTAATTTAAATTCTGATGTGAGTGTGGCGCGAATCAGAAACCGCTGGGGTCCGAGTACGCTACCACTAGCCAACTAACCAAAGTTGTATTTTTCGAAAGATATCTCTTACTTTAGTAGAATGTATTTTAATGTATGTATACAAATATTTTACATTGAAATAGACAAATATGTCGAATATTACAAAAACATTACTACCGATTCATGTTCATTTACTAAAATTTAGTGAAAACTCAATAACTTTGTAAAATATTTCTCTGATAGAAGCTTTTCGAAAAATACATACATTTTTATATTATTTATTACGTAAAAGCAGCTTGCACAGTCAAACAAGCATGGAAAAACGTTTTGAAAAAAAAAATCTCAAACATCCTGTTTACTGAGTGACACGCATCAAAAATGCTGCGCTATTGCGTCCCAAATCGCAAATCAAATTGAATTCATATCACATTATAAGAATAGAGTACGAAATGAAATGTGACAAACTTGTCAATCGACGCAAACAGCCTAGCATCTCTTTCAATATTTAATAATAACGCGCAACGCACCTTCTCCCACTTTGCAAATCCTTCCTGCAACGGGAACCATTTCTATCGCGACGGAAGCACACAAAAGCAGGTGCGATAAGTATTAATATTACCAGAGATACGTGACGCTCTGACATTAGACGTCTCGATGCAGTGCAGCGTCGTCTTCGCTGCTCTCTCTGCCTCTGCACACTCATAATTCATACTTATGAGGTCGTATCCTTCTCTCAAGCAGACGACAAGATCAAAGACATTCCACGTCGCACTGTTGCCTTTGAATGAAAACTGCACCCACCACTCACGAGACGTACGTCTTTGACTTGTTCATACAGTCGTGCTGCGCTTTGTAAATATCTATATGGTTGCTTATCAGGCGAACTAGTTTTCTTGTAGCATTCCCAACATTTTATGATCAAAATGCGAAGTTTTTAAGGTAACATGTATTTTAAAGAATATTGTATGTATATTTACAAAACTACTTTAAGTTTGTTTTTTAATTATTTTTTTTTTTAAGAATTAACAATTATAGTTGCTTAAATAGTACATAAATACAAGTTTGTCTATTAAGCATCATCCAGACTTCCGTTTTTACGCACAAGCACAAGAATTTGACCAAGATTGGTCAAATTCTTGTGTTTGTGTGTTAAATTAAATTGGCAGTCTGAATAAAGTCTTAAACTTTTTTAATATTTCACAGTAGCAGAATAGGCATCTGGCACCCATTTGCAATTTTTCAAAAATATCGTATTAATAAAATAAAAAATAAAATAATAAAGTAACATAAATGTAGACAAAAATAATTTGTCTAAAATATGGATAATTAGAAAACAATGCACATACATATTTATGTACTATCACAAAATAAGTACAGTTTCGTCATCTATTTTTAGTAGAAATGGTAAAAATAATAAATATATATATATATATATATATATATATATATATATATATATATATAATTATATATATAATTATATATATAATTATATAATTATATAATAATATCTGTAGTAATTATTTTATTCTAATTTATTGCTTCTATACTTTAATTTGAACTGAAAATTTGTAAGTTATCAATCTAACATATTAACGCTGAACAACGTTTGCTGGCTTTGTTTAAAATAGAAATATTAAAACTATCGATATTTCAGAAACATTTTTTATTTAATTATGAAATTAAAATACTTAATACACAAATCTCATCACACTTAAAAAAAATGATAACATCCAATCTAAATGACCATAATATATACAGATCTCATATTCATAAATTGCATTTTTAAATGATCGTTTAAATTCTCTTTTCATTTATTTAATTCACTGAGCAATGAATGGCCATGTTGTCTGGATATCCGGCGCCATCTTTTCCCAACTATACATACACGTACATTAATTCTATTAAATCACTAAAGAGAGTACAGACCGGGTCACATCAAGTTCATCTGTTTCGTTTCGGAGCAGACTAATGAACATAAATTATATCACGTTATTATATTAATTCAATTTAAATTTATCTTATTGGCTTTCGAGTAAAGACATATTTAATTTCCTATTTAGTGTCGTCACAAAGTTGGTGGTGCATTTTTTTTTTTGAGTTCTTTGTTTTTAGTTGATGGTGGTCGAGATTTTAAAAAGGAATTTTTATTAGGTTGTTATTTATAAGGTGATTTAAGTATTTTAGTTTTCAGTGATTAAACACATGAACGGAAATATAAATGTAATTTATTTCTTTTTATATATCTATATATGACTGTTTTTAACAAGAGTAAATACAATTTTAATTAAATCCTATTCGTCGTAAATTCCGTTTGTTTTTCATAAAATTTTTATGTATATGTTAATCTCGATAAATTGGTTACTATACATAATAACCGGTTATTATAAATAATTACCATATTTCTTGGTTAATATAATAAATATACATATATAACTATCATATTTGCCGGCCACTAGAAATAATATCCAATGTTAATTTGATTAATTATGTCACGGTTTCAGTGATTAATCGGTTATTATTTAATAATATAATAACCAAATAAAAAGATTAAATTAATATTAAAAATAATAATACCAAAGTCACCTTTTAATCTTACCGATCCTGCATTAAGCCCCACCACATTTTTCACACGCATTGTTAATAATAACCGGATTAATTACTTTAACCGCAACATAATTAATCAAATTAACCACCTAGTATTGAATATTTTTCATAATAACCAGCAAATAAAAATACGAACTAAATATTGATTTTTATTCTGAAATAAATAATTCGTAATTAACAAAAAGTGTTTTTCCTATAATTAATCAAGTATCTTTATATATAAATTTTTGTAAAATAATTTTCTTTAAATTTTAAAATAACTACCGAGAAAATTTTCTTTTTATAAAGCTATGTTTTCTAGTTAGTAAAGATTGCGGTTAGTTAGTAAAAAAAAGTAAATAATTTAACGGAGAAAATCAGATTACATTATAGAAATATTCTTAAATTTCTTGCAAATTTCAGTTGAAATACTCTAAAATTTCATAAAGTTTTTCGCAACTTTACTAAAGTTCTTCAGTCTTTTTTCAACTTCATTAAAACTTGCCTGATAGTTTAGGTACATAGAAAACTTCCGTCGTGGTCAATGCTTGAGAGAAATCCTTAGAGAACCCTTGTCACGAGAAAAAAAACCATCAATTTTAATATTTACCTCGACAAGAACCTATCCGGGGGAAAAAAAAAACTCTGACCTAATTCTACAAATAAAAGGATTACGTATAATTATATTTTACGTCGTTTAACAAAATTTCCGTTCCTGACGAATGTGCAAATAAAAAAAGGATTGAAAAAGTGACATGTGTCACAAAACACTAGGTTTGTTGACTTTTTTTTGTACACTTCTGTCGTTTCTCTTATACATGAGCTAAACCAAATGTTTTTATCTATATAAAACAAACATTATATTGTTTTATGAGTTTAGTTTTTACGTAAAAATTACAATATAAAAAAGTTAATTACAGATATACAGTCTCTGGATATATAGATATACGAGCACATGAAGATTTTAATTTCAAATAATTTTTGAAATAAAGTTTTTCATATAAACTAATATATTTGTAAAAATAAAACAACTTTTTTAACCATTTTGTTGTAGTATTAAACATAGTAATAATCTACTAAATAATGCTTCAAAAAAATACACTCCGTTAACTATAAATATAAACTAGGCTAGTACAGGTACTAAATATCAAACAGTTCAAGTACAAGTATTTATATTTTGTAAAATACTTAAGTGTAAAGTTTAAGTACATACGAAATACTTTTCAAGAATTTTTTTATTATTTAGATATAAAATTTTATTTATCTGCTTAATTGTGGACATATTATACAATTTACTTGTAATGGCACTTTATTAGTACATAATATTTCTGCATAAAATATAAAAGAAAATATAATAGTATAACGTATGTTTAAACATAATGATTAAGCTATAATATTATATCATTAAAAAATATTTAGTACAATACTTAAGTACTATAACAAATATTTAAGTATTTTGTCAATACATAAATATTTTCTATAGTACTTAAACACAAATTTTAAGCATTAAGTATAAGTACTTCTAATCAAACTTGTAACTTGTATTTCAAAAAGTAATTAAGTACTAAAGTACTTTATAAGTGCCCAGCTTTGTTTTGAAATAAAATGAACATATGAATATTTCAAAAATCTTTCGTTTTTAATGAATAAAACTTTATTGTATATAATATTTGAAGATTACATTTTGTTAAATTATAATGTTTATGTAATAAACATATTCTTCAATATATAATAATAATGCAACTATAAAATTCAATTGTTTCGTAAGGCATCTACCAGAGCCTACTGCATGAAATACAAAATGTAGAACGTTCTATTGATCGGTATGAGGTAGAGAGAGAGAGAGAGTGACTTCAGGGGTGGGAAGAGTGGTTGGTATACTGGCGCAGGTGAATGGAAGAGGAAAATGTGGGATTTTAAATTTCCATAAAACTGTCAGAATCCGGAGATTCAGAACGGTGTGCAAGCCAAGAGTAGTGGATGAATTTAAAACTCGCCTGTATCTCTCTTTTTCTGTTGCGTTTCGTATACATATATACGAGTAAGTACAGAGAGTTTTGTTCTACATTCAAGTTGGTTATACGTTTTTTTTTGTGACGCTTGTTATATTTTTTATTTTTAGTTTTTAGGAAAAATGAAATTTGCAGTAAAAATTTCGACAAGGTAATGGACTATGCTGTAGCGAATTATGGATTTATGACAAACGTAAATATTTTTAGCTTACACACTTCAGATTGCAAGTGGAAATTAAACATTTTGTTTATTGTTTTGTATTTTATTTTTAATACATATTACATACATATTAATACATATTAATAAAAATTATTTGCTGTTAGATAAATTTAGTATAGATTTTGTTATCAATATTTTTTTAAAAATTTTTAATTAGACTTTTGTTCGCTATTTTTAATAAGAAAAATATTGGAACGATAATATTTTCTCTGTCTAGAATTTATCGGAAATTTTTGTTTTTACGTCCCTCGAGATTTTTTATTTTATTTTAAAAATGTCAGTCTGTCAATTAAATGAAGAAAAATTGATTTGCTAGATATCGACAAAGTTTTATATTTTTTATTATCAATTAAATTAATATTGGACATTTTTATTATTTCAATTTTATATGTCATATGACATGTGTGTTATTTATCTTTGTTTTAAAAAAACAATTGTTTTAAAACATAGGCCTTTGCTTTCAAATATATATTTACATGGACAATCACACCATGTACAAATAGATTTATTCTTGGAATAATTTTAAAATTAGCCAATAAATGTTATCATTTATTTTGTGAATATATTTTTAGCCAATCACAAATTATTTTTTACTTATATTAGAAATAAATAAAATTGGAAATACTGGTCCTAAGAAAAAAGAATTTCCATCTTTCATAAAACATTAATATATTTACTCTTTCATTCATTATCTATAAATCAATTGTGAAACACAAGCATAATCCAATATTCTTTGTTAAGATACTTCATATATGTATTTTCAAATAAAACTTTGATATACAACACTAGTTCCCAATACAATGGATCATTTAATAAATAGCTAATTATTCCGAAACAACTCAAATATTGACATTCATAAACTACAATCACAAAAACCAACCTCTATTTGAAACCCCTAGGGATTCGACAAAATACAATATCAATCATTCAACGAAACCCAAACGTACTGAATAAATTCATGATGTCTACTCGGGGGTTCAACCAAAATGGTCCTAGCACAACCCGCAGTTATGGCAAATTAATAAGATTTATCGGCGAAAGCACCCGATAGCAATATCCGAGTTGTATGATTCAGCAAAGAAAGAAAATGGCCGTGGTTTGCTCGATCGTATTTCTTTCGCGTGTTTCTAATGGAATTGTACCTTGATGGACGGCTCCCGGCCTGCGTGTTGCACTTCAAATTGAATATGGAACAGAGTCGGAGGTTTTTAGGTGAAATAAACTTATCTCTGTATGAGTGACGTGACGGAATTGATGCTCTGTCTCGTTTCGTATTGCATACACATGGAGATGGCTGTCTCGTTTTAATGATGTTTCTTCTTTGCCATGATTGGAATGAATGATAGCAAGGTTGAGGTTCAGTTGAATGCGTTCGAATAGAGATGCAACTGTTGTTTATACGTACATATAGCTGGCGACATTAGTTACTTACTTTTGCGGGAGCAATAAGAAATCTACTGTTGCAATGAAATGTTTATGTATGTTTAGTGTCCTATATTTGTTATCTTTTCAAAAATTTAATGTATATAAGTGTAGTTTTGTTGTATTCTTTTTGAAATTTTTGCTATAGATCCGCACTTTAGAGCGTGATTTTCAACTGCACACTTACGTTTTTCTAATTGAAATAAAAAATATAATAGAATAAGTAATAGTAAGTAACAGTATGACTATTTTAAAAGCTTATTATTTTATTATAAATATCATAATTTAAATAAATATTTCATAATAATTTTCATTAATTATTTTTACCACTTTGACTGCAAGGAAAAAGTGGTATAGCGTTTGCTACGGTATCTGTAACATTTTTTAAAAAAAAATTTGTGTATAGAAATTCTTTATATAGTCCCTAGATGACGAATCTGAACTTAGTTTATGTGGGTGTATGTGTGTGCGTCGTCAGTTCGCTCGCTCGGTCGTAAGTCAAAATTTTGTGGCCGCAACTCCTCCTAGACGGTTCAACCGATTTTAATGAAATTTTCAGGATAAATTTGTCTAGTATCCAAGATGGTCATGTGGTTTTATTTTTTTCCAGTAATGCCAACTTTCCGAGAAAAAAATTACTAAAGTTTTTAAAAATTCATATTAGCTACGTTATTTATCCGATTTTGATCAAATTTTCAGAAAAGATTTCCCTAATGCTTCCATTAATTATATAATTTTATTAATATCCAGTGTTGCCAACTTTCCGAGAAAAAAATTACTAAAGTTTTAAAAAATTTATTATGGCCATGTTATTTAACCGATTTTACTCAAATTTTCACAAAAGATTCTCCTAGTATTTATATAATTTATGTAATTTTAACAAAATACAGTGTTGCCAACTTTCCGAGAAAAAAATTACTAAAATTTATTGTGGCTACATCATTTATTCGATTTATATCAAATTTTCTGAAAAGTTTCTCCTAGTGCCCACACAAATTATAATATTATTAAAATACAGTGTTGCCAACTTTCCGAAAAATGTCAAAGTGGTCTCTATATGGGTTTACCCATATACTTCTAATCTTGTTTTAAAACATTTTTATATTTTTGATTGACAACATTTTGAATTTTGTCAGTGACTTTTCTGGATATTTACTTTCTTTTAATTTTATTTGATATTCTTTTTAAGTATTATAAATAATCAATTTTTCAATTTATATACATAATTTAAATCGTAGAATGTTTAAACAATATGAACGTAATATATATGACGTCATGAATTTAGTACCTTTTTTTGAGGACGTACATCTATTGATATTTTGGCAATTGGTACATTAATTTTCATGTGATTCAAGAATCAAATTCAATCTGTTAAAACAACTTCAATCAAAACAGTGCACGAGAATAAACTGTTACAGTAACAACAACATTAGATCAATATCCAATAAAAATTCAAAAAAAAAGTTCAATATCTTGACGAGAAGAGAAGAAACGAGTAGAGAAAAGTGAATTTGAATATGTAATGTAGGAGTGAAAATAAAATAAAAAAAAAGAGACTGCAGACTCACCGTCCATGCTGTGGACCAACGTTACCGCTGTCGAACGACGAACTGGCTGTAATGTCTTCGTCTCGGATGGCACCGTTCTCCATGCCCAGCGGCGCGATACATTGTGCTGCAACCAAAAAAACGAAGAAGATAAATCACCGAAGAACTACATTTACATACTACGTTCATATGAGATATTTATCACATTGTTTAAACTAAGAATTACAGTTAACTAAGGGCCCAGTATTTCCAATTTTATTTATTCTTAAGATAAGTAAAAACATCATTTGTAATTGACTAAAAATGTATCCTCAGAATAAATTTTATTGGTTAATTATAAAATTAGTTCAACTTATTTCCGTATTTTGAAATAATGAGTCTAAATATTTTGTAAATTAAAATTTCCGTATGGTCAGATGGTTCGGTCATCTTAAGTGTCTAATGAACTTTGATAAAAAAATAAAAATTTGAGTGATATTGAAGGTGGTCATCTGATGAGTAGATGGGTTGGCATGATAGAAAGTGTTTTGCGAGTACAAATGTTTCTAACTGCTAAGAATAAATAAACATATGTGAAAGGTATTACGAATGTGGATGAAGCAAAAGGTTGCTTGTTTAAATAAGAATATTTGGCAGAAATTAATTGAATACTTAAATGAATAAAGTTTGTGCCATATCTTTATGGGAGTGATTTATTTTAGTAACAAATCTGTAAAGTATCGTTTGTTCTTAAGGTTATTTAATTGGGAAATTCATTTGGAAAGTAGCTAACTGATTAAAATAAAATACCCTTAGGTTCTAGTTCTATATTAATATTTATTAATAATCGACGTTTTAACAAACTCAACCTGTGTCTTCATCAGGGAAAAAGATACAAATGACATTTATAGCAAATAAACAGAACATAGAAACAAATTACTAAGTAACAAAATAAGTAAGTACTGTAATACGTAGCTAACTGATGTTTACTCCTGCAAAATAAATGAGAAATTTAATATATATTTTTTGTGTAAAATTGACAATATTTTCCAAACATATCTTTAAGATATATTGAAGTATTATTACTATTTGCTTCTATTTTGTTTTGAATAAAATAAAATTCACTACATCTAAACCAATAAAAAGTAAACAAAACTTAGTGCATTTCCAATCCTAAAACCAAAGCACTCCATAGAAACACACTATTTTACTTTTAAGGTTGGCGCCACAGGCGCTGTACCGGAAACAGTTGACTCTCGCATAAAACAAGTAAATAAGAAAAAAAAAATCGGCAGTCAATAAGGGGGGCACCTGCATAAAACATGTAAACAAAGCGCACGCAAAAACAGAGATGAATAAATGCATGCCAATCGAAGGAAAACAAAAGAAGCCTCTCTCTCCATTCTCTTTTCGGTCTCTGCGTGAAGAATATCTTCTCTTCGTTTTCTTCTTGCTTGCTTGGCGCGCATCGTGCGTGACAAATAAACATATCACGTTTGAATTTCATTTCAGCAAATGAAGCGAGACGGTGAATTTAAAAATGCCGACAACGATGGTAAAAGAAATTCTTTGGACTGTGTGTTACCCCCCCCCCCCTTCCTCTCTTGCTTCTCACACCGTGTGACGTATTTCCTTTTTTTTTTTGCATTGCCAGAGATTCACATCATATCGCTCTGTGATGTGACAATGTATTATACGAAAGGCTTTGCTTCTACCCACCTACTACTCGGTATGTTTGAAAAATTTTCAAGCGAATTTTATGCGAGAAGTGAAGTGTGCATAAGAATGGTTTTAGTTGAGGCAAGAGAATTTTCACTAGAATTTTCTATTTAATTTTATTGAAAAACAGAAAAATAAGGGTAAAAAACTTCAGCATTTTATTGTAGTTTGTAAGTAATAATATTTATATAGAAAAGTTAATAAAAGAATATGAACATAATTTGTTATATTTCTTTTTCAAATAAAATTTATTGACAGACCAGTTTTATGGCATTCAATTATCTTAAATATTTACATTTATTGGAAATTTACAGAAATATCTAAATATTACAAAGTTTAATAAATAAAATTATAAATAATTCTTATATATGTAAACAAAATAATATTCGTATTTCAGATATATAATATAAACTGTTGGTAGACAAGAACCAGGTAGGTAATATTTGCAATTCTGTACACCATGGTGTATTATATGTAATATATTCATAGTTGGTACATACGTTGATCATACAGTACGGCAATATCCAGCCAACCTGTATTTGTAATTGTACGATTATACACCGGTAATAATCGTCGTATAATAGTTTCATGACTATAGTACATTTACCGCGCTCGCTACTGTATGTAAAATATAAGGACTGTAATTTACTATAGTACTACAGACTTCATAAGATAAAACTTCGTGTGGCTAGGTGCACAAACTGTTCATTTCTGTCTTCAATAAGCTATGATATGAAAGTTGTCTGATGAAATATTTGGAAAAATTTTATAGGTTAGGTTTAAAGAAGTTTTTTTTCACGAATATTTATTGTATGAATAATTTTGACATATATTACCCGGTAAACTATATATTTTAAAATGTAAGATTGGTTGGTTATACATATAAAAGTGTTTGTAATTTCAAATTTTACTTGTATTTTGTTGTCAATTTTTAGTAAATATGATTAATATGTAGTTTGTGTAAATTTTACATTAATTCCTACAAAATTTATTGTTATATGTTCAAGATTTTTATATATACATTAACAATATACAGTTTATAAATATAAAGAAAGTTGCACTGAGAAAATCCAAAGTTTTTACTTTTAAATTTTTTAAATTTTTCTACTAGAAATAAAAAATTTAATGAAAAAAAATTGTAATTAACAGTATAACTATTTTCGAAGATTTGTATAAAATTATTTACTATTTAATTTAAACATAGTGACTCGTATTACGAGTTCGATTTTAAAATTGGTTTTAACTAATATCGATCTTAAGACAACGTATTTATCATAAGAGCAGGATTAAACAAATGAAAACATCCAAAAACCGAGCTCGTAATACTAGTTAATGTGATTTGGAATAAATATAATTGTACAATTATTAATAATTTTCAGTTCCAATGTAGTTTTATATATACTAATTAATTTCATAAAATGCTTTGAAAGTAGTTACACATTTATTACTATAATTTTATCTAGTTTTATTTTCATTAAAAAAAGATAAGTTTACAGTTTAAAAATTCGTTTATTTAACAGATAAAAGTAAAAACCTTGGATCTAAAGTAAAAATTTTGTCAGTATGCTGTCAATCAGCTTGCAATTTTACGAAAAAAAAAACAACGCCCGGTACATAAGTACACACAAAAATTGATAATATAAACCGAAGTTATGATAATTATAAACGATGTTTTTCTTATGTAAGGTATAATAATATCTAAATGATAATATTATCTGTGATTTCATTGTATTATATTTTATGCTGGAATTACATATTATTCTTATTTACTATTTTAATATATAAGAAATGTCGTAATTTTAAACAAAATAAAACATCAATAGTATCAATAGTATCAATACAACAAAATATCTAGTCTTTTTACAATATTGTAAATTTTATGAATATAATACATGCTAAATTTTATCGGTAAAAAGAAATACAAGTTTAAAAATAATTACTTACATGTATCGATTGCGCTGGTCACAGATATTAACAAAATATCGAGTATCCAAACAAGTAAGATAGCATTTTTCATTGTGATGGACAAAATTGGTATCCATAAGCCATTTGTTATTCTTTAAGACATTGCCTGTAATAATAAATAAAATTTGCGTTAGTTATACGGCATTTAATCGAAAATTAAATTTACTTAGTATTGTGTTAAACCATACTAAATTGTCGCATTTATGTTAAAGCGATTCGAAATTATTTTCCATTATAATATGCATACATATAAATTGACTGATAATTATTTTTTGTTGCTATAGATGTAGATAAAAAATAATTAACCTAATTTTATTGTTGTCATAATTTTGCTTTGTCATCATTTTGTATTCTTTGTGTACTAAATAATTAAAAATTAATCATGAACATGAAAAACGTGTTAGAGGGTCTTTCGCATTTAAATATTTACTTTTAAATAATTAATTTTAAAATATGAAAAAAAAAATACATTAAATTTTATCTTCATTTTTTATATTTATGTGAATACAATATTAGGTACAAATATATCATATAATTACAGTTAAAATACTGTCAGGCGAAAAAAAAAGTGAATATATTATAATTTTTCTTTTATTTACTAATTTTAGTTTAAAAATTTTTGGTCATAGTTTAATAAATAGTATTTACCAAAAATAGATTACGAAAACGAGGAACATAATTATTTTTTCAATGATTATTTTACATTTATTTTGAAAAGTAATCTAATTTTGTTGTTTATGAGACACATGACATATTAGTTAAAAATGTCTTTTAGCAATTGTTTTACATTTTAATTTTAAATAAATTTATCTAAACCAAAATATTTTTTTTTGTTCTAATGATTAATCTTAATTATTTATTATAAATGTAAAATGGTAGAATATAGAAAAAACAATGTAATTTTACTGTATTTCATTAAAATATATTTTAACATTTAATTATTAACATATTTTGCGACTGTATTATTGTAGAAAAAGTGATAATCATGAAACATGTACCTAATAACTTAGTTTCCTAATAGCCATTCTAAATAACCTAGTATATAATTTATTTAAATACATTAGTATACACTAAGCACACCTGCAACAACAAACTGTATTCATACATACATACACAAATATCTCGTAATACCGCAATTAGCACATTTAATTTAACTAATTAAATTAGCAATCCTGAGTAGCGCTTAAACCGCGAAAACCAATAAACATATTTAATTAGAAAAAAACAAACAGCATAGCTTCAACGTCATATAATGCATTCGGTTAATCTTTAGTTCTACCTTCGTTTGCCGAAATTGCTATCCCGCAAATGCAAGCAGGATGATCGCATGAAAAATTCAATTGGCCGCGCTACCAATCGCAAAGATTAGCCGCGACGAATACCCGGACTAAACTTGGTTTAATCCGTGCGATAGTGGCGCCCTAGCGGTCAGGACTAGAGACAAAAATATAAAGTAGACTAAGTTTTAGGAAAAAGGGGTCAAAAGTTTGAAAACTCATTGAGTGGGAACATAATATGAAATTTCAGTTTCTTATTTGACTAATATCTAATAGAACTTAGCTGATTTTTCTTCTAATACATTAAAATATCATTCAAAACACAGAAAAATTCAAATTTTATATTATATAATCGTAAAATATAGTATTCTAATCGTGTGTAATGATTGTTACTCATTCAGATAAACTGTAATACTCACTTGTGGTTCATGCTGTATAAGAACTAAAAAGTACTCTCTCTACACACCAATAAATAGATAAATTGTACTAATATTTTTGCTGTTATTTAATAAATCAGACTTTTGAAAAATCTGTAATATGTATATACAATAGCTTGGTCTAATGTAATTATTGTCTATGGTCAGGTTGAGACCAGGGGCGCAACGACCAGAGCCCTCTGCATAATTCATAGCCATGGCCCGTTGCCCTGGTTACTCTTGGCCGCCCCACATGCGCCACCTCTGGTCACAAGCGTAACGATTTTTTTTTCCTACCGTGTTTGCTACTGTTAGCCCGGCTGCGAGAGAGCCAATATTGCGACTGAATAATTTTGAAGGTGTGACAATGAATTTTTTAACTTTAATTACGTTTTCATTTCGGTAAATTACGCCAGCGTACGGCTCCGGCTGTGATGTGATCTCTTGGTGCGTCGGCGATTGAGGTACACAGTGAATTTATTTAAATTCGGGGTTGTAATGGTATCAAAGGTAAAAATCTGGCGTTTTTTTTTTATGTTGAATGAATGTCTACTGAGTTTTTTGTGTGATTTGTTTGTTGATTGTAATAGACTTTTTAAACGAGAAATTTGATTATTGAATTTTAAATATGTTTTTTCTTTTGTTTTTTTTAAGTATTTTATTTGAAACATGAATAAACTACGTAAAGTAATTTATATTTATAACCACATAAAGTATTTAAAAACAATACTGTATAATTAAAATATATTAATTTCGTTTTTTTTTTAAAAAAAAACTTGATATGCATTGTACATGTATTCACAGAAAAAAATAAAATAATTTTTCATCTAATTCGAATTAGATGACTAAATTTTAGATGATTTGCATATTTAATTAGATGATATTAGCAGTAACATTAGTAAATTGATCTACATACAAAGTAGAGGAATGAAAATTGTTATATCAAATAAAGTTTAAATAAATTATCGAAAACTACAGAATAAATCAATGAACAAGAATAGATAACATAGTAAAGAATCTTTTAGAACTCTATCATATTAAAATAAAAATGCTTTAAGTTTCAGTGTTGCATCATTTTTAATTAAATGATCAACAGAAAAAATATATACAAATGACATAAATAATAAACAAACAAAACATAGAACCAAGTTACCAGCTAACAAAATACAAGTAACTAGATTACAGTTTTTTTTAGAATTTATTAATTAAAATAAGTCAGACTTTTATTTAAATCTACGACAAACTAGACAAAATATCGAATTACTTTAGATAAATTTACTAAAACTAATCATCTACTCTTAAATTAGATGTTTCATTTAAAATGTTGTTATTTTATGAAATATCTAAAGCATTAGACAAATCAGCTAAAGATTTTTTCCTGTTTACATATTATGCAAATTGAAGTAAGATTATACTGCTATAACAATTCAAATTATTTGAAAACTTCTTAGAGCAACGAATTTGAATAATTCCGCTATCGATATGACGATATTACAAGATTTTAAACTACCCCTATTCCAATAACTTTTGTCGATATCTTCCAAACAAGTTTTTCAAACAAAATTCCGATAAAATTCGTTCATTTCCTGTTCGGTTACAGCCCCGATTTGAATAACGTCATCGCTTTTTGAAGAACAATATAACAATGGGCGCACATTGACTCGCCCGTACCATACTGATTTAGGACCCGAAAAAAAGAACACTGTCACAGACTTTCAATCCTTATGCGATTACAAAAAGGTCCGACAAAAAAAAACCGAGTTAAGTTGAAGTTTTCATTTCAAAAGGCCGAATTTACTATGTCGCTCAGACCGGATAAAGGTTTTGCATGGGCCACTACGATTCACAACAAAAAAACGCGAATGGAAATAAATTAAAATACATGATTTAATTTTATGGTGAATTTTAGTGAGTAAGTGTATTATGGTTATGTATAGTCTAATATAAAAAAATTCAAATATTATACATACATACACAATTATGCCATGTAGCTATAAAGATGTGGCATAAACTCTTTTAATTGTAGCAGAAATTAGTTTCCACAAAACATTCTTATCGAGGCAAGCAAATTTTGCTTTATCCACATTCATACACTCACTTTTATACACGCACTTTTACTCTGATAACTTAAAAACATTCGTTCTCGTAAAGCACTCTCAAAATATGCTAATTCATCAAACGTCCACAAAGACATACACTTTCAATGTCATTCACACATATTCCTGTAACCAAACGTTCATTAGATAATCGTTCCAGGTAGCGGCACCATCTTAAATGACTTACACCAATTTCTGCAAAAATATTTTTTCAATTTTACTCTCTTCATACACCAATTCAAACCGCATTCGATTATTTCTGTTGTTTTGAATAATATAATATAATTTATAATGTATTCCGAAATTAAACCAAATGAACTTGTTGGTTAGCTTTAGTTTTTACTAGTCAAACTGAAATGTGGTTTGTTTTTGAAATTTCGTTGGTCTTGATGGTTAAATTATAAATATAAATTTATTTATTTATAAACCATGATTTACATAATAACATGCAAAACTATTTAACCTAATATATGATTTTGTATTAAATAACTATTACAAATATTAATAGATATTTTTTTTACAGAATTTGATTTGATTATATATTCATTTATTAATATTATCTCATTTTGCTAAGAAATTAAAATCAATAAAAATGTATAACCAGCTGTAATATCACAAAACTTATGTGTTCATGTGTTAAATTTAAATTCGTGCGTTAAAAGACCAAGCAAACCGCCGATCCTACATGGTTGAAGTGGTAAACCAAAATTTCAGGAACCGTGTATTGAAAAAGACTAACCGGTTCATTTGATTCAATTTCGGAATACAACAATTTTTTCTTGCAATGTTAATGTCACTCTGATCATAACCGTACAAGAAATCTACAGTTTATATTTTTAAATTGAGCTTTGAGCAATACAGAAATAATCAATATAATTTTTGTAATATAAATATAAACTTTAGATAATTTTCTATATAGACTGTACCACCATCGCTATAATTCTGTATTGAATGGATATTATTGTATTCACAGAAATATGATTTTTTTGCACACAAAATATAGCTTCAACATAAAGAAAACCGTTCATAGCAGCATGAGTTCTTGCAAATGCAAATTTAATCACAGTTGTTCCTAGGGTACGCGTTAGTGGTTTCTCTACCGTTTTCCATCTACCCCAGTTAGTACTCCTTGTTCCCCGTAAAACACCCTTGTCGTTCATGTTGATATGTTGTTTATTTTAGTACTCCGCTTTCTCTCTGTCATGTAAATAAATCAGGCCACATTTAGTTACGAATTTATGTATAAAGCTGAATTGAATGTTTTTTTTTGTTGTTGTTGCTATACGGACGGATTAATAGTTATGTAAATTGAATAGTGTTAATTTAGTTACTTAATATTTGTTTCTTTGTTTCAAAAACAAATATATATACATATTTAGCAAATATATTATAAATACTTAGTGTAATATTCTTGTTTTGTGTTCTGTATCACTTCTGGATCACTCGCATTTGTTACTTAGGAACTATAAATAATAACACATGTACGTCTGTACTGCAAGCTTGTTAATTTATGACTAACTTCCGTATACTGGAATCAACATATATATTAAATATAAATATAATATTACTAATTAACAATAAGTAAATTACATCATTTATAAAGTATTGCATTATCTATTAAATCTTAGTACACTACACAAACCAAATAGTTAAAATATCACAGGAAGTGTTGGGACAAATCAAGAAAAAAAATAATCTAGAAAATGATACACTATTTTTATTATCTAGATAAGATAATAGATATTAAATCAAAAGTTTATCTAGATAATTGATAATTAGATAATTGGAATTAATAAAAAAATGTATTTTTAATATTTTTGAATATATGTACATATTATTAACGATAACAAAAAATTCTTTATTGTAACTTAAGAAAATTTGTTATTGTTATCCTTAAAAGAGTTTCATATAAATTTCGATTTTCATTCTACATAAAAACATACTTTCAAAATGCCATTAACATAACACTAGTTTAGTAGTTTTAAAAGTACATAAAATTTAATTAAATCTCAGACGCATTAAATTATTACAAAAAAATATTATAATTAAAACATATATGTTTATATATTAAAATTTTACGTTATATTTTCTAAATTCAATGCTAAATGATTGATTGACTTTAAAATTATATAAAAATGATTTTTACAAGTAAACAATTGCGAACGCAATTCTATGCTGAGAAAAACTTTTAAATATACAACTTAGATTAGATAATAGATAAACAATTTTAAACTTATTTAAATAAGATAAAAGTTAACAATGTTTTTATCCAGATCTAGATAAAATTATTTGGATAATTCCCAAAACTGATTACAGGTAATATTCTGCACAACCACAACCACAATTTAATTAGGAAATTTGATTTAGCCATTAAGCGAAGAAAAATAACATGCATACATTCCGGATGTAAACATGTTGATCAATATATGAAAGCATTTCCTCAATTTCTTGCCTCTTCCTTAGAGAATATTCATACAGGTAATTTTAATACAGACGAATGCTTGTCATATTTCCCCTGCATTGCATTATGTTGCAATATTCAATCTTCTTATTGTCTTCCAAATATAATGCAGTTACCTGTTCTGTGGTAATTCATGAAAGAGATTCCTTCCCGTATATAATAGCATAAACCATCCTTGTGTACTATGCTTTCTATATACAATACCTTTGCCTATGAGAGATATTCTAATACCAGAGTTTCGGATGTTTTTAATGTTGAAATATCTCACAAATTCATCGATTATATAAATTCCTAGTATTTATAACCTAAAGATGAATTTTACTGGAATGCTAACTACGGTTTCTTTCATCTGTTTCTGATTTTAATCGTTAAAATATTCATAGGTTTATTTTTTGTGTGGACAAAAGTAAATACTTGGTTGATTAGATGTTTATGGTGTATTTTAATGTGGTTTTGATGTTTTCGAAATGGTCTTTAAACTCATTGAAAGATATGAATTGAATATCATTTTAAATGTAGATAATTTTTTTTTATTAGATTTTAAATTTTACTTAATAAATTGTGTGCATGTAAACGTTCTCATTTACGTTATTTATGTTAAAAGATTATTTTAAGGTTTTATGTGTCTTTAAATATTTATACATACATACATACATACATACACAATCACGCCATATACCCAAAAGGGTGTGGCACAAACTCTTTTCATTATCCCGAAATCAGTCGCCTCCAAAAAATATACTAACAGAATAATGCTAAAGAGAAGAATAATAAAAAATTGTAGTAGATATTATTTTTATGTTAAAATGCTAAATATTTTTATGTCTAAAGAATTAAAGTATATATTATATTCAATTTTAAAATTTAAGCTCCTAAAATAATGAATATAATTTTATATTTTAAATAAAAAAATTTGATTGCCAAATTTTAATTGATTTAGAAATTTGGAAACTCTAAATTCATTTCCAAACTTTACATGTTATTATATTATAAATATATATATTTTTACTTTTATTTATATTATTCTTATTTAAAAAAAAAATAAATTTTATTTTCTGTTGATTTATTTATTTAGAAAAAAATCAAATAATTAACTTAATTTGTTACCACACCTTTGCAATCATTTCGAAACTCACGACTTCTCTTCAACGCTAACTTCCTCTAACGAGCAATCACATTTGAGATCCACCCACTATTTCATCGGCGTATACCCTGGGGCGTAAATCAAAGCTGCACCAGAGCCATTGGCACGTTGCAACCCGAAGAACTAAAAATCTTAGTCGATGCTATATCGACAGTCATAGCCGAGCCAGTTTGATATTTCACGCTCGATGATCACGTTGCCGGCGACTGTGAAGCACTTTCCGACTGAGAAAGCACTCCGGGTTCCGGGAATGAGATTGAGTTTTTCGTCCCAGACTCGTCTAGCTTAGAAGCTAGATCGGCGAAGCTACGCCACGTAATCAACAGGCGAGAATCTAAAGTTACACTAGAGGTTAGGAGAGATGGAATAGCTACAATTTGTGATATGACATGGTTTTAGTTTTAGACTGTTGTAAAAACTTGTTATTAGTTTTATGGAGAAAAGATTTAGAAGTAGAACTTGTTTAAAAATTTAATTTTTATAGTAATGAGTGAGTTATATTCAAATGTATTGCATATAAGACTGAAAGTAAACCGGTTAGTGAAATTGAAAGAAGAATAATTAGACACATTTAATTACGAAATAACATATGTTTTCTATTAAATGTTATGACTAATTCCATTAAATATTAATAACCTTTGTTAGCGTTAAAGATACAAAAAAAACCATATAAATCTATAATTGTTTTAACTATTTTGAAAATGCGAAACTGAATTAATATGAAGAAAAAAAACAACAATCATTTTTGTAAGGATTTGAGAAATATTAGAATTTGTTTTTGGTACTATTTACATCTAAAATACAAAGCCAATATTGTAAAAAAAAACATTCAGAACTCATTATATTTAAATAAAAAAAATTTGTAAACTTACAGATAGAAACAAAGTATATTAGTTGACTTTGAAAAATACACTGTTATCAATAGAGACAAAATAAATAATATTATATTCAATAAAAAATACAATAATATATGATATATCTTTGCCTATAGAATAGAAAGAATTTATTTTTATTCATTAGAAACTTTTATATTGCAAAGTTTTTTCCCTAAACAAGCCTAAACGGTAAGAGCGATTTTCCACAGTTACATTTGTAAATAAACAAACAAAAACATATGCATTACATAACATTATCGCGAAATTTCTAAGAGAGAATAATATTTCACAAAATACTTATAATAATTATCATATTTAATGAATTAAAAATTATAACCTATTACATTTACGTTCAGCATTTAATACACAATGTTGAGTAATCCTAACCTAAGCAGATTTAAAATCATAAGAGCCGTCGTACTAATATACCTGTAAAATATTCATACACAAAATAAAATACCACAAAGTATCTAGACATCATGCGTTATTTCTGGAGTTTGTGAGCTATAATACCATCTTTATGTTTATAATTAGTGCGCCTGTTACATCCGGAACGACAAAACAAAAGTCGTTTGCCGGTTGCTATGGCAACCCAAACGAAATATAACAAGTGTACGTCAAGATGTATAAATGGGTAACACAACATTGACCCAAGTTTATGATTTTGCGAGTCCGCAAAAGTTAGACATTGGGTGTGTAGTTGTCCTTTAAGATAATACGAAACAAAGCTACTTCTGTTTTAATTAAATTTAAGTCCTACTGAAAGGATTAATTAGCCGGAATGGTTGAATCCTTCCAAGGAGACGAGAGAGAGAGAGAGAGAGAAAGAGAGAGAGAGGAAACAGAATGCAAAGCAGAAATTGACTGAAGATGTTGGTAGTAGTATTTTTGCTTATTTGTGTTCCCGTCCTGTTTTCTTTATCCTATGTTACTGTTCGGTTCTGTTCTGTGGGTCGTAGCGCTTCCCTAACGAAACCTGTAAGCGCTGTAAAATTAATTTCGGTTTTACGGTAATGCGGTTTCAGTTTCAAACGCTTTTTAGAAAGTGAATTTCCGTTCTTCGTCCTCATTTTTTATTAGTTAATCTTGTTCTGAAACTCCAATGAGCTTTATTTTGCATTTATGTTTCTTATTTTCTTATATTCGTTTACCTAAATGTTTGTTGTATTAAAAATATTATCAAATAAAAGAAAGAAATTAAGTTTCCATTTTCTGATTTAAAAAATATGTAGAAAATATTTTAAAATACTCTTGAATAAGTTGTTTTGGTAAAATGTTAAATATTTTTTTTTTACTTAATGTTTTTTTTTTGTAAAGGAAAGTAAAATTAAATTTTATTACATAGTAAAAAATATTGTAGAACTCTTTATATTAAAATTTAAAAAATTTAGGTTCAAATTCTATTTTATTTTATAAAATTAGATGTTAAAATATTAGAAAAACCATCTACGGATTCTTGTTATGTTTACATTCATATTTTCAAATACAGATTTGAAAATATGTGCGTTAGCATTTTGAACTGTTTCGTATTTTCCTACTGCATGTCATGTATAAGAAATAAATATTCATTTAGTTGGGCTATAAATCTTTTTAAACGCAACTAAAAAAAATCGCATTAAATCAGTTTTATATGATACCGTTGTAAAACACTAACAATGATTTACAGTTGATTTTAAATAGAATATTTCGTACAAATTGATCCGAATTTATGATACGAGTTGCAAGTATGCAATATAAGTTTAGTTTCACGTTTGCTAATTGATATTTACAACAGGTAATTTTCTTATTTAATTAACTTTTACGAAAAGAAAAAACGCACGATTATTGTGAAAAAAAATGAAGTATTTATCTAATTAAATGTGATAGATTATCAACCTAGATATGTTGTTTATGATATTTTCATTAACTAATTACAGACGGATGTCTCTAAGGATATCACAAAGACCACTCCTTCACTCAAATCATAATGCATTGTGTTATTTGAACTATTTCATTTATATAAAACCATATATTACATATTTTACCTACAATTTTTAAATATTTGTAATATTTTTTTACTTAGTTTTCAAGTTACGTTTGTTTCTTTATTTGTAACAATTTTATTTTTTCGAAAAAGGTTTATGCGTAGTAAATCAAAATATTGTATTATAATTAAGATAAACAGAACTAAAATCTAAAGCATTTTTCTTTCATTATAATAAGTTCTGAAAGGCATCTCCAATTTTAACATATTAAACATTTTTGTCAGATTAAAATAAAAAGGCTTAAGTTCTGTATTAATTTTAATTAAAAATCGACATTTCGACGTACTCTACGTACATCATCAGCAGGAAACTAAGTTATTAGCTTACAAAATAAGTAACTAAATCCTAAAACCTTTTTATTTTTGTTTTGTACTTTGTTAAATAATGCGTATATTGCACTGATTTAAATAAATTCTGATTTCCTTTAACTAATAAATCATTTAAAAAAATTGTAATCTATCCTTCTATTCTAATCATTATATTTAAATTTAAAGATCTATAGTTTAAATTAGACTTTAACTTGGCGACTTAAATTAAAATAAAGCAATTCTAAAAATGAATGCTATTTAAATTTAAAGAAATTTAAGGTAAAAGTTTCATACTTAATGTAATGACCAAAATTAAAATTTACTTAAATTTTTTAAATTTAAAGATTTAACATAATATAAAATCTTTCAGAACTATTAAAATAAAACGGCTTTAAGTTATAGTTTTGTATTAATATTTATTAATAATCGAGGTATCGACAAAAAAAAACCTAATTATATCTGAAAACCAAATTAAAATATGTGTCTCTTTAAAACTATATCAACGATATGATGTTTTCATTTATTATTTTCCAAACTTGCACTAAATATAATCATAACAACTGTATTATAACTTAATAGCACAACAAACAGAATCTTAATAAAAATATCCACCTACATCATTTGTCCCAAACATTATTATATTCCTTCTAGATTAAAAGCAGCTCAATTCTGTCGCTAAAGACTCAACTCCAGGCATCATAGAAATTGCTGTTGTATCTGTGTAAGAGTGTGCGTTAAAAGCCAAAACGCACTCATTAATTTTTGCCAATAAAACGACCGCCTTTCATATATCCGAAATACTTGTGCGCGAGCCTACCTACCAATTTGTCGCTTATGCTATATGAGATTTGATAAAGACGACTAGATGTTGAAATATAGAAGCTATGGGTGTGCAGGGAACATTAGCTCGGCTGTTCCCTTGCTTTCTGTTGGGGCCAAAGTGTTCGTAATAGCGTTAACTTGTGATTTTATGACACGCGGGAGATCCCTCAAAGGTCATAGAAACTAAGTTTGCTCCCTTCTATAGGTTTGCAATATGTGCGGGAGACAAATTTTGTAGTTCTCGTTGTAATAATTCTATGGTTAAATAAAATTTAATAATAAATAAGTGGTTATTATTTTCTTAATTAATATTAAACATGTTTCATAAATATATATTTTCTTTTTAATATATTATCAACTAACATAATTGTTTATCTTAATTAGTATTTCTTTTCGTATGTATTTTATAGACACCTAACCTATTCTGTAACTGGATAAATAATTAAGTAAAAATAATTATTAAAATAACAGAATCAAGAAAAGATTTTTAAATTTTCTAGATTATATTATTAGTACTAAGATCTATATGTTTGCAAATTTTGAAATAAATTTTTTAGTGAAATCACAATCGTATGTGGTTATCATGGAAGTGTAATTTTTCACAAACAAATAAATAAACAACTGTTTCTTTAATAAAGTGATATAACAAAGGATAAATTTGTGTGATATTTGTTAGAAAATTATTTTAAATAATTATATTATGGATTATGTGTCTGAAAATAATTGCGATTTGTGTGAAATCTTAAGTGTAAATATGAAAAACTGTACAATGTTTTTTACTTATCACACGTGTTAGATTATAATTATAACAACACTGTAATTTTATTGGTTGCTATATAAACTTCTCGAAGTGTGGTTAAATTTAACTTGCATTACCTTTGAAAAATTATTTAAAAATTCATTGGTTTAATGTCATGTTTTATTAGAAAATTATTTGTATATTTATAATAAACTTGGAATTATTTTCATCGAAAACAAGTAATGTTAATATAATAAAAAATGTTTAGAAAAAAAATACAAATGATATACATAATAAACAAACACAACAAGTTACTGGATAACAAAATGCAAGTAACCAGATTGCAAAATTTTATAATTTATTACTTAAAAAAAGTCAGATTTTAATATAATGAGTTCTGAAAATTTTTTTTCTATGTTAAGTAATATCATATGAACCATATATTAATAATATCAATGCAACTTAATATATTTAAAATTAATTAAAAAAATTACGTGACATTAAACCAGAATTAACTGCAAAAGAAACAGTACCATCAGAAATCGATGTTGCATAGCCAAGTTTTTAAGAGTGCATACGTTTTCAATCGACAGCTAGCACACGGAGCGCTAACCTATAAATACACCTGATCGATATATGGTACCGATAACGGCTTTTTCACTTCTTGCGGTGGGAAATCCGGGCGCATACACACATACAAAACATAGTGTAATAGTCAACGGTGCCCACTTAGTGTTTTGTAGCCGGGTCGAACGATTTATAACCTGTCCGGGTGATCGGGGCACGCCCGATATATATATATACGCATACAGGTAGCCGAAGCACCGTATCTCGAAGTAGGCTGCTGCTGCTTCTTCCACTTTCGATCGTTGTGTTTTTGTTTAAGAAGTGTTTTATGGCGAGCGTCAGTAAATAATAGCGATCGATGGGAATGGGGGATAAGCGAGAGTCTTGAAGGCGGAGAAAAACAAAAATCAAACCTGGTAAAAATTCTCGTGTATGGAACACGTACGTAAACTTTGAAATGTTCAGTTTTTTTTTGTTTTGCTTTGGAAGTTAACACGCACGAAAACGTGAAGTTGGACAGAATTAGTTGTGGTTTATCTTTTATAATTATAGTTCTTTATTTTGCTTTAATTAACTATTTGTTGATAGTGGAAGATTTGAAGTAAAGCTACATATTTAAATTTGTTTTGTCATGTATAAAACTAATTGGATTACAAGGATTTTTTTTAATAGAAAATAATTTTTAATAATCTAAGCAAATGTATATAGTAATATAAAACGGATTTAAGTTATAGTTCTGTATTAATATTTATTAATAATTAACATTTCGACGAACTCAACGTACGTCTTCCTGATGAAAACGTAGGTTGAGTACATCGAAGCGTCGATTATTAATAAACTATAACGTAAAGTCGTTTTATTTTAATATGAGTTTTGAAAGATTTTTTTACTATATTAAATGTATATAGTATTTATTTTATTATCATTATCATCATGTTCAATCAAAACTGTACTCTAGCAAAAAATAGTTTCCAACAAAAAAATTATTATTAAAAAAATAACGTATAATAATTACGTTAACAATTTTATGATACGTATTTATAATTTCTGTTAAAATAAATATCTAAAAATATTGCAAAAATACAAAAATTTATTTAGCTTCAAACACAATCGTTATCAATGAAATTATAATAGTGCAGAATCAATGATATATTTAATAAGTATTTTAATTATTTAATTTCGTGTTTACTTAACATATATTTTAATATAAAGAAGTATTATTATTTCTTAAATAAATATGTAATTTTTTGAATAATTTATAACTTACATATTTTACGTTAATTATAATAAAATATCTAAATTGTTATATTGTAAAAATATATTTTATTTCCACATATATATTATAGATTAATAAAAATTTAAGACCGGATTGCGCAAAGTATTGTTAATTTAACCAATGAGTTAATTAGCCAACTAGATTGTTAACTATCTTCGAACTGTCATACTGATTGATTAGTTGGCAACTTAACGAATTGGTTAACTTGCAAAGCATTTAACAATTCTTTATGCAACCAAGTTTCAGTAACATTGACTGTGAAATATTTGCTTTTAATTCAAAATCGCTTTTTATATATTACAGCTTTATTTTTTAACTAAATACTTTGCGGAATCTATTTAAATATTTCACCAAAATTAATAAAAAGTTCTAGATAATTCTTATAATGTAGTAACTTCAGAAATCATCTGAAGTATTATAATATTCTGAAAACTGCTCCTCCAGCATAATATAATCCAGTATCATTAAAAAAAAATCTAAAACCTTGAGAACTTTGGAAATCTACACTGTTCGTGTTCTACCATCCGTTTTATCTAGGTACATATCACCCTTTACCGCACGAAACACAGTGCACCTAACCTATCTCTAGCAACTGCGTCGAAAGGTAGCGCATCCAGAGGGTGGGGTGGTGGTGTCGGACTCATTTCCATGTGCGATACCGTTGAACTTCAAACGCCGGTGTTAAATGAACACTTAGTGCAGAAAGCGAACTAGAGAATTCCTTAGGCACGAGCTACGGTCCGGCTAGGCATCAGAAACGAGACCCAGGTCCATGGTTTAAAAGCGGTTCCATTCTGTTAAGTGGTCTGTTTGAATGTAAATGAGAAAGTTTTTGCTTTTTATCTTGTTATCCTCATCGGGAAAGCGTTATAATTCGAAATGGACAACGGGTTCTTTTGCTGCTCTGACACAGTCACCACCACAATGCGATTAGCTTATTAGATACGAGAAGAGAAAGAAGAATATTCATGGATAATGTATTCGATGTGAAAGATACATAGGGATAAGTGTTTTACTAAACGTGGAAATTTTAATGGTACAGTTCACAGGAGAGTGTTAATGATATTCCTCCGAAAATGAGCAGTTTTTTGTTTCATAATTATCACTTATGGTCTCATACTTACTGATAGGTCTTTGTTTTATTATTCATGTAGACAAAAAAACTACGGAGGCTATTACATTTTAAAAGATTACCGCATGTTAAAATAGGGTTTAATAAGCAATTTTAAAATTGCTGTAGGTATACTTAATTTGAGTAATAACAGAGGAATATTAAATATTTTTTGATAATAATACAGCACCAATTTATTATTGAGCAAGAAATCAAAAATCCAGTAACAGTTTATTTGATTAGCACCTTCAGGGTTGTTCATTTCAGTCTTATTTACGGCAGAAAACAAAGTATAGTTTATAATATATTATACATACATACACAATCACGCCATGTACCCAAAAGGGTGCACCACAAACTCTTTTCATCATTCCGAAATCAGTCGCCTCCAAAAATAATAATATAATAATAATATATTATAGACAATATATTTCCTAGCTTAGGCCTAATGAACCACAGGTCACATTTATGCTGGTGTATATAAACTCTCTAGTATTATATAATCTTTTATCTTTTTTAATAAACTGAAAATTGCATATGTTAAAAAAACACAAAAATTCTATAATATTATAGTTTAAAGAACAATACGGAGTACTAGTATAATCTTATAATAATATATACAATAACAATATCTTATAATAATATAATATCTTATAATAATATAAACAAAATGAACTACTAGTATAATCTTTGTAAAGTCATAAAAATTTACAGAAATTCTCGAACATTACACAGTTTATAATAAATCTTATTAAAATAAAACAGTTTTAGGTTGTAGTTTTGTATTAATATTTATTAATAATTGACGTTTCGATGAACTCAACATATGTCTTCATCTTATAAATCTCGTGTAATATTACAAAAATCACTTACTTGATTGAGAAAAAAGTATGTTTTTTTTAAATAAGAAACATTTTATTTCATTTTAAAAAAAACTGTAATAATGCAACAAAAGCAAATTTAAAATTTAATAAATTATATTATTGTTCATTTAATATTAATAGTATTTGATTCAATTATATTTTCTTTTTTAATTCAACAGCTATTTCATTTTGCATAATCATTTGTACAACTTCTCTTCTTGTGATAATATTAAACAGATTTATAATGAAAATGATTCAAAGTAATCATTTCCTGTTACTATTAAATAAAATCTAATGTTCGTTTTATTATAATATAATTCCAGTTGTCATTTAAGACAGAATGATGGAAACACAACAATAAACATTAGACTTATTATAACAAATAATTGATTTAAAACAGTCGTTCGTACAACATTTACAAACTCTCTCGACTAACCCTTCAAATTGTCACAATACATCATAGAAGAAAAAAACAAAAAAAAAAAAAAAACGAACAAACGAAAAGAAGAAAAAAAAAGAAGAATGAAATCTAAACACTCCTTACGACGCAAAGAGTTGGAACACTGGTCATCGGACTTTTATACGATGACGTTTGCCATGACTGATCACCAGCGGTTACCGTGAAAGTCGAAGTAAATGACGGTCATCCTTTTAATACCGGCGTTATCGTATGTTAGTTCAGACATGAAAGAGCAGCAAGAAAGATCGGCATATTTACACAGATGAACGCAGGCGTTAGCTACTACAGCTACTGGTCAAACGGTGTTTGGTAACTAATTCTGCAAACATCTCATTTTAAACATAATTCTATTTATATGAGAACGGTTGCTTAAATATAACGGAAGTTAATACTCTAAAATTATATTTAATTTTGTCTAAATCGTTATTAATTTTTTATTTTATTTGGTTGCACGAATTATTCACACATGCTAAAAATATCTTTTTCCTACGGCAATAATATTTTTTCTTTAAAATGAGAAGGCTTTACCACAAAATAAAACATAACACAAATTCCAAGTCTTAATTCTACAATTATCTCATTTATTTATTTAAGTTACAGACTAATAACCTAACATCATTTTTACCGATTGCAGAATCAAACTACGTCTTGCTTCTTATGATGAAATGCGTGACTGTCAATACAGCTTCAATGATAGATGGAGTTATAAAACTCTTTCTTTTGGAATCCCGGCTGCTGTTTGGCGAAAAAAAAATCTATTTGATCAATTAGGTTTCCAATAGAATTCATGACAGAGAATAAGTTTCTTAACTAAGAACGGTATAATGTTCGGAATAAGTATGTGCTAACCGTTCGCTGGATATTTTCGTGGAAACGAAATTTTGAGACATTATTGGATTTGTGGCTATAAATCTTTCATGCAGTAAATTATCTCTCTCTGGTAACTAGATGGGCCATAAATTATATGCAGTTTATACTGAGTTTCGTTTGTATTTGAGGGAGTATTAAATCAAAATGTGGTATTTTATGTGTATTTCTGAAAAGAATTGTTTTATTTATAACGTATCCAAATTTAGATTTGTCAATTGCTTTTTTCAAAATAAAAAACTTTTTATGTTTATAACCAATGTAATTTTTATAAAAATTATATTAAATTTAACAATTTTTTATGTTCATTTATAAATAAAACGTTTTTATAATATCATTTTCAATTATTTTTTCTTTTACGTTTGTCAAAAAACATAACAAACAAAAACATTTATATAATTTCAAAGATAAAAGAAAAATGATATTTGAATATTAAATTTAAGAAGAAAGAAAATAAATATGATGAAAACCTTTTGATATAGCTATTTAATAAAAATGTTATTTTAACATATTTTTTTTTATAAAACAAGAATATGTTAAACAATTTTTCTTTTTTACCCTTTAATGTTAATAAAAAATATTTAAAAATATAATACAAAAATAACTATAATTAAAAAATAAAACTTTGTTTGCTATTATGATTAATAAAATAATATACAGAGCGAGTGTAATATCTGGAACTATCGCAATAAATCTTTTATTAAACGTTTTTGAAAAAAATGCTCGAACACGTCAATTTTTATCTTAAATGAGACATATTTTACTGTAATCGTCACTTAAAAATTGTCTTTTGTTTTTGAGTCATGAAGTAAGCGATAATTTTTTTAAATGGAAACCTATATTTTTTATTATTGATTTTGGTAGTACTTTTTATTCCGTTTCCAACCATATAAAATTTGAAATATGTTACATTTGAAAAAAATTGAGAAAAATAATCTTAAAGTTTATATATTAAAAACTAATTAAATTGGCAAAATGAATCTAGTTATTAGTGTATAAAACAAAAAACATTAGCTACAACTGTCAGAATTATGCAATTTATAAATGTCAAAATAAAATAAGTGTTATTATTTTGCTTTTTCTCTGTTTTTCGCTCAATTATACAATTTTTATTAATAAAATAGTTTTTTAAATTTGGAAAAAGCAAAATAATAACACTTATTTTATTGTAAAATTTATAAATTGCATAATTCTGACAGTTGTAGCTAATGTTTTTTGTTTTATACACTAATAACTAGATTTATTTTGCCAATTTAATTAGTTTTTAATATTTAAACTTTAAGATTATTTTTTTCAATTTTTTTCAAATGTAACATATTTAAAATTTTATATGGTTGGAAACGGAATAAAAAGTACTACCAAAATCAATAATAAAAAAAATAGGTTTCCATTTAAAAAAATTATCGCTTACTTCATAACTCAAAAACAAAAGACAATCTTTAAGTGACGATTACAGTAAAATATGTCTCATTTAAGATAAAAATTGACGTGTTCGAGGATTTTTTTCAAAAACGTTTAATAAAAGATTTATTGCGATAGTTCCAGATATTACACTCGCTCTGTATATACCGCAGGTTATGAACTATATAACTTAGCAGAATACATGCATTATAAAGGCATTATTCAACAAAAGTAGATATTTTTTAATTATTCTGCTTTTTACTTATATTTTTTCGAGAAAAGTTATATATTCTAAAAACGAAAACTAGACCAAGTGACAAATTTAAATATTTCAAATTAGAAGTTAAAATACAAGTTAAAAAAAATCAGCTAATTCATAGTTAGCAAGAAACTGAAATTTTAGCTTATTAACCATAGATTTTTATAATAAGTTTTCATACTTTGAAGCCCGTTATATTATTATTTAAATATTTACAATTAATTGCTACAATTATAATTAATCAATACACTTATATCAAAAAATTTCCAAACGATATATTTTATTATAATTACTCAAACATCCCTTAAACTAATCTACTCCAATCAATTATTTCATTAATCACACCATCCCTCTTTCATTCCCCCCTCAAAAATAAATCAAGCAAATGTCCATCAGACTGCTTCACACACACACACGTTGCGAAAACAAAAATCCCTAAAACGCAGGAAACAGCAACACAAGCATTAACACCCTCTCTCCTGTCTAGTCGATACTGGGCTGCTTCAAACACCAACTTACTCAACCTACGGTGTTCCACCAATGGACACATTGACGGAGTAATCCGTCAGTAGCACGGGGACAATTTTGTGTCCGATTTGGGATGGAGACAATTACGGGTTCGGTTAGACCTTGATGCGAACGCCAAGCGATGCCAGATGCACGGTTGGACAAAAGGATCACGGGCGGATGAAATTGTGTGAGCTGCGTCTGTCAGAAGATTGCGAGCGAGAGGATATTGTTAATTGATTGGGGTATGCTAGTTTATAAGGTTAGAGGGATAATTTTTATGTTTTGAATTGATGGTGTTTATGTTGAAATAATATAAGAATTAGTTATATTTTACTTGTGATATTGAAGATATACTTATGTGTGGATGTTTAGATGAGTAGATGGGGAGATATGATTGAGAGTATTTTGCGTGAGCAAATGTTTACAAGTAGTAGAAATAGAAGAGGATATATGAGATGCATTATAAATTGGATGAAGCAAATGTTGCTTGTTTAGATAGAATTGTTTAGCCAAAACTAATTTCTGTATAATAGAAAAGTTTGTGATACATCTTTATGGGTACATGGCGTGATTGTGTATGTATTTTTTTTTAAGAATATATATATATATATTTTCCTAAAAATGTTATCATAAAATTTTCTACTATTATATAATTGGCCCTTCTGACGAACTCAACGTACGTCTTCATTAGGTAACAAAATAAGTAACTAGATCATGAAATTTATAAATTTTTAATTAAAGGAAGCCAAATTTTATTTAAATCAATACCTTCAAACTGATTGATGTTATCTTTTTACATATTTTGTTACCTAGTAACTTGTTTTCATGTTCTGTTTATTTACTGTAAATGTCATTTGTATCTTTTTTCCTGATGAATTAAACTATATTATATATAGATTAATTTCATTTCGTTTCAAATTGGTAAAGTTACATTTTTCATAATTTTAAATACTTTATTAGAAACTGTCATCCTTTGGCACCAAGTGCCCATATATAGAAATCACTAAAATAAGCAAATAAAATAAAGATTTAGTTTATTATTGATTATCTGATTTGATTTTTTAAAGCAAATATAAATTATTATCAGATTATATCATGTAATAATTTTACATGTTTTTCTAAAACACAATTTTTTTTATGTTTGAAATTAGCAAGTAAGAAACCGTGATCAAAATATGGGAATCTCGATACAATTATGCTAAAACCCTTATATTTTTGTAACCAATTTTTATGCGTGATTGTGTATTTTAGCCAATAAAAAACTCAGGAATAAATACATGAATTTTTCGAACATCGATAGCATAGCTAAAACATCCTGGCGACTGGTACTAGCAGACACTAGGACTCAAATACAAAGTCACGCTATCATTTTATAAATGGTTTGTTTATTTATTTTATTCTTCGTGTATTAAATGTTAGAATGTATCAACAGAAATCGCGTGTCTTCAATAACAATTTCATTAATGTAACTTTTCACCAAGAAATTTCATTCAAATCATTGGAAATAAGAAAACAACAACTAGGTTCTTGTAAAATTTACTGTTTTTTGGCGGATCGAAATTTTGTAAATTAAGTATCGATTTTATTTCAGTGTAAATTAATGTATTTATTAAAATAAAACTGTTTTAAGTTCTAGTTCTGTATTAATATTTATTAATAATCGACGTTTCAATACAAATGACCTTGTAAATAACAGAAAAAGATAACATCAATTAGTATAAAGGCATTGATTTAAATAAAATTTGGCTTCCTATTATTAAAAATTTATAAATTTCATGATCTAGTTAATTATTTTATTATCTAGTAACTTATTTCCATGTTCTGTTTATTTACTATAAATGTTATTTCTATCTTTTTTCCTGATAAAGAGTATGTTAAAACTCCATAATTAATAAATATTAATACACAACTTAAATTTACAGCCGTTTTATTTTAATATAATGAGTTCTGAAAGATTTTTTACTATTTTAATGTATTTATCTTAAAATTGATTCAATATTAATTATTACTAGTATTAATTCAATTTATTCTTAAGATAAGTAAAAAATCATTTGTGATTACCTAAAAATAATTCTTCAGTAAAAAATAATATTTTATTTTAATACTTACGAAAATAAAATAGACGAAAGCTGAATGAACTTTAAACTTATCTCTACCAAAATTAGTAGAGTAGAGGGATTTGGAGAAAAAGTAGTCTAGTATACTCTACTACTAACTCTACTAATGTAATCTAGGGTTTACTGTAATAGCTATGCAGTCATAGAAATTGTAACCAATATCAATCTAGGGTCTAGCGTACCTATACATTTCAATTCCAAAGACAAATAATGTTCACACAGTTTGCGTGACTAGAACAGCGATTCCCATCATTGGCATCGCAGTTGGCTAGGACAAACTCTACAAACTACAAACAACATCATTGGCCTCATGTTTGTCCTCCCTGCAGTCCTGCAGTTTACAGGATATAATAAATGCATAGCGCAACATGAGTACGAACACAGACACGCTGCGCATTTGTTTTTGCCATGGTATGTTGTTGTTGGGTTGTTTTGCTGTTTTGTCTGCTTAATATCTAGGTCGATTGTTCGTTGTGATAAATGTTGTTCTAGCGTTCGGTTTCTAGTTTCATTCTTAGAAACTTTTGCATTAATATATTGATCTGTAGGTGTAACATGACATGACACCTGACTCGTACTAATAAATCGCGCTTGAAAATGAATTTTAGATGGTAATTAGATAATATATAAACTAGGTTGAAATATATTTGCTATTTTTTTTTGTGTTTTGCGGCAGTGCAAATTTGTAATATTACAATAAAAATATTGATCGGAAATCTTTCAGTATTTTTTCAAAAATATTATGAATCTTTACTCTTATAAGAAATTTGGATACATATATACACTGAGAAATTTTTTGTTTTAGATTCAAGGCTTTTACTTTTAACTCAAAAGTAAACATGTTTTTGAACTGTAAACTTGTGTTTTTCTTATTAGAAAAAATGTGTATTTCTTTTGAAATACAAATTTTTAGAGAAAAAAAAAACAGTATAATTATTTTAAAATTTGTTTCCTGATTATGATACACGTTTACTTTATCAAAACGTTAAATTTTTAATATAAAATAAAACAAAACTTCAATCTAAAGTTTTTTATCTTAATATAATAAGTTCTAAATGATTTTTTTACTATGTTAAAAATACTGGAAGTTTTTGTCTGTATTATTTTAATTTTTAATTTTTATAAATTCTTTTGGTGTAAATGTTTAACTATTTTTATTTTCTTTTTTTAATTTAAAAATTGTCTAATGTTTAATTAGATAAATAAATATAAAATTAATGGTGTTTAATGCAAAAAATAAAAATAGTTATTTTAATTTTTATTTTACGCTAAAACTTATTTTTTTATTGCATTACATATTATTAAAAAATAAACATATTTTTATAAATTAAATTAAGTATAAAATTGTTATAGTAATGTAATCAAGTGCTTATACAGATCAGCGATCATTAGCTATTTTTCAGATCATTAACTAAAGTTCATTGAGCAATTTTATGTGGAATTTACAAAAAAAATAAATTACCGCAAAAAATTAGCATTTAATATAAAAAAAATATATATTTTGCTTGGATAAATTATGTATTTTTAATTTATAAACCATGGTAAACACAATTTTTTTTTCAAATATTTTTTAATCGCTTCAATATTAATTTACATATTTAATGATTTAAATTTCATAAAATTTATGTACATACAATTATTTTTAACAGTTAAAATAACAATATGATTAATAGCAAATCGTTAAATAATAACATGTGCGTGTAATTATTAATAATTTGTACCGTTAGATCTTTTTAAAGATCTAATAATCATATAACTTTATGAATTTATATTCATATTTTACTTGAAAAAAAAAAAACCCCGACTATATCTGGCTGGGTTTCATATATCTAACCTCATTAACGCATCGCATTTGAGATCATTTTACATATGAAAGCTTTATTGATTACAAATTACCAGCGAAAACATTTATATGACACATTTAGTATCACCCAACGCTCCACAGCGATACAGACAAGATATCTGGATATTATATCGTTTACCATACTCCTTGCTCAACATATATTACGGTAGCTAAGCATCTATCGCACCGTGTGCTGTTGCTAAGTTTAGAAAATCGTTTATTGTATAGAATGTACCATTTTTTATGTCCATTTTATGTAAATTTTTAATGTTTTTGATTTTATAAATCAATGTTATACAGTTACTGAGAAAGAAAGTATATTTTTATAAAAATTATTTTTATATTTTCAATTTATTAAATATTTATTAAAAAAAAACAAACAAATAATAATATTAAATATTGCATTATTTATTTATTTATTTTCTAAAAATGTTACAAATAAATATCAAAAATTAAAAAATATAATGTAATTAAATTATGCCAAATTTTATTTGAATCATAATTATTATTATAATTAATAAATTATAAATTTTGTAATCTAGTAACTTGTATTTTGTTATCTGGTAACTTGTTTCTATGCTTTGTTTGTTTATTGTTTATGTCATTTATTATATACTCGCAGTATATCGAAACGTCGAATTTTAATTAAATATTATATAAAACTTAAATCTAAAGCTTTTTTTAATTTTAATATAATTAGTTCTGTAAGATTCTTTATAATGATAATTATTATTTTCAGTATGTAACTTTAAAATTAAACAATTTTATCTGTAAATTTACATAATTAAACAAGTAAAATCATTTTTTACATATAATTGTATTGTAAATTTTACTATAAAAACTAATGTAAATTCACAAAACTTTTTGTAGTGTAGATATAAAGCTAAAACACTATAACATTGGTTTTATCTTATCACTTACACCGTGTACTACTTTTTTAGTCTAGTGATATAGTAAAAGTATTACTTTACATTACAGACAACTGACACTCTCTAAAATGATATTTTTTTTTGCAAAAAAATAATTTATTATTATATAAAGTGGACAAAAAAATTTGAACCTTCCGTGCACAGAATTGCAAAGCAAAAGAAGAGATAATATCCTTGCCACATTACATGATGTGCTAGTTATTTACCATCTAACACGTGTGATTGCTGCTAAGATTTTCGGTGTTTATCCGTATCTAAGCAACGGGGCAACACAGGAAGAATAACTGTGTAACTAAGCAACAGCTGTGCTGTGTGATACAGCGGTGTATTTACAGCCTTTCATTACAATCTTTTACGCGTACATCTACCTACGAAACGACGAGATGCACGAACCAGGGGAACGTATCAAGTCTGACGTGAAACACAGATATGGTGGTCCCCGGGATTCGTTGGAATTTATGTTCTGAAACCGTCATAAAGATTCCCAAAATGTTCTTAATCTTTTTTCCTGTGGACAACATTTGAGCCACAAGGCTTAGTGGCCGTTGTGGTACAAAGGCGAAACAAACTTGGAACAAATGTAGTTGGAATTTTCCGGTGTTTTATGTAGCGGTTTTACTACTGTGTGTGTAATAGGCAACATCAACTTTTCAAATAAAGGAAGGATACAATATAAAATTTATATTTTTAGAATTGAATCAAATAGTTAAATTTCGAAGTTTATAACTGTAATTTTAAAGCTACTAATTTGTTTGTAGGTGTTATTTTTAAAATTTTATTTATTTTAATTTATTTTTTTATTTTTTTTATTTCACGAAATAGATTAGTGTATGATGAGTGTGAAATTGAAAAAAATGTTGTAGCAAAAGTTGGTGTTAGTCAGTTAAGATGGTTCGGTCATGTTGAGCGAATGTCTAATGAACGTTTGGTTAAAAAGATTTATTTGAATGTTTTTGATGGTATTCGTTTGCGTGGACGTCCGATGAGTAGTTGGAGTGGTATGATTGAGAGTGTTTTGCGTGAGCGAAAGTTTCCAAGTAGTAGGAATAGAAGAGCATGTATGAGAGTAATTATAAATGTGGATGAAGCGAAAGTTGCTTGTTTGAATAGGAATGTTTGGAGGCGACTGATTTCGGAATGATGAAAAGAGTTTGTGCCACACCCTTTTGGGTACATGGCGTGATTGTGTATGTATGTATGTATTTTAAAAATTTTAATACAAAAAAAATAATATACTTATATTAAAGAAAAACAATATTAGAATAATTTTAAATTGCAGAAAAATATATAGTTTTCAAAATGATATAATTGCCAAAATATCAGTCTTCCAACCATTTTTTAATAGTTATTAGCAAAAACGAAATATATTTTTTTGTTAGCATTATAAAAATTAAAATGGTATAAAAATCATTAAAAAAAAAAAAAACTTTAGGTTCAAGTTTTGTTTATTTTATATTAAAATAATTGCATAAATATATAATAATATAATTATATTATTTTAAAACTAATTAAGATATTACTAAAACACTACCACCTGTAAAAGAAACCAAACATTTCTACCAATTTAAGTTTTAATTCAATTTAATCTAAACTAAAATTCCAAATTAGATACAGAAATTACAGAACGGTATATATTCCCTTTGTCTTATTATTCCGGAAATGCATCACGACCACAACAAACAAATCTCAATAAGTTTATTAGTCATAACTATGCCATAAAACCATCATTTGTTTCTGTACAACGAAACATAAAAGGATTTCAAAGATCCATTCTATGACCAGTCCGATCTGTACCTACCTTTTGCAATAATAGCAATTCGTTATAGCAGAAGCAACATCGACGCCAACACTCCAGCAAAATATACAAAGTGTTCTATTTTATTTGTTTGGTTCAAATAAACTGGTGTTATGTAGAATAAAAAAAAATTGGGATTAACTACTTTATTTTACAGTGAATCTATGTTTCCATCATAATTGCTCTATCATCATTGGCGCTATTTCGCCCATTAAATTTAGTTTAAATCTTTCATTTTAAATTTCAATTCTGGTCACTACTTTAAGTGTGAAATTATTATATAAATTTTTGTTAATCTCATTCAAGCTAACGATCTTCAAATTTAAATGTAATAACAAGAACATAGCACAGACAAGTGACTGTTCTGTTATTCACTGTAAATCTCATTTGTATCATTTTTTCTGACGAAGACGGACGTTGAGTTCGTCAAAAAGTCGATTATAAATAAATATTAATACAGAACTTTAAACTAATGCAGTTTTATTCTGGTTAAACCTATTAGAAAATGTTGTGAGGTTAGTCCGGAATTCTGTAGTGAAACATTGCTACATATATTGATAATTGCTAGCGTTAGCTAATACCTCAATTCGGAATTTCTTTACTGAAGAGTTAAATAATAACAAATAATCAGTTAAAATTTTCAACTATATTTTAGGAACAGAAGAATGTATAGGGAATATTGAATAAATAACATTTAAGGTAGTTTATGTTCGTCTGTCAGTTTACTTAAAGCAAATGCAAAAAATACGACATTCTGTACAACTGTACCCAGTCAGGTTTCTAACAGGAAAATGAGTACCGTGAATTTGTGTGTAACGACTCCGTGACTCAGTGAAGAGGAAGGAGCGATAAAGCACTTAATGGAGGTGTAATTACACGGGACCGAGAACCTCTAGAACTGTCTGTGTGTGTGTGTGTGTGTGTTCCTGGGAGTACGATGACATCGACAAAGGATTCGTTTTCGTTTCTATCTGCCTGCATTCAATGTTGCCACAATTTTCCTACGTTTCACCGAGTCAAACGCTTACGTAAATGTTTATTATTATCTTACATGCCAACTAATGGCTAATGAACGCTAGAATAGCCGATATATTTTTTCCACTTCTTTTGTAAAGAACAAAAGATTTTTTTTCTCCGGTTGCCGTTTTATATGAACTCTGATATAATTAGAACTGTTTGGATAATTAACACGAATATATGAATTTCCAATAATAGGTGTAATTTAATAATTTTATGTTTCCGGTTATAACCCATAAATGAAGTGTTTTATGTTTACAGGAATATCTTGTTTGAAAAAGAGTTAATGTTTACCGTCATTACTAGTTAATTAGAACATTATTATAAAAGTTGTTTAATAAACTAATTAGTACTAAACAGTAAAAACTAACTAATTATTTTAAAATTTCATTCATAAAAGGCTTTTGTTTTAAATTCTTTTGTAACATGTATTGTTAAATTGACAAAAGTGATGTTCACACAATATTGGAACTCTACCGATAATAAGCAATAACAAAAATTGGAAGCTAATTTTTAATAATACTATAGTGATTAAATATAACTTTACTATAAGCTGTAATGAACATATCTGAGTGATTTTAAATGTATATGTTTGTATATGTATATAATTTCGGGATAGTGGAAAGAGTTTGTGCCATATCTATTTGGGTACACGGCGTGATTGTGTCTGTATGTATAAGCTGTAATTAATAAATATGCAAATATAAGTTAAAATTTTAGATATACAACATTTTTTATTTAGAAATTAGAGAAAGGCAGAGAGATTTTATTCGAACTAGCTATTTCATTGATTTTAGCTTGTTTTAATTTAAAATTATAAAACATCAGGCTAGTTTGCTCACCTCGGCTATCTTTAAAAATAAAATTTCTTGTAAATTTGTTATTTTAAAATATAATATTAGTAATTATTTATAAATGATGTATGACTTCCAATATATTATAAACAATAAAAACAAAAATATTTAAACAAATATGGTTAAAAATATTCATTAAACAAGTACAATACATTTTCTCGGAAATTTCACCAAGTTTACCAAGAACATCTACAACATTCATCATACTACTCTAAACCGAATGACCTATTCAGAAAAAATAAAAATTTATAGTAACAATAAACCTTGCATTAAAAATTACCATAAGAAAAGCAATATATGTTGCAATGGCATTCAAAAAAATCCAATATAATGGCATAATGGCCCCTTTCACCTGAAAAGTTGTAGGTGGCTGTATTTTATATATACATAAGCAGTTCGGACAAAGAATTGTCCATATATTTTGAATAAGTGACATATTTATAGGTACTGTGTTCATACGTATGCCATCAGCAATCAATCAGATGATCTTATAGCATGTTTACAACCCTGAAGTAAAATAAAAAAGGTATCGAAAACACTGGCCAGCTATGAATTGTGTTTTTAATGGGTTTTTGTCCAGTTTGCGACGTGATTGCTGATAAAAATATCTGAAATGGATAGTTGGTTTTTGTTTTCAATCAGTGATATTCAATCTTTTTTTCTCTTTATAAATATATATACAGTATCGCCATGTACCCATAAAGGTGTGATAGAAACTTTTTTAATTCAAACAGAAATTTGTTTCCGCTAAATATTTCTAAATAATCTAAACAACCAACTTTTGCTGTATCCGTATTTACCTTCTTTTATTTTTACTGCTTACAAACATTTACCTCTGTAAAATACTCTCAATCATGCCAACTCACTTATTAACATACATTTTTTTAAATAAACGTTTATTAAACATTTGTCCAACCATTTTAATTTATTTACACCAACTTTTGCAAATAAAATTCTGTCTCTTTAATATTATTTCGTAGATAAATTAAATCTACATATACAGGGTGATTTATGATGTCGGAGAAAAACTTCACCGGATGATTCCTATGAGTAATCGAAATAAAAAACTTCAAATAAACATATGTCCGAAAATGCTTTCTAACGGAACTGTAGCCGTTAGAAGTTTGTATATATTTGAACAATCATGTCATATACTCAAAAGGATGCGGCACAAACTCTTTCCATTATGCCAAAATATTTTTTCGCCAAATATCTCTATGCTTCACCCACATTCATACTGACAGTCTGTCATACATACTCTTCTATTCTTGCCACTTGGAAACATCCACTCCCGCAAAACATTCTCAATCATATTAACCCCATCTTCTCATGAAATATAATTTTCATAAAATTTCAACTTAAATATACTGTCTACATAAATTTTATGTCTGAATATTATATTAATTTCTTCATAATATTGGAAGTAAAAATTTTGCAATTCAAGTTTGGAAATCACTGATTTAATAACGTATCGAATGATATAAATTTCACACAGCAAAGATCAGAACCGAAAAATAATCGTGTTTTTTTCTTTAACGTGTTAAAAAGTAACGGAAGCTACAACCACAATGTTAATCCGAGAATCAGCTTCCAATTTCTCGCACACTCGGCTGCAGTAAGACTTGTTTCATCTTTAACGATCACATGGGCGTGTGTAACGATGTCTGGCTTGTCGTTCAAAATGTTTTACGGATGTAAGTAAATTACTATTGTTTATTTCTCTTTCTTTTTCTTTTTTTAATGATTTGAAAGATTCATTATCGATAAATAACGTAAATTAGTGCCGCGATCCGACAAGACAAGGTTGGGGATATATTTTTAAACTTATCCGATTCGGATTTTTTGAGGTTATATATGTGTTTCTAATTACTGAATTTTTACCGAAAAAACAGTGTTTATTCTCAAAATTGCCTGGAGTATATTTAAGTAGTATAATTTACTAGTCTAATGGCATAAAATTATAGGGTTTTTAAATGACAGTGTTTATTTTTTTAGATATTTATGAGTAACTTAAAAAAATAACTATTTACAAATACCAAGGAAATTATATTTATTATTGTTCATAAACGAAAGCTTTAAACATAAAATATTTACTATTATTTCGGAAACATTACATCAGTTTTAATTATTTATTGTTTATTAAAATTTAGATGAACTTATAAAATTAACAGTATTGTTTATTATTTACAATAAATAATAAAAATTTCTTTACGTTTTTATCAATAGGTTTTTAATTTATTTATTAATTAGTAAAATATAAATTAGATAAATTTGTTTGGCAAATAATGTTATGTTTACTTATAAATTAAATAGCTATTTCATTTACTTAAAATTAGCTGAATAAACTTTACATACTATTTTCAGTAACATTAGTTGTTTTATTTACATACAAATTAGTTCAAATCAAATTGTTATTTCCAATAAAGTTTAGATTAAATAATCAAAAACTATAAGACAAATTATTGAACAACAACACCACACGTAATCATCTATTCTTTAATTAGATGTTTTATCTAATATAATTAGTAGATTGAAAATCATGTATTTTTTTTTTTAGATAAAACAATTAAAACATTTAAAATCTTCTAATTTTCTTTTACTGTGTAGTAATAAAACAATATTATTTATAATTGCTATAAAAAAATAATATCATGAATTGTTTATAAAAATCAACTTATTGTAATTTAAGTAAAAAAATCACAAACTTTTAATACAAAAATAAAGATATTAATAAAAATAACTTTCAAAATTATGGGTCTATTCGGTTCACATGTGTAAAACCTGTAATGATACAGAATATTTAGTCTTTTTTATCAATTGAAGAATTCCATTTATTAAAAAAAAAAACAAAACATTCTGTAACACAATAGGTCTCATAGATTTGAACCGAATAGACTCATTAATTTATGTATTTTTGATTCTCCTTATCAACAATTCGCAACCGAATCTTTATCTTCTATTATTTTTAAAAAGCAAATAAAAAAAAACGAACATCAAACATTTTAGATATCGAAACATTGATAATACAATCGATATTTACTTAAAAACTCGTTTTGATTGTCGCTAAACATCGACTAGATATCTACACCGTTGCTTCCCTCTGATTTCTCGAATATAACGAGCGCACGAGACACAGTAAACAGCAGGAAGCAACTGCGAGACTATTATCAGCGCGAGAGATAGTTTATTTGCAAGCAGCGCCTGTTTATGTCTGTTGCAGAATTTTGAATTGCCTCGGGTAAATAGATCGGGTCATCAGCGTCTGAATTGGGATCGTAAATATATTCGCAAGTATATGATGTTGACGCAGAGAAGAATTCTAGTGTCTGACAATTTTAGTTTGCATATGTTTGCCATAAGGGTGTGAGAGTTTTTCGTAATTTTGAAATTATTTTGTAGTATTTATTCCAAAGTATGTGGATGATGTAAATAGTTTATTTTTAAATGTGGTAATTAGAGTGGAAGTTTATGGCGCTAGTTTGGTCATTAAATTTAGCTTAAAGCTTTATATTTAAAGAACATTATAAGTAAATATCAATTCTGTTTTTTGAAAATTTTGATCTGACACAATGTAGGTTAAGTTAAACAACAGGTTAGTTTGTATTTTTTATGTTAAAAAAGTAAAACCTTTAAAAACACTGGTTCTTTTGTAAAAAACTAAATTATTATATTAACATGTTAGTTAAACACAATATACTACTTATTACTAAAATATAATACTGTTTTAATAATGATAATAAAATAAATTTTAAAGCAGAATTAAAATGAATTTAATTTTCATCTAGATGATAACAAATTAATTAAAATTAAGATATTCTCCAACTGGATATCTTCAATCTCAGTCTGAATTTGGTTTACTTACTTTGTGTATATCGCCACCATATTGTCTACTCCACTCTTAACCTTTAATTACATCCAAGCAAGGACTAAATTAATTCGCAATTAGGCACAATTAAATTTAAAACTGATAAAGCATCTTTTAAATTAGCTTCACATCTGCCAGCAGCTACTATACCTCTACTCTTTTTGCATACTACGGCTCTTTCGAGTTTCTGTGTGCTTCTACTAAACAAGAGAACCACCAACTTTACGATTTGATCAGATATAAAATGCGAATTAAAATTTGAATAGCAGGGCGCGGTTGTCTTGCCAACCGTATATACGACAAACTTATCAGGAACGTTTGAAGAATGCGAAGAAGAAGTAGAAAGCATCGGGACCCATATCAGTTTTACTGGAGGGATGGATGTATGTATGTGATAATAAAAGTCGCTCCGCGATTCAGATTGAGCGTAGTAAATGTGGTCGTAAATAATTAGCGATATTCTGGCGCCTGATTTGCTCGCTATTAATTTTTGAAGCAATGTCTAAAGCCGGTGATGGTGCTGCCATCTGTTTCGTCGTTTTGTTGAATCGGGTATTATTTTAACGAGCCAGAAATAAACCCGTAGTTAATAATAGTTTTCGAATCAATTTACGAAAGGATTTATAGATGAAGATATTAAAATTAATTTTGTAGTTTTCATTGTGCAACAATGGTTGTAGTGTTAAATTAAAATTAAAATATGCATACATTTTGTTAATAGACCAGAAAATAATATCTAGTTTCTTTAATTCAAATCATACCATATTATAAAAGTTTTGGTCAATTTTAATACCAGAAATATTGTTCATTATTTTGCATCTATATTTGTGTAAACCAATAATTTTGATAATACAATTGAAAATTTTACACGGCATTTGATTTACAAAGTTTAAAATTATATTAAAAAAATGCTATTTTACACTGAAGCAATATACCATTCCGTTTTGAAAATTTACCGATCCAAACATTTTTAGTTTAAAGATGGATAAATTTGAGATGATTTGAGATTTGTTTATTTCATTAGATAATGTTTTAATGTTTTTAATGTTTCATCTACATGCTAATTAGTTGTAATAAAATTATTATTTCAACTAATTTAAATAAATAAACTAAATTTTTAATAAAATAACAATAGGAATGTATAAATTTACAATAAAATAAAAAAATATCGAATTAAATCTTCTTGCTTTAGATGTTTCATCTAATTTGATTAAAAGACTACAATATACTTGTATTTTCAATTTCATAAAATCATACTAAAGTTAATATTTTTGTTATTTATGATTTTTAATTGTCTTTAATTTATTCAGTAACCTAATTCATAAATTTAATAGTTGACATTGAATAATATAAATGTTTTCGTTGATAATGCAATAAAATATGCGAAAATAATAACAATATTTAGTGTTTACAAACTATGACTAATATTGTTTTATATTTTAGAACTGCATATTATTAAGAATGATTCATATTATAACGGTGAATACAGATTGACGCATTAAATAATTTTATTATAGAATTATAAACATATTATAATAATGACACTTATAATGTTCTAAAGGAATTTTAATGGATGTTTGTTTATAAAATATAACAGCGTAATTCATTATATTCTTTCTGTATTACGAGTACAAATTATAAACAGTTGAGTCTTTCATTTACTTATCAAGAAAATTTGCCTTCAAGTATATGAATAATTATATAGAATGTATTGTTATTAACTATGACAAATTAGATATTTTATTAGTAATGAAATATGTAATTTGATGATAAAAAATATATTAAATTTTGTATGCTGTTAAGTAATGTTCTCCTAATACATTAAAAATAAGTTTAACGTTTAGTTAAGACTTTATTGAAATATACTTTGCTTATAGTTTACGCCATATTAATATGGCATAGCGCAATAATTGTAAGTTTGCATAATACTGTCACGTAAACTAAACTGTTATATATTTTAATTTAGGTAGGAGAAAAGTAATGCTGCTATACGTAACTGTAATATTAATTATTAAATTTATTTTCAAACAGTGAAAGAAAATAAATACAATTTAAAAATACAAACACAACGATTGATAAAAATAAAGTATTTATTGTAAACGTACTATGAATGAAGAATGAACTGCGAAAATATTTTCCGAATAAAACTAAAATATACCTACTTTACACAAAATATGAGTTTATCAGCTGAGTGTCAAGAAAAGGCTGAGATAATTTAGGTATATCGTACGAAATTTTACTTGCGCAATGCCACTTTCTGGTGGCGTCCGTAGACTATACGAATTGAAAGCTATATTTGTTCAATTTTAATAAAATTAAATAAAATCAATTTGTTAATATCTATAACTTCAGAGCTAAATAAATATCATATTAAAAAATCTTTCAGAATTCATTAAATTAAAATAAACCGGCTTTAGGTTTAAGTTCTGTATTAATATTTATTAATAATCAATGTTTCGACAAACTCAACGTCCGTCTTCATCAGGACAAAATAATACAAATAATTTGTACCATTCTTCGTTTTATTTTGAATAAATATCTTTTAAACAAATATACTTTACGAATTTTATGTTTGTTTTGGACATCTATAGTCAAATTTTAATCCAAAGATACCTGAAATATATTTAAATACGTCAAATAATAATAATCTAAAAATATATTACTTAGTTATATTTTGTTTTTATAAAAACTAAAATAACTTATATGGAACGAATATAAATCTTGTTTATAAATACAAAACTCATAAATTTTATAAAAACAAATGAGACATATTTGTCTCCCGGTAGACTTACATATAAAAATCGAAAAAAATATATCAAAATTTAGCGTCATATCTATGTGCCACCCCCGTTGCCGTCTTGCCTTCAATCTCAATGGTATCTAACTTGCCTGTCATCGCAAAATCGTAACGTTAAGACTACTTTGTGTGTGGTAAAATCAGAACGACCCCTTTAGACGTCAGATATGCTTTGAACACGTGATGTTATTACCCGCGCATCCCCTGACATCGAAATCCCTCAACGTACTACACACACTGACCAGGAAATCTTTATCCATTTCTGCTGTCTGGATCAGATGGTTGAGCGTCTTGTCTTTACGGGCTCGACTAATACATAGAGATTTCCCTCGAGGCTAAGTCGGGCCGCGAAAAACAACGCCGAAATAAAAAAAAATTCTCTGACCATGTGTGGAGAAAGCCTTTTTATCCTTGTTTAGGTTATATAAGCGGGTGGGAAAGGGGGGACGAAGTTGAAACGGCAAGCCCATAAATCGATACGTAGTGTGTGCATACCGGATACGGAAAAAGCCTTCGAAATAAATTACGAATAACAACGGGCTCAAAAGACGGTGTGTGTGTGCACAGTGGCACACCCGATCGAAGAGTTGTCGTTTCGGATTTTTCCAAGTTTCTTTATGCGTATACAAAAACTGGGAAAGTGGAAAGGAAGCTCTATCTAACAACAATTTGCAGTACTTCAATACGACGATGGAAACCTATTTTGTGTATGTGACTTTGTGTTATTTGAAAAATACAAATAGGGTTGCAAAAATTTCAGCAAAACTTTTTTTGAGGTGTCCTAGATTTTTGTTTTGCTGAAATATTTCTAAAAAAAAATAATAATCCAAATCTTACATCATTTTATTATAACATATTATTTATATTATATTTAGGATTTCAAAACAAACCTGTAAGATCTACAGCATTAAAAATGTTTTTATCCTTTCTAACTTAACAGAAGAAAAAGGAAGGATTTTGTAATGTTACATGTTTTACAGATTTGTGTCAGAGTACTACCATTGTAACTGTCAGCAAAATAAAAATACAACTTTCCCCTAGAAATATTTTCAATAAAACTAATTCACTCAAATTAATACATTTCAAAGTATACACCTAGACCTCGCTTTGCGTCGTTTCGTTTTGCGTTTTTTCGAAGTTGCGTCGCTGCTGAATTAGTACCAATTTTCACTGTGCGTCGTTAGATTTTCGAAGTTGCGTTGTTTCGGGTTCGAGTCTAATTTTTTTGCTATAGAAAATGCTATAGAAAATCATAATTCACTTTGCGTCGTTTCAATTTGCGTCGTGTTTTTCTGGAACGTAACCACGACGCAAAGTGAGGTCTAGGTGTATAAGCAAAAATCTCTCAATAGTTTCTAGATGTTGAACAAAAATGAACTAGTATTTTATTTTATTTTTTGATATTTTAGAACATTAAATTCAAAATCTTATTGTCTCACGTATACTGATTTGTTAATTAACTACTAAACTGAATAAGTGTCATAAAACATAATATTAAAAACATTTTCAATAACAGTGAGATTTAAAAAAAAAACGAAATTCCTAGTTTTTACAAAGGTTGGAATAAATTTATTCTTGGAATAATTTTAAAATTAGCCAATGAAATGTTGTCATTTATTCTGAGGATATATTTTTAGTCAATCGCAAATTATTATGTTTTGGTTATCTTAAGAATAAATAAAATTGGAAATATTGGTCCTTAAAAAAATCAATGTTAATTAAATAGGATATTCCTAGAATAAGTAATCGAAGAATAAGATAGAGAATATTATTACCAGCAAATGTAAGACTACAGGTTTATTCAAAAATCGTTCAATAGGCCTTGAAATCCATCTACATCTTACAAGTACATTTATATTTATTATAAAACTGGATAAATTTAAATAAACAAATGCAAAACTCATCATCCAATTTATTCCACTATAACCGCATCGAAGAAAAAACCTTCGGACGAAACCCTCGTGCATTCGGGGCCCACTTTAACTATTGAAATATGAGCCCTTTGAGAGTGGTACAAACACGGATCGGTGGGGGGGGGGCCCTATGGGGGCGGTATGGTCAGTTCAAGCCACTGCTGGCCGGCCAGACACATTCGTTACCCAAAACAAGTTTGAGAGGGAACCGTTGAGCACACGGTGTTGCAAATTAGGTGGCTGTGGAATGGTAGTATGTATGTGTTTGTGTGTGAGTGAGATTTGCATAGCGTTTTAGCAATGTGAATCGATTCGATGATACTCACACGTGGTGCTGGAATTGAATTGATCGATTTGGGGGATTCAGAAAAAGGATAAAACAGTTTGGTTGGTGTTATTTTGGTTGTTCGCATTGGATTCGAATTTGTTTGATTGGTATGTTACAGATGTTAACAAATTGGTATTTTATTTTATTTTTGTCAAGTAAAATACTAATTATTTACCACATTAAGCGATTCTACACTGTCAGATTTTTGATCCGTAATACTAACAATAAAACCTCATTCATACTGCCGTTTCCGTTTTCACTTTGTGCAATCGGGCTTCAGTTTTTATCGTATCCGTTATTTTGTTTATAAATTATTTATAATATTTTTTATAGCCTATATGTTAACTTAAAGTTCGACTATGTTTAGCCTAAATTTCAAAGTATTCTTTTTTTAAAATTTTGAATTATTAAACAGACAGACGTTATAGTCAAGCCAAGCAAACAAGTCTCTTGGGTAGGCCGTGGTTTGTTGTCTCTGTATTCTAGAGGTACACTCAGTGTCAATAGTACTTTGACATATAAAATATATATTTTGAGGTTATGCGATAATTTCATTTTAAAAATACTTTAAATTATCTATAAAATATATGCCTACCTTATTTCAAATAAGATTAAGTCTTAAAAAAGACTGATTTTTTTTTATAAAGATGAGCAACAGCAGAGAAAATTAAGAAAAACAAACACGCGATAATCTGTCAGTTTGCTAGCTACTTTTACTTTTGTTACGGAATGTACAACGGCGGCAGAAATTGTTTTTATTGGCTTAAATTTTTACCGCCACGAATTTTTAAAATTAGTTCGCATATTTTCCGATGGACTTGTTTGCTTGGTGGAGCTGTATAACATTATAGACATTTTATAAAAATTATATTAAAAATGTTTTTTTCTACAAAACATTGTTTTGAACAGTACAATATTAATATTTTACAATTAAAAAAAAATTATCACAGAAATGTAACTCACCAAATTTAAAACTTGTGGTACTGTTACAGAAAATATGTAGCTTATCTCACAATCTGACTTACCTGAAACAGAAGAAAATAAAAATCATTACAAAATCTAGATAATACACATTAGCATGATAATTAAAAACTATTACTTTCTCATGCATAACTTATTTCAATGTTTTAGTTTCATCTGTCATCCTTTCAAAAACAAAAGAAAAATTATTTCAATTTTATTCCATTTTTGTCTCCGTCCATATACAGTGACATCATATTAACTTATTTGATTTATAACCGAAATGTTAAAATTTACAATATAAGTACTTATTACATTATGTAAATATCAATTTAACAAAACTTGAAACAAAATATATTTAGTTTTCTTCATGCGTTTGTAACAAATGAATCACGTCGAAAAATGCAGTTATCAGTGCTGTAATATGTTACATAAAAGAAGAAAAATGTATATGCATATATTTATCATACAATCTGGATACATTACCATAATAATATGGAAGTGTATTAGCATAAAAAATATTGGCATAATTTTTTTCATACGTAAAACATAATTTGCAATGTAAAATAAATAATTTTTTTACAAGGTACTACTCTACAAAAAATGAAAGAAAATTCATATTGCATGCAGTATTTATTGTAATTCGTGATGAAAAGTATATTTCATAGAAAAATAAAACTTAGTTCTAATAAATAAGATAATACACAATTACTTTGTTGAAATCATAGTTTTTATTAAGTCATCAGACTTAACTCTGATGATGACTTATGGCCATTTGCACCAACTAGTCTTAAATTTTAAGTGTGGCTTAAATGAGTCGACAAGTTGGTTGATTCCTTTTCACCACGCTTAAAATTTAACTAAAGATGGTGCAATCAGCCATTAGCGGTTGAAATTGCAGTAACTATTTAATAATAATTGTGATATCAAGAAAGTAATTGTGTATTATTTCATTTATTTCACTAATAGTTTTTTTGTAAGATTTTTGCACATTCTTCTGATGATGGCGTAACTGCCGAAATCACGTGATCAAGATTTTTTTAATAAAAAGAAAAATTGTGAAACATACCAAGTGTTTTATTAAAATTTAATCACTAATAGAAATTTACAAAGAAAAAAATAACATCAACATCGATTTAAATAAAATTTGGTTTCCTGTAATTAATAAATTATAAATTTTGTAATCCAGTTATTTGTATTTTGATACCTAGTAACTTGTTGCTATGATTTGTTGTTAATTATTTATGTCATTTGTATATTTTCTTCTGATGACGATATATGTGGAGTATATCGAAACGAAGAATTTTAATTAAAAATTATACAAAACTTAATCCTTAAGCTTTTTTATTTCAAAGGTTACACTTGCCTGGATAGAAATGTTTAGTAAAAATTGTTTTATTTAATTCGAATTTTCGACAATTTTAAGAAATTTAAACCAAAAATTAATTATTCATAGCAGAAATTTTGTTTACAAAATGGAATGAATTTGTATCATTCTTATAGATACATAGCGTGATGTATGTAAGTTTTTTAGTACTATATATTGAAAACAAACCTGACTACATAAGTAAAGATCATTAATTTGAAAAATTTAACACAATTTAAATGAAATTTTCTGTCTCGCAACTGGAGGAATTCCATACACGAATAATTTAAAGAATCAAGCACCCAAAACCAAGTGTACCGAACATCGCTGACAGTAACAAACGTTAAAATTCTTGAAGAACATGTGTTCGGGTAAGAAAAAGGAGATGGAACAGTTTTTAATTACTTGTCACACGGCCAAAATAATTGCGCCAGCTGGAGACCGCAAACCCACAAACGGAGTTGGGGCGGGAGAGAGTTAGTTGCACTAAACCCTGGTACCGCAATTTATTTACTTCTCGAGCGAAATATTTCGCCGCGATTTATAATAACCAGCATCTAATAATAAGCCGGCTATGCAATGCGATTCTTTCTTGTTTAGTTGCGAGTTTCTGGAGGCTATACGATTATTCTGTGTCAGATTTAGTTGCTTGGTTTAAAGGCAGACACATCATTGTATGCTGTTTGTGGTTATGTGCTTATGGTTTTAATTTATTTTTTTTGTGATTTTAAATATTACTTTTAAGTTGTTCGTATAATTTCTACAATAAGATTTTGTTTGGTTTCACATGTCACCAATTTTTTACATACCGTAATGTGACACAGAAATCTGAAATAAATTTTGTCGAAAAATAAAATTATTATTAAAAAGAAACTAAATACTTTTAAGTCATATATAACAAGCATGTGTTTAACATTTTATAATGAAATAAATATCTACAATGTGACATTAATATTTGAAATAAATTTTGCAAGTCCAAAAATAAAATATTATATTTCAAAAGATTTTGGGTGGTAGCACAGTCACGCAAAAAAATTGTGACTCAAAGAAAATTGCAGAACTGTCATAATTAAAGTTCTAAGAATGAATATTTTAAAATTAAAAATATTTTGAATTATATATCTCATGTTTCAATGTCCTGTAAATTGTAAATATGTTAACATAGTAAAAAGTCTTTCAGAACTCATTATATTAGAATGAAACGGTTTTAGGTTCTAGTTCTGTAATAATTTATTAATAAATAAACGTTTCGACGAACTGAACGTTGATTTATTAATAAATTGTTACAGCACTAGAATCTAAGGCCGTTTTATTTTGCGAATATGTTTTTTTTTACAAACCATAAAATTATTTGATACATAGAATTTAATATCCTTGTAAACGAAATATTATTACAAACATTTAAAATAATACTTATTTTATTAATTGTTATATATTTTATTTTGACAATTTTATCTAAATAATAATTATGTTGCGTTTTTTTAATTAATAAAAGTAGTAATCAAATATATATTTACTGATTACAATAATGAAATAAAAATGTTATTTTGTGACCTAGTAACTTGTTTCTATGTTCTGTTATTTATTGTAAATGTCATTTGTATCATTTTTCCTGGTAAAGACGAACGTTGAGTTTGTCAAAACTTCGATTATTAATAAATGTTAATACAGAACTATAACCTAAAGCCGTTTTATTTTAATATATACATATTTACAGAGATTAATTTATAAAATGAATCGGTTTAGAATATAAAAAAAAAACTGGTTAAAGAACAAAAATAATGGTTAACCGTTAACCAATATTAAACGGTTATATGCCCTAGTCTAAAGTAATTCATTTATTATTATTTTAATTTAAACTCATAATTTATTTAAAATATCTTTAATTAAATAAAGCCCCATCATAAATTCATAACTTCCATCATGCTTATTATATAAAAAAACCAAGATTATAATTGCACTTCTTTGTACGAACAACTTCAAGAAATATAATTATCATTGTCACAATAAGTATGACATTTAAGTAACTATTCATCATCTTACATGATGTGTACCATCGTTTATAAAACCATTCAAAAAATTACAATTCCTCCTACCCCGTCACACCAACTAGAGGCAACATCAAAACGGCGCTAAATGATTCATACACTCGGTCTAATTTTAATTTAACCGAAATGAAAAATACTCGCGTAGTCTTTTTCTTCGACTTGCCGTTGCCGCAGACAAGCCAAAGTACGCGCGCGGTCGTGCAACGGCGTTTCAAAGAAAGTAATTCATTCAACCGTTTAAAAATCTATTATTGCGATTGTAATCTTCGAGTGAGTGAACGGTTGGAACCATTTGCATTCGCTGTTCAAATGGAATAAGGATGTTTGTGTGTGTGTGGGAATCTTTAGTTCAGGATCGGATTAAGGAGTAGGCTGTTGAGCGATTGTAGTTAGAATTTTGCATGATAAACGGATATTGTTAAACCTACTTGTTCGCGTACAACCCGCCTACTTTTTCCTTAAGAAAATTAACGTTTTATTCTAGAATTGTAGATAAATGATAAAGTTAATATTTTTACAAGAAATTGGCTTTGCAATTGTAATCCGGTTTATTCATTTCAATAATTTATAATTTGTAACAAAACAATTGCTATATTCGTATAATAAGAATAATATGTTGTAGTTTTTATAATAATACGTAGTATAATAAATGAAATGCTCAGAATGCTAATTAATAATTATCATACATTACTGTCATAAAGTACATTAATATAAACCATAATAAATCATAAATTATACATTTGTATATGATATTATAATGTATAATAAATGGAAATAATATACAGTTCAATATGTAATCCTTTTTTTGTATATATTAATAATGATTAATACATATTTTGAACTTTGTTAGAAATACATGTAATATTTAACGAATATTTAAAATATTACATTAAAAATATAAAAGTTCTGAAAGATAAACTATAATTTTGTATATTTTTTTAGTATTAAAAATAATGTCTAATGTACGTCCGATAAGTAGATGCGTAGATGTGACTGAGAAGTATCTTGCATGAGCAAATGTTTCCGTAAGAATAAAAGAGTATGTATAAAAGGTATTATGAATGTAGATGAAGTAAAAGTTGCTTGTCTGGATAGGAATGTTAAGCGGAAACTAACTTTTGCTTAAATTGGAAAAAGTTTGTGCCATACTCTTATGGATACGGGTACATGGCGTGATTGTGTATGCATTTATATATGTTAAAATAATAACTAAATATTTATTATCTGTCAGAATTTTATGTATGGTTTCCAAGCTATCAAAAAAAACCATACTATTTTGTTAAAATTAATCGTCTGTTTCCATTATTCAACAACAACTTTTATACAATTGTCAAAAATCTTTATAAAATTAGCGATAAAATGTTCAAAAAATATAAAGAATATTTTGTTATTAGCATAATGTAAATATTTTGGGATCCAGGCTTAACTCACAAGCCAATCTTACTGATTTTACTTAATTCTGATTCGATTAGTTTACTCTTTATGTTTCAGCCACTGTAATTAGTGAGTTCTGAAATTATATAATTAGTCCAATCCTGTTTACATACTCTACAATTCTCTTCACCAACCAGTAGAATAACGACAATCAACATCAGTCATCTTGTCTGTAAAGAACACCACCACCATTTCAAGATTCTGAGTCTTCTCTACAGTCAGGCGTGTCCGTCTGATACTTATCTCGGCCGTCATCAACGCATCGGGGCCCCTCAAAGACGTCTTCTTTCTCAAATCACGACTCCCAGGAGTCCCGAGACTCGCGACGATTCAAGCACAGACACGCGGAGTAGTGGCATCTGCGACAGCTGTTCGCTTGTCTGCAGCAACAGCCGATTAACACGAGGATATCAAGTTATTTTTTTATTTGTAATATGTAAATGTTTACATTCTTCCGCACAGAGTTAGGAGGCCTGGGTGTTCTATACATGTTTTGTTATCGCCGTGTATGTTAGGTTATATCTCGATGTTTGGTTACCGGAGGTGATAGGGTGATAATATATACGAAGGTGATTTTTATTTGATTTTTTTTTCTTGGCTGAATTCCTTAGGTTTGTTGACAGTAAAATGTTGTTGAATTTGTAATGGTATTGTAAATTATAACTGAGTATTAGAATGATTCTATATGGAATCATTGTAATATTTGTTTTTTGTCATTGAATAAATATTAGTTTTAAATGTCTTCACAGTTTTATTTTATAATACTATAAGTAGATGCAGTATTTTACATCAGTAGTTATGTAAAGTTAAAAATAAAATAAAAGTTTAAATGTAAATGTTTGAAGATTAGATAAAAATGTTAAAATAGTTTTACTTAAAACTTATCTAACAGATAAAAATATACTTAAAGTTTTGGCTCCTCAAGGTATTTGATTATAATTATCTAAATGACTTCAAATATATAATGTATACTGAAAACCAACAGCGACGGATTTACAATTTTTATGAACTTACAGTTGGATGATTTTCTACACAACTAATTTTCATATAAGTTGAGATATTAAAAATAAACTATTTTTCAAAACTTATGTTTTTTTCTGTATTTTATGTTATTATTTATTTACTCCAAGTTTTGTGCGATATACTACAGAGTTACCAACATACTTTTTTCGTGTTTCTAATAAATGTTTTGCAAATTATAAAAGAACTGCAAATAAATAAATTTTTTATTTGAAAATTGTTAGGAAATTTATAATTCTGTGAATCAGACTTATTTAAGTAATTGTAAATTTGAAATTGAAAAATCGTGTCAATAATTAAAAAAAGTGGATCTAAAATTTAATAATTTTGTAATTAATAAAATAATTCTCTATAAAATATTTTTATTCTTTAATATTATTTATAATTTTGAAAGCTTATGTTACGCATTTAGATTTTAAAAATCTGAAATCCCTGCTTTCAAAAAATATTTGAATATATTTAGTTAATATTATTATTACATAACCTTCATTTATTTAGCATAACATTTTACAACCATTTGCTTTTTAACTTCGTAAAACAATTATATTTCAGCAATTTGTAAAATTATTTCCTCAGCTTCATATTACAAAGCAAACAAATTTTGTTAATTTCCTGTTCGCTGCAAAATTTCTGCTTCCAAGAATATTTTTTTAAAACAAAATATCCTCACAGCAATATTTAAAACAATAAAGCGAACAGATAAAAATCTCATTCTAATATTTTTCTTAGAAAATATAATATTAACCTCAATTTTTAGTCAATAAAATCGACAAATATAACCGCAATAAAGTGGATTAGGTAATATTTTTCTTGGAAACATATTTATTCTTTAATAAAATTATTTTTTTACCACATTATTTTCAAAGCAGTATAAATCTCAAGTTTTAGTAACTAATCATTAAAGAACAAAACTTTACATCCATGGCAAGATAGATTCTCAATTCCCTCAAGCATTTATCTAAGAAATGCATTCCCATAGCTTGTAAATAACAAAATGTTTAGTTTAATTTGCCGATATCTAACAACATCAACATTTACTCCAGTAAATCAACAATTTATCTTCCCTACAATAAACAGTCATCTTTAAAAAATCGTTTCCGGCGAAATAAAGTATATTTGGGTGTCAGTCACTCTGACATGCTTCAGAACATGTTATTTGTCATATCTACCGGACTTATTTTTAGGCTCGCCAGTTTCATTTACGTTCGTACGGAAGAAAAAAGAAAATAAAAGAACATTTTCTACAGGTACTCCAGTTACAACCTCTTTTATTATTAATACTTATTGTCGTGCGGTCGAAAGATATATTATTTTTTTCCTTTTTTTATTACTTTCTGGAAATTAGAAACGAGTTTCAAGTTACGTTTGTGCTGAAGGAACAATCCACTTTATTGATTTATAAAACAGTTTTTGTGGTAAAGTTTCTTGATAAATTATTAGTGGTTATAATAGTAATAGCTATTTGAATTTTTCGGATAAATGCTTTTGTTAATAAATAAAATGTTTAAGTAAAAAGTTGTAATGTTCTTTTAGAGTAATAAATATGCTTTTATGTGAAAGGTACAACTATGTAATTATAAGCACTACTTATATGTAGTGTTGATAATGACGCTAGTTTATTATTAATTCATCTTCATGCAACTTCAATATATTTTCCTTATTAAAGCATATTCTACGTTAATTATTATCTAGAGTAATAAACATTAACCGTAAAAACTATGCATTTTTAATTTTGTGTTTAGTGCTTTTGAGCTAGTTAATATAAAAACAAAGAGCATTTAAAAATACGTCCAACGTTGAGCATATATTACAACATGAGTCGTTTATAGAATAACAATAGCAATTAAGAAATTTGTTGAATACGACGCAGTTTTAGTTTTTAATATCAATTTATAAATACTTAAAATATCTATTTTTTTTCTTAAATTAAAAAAAATTTGTTATTCTGATTTTCATTATAATAAATTCTTACTTTGCACTTATAATGTAAATTCAGTAATACCTAAAAGATAAACTATAAACTAATGCTATTCAAATGATTTGACAAGAAATTTTATAAAATATATCACATAGAAAACTGAAATATCATTAATGGGATATTTAATTTTAATAACTATGATAATTACTGAAAACTTTAAAAACAATAATTTTTAAAAATATTTTTTTATTTAATCATCACTCTTTGATACAATGCGACTTAGATATTTATGATTATTAGAAGGATATATGACAGTTGTTATTACATGAAATATAAACTTATAACAAATATATTTTTATTGAACAAATTCTGTTACGAGTAATATATTTAATAAATATTCAACGTTTTGGTTCATCACGCATTAACCTTCTTCAGGAAAATAACAAATAAACAAACGTAACCTAGAAACAAGTTGGATTTTTAATAAATATATAACAGACTTTAAACCTAAACCATTTATAATATGGTTTAAATTTGTTAAATTTATTTTTATCTAAAGTAGCAATAATATTTTATTTTTATCAAACAAACACAATAATAAAATTTGTAAATAAAAACGTTTGTGAATGTGTTTTAAAAAAAATATTCCAAATAGAAAAAATTTGTTGAATTTTGCATTGTACAAAATTACCTATTAAAATGCATATAAAAATGTGTGTCAAAGAAACAGAGACTACTAAAACAGCAAATTCAATTAACATCTAAATAAACACGAAAATAAAACCGCAATTTCATTTAATTATTCCAATTTCTCAACGCAATGGTGCATAGAAATCTTTGCGCTATTTTTAAACCACAACAAGAGCAAATAAAAAACAACCACATTTTATTCTTCAATTAACTGTTTCTTATTTCTTTCGCATATAACACACGATACATTCACACATACACACACACATATATCGAAATATACACAGTGTGCCTACTAATCGAATAGCAGCATTGAATTCTCAATGTTGGCGCATCGCTTCCGGTAAAACTAGTAATCGATCCGACGATAAGCTGGATCACTGGAAACCTTTGAACGACGACCAACTTCTCGTTTTCGACCTCAAAACTACTTAGGTTACCCGTCGTGCGCGGTTTGCCAGAATCGCTTCATAGTTTTATTCGATACAAACTAAAAGCGGAACACCCCGTGTAATCCCTTCACTTTATTCTTCAACGTGATTCATACGGCTTCTAAATTATCTCTACGGTAAGTAAGGAAAAAGACGGAATGACGTAATTAATAGTAATTGGATACGACAGTATCGTTTTTCTCAGATACGCGGAATAATTTAAATTTATGAAAGTAATTGGAGTCATTAATTTCACTCATCGTACAGAAAAAGACGGCGTACGCCCAGCATTATGAAGTCAAAGTTAAGAGTTTAGATTTTAAGGAGATAAAATTAGATTTATTTAGACGTTCCGTTGAAGAAACGAAATCTTTGTTCGCGAGATCCAATGAACCGTTTGTCAGAAATCGAGTGCTTTGCGATTTCTGATAAAGAATTGATTTCCTTTTTTTTTTTGTCGCAGAAAAACAGGCATAAATATTTTATGTAAGCTTTTTAGTTTACTGTTACTTATTTTTATTTAATGCATAAAGAAAAAAAAAGTATTATTTATTTATGAACGATAATATAAACAAAAGAGGAACGTAATAAATGGAATGAACAACAAACTTTGTTCAAGAAAATTTCAATGTTGTGTTCTTGAAGATAATTTTATTTACCGTAAAAATTAATTAACGTTTGTAAAATTTGATATAAATTATTAATGTAACAGTCTAAATTGAATGTAAACATTTTCGGTATTTCATATTAAAAATTTATTTTTATTTGTTTTCATTAAGTAATTGTTAAAAAATGTGTTTATAGTTTATGGTAGAATGCAAAAACATGGAAATAAAGATTAGTTTACAATATATAAATGCTGGAACGCCGCAGTAAATTAATTCTATAATTAATTAATTAATAAATTTGACAAAATGCATTTAATCATGTAGTGTTTGTCCATTCTTCATAAACTCATTCTAGGGAATTTGTACTTAAAATATTTTGTAAACACATAATATTTAAAAACATTTTCGCATAACTCTAAGTTTTATTCAATGAGTTTTATGTTCTGTGGACACACTGTATAAGCATCATTTCCATCTGATATTACTTTTCTTATTCACAAACCGATTCAGTTCAATGCTGATTACTAAAATATTAAAAATCAATTTTCTATAAATAGTAAATTATTAATCAATACAATGATATTATTTTCTAAAAATACACAAAAATATCAAACACGTTTGTTTGAATTATAATATTATTTTATATATATATACAAAAAATATAATATGACAATATTGAAAAATAAAATTTATAATTCCCCTTTTATTACATGAAAATAAATCCATGGAACGAAATAAATTTAATACATTATACCCACTTCAATTCCAACCTAATAACGCTTCTAAAAATAGCATTTGCAAAGAGATTAATTCAAAAATTTCTTAAAAGGATTTGTCATAACCTATTAAACATCTGGCAAGCATCCCATTATATTAAAACTAATACCTGCATTACAAACATTAATATTCTTTCATCAAAATAGTAAAACACAAATACTAGTAGAAAACATCGAGAGATACACATCAATATTATCACAAATAACTAGTTATTAAAATTGACAAAACACAAACACGAAGAAATTATTTCCAATTGATGTAACACCAACAAAAGCCAAACTTTTTCAATAACCTACATTGGCTATATTGTTCCGATTGAACATGTCAGAAAGAGAGAGAGAGTAAGAGATAAGTTTGATGTGAATGGTGATGTTCTTCAGGTACAAAATAACAGAAACCTGTCGCATGAATACGTTTCCGAATCACTTGAAATCTTCCACGGTCGAAGTACTGCTTTGTGTGTCTCGAAGTTGCTGATGTTATTCTTGTTATTGCGCACTGTGAATGCAATGCGCATTGCAATTTTACTTTGTCTGAAGTATGGGCAGTATGTGTGTAGCACCTGTGGCCTTGGGAATGTAACAACCTGGGCTTTATGATTCGGACAGGACGAAAACATTGTTCGGAAAATACCGAACATGTATGTGTACTTACTTGGATGTAATGTAAAAGTGCAATACTTTATAGAGGATGCAAGGTGGAATAGAATCTGTTAATGTAATTGTATAAAGTTGCTACCGTGTTATGGAAATATTTACTTTGAAAAATATTATAAATTTGAATATATTAAAATGGAAGTGAGGTAACTCTTTTAATATATAAAATATGCAATCGCTATCAGCCAGTTCCTTGCATGGGAATTTCTTAGCTCTATATAAAATAAATTTACATAATAAAAATTTCAGTATACATACGCACACCTAATTTAAAATGAAATATTAAAACAAAAGAATCTTTAGATTGAAGTTCTGTTTATTTTATATAATACATTATTAAAGTAAATAAATTATACAAAGTAAAAATCTTTCAGAACTCATTATATTAAAATAACTTGTATAACTGTATTAAAATTAATACAGAACTAAATCATAAAGCCATTTTATTTAAATAATACAAAATTTTCTAATTGGTTAAAAGAACTAAAAAAAAAAAATTGTATATATCTACATTTATTTATATGGTCCATATAAAAGTGCCTTAATTTTTTGTTTTAAAATAAATTTTTACTTCTACCTCTTATCAAATATGAATAGTATTTTAACTTTTGATATATTTTTTTATATCTAATATTATAAAATTCAAATAAACTAATTAAAATTGCTTAATAAGTAATTTTAAGTAAACATCAAAAGTACTTTTCACAAAAATCATTTTTAAAAGTGAGGTGAGAATATTTTTATTTTATAAACATAAAATAAATAAATAAATAAATATAGAAAACATAAAAGTAAAATAAAATAACCTATAATTATTGTAAATATTTAGTAGGATCAGAAAAAAACCAAATTTAGGATAATTATTATAATAATTACTTGTTAATATTTAAATTGAATTACATAATATTACATAATTATTATTATGCATGATGTAGGATTATCTATAATATTTCGCATCATTATAAAAATTTCACTATGTAAATTTTTACGATAATATCCTTTGACAAAAAACCAAACCATCTGTCACAATAAAAATAATAACACATCCACATCCCACATACAAGCGAGAAAACACAATACGAAATAAAATCAACCACACACAATCAAATTGAAACTGTTACGAAAACATTTAAACCTATTACGAATACATCCATTTCAGTCCGTAATTACCGTTCCTAAAAACAGGAAAACCTCACATACAGTACCTTTCATTCCATACCTGTAATTTGAGGTTATGGATCCATCCTCCCGATAAAAACAAATGAAGGCGCATAACCGTATAAAACTGAAACGAATAACAGAACCATCTGTTATGATCCAGTTTATCCGCAATCTCAACCCCGGCGTTTGCCATCTGTTTTGCCCAGTTGTGTGTTCGTAGGGATAAAATTGAAAAATCCACTATCCTCGGACTGAGTTTTATAAGCCTTGAGGGGGTGGGTAGGATGTAGGATAAGTCAGTTCACATGCAAATGCGTTTGTTTTCGGTAGTGCTGTCAATGAAAATGGTTTGCAATAGTGCACCTGGTACTATCTGAGTAAACAATGCAATAAGGTTTAGACGACAAGTTCTATTGGCAATATAAAATGCTTTTGTATAATGATATTGATTTAGCGACTAAAAAAAATTTGTTTACAATGCTTACTTGTTTGTTTATTTTGTGTACATAAAATAATGTAAACTTTATGGCAATGAATTAAATTATAAATATGGAAAATTGGTTTAGAAAATAAATTGATTCCTTTGTAAAAAGAAAATTACTTTTTTCTTGTTATTACAAAAAAATGTTTTATTTATATGCTGGAAATTATGAAAATAATTATTATTTTATTTTTGAAAATTTTCCAAATATATAAAAAATTTAAGGAAGAAATACGATTTAAATCGATTTTTCTACTTACATTAAAAGAACTAGATATCCGGAATTACGCAGAATTGTAATATGTTTTTTTTTATTATTTAAATTGTAAAATACGTCTGTTTATTGTTTAGAGAAAACTGATTTCGAGATTGTGGAAAGAGTTTGTGCCACACCCTTTTAGGTATATGGCGTGATTGTGTACGAAATAGATTAGTGTATGATGAATGTGAAATTGAAAAAAATGTTGTAGCAAAAGTTGGTGTTCGGACATGTAGAGCGAATATCTAAAAATCGTTTGGTTAATTTGGTTAAAAAGATTTATTTGAATGATTTTGATGGTACGATACGTTTGCGTGGACGTCCGATGAGTAGTTGGAGTGGTATGATTGAGAATGTTTTGCGTGAACGAAATTTTCCAAGTAGTAAGAATAAAAGAACATGTATGAGAGAAATTATGAATGTGGATGAAGCGAAAGTTGCTTGTTTGGATTGGAATGTTTGGAGGCGACTGATTTCGGGATGATGAAAAGAGTTTATGCCACACCCTTTTGGGTATATGGCGTGATAGTGTATGTATGTATGTATGTATGTGTGTAATTTTAATAATATATAATTCTTTATTTTAAATAAATTTATTTAGGGTAAATATATAGCTCTTTATTTAAAAAATATTTGTTTGTAATAAATCAAATAGATATTGTTTTGCCACTATTGAAAAAAATATCTATTTGAATAAAATTAATTTTTTTTGCTCGAAAGAAATTTTTTTCTCCGCGTATTTTTTATTTGTACGTTGAAGTACAATTAGTTATAATATAATTTTTAGATTCATTCAAGTGTAATAAATATTATATATTTGATTTTAATTTTTCCACATAACAATAATTATTACATGAAACTAGGACTCCCTTTCCTGTGATAATTACATTATCTTTCAATAAAAAAAAAATCCATCCCCTATTCACCCAGTAAACTCAATTCCAGAAGGTCCTTCATGTAACACACAACCTTGCGGTTCCTATTCACACGTTCATATTACGACCCCTAGTGTCACCAGAGAAGATAGTAACCTAGACCGCGCTCAAAAGTTCGTGCGGAGCAGAGAGGCACACACAATATCACATCAGAACGACCCTTGGTTTGGTTGGGCCGGGAAATGATTAAAGCGAGGCGTTGATTAGGAAGCGTCGCAATGCCATGACACCGACGACCGCAGGAGGGCGTCGAAGGTGGACGCTAATGACGGTCCTAATAACCGGCACACTAGCGCTACCCAAGCGATAGCGGTGCGTTTTGTAATTATCGTACGCGTGGTGATATTCGCTGATATTGTATTCGCCAAGTGAAAATGTGATGTGATATTTTTGGAAGGGTAAAATATATGTTATAGCAGAAGGGATGAATTTTTCGAGTATTGTGGGATTTTAAAATGTTAATGTTTTAATATACTTAATTATTTTATAACATTTAAACTTTTGGTGGTTGGCACAATTAGGAATTAAATAACAATAAAAGTTATTAATTAATTAAAAACGCTTGCTTAATTAGTTTCACAATTTTATTATTACTTTGTAGTAATAATTATTTTATGTATTATTTTTATCTTGAATGTTGATATTATTACTGCAGCACAAACAATGTTTGTATTGTGAATTTCAAATTAATTTTTTGTAATATAAAGGTGTCTCATGGAAACTAATCCGTTTTAATTTTCAAATGTTTACTGTTATTCAAAAATTAAACCAAAATTGTGTTGGAAAAAAATAAGCAGCTTATAAATAGACGGAGTGGTTATGATGGAGAGTGTTTTGTGTGAGCAAAAGTTTCCAAGTAGTAGAAATAGAAGAGCATGTATGAGATGTATCATGAATGTGGATAAAGCTAGAGTTGCTTGTCTAGATAGGAATGTTTGGAGAAAACATTTCGAGATAGCAGAAAAAGTTTGTGCCACACTTTTTTGAGTACAGGGTCTGATTGCGTATATACATATCTATGTATATATTTTAATCATTTTTAGATAAATAATATACATTTATATATATATATATATATATATATATATATATATATATATGTGTGTGTGTGTGTGTGTATATATACAATATCTTTTCGCGAACGAAAATTAAAATTTGAAATATTAAAAGCAGCTAATTGAATTTCTTTCTGTAGAGTTCGGTACATTTATGTTCGTTGGTGGAAAATGTAATCCATTATACACTTGAATCTCTTGTGGCTTGTGGTTGACATTTGGCAACTTGTAATAATAACTCAAGTAATACATAAACTTCTGCGTCTGGAGAATACAAGTCAGCACTCCAGCACGCCGCCTAGTATGTTCAAGAAAGTTGACATTGTATCATGTGTCATAATAAATATATTCTACAACAAAAAATATTATTTAAACTTTGATATATGTACAACATCTACACATATAGGTACTCATTCTGGTAAGTTTTACCAAATACATGGCGAAAGTTATATCTATTTTGAAATGAGAAAAAATAATTTTTATTTTTAATTTTATATTAAAGTTCGACCTAAAGCTTTTTCAATTGAATGTATAATGAGAATTTTTTTTACTATTTTAAAAATAATATTTAATGAGTAGATAAAGATTTTGAGTAATAATTATTACAGTATTAGTAGAATACTGTATTTTTCCAGTATACAATGGAAAATTATATTTTTTCAAATTATATCAATAAGGCTAATTCGTCAGATATTTAAATGCGATTTTATGATTAAGTAGTAAACTTACAAGATTTTGATTGAAAACTCACTAGCGTGAGTAATAAAATGTTACTGATCAACATGTATATATAACAAATATATTATTTAACAGAAGAATTAAAAAACAAATTATGTAATAAAATGAATGGACCAAATTTGATGAATTTGTCTTGCTTGATCTGAACGTTAACTATCAAAAAATAAATTTGATTCATATGCCGAATATTCAATAAATCATACTTTTTAAAAATGCCCCTAAAATATAGGTATATATATATTTTTAAATATTGATTGAATTTTATTATTATAGACTATTTTAGTTTCAGCTGTTTCATATAAACATGTGAAAATTACAATTAAGTAGAATATGAGTCATATTAAAATTGACGTTCGACTCTTTAGTATTGGCTTTAATGCAGACTAAGTTCGTGTATATATATCTATATATATATATATATGTATGTATATATATTTTAGCTATTTTCAGTCCGTTTGTTGGAGACTTCTGTTACACTACTAATTTCTGTAATATTCACATTGCTGTAAATAAATACTTCACTTTCATTTTCTAAGTTACAATTTTGTTTATGGAAAAATCCCTTTCAACTTTCGTTTTCCTAACCTCTGTTCCTACTTCCCAAATCTGAACACCGACAAAATCACAAAAATCACACAGCAAAACGCATCTTTACGCCGTAAGAAGACATCATTGCCATCTGTTGCTGTAACGGCTGTGCATCCGGGAAGGACGGAGCACCACCCCCTTCTGCCACGTGCCGTGCTACTTCATCTGCATAATCGCAACGTTACAGCTTCGTTCTGCTCACATCTCCTACAACTATACTTATTCCGTACTCACTGAGATGTTCAAGTGCAGCAAACAGCTAGCAAATTGTAAACTTTTCATCGTTTGCAAAATGTCAAATGTCCAATTCGTGATAGCAGATTTAAATAATTGTTCTTCAGCTGAAAGCTTGATGTGAAATGTTGCAGCTTAAGGTTAATGGACTAATTTCGTAAGGAATATATGCGTTTTATAAATATAATTATAAATGCTAGACAGAAGGGTGTAACTGTGAAAAAGTAATATTGTAAATGTGGTTATAGTTGTTTCTTACTCGGCACATAATTATATAGAATTTTACGCAATGTTAGTAATTACAAATTCATTAATTTGATTTATGAGTGGAGATAAAAATCCACTAAAATATGCTCTTCATTTTTTAGCTAATTAAAGTAATTGGTAGGTACTTTTAATTTTAATAAGACTATAAAATGTAATTAGGAAGGATGGGTACGAAATAGATTAATGTATGATGAGTGTGAAACTGAAAAAAAAGTTGTTGCAAAAGTTGATGTTAATGAGTTCAGATGGTTCGGTTATCTTGAGCGAACGTCTAACGTTTGGTTAAAAAATTTATATGAATGATTTTAAAGGTATACGTATCACTGAAAGTGATATGAAAGAGAAGTATCAAGAATGTGGAAGAAGCTAAAGTTGCTTGTCTGGATAGAGATGATTGAAGGAAACTGATTTCGAGATAGTAGAAAGAGTTTGTGTACAGGGTGTACACAGGGTTTTGGGTAAATGGCGTGTATTAAGTGTATTTCTCTTAAATTTATACTTAATTGAAACAAATAATTTATTATTTAAATTAATATTATTATTTAAGTTTCGAATATAAACATAATTTTATACTTCAATAAAGTTTACATATTTTTAAATAAAAATTGTTTATTTTACCGTCAAGTTTTGATAGATCACTTCAATTTTTTAATTTTACTTACATCATCATATTTGTACATCATACAAAACTTATATTCCCATTTCAAATAAACCGAAAAGAAATTTTTACTTAATAATTTTCGTCTTTTAAAATTCTCGTATTCATTCAAGCAGCATTCGTTATATGAAAAAGAACCTTTCACAGTATATTTCCCATTAATAATCAAAACCTCAAATAAAGAACGAAAAAAATTCTTTAGCTACATTAAATATTTCAAAACTCAAGACACATTCTACTCAATACAAAATGGTTGTTCGCGGCTCCTTCTTTCAAGAATAAATAAACTAAGGCAACACGTAAAAAGTTTGGTAGCTCGCCCATACCTACATTATACCAGAGGGGCTCTATTGAATTTCGCTTAATTAAAATTTCAGTTTGAGTGACGTAAAGAAAATTAGGTCGTTTCAATGTTCAACGTTATTAATTTTTTATCGTTGACGGTAAAGTTGAACGGCGAACGCTGTGAATTTTGTTTCGCATCGCAATATTACCTGGAAATACTGGTTTTTTCTCCTGTACTGAGATATTTGGAAGAAAATTTAAAATGAAACACCGCGGCTGATACAATGTTTTTTTTTTGGATTATCTTGTTTTCGCTATTCGTAAATATACCAATGTTCAAATTTTATATTTCGTTCAGAAAAAAATTTTAATCAAAAATGTTTGAAAAAAAAATTACCACACTTTAACATAAATATAATATTTTCTGTTTGATTTTATTATAAACAATTTGTGAATAAAGAAATTCATATACATTTAGCTAGTGATCTTTACATAACTGGTAATTTATTTTTCGTAATTTACATTAAAATTATTACGTAACTTACCCATAATATAAAATAAACTGCGTACAAACTTTTCTTTTGATATCAAATAGTTTTACATGATTTCAAACAAAAAATTTATATTATTGTTTATTGTTGAGTACATGAAGTTTAAATCAATTAAAAAATGTTGAGACAAATCTTTTCTTCATATATTTATTTCTAAAAAAGTATGTACATTTCGACTACCCTGTGGTCATCTTCAGCTAAGACTTAGCTGAAGATGACCACAAGGTGGTCGAAATGTACATTCTTTTTTAGAAATAAATATATGAAGAAAAGATTTGTCTCAATATTTTTTAATTAAAAAATTTATAACTGATTTTATCATAATTTTAAAGAATTTTACTAAAATTTTCATTAATGTGTACAGGTGATTTTCCCCTCAGTCAAATTTTGATATAAAATTAAACAAATTTTATTTTACACAATTTATTGACACCCTCAAACTTTGGAAATTATTATTTTCTAAATCTTATTACACTTTATTTCTTAAATATTCCATCTAATTTATTTCACCCTCCAAGTAAAAAATCACAACATTGTGTTTCGGCTTTTCTTGCACGGTAGCGACGTCATGATGGGGGAGGGTGGACCCATATACATATACGTTATATATCTCGAGGTCGGGGACGTAAAGGCGCCAGGCCAGGCGTCCTCTCTCGTGCACTCCATTTATTATCACTTTCTACTGTGCCCCCAATCCCTCAGCCCCGCAAGCTAATCAATATCTCGTCCGGCAAAACGGCAAAAGCGAACATACAGTCTATACGGCGAACGATATAGTAGTAGTGCCATGATACCAAATGTGTTACATTAGCGGAGATATATAACCGAACCGATTCCAGGTCAAAAGGTTACGTTTTTAACTGGTCATATTTTGGCGTAAATCAAATAGAAATTTTGTTGCAAATGAGGGTTGAAATTTTGTTTTGTGTTTATGTCTAAATCATCAATTTAGCAAACTAAAATGATATTAGCTTTCGTAAATTATGTTGTATCTTCATTTCATCGAAAAATTATAACAACATACGTTTTATATAAAAATAATTTATTGTTTATTGTCTGTTTAAAATAGAAATTACCGTTTTCCTTAAACATAACCCAGATAAGGCATAAACCTGTAAAGCCTGAATAATGTGACATCGTAAAATTTAAATTTTTTAGGTCAAACTAAGGCCGTGATAGCTGATATTAATTTTACGACAGGAAAATCCACTGTCATCGCATTATAGGTTAAATCTATCTAAAATTGAAAATACCACAACACAATATATTTCACCGTAGACGATGTAGGAAAAGTAATTTTAGTACGGGTATTATCAAAAAAGCCGCAAACTAATACACACACTAACACGCGGCGATGGAAATGTGTGTTGCCAGTTGACGGTTAGGTGGTGTTAACGTAAATAATTACGACAGGTAACCTGAATACCTATTGCGATTCGTAAATCCACACATACACGGGTGACATTTCGATCAGGGCTTGGTGGAGATATATTGAAATAAGATCGCATCAGCCCTGGTACTGTTCTGTATTAGTCGACACGTTGTTATTTGAGGGGTTACAGTGCGAATATAGTATATACAAATATATACAGAGACGTATTTGTTATTTTATGGCATTGTATAAAAATTTTATAATCAGAAATTGCTAATTTTATTTGGTATTATTTATATGTTGTGGGTGCAAATTTGATTATTTATTTATTTGTTTTTTTTTTTGCAAGTATACAGAAAAAAAAACTAAAATAATTGTCATTTAATATAAATTAGATAACTAACTTCAGCAGATAATTAAATGAGTTATATTATTTTCAATAATATTAATTATTTCACCATTATATTTCAGAATTCATTATATTAAATCTAAAAAATTTTGATTTTAATATTAATTATTTTACCTATACGCAAATTAAGTAATTAAAAATTGTCATTGTAATTTTTATAAATAATAGAAAACTGCACGATAAATCAACGAACAAGAATATAAATATATGTATTATAAAGTAGAAAAATATATTTAATTATATTAGATGAATATACCAAACGTAATCATCTACTTTTGATTAGATGTTTTATTTAAAATTATCTATTTTTTTTCAATAAAATCACTAAAACATTTAAAAAATCATCAAAATATATTTTGAGTAAATTTTCGTGGTACTTAAAATAAACATATATATTACCAACTTTTGGGTAATAAATATTAATTTTTTTAAATATTTATCTTGGCTACATTTCATCTAGTTTTAGTTGAACTTTCAGAACAGATTATTTTAATGTACATAACAATTAGAGAATTTATTGTTGAAGAGTTGCAACTTTCGCTAATAAATTTTTAATCTTTGTTCTAATATTTTTTTTTTCGATTTCAAACAAATACTTTTAATCTTGTTCTGCAAAAATGAAAATTTAATTAAAATAAAAAAACTTTAGGTTGAACTTCTGTTTAATTTTATATTAAAATACAATGTTTCGATATATTGGACGTCGAATTTTAATATAAAATTATTCAAAACTTTAACTTATAGCTTTCTTATTTTAATATAAGTTTTGAAATTTTTTCTGCTATGATACTTGTATGATATTTAATATTTTCTTTCCTTAGCGTATTTAATATTTTGTAACAGATTTTCAACTTAAATCTTCATGTTAGATATTCTTAATGATTAATAATATATATTTTTTTTCAATTTACCTTCCTTCTTCTTTCTATCACAACAAAATGACTTTAAATCCATCTATAAAATCCGCCTCTGTATCTAAATCCTAAATACGGACAAACACACTACACTATATCAGAAACAACACATCGTACACCGTTCGTTGCAGAAAACAAACCCAGCCGAAGTGGGGTTTACAGGGTTTTGGGTGTCTGATACACACACACGTTCACCGCCTCACCTCGTCGTGTATATCCTGGCGAAGAATAACTGTGCAGCTGTCACGGCGCGGAAAGCCCTCGAGTTTGGGCTGGCGCTGACATTACATGCTATATATGTGACATTCGCATGCAAATTGGAATTGGCAACACGGCGATGACGAGGTCCATACACACACACACATACTACTACTTCTCTTGTCCCCTAAATCGCTTCAAAGCTTTTGTACTATTATTATTAGCGCTGCTGGACACGTGCGTGTCCAACTAGCCAGATGAACCGATAGAGTTGTTCTCTATCAAGTGATCTTTTGCTGGATTGAGGGATAGTTGAATGTTAGTGGTTCCACGGACTGTATTAAATTTTAAAAATATACAGTAATAAACATTGAAACAATTTACTAGGCAACAAAATACAAGTGACAAGATTACGAAATTTTTATAATTTATTAATTAAAGAAAACCAGATTTTATTTAAACCAGTGTCTTCAAGTTTCTTTTTTTACTATAATGGGTTTTGAAAGATTTTTTACTTTGTTAAGAAAAAAAAAATGGAAAATCTAATCTTACGACATAATTATAGCAAATCTTGTCTTTCAAAGAAAATTGAATTAATATAGTTTATCTAGATCTCGTAAACTCATTGTGTTGTATTACCTATGTTTGAAGAAAATTTGTATCTAAAATAATTTGTATCACATAATATTTAAAAACATTTTGCATAACTCTAAGTTCTATTCAATGAGTTTACGATCTGTGAACACACTATACTAATTTTCTTTATAAATATGTGATTGCTTGTTTATTGAATCTCACGCTAAAACAATGCAACTTATATATATTCAAGATATAATTTGAAAATTATGCTATAATTTTTTCTTCATTTATATACATATCAAAAATGTGTTAGATATTACTTACTACTTATTGCGTCACAGAATTTTTCTTAAAAATCCAGATCACTTACCTGAAAAAAGAAAAAATATTATAAAATTATACGAAAAACATAACTAATAATAATATAATTTGAATAAATAATAAAATTACAAATTTTAATATATTTTGTTTGTTTTTTTTTTCAATTAATTAAAAACAAACAAAATATATTAAATATATAATATTATTATAAATGTATAATTCAACAGGAGTAAGAAAATACATAAACAAACTAAATTTGTTACAAAAAGTTTTCTAAATATAAAAATTAGTATTTTACAATTTATACACAAATTATTTTAAAATATCACTGTATAAAACTGAGTACCTACTACGTTCTTCGTAAAAATGCTTAAGGTTTGTAAATTTTTATTTATAATTATATATACTTTTATTTTAAAATTAAAAATAACGAATTACAACCATATTTTAAATTTTGTGGAGAAACTAACCCCCCTAAAATCTCTCTGTCAAAATACAACTCCGTTTATACATTCATCTCTCCACAATTGTATTCGGGGTATGTCCTCGTCAACCAAACGATAATTGACACTCAAACAAGAACACCAAACACACACATTTACATACACAGACAATATGTATTCGACCGAGTAAACTTTTGAGAGCATTAAGCTTCTGTTACGTCCAATAATGCGCGCATACTAAACGCCACGGCTAGAGATATAGCTTACGCTCAATATAGTCTCAATAATGCAAAATGGCTCATCTTTAAATGGCTTATTTTGTTAACGTATACCAACGCTCGAATGTTTGTGAATGCCTGTTGTCATTCTCTAATAGCACGCTTCTATTAGTTAATTTGTAGTTGCTTGCTACTGTTATTAGGTTAGCTTTAATCTATAGATGCTATTTTCGTATTAGCAGAAAGCATTTACGTTAATTGAATTTGCATTTAATAATTCAAATGTATTATTGCAATTGAAATACCAATTCAATTTGTTGACAAATATTCATATATTTTTGTATTATGTACAGAAAAATCTAATAATTTGTCTAATGTTTTACTTATTTTATCTAAAGAAACTAGATATTTTTTTTACATTTTAATTATAATTATATTAGATGGAATATCTAATAATGTTTGCTGTATTCATCTAATGTAATTAAATGTTTTTTATAGTTTGTCGTATATTTATCTAAACTTAAAATAAAACGGCTTTAGTTTGTAGTTCAGTATTAATTTTTATTAATAATTGACGTTTCAAAATTTTTTTTACCGTGACATTTATACTTGCTTGTTAATTTATCTAAAGTTACAAATTATTTATCTAAACTTTATTTATAATAACAATTTTCATGAAACTAATTCGTATGTCGATGAAATATTGAAAATATCATCTAATTAAATAAATAAACCATTAAAAATTTTGCAATTTAAGACAATTTAGTAGTTCTTATTAAAATAAATTTATTCTTGGTATAATCTTAAAATTAGCCAATGAAATGATGTTATTTATTCTGAGAATAAATAAAATTGAAAATACTGACTCTAATTTGAATTAGATAAAAGAGCAATTTTATTTTTTCTGTCTATTATGTAATTTTATTTCTACTTGTTTTGGTCGTGGCTACTTTAAATTAATATATAATATGTAATAATAGCAAAAATTTACTATTATTATTTGCAAAACTAAAATTGTATTTAATTTAATATCCTCAAGTAAATTATACTGTAAAATATTCCTTCTAACCGCAATACTATAGGATTACGTATGTGTAAAATATATAGGCAATTAAGCGTACTTACTTATATGTACAAAAGACGAAATACTTGTCTTTACTTAGAGCTTAAAGCTTGAGTTAATATTGTAAACATGTATAATCACAAACAAGCAACTAGGTAATATAGCTTTGAAGATAAACATCAACTATAAACAATTTCATTATCTGCCACTGTAAATAGAACTATTTCAACTTACAATTAGTCAGAACTCATTATATTAGAATAAAACGGCTTTCTGTAATAATTTATTAGTAAATCAAGGTTTTCTATCTTTTTTCCTGATGAAGATGCATGTTCAGTTCGTCGAAACGTTGATTTATTAATAAATTATTACAGAATTAGAACCTAAATTAATAATTAATTAATTAATTGATAGCTGCAATTAAACAATATGGCAACTGCCACTAAAATTGTTATTTAGAATATTTAAAAATTAATAATTTAGAAAGAATTTTTATTATAATTTTTTTGCACTTACTATGAAGAAAAATAAAACAAAAAACTTTAAAAAGTTTTACTAAAACTTAAAAGTAAAAACAACAATTTCGTACAGCTTAAAATAATCTTGAAAATAAAAAGTATGGTACATGAACAAGACATATAAAACTTCTTGTAAAACAAAAGAACAAAAAAATTCAATGAACGAAATATCTACATTTATTATTTAACATCATTTTCTATTTTTCCGTCGCCGAAGAATTGCAGCAGCAGACCGAAAAATAAAATAAAATTGTCTCGTTTTATTTTTCTTCCATTCCCATGCTTCCTTTCTTCTATACATTTCGCACTCGTTCATTATACACGACCTATACAAAAACCATCAGAGTATAAGTTGAAACATTATCAAATCATCAATATTACAACATTTCTATTTTCGGGTTCCAATTTCATCGTTGCGAGTGTTTCCGTGTCAGTGCACACAGTGGTCCGGTGTCAAGCAATATTGTGTCTCTATATTATTAAAGTTTGTTCCGCGCGTTCCTGCTTTTCGGCTCCCAACGTTTTAATATTTAACTTTTCATTTCGTGAATTGGCGGGAATTGTGCTCTGTATGTGTGTCTGTGGAGGGGAAAGAAAAGTCAGTTTCTTTCGCGCGTTCCGTGGCTGGAAATGTAATCTTATTTTCATCTCAGGGGGCCCGGCACCGTATCTTTCCCTTTGCCTATCTGGTAATTTACGCGGTATGGTATAAAAAGTTAGCAGACTAATTTTATATTGCGTTAGAACGATATTGAAAAAATTCTCAGTTAATAAAATGGATAATGATGCAATAACAAATTCTAGGATCTGTGCAATGTTTAAGAATCTTTATAAAATGTAAACAAATAATCAGTTTACATAATGCGCCATAATAATTGTTTTAGTGATTTGTTATATTAAATAAAAATTTTGTTTTTTCTATCAATAGAATTCCATTTATTAGAAAAAGATAAAATATTCTATAATACTACATATATTACAGATGTGAACTGAATAGACTCATTAATTTGTAAAAAATATTTTATTTTGTTCAATCGTTAACTACTTAAATTAACAGTTACTCCCGCATTCGTAAAACTTTTTGTTTAATAAAACAAATCGTTAAAATATTATGGGACTTTCTAAAAAAAAAATGGTTGCAACGTTACATATTTTAAAATCGAACTAACGGAATTCCTATTTATATTTAATGATCTGTTTTATTCAATAAAAACTTTTATGAATACGGAAATCGGTATAGTAAATTAATGGTTTATAACCTAAAGATTTATTTCCAGATTGCAAAAAAATAAACATAAGTACATACTATTTTTCATTTTATACATCATAACAATAATTTAAAAGGGCTTAGATAAAACATAATTGTATTGATGTATATGTCGTAGGAACATTGAATAATTAGGATTTTTCAATTACTAGCATTTTTGAAAGATTTTTATTCTTTTTTTAAGATTTTGTTCTATCAACATAAAAAATACAAACTAACCTTTTTATATAACCTACCATGATTGTGTTCAAATAAAATTTTCCAAAAATTTTAGTGATTTTTTTCAAAAATAGATTATTCAATATTCCTGCGGCACATATAATATTTATAGACCAGTTTTTCCACAAATAATAATAACAAAAATTCATCAAAGTTACATGTTTAGTAGATATTTTTTTCTACTAAACAATGCATTCTATAACAATGGTTTCTTCACTCAATTATAGTACTAATTTTCCTACACCTTATTATAGTTTTTGAGAAAAAAAAAAAAACCAAAAAATAAAAAAAAAATTTAGCGCCCAAACGGCACATGCTAGCAAATTAAAACTAAAACCGAATTATAGAACTTTTTATGCCCTATCGAAAAGTATTCTAAGTATTTCTCCGAATTTTACTTCAGAAATAAGTATTCTGCATATTATCGATATCCCATGTTATTGCCCTATATCAACCTGGCGAACGAACACGTATATGCCAATAATGCTATAAATTTTCGTTGATATTATTATTCACTATCAATATCTTTGATCCAATTAACCAATTTTAATAAAATATATTACGTTATATAATAATTAAATACAACAAATAAAAAAAAGCATGTATGAGAGAAATTATGAATGTGGATAAAGCGAAAGTTGCTTGTTTGGATAAGAATGTTTGGAGGCGACTGATTTCGGGATAATAAAAAGAGTTTGTGCCACACCCTTTTGGGTATATGGCGTGATTGTGTATGTATGTACAAATAATTTATTTAATTTTAATGTGTTTATTAAAAAAATACAACAAAATTGTGCGACTTAAATTTGGAGTAATAGTAAAAATATGATATTTAGAATCAGTTCGGGAGTTTTTTGAGCATACTTTATCCGTTCCCGGTTGAATGCTGCTCAGGTAATAGACTCGATAAGTTACATCTTGGGGGTAAAGAAGACACGGCTGTTGCATTCACGCGACTAAAGATATTAAGGACAAGCGATTAAGAAAATTTAAAGCGGATTAGTTTCCTTTTTGATATTCTATATACCAATACATTGCCGTTCAGCCACTGTTGCTTCTGCGCGCCCATATCGTCTTTACCAACAAAGTAAAACTTATCGTTTGAGTTCGGAGACCGAGAGGGGTTTTATAACTTTACTTCTCTTTTTGGGAATATAACGTGTATTTTATATATGAGGTATTATATGTTTGTGTAGTATAGGCGGAATTGGAAACGAAAAACTTATGTAATAAATATTGTAAAATTTACGAGTAAGTGACATGTACTGTGTGTTAGGTAAATTAGCCTTTAATTATTTATGGGAAAAATAAATAATGGAAATATTTGAGTGCTTACTTTGTTCAAGAGTTTTATGACGATGTACTTTGGTGGAAGTTGTCAAGTAAGTAGTTGAAAATTAATTTCTAATAAATTTTCGACTGTTTTAAACCAACAATATTTAAGTATCGCATATGTTATTTTTCGTTTATGAATTTTTAACTAAACTGTACTAAAATAGCCAGCTGCTACTGGTAATAAATAATACATTTTGATATAATTAATCCATTCATCTCAGAGATGTTATTGTTATTCTAGTTTATTTATTTATTATTATTTTAAATAATTTTAGAATAAAAATTAATTTTCTTCACCTAGGTCACTAATAATATTTTCTCTTCCAGTAATAGATAATAAAACAATTGATAACTGTTACTTTTTGAATTTATTTCGGAATTTCACTCGTCTGATTGCATTAAGCCATTTTTATTATTTAATAACATTAATTATTTCATATTATTAATAAAAAAATATAAACAATGCCAGAGTGTACAAATTTTCTTACAAAAATATCAATTATAATTCATTTATTTTCTTAAATTTCAAAAGCTAACCTGTTTTTCTTGGCAGATATTTCAGCTTCAGTTTATAGTTCTGTATTAATATTTATCAATAATTGTCGTTTCAAGGAACTCAACGTACGTCTTCATCAAAAAAAAGAAGATACAAATGACATTTACAGTAAATAAACAGAACATAGAAATAGTTTTATTTTAATATAATGAGCTCCGAAAGATTTTGTACTATATCATTTCTAAAATTTATTGTAAGTATTTATATTAAACTTTATATTTTAATATTAATATGAAAGAATATATGTGAGTGATATTAAATGTATATATCTGAGCAGCTGTCCGATAAGTAGATTAATAGATATGATTGAGAGTGTTTTGCGTGAGCGAATGTTTCCAAGTGGTAAGAATAAATGAGCATGTAAGAGAAACATTATAAATGTGAATGAAGCAACATTTACTTGTTTGGACAAGAAATTATTTTTTACATTAATAAAAAGAATTTATGCCACATTTTTATTGGTACATAAATGTGCAAGTTTGTATGTTAATTTTCTCTTTCAATGCTTCTTAATTTTAGTACATAATTCTTACTAAATACCAATGTATTTGTATTCTGTTATAAAAAAATTCAAATACCAAAGTGTTATTTATATTATATCTTATAATAAATAGATTTTATTAAAACATACGTTTAGCGCAAATAAGGTAAACTTAAATGACGACTCCACCGCAATCAGATGATGAATACAATACCTATTCACACATCATTAAATTATTTACGACAAGCGTTCCAACTTGGGAGAGAGAACGGAGCGAATTCTCAGGATATGGTAAAATCTTCCAACGTATTCAAAATCTCCACAGTTACATATATACATATGTATTATATAAAACAATGATTTAGGTTTTGCTTCAAACAAGGGAAACTTTCTGTAAAACGTAAGCAAGTGGGGTCAGTTATCAGCAAAAACATAAATCGTTCTTCATTAGCATACTAGGCTTTCTTACTGGTGGGTATATGTGTATGAAGGCAACTTAGTCGCGCGATTGTTACCATTTCTAAGCGAAGGAGATTCAAAATTAATGGTGCTTACTGAGATGGGAGGTTTGCGCTATTATGTGAATATCATTTCAAGGTTTTCTTTTTATATGTAAACAGACGATTATAGTGAATATGTAAACAGTTGAAAATAAAGTAAATTGTAGCAAAAATAATTTGACGAATAGCAAACATAAAGATTTTGAAATTGATAAATTAGATAGATAAATAAAATAAGAAATAAAAAAAATAGAAACGTTATCAAAACGTTGTATAAAACGCTACTATACACATATTCAGATAACATTATGTTAAATTGTTAATTAATCAATTAATTAAGTTTTTTTCTTGTTAGTAATTATCTACAAAATTAGTTAACACAGTTTTATGTAATTGGAGTTTATTATTTGACCTCAAAAATATATCATTATATTCAAATAGTGCTTTTATCATTAATTTCAAAATAATTTTTTGCTTCTGTTTTGGATCAAATATGAATAGTTTTTCTATTTTTGATCATTTTTATTATATTTGCTATTATAAAATTTAAATAAAATATTATAAAGTCCTTAATAAATAATTTTAAGTAAACGTCAAAAGCACTTTTGGCAAAAATCACTTTTATAAATGAGGTGAGAATACGGGCCTATATTTTTTTCTACGACTATAATAAAAAATTTATGACATTTCAAAATAATTATAAATATGAAAATTGAACTGAATCATAGTAACAACGTTAATTTTTCAGATATTTCAAAACAAATATTGTGTTTGGTAAAAAATGTAATGAGTAGTTAAAAGGTGTTGAGTAATAATTCATTGTTATAAATAGATAATAAATATATTATTTAGCAGTAATAGAAAAAATATTTAAAATATGGAATGCTTAGAACTATAGCAAATCAAGTCCATTTTTTTTTAAATTTGAGATAATTACAAATAATGCATAAACCTATTTAATTATTGCAAGTGCCGTAGATAATTATTGCCATTTTGGAACTCAGTTCGTTATTTCTCTAAATAAATTTAATTTTCAAATTCTTCATTTTTTTACTTGGTTCCCTATAGTTCTAAACATTCATAGTTTTGTTTTGTTTTTATTAATAATAATTATTGACAAAATCAATAACAAATTAATATTTAATAGAAGCAATTACACGCTTAGTGAAAAAAAAATAAATAAATAAAAAAAATCACTTATCATCATGACATTATTTCCTTTCATAAAAAACATATTATAAATTATCGCACAGAACATCACTACCATTTTCAAACTTCAAACATTATCCAACAGCATTCACACACCCTCGCCATCACACATTCAAACCAAAACACACATGATGATAGTATATGAATATCGCTCGAGGTACGAATCCGTCCGCGTTAGGGAAATTAACTAGAAATGTGTATAACCATTTTTGCCGCCGATCGCGTCGAACACTGTGTGGAAAGAGAAAAGCGAGCTAGTTAATTTCCGGCATGGATATCCGTTGTCTGGGGGTCGATTTAACCCCCCACACCTTCAACGGGACGTCCTAACGACCTTCTGGTCGTTTGCTAGACGGCGAGGCAGTGGCTCGCTTACCCTTAATTATGACTATATCCGAGACAGTAAATCACTCACGCGGTAAGGTATTTAGCTACCTTTGCTTGCTGGCTGGTTGTGTTATAAAGTGTATTGTATGTGAGGGGACTGATATTTTTTTACGAAATTTTTGTATTGATTTTCCGGATAGAAGCGGTTGAAGGATTATATGACTAAAGGTTGTTGAAACTATTAAGTTAAGGTGTGTATGAAAACTGAAGATTAAGGAAATTTTTTGATTAGTTCGCGTTATATAATTTATGCTAAATTATACGATGCTGAAAATGATATGTTGTAAAGAAAATGTACTTGCTGTTATATTCTACTTTTTTTAGCAAAAAAATCTTCAGATAATGTATCTAATATTTTAATTTTGTTTAGATTTTTCAGCATTCTATATTAGATGAAACAACTAATTTAAGATTCACATTTGGTGTGTTCATTTAATATACTTAGACATACATTTCTTTTTTTTTTTAGTTTGTCGTTTGTCGTATATTTATCTATTCTGGGTTTCTTTTTCATGCAGTTAAAGATTAAGTTTCCAAATTTGAATGGAGAAATAAAATTTTGATATCAACTTATTTGTATGTGTATAAAATAACTAATATTATTGACAATATCAATTAATTAAATAGGCAAATTATCTAAAATTTTGTTATCTAATTTGCCTTAAATGAAATAGCTATTAATTTATATATATATACATATATATATATATATATATATATATATATATATATATATATATATATATATATATATAGGGTATTCAAAAATAATTGCTTCTGCCTGTTTAATAGTCTTCATTTAATTTAATTAAAAAGTTATTAATATTGTAAAAAACCTTTCAGGACTCATTGTATTAAAATTCTGAATTATTTCATTAATATTCGACGTATCGAATCATTAAATACGAATCATTATTAGGAAAAAAGTACAAATAACAAATAAATAAACTTGACTTAGAAATAATTAACTAGATAACAAAAAAATAATATAAATTGTTAATCAAAGAAATCCAGATTTATATATTTTTTTTTATTATTTCTATTGCTTTTCTAATTGAAAATTATTGTTGTAATACAAACTTATTCAATGTCCATACACACACAATCATGTCCTGTATCAATAAGGGTGTGGCACAAACTCTTTCTATTATGCAGACAGTAGTTTCTGCCAAACATTTGTATCCAGACAAGCTTTTTTGCTTCATCCACAATCATAATGCCACTCATATATGTTCTTCTATTCCTACCAGTACGAAATATTCGCACACGTAAAACACTACCAATCATAAAACATATAGATTTATGAAAATTAGCAGCTTGGTTACTATAGCCTGCACACCAAGCATTTAGTAACTCATTTGAAAAGTATGTAAGTATTACACAAATCGCACATCAAAGCAGAAAATAATAACAGCAATCGTGAGGGAGGGCGAATAATAAAAAAAAAAAGAGAAATTGCACGTATTTTCTGAGAAATGTAGCATTTGTCTGCTTTGTGAAAAAAACGCACGACCGCCCGAATGAGTTATATGTACGGTTAAAGTGGAAAAGTATCATGTTACATTAGCAGTCTTGATCTAGGCAACCAAACGCAGACGTGTAGAGAAGCAAGACAATATACATTATTCACCGAACAAACATATTTGTCACGTTTGCAATGTAAGCATTTGTCTTTTTCGGTGTCTGTCAGGGGAAGGGGGAGGGAGAGGTGTAGACTAAAGTTTTCATTACACAAAAAGATGAACGCATCCGCGCCCGGAGAGACAATGTGATGAAAGAAAGTTATGCTGTTGAAACTCGAAATGTTTTCAACACAGGATTTACACTCTAAGATTGTTTTCATGTTGTTTCTAAATGTTTTCTAAATCCCAATCAGAGTAAATGTAATGACTTTTCAAGTTAACCCATTTCTTTTTTTTATATTCTAGAAAACATATTTGTTTTTTATTTGTTGACAGTTATCAGTTATGTATCATATTACGTCCATAACAAGTCAATAATATAAATAGTTAATACTGATTCAAGTAAGGAAACCTATTTTTAAATTAATTTAACACTTAAATATGTTTTCGACGCTGGTAAAATTTTATTATATGTTACTGTAGTATTATAAATTGATTTTTCATTACAAAAATCAATAAAAATATATGATTTTAGTAGTTGCGGTAACTACGAATTTATTTCAAATACTCTAAAATTAATCGTTATTGTAATTTTAAAATATATATTAAAGTAATATACTCCGATTTGTGTATTTCTTGTCGGTCGTTTGCAAAAAATATATCTATAAGGTAGTATAGATAAAAATATGTAAAGCATTTTCTGTACGTACATAAATTCACAATTGCTTTACTGTACAAAAGATCCATTGAAACATTATCATCATGGTAACCACACATATGACGATCATAACAAAACATCTTTCAAACAAAATTCAACTTCAGTTGAGTTGTAGATACAAAACACACACACACATATACGATTTTTCAAATATTTTAAAAGTAAAGTAAAAGCGATGGAAAAAGCATAAGAGATATAAAACAGGAAAAACTCGTAAACCCTTTTGACGAAACAAATACAACTCGGCACTGCCAACGAATAGATTTACTTCCCTCTCGTTTATCCGGTTTTTCTCTCCTCCTTGAATTTTGCCCTTTGTGATACCAACATATATATGTTATCGATCGGGTACTGCCACTCTCGTCGGACTTAGGTTAGGTACGATAGTACTCTTTGGTAAGTACTACAACTACATGGGGGTTGACTGACTAGCTAAAGAAGAAATCAGAAATCTAGATCCACTACTGAAGTTGTTTTGATATTGGTAAAAGTTGCCGATTGATTTTTCATTTAGCCGAATAGAAAGGTTCTTTTTTCTGGTGGAAATGTTCAATTTATACCACATTTTATGATATTATGTTTTAAGATAGATTTTTGTTAGATATTAAAATAATTAATACTGAACAAGTTAATACTATATATTTTAATATAATATCAATAAAAGATAATAGTCATAAAATAATACAAAATTCTAGCATAAGATTCTGATATAAACATAAACATAAAAATTATAACAATCTTATTTTTCTACAGGATTATAAATTTCTTGATCAAACAAAGCTAATTGTAGGAAAAACAACTAGAAAAATATTTTTTAATTCATTTATACTTTTAATTTCATCTTTACTTTAAAAACAAACTATTTTTGTTTGAGATTAACACGTAATGTGGTACATTTCTCTTATGTAAATATGAACTATTAGTACCTATGTATAATTCCGTTTAAGGAACGGTATTTCCAACATTTGAATACTATTTAGCCAAGACGTACGATTTCCTCCAAGTTAACTAACTTAATAAATAAACATCAGCATTATTAAAACGTATTACTATTTATCTTTGCTGCACATTCAATCCATAAGTCGACATAATTTTATCATTTTTCTTTTTTTGCTCTTTTCCCTAAACTTATATCTTCCCATATACGGAAGCATAAATAAAATACATTGAAAAACTCAAAAACATTTCGACCGTAGTCTCCCGACCAATTGCCGAGTTCCCCAGGGCACTATCAACGAACAGGATATATATATAAAACGTTGTTTAAAGTTTTAACTCCAGAGGGATTTGAATAAAAGATCATTTGCCCAAGAAAGTATCCGTTGAAAAAAGGAAAAAAAACCACTAATAATTGCTTGTATTGCGACCAAGAAAAAGTATCATTTTACTGGAGTTTTTCAGAGTTTTTTTATAAACTTGAAATAGCTTCATTAGTTGTATATTAATAAGTCATTACGAAAATAAATTGTATTTTTTTTATGTTGATATTAAAATTCTGGTTTTAAATCAATATAGATTTAGATGGTTAATTATTGAAAGATTATGGTTTATTAAAGATTAAATCAGTTTTGTGTTTAAATTAAAAAGTTAAACTGAAAATAATTGGCTTTTAAAAATATCTGGATAATATTAATTTCGTTTTGATATTGGTTTGATATTTAATTAACCATATTCATTAAAAAGACGTTATTTACATTTTTAACAAAATAAATTTTACAAATGATTTATCGTTTTAATTTTAACAAAGAAAATTTGCATGAAAAAATTTACAAATATTTTAAATTTTTTATATAATAATCAAGTAAATATAATTGCTGATACTTACTCAATTTGAAAATAATTTGAAGATTTAAATTTCAAATATTCAAATTTTACATAATACATTTGTGTTATCTTATATTATTTTAGTAGTTAATTGATTTATTTATATAAACATATTTACAACATGTAAATTGTATGTTTAAACTATACATTAATTAGTTTGTCTGGTATTTCACTACAATTTAAAACAAAGGGAGTAATCAATCAATTTATGCCTCAATATTTTAACATTTTTTATACTTGATAAATAAAAAAACAGTTGTAAATTGATTTCATAATCTGGGTATTTAAAAAATTTGTTAACATTCTCAACTATTATACCATTATATCAAATATACAGTATATAATTCATATGCGCATAATATTATTTAATTATTATAAAATTTGTTATTAATATTAGACAGAAACATTTTCATTAATATTTCTCTAACAATTTCCTGTTTATACAGTTAACTAAAAAATGGTAGACCTTTTAATGAAAATGTCTGAAATCGTATAAAATCAATTATTTACATGTTATTAAATTAATAATTAACAGAAGATGATTTATAGCCAACAGTCATCACACGCCAACGTAGATCTATAATAAAGTTGTGACCATAAATGTATCTAGGCACATATGTATACACAACATACATATCATATGAAAGGGAATGTGAAGTATATTAATAATAAATAATTTTAATAATATATATTCGAAAAACGAACATAACCAAGAGTTTAACATCCTTCCACACGTTTTAGTTGAGAGTGGTGCATATTAATGAAGGTAATATGATAAAAAGTCGTATCAAACGGAAACTGTCATCAGCATATCCGCAATACGTTGCTTTCCGTCTACCGAAAAATACAACAAACATATTGGTATATTAATATCGACAAAAAAAAAACAACATTATATGTATTAATATTGAATGAAAGGTTCTATAATGAGAAAATTTTTGCTTTATATTCAAGATTTTTACTTTTAACCGAAAGTAAACGTATTTTTAAAATTTAATTTATGTTTTTCTAATAGAAATAAAAAATTTAATAGAAAAAATATAAACTATTTTCAAAGATTTGTATAAAATTATTCACTATTTAGTTTAGAAACATATTATTAATAATTTGCAGTTCAAAGTTAGTTCTATTCTTAAACTAAATTTTAATTAATTTCATATAAATTTCAAAATAGTTCAACTGTTACTTACTTTAATTTTTATCTATTAAAATTTTTATATGAATGATTTTGAAGGTATACGTTTGCGTTGACGTCCGATGAGTACACGGGAGTGATATGATTTAGAGTGTTTTGCGTGCGCGGAAGTTTCCAAGTAGTAGGAATAGAAAAGCATGGTATGACAGGAATTATAAATGTGGATGAAGTTAAAGTGCTTGTTTGAATAGGAATGTTTGGAGGAGTCTGATTTCGGGATAGTATAGCATTTTGGGTATATGGCGTGATTGTGTATGTATGTATGTATGAATGTATGTGTGTAGTAAAATTTTTATTTGCATTAAAAAAAATATAAGTTTACAATACAAAAACCCTTATAGTTTTGAGTTAATAGTAAAACCTCGAATCTAAAAATACAATTTTTCTTAGTGTATAGATTTGAGTCAATTAAATTCCAAGCTAAATTGACCATACCTCAGAAAATTTTAAACTGACTCAAAACTGTTTTAATAATAAGTTCAAACAAACCTTTCATTTTGTGGAAAAAGGTATAAATATTTAGAAAAAAAAAATGAAAAATAAACTAGAATATTTTTACAAATAAAAAAACTACTAGTGTATCAAATTAATTAAGTTAAACATTAAACAAACTTTAAATAATGTTTAAATAAATAAGAGTTTGTTGCTGGAAAGTAGAGTTGTTAACACGTTTATGCATATACATAGTTACTTGTTTTGTCTTCTATTAGACAACGTTGTGATAAAGAAACTCCGGCTGTTTATCATAAAACTATACAAAACAATGAGGTGTTTCTATGTAGGTGACACATCGGCTAGAAACTCTTGTTTCCAGTGGCGTAACAAAATATTCATATTTAAGTGTTCTTTTTACTATTTCGATTAAGTTTTAATATTAGATAGATTTATATTTTGTACAGAAAAATTCGTATATAATTTTTTTCAATAAATTAGTTGTTTTATTTTAAAATACTAAAGTAGATAATATAATCTAATATAATTAAAAATTTTCTCTAGTGTGTTTATTGATTTATCCTACAGTTATCTAAACTTGATTTGAAATAAATATTTGATTTCAATTATTTTGTATGTAGTTGATTATGTAAATAAAATAACATAATTTCTCTTAAACCACAAACAATATATTAAGTTATTAGTTGAATAATGGCCTAGTAATTCTAATTTTATTTATAATTAAGATGAGTAAACAAAAAATCATTTGCGATTGGCACGCAAACATGTATCCTCAAAATAAATAACAACATTTTATTGACTAATTTTAAAATTATTTCAAAGATAAATTCCTACATTTAGAAATACTGAGCTTTAAATAATGTTATAGAATATATTATCTAGACAATATTTTTTTCGATTTAGTGTTAAAAAAATAACACTAATTGTGTAAACGTTTTTGTGTAAAAATTACACTTTACAATAGTGCCAAAAAATTAATCTAGTATCCTTTAAGTTACACCAGCAAGTGTATTTTTTGTCAATTTTTTCTTATTCTAATTTTTAAACAATTTTTGGTGCGTTCCGAATGGGACACTGAATAGTATATAGTATTAAATTAGTTTTCTGTTTAATTAAATTTAGCCATCTAATTTAAATAAAAAGTAATAGCTATTTCTATTTTTTTGTATGTATAATAATTCTTATTTAAAACATTAGATTAAACATCTGATAATTTGTAGCACTGCATTATTTTTTATAACGTGCAAATAAATAAATTATTTCTGTCAGTATATTATAATGAATATTTTATCTATATAGAAAAATATAAAATTCAAAGGACATAAATTAAAAAAAAAAAATGAATAGAAACATAGTACTTTTATTGGTCAAGATAAATATTATGCAAAGAAGTATATACCATGTTTATGCATATTTTTCAGTGTATATTAAAGATGGTTATATTCTAATAGCATATAAATTACAAGAGTGTTGCTATAGAACAAAGAAAGCTAATTTCACTTGCAAATGAAAACGTAGGTAAATTACACGAATTAAGTAATTACACAATAATTACAACCAGTATGAGTGTACTGTACAGAAGGCATAACTGTTCAAAAGTTTCTGTTTCTTTCCAGCAAAATTTATTAGATAATTACCTTTTTAAATCATTTCTTAATATATTTCGTTTCTTTTTTTTGCATCAATTTTATTAATTACAGTAATTTGCGACAAATAAGTGCTAATTATTATCCCAGTAAATAAATTATAGGTTATAAGTCAAATTACAATTATGTATATACAGAAATTTTAACAGTTCAGTTATATTTTGACAGTAATTATATAGAATATTTTATTTATTGAAACACTTTATTTTTTCCGTTAGTATTAAAGATAACACATAAATATACATATACGGGTACCTAGATATGTGACCAACCACAAAAAAAGGGGACGTTATCATCAGCCAATATTAAGTTATTAGTATCACTGAAAAAAGCATTAAATTCTCAGTAATTTGATATAAAATTTATTAAAATATTCCAAAAACTGTTCAAGTTTTAGCTGTTTGAAAATATCAAAAATTGTAAAAAACTAACTAGCGTTGACAAAAATTAACTAAAATAAGTTTTAGTTGTATACACAAAGAAAAAGAATTCTTTCGAGTAAAGAAAATTATTTCCATTCAAAATAAATATTTTTTTTTAATAGTGGCAAATAAATATCTCTTTAATTATAAGATATTTATCATTAAGAACAAATATTTTTTAACAAAAAAAACTGTATAATTACTCTAAATAAATTTATTTAAAATAGAGAAATATTTATTATTGAAACTTTTTTATTAATATCAAAGAAACATGTTTTTCCGTCTAGTTCCTCATATTTTTGATATATTAATTTTAATGAAAATTACGAACAAAAAATCGGTATCTACGCTAGTGAATTTCAAACTCCACTTCACCGCCCAGAAGCGTGACAAGCGACAAGAATTCTAAATCCTCATTTACTTAATATGAACTAGGAGAGACATTATCTCCTCAAAATACATTTTTTTTCACTACAAAACAATAGACAATAGTATAATATCATAACTATCACATATAAAATCAGTCAAAATTAAAATCTTCTTGAAGTTACACCGACAAATGGACACATATGAAACGTAATTACAAACGTGTGTACTCCAGCAAGTGGGCACACACACACACACACACATAAACACACTGTATAAATGCAGTTGAGATGTATGAACACGTGGTCAGGATATATGTTCCCTAGCGGCATTATTTGAACAGTAACTCGATATTCAGTGACGGAATTCAATATAGTCATGTTGGTATGACTGTATAAATAAAGGAAAGAATAATTTTGTTGAAAAACTGTTTAGATTTGTAAAGAGAAAAAATGAATTATCTGAAGAAATTAATATCGAAATGTTATACATTATAAATTTTATATTAAAGATTTGTTCCAACCTACAATATCAAATCAGTTAGGAAATAACTCATAACTGTTTGTGACATGCGCAATGTGAAATTAACTTGTACTTTACTTTAAACTAGTTCTATAGTTGGTAGGAACAAACTTTATGTGAATATGTCGAGGTAGTCATTCTATATTATTGTGTCTATCAGTATTTTGTCAAATTGAATGATTAGTATTTATCTAGCAAAACAATAAGTGTTTGTAATTTTATTTTTATATTTATATTTTGAAAAAAATTAATTTATCATACTCAAGATATGTATTATTTATGTTGCAAAACGTTTGTTTTATGATTGCTCATCAAAAAATAAAACAAGTCAATAAAATATTTACTGTGTTTTGCAATTCTGGCAGTTAATAAATTTTCTGTAAATATTTAGATCTATATACAAATGACGTCCGATTAAACCATGGCCAGTTGCATTACTCGTTATTAACCAAATCAACGAGTTAACTAGCCAATTAGAATTTCAACTGTCTTTGAAGCACCGCATTCATTGGTCAGTTAGCAAGTTAACGAGAGCATTAACATACAAAATATTTAATGTTTATGTTTTATGGAACTGGCCCTATCATTATGATAACACCAGGAAGTGCTATTAATTAAAATGATAATAATATATTTGTAACATGAGATCTAGCAACGTAGCAAGTCAACTAACAATACAATAATAATGTTTTATAAATGTATATATTTTCATTTTTCAAGATGAACTTGAATAATATACGTATTTCATTACAGAACAAATTTAAAACTTACATAACTCATAATTTGAGTATGCAACAAATAATCATGTGATTTGTATCTCGCACCAAAGAATAGAATGCATATTATTTTTTTACTATCCAATGCTTGTAAAGTTTACGCAAAATATTTTGTTTCACGAGATAAATTCATTTATTTACAATATGTTAATATGCTATTTTGAATAATTGCGTACATTTGGAGCCAAATTTATTGATGATTTTGTTGTTATTGCAATAAACTCAAATGGTCTAATTCGATAATTAAATTATTTGCTCATTACCATGTTTATGCCAATAAATACGGTCAAATTATTTTGTTGAATTCGCATTATATCGCGAAATGTATTTATTTATATACGTATTCTAATTATATTATTTGCAAAAATAATTTAATAAACTATTATTTAAACTATCATCTAAAATGTAGTCATTTGAATTAAATAAAATAGCTATTTAATTTTTTTTCTGTTCAAGAACTTATTTCGCAAATTTAAATATTTTTTAGCACTTTTGCTTTTGAAGTTTTCAGCAGTGGAAACAAAAGTGTCATGAAAAATTATCGTTGTTTTAATGGAATGGATGTTGGCGTATGGTTGTATGTCAAAGAGACAACCCAGTGGCGTTCGTCAAGCAGCCGAACTGTGGAGAAAATTAGCGGTGTATAGAGGGGCTTGGGGGCTCTATACATTCGCGTACAGAATACGTGATGTTGTTACGGTAATTTGAATAAGGGATTAAAGTTTGTCGGCACTTTTAGGGCGGGTAGTGTGCGAGGGGAATTGCGTCAAAAGATAGAATGAATGACAGTTGAATGTGTGACTAGATGGAATGCCACAAAATGTTTTTTTCAACTGTCCAAGTGTGAAAAGAACGTATAGTGACATTATGAAAATGTGTTTGCATTTATATTTTATATCATTTCGCTTAGATATTTTGTATCTGACGAAATGTACTTTTATTTTGTATCATAAATATAAAAGAAATGTTCCACTACTCGTAAATGCTTAACAATAATTATTATAATTATGTGAGTCAATAGAAATAAAATATATACGAAAAGAACAAATAATTAAACTAAATACAAAAAACCGAAGTTATTAGAACCATTTGTTTCTATAAATAAAACGATTTTTTCATAAATGAGAATGATTTGTGAAAAAAGAAAATAAAAAAACATTATATGACAGATATTATGAGATATAAATAAAGCGAGAATTGCTTGCCTGAATAAAAATATTTGACAGAAATTAATTTTCGCTATATAAAAAGAGTTAGCGCCACACCCTTTTAGGAACATGGTGTGGATTATGTATGTACATAACTTTAACGTATTTTCTAATTTATATTATTTTAAACAAATAACAAGATTGTTTTATTATATTTGGAATATTTCAATAAATTTTATGTAATGTTTTTACTATTATCTATTGGAATGATATCTGTTTTTTTTTTAGAGCAGTAAAAAATAAATAAATTAGTGTCATTAAAACTACACAAAATTATACAAATAATTCAACACCTTGCATCAATCATTAATCTTCATTTACGAGAAGAAAACAAAAAAAAAAACCTAACCTAAAAAACAAAACAAAGCAACACCAACTTCATATTAGTTGAACTCAGCTGTGAAGTTGACTTCACGCCATTTCACTTGTTGTATTATTATCACAGTTCTACAGTCTGGCATTCATACATTTAATATTCCAGCAACGTGTGAGTTAAAATAAAAACAAACCGGTAACCCTTTAAAACAGATAATTGTCTCATACGCCATTGTCACTTTCTTGCAACTGTTTTAGTCGTCCGGTTAAAAGGGTTAGAGAGAAGTGACACAAATCATCGTTGCATACAGAGAAGAGAAAGAAAAAGAAAGTAGGAAAAAAAAACAAGGATCACGTGCATTAGCAAATTTACACGGTAGCACCCGGGGGGTGAATCCCTTTTGTTTTGTCGCGAAATAAATGACGTTGCGTTTTCTTTATTCCATTTATCTTTTCATAGAATGCGAGCCAGGCACGCATTAAGACTACGTTTATACAATGTGAACACAATTAAGCAGAAAATGGAAACAGCCAGTGCATATAATTAGATAGCTAGACAATTATTGTTGATTTTTTTTATAGAAAAGAACAACTGTAATTATGACCAAAAATATGATGGATTAACGGAGATCATTATTTCTAAGTGAAAAGAATGATTTAAATTTAATATGTATAGATAAACAAAATATATTTTTTACAATGAGAGTGAAGCTAGCGGCTGATTAATAGATATTAATTTATGTTAGAACGATTTCTTTGTTTTATAGAAATGTAATTTAATTAAAATGGATAAACACACATACACTATCACGTCATGTATCCAAAAAGGTGTGACACAAACTCTTTTTACTATCCCGAAATTAATTTTCTCCAAACAAGTAACTCTAGCTTCTTCCACATTTATTATACCTAAATTATTATTTGATTAAAATAATGTATTCATCATTAAACAATACCACCATAAGCAAAATGGTTGTAGTTACTGAATTACAAGGGATTTTTTCCATTTATGTTTAGCGTAATACTCTAATCTGTTAAGGACTCCGTAATTAGGACTGAAAGAAGAATAAAAAAAGTAAAAACGGTGAAACGAAAAGAAAAGAAAAATTGTGTGTAATACGACACCGGATGTGCAACGAACATGTTTTACAGCCGTTACGACTATTGAATTATGTAGTAGAATATCGGTAAAATTATTTTCGTTTTTTATGTTGCTGTATGCTTGTCTTCTATAATGAAATGTTTTTATTCGAATAATTATTCCATTTAATTGCAGTCACATTAAAAGTAGTTAAAATGTGTCCACAGAACTGAAATAAACTCATTCAATAGAACTTAATGCGAAAATGTTTGTAAATATCATGTGTTTTACAAAATATTTTAGGTACAAAATCCTTACAAACAAAATTCACTGCAATGGGTTTATAAGAAATGGATAACAAGGTGTTCATTGACATATTTAAATGTTCATTTATATATATATATATATATATATATATATATATATATATATATACTATAAAATATTATGTCATTATAAAACATCATTTAAAAAAAAAATTAATTACTTATACAATACCAAAAAAACTATATTTCCAGTAAATGTATATTCAATGAAAAATATTTTTGAACAATGTAAATATAAAAAGTAAAGTTATAGATATCCGGTTATACTGTCTATTTACGTGCAACCAAAATAAAAAAAATTACTTGTTAAACTTATTTTTAAACGATGTGCAACTAAAATAACAAATTCTAACAACAACAAAATAAAATAATAATAAAAAAATATATAACAAATAACCTTACTGACAACTCAATGATATTTCATCTCCACCATCTGTATATAACGTGAAGTAAAACCTGTCATTTTACTAAAGTGATGTATTGACTATACTGACAAGAATAGAACAACAGAGAAAAAATACTATAAGATAAATCTACTCACCATAGCACACAAAAGCAATATAGTATAATAATAATTGCTAAAGATTATTAGTTTATTATAGATAATGTGTATCTGCGCTGAATGATAAATTGTTTCGAAAAACCATTATATTATTCAAAGGTATATTAGATATTTACAATTCGTACAAATAAAATATAATCAATTAAAAATTATTGATTAGTTTAGTTAATTGTGACTCTTTTGTGCAATAAATCAAAAATAAATTTCAATATTCTTAGTTTAATTTTTTTTTAAGACAATATGTAATTTGCAGTTACCAAAAATTCATTTTTAAATTTGTTTTCAATTACCAATAATCAACATTTCTAGTATATATTTTTAAACAATATAAATAAAAAATATATATTTTTTAAGTCAATATTTTGAAGTAGACTACAACAACTAAAAAATTCAAGAAATACCATATTTTTCGGGTACATTTTTACATAGAAAAATCGATTGAAAATTGGGGTGCGCCTTATAGTCCCAAGATAACATTAAATAAATATAAGATAATTAAGAATTTGTAAAAAACTTTATAAAATAAAATATATTTTCAAAAAAATACTCTCATAAATTAGGAGTACGTCTTGTCCGAAAAATACGGTAATTAAAATTGATTCTCAACCAAAAAACCAAGTTCCTCTATCTATTGAAAATTATTATTAAAAATAAATCAAATACACACAAATTTTATAATTGATAATTATTTTTCCAGTTCAACTATAGAAAAAATCATTTTAAATTATAATTAAATAACGTCTAGTTTTATCGTCTGTTTGTTATGCATTAAAACGAGTGAAAACCGTGAATATATTTAAGTTAAACATGTTTATGAGAAGTACTAGTTTATTTTTTTTAATAAGTCTGAGTTGCTTGGGTAAAAATAAAGTCGAAGACATTTTCAAACTCTCAGCAACGTGCATCATGTACTAATTACATATCACCATGATGAGCCGTAAACAAGGACGGAATAATCTAGATGGACAGTGATAGAGAATAAACGTGGTAAAAAGAAAAACACGTCTGTTAACGAGTTTCAGGAAACTCTGAGCACCCTTTAAATCCCCTACTGGAATTGGGTCCCAGCTAAGTTTCTTCACAACGAAAGACTTTTTGTTTGCGCACAGTAATTTTATAATGTATAAGAGGCATCATAAATGTGAATGAAACAAAGGTTGCAAAGGAACATAATGGAAAGATGTTGAGCTACAACTTTATGTGTGTATGGCGTGATTGTGTATTGTTTTCAAGTGATAAGATTAAAAGAGTTTATATATATATATATATATATATATATATATATAATATATATGAAGTATCATGAATGTGGATAAAGAAATAATGTTGTTTGACTAGACAGAAATATTTGGCGGAAACTAAGTTTTTTTAAGAGATTTTTATTAATTTGTACACCAGATTGTGTAAGTGGTTTCCTCCTCGGAGTAATTATTAATTATTATATTATTAATTAATAATATTAATTAATTAATATTATTAATATTATTAATTATTATATATAATTATATTAATTAGTAATTATTAATTATTAATAGAAGCAGAAAGAAAATTAAAATTTACAGATTTAAAAAATTCAAAATTGAACATGTTGCCTTGAAATTGCACAAATTAAATCAGATTTATGCTAGAAAAATTATCAGATATTGAAATTGTTTTTGCCCTCCATTTATTAAAAAAATAAACTATTTTTTTTTTTGTATGTTAACAATATGATGACTGTAGCCTAAACAGAATATTCATGCATATTTAAACCAAAATACTTATATGTATATACAATATAGTATGAAGTGTTCTAGTAAGAAACAGTAAAAAACTAATGAAAAAATTCGAAGAGCCGTTTGAAAATTTAGTGTGCCGCTTTCCTCGCTTTTCTTATACCTCGTAAACACGCTGAATTATTGGCTGTAATCCGCCAAGAATGTGCATTCAGCGTCTTTCGATAAATTTCCGATCAGAAAACTTTCTCAATGTCCCACGTATTATGTTCGCGCTTATTGGGTGTGCTGCTTCTATTTTGTGAAAAAAAAAAAATTGATTCGAATATTTCCGATATTTACATAAAAGATTTATGCGACACGAATATAGAAATATCTTTTCAAAAACTTTTCTAGATATTCATTGGATTATATATATTTTTAAAAGAGCTCTTTGGAAAAACTTTTTTTAAAAACTGCTATTATATAACCAAAATTATTTATTGGTATTACAAGTTCAGTTTTTGAATGTTTCATATTATTATTAGGCCCGGTTGTAAAGCCATTGTTAAACGCTTTATAAGTTAACCAATTTGTTAACTTGCCAACTGATCAATCAATAAAATGGTTTGAAGAAGAGTTTACAGTCTAGTTGCCTAGTTAACTCATTAATTAAGTTAACAATGCTTTGTGCAACCAAGGTTTATTATTACTGTAAATATGTAAAATGCGTTTTTTAACAAAACAACTATTTTTTGAAAAAAAAAAAATAATAATATCTTTCACTGTAGAACCATACCTACAGTCTCATTTCAAATAATTTGTCAACATAATATCATTATTGAATTCTCTTGTCGAATAGTTTTTACCATTGACTGTTTGGGTGTGGGGGGAGGGGGGTGTAATATTGGATAGACTATAGGCTAAAGAAGAGTGGGGAAGAAGGGTAACTATGAGGGATGATGATGAAAACGGTGTGCCGCAGGTATGAATTCAATTGCCAACCCTTGTTTGAATTTAATTATTAACATTCCATACCATTCTAGTTATTCATAACGAACTGATTGAAATTCCATTTTGGCCACGTTATATGAATTTGTTATGCAAATATTTTTTTTATTTAAACCAAAACGTAAATTTTATTATCTTTCATTAAAGATTTAACGTAATTTATTTGTCGAAATTACAATTTGCATTCATATTTTTATAGTTCTACATATCAAACTAGAAAATATATTGTATTATGCAGAATAAAAATATAAAGACTAAAAAAGAAACAACATTATTACAATATAATTTCAATTAAAATTTGTCTATCTAATTTTATGTAGTAGCTAGATTTGGTTCATTCATATAAATTTTCACGTAATCAAAATTTATTTAGTCTAAAATCACTGACATTAAATTCACTACGCTTACATTGTTTAAACATTCAACGAAAACAACAAAAATATATTATACAATAACTATTTTAAATGTATAAGATTATTTTTCGAAATAAAATAAAAATAATAATGAATATTTAGAAATTTCACTGACCGTAGCTTTACCATAGCATGTATATAGTTCAAGTCATTCGCTCGGTTGCACAAAGCATTGTTAACTTAATAAATTAGTTAACTAGGGAACTAGAATATCAATTGTCTGCGAACTTCTTCATCGATTGCTCAGTTGGCAAGTTAACGAATTGATTAACTTACAAAATGTTCAATAATGCTTTGTGTAACCGAGCCATTGTCACAATGTTGTCAATCAAAAATATAAATATAATAATTAATTAAGTATCCAAATTTTGAAACATTTTAGAAATTTTTTGCTTTTTACGTTTTGTTATATTTAATTTTATTTATTTTACTATATTTAATATATTTACAGTCACATTTAATTTTTTTATATTAGTTTATAATAAATACCACAAAAAATTATTGATTACTGAATAAATATTGAATACTGATCAATACACTAATGACAAATTTGGTTGTAAATAATGCAGCAATAGATAACCTATTATAGATTACTTTGTCAATATAAAGCAAAGTTAAACTAGTAACAATTTCAGTAAACATAAAACAAAATATACGTATGGTAATAACAGTATCATTATTTATCCATTAAGAATTAATATTCGTATAAAATAAATAACCTGAAAATAACTTTATTGACGGACAATCCGACAGTTTTGTAGACAAAAATAGTAACTTTACAGGTAGTGCCAAAGCATTATCAAAACATGCTGAAGATTCGACTTTATCGTGACAGATTCAATCCAAAAAGAAACAAGAAAATCCAAACGTGTCTGTGATCGAAAGGGTGGATAGATTTTTCGTGAAACGGTACCAGTAAGAATAAGAAAGTCTGCGGGAAAGATGTCGCTTTGCTTCAACAGAATGCACGGACTTCTTCGGTGGCGCCCAAGTTGAAATATCGAGAGATGAAGAAAGCAGAGGTATTAAGGAACAGTGAAATCCTTTCAGTGACATTTTATTCATTGGAAAAACGTAAGAGAACACGACGTCGCGTCGCCCGAAAGGCGTCGCGTCGATGAATTGCGAAAGAAATGGCCGAAAGCCGGGCACGGCGAGCCCGAACATCTATAAAATCGATTATTTTCATTTCGTTGCGTTTTAAATCCTCCGAATTTATCGCGCAACTGATTTGAATAAATATTCGATTTAGGACTGTTCGTTTACTTATAGTTACTATGCTTGGCATACAGACGAAGAATCTCACCGAATATATACGACAAATGTAATCGAATATATCAGTGTACTTTCTGACAGGACTGTATCAATTTTACAACATTCTTAAGAACGCTTAACAATCTTATGAAAATAATCTACTTCAAAAGAATATTTAATGAATATGAAATAATTTTCATATCTTTACGTAGATTCAAAAAAATTATATGACATTACAGTCGAAATATCGATATTAAGTTTTCAATAAATATTTGAACAAGATTAGAAGTATATGGGTAAACCCATATATAGACCACTTTGACTTTATCACATAAATGATAAGAAATAGGAATAAAAAATTTTAGTAATTTTTTTCTCAGAAAGTTGGCAACACTGTACTTTGTTGAAATTATCTAATTTATATGGATACCAGAAGAATCTCTTGTAAAAATTTGAACAAAATCGGTTAAACAACATGGCCGTAATAAATTTTTAAAAATTTTAGTAATTTTTCTCTCGGAAAGTTGGCAACACTGTATTTTATTAAAATTACGAAATTTATGTGGGCACTAGGGGAATCTTTCCTGAAAATTTTATCAAAATCGGATAAATAATGTAGCTACAATAAATTTTTTAAAACTTTAGTATTTTTCTCTCGGAAAGTTGGCATCACTGGAAAAAACCAAAACCACATGACCATCTTGAGCACTAGAAAAATTTATCCTGAAAATTTCATTAAAATCGGTTGAACCGTCTAGGAGGAGTTGCGGCCACAAAATTTTGACTTACGATCGAGCGAGCGAGCTGACGACGCACATCCATACACCCACATAAACTAAGTTCAGATCCGTCATCTAGAGGCTATATGAAGGATTTATATACACAATTTTTTTTTTTAATGTTACAGACACCGTACCAAACGCTATACCACTTTTTCCTTGCAGTCAAAGTGGTAAAAACTACCAAGTCTTGCTTTTATAACAATAATATCAATAAAATATGCAAATATCTATCATTAAATATTCATACAGCATTCGAACATAAAAACGCAATCTTTAACACTTATCTGAAAGTAATCACATTTACGATGCCAACATTTCATGTTATCTTATTGAAAAACAGGCTACATCGCTTATCTACAGCACAGCAAAACTGATCGTCAACTGATTGCAGACCTGAACATTTCATTTACGAGTAATTAGGTACATGCTTTCCGAATCAAGGAGGCAGAGAAACAAGCTCATTGTAGCCCCGAACCTTGGCTGCTAGTCTTTGGTCAGAAAGGAAGAGAACCAAGTGGGCGAATTACCCCCACGTTTGGCATCTTTGCGTTCGTTTTGGTAAGTGGTTAAGCGAAACTTAACGAGAACACGACAGACATGTGGAGTAATCAACAGATTCTTGAATAAATTCGACACGGTGTTTGCCACGGTGGTCTTTCGATTAGTAATTGTTCATTACGAAAATAAAAATGGTTCGTTTAATGCAAGTATTTGTTATGTAGAAACCAGGTTATAAATCTAATTCAATGTACATTTACACCTTCGGTTCATTTCTAAGTTAACATGAACTGTATTATTTTTGTTGCTTGAATCTCGTACTGTAATATACTCTACAGTTTATAATATATATATATATATATATATATATATATATATATATATATATATATATATATATATATATATATATATATATATCCACTTGTACAATTTGGTGTACGCCTTAATTAAAATCCTTAAAATCTATACAATCTCAACAATCATACTTAGAATTTATATAATCTGGTGTACAAAATTTGAGAAAGTGGCTTCCCCTCGACAATATTTTAATAATTACTATATAGTATAATTAATTTTGAAAGAACTACCTAAATTCTTTTTAATTATACAAAAAAGGAAGTTATATCTGTTAGGCCCAGTTTCATAAACGCTGGTTAAATTTACTTTAAAAGAAAATGAACTTACTTTAAATTTAATGTAATAGTATTAAAAAATACTTATTATTATTAATAGTAATAATCTGGTAATTAATTCTTCAAAAAAAATTTGCTTTTAAGGTTATTTTATTTAGTAAGTGAATAAAATTTACTTGTAAAGTAAATTTATCATTTATGAAACCAAGCTTTAAAGTTAAAATTTTTTTATGCAAAATAGTAGAAAATTAAAATATGATGATAAATACCAAATACGATTTAATGAATAAAAAAAATTAAAATATTTTGTTAATAAATATTGAAACAAGTGAATTGAAAAACTTATTACATAATTTTGTAAATTACTAAATACTAGAATTGTCAGAATATAAAAGGTCAATACTTCTAAACCATCAAAATAAATCTGCTATTGTACAACATTCGTTAAAAAATCATCATGATGTAAAATTCGAAGATACTGTAATAATTGCAAGACCCAATTATATTAACAGTAAATTGATAAGAAAAGCAATAGAAATTTGCAAAGAAAAAGATAACATCAATCAGTGTGCAGGCACTGATTTAAATAAAGTTTGGCTTCCTTTAATTAATAGTTTATAAATTTTTTAATCTAGTTACTTGTATTTTGTTTCCTAGTAACTTGTTTCCATGTTTTGTTTGTTTATTATTTATGTCATTTGTATATATTTTTTTCCTGATGATATACGTACAGTAAATCAAAACGTTGAATTTTAAATAAATTTTGTACATAACTTAAACCTAAAGCTTTTTATTTTAAAGGTATAATTATTTATTGATTTTTCAAATAAAATACAGTTTATACAATAATTAAAAAAACAAAGTAAAACAAATTTGCCAAAATATTTATTCAGATCAATAACATTTTTTTAAATATAATACTATTAAAAAAATTACATTGCATATGCATTAATTAAAAAAATAAAAGTATTAACAATATATATGTCTATAAGTTATATAAATTCGGATTTATAAAACAAATTTTAAAATATAATAAAATTTAATATAGCAACTATTATAGTTGCTATAATATTTAAACGATTTGTCTTATTTAACTAAAAGTTTATAAATAGTATAAATATAGCAGTAAAATGATCCCTAAAATTAAATATATTATTTCACAATTGTAAATTATAAAAATTATTATTCATGATTAATTAACATTCGTTTTAGTTAATTTCCTGTAAAGCACTTTGCAGGAATTTAAAAGAATGTATTAAAATTGCAAATTACAATATTATCTAAAAATGTTTATAATATATGTCCACAGAATATAAACTGACATAAACTCATTCAATAGAACTTAGAATTATGCGAAAATGTTTTCAAATATTTATATGTATACAAAATAATTTAGGTATAAATTACCTTCAAACATAATACAATACAATGAGTTTATAACAAGTGAACAAACTATAACTAAAGACAAATTTATATAATACTTTAATTTTACAAACAATATCTTTCAAATATTTATCCCAATTTTTAATTTAATTACTAAATATTGATAATAATCAAAATGGTTTGAGAAATCATTATATTTAAAAATGTCCTTACAAACATTGAAACATTCAAACGAAATTGCGCAGTAAATACATCCGTAACTCGATTCAACCTTTTGAAAATAAATTAATTCCATTAAGTACAAAATTACATTAGGTACTAAATTAATCTTCATTAATTAACAACATCCAAAATAATTTCATTCAAAATTAAAACTCACCGTATAATCACGCAGTAACCCACGAAAAAAAAAAGCCTAAATCCAACTATACGATATCGAACAACACTTCTTATTAATTAATCAATTACAACCTAGTCTACCAGTACAGTCATTAACCATCGAACACTAAAAGTTCACGTACATACAAAAACAAACGAGCAACGCACACAGATCATTCAGAAAAACAGTTGAATCCAGCAGCCAGCAGTCATGTCAGAGAAACGACGAGCGCAAAATTCCCCCGTTAATGCTAGAAGTGAACTGACAAGCCACAAGCATTGATGCCCCTACTCTACGTCCAACGTTATCCCCACCAATCTAGTCGAGTTGGCCCAATGCTTGGGGGGAGGCGACGCGCGCGTTGCGACGCTGGTCGACTCCGGGCCGTGGCGGTTGTAATGGATATTTTATACTTACTCAAACTCAACCCCTTTTGGTTTCAATTCCGGGCGTCGTTACGAAAAAGTCGAAACATACGTTACGACTGTGCAGAGACTGACGCTATATGCGTTTAAATATTGTTGTTATCTTTTAGGATGGGTAGAGGGAGTCAAAATATATTTGAAGGATATGAGAAAGGTCCCAAACGGGTAAATTGATGTTATTTAATCGAATGTTTTTGGCTAATGACAATGACTATAAAGCAATGAAAATTGAAATACGATAAAATTGGTATCTATATAATAGTAAAATTAATATAAGTTATACTAAACAGTATATTGGAAACTCTATTAAACGCATTAAGTTGTTCCATTACTAGTATGAGTTTTAATAATTACATACATAAATTTGAAGATATTAAAATAATTACCAGACCCAACAATATTAATATAAATTTACAAAGAAAAAGATAACATCGATCAGTATAAAGGCGCTGATTAAATAAAATTTGGTTTCCTTTAATTAATAATTTACACATTTTGTAATCTATTTACTTGTATATTGTTACCTTGAAACTTGTTTCTATGTTTTGTTTGTTTATTATTTATGTCATTTGTATATATATTTTTTCCTGATGATGATATAAGTGTAGTATATCGAAATGTCGAATTTTAATATAAAATTAAACAGAACTTCTACCTAAATCGAATTTTCCTTTAAGAAAATTGATTTAAAAAAAATTGTAATAATTTTGAAATTAATATTTACTTTGTCAATATACAAGCAATACTATCAATACAGTATTATATAAATTAACTTCTTAATTTCAGTTAATTTTTATCGTGAAATATGATAAAACAAATTGTTTTTCAACATATTATATTTGTATGAAAATTTATTGCTGTCGAACATTTTGAATCAGGTACCTTTCTCGGGCACAGTAACAACAACTTTTCAATACAGCAGTCTCTATTCTGAAGTCGATTCTGAAGTTTTCTGCATTATCGGTTGATTACGACACAACGAGCCTGGCATGCTATCTAATAATTAGCCAATAGCGTGCCCTGAAAACTTCAACAGCCCAGATCGATTCGATTTTGTTTCTATGTTGTTAAAGCTCGCGCTTTCGAGCCAGAAAACAAAAGCTGATAGTTTTCTAAATTTGTTAGAAGTGTTTTTTATATATTAGTTTAGGAACCGATGATCATTACATTTATTTGACTAAAATTAGATGTCGATTTTCTGATTGTACATAATTGAGTTGTTATATACAAACTAGGTTTGGTTCTAGGCAGGCTGATTAGATTTTAATTTTTACGGCAACAAGTTATTTGATATATATGAAATGGAAAAATATAGTTATTACCTACTATAATCTTACTTTATAAGGTTAGGAAATTTAATAAAAATTTATTTCTAAACTAGATCAAAAGTTTGATTTCATAATATAGAAGAAATTTTAATTTTTTGTTTCATAACAAAAAATCATCATTATCATATTAGACGAAATATTTAAATCAAGAGTAGATAATTTATGTATGGAAAGTGATTTTATAAAATACTTTTTCTAATTTGTCATATATTTATCTACTCCAGTTCATTGATTTATTTGCAGTTTCCAATTATTTATATAAACTTTATAGAAAATAACAATTTAATTTTAACTAATCTGTAGACGAAATACATACATAAAGACATACACAATCACGCCATGTATCCAAAAAGATGTGGCACAAACTCTTTCCACTATCCAGAAATTAGTTTACTTCAAACATTTCTATCCAGATAAGTAACTTTTGCTTCATCTTCATTCATTCATAATAACTATTATTGAAAATATCAGCTAATTAAATAAACAAATAAAATAGCAATTTCTTGTATAGTAGTAAAAATATTCAAAGCTTTGAAACTTTTTAAACGAAAAAAATAAATTATTTGGGTAAATATAAAATTTCTTAATTAAAAATATACAAAAACATTTTCGTATGAAACAAGAGAATTATAAAAATAAAAACGGATAATTTTTTTTTTTGTTTAGTAGAAAAACCACATTAATTTTTTTTTCCACAGTACTTAATATGCTTGAAGTAGTTTTATATTTCAAAGAGCTATGAATCATATATGAGAATATAAAATGACAGACACATGTACATATTTGGCTGAAAGCAAAAGTATTTAATACCTATGATATTATCAAATGAAAGGGAATTGTATATGACGAGTTTTCATAATTAATATCTATTATTTAATATGAATATCATCTTAATTCATTCAATTTCTTGTTATATGTTTAGTTTCATTATGTTTCTTATTGCTAAAGTACAAAGGAATTAATACGAAATATGGAATCACAAAGATTATTTATTTGATATCAAATAATATATAAAAAAAAGTAAATTTTCATTTAATTTAAAGTTAATATAATAATATTAGTAGATTATAGCATAAGCCGCAGGCAAATGTTATAATTTATTCGACTAAGTAATAATCAATAATACTGTATAATATAAATTTGTACTTTTCGGCCTGACTTGAATAACATTTCAAATACAATTTTGTGATTAATTACTAATTGTTGAATAATAAACTTACAAAATTAATCAAAAATTGTTTAGTAATAATTTAAAAAATTACTAATAATACTTAATAATAATAATAAAAAACGCTTATTATTTAACAGAAGTTGAAAAAAGTAACTAATAACCATTATTGAGTAATGTATTATTATTGAATTATTTATTATTAAAATAAAGATGGTTTATTCATTTTGATAAACGTTTAGTGAGAAAAAAAAAATAAGTAAGTGATATTGGAGATTACATGGACGTCCGATGAGTAAGTGATTTTAAAAGATTGAAAAAGTTTTGCAAGAGCAAATATTATGAAGTTTCCAATCAGTGCCTGACTTAAATAAATTTTGGCTTCTTTTAATTAATAATTTATAAATTTTATAATCTATTTACTTGTATTTTATTAACTAGTTACTTGTGTTTTGTTACCTAGTAAATTGTTTCCATGTTATGTTTGTTTATTATTTATTACCACGCTTATATTAACTCATTCTGTTGTTGTCGCGGTCAGTCATGTTGTTGTCACGGTCAAATTTTGTAACCAATTTTTAGACCACTTCCTATCATTTGATCTCACTGAAATTTTGCATGTAGTTTCATTCCAAGAGACAACACAATATTATATAAAAAAAAAACCGATTACAAGATAACACACTTATATTTATTTTTTTAATACAACTAATGACATCTGTCACATGAACTATTTTTTTGTTCAATTAACAATTGAATAATGTAAAAGACAGATAAAAATTTTTCCTCTTTTTAGTGCATTTAAATATAAGCGTGGTTTTTAAAAAAGTTTTTTTATATTATACTTATATTATTATATTTTATAGCATAACGTTGATTTTTAATGTAAAATTATACAGAACTTAATCCTAAAGCTTTTTTTTATTTTAACATAAATATTGTTATAAGAAAATTATAATTTTTTTCCTGAATATATATATATATATATATATATATATATATATATATATATAACAATTAGGTATTTCAATTTGACAATAAAAAAATATCATTAACTTATGCGCCACAGTTATCCCAACAATACAACCATTTACAATAGTTGACTAATAGCGTAGAATATTCCAAAGTAGATCGATTCAAAGTACGTATTATATATATATATATATATATATATATATATATATATATATATATATATATATATTATAACCTAACCTTGCTTTAGCTGTGAGAGGTAGTTATATAGCCGCAGTTCACATACAACGTCCGTCCGCTTGTACACCGAACGACGACTGTAGCGGTAGCAGGCCAGTCCGGTACAACCAGCACGATCAATGCACAGGTACCTACCCGCCCTCAATCGCCTCCCGCGAATGTTATATAACGTTACCGTTCGGCCGCCCGTGTTCAGCCAGGCTCTGTGCTGTATTATATAATAAACGTGGCGTACGTTTGACGTTCACTGTGCCCCGTCAAAAGCTACCCGAGCCGTGGAATGATGATAGAGACTACGATATTACATATACTGAGTGTTTTATTATATTCAATGTAATTATTATTAGATTCCGTTTTGAAAACGTAGCTACTAATCCAGCCGCTAATGGATTTAAAAAAAAAATGGAATAAATGGTAAAATGTTTAAAGCACGAATATTTTAACGGACTAATTTACAAAAATTATATGAACTATTACAGATATTAAGATATTAGATTCTTTTTGAAAACGCAAGAGATCCTGCTGACTACGCCAATAGGATAAGTTATTAGTTAACTAAAAGAGAAAATTGCAAAACATTGAAAATAAAACTAAAAAAATATATTAATTCTTTTGGCCGTTACTTTGTGAAATTTCATATTGAAGTAATCTGTTTGTAATTTAATGTAATATGTACAGTTCGACAATGCCAATGTTTGGCGAAACTGCAGTCACGATTCTATAATAAAGAGTGAAATTATCAAAGTTAAAAAGTGTCTTATTAATTTACTTAAAAAAATATATATTATAGGTCATAGAATCAACTGTAAAATAAAATTGAAAAATTTGCAAATTGTTTTGAATTTAAATTAAGCAGTATTTATAAATATAACCAATTTTTAGTCCATAGTAACGTATTTTGTTAATATTTATTAACAGATTTTGCAAATTAACCTTAGTTAGGAATTTGACAAACGTTATTTAAATTATATAGTTTCGATTTAAAGAAAAGCACTATTAGAATAAATTGTATTTTTTTCTGTAACATCTTGTATATGTTAAATATATATTCACATGTGTATAATGTGAGTGTTACATGTATAGTTTGAATATTGTGTGAGTGTTTGTATGTTATATAGAATCAAAGCGAAATACAATCAATTGCAAAATGTATTTTTTCGTTTGTTTTTCTTTTAAATACACATTGTGTTGCTACAAAACATACGAAAAACAAAACGTTTCAATAGATTTTTTTATTGCAATGTTTTTTTTTGTAAATTTTAGGTGTAGTTAATATTGGAATTCTGTTTTTATTTTATTTTAAACTTTTGTTCATTTTCATCTCACAATTTTTTCCTTTTTAAATAAATTAGTTATTACTTTAGGAATCGGTTTTTTCATGTAACCTCTATTTTTTACTCTCAAAAATTTATTTACGTAGTAAACTTTTTTTAACGAATTATAATAATTTTGAGTTTTAATATATAACAAACCACACATCATAAAAAAATAAAAACTTTTTACATCTCAGGTTGTGATTAATTTAAAATCAATTAATTTTAAATTATGTATTTTTTTTGTTATATATGAAATGTTATATTAAAATGTACACTGAAAAAATCTATGTACTTGTAATATTACATAAATCGTTTGTATGAAATAAAGTTTTCCAGAAAAAATGTAATTACACAAACGATCCATTTAATTTTTACATAGACGGTTTATATAATATTACACAAAGTTTTTTCGACGTACGTTATGACTAATAATAATGATATCATATTAACAATTATATTTGATTAAAAAAATAAAGTAAATTAAATATTCCAATAAGCAAAAATCGCAAGAAAAACAAATCGTCTCAACTTAATATCATCTCGTCAAACCAACGCACAATACGAAACCAGACACAGTTCACTGCATTCGTCTGTAAGACGAGAAGAGAATCAGCGCAGAGAACCGAATCAAATACGGTGCTAAACTTATTTGGTGTACGTTCCGGTTAATGAAAAACAAGGTTATCCTTAGCTTTAGCTGCAACATGTAACCGAGATTGTAATTTCATTTGTACACAAGACAGGGCCTCGATTTTATAAGTTAAATTCTACAAGATTTTAAAATCTACAAGAATTCAGTTTTCCCCCACTCTTGTCGAGGTGTGGATTTTGAAATCTACTGGTCAGAGGCAGTAGAATTGGTGACCTTGAATTTCTATCTGTTTACTAGTTTGACGTTTTGTACTTTCGTAAAAAGTGTGGTTAGAATATTTCATAATTATTATAAATAATTAAATAGGTATGTAATTTATTTTTAGATGTATATTATTTGTTTTATTTATTAAATTATTGATAAATAGATGGGTTTTAATATTTTCGCGCACAAAATTTGAAATTTCTTATAGAATTTACAAAATCGCTTTAGTGAACAAACTTCCCCATGACATCTAAAGAAATGGAGGGGGAAAACTGAATTCTAGTAGATTTTGAAATCTTGTAGAAATTATAGTTATAAAATCGAGGCCCTGATCGCGCATACGTCTACAGTACAAACCTTTGGGCTTGCTTAGTAGATATGGTTTTGCTTGTAAACTTGGTACTCAATAACTTCGTACTGTGGATATATAAACGTGTGTGTGTGTATGTATGAGATCGCTTTCGATTTTAGCGTATTTGAACTGGCCGGTAAACTAATATGGGTTTTTGCTTAGTTGCTCCACGAAGTATTTTTTTTAAATAATAGATTTGTTATATAAAAATGTAGCGTAAAATGTTAACTGAAAAAAATATTTCTTTAAAACCAATGTTTTTACTATAAACTCAAATGTAAACGTAATTTTGATCTGTAAAATTGGATTTTTGTAGTAGAAATATTTTTTTTAAATAAATATAAATAATAGTAAGTTATAGTATAACTATTTTGAAAATTTTGTATGAAATTAGTTGCCATTGCTAAATTGTACAGATTAAAAGTATGCTTATTTTTGAATTAATAATTAAAACCTTTGGTTTCAAAAAGAAATTCGGTAATTTTACATAAATAAATATAAATAATTTTATGGTAAGTTTCTTAGTTTTTCGGTAAAATAAACATATATAATATGTTTATAACATTTAATTTACTTAAAATTACAAAATTATATTATTTTTATAAAAAATTTAAGTAAATCATCAGTTTTGGTGAAATAATATGTAATTTTTTTTACTATAGTTTTTATGTAAATGGCAACTTTTTTACAGTGTAGAAGTTAAAATGTATTACAGAAAAATTCAGCTAAGTGATAGCTTTAGTATTTCATACAAGAAACTGAAATTTCAGCTTATGTTTCCATCTATCTTACAATAAACTTTGCAGTCTGTTTTTTCAAAACTTATAAAAAATTCACTTGACTTAGTTTTCCTAGGAGCCCTTCAATTGTAAAATTTTATAATCTTCCTGAAGATAGACTCTGTGAGTTCAAAATATTGAACCATTATACGATAAATAAATAATATCATGACTAAAATCTGATTAGTTCTTTTATTTACGAGTTATAATAAACAACTTTAATTTCATATCAAAAAAAATAATAAATAAAATTGTAAAAGTCGTGGAGATCTTAACTCTGCATAGAGTGTACATCCAGTTCGGGTCAAGTTGAATGCGCAAAACGTCACGGACATGACCTATGATTACATGGCGGTAATTTAACAACGAGCAATACACCACAGTGAGAGATAGAGTGCGACTGTGTCTCTGCTCTAACTCCTGGCCTATTCGAAGGAACGTGCTTTGATTATTTGGGGCCCGATCAGATGTCAAATGCAGGCGCGCGTATCGGATGATGCCTAGATGTGCGCAAACTGCGGTTAGTCTGTTTGCTGTTCTCGGCCAATTCTAATCTCTGTATTGTGACGTATGTGTGCGTGTGTGTGTGTTTATCAGGGCGAAGTGGTCATTACTACTAGAACTAGATGAGTTTATACTATTCGGGTGACAATACAATTAAATAGCATGCAATACGATATGATAATAGCGGTTAAAAATATCTTTCAGTTTCTAACATTTTGTAAAAACATATTCATACATACATAAACAATCATGCCATACCCAAAAATATGTGGTACAAACTTAATCCATTATCCCGAAATCAGCTTCTTCCAAACATCTCAATTCAGACAAGCAACTTTAGCTTCATCTATATTTATAATTCCTCTCATATATTGTTAATAAATATTAATTTAGAAATTAACCTTTAAGTAGTTTTATTTTATAAATTTTATTTATTCCGGATAAAATAACTTATATTTCCATCCATGGTGGTAGAAAGATTAACCTTGCAACAGAAACTGATCTACTACTATCCGGGTGTTCTCATCACAAATATTCCACAATCATGCATATCATCAGTTATAGAAGCTGATTAGATACGCATAAATATGGATTCCGTGTGGTCCTATTGTATGCGGCAGTTGTCTAGCTAACCAAATGTTTCCGTCGGTCAATTCTATGCGATACTGGGCCCAACGAATTAGATACGGTTCGGATTCGAACAAATGTTCGCCGACTGGATGGACGTTTGAAAGCAGTCTGACAAACTGAGTTGGATGAAAATGAATGATTATTGTTATATTGCTGGTATTACGAATTTTTGGAAAGTAATTATTGTGTGACTTGGTGAGTCATATTGTATATGATTGGTGTGAGAGATTTAAGAATGACAAATGTTTGTTTGTTTTTTTATTTAATTGTATTAAGATTGGTTTGACTAATAAATACAAAGAATGTAGTATTATTGTTTGGATTAAAATATTGTCAGACATATTTAGAACAAAAAGAAAAATAAAAAAGAAAATTGTCAGTAAAAAATCTTACAGAACTCATTATAAAATGCAAATTAATTTAAAATATGTTTAACCAACTATGTTTTAGTTTTTATATCTCGTATTCAACGTACTTTAATAAAGTTATTGATTTCATATCAAAAAATCAGATAATTTCTTGAAAGTCAACAATTATGAAAAGTAAATATCCATTACCGGTTAACCTAATTTTTGTTCGCTGTTTAACGCTAGTAAAGTAAATATCTTTGAAAGTTGAAACATTTTATGACTACAATATTTTTCAAGCACGTTTGTTCTAAGAAACCGTAACTCAAATTTTCCTTAGATTGAATCATATCAACCGCAAATCTCGCGAAAATTAATGACTACAATACAAAATTTAATATACTCCTAAGTGCCAACTAAGCAGTCACGTGCAATATCTTAAGCAATATTATTACCCAACTAGCATAAGTCACTGTACTATTAAAAATAAACTGTAGCTAATCATATTCGAAACCGCACTGGCGCTCTTTAAAGTGTATAAATGTCGGTTTCCGCTGTTTTTGGAATTGTTCACCGCGCATATATAGCCAGCGAGTACGTACAATAATAAAATGTTTAACTGTTATTTCTCCGATGTGTTCTTGCACGATGACATCATACTACTTGCTTGTCTGTTGTCTGGCATGTTGTTTACAACTTCCCTTTGTTGCTATGAAAGTTGACAATATATCAACGTATACCCAAGTGAAAAGTATCTGTCACTGTCAAAGAAGAACTTCTTTATATAGGTGGATATTTCGTTTATATTCTTGTTTAAAATAATAGTTTTCGTTTCTGATATTACATTTTGTGCAAAAATATGTTGCAATATAAATATTTTATCATTTCTATAGTAGAATATAAAATGTAATATATAATCATTATTTTTAGTATCTGGTTGCAAGTAAATTGTTTCTAAATGAATTAAATTTAATTTTAAAACATATATTTATTTTTGAATTTTTAATAATTTGTTATTTTCTTTGGAAAAAATATGGCTGATTTATATGGGTCCAACTTATATTTCAATGAAATCTGTTTTAATCAGTAGGTTTAAGTATTCTGATTTTGAAAATAATAAAATTTTAGCACTGAAACGATATTTACAATAATAAAATTTATTTTAACAATTTGTTTTTAACATATAGGTAAGACAAACTGGTTGTCATGCCCAAAGTTACGAAAATAATTTGTTAAATAAGGTAGTTTAAACGCTGTGAAGAATTTTTAGTTGTTTTCAACCTAAAAAATTTAAAATAATAATATCTGGTAGTAGTCATGTAAACAAGAACAAAATATAACGCAGTGTAACAGTCATGAACACAAAAACGCTATGTACCCATAAGGGTGAAGCATAAAACCTTTACTTTACATAGAAATTAGTTTCCGCCAAATATTTCTATCCAAACTAGCAACTTTTGCTTCATCCACATTCACATTAACACTCTGTCATACTTGCTCTTCTATTCCTATCACTTGGAAACACTCCCTCACGCAAAACACTCTCAATCATACCACCCCATCTATTCATAATGGCTCGTACCACAAGCTTGGTTTTTGAGTGTTTTAGTTCATCTGTTTAGTCCTGCTTTCATGGCAGTTATGTTGTTTCAAAACTGGTATTAGTTAAAGCCAATTTTAAAACTGAGTTTGTGGTACTAGTTAATAAGTTTTAATAACAAAATGTTTAAAACTACTGATTGAAATAGATTTCATTAAAATATAAGTTGGCCATTTATAGTAAATTTTTGTCAAAAATATTCGAAACATGTCTTATGAAAACTATTAAAACATGTTTCATAAAATGTTACAAATATGTTAAAAACGTCTTTCATCTTTCTCAAATCAACTCACTTAACTCACGTAAAAGAATTATCTTTTCAGGTGGTGACACTTCAAACGAAAAGCAACTGTACAAATAGATCAAATGAGACGGGTACATGAGTATAACACCGCAATGTAATATAGAAAATATGCGGTATACAACTCGTCGCTTAGTAAGTGAGTTGGACTGTATTGTAAATTGTAGTATGATGATGCTCTTTTACACTCATACACAGTGAGTCCCACTGGGTGTGATGGCAACAACCGTTCCGTCACTTTTTAGACAGCTTGTCGACGTCAAAGTTCATCCATCAATGAGTTGGCATTTTCTTCGCTGCTCTGCGTCTCTTGCGGCGACGACGAACGGAACAGCCGTTGATGCTTGTGCTCTTTCGATGCCACTGTCGTATTGCTGACTGGTTCACTGGTAGCTTATTTCCTTTCAACAACTATATTTATCTTCGTGAAGTTGATGCCGTCGTGTATCCAGTAACGGGTTTGGAGATCTTGACGAATATTAAGAAATATAAGCGATTACATTTATTGTCTGTTGTAAACTATTTTATAATTTATAAATTAATTAAATTAAAACAATACTAATTAATAAAAGGATTTACAAAATTAATGTTTCATTTATAGTTATCTTAAAAATACTGTAATAACTGATTTATAATTATTTCAAAATAGTGTACTGAGAGTCAATTAGAAAAATATTGTTAGCTGGTAGCAAGAGCTCGGGTTTAACTAATATCGATTTTAAAACAATGTAACTATCATAATAACAGGTCTAAACAAATAAACTAAAACACCTCAAAACCGAAGTTATGGTACGAGCCATTGTCTGCTAATAAACTGATTAAATTTTTAAAATACTAAACAATCTATTTTTTTAGATAAAAAATATTCGAGTAAAGATAAACTACACTGAAAAAGTTCATGTAATTTTACATAAACCGTTTATATATTATTACATGATTTTTTTTCAGTGTATTTCTAACTGTATTATTTGTTAATTTTAAAATTTAAATTTATTTTGAATTTTCGATGATAATTTTGTTTTTATTGCTATAAGCTGTTGGGTAATAAACTTATAAAGTTGTAATTCATTGAAAGGTGTAAAAGAGTAATTAATAGTATTACTTATTTATTTAATTGCAATCAACTAATATATAATTAGTTCTCTGCAATTAAATGGATATTTAAATATTTATGAAATATTTAGTTTCATCGCAAAAAACATTGCTTTAATACGTTTCTAAATTTTTTTTAAAAGAGTATAAAAACTAATAAAATTAAACTTAATTTTTAATATTTAGTATGAGTTATATAATTAGCAAAAACGTGAACATAAGTCCAAATATATATTTTTTCCATATAGCAAAAAAAATCTACATTTTACATTGTGATTAATATAAAATTATTTAATTTTTATTTTTAATGTAATGTACAATTTGTTATGATTATTTTAACATACTAATTGCAGATTAATTTTAATAAATTTAGCAAATTTATGGGTCTATTCCGTTCACATCTGTAAGACCTCTAGTGTTACAGAATGTTTTGTTTTTTCTGGTAAATTTTTCTATTGTTAGAAGAAGACGAAATATCTTGTAATGCTACACATTATATAGATGTAAACCGAATAGACCCATTAATTACAAACAAAATTATAAATTTCCAAAAATATATTTGTAATAAAACTTCAAAACCAGCTGCATCTCTCTGTCACATTTGCAACACACATTCAACATCCCTTTTACGTATTTTGACACCTAAAGTATCGTCATCAGACACCAGTATTCCGCCCATTCTATCTGTTCGATTGATAGATGTTCCTCTTCTTCAAGCGAGGGACAAAAACTAAATTTCTTCGAATCTAAACGCACATACACGTTGCCCAAATAATGTTTCTTCTTGTATATTGTACCTAGAGCGTATATACATGCACTTTGTCAGTGCAACTTGATGGATGAGTGCAAGAAGTTTTTGGTAAATGCATGTCTGCAATATTTACAAGAAAAACTAGTTGTTTTTATACATGCGTCAAAGATGCAATTAAATTTTGAGCATTAAAAGTTGGTGGTGAGTTTTTGAAGACGATGTTGTTTTGTTTTTTAATGTAGAGGAAGTTTTAGTTTGATTTTGTTGTTTTATAAACATGTGTGAAAAGTATAAGCTAAATTTGAAGTAATTTGTTTTTTGTTTTTATATCACTAAGTTCCTAATAAATATTATATTACATCGATGCACTAAATACAAAATATATCAATCAGTTGCTGTAGTAACTGATGTCAGTCCGGGATTCCGTACTCCAGCATAAACAAATAACAGAATGCTAGATTAGCTTCAGTCACTACAGCTCACGCAACGCTAGTGATGTCAATATTATAAATCCTTTTAAAATATTTCTATTATTTAAAAAAATATTTTCTTTTTGATAGATTGAGTGTTAAAATAATCTGATAATTAATAAAATTATCTACTGGGAATGGAACTTATAAATAAATAATACCTATACAAAAAAAAAACTTTTTGCTATAAAATTTTAAAACAAGTATCTGAGCACTGATTTCAAAAGCTTAATTTTCTTTTATTAAGAAAAATCTTTTAATTATTAAAAATTAAATCAACGATATAAATTTATATAAATATTTAAAGTAATTAGCAGTCAATAACTGCTATATTTAAATTCTCTTTTAATATTACTTTTAATTAGAAGCACTATTTAAATATATTTGAAATTGTGCTTTTGTTGAATGTAATTAGTATTGTTTATCTGACATTCATAAATTTACCCAAAGTTAAATAAAGTTTTTTAAAATAGTAATCAATAACTTGATATAAAGTTCAAAATTTTTTTTATGAATGTGGCCAAATAATAACTTAAAAAACAGTGTAAACTTGTAATTATAATATTATTGTAGTTATTCATGTATATCCTATATAATATTCACAATATGATGACACTATTGTAGCTTAAATCTTTAAATTTAAAGAACTTGAAGTAATTCTAAATTCTAAGTTAAAGTTTCATTTAAATGTTCTTTCAATTTAAATATGATGTAATAAAAAATCTTTCAGAACTCATTATATTAAAATAAAGAAGTTTTAATTAATAATTTATAAATTTCATATCTAGTTACTCGTATTTTGTTACTTAGTAACTTGTTTCTATTTTTATTTTGTTTATTATTTTTTGTATAGTTTTTCTAGATGATGATAGATGTGGAGTATATCGAAACGTTGAATTTTAATTAAAAATTATATAGAACTTAATTCTAAAGCTTTTTAATTTTAAATATTATGACCAGAATAGCTGCATTAATTTCTTTTATCGGCTTGTTATAATGTTTATTAATTTAAAAAAAATTACAAGAAGAAATATTTATACTAGACTCTTATTAATATATTATTATAATTCATACAATTTCAAAATACTTCATATTTCAAACGTCATACGTTTATCATATAACTTTAAAATCACCCCTTCTAGTAGGTATCTCATTATGTAGAAAAAGAAATTAAGTATTTTAAAAATATCCAACAACAACAGTACAATCAGAAACATTCGCACAAGCCTCGTAAATTTAGTCGGATACAACCCAACCTGTGCCGTCTAACTATAAGGTTGAAAATATCTGGCGTCACACCAGTCAGCGAGTCAATGCAACAAGATCTCTAAACTGAAAAACCGAAACGACATTGGATCAGAAAGACCACACACACGATAACCATCTACAGACTCTTCTACACTATACACATTTCAAACTATCCACCATTAATTATGCCAAGAACCATTATAATATTCATCGTCTCTTTGCTTTTCAATTATAACACCCCTCAACTACATCTCCGATACTATTCCACCTACAGGATACAAACCGCATTCACAAAAACTCCAAAAGAGTTTCAACCAATAAGAATATCTAAAATCAACTATCATACAATGAGGTAAAAGAATAGTGTAAATAGTTAAATGAATATGGTTTGGTCAGTGTTTGAAAAATGTTGTTTCTCGGACTATTTTGGAAGGTGTCAGAGATGAATGCGTTTATAGTTTATTATAGTCTGGTATGTTGCGTATGAGACTTTTTTTTTCTGATGCACTAAATTTTCTAGGTGATGTTAATAGCCTGGTTTGTCTGTTTATATTTCATACAAACATGGTTAAATAAATCAGATATTTTTGAATTATTTCTTAGCGGAATGGCTTCTAATAATTTATTTTTTTCATATGCTACAAAGATAATAGATTTAACATAGTAAAAAGTTTTTTAGAACTCATTATATTAAAATAAAACTACTTTAGGTAAAAGTTCTGTATTAATAATTATATATAATCGACGTTTCGATTCAGGAAAAATTATACAAATGACATTTACAGTAAATAACAGAACATAAAGACAAGTTACTAGGTAACAAATAAGTAACTAGATCATAAAATTTATAAATTTTTAATTAATGGAAGCCAAATTTTATTTAACTCAGTGCCTTCACAGTGATTCATATTATCTTTTTCTTTATAAATTTCTATGTTCTGTTATTTACTGTAAATGTCATTTGTATCATTTTTCCTGAAGATACGGACGTTGAGTTTTTCGAAATGTCAAACATAAATAAATATTAATACAGAACTTTAACCTAAAGTATTTTTTTTTTAAATTATTTTGATCTATTAAATATATTTCAGTAAGTTAAAATAAATTATTATAAATATAACTGATAGTAATTTTTATAATAAATGTTGGTAATAGTAAAGGTTACTAAAAATTAACTAGAAATTACAAAGCTATGCAGTAAAATTACAGCATGTTCTAATCCGTGCAACTTGTTGCGACGACAAAATTGCGTGCGCAATTTCGGTTTTACATGAGCTATTTTTGTGTGCAATTTCGATGCGCAACAAAATCTCACAACAAAATTGCTTCCTGTAAAACAGGCATTAGAAGATGACTTGATAATATAAAACGTAACATTACATTAGAAATATAAAAGTCATTTATTGTTATCTATAATTGACAATAAACAGTAAATAAATATACAGATTTTGTAATGACATCCGGTTACTTTATTTTGTAATTAAATTTTCAATTTAAAAATACTGTTTAGATAAACGTAAACTGTTTTAAAATTCTTGTTTTTGACTTGAAATTAGTTATCTGTTTTGAATAAAAATATTTTCTATGAAACTGGTATTTTTATATTGATGTTTTCGGTCCCACATATATTAGAAACAAAATCTAAAACTTATTTAGAAGATTGCAATTTTAAATTTTATTATTAAATTATTAATATTATTGATATATTATTGATTTCTAATGATAATCATGTAACTTTCGCTTTAAACAAAACAATCTTATACAGAATAATATAATAATCTAAAAATAATATTAACATTTTAGATAAGAAACTAAACTATCTTGAAGATTTAATTAAAATCGGAAAAACAGTTTAGTTAAAATTTATTTTTTTCTTACAAATATAAATATTTATATTTGTTGCGTTATTCTGGATAGAATGAATTGAATCTTCATAAAAAGCAAGTATAAGTTTATTTTTCTTTTATAAATTTCTCGTTTGACTAATTCTACTCAAGTTGTCTTAAAATTAAAAGTGAAATTTGAATAATTTTACATATCTATAACCAACATATTTTTATGATGGCTTTTAACAATTTTATCATAATTAAAAGGAAGTTTCGATGTCATGTTTCCAGTCAAATTCAAGTGCATCAAACAAAAGTCAAGAACATTTCTCAAGTTCATAATAATTCAGCTACTTTAATAATAAGTATTTTTCACTTACTTGCAAAGAGAGGCAAGCATGCACACACACACACACACAAACACACCATACACATACACGAGTATATAACTCGTACATCTTAAGAGCTACGATAAACAAAATTTCTGTTGACAAAGAAACTACGCTTTACGACCCACGTGTGTGCATTAACTTGTATACTTGCAGACTCAGTTACTCATAGTAAGAGCCAGTATTGGAATTGTGAATTATAAGACAGATGTTACTAGATTTATGTACAGAAATTTGACATTTATTTCAATATGTTGAACAAAAACAAAATATTGTTTTAATTTTTTAAATTATATAGAAAAGTTATAAAAAGACAACTGCAAAAGCAACTTTGACAATTTTAAGTATTTTGAAAACAAAATTTAAAAATTTAAAATTTATATGTACACCAATGATTAAAAATTGACAAAATAAAATAAATAAACGTATTGATTTATAAACAAAATAATTACATTGAAAACATTTTTTATAAAATACTATTTCTTTAATTTAGAAATCCAGTAAAAAATCTTTTAGAACTTATTATATAAAATAAAACGACTTTAGGTTGTAGTTCTGTATAAATATTTATTTATAATCGACATTTCGACAAACTCAACGTCTGTCTTCATCAGAAAAACTGATACATATGACATTTACAGTAAATAACAGAACATAGAAACAAATTACTAGGTAACAAATCAGTAACTTATCATAAAATTTTTTTTATAAATTTTTAATTAATGGAAGACAAATTTTATTCAAATCAGTGCCTTTACAGTGATTAATGTTATCTTTTTCTGATTTAAATAAAAATTTGGCTTTCATTAGTTAAAAATTTATAAAAAATTTATGATCAGTTTACTTATTTTGTTACCTGGTAACTTGTTACTATGTTCTATTATTTACTGTAAATGTCATTTGTGTTAGTTTTCCTGATGAAGACGGACGTTGAGTTTGTCGAAACGTTGATTATAAATAAATATTAATACAGAACTTACACCTAAAGCCGTTTTATTTTAGAAATACAGATCTATAAATTTTCCTATATGAAAATGTGTAGTCGATGTTTTTGGTAACAAAATTTAAAATTCATAAAATTCGCTGAAAAACTTTATATGTCGGTTTTTTTTTTTTTAAAAAAAACTGGTACAATTTTTTCCGACTAAAATTTACTGATGGTTGTAAAAAAAATTAAATATCGGTTAAGATTATGGTTAACTTTTGCAAAATATTTATAAAAATATTGGTTAACCGGTTTAGTTAATCGTGTTTTTACCATTTTCAAAACTAAATTAAAATCGACATTAGATAATTAAAATAGCTTTACAACATATTCTTCATTCACAATCCATACTATAAGAATAGGCTGTTGTTTGTTGACATAGTAAGATGGATCATTACCCAAGTTAGTGTAGCGTGTTTTAAGAAAAAACAAAAAAAAAAAACTATCATAAACCCCGCGCGAGCCACATCTTTAAATAATATTTACGACGTCACAAATCACAGACAGTACACAAATCAAATGATTCCCCTCGTGTAATGAACAGAAAACTGTCTGTTGTAGTATATCTTTTTTTTATACTTTTTCGTTATCTCCTCATCTGGGTTGTTGTCGTCATAGAACATTTGTCATAATTATATAGCTTGTCTATTGTTTAAATTTTATGTGTGATCTTTGATCATATATGGTTTCAGATTAAGAAAATATTATAATAATAAACTAAAATTACAAAATTTTACAAATTCACTTAATCGGAATGAACTAATAAGTGTGAGTACAACCTAGAAGATACAACCGGTTTAGAATATAAAAAACCGATATTAGATAGTACTTGATACTGGATAATATTTTTATCGATTACTTGTTCTGATTTAAATTCATTAATAAGAAAAAAATATTGAAAATAAATTATTTAACATTTCTCTCTTCAGCCTGCAAAATTAATTAGCAAATAGTATTCTGCTTTTAAATTAATCAAAATATTTTGTATTGTAACAAAATATTAGTACAACTTATTCATCTAATAGGTCATGTAATTACAAATCGATAAAAAAAGGGTGATCAATAATTTAGTTTCAATATTACGACTGTAACGTGCCGTCCCAATAAATTAAATTCGTTTCTAGTTCATTGATTTCAACCATCGGGTTCAATATATTTGTTAGGACCCACCCGATTTCACTAGAGAATGAAATAATCTTTCTAATTGGATTATTATTATCAAATAAAACTATCGCTACACCGCATACAAATTTATAACCTATTAGATTATTTTTATATATCATCATTTCTGTGTTTAGAAAAGCGAAAACTAGACTGTTACTAAATCGAAGTGATTAATCAAACTTTATATTAGATTCGTTTGAGAGATTTAATGAAATTACTTAATATTCTGGACCAACACCTACGGTTCCAAATACCATTTCATATAATTCTAGTTTTTTTTTTAATATTTTGATTAATGATCATAGTGACATATCAAAGTGAGAGAATTTTATAGATTGAAATCTTTGACATTTGTTTTCTAATATTAGAAATGAAAATATAATTAATTATAATCATTCTGTTTACTATTTCACAAATTAGTTCAACATGTATTTATAATTTTTACACATCATTAACAATTAAAACAAATTTATAATTTCTATATGTATAGTTTTGTAAAAGTATCATCTATCTTTGCAATATTTTATTTACAATGTAAGATATTGACATACGTCTTACAATACCTATAAAATTGGTTGAGATAATTTACGACAAATCGTAATTCAATCTTCGCATTAAATAAGTTTGATACTTAAATGATTTAAGTTTCGCATCACTGCCAATAGAAAATTTTATTCTTGACAATTATTAGTATTATTTATTTTATTTTATTATTGTTTTTACTATTAACACCAAAGTAGAATATAAAATTATTTGTTTTTTAATTCTTGCAGATTGTAGAGAAAAATTAAATTTTTGAAAATTTAATACAATATTCTTTCTTTTACATTTTACAATTTTTATATATTTAAAACCAATTTCGCACCGAACTATAACGCAAAATGTTTGTAAACATCATTACTGACATAAAATATAATTATACTTAGTATAAGATAACCTATATTGTTATATTTCCTTCTTAAATTCTTGCTTTCATTCAACAAAACAAAATACTAATGCTCACAGAAAATCTTTCATATATTATTACCGTTTAGTACATATATAATTACACTTTGCAGAAGCTAAAAAATATTCAGTTACACTTTAAAACAGCTTAGGTTTCTTTTGTATAAGCTATATGAAACCGAAATCTCTTAGAAGTATACGTTGTGTTCCCAATTATAATACTTAGTAAGCTCATTAACGCAGGTAATCTCTAAATGGGGGCGTACTTCAATGTAACAAAAGCCGGCCTCCGTATAACTTAGCCGGACAGCTGTCGAAGAGGAATACAATAGTCTTTTCGGAATATTATATGACTTTCATCTGTTATTATGTGCGGTTTTGAATGAAAATTTCTGTATTTTTGTTGGATGGTATTTTTGCAAGTTAGATTTGAATAATTTTGTATGGAAGTGTCAAATGTATTATTTGGAAAATGAAATACAAGCTGTGGAATTACTAAGTTTTATGTGTATTGTAATATTTTCGAAAAACTATTTTTTTAAAAACTATTAAAATTGTAAACTGTATCCTTAATTTTCTTTAAATTTGATAATATGTCTAAAAATTCAAATGTTTTCTACCGTGTAAATCTTGAAATAAAAATAAAATATTTTTTGATACATAGAAAAATAATCTTCAGATTTTACTAATATTTTAGTTGTTTTTTTCTAAAAAAGTAGCAAATTTTCAGCCCTTTAGCCATATTAGATGAAACATCTAATTCATAAATAAATTAGATCCAGTTGCACAAAGCATTGTCAAATGATTTGTAAGTTAACTAATTCGTTAACTTGCCGCATGATTAATCAATGAGGTAGTTGGTGGACAGTTGGCAATCTATGATAGTTAACCCACTGACTAAGTTAATAATGTTTTATACAACTAGAGCTTATTGTATTTATCTAAGGGTCAGTATTTCCAATTTTATTTATTCTTAAGATAAATGAAAATCTATTTCTGTTTGGCTAAAAATGTATCCTTAGAATAAATATTTTATTGATTGATTTTAAAATTGTTTCAAGGATAAATTTATTACAATATCTGAAAATAATGAAATAAGAAATTTTTTCTAGTTCGTCGTATATTTATGTATTTATTTTTTTAAATTAATTTATCCATAATTTTCTATAACTTATTTAAACTTTATTTGAAATAAAAACTTACTTTCAATTAATTTGTATGTATGATGACTTAACTATTGTTTTTGAAACTATAATTAAAATTTAATAAGTTTGAATCAAATAAAATAGTTATTTTTTGTAGCAACGACAATTTTTTCAATAGAATATTCTAAGTAAATAATTAGAGAATATATATAACAGTTTTTTCTTGCTATACAATTTTCTGTTTCTACTACCCTGCGTTCGTTAAAAGCACGAAGAAAAAAACTTCCATAACGATCGTAAATTAATTAAATTCGACCGGCAGTAGGTCTACCGTGCCTACTACTAGCCCGTGCCGAGGCCAGAACCATTGCCAAGCCGGGGCCATATCCGAGATTGATATTATTGTGAAATATTAGATTACGGAAGCTATTTAGAGTATAATGGGCCGCATGCCGAGAACGAAATAACAACTTGGGTCCCGTTCAGTGTTGTATGTCTGCATAGAAGGGTATATAGAATAGAAGTAGGTATTCTAACGTAAGTTCGGTGAGATATTAGAAGGGCGTTGAATTGTGCATAGTCATACACTGATACATCGCTGCTTTATATAGATCACATTTTGCTTTGATTTTCAATTGGTTCATCGGGTGGAATATTGTGTGAGGATAAGTGTGGGATAAATGTCTATAAATTCAATTAATTAATAAATTAAAATGAAACCTAATAATATTCATTTTTATCAGTAAAAATATTTAAAAATTAACGACAAACGAGACAAGAAATAGAAAAAAATTAAAAAACATGAGATGACATTAAAACTGAAAATTTAGAGAAAAAAACAGTAATATTGGTATAATATCGCTGTATTCTAAAAGAAATTTGTTAAAAATATCGATCTGTTAAAATAATAATTATGAGATTTTGTATCGTAATAAATTTTCTTACCGAATGTCAAAATTTTGTATTTATTTTTAACGAATTACGTTTGAGATACGTTAATTTATTTATTGTCGTTAATTAAAAGATTAAATAAAAAATTAAATGTAAAACTATACATATTGACTGCAAAAGCATGAAAAAAAAATGGCTGCTTTGAAAATAAGATTTTGCGTGAGGCATGTATAGTGTTACTAGAACAGATAAGATGTGAAATAAATTGGTATGAGTATTAAAGAAGTGCAAAATTGGAAAAAAAAGTTGTTGCAAAAATAAGTGTGTCATTTAAAATGATTCAGTCATTATAAACAATATCTGATAAACGTTTGGTTAAAAAAATATTTGTGAGTGATATTGCAATTGTACATTCGATGATTAGATTGATTTGGCATGATTGACAGTGTTTTGTAAGAGCGAATGTTTTATAAGTGGTAAGGATAAACGAGCGTGTAGAAACTAGTTTCTGTTTAAATGGAAAGAGTTTATGCCAAATCCTTACAGTGTGATTATCCATTTATATTTTATATTAAATGACACAAATATACAACAAAAGTGATACGCTTAAAAACTTTCAATTCTTATTTTATAATTAAAATTTCTATGTAGTTACATAACAAAAATTGAATTAAAGAATTTTTTCGATCTTGTAATCGACGTTTGATATTTGATTCCTAGAGTATTTTGAGTCAATTGCAGAGAACGGAAACACTTTTGTAATTACTAATCGAAAAAAATAAATCGAAATCCGTCTAGGAGGTCCTCATTTTATGTTGTTATTTCGATAACAATTTAATTGGTTAGCCGTTTTCATTAGATGTGCTTATATGTCTTTGAAGCTGTTAATCGAATTTAAGTTACGCGTCATGATTCGAACAGATATTATTTCATATAATTGATGTTGATGATTAAAAAAAAAACTTTGATTAGAAAATTGTTATTAGATTTAATATCAAACGAGCAGGTAATCTTTTTGATTGCGAGATTTAACTATATATAGTAATTTTATACAAAATTAAATGTATAACTTACGGTTTGCAGCCAATATATTTTAAAATGGTAACTTGTTCTGGATTAATATTATAATGAGTGTTTTGTGAATGAATTGAAAAAAGTTATTAAAATTTAGAAAAATAATTTTTGAAAACGCTTTAGTTACATATTCAAGTATTCAAAAATAACAAATCAATATTGAAAAATAATAGTAAAATTTTCGGAAAAAGTAAAGCCCAGTTGCACAAAGCATTGTTAACTTAATCAACGAGTTAACTAGATAACTAAACTGTCAACTGTTTTCAAATCAGCTCACTGATTGGTCATTTGGTAAGTTAACAAATTGGTTAACTTACATAGCATTTTACAATGCCTTGTGCAACCAGGCTAATAAATAATTTAAAATCTCTACATTGAAGTTAGTCAAATTCAAGTAACGAATCTATATACAGGCTGTTCGTTCGCCAGGTTGATATAGGGCAATAACATGGGATACCGATAATATGCAGAATACTTCTTTTTTGTTTTTGGTTTTTGTCTTAATTTGCTAACATGTGCCGATTGGGCGCTAGAATTTTTTTTTGATTTTCTAGTTTTTATTTTTTTTTCAAAAACTATAAGGTGTAGGAAAATAAGCATAATACAGAAAAATGCGGAATAACGAGTACTATATTTAAATAGAAAAAAATTAAAAATTAAATTTTTAAAAATTTTCTTATTTTTTTCAAAATAATTTATTTTTCAAAATTTGCTCAAAAAAATCTGAAATATTTTTTCCTGCCAAACCAGGATAAGATATAGAAAAAGTTACTTAGCTATTATGTAGCTAATTTTTTCTTTATTTTACTGAATTTTTTCAAATTTTTTTGAACAAATGTTGAAAAAAGTCATATTTTGAAAAAATTCCAAGGGTACCCCCTTGAGAAATTTTAAAAAATTCAATTTTTAATTTTTTCTACTAAACAATGCATTCTATAATAATGGTCTCTTCACTCAATTATAGTACTCATTATCACGCATTTTTCCATATCATGCTTATTTTCCTACAACTTATAGTTTTTGAGAAAAAAAAAAAAACCAAAAAATTTAAAAAAATTCTAGCATGCTAGCAAATTAAAACAAAAATCAAATTATAAAACTTTTCTTTTTCAGTAAGGCTAAAATCGATAAATTTACATCGAAAAATCATCAGAAATAATATTTTTTGCTTGTTTTTACGAAAGTGAGGTTCCTACACAAACATTTTTTTCGAAAAATGTGTGTTAATACATATATCGTTTTATACAGAAAAAAAATCATTCAGTAATGCTTCTAAAAACATATTAAATTTTAATGAAATCCAACTAGGCATAGAATTTAATAAACTCTCTCTTTAAGGAACCTAATAATTTTACAATAATACAAACGAGAAATTTCTGAGGGTCTGGTCATTCTAATCATATTTAAACCCAAGAAAACCACAAATTTAACTAATAATCATAGAGAAATGCCATGAACCCGCATCAGAAATTTGACCTAGCGTTCTGGAGAGGGACACCTAAAACGCATTTATCAATTTATATTTTGATATATCGTCATTTAATTAATTGGGGTCATTGTGTGGCTGATATTGTACTCTTTAATCAATGCGATGCATTGTCGTATATCATAAAATATATATACGCTTTATTCAATTTGTTATTTAACCGTTTAAATACTAACACAAAGAGATTATAATTACATGCATTGTTTTCTTGTATGATATCTGTTATTATATGAAATCTGTAGACATGATATATTATTATAGTGTATTTGAAGAATATGTATTTGGTTTTTTAGAAACGTGGTTCAAGTATTATTACTGTTGTATATAAAACCATGATACGTAATTAATTTATAATTTATTGAAAGTGTATTAGGTAAATAAATTGATATAATATGGAGCAAGTTTGAGTAGACTGTTTTGTAAACTCACGGTTTACCTGAATACAATAATGTATAAATTTTAAAGTAGAAAGAGAGAAAATAATTTGATTTATATAGCATATCTACATTTACTGTGACAATGGTGCTATTCTGCTAATTTAACTTAAATATTTAAATTTAATAAACTTTAAGTAAATTTCAATTACTACTTTTATTGTGAAATTATTAGCTTAAATTTTTTAAAAAATTTAAATAGAATAGAATGTTCAGAATTGCTCTATTTAATTTTATTTAAGTTGCAAAGTTAAAGTCTCATTTAAGCTAAAGATCTTTTAATTTATATATGATGACCAGAATAGCAGTATCAGTTTTATAAGCATTTAAACATAAATTAAATCCTTTTAAAAATTATAATAAATAATTTAGGTTGACCAAAGTTTCGGCAATCTTTCTGTAAAAACCTGATTTAAAGGATTTTTTAAAAAAGTATTTAAATGAGGCAAAATTTATAAATATATACTTGTTTTATTTATTATTTTATTGTAAAATTAGCAAGATTTAATTTGAAAATAATAAATTAAAATTACAAATTAAATACAGAATTGTATATTAAAAACAAATGTTTTTCAAATATTATAATAAAAAAGAAACTACTTACCAATTATTTCATTGTTTTGAACATATCTTTGCCGTAACTTTCTTGTATCTGAAATTTTAAAAAAATATTTATAATTTGTAATAACTATTAAAAGAAAATAAAGTATTTATTTAGAAATAATATTTATCTGAAATCACTATTTTCAGAATTATTATAATTTATATTTTTGTAAATATTACAGAATCTTAGAAAAAATCTTAAAAATTTTAATTAATATTTTAATTTTAATAATTGAAAAAATTAAATCGCATTTGTCAGGCAATAAACACAAAATAATAAAAAGAAAATAATTTTACAAAAGAAATATATGTGTACAACATAGTTACCAAGAAATTATTATAATTAGTACAATTACTTTAATTTAATTAAAAATATACATCTACGAAATTTTAATAACACAAAAATTTGCAAGTAAAATATCTCGCATAAACCATAAAAAAATTTCTTCGTAATTTTTTCATTTTCCTAATTCACGTAGTATATATATATATATATATATATATATATATATATATATATATATATATATATATATATATATATATATATATATGCTTTAAAACTTCGAGCATTTATCTTAAATGAATAAAAACAGATCAATATGTATTTAATATGAATAACTGTACTTATAACTTACTCTAATGTTACCTATTATCTTTTGTACGAAAATGTATTCTTATTTTCTATACAAAATAAATTTATATTATTATTATTATTATTATATATATATATATATATATATATATATATATATATATATATATATACTACCCTCTCACGATAAAGTCAACCCGGAACACTTACATTAGTAAATAACAACATTTAATTTTTTTTCTCAGCAACTCGTACACCAGTGTAGCCAGACTGAAATGAGTTCTGTCGTGAAAATAAATGTAAAATACGTGACACATCATAAGCGCGGTTTTAATTTCGACATTGTTACAAGAACGTACAACCTCCAGACGGGGGTAGAGACGTTGGATCGTAACTCACAAGTTGTCAGTTATTGCACCGTGATCTGTCAGTTGGTATCGTACGCATTTTAATAGCGTCTGTCACTATTAGAAGAGCTATAAGTCACCACGGTCAGTTCCTGTCGCGGCCCCGAGTGTTTAAGATGTATTACCAACACGAAAGTTGTTTGTTGTAAACGGATATCTAACACCCTCTGCTTCTTGCTAGCTTGCTATCCGACGAATATTACATCTGTTTGACTAATAATGACTTGGAAAGGTATATATTGTAGCTACATTTAAATTTAAACGCGTGTTTCAAGATTGTGAAGATATACAGTACAAATGCATCTTTTTATAAGAAAACAATATATTTTTATGATTATAATTTTAGGATCAAAAGATAGTTGTAATGTTATAATTCTAGTAGGTAGATGAATTTGTTATTTGGGTAGTTTCTGTATAAAGATTGAAAAGAAAGTTGTAAGATTTTGGTTCCATTGGGTACTTTTGCTAAAAATCCAGATCCGGTTGAATATATAAATACTATTTTAATGTCTACGTTGACATATGGTAGTAAGTGTTGGATAAAATCATAAAAAAAAATAGCAGCCAAAAAAATTAGCATTTAAAGCATTCAGCCAACTTCAAAAATAATTAATTAAAATTTCCTCGCTGTAATTGAATTATAAACAACAATTTAATACAATTTATCATCGTGGAACTTACAAGTTTTTAAATCCAAAACATAATTTAAGCCGATTGAAATTAATTGGATGAAAATTCCGCGACGTATTGTACTATTCCCCGAATTTCAAATCATGTTGCCAAGGGCGTCATCGGCCTCCGGCCCGGGCGATATATGTTTTCGAAAATTTCCGACGACTTTAAGACAGAGGACGCAAACTTTTCGACGCCGTAACTCGATTAATGAGGCACTCATCAACATTAAGAAGGAATTTAGTGATCGTAACGTCTAGCATAACACACAGCTTGGGAGAACACTGCTTGCATTGAAATGGGTTCAGTTTTGTAAACACTGAGAAAATGTGTTTATTTTCTCTTTTTTTTTCACGTCTCGTTTCTTTTATTGTTCTACAAGTTTAGTAATTTCAAATGAAATTTATGTTTCATATATTTTGTAAGAATTTGAATTAAAATTTTAGTTTTACCTTTACAGAAAAAATAAAATATTGGCTAAATATTAGATGATTAAACGATATTTTTCAATAACATTAATTATTTTATTTAAATACAAAGTAGTAGAAATAAATTTGTTATTTCATATAAAGTTTAAATAAATAATATAAAACTTGAATAAATTCAACGAATAAGAAAGAATACATATACGACAAACTAAAATAAATATTTAATTAGATTAGATAAATATATCAAACATAATATTGAATTAAATTTGATAGCACGTAGCAAGTGTATACAACATTACAACACTAAAATCTTGTGTTAAAAGATGCTGACCTATTATTAAATATTAATATTTATTTGATAAATTTTACGCACATAAGGTGTCTTTAAGTTTGAAAGTTTGAGAACACAGTAGCTGGCGCAAGCGAATAGTAACAGAGTCGCTAGAAGCCCTGTGTACTGTACGTTTGAAGGTTCGGCATTGCCTAATTCATATTCAGATATGCAAATTATGACTAAAATCCGCGCCTCGTCTAACACCAGCGCGGTACAGGATTCGCGTTTTAATATTCAGTGCCTGTGTATACTTCTAATTGGGCAAGATGAACGAACTTTTTTTCGCCTTGTCCCTGCCGTGTTGGAATTTAATCTCGAGGGATTTAAGTGGAGGGTGTGAAATTGCATTTGAGGTGCACCACCAGTACACGAAAAACCAAACCGCCCCCCTCTTACATCTTGTCTTACATCAACACACAACAGAAAAGGAAAAAAAAAACAACTAACAAGATATTGATGTGCTCTTTTCTAAATATTATGGCTTCTATTTATTTGATACTTATTATATCGCGCTGGGTAGCTTTAATTTTCGTATTGTGTTACGAGAAGTATGGTAATTTTGTCTGTCAATTTTTTTAGATGTATACTGTTCTATATTTAATTATATTTTTTGTGATATGAAAGGGATGCGAGTCAATATTATTTAATTACCAGTATTACCACTTTGACTGCAAGGAAAAAGTGGTATAGCGTTTGGTGCGGTGTCTGTAACATTTTCAAAAAAATTAATTTGTGTATAGAAATCCTTCATATAGTCCCTAGATGACGAATCTGAACTTAGTTTATGTGGGTGTATGTGTGTGCGTCGTCAGCTCGCTCGCTCGGTCGTAAGTCAAAATTTTGTGGCCGCAACTCCTTTTAGACGATTCAACCGATTTTAATGAAATTTTCAGGATAAATTTGTCTAGTAACCAAGATGGTCATGTTGTTTTATTTTTTTCCAGTGATGCCAACTTTCCGAGAAAAAATTACTAAAGTTTTTCAAAATTTATATTGGCTACGTTATTTATTCGATTTTGATCAAATTTTCAGAAAAGATTTCCCTAATGCTCCCATTAATTATATAATTTTATTAATATTCAGTGTTGCCAACTTTCCGAGAAAAAAATTACTAAAGTTTTAAAAAATTTATTATGGCCATGTTATTTAACCGATTTAACTCAAATTTTTACAAAAGATTCTCCTAGTATTCATATAATTTATGTAATTTTAACAAAATACAGTGTTGCCAACTTTCCGAGAAAAAAATTACTAAAATTCATTGTGGCTACATCATTTATTCGATTTTGATCAAATTTTCAGAAAAGTTTCTCCTAGTGCCCACATAAATTATAATATTATTAAAATACAGTGTAAAACTTTCCAAGAAATGTTAAAGTGGTATATGTATGGGTTTACCTATATACTTCTAATTTTGTTTTTAAATAAATTTCAATATAAGTAAACTGTATATTAGGCCAAGTATATGTTAGAATAACTTTATTTAAAATAGTCATAAATACAGTATAAAATTTAAAGAGAATATATACCTATTACATTTTATTTAATAATTATTTAGCTGTCAATAATTTACTTATACTAACATAACATTTTGTAAAACTATAAATATACTTTATTAACAAATAACATACATAAAAAATTATACGTTATCCATTTTTATAGTAATTACAAGTAACACAAACATTATTGTAAATTAAAAAAAAAGCGTGTAAAAAGCTTATTTATATTTTTCATTTATAATATTGAAATAATAAACTAGCTCGTGTATAAAATTCCAAATTAATTACAAATGTTTGAAAACATTTTATAATTAATATTACAAAATATATTCCAGTTCACTGGTTAAAAAATTCGCATAGAAGGGGGAGGGGGTTAGCTCAAGAGAAGACGAGGCAAACGCAAAACTTGCTAATTTATTATTCTAAATGTAAGGTTTATTAAAAATTCAATCTACAATATCTAATTAACTTCCGAATGTGTCAAAGGATATTTAAAAGTTTAATGAGAGTTTCCCTATCAGCCAATCTTTTGATTAAACTGTTAATTACTAATTCTGATTTTTCCAAGACTTTCGTCGTGCTTTGGTTATGAATATCATTATTTATAAACGTGGTATGAAAGATGAACGACAAAGAAGTTGATATTTTTCTTCCAAGTTTTCTTCGAACCCTCCCCAAAAAAATTCGTTTTTCTTTCACAGACTTTCACATAAAAAAATCTGCAAGTAGAAATTGATAAAGTATTGAAAATGTTTTTAGAATTACCTTGTAGCTTTTTTAATAAACTCTTTTTAATTGAAATTTTAGAAATTTTACTGCAACACATAAAATACTTTTACGTAAATAAGCTTTTTAAAAATAACGTAAAAGTAGAAGAAAATATCAGTATAAGTAAATGGAGTGTTATGATTGAGAGTGTTTTGCTTGAGCTAATGTATTCAAAACTAATTTCGGTATAGTGGAAAGAGTCTGTGCTACACCCTTTTGGGTACATGGCGTGATTGCATATATATTAAATTATTTCTTGTTACTATAAATTTCCTAAACAACGTCCCACGCTGTGAAAAACTGAAATACAAAAACAATCAACTTTCGTTTGCACTGATATAGAAGATAAATTGATACTATTATTAAAAAAATCTAAACCATATTCACCGCCAATCTACAGCCGCGCGTACAACCCCAACGTAGGATTATTTTAATGGTTTTCCAAATGGACCTGAGGGCTGCAGTAACTAATGTATCGACTCTCGTAAACAGGGTCTCTTTCGTACATTCTACAACAACAACAGGAGTCCGTATGAGAATCAACATGTGCCCAAATGGCATTGTTTCACAAGCCCTTTGAACTTAAGTTCCATAAGTTCCATCAAGACGGCATGCCAGACAAATAGTCCAGTCTTCAATCTATCTCTCCCTGCACTTTGTATTTTGTTAGATAGCCGGAGAATGTGTTGAACTGCACAAAACCACAGTGGTATGCATCATGATTCCATTCCCCCCTGTAATAACCCTGTTCCGTCTGTTCACCGCTTTTCTCTTTAGCCCCGTGTGTCTTATATAAATCGGCTTGCGAAGGCTTGGAAGCTTGGGGATATTTCAGTTTTCGGACCCTACTAATGGAAAATGGAACAGTGTTTATAATAAATCAATATGGAAGCGAGCAAAAGGGCATCAGGTGTTAGGATTAAGGGTTTGAAGAAAACTGTAACGTTTTGGAATTATTAGATAACCTTTTGGGATTATTTCATGGTGAAGATGTATTGGTTTTTATTTTTAAAGCAAATATTTTGTTGAAATTGAATAAATTTGTTTAAAATATACAAAACATTATTAAGGCTCAGTATTTGCAAATGTTGAAATAAATTTTTCTTTGGAATAATTTTAAAATTAGCCAATGAAATGTTGTCATTTATTTTAGCTATCACAAATAAATTTTCACTTATTTTAAGAATAAATTAAATTGAAATACTGGCCCTTAGTAAAGTAATTTAATATAAACTATGCATTTAATCAGATATCAATTTATTCAAATAAAATTATTTTAAAGGTATCAAACGTATTTATTTCTTCTCTTAATAGGAAAAGATAAAATATCCTGTATCACCATACATCTTACAGATGCAAACTGAATAGACTCATAAAATTCTTATTTTAACGTAAACAACATAACGTAAATAGATAAATAAATTAAATATTTAAAATTAATTATATGAACACAATTAAACTTATTTTCAAAACAATTTTCAACCACAAAATTGTAATATTCAAAACAAAGTTAATCTTATAACAGCTTAACACATTAAATGTATAACAATATTAATCACCTCGATGTTTCTCTTTTTCTTCGCTTCTGTTTAACTACCTCCCAACCCATCCAGTTACCACCGAAAAGAAGTCGGTCTAATGTCAGATAATTACAGTTCGCACTTCGTCAATTTGCGCGTAGACGTAACGTAGCGCACAGCATAGGCGCAACCGCTCAGAGACTGTTTTTATATCTAGTGCGTGACGAGCGTGGCTCGGGTCGCGTAAACGGTTCAGCATCATTAGGGCCATTTCATTTAAGTAAAATATTCGAACCGTTTCCGGGTTGCCGATGAGGAAGTGAAATGGGTTCGCGCGGTAAATTGAATTTTTCTACCAAATACAGTGTAAATTAATTGGTGGTAGAGTTCTACCAAAATACCCGTCAAGTTTTGGTGCTTATTCAGTTAGATATTTAGCATTTTTTAAATTTTGCTGTTTTGGTTAATTTTGTTACATTACGAATGATATAAAAGGATATAATTGAAAATTTTAATTGTAAAAGAAATGGTTGCAAAAAAGGTATCATTTTTAAAGTGTACCCAAAGAATGTAAACTGACCTAAATTCATTCAATAGAACAATATTATGTGTTTTCAAAGTATTTTAAGTACAAATTAGTTAATTGTATTTAGTTAATTAGTAAATATTGTAATCAAATTTTTTACCTATTTCTACATAGCCGATTGACTTAAAACTTTGCAGACATATATAGTTTTAATGGTAATATAATATAAACAGACTAAACATCTTTAATGCTCAAATAGTTAAAAATTGCTCCTTCAATAGTATAGAGAAAATATTTTAAGTTTTGTAATATTGCTATGGTGATAAGTTTGGCCATGTTTCCATGACTGAATTATGTGATAGTAGTTTTTCAATATTCATTAGTTAGAAACAATTTTTAAAATAAGTTTTTAAAACTTGTATAATTTTTAAAAAATAATTGGTATTTATATTTCTATTTTTTACTGTATTTTTTTAAAATTTAATAAAAAATTAATATTACCATTAATATTGTCATTTTTAAATTAGGACTTATAAGTTCAAAGTAAAAATCATGAATTCATCGCAAGAACTAAAATATTAAACTTACTAAAAATATTACTGAGAATATTTTTGCTGTAGATCCAAGGTTTTTACGTTTAATTCAAAAGTAACCTTGTAATTAAACTGTAAAATATTTATCTAATAGAAATACAAATTTTAATAAAAATATAATAGTTAGTAATTATTATATTTTAAAAAATTTGTATAACATTATTTAGTATTTAATTTAGAAACATAGGGCCCCGTATTCCCATCTCATTTGTTTATGAAAACTGTTTTTATTTTTCACTTTAAAATAAATTTTTATTTATATCTCTTATTAAATATAAATAATATTTCTATTTTTGATATTTATTTTTATGTCTAATATTTTAAAATTCAAATAAACTAATTGAAATAGCTTAATAAGTAATTTTAGGTAATCGTCAAAAGTAATTTTAACAAAAATCACTTAGGTTAATATACGGGCCATAATGTTTTTTTGGAATAAATATAATTATAATGTAAAAAATATTAACTAATTTCATACAAAGTTGTGAAAATAGTTATACTGTTATTAAATATTATTTTTTTATTAAAATTTTCAATTTTAGTCAAAAATTTTCCCAGTGTAAGAAAATTGTTTTGCAATTTATGTTTGCATAGTTTTACTAGTATACCTCATTTTGTATAAAATTTTCAATCCTAAACCTATAATTTCTTTCGGCGAAGAAGAATTTGAGCAGTTGGTAGTTGGTATGGTAGTAATTGCAAACAAACGAGCAGCGGCAACGGTATGGCGGCGTTCTAAAATTTCAATTTGTTAAACTCGTAAATCTGCAGTCAACATCATTATTATGGGCCGGAGTGTTTGTGCTTTCGCTCAACTTTTCTTGCGCGATTAAGCAAATTAAATTTCTCCCGTTTTCGCGAAAGAAAGAAAAACTAAGAAAAGCACACTAAGTTTCCGTTTTCGTCATTAATGCTCTCCCCGTTTGCCCTCTTCCGAGAAAAAAATTCAGACACAAATATTATAACTCTGTTCGTTAAGTACTGGTTAATATTCTCTTCATCTTTGGAGACATGGAGCACGTGCTGTGCTGCAATCGCAGATTGCCATGACTGCTCCACCATTTTCACTATTGGATATTTAGATTTAAGTCTTTATTGCCCCCCCGTTTAATAAGCAGTAAATTTATGAAGTAAAGTATTTAATTATGATTTACGTTTATGTTTAAGTTTCTGAAAATTTTCTTAATGCTTTTTCTGTTGCATTTATATTATTGCTATAAATTTTAAAACTGTTTTCATTTTATTGTCTTCAAAGATAGTAAATTTCAATGCGTTGAATTATAAACTTATATATTTAACTTTACTTACTTAGAAATAGTTGCATAAAACGTTCTTAATCACAATGTCAGTTAACGTAATTAAGTTATTGACTGACTAATGTATCAGACAGTGAGTTATGATATATAAACATATATTATAAACGAATTATACAACCAGGGTAGAAAAATAAATAAATCAGTGTTGCGGTACAGTATACAAATATCTCCAGAATAATAAAGTTGAAAGTTTGAAAACTAATAGGAAGCTAATACAACAGTTTGCAATAATAGTAATTAAATGCTAGGGTAAAGTTTGTACGACATTAGACATGCGTCTGACTGTCTACATCTATATCTATATACATATGCATGTACGTTGTGTTTAAGGTAAATTTGAAATCGACTACGTAATAGGTATAAAGGGATGAGAGATCTTAAGCAATTCGTCTGGCAAGCAAACCTAGGCTCTGTCTTCATGTACACACATATTCTAGCCACAATGAAATTCAAACGACTATAAGGTAGTATTCACATCCGTGTTACGTTCATAATTTCGCTGAAACGAAACTATTTTTCCATACAAGTTTGCAGTGTTGGAATTTATTTAGTTAATTTTTAATGAATTTAGATAAAAATTGTTATCTCTCATCTTATTTAAATAATTTTAAAAATTAATATTTATTATCTTATCTAGATTAATTTTCTTATAATTTTCTATAAAACCATCTATTGTCAAAATATATATCGACGATTAAGAAACTACGTCCCGTATTCTCATCTCACTTTTAAAAGTGATTTTTGTCAAAAATACTTTTAACATTCACTAAAAGTTACTTATTAAGCAATTTTAATCAGTTTATTTAAATTTTATAAGAGATATAAAAAATATCAAAAAAAAATTAATATTTTCTAAGAAATAAAAATACAAATTTATTTTGAAGCAAAAGATAAAAACACTTTGTCACAAAGAAGTGAAAATACGGGCCAATGTCTCTTATCTTCAAAATAGCAATATTACAAGAAGAAAAAAACTAATTCTTTTTATTTAAAGCAGAGTTTCAGACATTAACATTAATTTTAGATAATGGAAAATGGTGGATTTACGAACAAACATCAATTTAAAATCATCCATATTTAGTGAGTTAGCTCTGTTCTTATTTGTATTTTTCTTTCAATCTCGTTCTAGTACCGATTTAATTTTAATCTAATTTCATTTTAGTTTCTTTGTCTTTCTCTAATTTTGTTCTAACTTTTTTTTTTGAGCAACCCCAGACTTTAAAAAAATTTCTTGCATTTAAAAACTGCTAAAAAAAATTTAAACTCAGTCGTGGGCAGAGTGTGACTGAAGCGTGGGTGGTGAATAGGCCCTGAAAACCGAACAGAACAGCCGTCGAACTGAAGCGTCGAGTGAGCAGCAAGTGGGCTGCCCTTTGACGTTGGGCAAATAAGAGAAATGAGGCGTCGCGCATATTGCGAGAGCTCTGCGGCTTACCGTCGGCCCGAGACACAAAATTAATTAAAACGAGAGTTTGATTAATGCGGCATTAGTGGATCCGTTATCCCGGAATCGCTCTCATTCTACCCCTCTCTCTCTCTCTCTCTTTCTAGCTACCGTTACCGCTCGGCTTTTTTAAATAATGAATATTTTAATTACGAAACAATGACTTTTTAAAATGTACAAAACGGACGGGCGGCCAATGAATGCGTACAGCAAACTTTGATATTATTATTGCTCGTTGAATACTCTCCGTGTAGCTAATCCGTCGTAATTACTTTGACATTTTGATTTTATCTAAATGAGCAACCATGTTAACACCGTGTTTCTCTGATTGAGAGCGCATGCGCCGTCATCTGATAGTTAAAGATTAATAACATCGCTTACTGTCTTATCGCGTTCTGTGTCTGTTATTGCTTTTCTACACTATGTTACACTATGCAATGAGCGCTTCAACTGCAATTAATTGTACACTGGTAAATTAAAATGGTAGTTTTTATGTTGCAAACTCTAGACGAACAAAACCATTGATTATAAAATTTTGGAACACTAAAATAATTATGCTTTAACAAAAAAATTAATAATTACATTCTAATAAAAACTATAAATAAAATAAAACAATGAATTGTCACTATTTGCTAGTGTTGATAAAACTAGATTATTGGAGAGAAGACTTATTAAGAAATAACTTCTTTTTAAATAATAATACTGTTCAATGTACTTTTATGGCAAAATAATAAATTTTATTAATTAAAATAATCATCTTCTGAAATACATCTTTACACAAGAAAAATCCAATCACTTGACACACTTTTAGTTTTAACGCCAAGTGTTTGTATAAAACTAAAACGGCAGTTTGAATGAGACTTAACTCACAATAAACCTAAAACTGAATATAAGCAAGTGTTCTCCGATATGGAAATGAGACTAGAATGAGGCGAGACTCGATGTGTCTGGCGGCCGTGCACGGCCACCTGTGATTGATGGGGTGAGCGCTGCATGATGTACGCGTGCCAGGATAATAAATCACACTAGACGCCAGGAATTTTGCGCCCGCGCGAGGAGAGAAGGAAGTGTGGGCGGCTGTGGAACGAACGTTGTCGGCAAAGGTGCTGCGTTTGAAGAACACCGCCACTGCCCGCACTTAGGATATGTGCGTGAATTTGTAATGATTTTGTTGGCTAAGTCATAAGCGATGATTTTTGATTTTAAATAAGTAAACTGTATTATTTTGGAAATATAATTAATAATTGGTCTATTCAATTTAATTTCCACGTATTTCACAATATGAGGAGCAGACTTTCAAAATGCGTTTTGTCCAAATGCCATAATTTTCAGAAAGAGGCAAAATGTTTTTGGTTAAATCTGAAAGTACATTACGTGCCCATTGGACAAAACGCGTTTTGAATGTCCAAGTAACTTTTAATATTTATTTCAGACGAGACAATATGCGTTTTAAATGTCGAATTTATCTTAAAAGATGCGTGTTTGCGCATAGAACGTAATACCATCACTAACTAAAAATTTTACATTTTGGACAAAATGCATTTTGAAAGTCTGCTCCTCATATTCTCGACCATGTAAAATATTCTACTTTTTGTGATTACTTGCTTTCCTTATTATTTTAGACAAAAAAGTCTATAAATATTTAGAAGATACAATTGTTCATCCGAACCAATTAAATTTATTTTGTATGCTTTATAATGGTAAAAATTAAATGTAAAAATATTAAAAATAAAATTTATATAAAAAATAAATAAGTAGCTGTTTGTTGTATTATCTGTAAAAATAAACCAATTTGTATACATTTACGTATTATTCATATAATTTTTTTGTAAATAAAAATTATATACATTGAATCAAATTTTTCTAATTTAGTGGTCATTGGCCTTAGTAAAATTCTGCAACAACGCAATACACAAATGTATGTAGAAATTTTGATTGCATAGTTTTTGACGTTATATTAAAATTTCAAAATATTGTATTTTGTATTATTTTTTAAAATAAAATTTTTTTATACAATTTTGATATATATTGCTATATTTAAAAGTTATGAAAAACATTTTTCTTTTCTAGCAGGAAATTGAAAACATGTTATTAAAAAACTTCAAAACGTACAATATATATTTTTAATATTCATCTTGAATCTTTTAAAATATAATCAAGTAGAAATGTAGTTAACTAACTATCTATAATTTGTAACCACTTAAATTTTTTATGAAATATGACAATATTAATTTTTTGTTAATAGTTTTTAATAGCAAATGATTAAATATTTATCTTTTACATTTTATGTTGTTTTTGTGATAATTTTAAAGTATAAAGTATAAAAATTATTTACGGAATTTTTTTTTATTCTTTTGTAAACTTAATTAATATTTATATTTATTTAACTAAAAATATATAAGTATATAATGACAAGTATATAATGATGGTTATTATTAATAATGATGATGTTTACGGGACAAGACGCAGGCAAATGAAAATAAATATTTAACAATTTAAATCTTTTTAAAAAAAGTAAAAACTTAAATTTAGTATACATCTAGATTAATATTAAATATTTTTATAATATTAAAATAAAAATTATTATCATTATTTATTTATATTAACCAAAACATTATTAAACTAAATTTATGTAAATTTTATTAAAAAAAAAACCAACTTTAATTTAATCCAAGTCTGGGCCGCCATCAACCTTGGCCCGTATTAAATATTAACGCCCCGGCAACTCAGAAAAAAAAACCCAACGTAATTGGTCGTACGTGGGGTCAAAAGGACCCGCCAATTGACCCAAAGTAACAGGCGTTCGTCACCGGAAATTCGATTAGACGACTGTCACAGAGACGATACCCGTTCGCGAGACGAATACTAAAAATATTTAACGCCATTTGAACGACATGAGTCCCAGGGATATTGTAAAGTAACCAAGCTACAAGATAGAATAATGTTAGCGGCAAAAAGATGTATTTGATACAGACGTTCAATTTGTACATTAATGTTGGGTTGTGTTCGATATTGTATAATAGAGATGTAGTTATATTGTTCATAATGTTAATGTTAACAAAGTTGTGGTTGTTTGATTTCGTTTTATGATTTATTGATGTGTTGAATTTGTTGTACCTGAAATGGATTGCAAAACCAGGTGTTGCAAATATTAACCCTTACATTTTTTATTGATCTTACATTTTTGTTATGTTTGTCAAAATTGTATGAAAAATGTTTATTAAAAAAAAAATGAATCAAATAAGGCATAATATTTTGAAATTTGTATTGTGGGATTTTGTATGTGTATTGCGAAATTGCAGATTTCTATTAAGGTTAATAACCTTCATGTCAGAAAAAATATATAGTTATACAAAGTTTTTTTTAATTGATTAAATAAATTTATTTTTTATAACAAAATAAAATATTTTTAAAAAGCTATTTTATTATTTAAATTTAATTTAATTTATTGATTTAGATGTAGAATTTTATGCTTTAAATATTGAATCATTGAAACCTTTTTGCTTAAAATAATTAAAAAAGTAGGAAATTGCAAAAGTAAGATTTTACATGTTTTGTGGCCAAGAATTGCATTCATAATAATATAATTAACTTATATAAAAATTGTATATGTATTTAATAATTAGCAATAAAATTATTCTTAATTTGTAAGCAAAAGAGAATAATGTAAAAACAGTCATTTTAATGGATCTACTTGTACTAAATTAGAAATTAAAACATCTATTTTCATTTAATTCGAATTGGTAAACTAAATTTTAAATAATTTGTTCTTTTAATTAGATGATAATTTCAATAATATTAGTTATTTCATCTACATATAAATTAATTAACATTTAATTGTTATTTCAAACAAACTTTACATTAATAATTAAAAATTGCAAGATAAATCAACGAACAAGAATAAATAAATATACAATGAACTAGAAAAAAAATATTTATTTAAATTAGATAAATAATTATTTACTCTTGAACTAGATGTTTCATGTAATATGATTAGAAGATGGAAATTCATAATTTTTTTAATTGATAATACAACTAAATGCTTAGATAAACAATTTAAATAAGAAACTATGCATGATTATTATTAAATTAATAAATTGTTCTAATTATATACGTCTAGATTTCAATTATTTCAAATTATTTATATTCTAAAACTCGGTTGCACAAAACATTGTTAAATGTTTTACAAGTTAACCAGTTTGTTAATGCCAACTACCCAATCAATGAAGCGGTTTGAAGACATTTGACAATCCAGTTGCCTAGTTAAATCATTACTTAAGTTGCAGTTATAAATTTATATTTAAATCAAATTAAAAATCATAACATTTGACTTCAACGTCAATTCATTCATTTAAAATCTCTAAGCAAAAAATATCTAGCAACAAATTTCTGCGTCACTCCACTAAAACCTTACACCGTGACACACATTCAATGCCATGTATAACAAAAGATCCTCGAATCCAACCGTTGTCAACCGGGGGCCCCGACATTCAGATTAACATTAAACGAGGGTTTAGCCTTTTACAATACAATAATCCTCGTCATTCGATCGATGCCAGGCACATCATGAAGCAGAGCATGAATGTGGGCCAAGCCAGCACACACACACACCGAATAGCGGTGACGGTTAAAACGTTGCTGCGATGCACGACCACGATTCTACGATCGTTTTCGCTTTTCGCAGGGCCACGAACAGAAAGAATTGGCGAGTATTAGCAGCTCAGTGCCCCGTGTGATGGATTGACTTTAATATCGATGGATGTGCCACGAGTTTTTTTTCCACGACACTAGTGTAGAAAACAGAAACAGTTAAAGATGGAAGAGGAGATATGTGTGTCATAGTGGATTTTCAAAAGATTTACTGGTTGGTTAAATGTTTGGCTGTTACGTTATTGAATACTGTGAAGATTAGGATTAGCATTTCAAGAAATATATAACTAAAATTCTTCAGTTTGTTATTACGCAATATATTAAATGAGTGATCTTATACAATATACGACTCATTTACTACATAACTGTTTATAAGGTTACATACATCGTAACTTTGTTAAGGAAATAATTCTTAATCTACTTCGTTAACATTGATATACAGTAACATAGTAAAAAATCTTTGAAAACTTATTATATAAATTAAAACAGCTTTCAGTTTAAGTTCTGTATTAATATTTATTAAAAATCGACGTTTTAACGAACTCAACGTATTTCTTCATCAAGAAAACTGATACAGTAAATAACGGAACATAGAAACAAGTTACTAGATAACCAGATCATACAAATTTTATACATTTTTAATTAATAGAGACCAAATTTTATTTAAATCAGTTACTAGTCACACCGATTGATTTTATCTTTTTCTTTATAAATTTCTATTGCTAATAATTACAGTATCTTCGAATTTTACATCGTGAAGATACTCTAACGCATGTTGAGCAATAGTAGATTTATCTGTATCAGTTTTTCTGATGAAGACAGACGTTAAGTTCGTAGAAACGTTGATTATCAATAAATATTAATACAAAACTTTTAGACGTGGATTGTTTGTTTCACAGTAATTAATTTGAATTTTACAGAAATAAAACCAAACTAGGTAATAATTGATACTTTGATAATAATGAATAAATTAAAATACAAATTACAAAAACAAAACATTGCTTTATATTTCGACTGAACTGACATTTCAACAGTATAATTATATAAGTTATATATTTCATAATTTCTGTATTTAAATGTTAGTTTATAATGACTTATATTTATCCATCTATACTGGCATATAATGTAGATATCTTAATTATAAAACCCATTATTTATTTTACAGACTAACACCATTGTTAATCACAAGTCATTAGCTTTGTTCGCGGAGCACATCCCGAACACGTTCCGAACAAGTACGCATGCGCAATGTAAATTCGGTCGTTCGCGGTAAGAAAATTACATGTTCTGAACAAAAAGTTCTGCGTTCGCGGAACACAATTATCTCATTCGGAATTAGTTCCGAACGTATTCAACACATCCCAGAATTTTACCAAGGATTTCTGATCCGCACATGCGCACTGCGCATTATATGATCGTGAAAGTTGATCAGCAATAGTTTAAACGTCAATTTCGAACGTTTTAGGTTAGATTTGTGTTTTAAAAGCATAAGTTATTTACTATTAAATAGATCAAGGTAATTATAAAAATGACATACATTAACATAAAAAGGTTAGAATAAAAAATATAGATAGATACTTAATTTCTTGCTTCAGATGTCGGATCACTTCGATTCAAGTGATGAAGATTTGGAAGAAGTAATTCAATTGTCGCAAGTGCCCAAAACAAGGGATTACTTTGAAGAAATTGTTTCACAGTTTAATGAACAACAATATATGGAACATTTCCGCATAAGTAGAGAGATGACACAACAACTAGCGGATCGATTTAAGGTTTCACAATATTTTCATCATCAGGAAGGAGATTCCGAAAAAATTGGTGCATTAAAATTCATTACTGTATTTTTATGGTTTGCTGGTAATGAAGCTAGCTCATTCCGAGATGTGGCAGATAGATTTAATATAACTAAAAGCTCCTTATATAAAGTTGTTAGAAGAGTCACCTATTTTTTAAGTAATCTGTCACCAGAAGTTATTCGATGGCCAACAGATCATGAAAAAGTAGAAAGTGAACGATTCTTTAGAGACAAAGGATTTCCTGGAGCTTTTGGTGTCATCGATGGTACTCACATTAGAATCGATAATCCAGATTCTTATCTCAATAGAAAATATTTCCATTCTATACAGGTAACTGACTATGTAATACACACTCGATATTTTAATACTTATCAAATGTACATTTATTTTGCAGGCCCAAATGGTATGTGACCATAAAAAACGGATCATTGATATTTTCGTTGGCTTTCCTGGTTCCGTTCATGACAGCAGGGTGTTGAAATCCTCTCCTTTGTATGAAACATTGCCACAGAAATGTGGAAACTGCTTCATTTTAGGAGACAGTGGTTATCCGTGCTTACAACATCTTCTAACTCCATTTAAAGATAGGGGCCAGCTAACTAGACGACAAACAAATTACAACTATTTGCTTTCTACGAACAGATATATAATTGAACACTCTTTTGGTATATTAAAACAAAAATTTAGACAATTATACCATATAAAGTTGAAAAGTATTCCGGACTTAGTTCACTTTATAAGAGCATGCGTTGTTCTGTACAATCTATCTATAGAGGAGGAATTTATATTGGAAAATGACCCACAAGTGGAAGATAACCCAATAAATGTACTACCCCCTGAAGAAGAAGATGCTGTAGATGATAGAAATGGTATTACAAGAAGAAATGAAATTATGAACACATTACCTCTTCAAATATAATCTGTTTATCTGAATTATGTAAATTAGTTGTGTTCTTACAGGTTGATTAGCATGATGTATTTATACGAGATTATTATATTTAAAATCTATTTATGTAGTTAAAATGATCTATTTGTTAGTATTTCTTGTAGGATGTTATTGATTTTCAATATTTATATTTTCATTTTATTTTAATTAAATATTTTACAGAAATGCTAAATAATTTTTATAAATATTTAATTAAATTTTATTATATTCACAATAAGTCTGGTAAATCCTTTATGAAACAGAACGAAGGAATATGTAATCATAAAATTATTTTAAAAATTCAATTTAAAATTAATCAAAATTTTGTAACAACAAAATGTACTTCAATTTGTTTAAATATATAAGTAAGCAACTAAAACTATTGTAGATGAATTTAAATATCTGAAAAATCAAATAATCAGTAAAACAAAATTTTTTTTATAACTTATGTCATGTAAATTTCTCAAAATTAATCAATTTATTTGAAAATATTAAAAAATTGTTACATATATTCGCTTTTTAGATGCTATATTTTAACAACTAAATTGTTAATTAAAATTTTTATGTTTAAATTGTTCTTGAAAATGACAACTGAGGTACTGAAATATTTAAAAGAATTAAAATATTTTCAAATTAGTTGACTAAAACCTGAGAAGTAGTTTGTTTTATTAATTTGTTTAAATTTTTACACATAGAACAAAACATAGTAATAGTAAATTAAACAAACGGTTATTCTCAACATGTTTATTATTATTATCCTTAATTAAACGTTTAAGGTGACATTGTAATATGTCATTGTAATATGTCTGTTGCACTCAACTTAATATTTTTCTCCAACAATTGCTTTAAAATATTATTTCGTTCTTCTAAAATTTTATTCTTCTCTGTTTTGACCTGTATGTTTCTTTCTTCAATTTCTAATCTCTTTCTGTAGTATTCCTGCCTTTCGTACCGAATTTCTCTCAACACATCAGCCCTCATATTTCTAGTTTTGTATGTTGGTTTTTTTATCTGAACTGAATTCTTCCGAGCTGAATCCTCAAGTACCCTTTCATCTTGTTTATTTAAAGTATTTTCATTTTCCACAGTATCCTCTAATTCAGGGACATTCTCTTTATTAGGCATTTCTGCTTCCGTATTCGATGAAAGAAGAATAAGGGGATGTATATTCTTTTTTTTACCTAAAATGTCGTGCATTTCATTTGAATACTCAAAGTCTTTTCTGCCCCGACCAGTTTTAGTAATCGTATCAATATATTTTTTGTAGCTTCTCTCTAGATGCTTCCAACGATTCTCACAGTTTGCAGCAGTGATGTTCTTGCTAACTTGTTTTTGTAACTCCTGTGCAATGAGTTCAAACATTTTTTTAAAACTTTTGATCCTTAAAGAACCTACTTTCTTACGATGTTCTTTATATAAATCTAAGAGAACTAAGGTACTTGCATGATTCCACTTGTAAGAATCTTTTTCGTCGACCACCACTTCTAAAGTACCTGGCAATGGCGAAATACTAATAAAGTCACTTAATTCTGTGAAATGAAAAATCAATTAACAATGTGATGCTGTTTCAAAATGTTTATTAACAATTTACCTTTCTCGCACATGCTTTAATATTTTGAATAATGGTAATTCTCTGACGCAAATAAATGACCAAAATCACCTAACCTCCAAACAAAAACAGCTGATATTTAAAATAAAATTTGTCAAACGGGAACGGCAGAGCGCACTCTATGATCGAACAATTTAATTAAAAGTAGTTCGTTTAACGTTCGCGGAAATATAAAATCCTGAATAAATTCAGAATCGGACATGCGCATTGGATTAATCCTAAAGACATTCCGAACAGGTTCCGAATCAATTCGGAATTGCTACCGCGAACAAAGCTATTATATTCTAAATCGAAAAGCGTTAAAAATGAATAAATTACAAACGCTATATAGCAATTAACAATAGCGGTAAATAAATATTTAACAAAACCAAACACAAGCACAGAGAACATTAGATGTCCATCATTTTTTCTCTTTTAATATCTCTAACGTATAGCAAACTACAAAACATTTGAAGAACATTTAAAAAGATTAATCATAATACGTAAATCGTCATTAGCGCATCATTGAAAATACACCCACTCAGCAACACTGTTCCAGTGTTGACACAATGAAATATTTATTTTTCAATGACTCTGCGACTGGGCACATTAACATTTTCAAACTCGCATGAAATATCAGATCAACCATAAATATAGATATGTAATGTCTATACTAAATACGTGGTGTAACATTCTTGTTTTGAGTTCTGTATCACTTCTGGATCACTCGCATTTGTCACTTAGAAAATATTAATAATAATAATAATAAGATATACACGTCTGCACTGTAAGTTCGATTATTTATGAGTAACTCTCGTATAAGAAAATCAACATACATATTAAATACAAATATAATATTAGGAGTATTAATTAAGAATAAGTAAATTTCATTATCTATAAAGTATTGCATAATCTAACACTACACATAAATTGTTTTGTTATGCAGATAAAACAAAAGATGAATATAGTGTTTTTTTACAATTTGTAACCTGACACCCGTTTTTGTCTAAAATGGAATTGTCGACTAACACAGAAACATAAACAAAATTTCTCTCTTTTATTAATATAACAAAATATTGTATTGTGTTCTCCATCTATCTTATGGTTGATCTAATCATTGAACCAAACAACAATATGTGTTTATGTATGCATTTATATGTTGTGTGACAATGATGTGTTCGTTAACGTCACAATTTTATTTGAAAACAGCCGAATTATTTTAATTACAATGTACGCTTCGATGCCCGAAATGTACGAATATTCGATCGATAATTGAATAACTGTAATTACACCCGATAATTATCAGATAACTCGACGAACGGAAGAAGTATAGAGTAGGTTTTTAAATTTGATTGGTTGGATTGGAATTATAAAAATTAGAATGTAATTTTGATAAATATGTTTTATTTCGTAATTGTAATATTACAATACGAAATTCACATAATATACTACAATAAAAATTCTACTTATTTTATTAAATAAACTACTTCTAGTTGCCAAGCCATGTACTCAGAAGGGTGCGGCACAAACTCTTTCTACTATCCCGAAATTAGTTTTCTCCAAACATTCCTATCTAGACAAGTAAATACTTATTTATGTATATTAACAATAAAATAAGTTTATAATTTATATAAATTTGATAATAATCAAACTTTAGTTAGCTTTTTGGCTAATTAATTACATTGTAATACATATTTACAAAATTATAAAAATTACACGAAATTTACTACTGTAGTATATTTACAATATTGGTGACATAATTTAAAAAATTATTTACTTTATTAATAATTTGTATTAACTTTATTAAAGTAAAAGTTTTAAATTTCAGATTTAGAAGTTTTTAAACTTTTTGAATCTTTAATATATTTCGGTAATTTATTATATTCAAGTAATCCATTGTGAAATATATTATTAGTAGTACCACTTTTAGTCTTTTTTAGTAATATAAAAATTACCTGCATTAATTTTTAAAATTATAATTGAAAAAACTAATATAAAAATAATAATTAATATTAATTAGAAATTTGACTGGTATACTAAGTAAACATAAATAATATTTTTCTGTTATTTGAAGTTCTATTCAATTTTATAACTAAGAAAAATGAATCTCAACCTAGCTTCTGAAATATTTATCACCTTTTTTTTTATTTTGTTAATGACTAGGTAAATTCTAAACGCCCGGTATATATGTGGCACCTGTTAATTAACAAAAAAGCCCCGTTTAACATTTTCCCAGTTTCCGGAGAAAAACCGATGTAGCATTGTAATTTATCATTCTTTCCAAATACAAGTTTTTACTCTCTCACCCACTATGCGAACGCCAAGAACATTAATTTTGATTTGCCGAATGAATTGATGATTTGCGCTTCTCTAATTCCTAACCGTATATATTTGTGTATGTGTGTGTGAGTACACTGTAAAAAATTTACAATGATTATTGTTGGACATTTTGTTATCAACGATAATCATGTAAATTTACAACAAAATATATTTTTACAATCATTTTTTTAAATGTAAAATTACAATTCCAAAATGTAACACATTGATATGTGCTATTTGCAAATTTACATAAATACATGTAATATTTCAATTTATCATATGTCTTACTCATTTAATAAGTTAGAATTAACTCTAAATATTTTTTTATGTTTTCTTCGTATTTTCTCTGATATTATTAAATCATATTACAAATTAACTATTACACCAATACATTCAAATTGTGATTTTTTTATCTACAATTTCTCTATACAATTATCAAGTTTTATAATCATTATGTAATCTAGAATATAGCTACTTTTATTAGAAAGAATTACAGTAAAATTATATTGTAAAATTATCTTAGATAAATTTTGTTTAATAAAAGATTCACAAATAATAAATATTAAAACAATAAAAATAAAGATTATTAAAACACTAGCAAAGTATTAAGAAAGTTTTGATTTATTTTATATTTTCCGTTTTGAGGACTTTAACATACAATCTTCTTTAACACCAACAACTTGTGTACAACGTGTTAAACATAAAACATGTCGTGTTTTCGATGACATTAAATAGTTTTTCCTCACTAAAACTTTCCTATTATATTTGAAATAACATATTTGTTGTTCAAGTTTTAATAACCTGTTGTTATTTTACTCTAAAAAGTACGATGTAATTTATTGTTAATTGAAGTCGTAATGTTTACGTTAACAAACTTCGGCTATTAATAAGTTATTGATTGATTTTCATATTGTACATAAAATAAATGTATAATGCATTATTAAAAATTAGTAACTAGTTTGTAATGAACATAATTTTTAAATGCATTTTTAAACATTTATTTTGTTATGTGCAATTATAATAAAAATGTACGTAGTAATTTTAAAATGTAATTAAATATTTTATAACCAAACTTACAAATAAACGTTAAAATATATTATTATCAATAGAATTATTATTTCATTGAAAATACTATCAATATTAAGAAATAAGAAATAATGATTTTATTTTTGTAGTTTACATTCAATTATAAGTTTGTAAACACTTTTATCCAACTGTATTCAATCAATAAACTAACAAGAAAACACAATTTTAAAAAAAAATAAAAAACTGACAAGAAATATTTAAAATAAAAAATCGGCCAATTTCACTACTAAAACTCAACTACTATCAAACCCACCAAGTCATTGAAAATCTTTCGTGTCTGCAAGACCGATGAAAAACAGAACTTGTGCTGCCAGCAAGAAGCAATAGCAGGGGAGGCACTTAACGCATTTCATATCTTTATAAAATATTAATTCCGTTGGAACAGGACGCCTTCTAGAATAAAAATCAGCGATTATCGTACGACAAGGCGTTCGCTCGTCTTGTCGATCGCTACCTCTACCCTATAACTAAAGAAATGAAATGGGAATTGTTCACTCTGTTAAACTGATTTAAATATTGGTTCGATTTTGATTAAAGGTTTTATTCTTTTTTTTTCTAACTCATTTCGTGTAATAACTGGTGGTTGTGCTTGCGATAGTAATGTACTGACGATTTGCAGCAGAATAAATATATATTTTCTTTTTAATATTGATTTATTCTGTTTTATTTTCTAACTTTATTATTGGTATTGGTAAAGTGATTAAAAGTGTTGAACTGATAAAAATATTTACAAAAATATTACAAAGAAAAAAATAATCGCAATATATTTTTGATTCTAATATTTTGAATTTTTGAATCAATAAATACATAGCTATTACAAATTTTTGAAACACGTTTAAAATATATAATAATATTGCATGTTTAATAAATAAATATAAAAAACAAAAATAATATATTGATTGAAATTATAAACAAATAATTATAAAATAGTTTATAATTAATTTTGCAAATGTACTAAAGTAAACATATATATTTAATATAATAAATTTTGTAAATTAATATTAACATGTTAGATATTACAAACTTGGAATAAATATGTACCTACCTAACATGAAACAATATTTACTTAAACTTTATAACTTGGTAAATAATAATGTAAAATTAAATCCACGCTCTATATATATTTATATGCATAAGAGAATATAATATAATTTAATATTTATTGTTGTTAATATTAACTAAGTAAATATAACTTTTTAATAAATATTGTTCTAGTTACATTTAACCTCTATATTATTTATAAATCGATTAAATTTATAATTTTTTTTAATATTTAAATATTTTGAAATGTTTTAGAAGAAAGAAATAAAAGCAATAAGAATAATTTGTGCTAATTGTAAGTAAAATATTTTTTTAAATATTTTGAAATGTTTTAGAAGAAAGAAATAAAAATATTGGCCCGTATTCTCACCTCATTTATAAAAGTGATTTTTGCTAAAAGTGCTTTTGACTTTTACTTAAAATTATTTATTAAGAGCACTTTATAATATTTTTGTAAATTTTATAATACCAAATATAACAAAAATAGAAAAACTATTCATATTTGATCAAAAACAGAAGCAAAAAATTATTTTGAAATTAATGATAAAAGCACTATTTCACGAAAAATTGAGGTTAGAATACGGACCATTGTTATTATTAAATATAAAAGTAAATCGCTACATAAAAAATTCAATTATTATATTTATAAAAAAATTCACTTGCTACTATTAAATAAAATTACCCCACTCATAACTGGCAAGGAAATTATAATACTGCATAATTAAATAGCTCATCATAATTTACATAAAAATTCACTTAGCCAATAGAGCCGTTCAATAAACTTCAGTATGGTAGTTACATTGAATATAGCAACGGCCAACCATTCTGTATTATTGATATTTATATGATCGAAAAAGTAAGTTTCACATTTCTTCCATCTGCTACGAATATCAATTTCATATTTTTTTTACGGGGACGTTCAAGAAGCGAACTCGACTTGAAACGTTATGCCATACCATGGGGTTGTACACCTCCCTCTCTGGCTGTTGGCTTTATATCGTTTTTATATAGAAGTATCGCGTTTTTATAGCATGTAAGAGATCTAAAATCCATAAAAACTCGCGGTACACATTTCACTGTCATGTTTTAAAAAAAATAGCTGCGAATAAAAAATACGACACGAAAGCTGTCTCGAAGTTATACTGTAAAAAATGTTATTGCAAACAGTCTATTAAGAATGGAGAGTAATATTTTGTTTTTATTAAAAGACATGTATCAAATACAATGTTTTAAGAAATACTATTTGTGTTATTATTTTTATAAATAACCTACACGAATAACCTACATATATATATATATATATATATATATATATATATATATATATATATATATATATATATAAGTTTATTACATACATATATTAAATTTTTGAATGCGATATCACACACTCACACACACACCATTATTATAGTATATGCATAATTCTGTATTCAATGATTAGATGATTTTACATTTTTTTAAGTGAGATTGTAAAGATTTTACATGATTTTAAGCGCGATTCTAAGGATTTTACATGTTTTTAAGCGCGATTGAAAAAGTTTAATATAATTTTAAGCGCGATTTTAATGATTTTACACGATTTTAAGCGCGATTGAAAGAATTTTATATGATTTTAAACGCAATTTTAACAATTTTATATAATTTTAAACGCGATTTTAACAATTTTACATGATTTTAAGCGCGATTGTAAGGATTTTACATGATTTTAAGCGGGATTGTAAGGATTTTACATGATCTTAAGCGCGATTGTAAAATTTTTACATGATTTTAAGCGCGATTTTGACAATTTTACATGATTTTTAAGCGCTTTTCAAACTTTTATATTTATATACTGTGTCCTTATATATATATATATATATATATATATATATATATATATATATATATATATATATATAATTTTTTTTTTATTTTGCTGAGATATTCAGTGACGTGAGTTATTTCTATACTGCTACATATTATAAATGAAACAGTTTGTAGGAACAGGACCAGATTTGTTATTATTCAAATGGAATTATTAATATTTTAACTAGCATAATATATTATCTACGCAAGATAAGCAAAACGTTAGAATGAGATTATTTAATAATTTGCTAAAAATAACCATGGCATGCGAACGAAAAACTGGATATATATATAATATAAAATGGTGTGTTTTTCACTGAGCAAAAATTGATCGTGATTATGTAAAACGAATTACCTTAGAGAATGAATATGTACCAATTAATCTTCATATCATTTTACTCACGATGAGTAGATGAGTATAACGTTCGGCTGTAGCATCTACTCCTATAATTCATGCATTTCCTTCATCGCGTTCTTTTGTATAAATAACCCTATTTCCATATTTACGTAATTTATCATATCTGCTTTGCTCGTTACGCGCACGGGCGCTATACGTTTCTTTACAGTCTAGAACAAAAAACACATTATTCACCAACCGGCCAACTTTTTTCGGTTTCAGATTACAAGGTTATTATATTATGCTAATCGTAATTTCGTATACGAGTATTTTTACTGACGTCGAGTGCTTCCTGACTATACATACCTATAATATTATATACCTAACTTTATTTATGTATATACCAACTATACGCTGTAAATAAAAATACTTTTGGAAAAGCTGCGCAAATACTGACCTAATTCTAAAGAATTCTTTTTTCAATGTTTTTAATCTAAAGTTAAAAACGAGCTTTTTATACAAGCCGAGTGCACAATCTTTACTTTAATTTTAATTTTTGTTTAGGTTCAGTATTGCTTAATGCTAGAATATATTTTTTTTTTAATTCATATAGCAAAAAGTTTTTCAGAACTCATTATATTAAAATAAAACAGTTATAGGTTATAGTTCTGTATTAATATTTATTAATAATCGCCGTTTTGACGAACTCAATATACGTCTTCCTCAGGAAAAAAATACAACCTAAAGTTATTTTATTTTAAAATAAATTCATGCAAAAATGCTTTTCTTCATTTAATGGTATAATTTTCTAGTTTTCCTTACACTTTTACCAAATATTACAGTTATATATTTAAAAATAATTGTTAAATTTAAAAATGTAGATATATTTAATAAAAATGATTATTCTTATTCAAAAACATCATTCTTCCTTTTATTATAAAGGCGCAATTTTGAGATTTGTCTTGAAAATTTGAAAATTTCTCAGCACGGCTCTGATAATATATATATATATATATATATATATATATATATATATATATATTTAAATAATATTAGGAGCATTTTTGTTATACGATCTTTTTTAAAATTTTATACAAATTTATGATGTTTTTGTTTACCTATGGTTATTTTTGTGTGCTATAATCAATAATAGCACGGTGACGTCACATCCTAGATGTTCTAGCTAGATATTCCCTAGAGATGATAGTTCATTTTGATGACATTTATCAATCATCGAACCGATAGCGATCGGTCGTAGACCTACTTAAAATCTATAACCAGATGGTATTTAAACAAATTCTATATTGTTTGAATCTCAATTTGTATATAAATTTTCAATTTTATTTATTCTTAAGATAAGTAAAAAAATCATTTGTGATTGGTTAAAAATGTATTCTCAGAATAAATGATAACAATTTGTTGACCAATTTTAAAATTATTCCAAGGATAAATTTATTTCAACATTTGGCAATACTAATTATTACTACTAATTATAATTTGAATTATATCAGTTAACTTAAAATTTTGCAAACATACGTAGTTCTGATGACAATACAATATGGTTTTTAAATATTATAATTTTAACTTATATTAACTATATTTAGATAATTTCTAATTAGACTTGACAGTAAATGTGATTGTCCTTTTAATTAATAATAATAATTTGAAATATACCAAGTCAAACACAATCCAAGACCGTAACACTGATTTAACACCCCATCAAAAACCACCCCTTCATCAATAAATCCATCCAAAATAAAATGAAAAAAAAAACTGCTCATGATGGTAGTACTGTATCAAAACTAGAACAAATGATAATATGCAATCTGCTAGTACACAGACAGAAAGCAGCCCTGTGCCGGGGGAAAACAGAACATGGTAAACACGAGGGGAGGAGGGTTATACTCCCGTTCCGTTATCGGCTCTCGAAGGGTTGTTTGCACTGCCGGCAAATTACCATCGCTGGTAAATATTAGCGCGAGCGTGCAGGGGCAGAGCTGGGTCCGCGAGTCTCGTCACGTTGTTTTCCAAATTAATCTATGGCACCCAGAATGGACATTATGACGGTTGAAAAATATTGTTAATGCAGAATGGGACAGAGGTACTAGAATGGGTAATGATATCTTAGTATGTAGCTAAACAGTAAAGATGCATTGTGGTAAATAGTTTAGTACCTTTAAGTTGGAATAAATATTGTTAAACAAATTGTAAATTTGAGCAGTTGTGATTGTATAAATCAGGACATCTAACCGATAAAATACATCAGTTAATTAAATCGATTAACCGATATTTTGAAACGTTAAACGTTAAACGATATTTTAAAATCATAGTTCAAAATTTTAATTTTTAAATAAATATCACAAAATCCTTAATATTAAAAAAATATATGTATTGTTTATTTATAGTAAATAAGTGTTTTAAATGTATAAAAAAAATTATAAAACACAATAAAAGCATATTGAAATCAGATAATATTTTTATAAGAAACTACAATACAATTATTAAATATTCACTGGAAAATTATTAACAGAAAAAATATTACTGAAGAGGATTTATTTTAGTATTAGAGTGCACCTAGGGCGAAGAATATTTTCAAGGGTCTAGTACAATGAAAAATATATAAAAAAAGGGTAACATTGTCTGTACGTGACCGTTCACAACCCTTCAAATTAGAAACCCTAAGCAAGTGCCTTTTTCAGCTTAGCCTTAAGGTAGGAACCCTACCAAGTGGTATTGTATTTTATTTACTGCAAAAAGAAATATTAAAAAAAATGAATATTAAAAAAATACGACCGATAATTTTTTAAACTTATAACATTTTACAAAGTAAATGTTAATTTTTTTGCCCTGAAATTTATTAACGCTGTACACTGTATCATTTGTTTAAATAAATCATGAGTAAAATTGGATAATAAATTTAAAATATCGTAAAAATATCTAATAATTTGAAAATGTATTTGAATTGTTTAAATATTGACAAAGTTGTTTTAAAAATACAATTCACAAAATTATTGTTTTCCTTTTAAAATAATTTTGTTGCAAATGAAATAAATTATTTTTATTTGTAATATATTTTTGTACTTTTGAATCTGAACACGCTAAATAATTCAAAATTAATTTACATTAAAAAAATAAACAAAAAAAATCCAGCTGATTTAAAAATCTAAGTAATTTAAATAAAAAAAAAAAAACTTTTATGTCCATCATAAAATTTAAATAAGATTCTAGCATTACGCTCCATATTTGCGACACAGATGTGAGATAACTAGTATCATGTTTTGATTAAAAATTAATCGAGTCTGTATATGTTGGACAAAGATGGAATATCAAATACACTGTATAGTCTACAGACTAACCAAGCTACTTATTTTATATTTCACTTTTTAAAAAATCGATACAACATTATTAGCACTGCCATTAATGGATGTTGATTTTTATTTATTTTTCACTCTTTTTATTTTTCTACTTTGGTATCTAGTAATTGCATACTGCTTTAGAAAAAATATTAAAAAAGTTGTGTTAAAGAAAAATACTCTTTTTATTATGCAAATGCAATATAAAACACAGTATAGCAATATTTTGAAAATAATTATACCTGTAAATAAATATAATAATAAAACTCGTTTGAGATGATTTTATTTTTAATAATATATAAACAAAAATTATTATTATTATTATTATTTAATTATGTTAGCAACAAAATACGTTGTGAATAAGTTACACTGTATACAAAAATAAAATGTATTTTATTTAATAAAAAAATAAGCTTTAATAAAAATAAGAATTGTAACTTTCCAGATATAAAATTTTTATGTTGAGTAATTTTTTTTCTTCAGAGCACATATTTTTTCTCGCGTGTGAAATAAAAAAATAAAATTATTCGTAAAAGTCACATTAAAATAGTATAATCTTATAATTCCAGATAAAGAAATTTACATATTCCAGAATTTAATTTAGATATTAAGTATGCGTTAATATGAATTATTATAGTTTAAGATTCAAAAATATGCGGAATAGAATATGTATATTTAAATTAAGAAATATTTTATAAGAAATATTATGCTTTTATCTAACATCTTGTAGAATTGTGATATGTTAGTACATATTTAGCTTATTTGTAGAACACAAATATTTCATAGTATTTTATTAGTTTTTTATGTATGCACGCACATGTAAATTTCAAAAACAAATTTGAATTTTTAATTCAATTAACAAAAGAAAAATGTAAAATTTTTATACAACGGGACATGTAACTAATAACTTTACCAGTATCAAGAACTGTATTTTAATATCGGTTTTCGCTCTTCAACGGTTAATTTTTTGAATAATTTTATAGAATAAGTCTGTGTCAATAATGTATATATATTTTGTCAAACTATAAGTTTATTTTTGTAGTTTTGTTATGTAAATTTTTTTTTTAAATAAAACGGCTTTAGGTTTAAGTTACATGTTAGTTGATTTTAAACGTAAGCAATTATTTCATCTTTATTTTATTTATTAGTTACAGTAGCCAACAATATAAAAAAGTAATAACTACCTTGATTTTAAATTCATCTGTAACATGTAACATCTTACTTGTTAAAACGAAAAAACAAAAACAGGTAAACAAATAAAACAAAAACAGTCCAACCGAGTGTTTGATTAATGTTCACCTAATTCTCTTGGTGTACTCAAGCAGCCGGTTGGGGCCACGGCAAATTAGTGGGGCCCCCGTAAACGCAAAGCAAACGCAACAAGAAGTAACGCTAGAACGCATCGTAAACCACTTGATCAGTTGGTTAGGTTGTTTTTTTTTTAACTTTCAGTTACAAGCTGTAATCGGGCCTGCCGAAAAAGCTAACGTAGCCGGTTTGATTCTAGAAATAGTCAAACACAACGTGTGTTTGTAAGTTAAAACTTTTTTAGGATTTTAATAGAGGAAGTTCTCTTAATCTGATGTTAAATTTTAGTTAAATATTTCACATTAAATTTGTTTTAAGAAACATATTGAAAACAATATCATAAAACAATTTAACAGTCACTGTGTATGAAAGATAATCCTTTAGCCAGTTGTATAAAACGTTAACTTAATCAATGAGAAAACTGAGACTCATTCATTATACAGTATGTCTGAAAAAGTTGACAACAAATAGAATTTTCTTTTATTATTGATTTTACGACAAATTGTCATTCTTTATAAAAAGTTTTGCTTGTTGAATAAATAAGTTTACTATCAGAAAATCCAAGATTAATTGTACAGAATGTCCCTAAATTAAGATAACATAAAAAGAGAAGTACCATTTATTGCATTTTTTTAGTTTAAATACAAAATTTCAATCAATTAAGAAAATCAACAAAAATTATTCTAGAGGACCATTGTTCTAGGATGCATCGTTTAGAAGAAAAAAATTAAATTTTTTTTTTAATTTTTGAAAGTAATGTCCTTGGAATTTTTTTTCAAAATAAGATATTTTTTCAAAATTTGCTCAAAAAAATCTGAAAAAATTCCGTAAAATAGAGAAAAAAATTAGCTACATAATAGCTAAATAACTTTTTATTATAACTCATATTGGTTATAATATTCAACAATGTGTATGATAGAAAACAAAAATACACCTTTTTACAATTTATTTTTTATTATAGTTTATATTTAATCATATAGCAAAAATAAGTTTAATTAAAAAATATTTTTTCCAAACCTGTAAACTAGCCAATTTAACCAATTTCTGTTTTAACTAAATATCTTTCCGAATGTTTAAAGGATCAAGCACATTGATCGACATGTGTGTGTGTGTGTTAACTCGGTGGGATTCCGAAAGTAATTGGAGTTAAATTGTCCGGTAAATGGTGGCGCGGTGGAAATTCTGCACTAGACAACTGGTTCATTCGTCATTTGCCAGTAAAAATTGTCAGAAACATAAAAATCGTTTGCGCGGTAGAACTAATACCTACATCTATACCACAAGTCACGCTTCATAGGATTGTAAGCCGACTGTAAGATGATATGCGGATACAGAGAGTTATATCTTTTAAATCAACCAATAAAATTATTATTATATTTAATTTAATTGTAGGATATGTTTATAAGAAAAAAAAAATTATAATCGATTATTACTTGAATATACACCGTTGCAATCAGGGTTGGATTAATCATTATACAAAATTAGCAAACGCACTTAAGGCATCAAAGATAAAAAGGCAATACAGTATTTTTTTTGAATATACAACTGCTAAACTTAATATTTCAAAAAATTAGATTTTATTTTACGATTTATTATGATCTAAATTTTAAATTAAATATGTATTGATTTGGGGCACTAAAATCTTCTAAATGCTTCTTAATCCGATCCTGGTGGCAATCGTAGTTATATTTCTATACCTATAATTAATTATGTGATAAGGATTTTCTGAAAAATACATGTCTGTATTAAAAATAAAACACAAAAAATAATAATATTAAATTACAGAAATAGTGATGTAGATAATTACTTTGATTGAAAATAAAACATATAAATTGGAAATTGTTTTTATAAATTTTATAATTTAGATTATAAGTTTTTGATAACTAAAGTAATAATACTACATTTATTAGTAAAATATTACTTTATTATAAAGCTTTAAATAACATAGTTACTGTCGAGATATTACTGGAAGTTTTGCACATAATATTTCAACATAAATCAAAATCAATTCCACATTTATGAAATAGCAACGTGTCTGTAGATCGTAATAAATACTTAGAAATTTAAATAATCCGTCACGTTTGTTTATCTAACGTATTCATAACAAAGAATGTAAATATTTCAAATGATTTACAGTTTTCGAGATCGGTGCGGGCACGAATCTCAATCCAGTCCGTGTGTTTCAATTCTCTAGGATTTAAAATCGTACGTGCTCTGTAGACGATTGTGTTTTTCGCGGAAAAACAATTTTTTATTATAAAAAAAAGTAGCAAAATGTTCAACAAGATAAAAATACAATACCTTTATTCGTGTGGTAATGCAGCTATGCTACAAAATAATGCTGCAATTTAAAAATGTTTTTCATGCATGTTTAGAAATTATTCATAGTCAACTTTCGATATGAATATTGTAAGAGAAAAAAAAAGAAAAACGAACAAGAATTAAAAGTAATGTTTTATTTCTTAGAAATTAAATTTAAATTTCAATTGCTATTTCTCGCTCTATTCAAGACACCAGAATAATATATTTTGCATTTTAAGAGAAAATGGTAAATATTCAAATTGCTAGAGAATTTCACATGCAAAAAATTTATGATTTTTTTCTTGATTTTCATTTATATATATAGTTGTGAATTTAAATCTTTTTTCATGTTTTTATTTTAACTAAAAGTATACTTTTTTAGTTAACTACAACGATAGAATCATATTCTTCTATTCTTGTTGCTAAAACTCACTCAAATGATTTACTTCAACTTTGTGAGTTATAGGTTATAACATTTTCGTTAAATACATAAATACACTAAGAACCAATTAGTTTTTTATAATTTAAACATATTTTACTAAAATTAAAATATTAATCACAAAAACGGTACTTTTTACAATATTTTACGTCAAAATATTTTCATCTATAAATCAATATCTTTTAAGAGTTTATTAAATTCCAATACTACTCATATAAATTACCAATAAACGCACTGATAATTATAAATATAAAAATCCATAAACATAAATTATCAAATGCATTAAAAAATTTATAGTTTTTTTTTATTCATATACTCATCATAATCCACAACTAACAGTTTTATATATTATTTATGAGCTTGAATTCGAAAGGTACAAATTTTTAAGCGTACCTTCTTGGGTTCCTCATATAAAAAAAAACAGTGTCATCTCATGTATATATTCATATATTTCAAATATTCGAACACACTGTTTTATCGCGGTAATCTTATCTGCGCCGAGGTTATTAATAGCTCGGGCATTAAATTGAAAATGTATTGTGCCTCAGTGACAATTTACAAACTGGCTGACAGCATCGTAAAAAATGATCGTTTCCCCCTCTGACCTCTTCCGAAAAACCCGTAGCCCGCTTGTCGTCTGTCAACGCGCAGAAGAAGCAGTGTTTTGTTTTATCTTGAAACGTTACATCTTCAATATGACGGTTTGTCATTGGACATATTTAAACAAAAAAAAAAACAAAAGAAAAACTTCCGGCGGGAATGTACCCCCACTGATTTACAAAATAAACAGAAATTTGTGCATGTTCGGCAAAGATAAATGATTTGAAATGTGCTCCAGAGGGGATTTTATCTTGCTGTATGCATGCATTAACTAAACGTTTTAGCATTTTTTTTAAAAACCAAAATCGGGGTTAAATTTTGTGCGTTAGCCGCGATAAAATGAATAAATAATCACACGCGGGTTTTGTATATTTAAATTTAATTCACAAATGTGTATATTTTATATTTGTATCGTGTGTATTTGTTTGCGATTAAATAATGTGATTTAATTTCGGTGGTTAATTTGTAATTAAATTATAATGTGTATGCAAATTTTTATTTTAAAATTTTGATGGCCTGTGTACGTTTGTAATTAAATACTTAGTTGACATATATTTGTACTTAAAATTAATTATATTTCGAAATAATTTTTTAGTATTAATATTTGTAAAATTTTGATGGATAAAATCAATATACCTAGATTTTTATAGAATTTGTAAATAATTTAAAAAGTAACATGGTAACATTTTAGTATACATTCCTGCAGCTAAGGTCAATAGAATTGAATGAAATAGCTACTAATAACCAACTAATAAATATCTTATCAAATATATACAGAATTATGTAATATATACTTCATTCAACAATATTAACATAAAAAGGATTAAAAATCGTATACAATATTTGAGCCGTTTTCGTAATATAAAAAAATTTCATCTACCTTTTCTGTAGTAGAACTTAAAATCTATTTGCCGGAATTGGTGTTTTCCAAATGTAACACTGATTATTATCATTCAATATACTGTTATTATTAATAAATTAAATCACTTAAAATTGCTAAAATATTACAGCATAGTCACACAGTCTATTTACGACAAAATCTAACCGAAAACTAAATATTATAAACAAAAATTCGGGAAAACTAACAGGTTCAAACCAACAAATCTATAATAAACAAAATAATATATAATGGTTACACCTGCATCAGTGTCTTCGGACATTGATCAAATCACCATACCGACGAGCTCCTAAAGAGCGAAACACGTGTCTATGATTAACTGGCCGGTCATTGATGCATAGCTTAAGCCAATCCAATGATTTTGTAACGTTTTTTTGGAAAAAATATCAACATTAGAATATTATTCTACATAAATAGTTTAAAATAAAATACACAAAAGATATTATAAATACAGAAAATGTTAACAAATTTTTAAAAATACAAGAAATACGTCGCATCCGTGAAGTGCACAAATGATAAATAGATATTTACAACATCTGCGTATTTCCCAACACAAAATAATTTCATCAAAATTTTATTATTAATTAAAATTTGTAACAGTGTTTTATAGCCTCTGAGATTATTCCTTGTGCACCTAATCCTTTCAAAGCCAACTGCAGCCTAAACGCATTTTAAAATCAGCAAAAAGACCCAAACACAACCCAAGAGATGTCACCGTTCATCATGTTGATTAGGCAAAAGAACAAACGGCAGCTCGCTGAGCTAATTGTGCAACAATAGCATACACACAACGCCGGATGAATTATGATACTGGGTGTTTTAATTAAGTGCGTTTTAAGTTAAGAGATTATCTGCCGCCGTTTACACCTGCTACCTATTTGGTATAGCGACAGAATACGACATGAACTACCCCATTTATATTTATGTCATTTCGCGAACAAATACCGAATTAATACAGTTATTATATGGGGGGTGATTTATTGTTTACTGACTGGAACAATTAAACAATGCATGTCACAGGATGGAATATGGCGGAGATGCCGATGCTTGGAATGAAATTAACAGAACCAAATGAATTTAATAATAATGATATTTTTATTTCCATTAAGTACAAATAAAAAAAAAATATGAAATTTTATTAGTGATCTATATATGATTGCCTATAAATCTTCTTATTAATAAAATCGGGGATCAAAAAAATTTCCAAATCTTAAAATAATTTATAAAATATCTATGGTAGATACACTTTGAATGAATCATTAAAGTTTATTTTATAATTTTTAGTAATAAAATAATAATTTGAATTGTAATGAAATTGGTTGTAAAATGAAATACTTGTTTTAAGAAATAATAATTAAAAAAAAAACACATAAAAATAAAAAAAAAATTAAATACTTTACAGAGGTATACGTACACCTGGAGAAAGATTACAGGTATTAACCATGATATTTAATTATATACTTTGATTTACTGACTATTATAAGAAAATCCTTGAGAATTAAAGGATTAAAATATTTCAGAGATTTTAAACTATATAACATAGAAAAAGTATATAATGCCATTTTAATCCTAAATTATTATTAATAAAAATAATTTACTCGCTATTTACAATAATTTAATCTGCTATTATCATAATTTATTAAAACAGATTAAGAATTAGTATAAAAATATATATTTTTGCGTTGATCACTCTAAATTTTTGACATATATTTTTATATATTTATTAATCAAAATTATTTTCTTTTTTTTTTTAAAAATGGTTACCTTATTTAATTAAAATTAGATGACCAAATTTTAGATTTTTGTCAATTAGATGATATTTTCAATATTACTTATTTTAACTAAACACAAATTAGTTAAAATCAAATATTATTTCAAATAAAGTTTAGTTTAATTAATCGAAAACTGCAGTAGTATAAATAAAAAGTATAAATGAAAATACGATAAACATTAAAAGTAATTATCTACTCTTGAATTAGATGTTTCATATAAAAACTGAAAATCACCAAATTTTTTAGATATAACAACTAAAACATTAGAAAAATGATCTATTGATTTTTTTCGTTAATAGCAATATTGTCGGCTTAAAGATAAAAGTTACTAAAAGTACAGTTTTTCTAAAAATTTAGTTAACATAACCAAACGACAATTTTTTGACGTTCTATCCATATTTTTCGATTGTTACTTAGAAACAATTATTAACGAAAAGTAGTATTTCCGTTTATAGTAAAATTTTGTACAATACTTCTTTTTTAAACTATTCACAAGTAAATCATTGATTTGTCCCAAATAAAAAATTAGAGTTAATGAGTTTTACCTTTAAACCGACGATATTCTTAACACTTTTCTTCCTATTAAAAACACCTAACACGTTACCAACGTATATACCCAATTTATATAAAACAGTATAATGTACAAATTCACTGTAATCCTTTAAGTATACTAACTTTATAAATACTAACAAGCAAGCGAGCAAAAGCGCATATCATATCAAACAGTGCCATGTCGTCAGAACACAACAAAGACACATCAGAGTGTTTATATGTACATACAAACACAAAGTATAACACCAAACAGATTTCATCGTGGTTTACGTTTATTAATTCCATTCATTCTGTCTCACACTGCAGTTTGCCTTCTCTGGAAAACAAGTGAACGTCAACATCAACTGTGTTACCTAGACATGCACGTCCATAGTTACCGTGATAACTTGCGAGAATTGCAAGAATGTTTCTCCTGTTTTCAAAATGGCATTATTGTTATAAATAGTTTGAGCGAAGTGATTGTGCATAGCAGGAAAACAGATTGTTTGTAGATGATTTTGAATTTTAAGAAGACATTTGAAGGCTACAGATAGTAAAGGAAACGGAAGTGGCAATGACTGATCTGGATAAAAAATGGCGCGGTTTTAAGGTTGAGAAAATACAATTTTTTAATAATAAAGTAAAAATTAATTTTTTGTAAAAAAGTTTAAAGTTACGTGATCAGTTGTTTAAGAAATATATGTAATATAAATAAACAAAAATTGACCAAAAGAATTTTAATTTAATTATTGAATGTTAAAAAGTTTAGGAAAGGGTTTGTGCCACATCCTAATGGGTGCATCGCGTGATTGTGTATGTATGTACTAATAATAAATAAATTCTTCAATTTACATTTTAAAATAATATTGTTTTGGCTTCTTATTAGACGTAAACGTAAACAGTTTGAAACTAAACGATTAACTAAAACAATCTTATTTTATTTTGTCACAATAAAATTGAAAGCTACCAGTATATAATGCTAATAATCTTCAATAGAAACCCTTTTTTTTATGCAAAGTCAATAATTCCTATCTATATTCATTTCATTTAACTCTATCAAAGTGTAATAGCAATAGCTAAGATTCATTCATTGAGTGATTGCAAAAGATTTCAAACAGAGGCGAAGCACAAGCAACAGCAAAATGCACAACGGAACTAAACGAACTAAATAGATTTACATCAGTAAATCATTTTCTTTCTACTCGTTTCGTCTCGTTTGTCGTCGTCTCTATACTATTCTCTCTTATTGTGAACAAGTCGGTGTGTACTGATTCCATGCAATGGCAAATGATAGAGCAGAGTTCTGATTGCGTTTGTATCTCGTGACACAACGTTTATCAGTTCAATTTAATCTTTTTGTGAGCGAGCGCGGACAGAAAATGAGGAACTCCTCGTGTACATATATACAACAAAGAAGGCAATGTGCATATAAACGCTGTGTGCAAATGTCTGCGAATGACACGTCTTTAATTGCAAATGTAGAAGTTTGGCTTAGGTTAGGTTAGCTTACAGTTAGGTTAGGTTAGGTCGTTAGGTGAAGGGGTTGTACAGCAATTGTCGTTTTGTTAGCGATTGGACCGGGGGACCACTCAATTGTTAGTTCTTTTGTTTTCGATGTGGTTTTTCGAGAGGTAATAATTGGAAATCGATTTGGTTGAAGTGATAATTGCTGGCGAAACTTCAAATAGAGATTTTAATCAATCATTAAATTGTTCTGGTTGTTATTCAACAATTTTATAAAAAGAATATGTAATGTAAATTGCGTCTGAGTGTTTCGTAATTCATTATAAATTGACAATGTAAGAAAAATTGTTAATGAAACTATATGATCAATATCTCAAGCATGTACCTTCATATTCCGCTTAGGAATTGTCAGATCTGATTATTATATACTCGTATTAAAAAATAATTGTCCTGTATTAAGATTTAAAAAGGTACTATAGTATTCTAAGTTTTCTTGTTTGTTTTCTAACGTAGACGCTTAAGTATTGTAAATAACATAATTACATACATAGTATTATAACTAGAAATAAAATAAAGTTTGAAATCGTTACGTTATTATATAACGTTTTTTTTTTTTTTATTAAAAAAGTGATAAATAATTATTAAAAATTAATTGTTCCGTTATATAACAATATATAATGTTACGTACATAACGTTATAAAAATAATTGTTATTAGTAACTTTGAAATTATCTGTAAAGTATAAACTAAAAAAAAAAAAAAAAAAAAAATTAGAAAATATATTTTTCTCTCAAAAGGAAACTCGGAGAGAATAACGTTACAAAATAACTTTTACATTATATAACGTTATTGAAATATCATTACGTAGTTATATTAGGTTATCGGGTAATGTTTTTCATTATCGATTATAACTCAACTTGTAAATTTAACGTACAATTTTGAAAATCAGTTCAGATAAGTAATTTTCTTTTGCAACATTGAAAATAAATCTGTAAAATGTAAAATTTAAGAGACTGACAATATAGAAATCAATTTTAGAAAGTAAAATAAAATAAACATACTTCAAAATAAAGCCATCGGTTATTTATTTATCACCTAAAATCAGCTTTACTCTCTATCCGATTATTCAATTCAGCTTCTAGTACTTCAAATTCACTTTCATTCTAAAATCCGAAAAACAAAAATCCAGGTGGCCAACGAATCGGTGCGCAGCTTATACCCCAAATTCAGCATCGAAGCATTCAAAAGGGTAACAGCGAGCAAGCAAATAACCCTCTCTCATATTGCCAATGCTTCTTTCGTGCACACGGGGCACACGCTACCGTACATCTGTCCTGCGGCGTCGGTCAGAAATTGAATTGCAGTGTTTACAGCCACAATGGAGCTCCCGACATACCATCAAACATTTGGGCGTTTCAGCCTCGGCGATGATTACGCCTGGCCGTGGTGTCGCCACCGGTTGTTGGCTGGTCCTGGCCGTTTATAGAGAATATTTCCATTTCAACACGCATTCCTGTGTGGCAGCCGTGCGGGCTCTCCTGCTCGTTGCTCATTCCGTGGTCGGGCACGCCAGCAGTGGATAAAACACACGGACAGAAATATGTGGTCGGGTGGATGCTAGATTTAACAGTGCTAGACAAACTGTGGAAAGTGGAAGATTTTCTTGAAATAATTTGTTAATAAATTTTTATTTTGAATTAGATATATTTAATACACTAATGCCCGTTTAGAACACATTGCATAAAATAAAACGGCTTTAAAACAAACGGCTTAAGTTATGTATTAATATTTATTAATAATCGACGTTTCGACGAACTCAACGTCAATCTTCATCAGGAAAACTAATACAAATGATATTTACAGTAAATAACAGAACATAGAAATAAGTTACTATAGATAACACACAGGTAACTTGATCATAAAAATTTTAAAAATATTTAATTAACGGAAGTCAAATTTTTATTAAATCAATGCATTCACAGTGATTGATGTTAAAAAAAAAGTTAACATCAATCACTGTGACGGTGCTGATTTAAATAAAATTTGGCTTCCACTAATTTAAAATTTATAAAATTTTTATGATCTAGTTACCTATTTGTTATCGAGTAACTTGTTTCTATGTTCTGTTATTTACTGTAAATGTCATTTGTATTAGTTTTCCTAATAAAGATTGACGTTGAGTTCGTCGAAACGTCGATTATTATTAATAAATATTAACACAGTATTTATACCTAAAAACGTTCTATTTAAATAACTATCTTATTTCCAATATGTATCACAATGTTACGGCTAATCAAGTTAAATATTTAAATAACTATAGTTGTACTACGTAAAGTTTGTGCAGCACTGTATAATATCTTTGTTGATGGTAGCACGAGTTAGAGGGTACTTGGTACACTTCGTAAACATTACACACATACCGGAAATGCGTCACACACCCGCACAGATTTCCTCTGTATGTTCGCGCGATTGCGCGCTTACATTCACTGCACATATCACCACACACACACCCATACACATGGAAATTGTTATCTACTACTTCGGTTTTTTTGTTCATTTTTTATTTCGCGAGTAATTTAAAACACGCCGGAAAATTTACTTTTGCAGTCTTTTGGTTTTATTCACTCTGGCTCTGTCTGTGTGTGTGTCTATGTTCGGGGTGGTTATTAAAAAGATTTTACGTTTTGTTACACCGAGCTGTTATTAAATTTTACATTAACACTATGCTATGCTTTTAGTGTAAAGCGTTGTGATATTTCTATCTAGAAGGCGGTTGAGTTATTGGGTCTTTCCGGTACATGAAAGCATTTTGCGACTTTCGTTTTTCGTTTGACATTATTATTATTATTATTACATTTTCGCTATTTTTTTCAAAGCTACAAAAGATGATATTTGATAACTTAATTTAAAAATTGAAAAATATAGTATTTTGATTATTAGATGTATGTAATATTGTGCGTATTTTCACGAGCAATATTTGTTTATTTTTGAATACATTTCATTTTCAAAACGACTCGATTTTGATAAAAGATTTCTTTTAGTTGAGTTACAAACTTTATAGGATCATTAATAATTATTAATACAGAACTTAAACCTGAAGCTATTTTGTTTTACTATTTTACTTTTACGTATCTTAAACATTAGTTTACTTATCTTGATATCAAACCTATTGTGAATTTTAATAAATAAATAATTCTGTATATATCTACAGCAGAAAGAATAATATTTATTATAGCAAATAAAACCATCTGAAAACTTTCCCGATTGCATTGAATGCAAAGGCAATCAGTACCCATTTTTCTTGAAACTCTATCGTGCCAACAGCCAACTGCTATCTTGATTTTCATCTAGAACTGAAAACGAAGTGAACAGCCAGCGCCAAAGCATAGCGCACAAAATACGAATAAAGATAAAATGTTTTGATTACAAATCGAACCAAATCAGAAGCAAACACATACAGCACATCGTTCGTTCAGTTCGGGAAATGATACGGAATATTACAAACGACGAGATTACACAATGAATAATAAACGTACAATATTTTTACGTTAGAACGGAACTATTAACGCGAAATAACGGCATTTGTGATAACCGTTAAAAGGGAAACGCGATCGAATATCTAATGTATAATGATGATATTTTTCAGGAAAAATAAAAACGATAACGTCGAAGCATTGAACTGATACTGGTTGTTTGCACGAAATAAATAAATAAAATAACATTTCAAATGCTATAAATTCATGCAATGGCTAAACGTTTATTAAAAACTGATATGTTTGTTATTGATTGCTTCGAATAAAATAATTATACTAAAATTCTGTAGTTAATACCAGTAGTTGGTTTTTTGTGATTTTAGTTTTTATTGTGTCTGGAATAATGTTTGAAATGAAGGTATTATATTTTTTCAGATTAAAATGTAATTACATATATATGTAATTTTAGTATAGTTATAAAAAATTGCACTGGATATAATTACTCTAAAATGTATTTATATTAAAATATACACAGAAAAAAAAACAGCTATTTCATTTCATTTGAATTAGATGACTAAATTCTCTTTGTTTTCATAATTATTAGCTAATAATTGTAAGAAAGTTTAACAAATACGTATATTAATCTTTATTTTTTGATTTTATCATTTTCCTAAAACCTAAATGTAAGTGACAATACTAACTGAGCTATTTTATCACTTTATCATTTCCAAATTCATTTTTCCCACTGACTCCATATCTGCACACAAAACTTATATAACTACTTAGCAACAAACGACAACCATGTCAACTTATAAACAATAAGTTGAAAAACACCAGAAGAAATAAGCTAACAAAATAAAGAAGTATTTCAGAAACAGAAAACTTTATCACAACGGAAAGGAAGAAAAAGGTATCTCACGTCTACTACACTGACACTAACAACTAAAGACATCGACAAATACCTCTTCGCCTGGCTACGACACGGAAAAGATAATTCCATATTGTTTTGTAGCAGTGATTGGAAAGTTTCCAATTTACCGAATCGGTTGAGAGAATTGATCGGACTAGCACGATTGCAGTAGGTCATGACTGGACCAACCTTCAAGTATTAACGGGTACATATACCCTTACATTTTACCCTTCAATATTCTTCATAAATGTTAAATCAGTTGGGTAGATTTTCGGTGTTACAGAATTTAGCTGAATCCGTATCAGATTCTATTGACTTTGGTATATATATATATATATATATATATATATATATATATATATATATATATATATATATATATTTAATGAAATTGTTCCATTGTTTTCATCAATAAATTTCGTCTTTGGAAATGTCAATATTGTCGTTTGATATATTAATATTGTATTGAATTAATATTAATAAATATATTCAAATGTTAGTAGGTTATTAGGTTATTTAAATAAAAATGTTTCACACTGATATTACTTCGTTTTGAAGTAAATTTTTTAGTACTCCATTAATAATATGTGTATTTTTAGATAACTCAGAACTATAAAATATTAAATTATAAAATAAAACGACTTTAGGTTTAACTTCTGTATTAATATTTATTAATATTCGATGTTTGATGAACTCAACGTACGTTTTCATCAGGAAAACTGATATAAATGACATTTACAGTAATTTACTATCATTTTACCATCATCACAAATCAGTTATTTAATTTACATTTAATTAAAATTAGATCATATTTTATATTTTGCAATTATCTAGATAATTTAATGTTTATAATCACAGTTTACATTAAATATACATTACTCAAACGCGATTCATCGTTAACAGTATAAAAATTTATAAATAAAAATGTGATGTGATGTCTAAAAAAAATTATAACATATATTTATCAAATTCTTCTAAAAATATAGAAGCAAAAAATTAACAGTTACTCCAACTTTATATATAAAATTTTGTATAATTTATTAATATTAACATATGTACACATATTATACATATATACATATTAATGGCGACAGCACTAATTTGCTATTTAATTTACAACTTAATTTAAAAATTCTCTGACTAAAAACGGCGCAAAAATACGGTTGTTAATATTATAGATATACCTGAAAAACCTTTTCTATTAATTAATATTATATAAATAATTTCTATGTCGTTATTTTTATTGATAGTAGCATAAAGTGTGGTTATATTTACGAGGTAACTTCTTTTATTTTTTGTTTTTTGTTTTTTTAAAGAAACTACAAGCTTTAACGAGCCATCACTAACGATAACGATGTATTCCATTAATCGAGCAAGCCCATAAAGTTTTTTTTTTTAGTTCGTTTACTCACTTTAACCAACAGCGAAATTTTTAAATAATCTAGTAACTATTTTTTTATTTACTTTAATATTCTAAGTTTAAAAAATACAGAAATAATTTATAACGTAATGGTAAATGTTTAGCTACTAATACAAAATACTAGCTTCAATTACGTAAATTAAAATGTTAAAAAAATTATCTAAAAATTTTTTCTTTGTACTATTGTACAAAGTTTCATAAATATAGTTTTATAAATATAGTTACATAACTTCAGTGGTTGCAAATTTTTCTAATAATATTATTATATTTTAATTTTTTTACATTTTCAGTAATAGATTACGTAATATTATTTCAATCAGCAAATAGTTTTCGAAATCTATTATATCGCTAAGCCAACCTAGAATCAATATTTGATCAGGCTCCCAACCAACTGATTATTTAGGCCCAAACATTTAGTATCAAATGCCGCTTCACGGTAGGTAGCAAAACACAGATTAATAACCCTTTCGTTCCCTTTTCTTTATAGCAATCACGTCAAACTGTCTATAGTCAATTGTTTTCCACGCGATCACGTTCCTAATGGCAACGACGGACCTAAACAAAGTTTTGCAAACTAACCAATTACGCGCAACGCTAGCCGGGTAGAAAAAAACAAACTTTGAACGGAGCGCGCGGCGGCGCACAGCTGTTGTATACAGTTTTGGGATTAAAAGCTTTTAAAGCGTCGCGAAATTCGTGATTTATAACGATAATTAGGCCGGCGGCGACACCTGTGGCGATTTTGACTCTATATAGTTAAAAAATTGGCAGCGATGTTCTACTGTCGATATCAGTTATTCTTTATTATGGTTTTATACGGTTCATTATTTGCATACTATATCATTTGCAGCAGCACAACCAGAGTTGGCTGTGATCGTTAGATATAGGAGTTTTGAATTTCATTATGATGCGAAAGCGAACGGAAACGAGGTGGGGGTTTAGACCGTGCTCGCAAAAGGAATTAAATTTGATTGTTTTTGATAATTTAGCAGTGATATATTGCGCGATGTAATTTTATTTAATTAATTATAAATTATGAAATACTGCTACTGCAATAAGTTATACCAGACGATATTATTTCAAAATGGGATAAAATTTACGAGTTACAATTTTTTTTTAATTATTAAAATATTAAATATTTTATTAATTTTATATACAAAAATAAAAAACACAAGTTTTTATCAAAACTAAATGTATATGTTTAATAAATTACAAAAACTTTACTTATCTAGACTACTTTACTTATTACAAAATTAGTATTATAACCTAAGTTACAATAGTAGAGTTAGTAGTAGAGTACGGTGGTAGATTATGTACTATCCTATTATTGGCATAATGTAAACATTTTAGAATAGTGAAGAATGGGCCTACAGATTCGTCTTCCACTATTTGAAAATGTGTATATTATTATCTATCACCGTACTCTACTACTAACTCTACTATTGTAACCTAGACTTATGTAATGTTATTGGTTCTAAATTGCCCTATCTACAAACTTGTAAGAACACAATAAAAGTTTGTTTAAATATCATTAATAATCCCAATTTTTGGTGGCAATAATATCAACAACTGATAAAAACTATGGTTGTTTTTAAGGTTCCTTGTAAGTAATTTTTTGCAGAACTACTTGCTCTCAACTGAAATAATACTAACTTTAAGTAGAGTAGTTTAAATGAGTCTTTAAACCAAATATATCTTTTTTATATTGTTTAATATAATTTCATAATATCAGATTTTGCTAGAGAAATATATAATATAATATAAAAATATTATTTAAAATAAATTTCATTTAAATTAAATTCAAATTTCAGTTGTTATTTTTTTTCTAAATTTTATATTGAATTTGTTATTTCCTGAGAACAAATTTATTTCAAATTTTTTTATTCATAATCGTTATATGTCAATCTGATATTTTTATAACTAAATCCAAAATATTTTCCTTGTATATTTTATTTACTATAATAATTTCAATTTAAAAAAATTATTTAAATCAATTATTTACATCACACTTTAAAACATTTCTAAACTTGAAAAACCTTAAAGAAATAACACAAATTCCATCTACTCTATCCTCTTATTCATGCAAACTATCCAGGGGCCGGGGGAAGTTCGACTATTACGCATCGAAAATAAATGACCTACCACTAGAGTCGCTTGTAAATTATCTCTATCGGAGAACGGCTGAGCTATATGCTAGGCGAAACTATTCCGGTATCAAACCAAAAACGATGTATAATATATTGGGTATTGGAATGAACCGCAGTTTAAGCTAATGGCCAGTCTGACCGCGTGCGGACATTTACAGATGGTGATCGAGAGAATACGTTGTTGAAGCAGAGAGGGGAGACAGGACACCGCTAGCACACCGACTGGGGGCTAAGCCTTTACGGATGTACTTCGATGGTCCTGATGGAAATGCTTCGGACAGGATATTGGCTAATATGTATTTGTCCTGGTTTTGGCTGATAGTTGGAAGGGCATGTTTAGGTTAGGTGATGATGTTTCATTTTTTACGAGTTTGTATTGCGTTTTTTTTACGAGAGACTGTACGCAATATAAGTTGTTTTTTTTATTTGATGGATAAACCAATAATATACGTTTAGGTATAAGTTCTGATTAATTTTATATTAAAATTATTATTTTCATAAATATTACGCCTAATTAATATGTTAATTTATGATATTTTATAAACAAAATTTTTAAAAACATTAAAGTAAGAGAAAACAAAATTATTTCGTTTCAAAACAAATTTTTGAAATATAATAAAATATTTTCAAAAATATTTATAAATTTAAATAAGAAACTATGAAATATTTCAATTTTTTAAATAAAAATATTATTTCAACATTATTTGCATTATTTTCTATTACTAAAACACATAAATTAAAACAACAGACTTACATAAAAGCAAAATTTGCTAAGCAATATTTCGATGCATAATAATTCTATTATAATAACAGTAGCAAATTAGTCTTTATTGTAAAATATGAGCGCAGTAGCATAATAATCGTAATATTTTATTACCCAACAATTTTGCCGCGAGATGAAACAAGATAAATACGATATATCAGTATTCAGACATCAAGCACATGGTAGAGGCTAGGTATACTATAAGTTTTAATTTATCGCTCTTTTAAAGTATTATAAACTTGTAAAAATTTTCGTTAAAAGTACAAATTTACTAATTTATGCGTATTTCTTCTGGGAAGGTTTTCTTCATGAATATGCAACCGACAAACGTGTACATGATGTAATTTTATTTACGACAGCATTAATATTTATTTTAGCTAAATTAACAAACATTACATATTTCACGAAAATGTAAATTAATTTTTTGTGCTTATGCATAAAGAATAGATATTTTATTTTTGAAGTTAAATTATCATCATAATTTTTATTTCACAAACAAATATTTATTACAAGATATATATATATATATATATATATATATATATATATATATATATATATATATATATATGTATATATGTATAAAATGTATGCAAAAAATAATGTTTGAGTATTTATGCTGCATCCAAACCGATATTTCGTAAACCACTTAAAAGTTTTAGTAAAACTGACATAAAAAAATATGAGAGTATTTAGTATATTGTATTTTTGTTCGGGCGTTGTTAAATTTGTACAAAACGTTCGTACAACTTTTGTTGAGTCCCCAGTTACATAATGGATATCTGTCAATGCCAAACTGTGTGAAAGTTTGTATTATTTTCCGGGTAAAACATTTGAATAACGGCTCAGGCAGCAATTGTTTTGCAATGTCGACGAAGCGTATTGAAAACAAATCATTATATGCCACATGCCCGAGAATGTTCGTGCATATTGTAAAATGAAAACCAAACGATATAATTAGCCAACTTTGTAATGTCAGATTTTAAATGGACGATTTTCCGAAAATTTTATAACAAAATGTAATAACACCTCTCCAGCGTATGTGAGTGTGCACACGGAACAAATTGAAAACAAACTTGAAATGAAATATGAATGAGGATATATGAAATTTTCACACTGCGAGAAAAAAGAGAAAATTTCGTAAAACATCCGACATTCATATTTCATTATCTCACGCATGAGTAACTTAAATGGGAATATAACCATTACGCGCATTTTTATATTTGTATACAAAAATAATTTAGATGTATTTATTTTCTGACAAAATTTTAGTTTTTAAAATTATTAATTTTACATTTAAATAACAATTACAAATACACATTTGCACAAAAGTTATTACCAAAAATTATGTTTTAAATTTTGCTAAATTAAATTATAAGCTGAAATAAGATTCGATATACTAAACATATATCATCGTCAGGAAAAAATATATAAAAATGACAGATAATGACAGATAATAAACAAAATATAGAAACAAGTAACTCGGTAACAAAATACAAGTAATTATACCCTAGATTAGATTACAAATTCTATAATATATTAATTAAAAAGCCAGATTTTATTTAAATCAGTGCCTTTGATGTTATACTTTGATGAAATACTTCTTAACATCAAATTTTTTATATAAAATTAAAAAGAACTTAAACATAAAGCTTTTTTATTTTAATATAATGAGTTTCGAAACTTTTTTATATTATATACTTATAAATGTTATATTTGATAATTTCATGAATTGTTTATAAATATTTTATTAAATTCTAAAAAAAGAAATAGTACAATTAAAAATAATCTTATTTTAAATATAAATTACTGTAATTGTACTGAAAAAGTATTTGAAAATATTTCCAACATAAATCAGTGTCTTTTCAGAGAGGTGATCATTACAGTTATTTTCCGATATTTTTTTCCTATTACACTTTTAGTAACTACAACTCTAGTTCCATTTAAAACTACAATAACACATAACGTCGAGATTTAAAACGACGCACCGGTACCACAACACCGAAAAAAATAACACGAAAATCCACTAGCGGTTCCGGCGCGCCAAAGTACATGTGCATTTTTCATCGGGCACGATCCGGAAAGCGCCACGACGCCTAGAGAGAGAGAGAAAGCTGGCATCGGTAGCGTCTCTCTAACGTTTTTCAGGGGACATGTGTACCGTTGGAGATTTATTGCCGTTGCTCGTATCTGCCTGATACATGATTAATTAGGCAGACCTAGTTGTGACGTTGCAATGGAATATCGTATGAAGAAAGAACCAAGAAGAGAATACATCAGTTGTGCTTGCGCTATAGATGTGCATCTCGGTAGGTTACGTTGAATTTGAATCTTTTGATACAGTGCATCGTAAGAGTTTGCATATGTCAAGTTTTTTTTTGGAGAATTCCGAATATTTGCTAGCACTGTGTTGTGTAAAAACTTATGTAAGCTGTTTGTTGTTGAAGACACTTTTTGTATAAAAAATTTGCAGATTGGACAAAGTCTTAATAGAAAAAAATAATACTACACGAGAAAAAAAAAACTCGCACATAGCTTTCTCAAGCCAATTATACATTATGTTTATGAAGAAGTTTTTAAATGTTGTTTATACAAATCGATCATAAACATTATGATTTTTAATTATTGTTTAAATAAATTTAGAATTGGTTGCATAAAACATTGTTTAGTACAATTTCAGTTAATTGATTTCGTTAAATTGTCAACTGACTAATCAATGAGACGCTTTGAAAACAGTTGACAATTACTGCGCTGTCTATATTTTTAATAATTTTAATTTAATTTCTTAATTAACAATGTTTTATGCAACTACATGTTATACTTTGAGCAGTTTGCTTTTTATTGTTATACAAAAACTTTAATTGAATATTTTATGTCAAATTTTTCATGTACGTTCTATATTTTTTTAAGAGAAGAGTGTTGTATGTTTTTGATAAATTTACTGATTATACATACTTATAAAATTTACTTGTAAATGAAACTAAATAAAAATATTAAATAAATCAAAATATAAGTTAATTTTATCAATAGATTTAGATTTAAACATACTATATAAATAAAACAAATATAAAGTATAAACTTAAAGTAAATGACAGAAGTTCCGGGAGTAACCTAATAAAATAGTATTATCAATTGGCTCCAAGTTTCTAATTTGTTAAATTACTGTAAATTCAATGATTGGATCATAAATCAAATTGCTTTTTCCCAGTTTTTCTCTTTCTCTCTCTCGACAAAGTTACTACGTGAATCAGTGACTTTATCCAATTTCCAAGATCTATAATTCAGTTTGTGTAGAATTTTCAACGCTAAAATCGATTTCAAAGCTACAATTTTTCACTCGTTTTTTACCAACACACATAGACACAATCATATACAACAAGTACTATTGCAAACTACACAAAACTTTCGCAAATAGTTACATTTCTGATATTGAATCCTGCCATTTTTATAATCAACTATAAATAAAATCAAAATCTAATATAAAGCGAAACACTCTCTAACTTATTCTGTTTAGTTTTCTATATAATATAATTTTGATAAAGAATAATGTAAGTACAGTAAAAGCTATTTTATCCGGCATTGTATTAAACGACACGCTGCAAAATACACATTTCTAAATGGATCAGTTAAAAAAAAAAACACTGATATAAAATATTCATCAATTTTTGTTTAAAAGCCAGTGAATAAAAATAAACTGATTATTTTTATTATATAATTTATTTAAGTTTATTAATTTTTATGAATTAAATTTTAATTTAAATAAAAAAAAAATACCATGAACAATGTTTGTCAAACATATATAACTTAGGTCCTGTTGCACAGAACATTGTTAACTTAATCAGTTAGTTAACTAGGCAACTAGATTGTCAACTGTTTTCGAACGGCGTCATTGAGTAATCAGTTGTAAAGTTAACGAATTGGTTAAAAAATATATTATTATTAATAATATATACCTATATATATATATATATATATATATATATATATATATATATATACAGGGTGTAACAGAATAACTATTCCTAATTTTAACTGGAGTATCCTGGGCTCAGAATATAAAGATTTAATGCAAATCACTGAGATAAAATGTGGCTCCTTACTGAGCTACAGGGTGTTTTATATAAAAATTTAAAAACGATTTTTGCCCAGTACTTTAAAACTATTAGACGTATCCTTATCATACTTGGCAGAAAATGTAGGTACCGTACACCATACTAAATTATGTTAAATAAAAGTTTCTGGCTACTGCCAGTGGCGTACAACAGGGGCAAGTGAGAGGTTAATTCTTCCTAAATTCTACGCCACTGGCGGAATTGTCATTTTAGCACAATTTTTCGATTCTCCAATACTTGCTGTGTAAAAAACATACTCTTCCTTTGTAACGATAAAGTCACTGTTTTTCGAGATATTTAAAGTTAAACATAAGCTGCACCCTTGGGATCTTTTCAAAATTTGCTCAAAAAAATCTGAAAAAATTCAGTAAAATAGAAAAAAAAATTAGCTACATAACATCTAAGTAACTTTTTCTCTAACTCATTCTGGTTTGGCTGGAAAAATTATTGAAAATTAATATTTTTTGCATTTTATTTTTTTTATTTTCAATAATTTTTACAGCCAAATCAGAATAAGTTAGAGAAAAAAATTACTTATTTATTATGTAGCTAATTTTTTTCTTTATTTTACTGAATTTTTTCAGATTTTTTTGAGCAAATTTTGAAAAAATCCCAAGGGTGCAGCTTATGTTTAACTTTAAATATCTCGAAAAACAGTGACTTTATCGTTACAAAGGAAGAGTATGTTTTTTACACAGCAAGTATAGGAGAATCGAAAAATTGTGCTAAAATGACAATTTCGCCAGTGGCGTAGAATTTAGGAAGGATCAACCTCTCACTTGCCCCTGTTGTACGCCACTGGCAGTAGCCAAAAACTTTTATTTAACATAATTTAGTATGGTGTACGGTACCTACATTTCCTGCCAAGTATGATAAGGATACGTCAAATAGTTTTAAAGTACTGGGCAAAAATCGTTTTTAAATTTTTATATAAAACACCCTATAGCTCAGTAAGGAGCCACATTTTATCTCAGTGATTTGCATTAAATCTTTATATTCTGAGCCCAGGATACTCCAGTTAAAATTAGGAATAGTTATTCTGTTACACCCTGTATATCTTTAGTATACATATAATATGTTTTTAGATAAAAATTACTATTTATATACTTATACTAACGAAAAAAAAATTTTATTTTTTCGTTTCTTAAATATTTGAACGCATAAAAATCGTATAATATAAATAGGAGGTTACAAATTATTTAGCTAGATTAGATATAAAAGTATTTAAGTAAAAAAAGTAATAATATTTTTCCGTCAATATTCACTGTGTTTATAAAGAAAAACCTTCACACATTTATTAAAATTTCCACCGAGGGTAGATTTGACTGTATCGCATTTCTATCGTATACGCACGCAAAGATTTTTATGAATAAAACGCGTACGTTTCTTTGTTCCTTTAACACGCACGCACAACGCAAAATATACACGCATGCATGCATGCATGCCAAAGGCGTCTATGTACACTTATCACACGAACGAAACAGAAAACTCTAAATGATTAATTCTGTTATTGTATTTAAATTGTAACGCGCAGTGTTTGAAAACTGCATATTACAAAGGTATGTACCTATGTATTTACACTAAAAAATTGCTTTAAAATTTTTATTTTTACCTCAAAAGTAAACGTATTTACTGTAAATTTATTTTGTTCTAATAAAAATTAAAATTTTATAGAAAAAAAATTAAGTAACAGTATAAAATTAGTTAGAACTGAATTTTTTTTAAATAATTTTATAATTACATTTATTCCAGAAAAACACTATTATTACGAGCTCTATTTTAAAATTGGTTTTAACTAATATCAATTTTAAGACAATAATTGTCATAAGAGCCAAAAACCGAGCTTGTAATATGTTTCTAAACTAAATAGTAAATAATTTTATACAAATATTTTAAAATAGTTATATTGTTACTCACTATTATTTATTCTAATAAATTTATGGTTACCATTAGAATTACAATTGAAAAACACTTTTGAATTAATGTAAATGTAAAAAACCTTGAATATATAGTAAAGTTTTTCTGTGTACGTGTATGTACGGTGGTTGGTGTTTTACGTTTATATACAAATATACCAGTAGGTTGGTACACCTGTGATGGGACGGTGTTAAAGCAGCCACCACGTGTATTGTCCCCTTGGGAAATCAGTTGATTGGTTTTCGCCGATGTAGACAGCTATCGGTCAATTAAGTTCGATGTTCAATTTGAAGGTTAAAAATAGAAATAGAGAATTTCAGTTTTAGTTTCAATTTTCACAATTAGAACAAACAGTAATACATTTTACTTGTTAATCATTTTATTTGTTTTATTATACCGGGTGTGCGTTCGTTAAGTTCGTATAGGCGTTTAACATGCATTTTCGATAATTTGCGATATACTTCTTTCTCGAGTTAAATTCGAAGAAATACTTAGAATATTTTTCGATAGGACATAAAAAGTTCTATAATTTGGTTTCAGTTTTAATTTGCTAGCATGTGCCGTTTGGGCGCTAGAATTTTTTTTTTGATTTTCTGGTTTTTATTTTTTTTCTCAAAAACTATGATGTGTAGGAAAATAAGATGTTATGAAAAAATGAGAAGTATTTAGTATTATTATTGAGTAAAAAAACCATTATTCTAGGATGCATCGTTTAGTAGAAAAAAATTAAAAACTAAATTTTTGAAAATTTGTCAAAAGTAGAAAAAAAAAGTTACTTAGCTAATATGTAGCTAATTTTTTTCTCTATTTTACTGAATTTTTTTAGATTTTTTTGAGCAAATTTTGAAAAAAGTCTTATTTTGAAAAAAATTCCAAGGGTACACCCTTTACAAATTTTCAAAAATTCAGTTTTTAATTTTTTTTTCTAAAAGATGCATCCTAAAATAATAGTTTCTTCCCTCCATTATAGTACTCATTATTCCGCATTTTTCCATAACAAGCTTATTTTCCTACACCTCATAGTTTTCGAGAAAAAAATAAAAACCAAAAAATCAAAACAAATTTTCTAGTGCCCAAACGGTACATGCTAGCAAATTAAAACTAAAACTAAATTATAAAACTTTTTATGATCTATCAAAAAGTATTCTAAGTATTTCTCCGAATTTAAGTATTAATGACATTTGTCTTGAGACAGTATTTCATAAGTCTAAATTTGTTTATTTGAGAATAAAACAACAATATTACTTTTCAAAAACAAAGTGGCATATGTTTGTGAAAGACATCAAATAATTCATTTCCATAAAAATTGCCAATCAACTGAGACTACCACCGATCAGAGGACGAATAAAAAAAAATAAATAAAACCAGACAAAACTCAATTCACATATGTTACAAAAGATGACAGACAAACGAAAAACGTATCTCATTATTTCCGTAGAAACTGTGCTCTGCTCCTGTTCTGCACGTCTACCGTAAAAAAGATCATTCCCAATTGTAGCTAACATACATATTGGAAGAAAAAGAACAAGTAGAACAGAAGGCAAAAGACACATCTCAATCGATCGCACTCAACTGCACACCGCATACTGATAACCCTTAACAACAACGGTAAGGACAAAGTGAAAACTTGTGCCTTGCAAAATGCGTTCCCATATCAGATCAACAATAATACAGATGCAGAACACAACACAATGTATTAATACAGAGAAAGAACATAGTAAAGACTCTTTTATAGCTCATTACATTAAAATTTAATTATAATTTTTTTAAACTATTTTTTAAATTTTAGTTCTGTTCAAAGAACTAAAATCTGAAGCTTTTTTATTTTAAAGAAAGACAAGTTTGTGTTTATATTTGCTTTGATGCCTCAGTGTTACCTGACGAGTCCATTTTCGGCATATAAATGTGTCAGGTTACAAAATGTAAACAAACACTATTGAGACTTAATACTGTCGATGGAAACAGCAACGTCATGAATAATAAAAAAATATGAATTATTAAAAATAATTAACGTATTTTTATAATTTGTTCATGTATATTTACTTATAACTAACGTATATTTTCAAAGTGAACTTACATTGTTTAACATGGAAAACTTAAGAAAAACATGTTTTTATGAGGTTATGTTTGTAGAAACACTTAGTTTTCTCAAATAATAATAATAATGTTTAATTAACGTAAGATAATAAACAATACGTTATATATTTGAGAATCACAGAATTCTATCACAGAAACAGATATTTGATATTTGAACACATATATATATATATATATATATATATATATATATATATATATATATATATAGTTTGTTTTTAATATTTTAAGAATTAAGTATTCCCTATGGTTAAAAATTCATTCCTAAAGAAATTCTTTCTTTGTCTCTTTATAAAAACCTATATATGTAGAGTTTTCTGCTTTTAAAATTTGTATATTTGTAATTGGCATAGATTTATAGTAATTGCTATATTTAATGAATACAAAATTGTAACTTCTATTTTATTTGATTTAGATATACTAAGAAAGCTATATTTCCTAGTACGTATACTTAAAAAAGCTTTTGTTTTATTAATGACTTTGGTATTATATAATAATTGCATATAAATGAGTACTAATTTGAAAAGTTTTTTTTTGCCACTAGTTGTCAGTTTGTACCAGTCCTCAATATTCATTCTTTTATTTTTTTATGTAGATCAACATAGCAAAACAATAAATGTATTAGGTATAGGCATTACGTATCTACATTTATGGTTGATCTGATGTTGCTATGCGTACAGTTTTATGAAGTTGGTGAAAAGATCTTTCTTTTTGCGAGAAGAAGTTTTAGTTGTGTGTGGATGTGTTCCCTAATCGGGGACAATGGCCCCGTATTCAATAAAACACTCAGTCCAAAGATCAAATTCCATCTTTATTTTCTATTCAAGCGACGTGCCGAAAGTGGTCCGTGAGGGAGGAACACCCTCTAAATTCGTGAAAATGATTACCGCCTAAGTTAAAACCTAAGCGTGTGTCAATTGACACTCCAATATCTTTTTGAACGATTATTTTCTTACAAGCGATATAAAATTTGAGTAGTTTTTTTTTTTTCAATTTGAAGTAACTGAAAATGGAGATGTTAATATTGACATAAATAGTTATTGCACACTGCAAAAAATCTATGTAATATTACACAGATCACAAATCGTTTGTGTAAAACAAAGGTTTTTACAGAAAAAAAAGATATATGTAATTTTTACACAAGTTTATGGGATAGATTTATTTCAGTGTATGTATCGAAATTAATTTTTATATGAGAATCTTGTAAAAGAAAATTGAGTAAAATTACTAAGAAACAAATAAATAATAAATTAAAATAACTTCAAAATTTTATAAATTTTAATAGTTTAGTTTTCAAAATAATTTTGTTTGGTTATTTCTTTTGTTCTTTCCAAAAACTTTCCAATAAAAACAAACAAATTTTGAAATCAAATCGGACAAGCAATAAAAGAAAGCACCCAGTTACCAACTAATGAAAACAAACGATTCATCATTAACCTTATTTTCCCAATAGATTCTCCACCACAATCAATGCGCATCTACTGAAATCTACCCCCCGTTATTTGTCAGCCAAGGATCTAAAACCAGTAGACAACACAACCCTTCGTCGGTCGGCGTTGTATAAAACTTCTCTCGAACTAGTAACTCATACTAGGTCTCGCGATGCCTCCATTTAAGTCCGGGACATATCTCACGATTAGGCATAGGCCCGAGCGTGTCCCGCGGGACAGAGGCGTGCCGGGGTTCGTTTGTAGTTTGCTAAAAGCCAAGTCGTGTTGCTTCTTTCGCGGTACTACACCAGGTCCGAACTCCATTTTCAAACTCCATCTCTATTGGTCTACGTACTTGCTAATAAATTCATACTGTTGGAATAATTTCTTGTTAGCCCGCCGACGGAAAAATAATTATGAATGGGACTTTAATATGATTATATACTTTTGTGTTTCTCGACTGTTTAATTATGTGGGAAATACTCGTAGATAGAGGTTGTTGGTTAATACAAAGAAAAATTGTTTAGTTCGGTGTTTAATTAAAAAAGTTTATTTAATTTCAACTGGAAATGGGTCACTAGAGACGGAATTTGCATTAGAGTTGCCGTTTAGGTCTTTTAATTTATATGTTTTACAAACTTTGCTTTTGTTTAAATAAGCATGTATTAAACAGTAAAAGCTAACTACACTTTTCTTTTTATAGCCGTGATTATAAAATCAAATTACAGCTGATAATACGACTATATAAAACACATTATAATAATGCGATAATACTGTTAACTTCAATACTGTTATACTAAAAATTAAAATGTATCTTGAATTTTTATTTGTTATCATAACCAATTTTATTTTTATATGAATCGTATAAATATCATAGTATTTTTTAGCTAAGATTGTAATTGCGCTATATTAAATGAGCAATTCTTAACGACACGTTAATGTAGATGTCTCATTTGCTACAAAAGTTAACGGAATGGTTTATAACGTACGTCGTAACTCTCTATAATTCTAAATTTCCAATCTACTTCGTCAACATTAGTATACAATGTTTCATATCGCTATACTCTTTATGTATCGCTTGACTTAAAATAAATACAAAACGAACTGAAACATTTCTGAACTGCATGTTAACGGAATATTATTGCACAATCTCAATCTTGGCTAAAGAATACTATTATTATTACACAAAACACGTAGTGTTTATCATAATTAAATTAAAATAATTTATCAATAGCTTTTGGGTATTTTCGATTACTTCAGCCCTGGTCTTATAACAGATTTTAGACCAGATATTAGTTAAAATCAATTTTTAAACCGAGTTTGTAATATCAGCTAGTGATTCTTCAGATAATATAAGTAAGTAATTATTAACAAAGTAAATTTAATGTCAGAACTCAATATATTAACATAAAAAAGCTTTAGATTAAGTTCTGTTTAATTTTGTATTAAAATTCCACGTTTTGATATACTAAACGTATATTATCATCATTTGTATCATATACAAATGACATAAATAATAAACAAACAAAAGATAGAAATAAATTACTAGTTAACAAAATACAAATAACTAGATTACAAAATGTTTATAATTTATCAACTATTATGTGATTATGTGATATCTATCCATTATTATATAAAATAATTTCCATTTCCTTTGAAGTACATGTTAATTACTAGTATAGTTAATTTAATAAAAACATTATATAAACATTACTTAAATGTTAATTTTGCAAATGTGTCAATTCGGCTCTGTAGCCCCCCCCCCCCCCCTCCCCCTCCCGAATATGTTCGTCGAAAGCATGTGTAGTCGTTTGTAGCCGTACAAAACCGAGTAGTAGCAGCCGGTTAGCGTCTCTCTCAGAAAAAGCACTAGTATCGTGACGCCGTCGATGGCAGCGCCCGCGCATATTGTACACACTAAACGGCACGGCTGTCTCCTCATCTACACAGACGCCGCAGAACTAGAGAGCAAAAGCGGAGTAGCGTCGCCGTCGTTATTATCGTCCGTAGTCTCTTTTTTTACACTAGAACAGTGGTTTTGAACTTTTTCTATGTATGTACAATTTTTTTTGGCAAATTTAACCTCAACTACTTATCCTATTTACGTACTTATTTGTAGTAGATGAAGTTGGTATGATTGAGACTGTTTTCCGTAAACTAATGTTTCCAAGTGGTTGGAATAGAAGAGCATATATGGCAGAGTATCATTATGAATGTGGATGAAACAAAAGTTTTTGATCTGGATAGAAATGTCTAGCGGAAAATTATTTCGGTATAGTAGAAAGAGTTTGTGCCACCCCGTTTTGGGTATATGGCATTATTGTGTACGTATTTTTAGAATGTTTTAGTTTACTCTGAACTAATATTCTAGAGTCAAACTTGACTTGAAATAAATGAAAATGCTACAAAATTCATAACTACCATAAATTATAAAAATTAAAGGAAAATTCCTACTGTAGCAAAATATTTACATAATTAGTAACATTTATAATTTATCAAATTATCAACTTAATTATTAACTTGCATTAATTTTATTAAAATAAAAAAATTAATTTCAAACTTAAAACTTTTAAAAAATTTTGAATCTTTAATATATTTCGGCAATTTATTATATTCAAGTAATCCATTGTAAAATATATTATTAGTAGTACTTCTTTTAGTCTTTTTAGTAATATAAAAATTATCTGCATATCTAACATCATAAGTATGCACACTACTATTAAATATACAAAATTAAACATGTTCTACAAAAAACTTCTTTTGTTTTGTTTTCAATAAATTTTTTGCTTTGACACAAATATAATGAAAATATTTATGGTATTTCCTAATAACACTTTCTTCTAAAAAAGATTCTTCTAAACATCTAGAATAAAATGTTTTAATTTAACAATTTTTTTGATCTTAAATCAAGGTTATTTTTAATTAATTTCTCATTCTTAAATATTACATTTTATGTTACGTGTATTATATTCAAAAGTATTTCAGTTACTGCTTAAAACTTTTAATTGAAATTTTTTTATAAACTTATCAGAAAATGAGATATTGACACATTACGTTACTTTTTGTGAACACTATATTTACATATCAAAATTAAAATTTTTTTTTTTTCATAAAACTTTCCTTCAAGGAGTACATGTACTTTCTGGTTAAGAACCACTGTGCTAGGACAACACGGGTAACGAAAAGGTCGTTACAGAACTATGTTGAGTGCTGATTTTTTTCTCCGTTTTTATCTTTTTGCTTTTTTATTATTTCGGTTTTTTTGTGTGTATGTGTGTGTGTGTCTTCGCAAGCAGAAGATGCGGTGCTCTTCATTATAGCGCGAAAAAGAAATGGACGTAGATTTGAGCTGTGCTAGCTAGCGTTGAGCTGGGACTTTTTTATAATAATAAATTTTAGCGAAAAGATTATGTGCTGCAGATGGTTTTGTTTCGGTGAGCTTTCATAGCTTTTAGACTAACAATAAAATGTAGTAAATATTACGAAGGAAGAAAACAAATTCTTACTCGAAAATAATTACGAAAAAAAAGAAGGTTGTATGAAACATAGTTCCCAACTTCAACTCAATTTTAAAATTACAAATTAATTTACTCAGATATAAAGTTGGTACATTTGTAGAGGTATAATTACAAATTTGTGTTACTTATTTTGCATATTTATCATAATTTATATTTAAGAAAAACTAAGAAAACTTATACCAAAATAAATTGCTAATTTATTAATTGAATTTTGAATAAAATATTTCTATAATGTAAAAATTCTTAGCATTAAGTTTTTCTTAAAATAAAAAAGATGTAAATTAATGTTCTGTTTCATTTTACATTAAAATTCGATGATTCAACTAAAGGTACATTATCGTCCGAAAAAAATATATACAAATGATTGAATGAATGAATGAATGAACAAAGAAAAAAATAACATCAATCAATGTGAAAACATTTATTTAAATAAAATCTGGCTTCCTTTAATTAATAAATTATAAAATTTTGTAATCTAGTTATTTGTATTTTGTTTCCTAACAACTTGTTCTTATGTTTGATTTGCTTATTATTTTTGTCATTTGTATATATTTTTTCTGATTCACGTTTAGTATATTGAAACGTTAAATTTTAATATAAAATTAAACAGAAACGAGTTCTGAAAGATTTTTGACTATGTTATACTATTAGTCATTAAGTTTTCATATAATTTGCACAAGATTCGAATACAAAAATTAATTATTGTGGTAGTAAAAGCTATAGTAGAGGGAAATTAGTATGTTAAAAGTCATTTGTTCTTCTGTTTGTCAAATTATTCATTATTCTTAAAACTCCCACCGAAAATAACTAAACAACGCTTTGTTAAACCAATTCCACATTTCCATTAAAATTAAACAAAAGACTAAACACTGACAGAATCATTTCACGTCTGATAACACACCTCGCGTTCCTTTGCAGTCAGAATCTCACATTCTTACCACGCATTCCATCGCCCGTAAAATTTACATATACGCCTCCTGAAAAAGACAGACGTGCAATTATCAACATCAGCCTAAAACTCAGAACGATATCCCTTCAAAGCGAGCGAGGGACCAAACAATAGTTGCAATGAATGGCTCGAAATTCTGAGTGCAGCCACTCGACGTATATAGTGTAATGACCAGGTTGCAGGGCCGATGCATTTGGCGCTAATTTGTAAGACAATAGACGCTCATCTGTGGAATCATCGTAAAAACGAAACAGCAAGAGGGCACTACTCCCTCCTGCCCTTATTTAGCCTAGAAAATGGTTATAAGCACAAATGAAATAACTGAAATAATGAGGGGGAAGGGGGTGTTTTATGCTCGAGTTGATGTCATCAGCCAAACGGGGTAGTTGCTGGTTACGCAGTGTTTAGTAAATCACAGCTGGGAGGGTTATGTATATGTACTTGAACACGTGGCGAGATGATATTTTGTGTTTTGTACGTGCAGAATGCGGTTGATATAGTGATATTAATGGCCTTGGTTTGTATGAGTCCAGTAATTGTTAACACACTGGAAAAATATTTGCAAAATAAACAGATACATTTCTTGTTTAATTTGTTAAATTCCTTTTTGGATATTAAAAATACTATCTTGATTTTAGTAATATAAATAACATACGAATTTTTTAAATAATATAGCAACAAAATGTACACCAAAAATACAAAATAAAATAACAATTGATACATGTATTGTTTAACAAATTTTTAAAATTCGAAATCTGTAAATATTTTGAAATCAAAACGAATATTATTGAATAAAAACCTTGCTATATTAAAACAAAAATATAATCCACAATAGAAAAACAGATTATCAATTTTTTATACTTATTGTTTTGTATTTAATTTTTAAAACTAGTTGTTCCTACTACAAACAATTTTTTTTCATCATAGCAACAGTGTTATTTTTGTGTTAAAATGTAAAATAAACACTAAAATATTTCATATTAATGGTTAGAAATTTTTACAATTTGTTTTAATTAAATTTAAATAAAAAACTAAATTTATTTTACTAAAATTATAATAATAAAATTTTTCTGTAAATATCTAGGAGTATTAGCAACAAAAAATGTATTATAACATAATTGAAAATATTATAATAAAAATGCTTCAGGTGGAAGTTCTGTTTATTTTATAACATAAAATAAATAGAATTTATACCTCAAACTTTTTTTATTTTAATATAATGAGTTCTGAAAGATTTTTTACTGTGTTGAAAATATTATGTTTCATGTTAATAAAATATATAATTTTTTTTAAATATTTAATAGATTTCTATATTGTATAAATAAAAAAAATAATTTTAACATATTTTTATTTGTTTAGTAATTGGAATGTTGTTAAATTTTTTTAAAAATATTAATAAATAATGAATACATGTATAAAATCAGTTATTTATATCACTGTATTTTTTTTGTTTTATTTTAATTGCTGTACATATGATATTATTCTTCACAATGTGTGTGAAAAAAATTTTACAAAAATGATATATCTTTGAACAAAAAGTAATGTAACTTGAGTCAGCTTCTTTAGAAACTAGAAAAAAGCAAATGTCATATAATATTTATAAGGTTTGTGCAACCGACAGTTTTATGTTGGTGTTTTGTTAAATTATTTTATAATTTATTTTTATTACTGGCAAAAATTATGAGTAGATATTTTTATTATTATATTTTTATATCATTAAATTCAGTTAGATTACAAGATAAAATAAAATGATTTATTTAAATGTATGAATCGTTATATACAGCAGCACTTATTGTCATTCAAATACAAAAAGAATACACTTTTTGATAAATTTTAATAGATTTTTTTTGAATTTAAAGCCGTTGTTCAATGGATACTTTGTTTAGAACAATTTTCCGTATTCAGCCTAGTTATGAAGCTAGACACAAAAAGTTGAAATATATTTTTCATATAAAATTAACATTTATTTACAAGCACAAAACAAATGATTTTTTTCAAGTACTTTGTTTATGTAAACCAAGATCTATTTCTGCACGGAAAATTTTATATCAACTGAAAATGACATAACGATAGATTAAACAAAATATTTAAAAAAATTTATCTATCAAATACATATTTTAATATTTCTATGAAAATGTTAGTCGTACTCTAGTTCTGTGTAAAAATTAATAAATTTAACTTGATCAGCTTTTACTTCATGACACATATTGAGTACTAAAATAAAATAATTAAAACACAGTGTTGAGTAAATAAAAACAAATTAATATTTGCTACAAATTTATCAAAACTATTTATTTAAACTTTCCCTAAATTATTGTAATTACCTGTCAACTTTTTTGTAATAGAACACAGCAAAGTTTCAAAAATAAAATGAAATATACATAATCATACGATACATACATGTAAGAAAGTTCATATTTCTTTTTAAATTTTTTTGTTAACTTAACTGACTAGAAGCCGAGAAACTTTTTAAATTAACAGACAGACTGTAATACTCATAAAAACCTTTATTGTTTTCTTCTTGCGTGACTGCTATTCTGTATTTTTATGTAACCTACATTTTCTTTTTTTAAACTAATGTAAGTAAAACATATCAAAAGCTGTATATAATTTACGGAATTAGTTAAGAATGCCATTTCTACTTAACTTACACTTTTTATAATAACATCATATATTTTGTTTTTATTAAAAGAATTTTCTTGAACAAAGCATATAAATTGTTTTTCTTAGTATTTATAAAAACAACAGTATATGTTGTATAAATCATATGAAAAATGCTTTTTTTTTTATGAGAAAAAGAATATTTATACTTTACGTTCGAATAAAATTTGCATATATTTATCGCTTAAAATATTAAATTTATCTGTAATTTATAATTATGCAATTAAATTATTAGCCAGATAATGTATATTAAATAATAAAAATAGTAAAACTGCATAATTACATTTTAGAAAACAATTTATGTAGAAAAATATAAAATAGCTACGTGTCAATTTAAATAGATATTTTCAATAATATTATTGTGATTTCAAATAAACTTTAAATAAATTAACGAACAAACACAAACAAATTAGAAAAAATAAAAAAGTATATTAGATGAGTACATCAAACATAAATATTTAATCTTGAATTAGATGTTTTATTTAATATGACTAGAATATTGAAAATATTTGTTTTTGAATCATTTAAAGTTTTATTCATTTCTAATTAAGTAATTGATTTTTTAAGTATAATTTTTAAAATATTATATTTAAAATCCGGTATTTCCAAATGTTAGAATAAATTTATCCTCGGATTAATTTGAAAACTGCCAACAAAATATTGGCATCTATCCTAAGAATAAATAAAATTGGCATTACTGGCCATAAGATAAACTTCTTTTATTTCAAACTTCAAAACTGCATCACATTTCAAGAATTAACAACACCAATACCAGACAACGTCAAAATCAAATTCCAAACTACGTATATCATTAATTATTATTATTAATTGTTCATTAAATTAAATTGATTACAAACTAAATCATGTCAATCTCCGTCAGTATATCCCACACTATTTCCTCCACATCAAACTTCATTCGATCCCAACAAAATACATGAATCGCATGAACCCATCCAGACATCGGAGCTGATCGCGAGCAAAACCACTTTCAAGCTGTCACATAGTGCCTGTCATATCACCGAACTAAACTGGGAAGCCAAATCTAGACCTAAAATGGGTACAAGAACCGAAATGATCTTTCTGCACTTTACATCATCAACGGTAAACTGAGAGCTAACTGTCCCCGCCATTAACCCGCACGATAGTATCACCATTCCCCGGACTAAGTTTTATCACTGACGGGGTAAACAGGAAGTGCATCAAGAACCGCCCCCCCTCCCCCCAACCGGACAAACTTCCGCGCGATTCTGACGCGGATAAAATAAGTTTGGCGGACCCGATGGGCGATATAGATTGTCGGCTTCCTCTGGTTGGTGTACTGGGTACTCCTGGTTTTGGTATCTGGTGTTGAAGATCTACACTTAATATTCATTTGGTTGCTCGTTAAAAGGGATTGTCTATTATATACACAGGCTATGATTGTTGTTTAGGCTTAGAACAACTTTGGTGTTATATGCCATGCTGTTTCATTAGTTAATAGTTTTGGTGCCGTTTGGAAAATTAATGTCTTGCGAATTTAGCTGATAGAGATTATGATCTATAGATACATATGTTTCGGTATTGAGTGTATTGGACAATATTGAAACAATTATTTTAATTGCAACGCAAGCAGATTAATCAAAATGACACTATATTTTTTTAAATCTGCTGTGGCTACCACAAAACCGATTGTCAGAGAAATTATTATTGATAATCACAATAACATATATTAAAAACGTATCTTCATATTTATAAAATTTATATTCTGAAAACTTCAAAATATAATTATTGAAAACTTCATTTTTTTAAATTTTTATTAATAAGTGTATAATAACATTTAAAAATATTCTTTACAAATTATTGGAATTTTAGTTTAATAAATTAATAGTCGATTAGATTTATTAAAATATTCTTTAATTTTCGGCTTTTCAGAAGATGTGTAATTAATTGAAAGTTAAGTTCCTATAAAAAAATACATTATTTAGAAATATTCAACTTATTGATAAAATCTAATAAAAGTGAAAAACACAATCAAATAAATCACCATCTACAATTTATTTTGTAAATTCTAAATAAATACACACGTTTCTTAATTGCATTCCACAATAGTACAAACCACATACAAGCATTGATGCGCTGACAAAACGAAGCAAAACGCATTTCAGCTCTTAAATCGTTGCATACAGCGAACGGAATAAGAAGAAGCGAGAAAGAGAAGGATAGAAAGGATAAGTGTCTAATTAATAGAAAGTCGATGGCTGGACTCATTAGTGATAATTGAACGAAGCGTACAAACATATTACCCGATTGGTTATATCATTTACGTATATGGTAATTAAAATTAAGATACGATCTATCTGATGAAATAAAAGACGATTTTCTGATTTCTATCGTTGAGATTTTTATATGTGATTACTTCAAGGGACCAATGTGATTAATTGATTGGATAAAAAAATACTTGATCTTCGCTCCGCGTGCGTAGGACGCTTCGAAATGTATTTTATTTTATTTAAATTGTTCATTGGAAGCTGGTTTGTGAGATAAAGTCTCAGATAAACACTCGATATACGGTAATGATAAATCTTATCTTTTTATTTTGGATAAATTCGATTAATTTTTGAATCATAAACGTAAAATAGTAATTAAAAATTAAAATATTTAAAAGGAATTCTGATCTTATATTATTAAAATAAAAAAAGCTTCATGTTGTTATATTGTAATATAAGTTCTGAAAGATTTTTTACTGTGTTTTAGTTTATTATTTGGTTGTTAAATTGTTAAATGTAGGTATAGAAATCACACAAATTATATTTTAATAAAATTCATATTAAACTGAAGTTTTCTTCTAAGTTTTCATATACATAAGCCGTAAAAACTTGAAGATTGAAATTCATATTAAAAAAAAAACATATACTTTCCACACATGACAAAATTTAATAATCATTACTTATACTACATTCAGACTGCGGTTTTAGCAGTAGCAGTATAATGGGGATGTATGAATTCTTGATTCAATTTACAACAACAAACTTATGTTTCATCACCTTTTATTATTCAATAGCTGGACTGTGCACGCATTTCTATTTCACGAATAATTAATGACGTAACTTCGTTTGACGGTGTCCATAAAATCCAACTAATTTAATAATAAAAAGTTATAATAAATTATGCAAAATATTAAAATATATTATATATAAAACACGAGTTCTTTCTTTTATCGTTTTACTTGAACCGTACACCGGAACGAACCGGTTCGTCCATCAGTAAAATAAATGATAATAAAAAGCGAAGCTTGTCTAGTCTACAAATGAAAATGTTAACTTGGCCAGTTCCCACGACGCAAATTGCCCGGCGTTTGTCTTCTATTATACCGAGGAGAAGAGCGCAACGTATCGCCGTTTTGTACGTATGTCAGAATGTATAGAACACACAATAGCATCCAGTCAACCGCAGCCTTTGTCACACGTTACCCTTCCGTGTGAAAAATACTCCACGGCGCACGCGCGCACACACACACACACTTCCTTTTTATGAAGTATGAAACAACGCACGAACTCTTGAAAGTGTCCCGTGCGATATATCGCTAGCAATCTGCACATAAGGTATGATAATAAAGTTATTAAACTATTTCTACTGTGTCTGTTTGGCAATTGTCAACATTGGAATAACATAAGGCTGGATGTAGATTAGTTATAATTGGATAAAACACTATCAGGCACATTTAGCTACTAACATATATTTTCTACTGAAACACACAAATAGTCATAATTAAGCAAGTCTGCATTAAAAATATGTTAATTTGTAACTAAATATTATGACTAGTCTACTAGTTTTCATACATTGTTTTTGTTACTTGTGTGACATTTGTTATTAAAGTGTTTTTTTGACAAGCTTTTTATCAAATAATGTGTTTTTGCCTTGTATGTAGGACCAACTAAAATATTCTGCTAGCCCTGAAGAAGGTAATAAAAATTGTCGAAACGTTGGCTTGGTAGATAATAAAAATATAAAAAAGACTGAATTCCGTCTATAACTAATTATTGATTTTTTTTATGTTTTCTTTTTCTACTGTACTATGTTTGTAATTGTATTATACTATGCCATGTAAATGATTCTCTGTTAGGCAATAAATGATTATTATTGTTATATTAAGCACAAAGTTCAAGTTGTTATATGAAAAAGCTAATTATATTTTTTTCTCACAAACCCCCGTATGCTGAAACATTTTCGTTAAATATAATGGTTCGTTAAAATGAAAATTCTTGGATCTTGTAAGAAATAATTTCTTTGCAATATGCATAGAAAGATTTCTTAGGGAATCCAAAAAATTTCATTTCAACGAACAACGAAAATGTTTCAGCATACGAGGGTAACCCAATTAAAAACAAGTTTCAATCGTTTTTTCGCGGTTTTTAACTAAAATTACGGTTTTAAAACAACGAATGCAACTGTCATTAACCTAAATTAGACTAAATAAATGAACAAAAACTGAGCATGCAGTCCAAGGCAATGTATACCAGTTAGCAAATTAAAATTATCAGCATCTTTTCAACTATTTTTCACACAAAAATAAAATCAATCCTATAACTTTCGGAGTACACCTTAGTATATCGTCAAGCACACTGTATAATTCACAAAAACCGCAGTGTGTATAGTTTGTAGTCTGCTAGGGGACTACAGATGGTCCCGATATAAAGTAAATTGATTCCGGGATAGAAGCCAAGAGGGGGATTTTTTTCTATCTACTATTTCGTTGATCAAAAATATTAGTGCATGTGTGTCCCAGTTCGGACTATAAAAAAATATTATTGGCACAGCCCCCAACTGCACTGGCTTTGAACTGAGACATAAAAAAATAGATTTATGCGATTATTATTGACGGGCACGGCTATTATTGTTAGATGATAAATAGGATTTTGAGAAATTGAAATTTGCTGCGAGGAAGTAAGCTTCATTTAGTCTTGTTTTGATTGGAACTTAAATATACAGACCTTGATGATTATGTTATTACAAAATCACAATAATTATGTAAAATTACATAAATTCATATTACTTTTTTTACAGTGTACAACTTAAAGTAGTTTTATTTATCATATATCAAATTTTAAATTACTAAAACTAGAGTTTGAATATTCAGCAAATATTCTTTTTATTTAAAAGAGCGTTTAAATTGCTTTACAATTTTCATATAAAATAAGACAGAATTTAATGAAAATGAAAATAATATTAAATTTATAACGAAAACAAAATCAATACTTGAACGAAAAAGAGTTGGAAAACTGAAAAAGGGTAACATTAATTTTCATCTGTAACACCATAAAATTAATTATCTCGCTTTTATCGCCAAAGCCGATTTAATAAAATTTATTTGAAAAGTAAACTGCCCACTTTTACAACACCACTTATAAATCAAAGAAAAAAATTCTTATACAAGTAACTACTTTCGCTCAAAATATTTTCATTAAATTTGTATATATTTGAGAGTATCTTTAATGAAACTAACCACAAAAATTAATTATTACCTTAAACATATAAATAATTCATAGTTACAACTATAATTAATTTTATATGTTTGAGAAAATTGTAGTGTAATAAATTATTCTACCTTAGCTAGAGTGTGGACTAACAATTTATTTCACCGCTCTTTTTAAAAATGTATGAAATTCAACACCAAATAGTATTTTAAAGTATCTACTGTTGGAGTCAAAATTATAGTCAATTTAAAAAATAATATCTCTAATTTTAAAAATACAGAAAATACAAGTTTAAATACAGAAATATAAACTAATTAAAAATATATTCAATCGAAATACATGTGTATATGCGAAATTATATTTTTTAAGGTTATAATACACAGTTAAATAATATAACATGTTTTCATTTTGATATTACAAATATTATTTCAATATGAAGTAAACTTTTTTTATTAAAATAAAAAAAACAACTCCTAAGGAAAAAGATAACATGAATCAGTGTGAAGGCACTAATTTAAATAAAATTTAACTTCCTTTATTTAAAAATGTATAAATTTTATAATCTAGTTACTTATTTTGTTACCTAGTGACTTATTTCTATGTTCTGTTTATTTACTGTAAATATCATTTGTATCATTTTTCCTGATGATGTACGTAGATTACGTCGAAACGTCGATTTTTAATTAAAATTAATACACAATTAAATTCTAAATATTTTTAAAAATATTTTAATAAAAATGTATTATTTGTTAAAATATCTATGGAAAAATTAATAAAATTGCATTTTAAAATATAAGTATGAAATTAATATGTTTTTAGAACATACATACATACACAATCACGCCATATACTTATAATGGTATGGCAAAAACTTTTTTCATTTAAGCAGAAATTATTATTTGGCGAAACATTCCTTCCAGACAAGCAACTTTTGCTTGAGCCACGTTTATGATATCTAGGAATATACACACTTTTATTTTTTCTTATCACTTAGAACATTCGTCCATCAAAAATATTTTCAATCATACCTACTCATCTACTCATCAGATACGTATACTTTCAATATTACATACCACACATATTCTTTCTTACAAATATGAATTAGTACTTTATTTTAATTGATGACTATAATTTCGACTTCGATAATAGTGCAATTTCGTTTTTTTTTAAACGAAGATAAGAGTTGATGTCCGCAAACCTATTGAATTTAAGTCCCTAGAAGCTAAAGTTAGTGTTTTTCACAGCGGGCGATTGAACGTTTTCGTCTATTTAAAATTCCAGAAGAAAACTTTTGCAGTAAATAAAAGAATCGAACAGCTAGAGAGTATAAAACGTAAAACAAACGATCTTCTTTCCAGCATTATAGCTAAAATCGAATTAAAAATAGTTTTATTCGTCTTTGAAAACAATGGAAAATGGATTTTAATGAATCTAATATGCCTGTAATTATTTATTAGTACCTTGATTAGTTTTATTGCTAATAATTTGCAAAATTTATTACATTTAATTATTATTTACTGCTTAATAGTAAAAAAGATTAAATGTAATTTATGTTTTTTGCTAATTAATGATACATACGTTTAGAAATATGTAATTAATAACATGCAAATAATGACTGATTTATTAATTTATTCCTTCTTGTTCTATTTAAAAAAAAATACTTTTTACTGTTTTAGTTATTTTATTTGAATTCTAATCATATTAGATGAAACATTTAATTCAAGAGTAGATGGTTATACGTTTAGTGTATTCATTTAATGTTATTAGATGTTTGTTATGCATTAAAAAAAATCAATGTAATATTACATGACTCGTCTTTGTAAAAAATTACATAGATCGTATATGTTAATCAAATTTTTCCTGAAAATACTTTGTTTTACACAAATAATCTAACATAGTACAAAAATTTGTAGAACTTATTATATTAGAATAAAACGGTTTTAGGTTCTAGTTCTGTATTAATAATTATTAATAAATCGACGTTTCGACGAAATCAACGTGCGTTTTCATCTAGCAAACAGATTTATCTTTTTCCTGATAAAAACGCACGTTGAATTCGTCGAAACGTCGATTTATTAATAAATATTAATACCGAACTAGAATTTAAAGCCGTTTTACTCTAAAATAAATGATCTTTGTAATTTTTACACACATGGATTATGTACTCGTAATATTATATAATTTTTTTCAGTGTAATTGATTTTTTTAATTAAATTTATAATTCAGAAAAAAGTACATAAATCTTCAATTATTATGTGACAAATTCGAAAAAGAGTTGAATAGAAATTTAAAGAAATTGTAAATGCATATTTGAAAATATTCTTTTAGTGATGATAAATGTGTAATCGAAAATAGAAAAATACGACGATATCAAACATAAGTAAGTCACATTTTATAAAATGGAATTCTCAAGAACCGGTATATAAAATATCTAGGAATATATACGGAATTCCTATATTTTCTATCATGCATTGAAATTCACTGCATGGAATTCATAAAAATATTACTCCTATTATATATTGTTCAAATCGCATTTTGCAGATGCATATAAAACATGCATGAATGAATGTCTAGAGTTATACTGAGATGTCAAGAATACTATTGCAAATTTAGTTTCACAATAATATGGAGGTAACTAATTTAATTAACAGTTAGTTATGGAAACTGTAACATAACTTTATAAAAAAAACATTATTTATTCATATAATTAACAAACTAAATATTTATATTTAACTGCAAAACAATTTATTTACTACATTTAGCAAAAGTTTATATTTGTTTTTAATTAGCTTGATTTAACATAAATTTTTAATTATAAATAAATTAATAGTTAAATAGAAAGATTAATAAAATGCTTGTGTTTATAGTTTAAAAATTAATTTTGTGTAAAATATAAAACAATACTTTAATCGAAAAGAATTTTTAAATTTCCCAAAACCGCAACATAAAATTAAGCTAAATATGTAGTTTGAAAGTTAAGCTTCCATCATTAGTAGCATTTTAACAATATTAAAATAAGAATTAACATGTAATAAGCATTAACATGATTTAAAGCATTAAAATAAAAAAAAGTCTAGTCAGCTGGTCAGTTAACAGTGCTTTATGCAAATGACTCTTAATGTCCAAAATGATCACTTTATTAATTTTGTAATTAATGTTGTCAACTGGAAAAAACTATTTCAAATTGTTATTGAATTTTTAATAAAATCGCTGTAGTTTATTTTAAAAATTTACATACTGTTTTTAAAATGAAATTTAAAAAATATAACAAGTGTTATTTCAATTTTTTTTAGCAAACTAGACATTTTAAATGTAATTCTTTTTATTTATTATTATTTACAGTTTAAATCTATATTTGCATTCATACATTTTATATGTAAATTATACGAAAATCGTAAAATACGAAAAGCTGGAAACAAATTCAAACAACATAAAAAATTTCAAACACAATTGAATCAAATAAATTTGTGTGTGTATAAAAGAAATCTCAAACCAAGCTATAACCTACATTAAACCCTAGAGGTGAGTTCACCGCAGACGAGCACATTTTGTCGTCGAAAAACTCTGACGATAGAACACAAACATCAGATCAACCATAACTATAGATACCTAATACAAGAATTGTTTTTATTATACAGATCAAAAAAAGGATGGGAATACTTTTTTTACATTTTATAACTTGACACAGTTCTATATTTGAAATGGACTTGCCAGATAACACAGAGACATTGAAGTAAACGTGTTTATAAACAAAACCTCTCTCTCTCTCTCTCTCTCTCTTTTAATAATATAATAAAACATTGTGTTTGTAATGTCCATCTATATTATGGTTAATCTGATGCACAAACTAATCCATCTGGAGAAAACGCAACCTTGTATGCACACACATACACACAGCAGTGAAAGAGAGAAATTTAAGAATGTAATATAAAGAGACATACGCTACAACAGAAACACAAATAAAATAAAGACGAACGGAGACTTGGTGGTGGGTACAATGATGGAAATTGTACGTCGATTTCCAGCTCAGTTGACGCACCTCAAACTCATCTCGTCGACGACGCCGACGTCGCGTCGCTGCAAGCCGTCGGGGGACGACGGGAATACAAAAGGTTCCCAATAATTGGCAGAACGTAAACACGCGGGAGGAACGGAACAATGTTTGCTCACTGACTTTGATAAAATTTGCGCACAAAATTGCGGATTGCTACGCAACGAGCGCGTTTTGTTTCTGGCGCGGGAGAGAGTATGTCAGTGTATATGTGTGTGATTCAGTTTGTAACAAAACTATATTATTAAAATTTGTCGTTTAGGTTGAAAAATTGATATACTTAATGAAATTTGCAATATATTTCTGAGAATTATATTTTAACTTCAACTCTTTTACGACCGGTTTCATAAATAAACTGATAAAAAAGAATAAAACGATGTCAATAAAACGATGTTTTTTGTCAACTTTTCCAACTTCTAATTGCAAAATTATTTAGGAAACTAGAATATCAACTGTCTTTAAAGCGTCTCATTCACTGGTCAGTTGGCAAATTAACAATGTTCTATGCAACCGGTCCTAAATGTAATAATTTTATTTTTATTAAGCCCACGTTCGACTAGCTCGTACTAGCCTAAAAACTACAATGAGAAAATTTTTGCTTTAGATTCAAGGTTTTTACTTTTAATTCTAAAGTAGACGTATTCTTGAACTGTAAACTTGTTTTTTTGTTTTTCTGATAGAAATAAAAATAATAATAGAAAAAAATAACAATGAGTACCAGTATAACTATTTAAAAAAATTGTATATAATTATATACTTACTATTATTTAGTTTATATGTTCTTCTGGAAAAAATATTAATTATTTTCAGTTTAAATAAAGTTCAATTTTTCAACTAATTTTATACAAAACTTTAAAATCATGTTTACTTTTGAGTTAAAAGTAAAAACCTTGGATCTAAGCAAAATTTCTCTCATTGTCAGTGTAGAGAGAAAGCATTTTGATCAATTGTAAAAACTACAAAAACATAAATTAAAATATTTTGAACAAATACTTTTGCTAATTTATAGATAATAATGTTAACAACAAGATAGTTTAATGTCTGACAGTTATTTCATCTGTAAGAATAATAAAAATTAAAATACACTTTATGTAAATTATTATAATATAAATCCACGGTAATATTTTTCATAGTTCGGTAAACTATTAATTTTTAACCAATAATTATGTAGTCACTGTTTATTTTCTGCACCATTTCATTTATAATTTTACCCGTAAAAAAATAGCAGGTTCAACGTAAACAATTTTAACTAAACATGTACATAAAATTTGGTACACGATAGGAAAAACATTGCTATACAAAAATAATGCATTTATATTTTCATTTTCATATCCGGAGAGCTTAATGTTTTTCATGTTTTTATAGTTGCCGTGTCAGTCAGTTTGTTAATTTGCGCAATATTTTATTGATATGCAGATGTTACCAACAAAACAACATTTGTTGTAGTTGACAATATGAAATAGTAGATTATAGTTTTAAATTTTTACAACTAGAACATGTTTTGTTTTTGATATACATATTTAAATATATTTACAGTTTATATTTTCCATTTCTGTTTTCGTAACCACAATATTAAATAACACATGAGTAATAAATATTGGATATTTCGTGTCACATACTATAAAAATAAATTATAATATATTATAAAATAAAACTTACCTTATGATGTTAAATTCTTTTTTTCATATTCATTACTAAATGTACTTGTCACTGATTGTAAACAGTTTCGAAAATAAATAAAAACAAAATATGTTTAAAACTCAAGTAACACAATAATAATTAACAAATAATTATTATTTTCACAATATTCTACACGGAACGTTTTCACTGATGTCAATATAAAATAATTTAATTTCCTATTTGCAACAGTACATTTCTTTATCATGATTTAATTCGAGTGAATATGTCAAAATACACTGTTTAATTATCTAAATTTATCACTAACTTGTAAAACACACATAACACAATAATAATAGCAACAAATGTTAGAAATAATATACATTATTGTCTTTATATTTCTCACATTACTGAACACGATGTAAACAACACAATGTACGTAATACAACTAAAAGCAAGACGCGTAGATTTCCACATCAAACTTGTCTCAATTTGTTAACGTGTATTAATAATGTTGGTATAAGAAAAAGCAGTATTGCTTAATTAAATTAAGGTGTATTTCCATGAAAACATATTAAATTTTTTATTCGATATTAAACCAAATGTAATATGAAAATAAAGGTTATAATTATTTTTAAACATAAAATTGATTATTTTCTAATAATAGTTATGTTATTTATAAAATAAAACAACTTTAATTTTAAATTCTGTTATGTTATTTATGTTTTTATTATTGATATATTTTTATTATAATATGTAATAATTTTATTTTATAAATAATGTTTTTAAAATAAAATATCTAAGTAACAATTTAGAAAATAATATATAAAATTTTAAGAAAATTAATAAAATTTTTATATTATTCCACTGTGATTTGTGCCATAAATCTCCATGAGTAATTATTTTTAATACTAGTAAGATATTATAATTTTTCTACGATTATACAATAGAAGATTATACTTTTTGGTCTGATATAATAATTATAATATAAAAATTGTTCTGTATTTTGAAACAGCACTAACTGGTCAGATATTACAAATATGATTGGTCACAAACTGTTGAGTAATAAATTTATAAAAAATGTTAAGTAATAATAATTAATTATTAATTATCATAAAAATATTATAAATATATTATTGAATGTTTTATTTTGAAAATAACTTTTAACAAAATATGACGAGTTGCATAAAACAATATTAACAAGAAACCTTTCAAAACTCATTATAGTAAACTAAAAAGCGTATTTTTCTAATAATGATGCACGTTTAGTGTGTCGAAACGTGGAATTATTAATTAAAATATAACCGAACTTAAACCTAAAGCTTTTTATTGTTTTATTGCCAGCATTTCAAATTTTATTTATTTTTAAATAAAAATTTATTTGTGATTGGCTAAAAATGTATTGACTAAATTATTCCAAGGACAAATTTATTCCAACATTTGAAAATACTGGACTAAGCAAAACTAAGCAACTAGATTGTTAACTATTTTTTAAGTGCCTCATTCATTGATCAGCGAGCAACTTAACAAGAGAGTTAACTTACAAAATGTTTACCAGTGTTTTATGCTACCGGCCCAAAATTTATATACGGAATAGAGTATTCTATATCTATCATTATTGCATAGTAAATTTTCAATAATTTAAGTAATTTATAAAACTATTTAGCGCGCATGTCAAAATAACTCAAACGTAAAATTTCCTGAAATAAATTGGTAGATACACATAATAACTTCTATTATGCATCTAAAAATAACCGAGAAATGACACGTAAAAATCGATAAAATTCCTTATTTTATTATTATACTATCACTAGCACCGTCACATACATAAACACTTCGACGAGGGTGGAATAAAGTAAAGTGACGGCCGACGTCTTGCGTCGTCGTAGACATCGGCCCCGTGTGTCGGTGTTGATTCTAAATTACTCGGGCAGGTGCACCAAACTGGTTTACACTAGGTAATGTACTTTATGGTTTGAATAAATAATCGATAGTAAATATTTGCCTGTACGTGTGGGACGCTAGTAAATATCAAGTATGGCCGCGCTAGTACTTAATGTGTTGCAAAATATATGATTTATATTTCTGCCGACCGTTATATATATACTATAAAAGTTTATTTCAAAATAAATACCAAACTACCATTACACATAATATAGATGAAGTTTGCCTTCCGATAATAAATGTTTAAAGATGTTTTATAAATATTGTCGTGACATTATTCATTTTTACCCTTAAATACTGATAGGTTTTGTATGAAATTACATGCACTGAAAAAAATATTACTTTAAAACCAACACTATTAATTCAAAAGTAAACATAATTTTGATCTGTAAAATTGGGTTTTTACAATAGAAATAAATGTTTTAATTAAAATAAATAATAGTAAGTTATTGCATAACTATTTGGAAATCTTTTTATAAATTGTCCTAACTATTCATTTTGGGAAAAAATACATATATTTGAATTGAAAACTATTAATAAATTTTCACTTCCAGAAAATACTATGTTTCCAAACCAAATAGTAAATAATTTTATATACAATTGTATTATAAAAATGATAAAAAATAAATATGATATAAAAATGTACAAAGAAAATATTTGACCAATCCGAAATTTAACAAAAAGATATTTTTGTTCAGATATGATTTTATTGATTGCAATGCAAGAGTTAAATATGCATTATAAATAACTACATACTACATATTATACTTTTCAAACGAAACTTACGTTACGCTAGGTGATTCTTAAACTCTACTTATTTTACTTCAGACAATAATGTTTGTTTTAAAAGCAATTTTGTATAAATATACGATTTAGGTTTTCTTCGGTTAACTGAAGTTTTATTGTCGGTAAGTAAACAAAATCACTAGGTTTGTTTGTATCAATGGAAGTTTTTATGTTCTATTACCATTTTTACGAACTGAACTTTATGGAAAACATCGTCTGTAATAAAAATACAGAAACGCAAACAAATAATAACACATAAACTGTAAAACAAAATAAAAACTCAATGCTTACATATTTATATTTCCTATCTATTTTTTATGCATAATGAAATGCAAAATAAATTGTTCGTAAATCTTATATTAAAGTTTAAACAGAATAATTTAGATATTAATATATTTCATATTTGTGACTTACCACAGGAAAAAGTTCCTGATCTTCTATATAAAGTAAAATTTTCAGGTGAGCCAATTAAAGTGATTTGAGTCAAAATTTTACATTTTGTTTTTTTATATTTCAGTTCATTTTTTCAAAAATAATTTTTTACAAATTTTAGTAAATATGTTCGCTAGTTTAAATATCATTTTTCGTACAAAATACATAATTTAAAAATAATTTCTGTACTTACCTGATATTCTCCGTAGAATTTAAAATAGTTTATTAGGTTGGAAACTAGAGAAACAACAAATTTATTTTCAATATGTCAGCATTCTATGTAGTCGATATATTTATTTATAATTATATACAAATATAAAAATATAAAAAGAATTATGTACAAATATAAACAAAATCGGATCAGTACATTCAGGAGCAATAGAGATAGACAATCAATATTCGATCATCAACTACAAACATCAGAGCGATACAGAGGGAAATAGAGATATTAAAAGTGAATGATGGCATATGTATTTGTAGTTGTATCCATGTATCAGTACATACAATCTTTTATTATAACAACACGGAGGAAGGGGAGGGTCATTCATTGTTATTAATACCGACAGATAGGTCGTGTTGTAGTAGTATTTTACAACTGCAACTGAAAAACAAGTAACTGCTCAATATAAACAACATTTTCAACGTACGTGGTTTGACTGTAAGCGATGCAATTTTATATACACGTATATGGGGATTCTATTGCACTCCATTCACTCGATCTGTAACTGTCTTTGCAGGTTGCAAAACCGGACACGCAAGCGGGGATGCCTCGGAAGTTTTAAGTGCTTTCGCGAAATGATTGGTTTAGCGGTTATATAAGTACTTTTTTTTAAAGAAGGGTTCTATAATTACAATTTACTGTATTTTTAATAGAAATTTGTCTAGTTTATAGTATGATTTCTAAGATATTATTTTATGTAAATATTATTTGCAATACTAAACAAAAAATTATGTATTTTTTTTGACAATAAAGACAAGAAGAGTTTTATATATTTTACCACTTTTAATTTCAAATAATGTCTTAGAAATCAAGCGTTATTAAACTATAATATACTAAAATAAATATAGTGTATCTCAAAAATATAAACTCACAAAAAAATTCAAGAGAACTTATACTGCTACTCTGGTAATTAAAATTTAAAGATCTTTAGTTTAAATAAATTCAAATAGAGCAATTCTGACCATGGAATTTGAAGGAATTGCTAAAATTTCACACCGACAATAATGACGAGAATTGAAATTTACTTTTAGTTCTTTCAATTTAAAGATTTAAGCAAAATTGCCAAAATAGCGCCATTAAAGTTATGTGAATTTTTTTTGAATATTATAGTGTACATAAAATTTTTAAGTATAAATTCTATTCAAATATAATAGAGACACACTTTATATTTATTTATTTATTCATATTTAGTACAATCAGAAACGTATTTTGTTATTTAAAAAAATGTGATTTTTGTGCAAATATACATATATTTGTTATATTTGTAATTCCTTGAGATTGTGATAATAATAGAAAAATAACGTTACTGATTGTAACCAAAACGGCAAGAAATGCAAAATTGTATATTAATTTAATATTTGGTACATTTCTGTAGTAACTTTGAAACTATCATAAATAAAACTTTTGCTCGAGTTTATAAGTTTTTAAATTAAAAAATCTATTTCAAAAAATTTCAAATGAACTAGTATTTGTCAAACTTTTATGAATACGAAAAAGGAAACAACAGTTGTAAAAACATAAAAATATTTTTAAAAATCACATATGTACTTTCATTTATAAGTCATTAATTTATTGTTGTTCCTATTCGCTAAATATTCTGTATTTTTCATATAAATAATAAGATGATTAAATTAAATTTTGGTTATATAATAGTATTTCTAAACTCTATGAAGATTTTTCAGAATTCCAATATGAATAAAATATTGATATGTCTTTTATTTATCAAATCAGTATTAATTTCAGAAAAATATTATTTTAATTAAACAACAAAAACGTACCAAATTTTATTCCTCGATGAATTAATCTAGCAAAACTCGTGCTATGTGATTTTTACTCACGCGTACACCCGAATTCTTATGTTACAGCTAGACTAGCGAGTTCTCCAAGATTAAACACATAATTACATCATTAAATCATTGGTATTTGACATTACATAGATGAAACATTTTCAAAATTGGGGGTACTTACATATTGGCCTACTAAAGCGTTCACTGAAATAATTGTCTCAGCATAGTTTCTTTTTTGAAAATGGTATCACTCCAAGGTTCCCCATTTAATTTCACACGGCTACACACACAGTATATGTAATATTTTATTTTACACTTATTGCACACACATTTACACCGTTTCTCATTTAAGGTCCGACATATTTTCGCGGGCTAGAAGAGTGTCGCGGTCTTCTCGATTTCGAATTGGAAATTCGAGCTGTGGGGGGGCTGGTTAAGGGTGGGGGTGGGGGTACGTAGCCAGCATTGCAGATTTCAGTGGCGGCGTAGTATTGTTCTGGCGGTGGGGGCACTGGTGGTGGTTTTGGCAAAATGTTCTGTAAAGGTGGAGGTGCTCTGGCTGGAGTTGATGGTAACTGGTATTGCTCGGCCATCATGGATTGGTGTGGTACGGCGTAATCTTGGTAGGCTATGTCTTTTACATCTACATATATCCAAACAAAAGAAAAAACACATTCACATTCGTGAGAAGAATTAACTGTAATATGTAATTTTACATAGTAAAAAAACTTTCAGAACTTATTATATTAAAATAAAACGGTTTTAGGATATAGCTATGTATTTATTTTTATTAATAATCGCCGTTTTGATGTACTCAATGTACGTTATCATCAGGAAAAATTATACAAATGACAATACAGTAAATGATGATGTATAGATACGTTGAATACGTCGAAATTTCGATTATTAATAAAAACTAATACAGAACTATACTCTTATGCCGTTTTCGTAATTTTATATAATCTGTGAATAAAATTACAAAATGTTACTGTTAACAGTTACGTAAAATTACATTAATTTAAGTTAAACTTTTTGGAGTATCTAAGTCATTTTAAATCTACACAGAATTTTTTTTAGATGATTTGCCTAATGCTTTTTTTTGTTGTTATTTAAATAAAATAAATTATTTTTAGTTTTTAATCATCTAATTGAAAAGCAGATGATTATGTTTGGTGTATTCATGTAATTAGATATTTTCCAAACTTTATTTGAAATAACAATTTAATTTTAACTACTTTGTATATAGATGAAGCAACTAATGTTATTGGAAATATCATCTAATTAAATAAATAAATCATCTAAAAATTTAGCCATCTAATTCAAATTAGATAAAACAGAAATTAAATTTTTTCTGCGTAGAAAATTAAATAAATTAAATTATTTATACGAAGCATATTCATAAAGTTTCGTTACATAAATATTAAATACATTGAATAAATATGTAAAACAAAAATAACTGCCTTACAACAAGTAATCAAATTACATTATAAAACAGTAAAACACTGCTAAATTATCTGTATGAATAATGCTGTATTATTCTATAAGTTCTATAGTGCTAAATAATCTTTTGTCTTCTTTTAATAAATTAAAACTTGCGTAGTTAAAAAAAGACAAATAACTCTATAGTAATTTAGAGCTTGTAGAATAATACAGAATACTAGGATAAAACGAAAAAAATAAAAATACAATATGTTTGAATCCGTACCTGTATATTCGGGACTATTCGCTGGATGGTCCAATGAATCCCGGGTGCCTGCCGAGTACATATTGAATCGACAGGGCTCGTGGTACAAAGCGGTCTTGTCGCATTCATCCATTGATACCTGCGTTCAATTACAGTGTCCAATTAGTCTCGCGTTGGTGCTGAAACGAAACGAGCGCGACGCCAAAAGAATGCAAATAAAATCGCGAACAAACGCCACGCCGTGCCGCGCGCGCGCGCACCAGAGAACGTATTTTAAGAACACCATCGTGGCTTGGGCTGGTTTGGTATTGATGCAGAATTTACTACCAAACTATATACCAGACACCAGGCCTACTTGGCATACTTTGTTTGTTACTTGGCAAATTGGCTCCAGGTTACAAGTTACGAATGTCTGTTTCACCAGTTACTACTTTGTTGTTGAAATCGGGAGATATTTTTGGTGTTTTTGTTGGTCGGTAGTTAGCATTCCGGGCAGGTTTAGCTTTTGTAGTGCAAGTTTGTTAATGTAATCGCTTGTAACTACCTAACTTATTCATGGTCAAATAATAAATTTTAATGTAAAGATATAAAGAGCTATTATCGATTTGAACACAAATGATATGCTACAAATTGACACAGACTTTTTTTTGACTAGATTGAAAATATATAAATCGACAAATTTTCGATAATATTTTGCAATCAATAAAACAAAAATTAACTATAAATCACATTGTTTTTGAATTTATAGAATTTTCTGGGATGGTATGCCGTGGTCGATCTATCCTTGTCGCAAATCCATAGTTCTTGGTCTACGATGTATGGCGAAACATCTGCGACGAGAATAGATCGACCACGATATACCAGCCCAGAAAATTCTATAAATTCAATGGATACCAGTCGTGAAAGTCTGAAGATTACATTTTATTTTTATTAAATTATAATCAACACGCTCAAAAAATTACTAGTAATTGATATTTATTACTAATTTAAGGTCGTATTATAAACATACCTGTAGCATATCTAAAAAATTCTTTTTACCGCAATGTAGAATTTAAAATTCAAGATTGAATGTAAATATGCGATAATAAAAACGAATTTATCACATTAGCACCCTGTATTTATAAATCGTTTTATTTTATACAAAATAATAAATTTCGGGATACTGTGTAATATTTGATAATTTTCTTTAGCAACAATTCTACAATTTCCAATCAAATTTGTTTTTACAATTCATGATATTTAATAAAAACAGTTGTTTTTAACTCCTTAACGCACAGTTTTTTTGAAAAAAAAGCAAAAAAAATAAATTTGTTTTATTTAAGAAAATACATTTTTGAACCTTGTTTTGGCCAAAAATAACCAAAAAAAAAAAACGAAATTACTCAAAATAAAAAAAATAAAATAAAAATAAATAATAAATAAATATCAATAAAACAATTTTGTTTTAGCTTTCATATCCTTATTTTCAATGTTCGAGTATATTCGAGTGCGAACATTATAGCAGCATAAAATAAGTCGCTGATCGAATTATCTCGAGTGTGCACAGTTTGACCCGTTTAGCGCGCTCGAATTAACTCGAGCGTGTACCTTAAAGGATTAATATTAATAGTAAAAAAAAGGCAAACGTATGTAGAAAGAGTCTTACCTTTCCGCCATTATTCAGTCGATTTTCACTTCCCGGTAGAACACTATGTCCGGCAGCCGCCTTCAGTCGTTTCTGATAAATTACAATAAACACAATCGCGACCACCATCACTAGCACAATAATTGATAAAACACCAACAACAACACCGAAATATTTTCGCAATCCCGAATTCGCATTTATCGTACTGACTACGTTACTTTCATCACTGACAACTGTATGCATTTGGTCTTTCTGTGGCGGCCCATCCTTCGTACCAATATCGTCGTCTTCCTCCTCATCGGTAAAATTACCGGTGACGGAACCTAGAAAGAATAAAAAGTTTGGTTATGTAGATTACTAATTTATTTGTTATCTAAAATATTTGAGAATTTTCAAAAATATGAAATTGTTTATGTAGTATCAAAGTTACATATAATAGATGATGGAACATGGAAAAGTTATACATGTTACTGAAAGTTTAGTTAAATTTAAGTAACTTAGGGCGAATATTTGCAATTTTATTTATTCTTAAGATAAGTAAAAATCATTTAGATGGGCTAAAAATATATCCTCAGAATAAATGACAATAACATTTTATTGGCTAATTTTAAAATTATTTCAAGGATAAATTAACAATAAATACAAATTAATAGTCATTTATTTTATTTATCAATTTCTGGTCAGAATTCTGCCATTAACTAAACTTGTATGTTGATGCAAAAAAAAATTGATTAGTTATGTAACTTTAGAGAGATAGTTTAAATTTTGTCTGCATTAAAATTCATTTATACAAGAAGAGATTTATTTTGCATATGCCCTTTACTCCAAGTAAAAGTTACAAAAAAATCAATAAACAACACATACATTTTAATACAGTGTTAACATTTTAAATTGATCAGATAAACTGCACCAAACTGTAGCCAACATTCAGTCATTAAATAAACTCGTACTTTATCAATTACACATATCACACAATCGACCTATCTAACTTGAAAATAAAATATGACCTCCAATAAATTTCAGCTCCCTAATATTCCCGTCCCCCAAAGCTCTATGCACCCTATAAAGCGCAGGACCATACAAGAGTATATTTTTCAAAGGGTTACAATATCATCATCACAGGCTGTCATCAGTCATGTGTGACGATACCGGCCAAACTTCAAACTTCAGCTCCAGTGGCGGCGGGGCGGCTTTGGGGCGACTGTGTGGGGGCGGCAATCTGCTTGTCGATGACTTGCCGGCGGCGAACGCTATTTATCAAACGGCCCCCGAGAGTCCCGCCTTCCGCCACAGCTATTTATATGCACCCGAAAGCGGACGGAGACGGCTGCTCTTGAATGTAGAATGGCTGATGCACTAGTGTTAGTGTTAAGGCTGGCTAGTGAGCTAGTGAAATGGTTACCGATTCTTTAAATAGTTTCAATTTTAGTTTATAGATTTTGTTGATAACTTAATTTGTTGTTTCATGAGTGTAACGAAAAAAGTTATTCAACATGGTTACTTGCGGTTACATAGTAATTATATTTTATTCTGCATACCGGTAACTTCATATAGTAACCTAAGAAGTTGCAGTTACATGATACAGTTAACCAACTTTATAGTGCGGTTACTCAAACAGTTACTATTGCTTTCTCTTTCTGATATATATTTTTGTCTTTATTCACTTTGACAGAAATAAACAGTTGCTTCTTTTTTACGAAAGCTCTGAATAAATATGGAGTTAGTTAGGTTAGTTCGTTTTGTCGTACTAGTGACAATTGAAGAGGCAACAAAAATTGAAAAATGGTATTTGAAAGATATAATATGATGTATGTTAAATTCATATATTATTTCAGATGATTAATTTACAATAAAATATTTTCTATATAAACTGTAATTTTATTAACTATTTTGAACTAACCCGCCCTGCCAAATAAATGAAGCTAACCAAATAATTTATTTTTCGTAACATCTAACTAATGACGTGATAACTAATCGTACATCTAACTACATGAATAAATTTAAGTTCATGTTTAATATTTTTAAGTCGAAATATTAAATTTAAAAAATTCGTAGTCGCAAATTTAGAATATTAATAGTATTGTAATTTAGTCACTGAATTGTTATTTATCAGTACATTAAAAAGAAATTTAGTTAAACTTTCATAAAAAAAATTTAAATTATAACAATTTGAAATTTATCATTTACATTTCTATTTTGAACGTGTGAGACTTGTATTGAACTTGAAAATGATTTGAAAAATGTGATATTATCATTATAATATCAATAATATATATTTTTTAAGATGTTTGAAGAATTATGGGCATTGCTTGTAAGTAAATTCTATAGCTGTTGGTGGCTGTAGTATATGCGCTAGTCTGCTGTGTATATTTAAACTGCATTTCTGGAAGTGAAATATCTTGATGAGATCTTATTATTTTCGTTCTTTCGACAATTAGCACTTTAATGTTCGTTTAGTTCGGTTCATTTATACTTCGTACTGCGCAGAGATAAGTGATATAAATAGAGTTCAGTGTTAGGATGACAACTGGATGCCAGGAAAAATACGTTTTTTTTTTGGTCATATTTACTATCATTATTTTCAGTTATACTCTTTAACATTTATTTTGATTTGCAGTTGAGTAAAAAATTAGTACATTTAAAGACTGTAACATATTCTACATATTAAAGCAATATTTTCTGCGATGAAACTAAGAATTTTACAAATATTTAAATATATAATTAGTTGATTTAATAAATTTGGAAAAATGTAATAGATTAACTAACTGCATACTAGTTCACTGCGATTAAGTGGATATTTAAATATTTGTGACAGTCTACATATTTAAATAAAATGTAACATAAAGGATATATCTATTTTTTTACTATTTTTTTGTTAGTACTTACATTCTTAAATAAAAAAGACTATTTTATTTAGTTCATAATAGATGACTAAATTTTAAATAATTTGTATATTTAATTAATTAAATGGTATTTTCAATAATATTAGTTATTTCATCCACATATAAATTAGTTAACATCAAATTGTTATTTCAATCAAGTTTAGATCTACAATCGAAAATTGCAGAATAAATCAAAAAAGAAGAATAGATAAATATACAACAAACTGGAAAATATATCTAATTAGAGTAATCTTCAAGTTTTTCACGGTCTGTATCCATTGAATTTATAGAATTTTCTTGGCTGGTATGCCATGGTTAATCTCGTATCTTTGTCGCAGACGTTTCTAATTTCATTATATAATTAAACCAAATGTAATAATATACTCTGGGATTAGATGTTTCATCTAATATAATTAGAAGATTGAAAAATCATTTATTTTTTTAGATAAAATAACTAAAACATTAGAAAAACCATCTAAAGATTTTCTGTATAGATTCTTAGTGGTATATACCATTGAAATATATTTACACTTCGATAAACTATTTGATCCATGATTTTTTTTTTATTTTTCTCCGTAAATTTATGTTTTTATTTATATTAATTAATTACATAGTAATACAATGTTTGTTTAGATATTCCTTATTTTATTGAATGTATTATCTAATTTAAATTAATTAAACTTAATTTCTAGTTATTTGCAATATTTAAGGTACAGATTTATTTACATTGGGAATTTATTTTATTAGATATAGAAAAACAATTAAAAAAAAACGTACTTGATAAATGATATATGATGGTTTGTTCTATTATGTTTTATTGAAATCATTAAAAACAATCTAAATTTTATATCTGTATATCAAGATAATGGATATATTTATTAAATTTTCCTTCCAAACATATTTCAGTACAAAATATCGTATCGCTAACAATTTAAAAATGCTTATCACCTCTAAATACCTTCATTTATTATTTTAGTTTCTACAATAAACGCCACCCATAATTCCAAATAATATTTCTATATACGAGCAAAAATAGCGCAAGCGCAGTTATCTTATCTCAACATATGTTTCCTCAGCCAACTAACTCTTGCTTTGCTTTTGATGCTATTCCTCTTTCTTTCCTTTTTTTTTTTTTTCGCCTTCCACATCTTTCCCAGAACTAATTTAATAAGCATCTCGCCTGCAACGTGCCGCTCGTTTTCAATTGCGGCATGGACCGCACTCGTTCGCGTTCGCCTGCTTATCTCGTTTCTAATTTATGTCGTGTAATTTTTCCCTGTCATAGTCACGGAGAAGATGCCTTGCGCTCTTCGGCTTGGCGGCTGTAACGGCAGCAGCACAGTGTTAAATCTGTAAATAAACACACGCGTGTGTGTGTGCTGTTGTTGTGTTGCAAGTTGGATGCGTGCTGAAGCGTACACAGGCGCCCACGTGACGTCATGTCATGATTATCTTCAGATTAACTGATGGATAATGAGTTTATAGTGTACAGAGAAGTTGTATTTTGCATTTCCTGACTCTGATTTTAAATGTTCATTATTCTACGTTTAGAGTTTATAAAGTTTTTCACAGCTTAAAATCTCTTTTTTGTAAGCTTTCAAAATACTAATAAGAAAATTATCTTTCAAATAAACTCACATCTTCGCTAATAAATAACCCCAACTAATGAATAATTCAGCTAGCACATACTTTTTTCAGAGGCTGAGATTCGACTAATTAACTAAATCGTTATTCAGTATTGTTTTTGTTTCATAATGCATATATTGGATATTTTATAGTAAAAATTATAAATGGAAAAAATGAAATTTTTATAAGTTTGATATTTATTAACGTTTCTAATAACAAAAACTCTTTTTACTAACTAATAAATTTACGTTGATGTATGGTGGTAAATCTTGGGTTTGGTTGCAAAAGCATAAAAAAAATGACTGCTGTGGAAATGAGATTTTTACGTGGGGTATATGGTGTAACTAGGATCGGGTACGAAATAAATTAGTGTATGAGTGTGAAATTAAAAAAAAAAAAAATTGGAAGCAAAAGTTGGTGTTAGTTAGTTAAGATGGTTTGGTCATCTTGACCGAATGTCTAATGAACGTTTGGTTAAAAAAATTTATATGAATGTTTTTGAGGCTATACGTTTGCGTGGACGTCCGATAAGTAGTTGGACTGGTATGATTGAAAATGTTTTGCGTGAGCGAAAGTTTCCAAGTAGTAGAAACAGACGAGCATGTATGAGAGGAATTATGAATATGGATGAAGCTAAAGTTGCTTGTCTGAATAGGGAAAGACAGTGGAAAGAGTTTGTGCCACACCTCTTTGAGTACATGGCGTGATTGTGTATGTAAGTAAATTTCGCAAATAAAAATGTACTATAAATTATTTCAATCAGTGGTTTAAATTTTTAAAAAGCTTTAATACATTTAAAAAATTCTTGGATTTCTAGGGAGAAATGAATTCAAATTTCTTCCGAATGAAGTAACCAACCCTCCACTACTGACAACATACGCTTGGAGCGTCACGACACTTTTATAAGCTTCAATAAAGATTAATGTTCGGATTTTCTCATTTAGAAAATAGCTGAATTCTTGTTCACAACTTTGTTTCACACCACTAGTAACACACATACACACACACATACACCCAACGTTATTCTGTTTATTCTCAAGCAAAGCACCTCTTAGATCCACACTTTCCTTCAACGAGACTAGTACAGTATCGTTTGAATTTGTGCCAGAGATATTATACCGAAGACACTGCAGACAGTACGGGATAGACAGTTCTGAAATGCAGGTGCCCGCTTTATAATTAATCAAACGACGAAGTTAATACAGCAAAAGAACCAAGTCTGTTCTGACTTGGTGTCGTGTTCTTAAATACAAACTGGATTTTAAGTCAGTTTCTGAATTATTCCTTGCCAAATGGCTGTTTGAGGTTGGCTTGTAAGTAATGAATAACTAACCTCAATGTGTCTCGCTATTTATATTATAATAATCTGGTCGCTCTATGAGGCTGTGTGTTTCGTTTTTGTGATTAAATTAGAATGCAACATTAATTTTCGTGTTAAGCATGTGTTTTGACAATTGTTTTGTATAAAATATGAAGAGAAGAAGAGAAATACAAATGCTTTTGTGATTTTAAATATATTATTTATTTTTCTTATTGTTATTTGAAAAATATTCCAACAACCTACAATATTATATAGACTATAACATTAACTTTATTACTCTACCCACACGTAGAATAAATTTATCTCTGTTTCTGTCCATCAATGATGAACAACAAAAGACGATCGAATCTAAATCTCGCGTGCCAACGTTGTTAACTTTTACCTCGGAATTTTCAGCCTGCAATTATTCCTTTTTTTTCGCTCTCTTTCTCTATTTTTATAACGATTCCTTTATACTTGCCGGGGACAACGAAGTTTGTTCGTTCGGACACTAAGCAGAAAATATGACCAGCATTAATGTGTTCAAGTAAAATTAATTATTAGTCCCGACAAGTATTCACAACACAACACGAACTGCTCGACAATACTCATGGTGGTCGGCCCGGATGTGTGCGTGTTATCATCAGATCAACCATAAATATAGATACGTAATGCCTATATCTAATACATGGATTGTTTCGTTATGCAGATCAAAAAAAGATGGATGTAGTGTTTGTTTACATTTTGCAACCTAACACTCGTATGTCACAGAGAAACATGTTTCTTCTCTCTTTTATGAATATAACAAAGTATTGTGGTGTTCATCTATAAATCTATATTATGGTTGATCTGATGTGTTATCATATATGTATGTTTCTTTCTTTGTCGTTATATATGGATATTTTTCTCATTTCTCAGCGGTTCTCGGGCTGAACTGTTTTATTGTCAGAGGCCAACGACCGTCAATTTAATTATTAATTAATTAGGCTGCAGGTTTCGTTTGTTCGAGAAATTTAATATTCTATTTGAATTAATTTGACTGGTTTGAAGCACATTTGTGATTCTCTCATTCATTTATTTCAATTTGTTTTAAAGAAGTAAATGTTAGAGAAAAATGTAACAACTTTTATTGTAAAGTTGGTATGGTTCATCCATTACATCAATAGATTCACGTCGTCAAAAAAAATTACTAAATATTACGTTTATATTGCTTTTGGCGTATTTAATTAAAAGTAAAATAACGCAAATTCGATAACAACAACTATATTAGATGTAAACTAATTATTTATAATATGGAATGGAAAATAATATCAAATAACCTTAAAAGAAAGTAAAACTAAAGTATTATAAATAAAATTTAAAAACATAAACGTCAGTCATAATATTTCCAATCAAAAATATAAAAATGTTTTAAATAAATAATTATAGAAAATTATTATTAAATATTTATATAAATTATCATATTAAAAGGTACAAACTCGGTAAATAACGAATTTAAATGTAATAGTTAATAAAATTATTAATTCGTGTTAAAGTATCATGTTTGCCCAAAATTTCAAAGATTGTAAATTTATTTCATGACGCAGTAATCTAGTCATTTACTTGTTATAAAATATAATTCTATCATTAATAAAAACTCTACATTTAACATTGACTTAAGTTATAGCAACAAAAAAGTCAAACTTAATTTAATTAATTCTGTAACTTTCTATAATTGTAAAGATCTGTAAATGTAAATGAAATAAATTAATTATAATTTACAAATTAAAATGCATTACTATGACATAATGAATGCAATCTTTAATTAATAGAAAGTAATTATAATACAGATATATCAAATTATATATATTTATATAATAAAAAAATATGTAGAAACGTGATTATAATATAAACAATCAATATGAATATTAATTATTTCATTAAAATATTAATAAATGTCAATGAACTTGCGAAGTGCAGGTAAATGTTATATTATATAAATATTGTAACTTGCAATACATTATAAAATATAATTGAATAAATTATAATTAGTAATAAATGACCTTACTGACAAATATTTCGACTAACAAATATTTTTTGCAAGGTTTTTTGCAGCGACTAACAAATTGACTTTTTCAGATGTTTCAAAAAGTGCCAATTTTTCAAAGAGAAAAACCATGAATAATCACTTTATAAAATTGTATTTTAGAATAATTATTAGCTGAGAAATCTTGAGAAATCTGCACAAAGAAAAAGGATTCTTTCGAGTACAAAAAAAAACAAATTTCATTCAAATATTCTTTTTCAATAGTAGTAAATAAGTATCTTATTGATACTAAGATTTTAAAATATAGATCAGTATAATTTACTCAAAATAAATTTATTTAAATTAAAGAGATATTAATTATTGAAATTTTTTAATACTATCATAAAAACGATTTTATCCGTGTGTTAAACAAGAAAAACATAATAAATAATTTTAAGAGAATAAGCTAAAAACACAACTTTCACATCGCTTCTATTCGTAATACTTCTCATACAATACAAACTAAAAACAATCACATAATAAAAAATTTATAAAAATGTAACTTACCAGAATCGAAAGTAACCTCGCTGATCATAATCCACTTGGCCGCGAAAAACAGTTGCAACTTAACAAATCGTCCGACACGATGATGCAGTTTGATAGAAACGTTACGTGAATTTTCGAAGATTCTATCTTCGATGTACGTGTAGGTAATCGGTTCGCCTTTGTACTTTCGTCCGCCTACACTGAACATCATCTTCGCTTCCGAGAAGACCTTCAAACATACCGACACAAAAACACAAAGATATTATAGGAAAATCATCGAACAACTTGCGCATTCCAAAAATAATATGCAATGATAAAGTTTTTCTTGTATTGTACAATACGCGTGTCGTGTCCGTCTGCTTGTTTGTTTGTTTAAAAAAGAATACAACTACTAAGAAATGCGGTGTTTTTTATCTATTGTTCAGTTTTGATTCGCAATGCTAATTTGTTGCTTGTTTCGGAATATGTTTTTTTTTTTGCAAATATGTTAATTGAATGCTTCAATAGAAATTATATGCTAATTATATTTTATTAGAATTTAATTCAACTGTCAACTAAAAACATTTTAAATTCATTATTAAATTATTTGAAAATAAATCTTATTTAAAAAATATGTAAATATATGTTGTATTTGTATATATTACCGCAAAAGTTGATATATATATATATATATATATATATATATATATATATATATATATATATATATATATACATCTTCACTAAGGTAATGGTAACGTGTGTCCACAGTGCATGAACTCATTCAATAAAATTTAGAGTTATGTAAAAATGTTTTTAAATATTATTTGTTTATTGCACTCTACCCTACCAATTATTTATCTTTCACTATTCCAAATTTACTTTTTATTTATTTAATAATTATCGTACTCTACTATTAACTCAACCAATGTAAATTAGGCATTAAAGACAAACTGTACTAGAGCTAGTAATAACTTTGTCAGTAGATGGTTCTTCAAGAAGGATTAACAGTAGATCAAAGAAAAGATTCGTTGAGTGCTGTAGAAAATGTGTATTTTTACTAGTAATAACTTATGTTCATTGACCAATAACCAACATAAATATTCATTCTTAAAATCAATTTTAAATTAGTTTGAATTTTAGAAGTATCTATTTTATTTAAAAAAACTGTATTCTGATTATTTTAAAAATTTCAGTACTATATAAAAAAATACTAATGTATTTCAGCAAAAAACTTTTGTTCTTAAGTGTAACACAAGTAAAAATTATCAGCACATAAATATCTAACATTATATTTGAAGTTCCACATAAAAATAATGAAATTTTAGTAATTTCTTTTAAAGTTCAAAAAAAAAAATGATTAACAAAGCAAGCAGATTGACAGATAAACTTCTAGACTAATACATCAAAAACACAATAAAAATATCAGATACAAACATATAACATAAAAATAATAAATAACTCCAACTAAAAAAAAAAAAAGTACATATCTACCCTCACAAGTTTCCCTTAAGTAAAAAGTAAAGAAACCCATTTAACATAACACGAAAACAAACTTAAAAACTTTATCAACATGCAACTACCAACTTCCACCTTCTGTTACAATACAACTTCACTCACCTGTACATCCTTCGTAAACTGATTGTTACAATAAATATGCACGCATGTGAACTCTCTGACTCCGTCAAACTCAAACTTGATCTCGATCGGTCGGTTTGCTCGCGTATCATTTCGCCAGCCGACCCAGCCGTGACTCCGATCCGATTCGTAATAGGCCAGTTTAAAATTGTCGGGTCCGACACGACCATCGGTCAATTGACCTAAGCCACGGCGAAGTTCTTCACCGTCCCAATGCCCGTCGTAAGCGGTGTCGTAGAACTCCCAGCCGGTGCCGCGTTTATCGCCTTGCGGCATAGAGTAGCTCAGGATACCATCTGGAAAGATTCGCGAAAAAGGTTGTTGGTTAAGGACCAGTATTTTCAAATTTATCCTTGGAATAATTTTAAAATTAGGTAATGAAATATTGTCATTTATTCTGATATCTTGCATAACTTGTGTTTTTATACATATAATTAAACTATGTATAAATAAAAATCGCATTAAATTAATTAAATAATATAACTAAGAAATTTGCTAAAAAGTATTTGTAAAATAATTTGTATTATTTGGAATCAACATTTCTTAACTTTTATGTTCAATATTCGAACATATATTATGTATTTTGTTAACTAATCAAGCAAATTTGTAATGTAAATGAAATAATACAAACGTTTGTATTGTTACAGTAATTTTACTAAAGTTTCATGTTATTATTTTAAAGAGTACATTTATATTCCTTGTTATGAAACTTAATATATTTTGTAAGTTGCTTATATTAAATATTTATTGCATAAATAATTTAATAATTCTTGAAATTTTTGTTTCATCATGACGTAGTTAAAAGGGTGGGTTACGAAAAAATTTAAAATACCTTAGAACACAAATTATACCTCTTTAGAGTCGTATACCAATACATAAACTTTAAACTCAAAATCTTCAACACAAAACAAGCATCCCACAGTAGTTTAATCAAATGTTATCTAATCCTCTTCCTTTTAAAACCGTACTCCCCTCATTAATTCGACAGAAACACAAACAAAAAAAAAAAATAAAATTCTAACTCACCCGTCCATCGGCACCCATATAACTCGACCCGCATACAGACGGTTCTCCGATGAAAACTATACGGCATGAAACGTATCTTCGTCGCCCAGATAGCCGGGTCCAGTTCGTGCTTCTTCTCAAGGTAGGTGTTCATATTGCCGTCGATTACCTGTTTTACATTTTAACTTATATTAGTTTGGTTGGGTTTATAAGGTAAGTATAGCTTGTTTATCGCGGTTAAAGGCGTGTACATGGCTATATATTTGTGGCTTAATGTGATACTGGCATCGACTCGGAATTTTTATAAGTTTTTTTTGTTTTTGTTTTGTTGCTGGGTTGAATGTTGAAGATGTGAAACATTTGCATGTTATTAATTATATTTATTAGCCGATGTATTGTGTAATTATTGTTATTATAGGTGGTTGAAGTGGATAAAGTTAGATTGTTAATCAGATATGAGTTCAGTTTTTAGTTATGGAGGCCGAGATAAACAGGAAAAGAAGTATTTTTTCTTGTTTTATAATCATATACTGGTACAACTTGTAATATTTTTTTATTGATCTGTTCTGCTTTAATAAAATGTTTATTTTTGCATGCATTTATACTGCAGCAAGTTAACATATCATTATAATAATTTTATTTAATACACAGACAAAAATATTACTTTAAAAACATAGTTTGATCTGTAAAATTGAATTTATAAAAATATTTTTTTTTAATAAAAATAAATAATAATAAGTTATTTTGAAAGTTTATATATTTACTAAAAAATTGAAGTAAAAGAATTATTAATAATTTTATTGAATAGCAACGAAAATTATAAAATTTATAAAATTATAATTATAGTATATTATAAAAACCCAATTTCACAGATAACTTAATCAATTAGTTAACTAGGCAACTATCTTTTAATCACCTTATTGACTGGTGGTCAATTAGCAAAGTTTTTGATGCAAATATAAAAGTGTTTATTAAAGATGCTTCTAAAACCTATCTATTATTTTTTTGAATCATTTCATAAATTTACTATATTCTAAATTGAAATTACATGTTAACTTTCTAGTTAAATATTTATAAATAATCGCAACATATAAAAGAACTAAAAGTAATTTGACTTGAAAATGCATTTATCATTAAAAATAAAACTACAAATCGATAAGCTCTTTGTACAATCATCATTTTCCCACCAGTTTTTTTTATCTACCAAGAAAACTTCTGGAACAAAACAAATGAAATAAAACAAAATATAAAAAAACAACTAAACAACTGAACATCGTATCTGACACATGGCCATCTTCTCAACTATCCACTATATCTAACATACACTTAATTACAACGATCTCATTTTTGTTTCCGATTAAATGTCATTCATTATTAACGCGCCGACGAAAATTATTATAATAATAATCGTATGACGAAGGGGTATGCGGGGGTGGGAATGAAATGATGGCACGGGAGCAGACTTTGCTGAAGGGGATGGTCTAATACACGCTAGACGCCTGGGCACTACTAATTTGTTCTGATCACGCGAGTATTCTTTTCTCCCGACTGAATATAGACGGTGGAATAATGCGCTAACTCAACTATTGTTTGTTGGACCATGTTCACGGATCACGCACGAACACCACAGAGATGGTTTCAGATAGAATTGTGACTGTGTTAAATATTAACTATGAATTTGTCGTTATTTTCTAAGTCAAGTTTTCAAATTACCATTTGTAATAAAACAAATTTATATTATTAGCAACAACTGAACTTTAAGTTCACAAAATTTTTCAAATCAGTGTAAAGTTTCATAATTTGGACTGTGCATGTAACGATTATATAAATATACAGTCTTAATTATTTACATTAACTCTTGCTTACAAAATTTTAAGTTATATAATACAAACATTAATGGTTTATTGTATTTATAATAAATCGTATTATAAGCTCGAATTTTGGGTGATATAGTTTATTTATTTAGACCTGCTCTTATGATATTTGTATTGTTTTAAAACCGGTATTAGTTAAAACTGAGCTTTTACTACAACTATTTTTAAATTTTATAAAAATGTATTTGAGAAATCATAAATACACTTCAGAAATACAAAATATTCTGTTAATTTTAAATTTATTAGTTCTTGATTATTTTAGATTTATTTAAAATGCTTCAGTAATTATTTTTTGTTAATTTACATGACACAACATATAATAAACCTATAAGTAAATACGAAAGCTCGGATAATTTTGAATGTACATATTGCAATTATAGAACCGAAACAAATAATAAATAATAATCAATTTGTCAGAATTTACTTAAACTGCAGGAAAAGTGAAAGCTGTAAACATCGAAAATTATAGTTTTATCAACTTTTACACATTTACACATAATTTATACTTTTTCTTTATAAGTTAATATCAGATATAAACATTCAATTTTTATCGCATTTGATATGTTAAAACTATAATTAAAACATAATAGATTTGAACTCAAAACATTTACATTTCACTTTCATCCCAGACACGTTATTTTTTATTAGCTGCTTGATTTGTAACTTTTTTCATTGAATGTCAAAAATATCATTAAAAAATTTAAATTATGAGAAACTTATATTTATTACTTTAATGTGATTGCAAAAAAATCTAAAATTTTTGAATGTTTTAGTTTTCATTTGTTTAAACCTATTTTTATAACAGTTGCATTATCTTAAAACCGATATTAGTTAAAACCGAGCGTGTACTACCGGCCATTATTTTTAAACATGTATAACATAGTATTTATCCAATGTATAAACATTGCGAACGCTCCACATATTCCAGTCATCAAATTAACCAATCACAGCTCACGTATCTAACCACCAACAACACAATTAAATCCAGAATCCCTCTCTCTGGTGTCCATATTGTCGACAAACACCATTGCAATAATCACAACATGACGCACACCGCACACAAAGAAACACAAACAAAACATAGGACACATACAACCCAAATACCACACTGACCATTCTATTTCTATGTGTGCGCAAATAGTTTCAAACCAGTCGTCCAGAGTATCATCAACATATATGAAGAGAATGCAGTTGTACAAGAGATTTCTACCATCAGTGGAATCCGACTAATGTTAAATAATATTATGAGAGTGCATAGAGATTGTAAAGGGATGCTGTAATTATTATAAATTCCTTGATGTATGCATGTATGATAGTTGGAATATAAGTGGAGGTGTATAGCCAACTTCAGGGAGAGAAGAATTTCAGTTTATTTGAACTTTACGTAGGGTTTGTGAAGTGATGTAGGGTTAGATTATAAAGAGTTGGTTAAATAACATTTATAAAAAAACTATGTCACGTAAAAGTACTTAAATTTAAATTTTTATATAAAGGTTATAATAAACATATCATCAGCTTGGAAAGAACTAATCTATCTCCATGTTTGAGTTTCAAGTTACAGTGGTTTAAATATATCTCTTTGTTGGTGTTTATATGGAGAATAGCTAGTTCGCTTTAAGCTGACGATATGAACAAATATAATCTACTAATAAGTCCAGATAAATTTAAATTCTTCTTCATCGCGTTCAATGGCATTTATCGCGCAATACGATCTAGAACACTTTATTGTGCGTGCATTTTGAAACATGCAAATCCACATTGCACCAGCAAACGGTTGATGGTAGTATAAGTAAAAGAACGGTTTGTGTGTTTACAGCAATGACAACGTACAATGCACATACTGTCTGCTAAGTATCTTCTCCTCATGATGTTTAAAACAATTTTTATTTTTCGTTTATCATGTTTGTTTTCATTGCGGAGTTTATTATTTTTAAGTTGATTACGCTCGTTAAAGATGCTTTTGTATATTTTCAATAAATTAGAGTTAAAAATATGTATGTGTCATTTGCAAAATGTATGGATATTCCAATTGGAATACTTACATTCTAAAAAGCTTATCTGTCGAAAGTATTTAATTACCAATATTTTACGTTTCATAATTGCAAAAAACCTTGTTAACTTAATTAATAGTTAATGGTTAACTTAATTAATAGTTACAATATTAGCTGACAATACATTTAATAACGTTAAATGCAACTGGCTTTTAAGTTTGTTTATAAAATTTCTTTCATGTCAAGAATCGTTGTCTATCATCGATTTTATAAAAAAAAACAACACGGAATTAATTATAAAGTGGATATATTGCAAAAATATGTATTTTAATTTATATAAAATATATTTTATTAAAAAATAATTTTATTTGAATATACTTTTGAACATAAAATTTCAACAACAATTATTATAGAAATATGACATGAAATATATAAAGTAACAAAAATTTTAAATATAAATATATTTTATTAATATAAAAAAAAAAACATTAATCTAAAGTTTCGTTTAATTTTATATTAAAATTCGACATTTTGATATACTATACTTGTGTATAATCATCATCAGGAAAAAATAAATACAATTGATATAAATAATAAACAAACAAAACATAAAATCAAGTTATTAGAAAACAAAGCACAAGTAACTAAATTACAAAATTTTATAATTTTATAATTTATTAATTAAAAGAAGCTATTTTTATTTAAATTAGTGAATTTACATTGATTTAGTTTAAAATTTAACAGAATTTTTCATTTTAATAAAAAGAGTTCTGAAAGATTTTTACTGGATTAAAAAAAAACATATTTTTCGCAAAATAATTGCAGTAATATATCCACATAAAACAACAAATAAAAATCCAAAACTATTTCGTACGTTTTAAATTTTAAAATCAAGTAAGTAAATGAACATGAGTTGATTTACGAGGAGCCACAGTACCGTCACATTGGCGTCTTACAGTTATTAACGCATCCCAAAACTGTCACACAAGCGGCGTTCGTTATACAGCGTTGTTGGGATAAACAACGCCAAAAAGTCAGATTCGTCAGCCAGCATACGAGCAATCAAAGGCGTCCCGGGGCGCGCGCTAGCCGTTCACAAATCGCCAGTGGAAATTGCCATCCGCTCTCTCTCTTTGCTACTTCAAACGATTTTATAAATAAATCTATTTATTGCGAGCGCAGGATTCATTTTCGTTTTTCAGGACGTGATCCCGGCAGTGTATGTGTGCTAATGTCATTTTGAGGTTATGCGAGATGAAGTCCGATGATAAATAAATTACTTTTCGTATTTGATTTGGACTCGACACTCTGTCAAGGAGTAGGGGGAGGGGGGGTTGGGATTGTACCGAGAGGAAATTGACTTAAATTTAGAAATGATTTAATGCGAGCCATACGCTTCAGATTTGTTTCTTAGAATTACGGGTTGGATGTCGACCGCTTTGATTTATACAAGGTAAATGGATGCTAATCGAATTGGATGATGGTGTTTTGTTTCAAGTTTAAAATTAATTTGGAATCACTAGCCTACTACGACTAATCTGTTACACTGGAAGTTGTAAATATCATTTGATAGGTAAAGAATGGAAACGTATCATATAAAAAGTATATTCCTAAAATAAAAAAGATTTAGGTTGAAGTTCTGTTTAATTTTATATTAAAAATTCGACGTTTCAATATACTAAAATGTATATAATCATCAGGAAAAATTATATAGAAATAACATAAATAATAAACAAACTTAACATAGAAACAAGTTACCAGGTAACAAAATACAAATAACTAAATTACAAAATTTTTATAATTTATTAATTTCACAATGCTTGATGTTATCTTTTTCATTGTAAATTCTATTGCTTCTCTTATAAATCTACTGTTAATATTGTTGGGTCTTGCAATTATTTTAGTATCTTCAAATATTAAACAGAACATAAACCTAAAGCTTTTTCATTTTAATGTTAATGTTTTTATTAGTTTTATTTATTAAAAAACATATATTTCCAATTTTCGTTTAGTTACTGACAAAATAAATTATTTTTTAATATAGAGATATCAATATTTTCTCTCAAAATTATATTAAAATTTTGTTGTCGGCAAAGCACGTTTAACATTCATTAAAAAATAAATTATATTTACGTTCAAAATATGTTTATGTTGGCGAAAATAAATTAAATATTTTTCTTAGCATCGAATTCCATTAATTTTATATCAAAACAAATTTAAAGCATTGCATCTGACAAGTAAATAAATAAATTATTTGTAACAAAATACATGGTAATAACTTTTATGAAATATTAATAAATTGAATATTTATTTTAACAAATTATACATTCTAAAATTCAGATCATTACAGATTTATATCAAAATAAATACCTTAAAGATATTTTTTTAATATATAAATATCAAGCAGTTAGTAACGTATTGAGAGAGAGAAAATTATTAATTAATATAATTATGTAATTGGAGCAATTAAATAAACCCTATTTAAAATAAAAATAGGAATTAAGACACCTAATAATGTCAATCACACAGCACAAAAACTTGTCTGCAATTTTGTACTTGTATTTATAAACATCAATCATATATCAACACACTTATAATTTTTTTTTTGTTCAATTTTTTCAATGCATTGATAAATTAATTAAAAAAATAAATCTCCAATTATTAAAGTATTTCCATGTAACTACTTAACCTACATATTTCTATATCAAATACTAATTTTTGAAGTTAGTTATATATTAATAATTTCAAAAGTATGCAATATAAAATTTATTTGAAAAACATTCTTCAACTTTCATACCCCAATACTTAACCTACAAATTTCACATCAAAAAAAATATTTATAACACGTAACAAACCAAATCAAATAAAAATTCACGTAAAACGTTCTATGGCCAAAATATCAAAAGATTTGTCACAAAAAAAAACCGTAACAAAGTTGAGAATAATATTAGCTTACTTCTTCGCCGGTGGTGTCCCGATATCGGACCCATTTGCCGAGTTTTGGTCGCCAATATTCGAGTACGTATGCTTCGGCAAATTCTACGCCCTGTCCGTTCCCAAATCGACCTTGAGTGTTTGCCCCAGTGATCAGGTGCATCGTATGCAGATCGATTTCGAGCCATTCTTGTGGTTCGGTTGTCACTTGCAGTTTCGGACACCATGCACCGCCGTTCAACTCTGTTTTTAACCTGGAAAAGAAATTGGAGAAGATTTTGTTCAGTAAATAATAAAACAACTAACATAATGCTATCTAAATTACTATTATAAATTATTTCTTTATGATATTATAAACAATTTTCTAGATAGATAGTTTAGATAAGTCTTTACTATACTATAAAGGTTGCTATAATATATTATCGTAAAATATAACAGAAAAATAAATCTAAACTAATAATTTATTTTAGTATCATGTACAATAGAGTATGTTGTCTAAATTATGAAAAATTACTCGCGTAATTTTTTATTAAATTACGCTGTGTAAAAACAAAAAGATTTAAAAATATGATATACAACCGTAAAGAAAAATTAAATTAGTTTATTATTAAATTATTTTTTGTTATTCTTTTTCTGCCATGTTTTGTTGTAATAATGTTAGCATAAATCTTTTTCAGAGTTATTATTTTTTCAAAATAATTAGCAGGTATAAAATACGAAATTTAGAAAAACATTGTTTTCATTTAGTAAAAAACAGTACATATTCAAATTGTTATGAGAAGATAAATCAAAATGTACATACACATACACAATCCCGCCATGTACCCGAAAGTGTGTGGCATTAACTCTTTCCACTATCCCGAAATCAGTTTCCTCCAAATATCCCTATCCAGACAAGTAACTTTCACCCACATTTATAATATCTCTCATACATGCTTTTCTATTCCTACTACTTGGAAACTTTCGCTCACGCAACACACTCTCAATCATACCACTCCAACTACTCATCAAAATGTAATATGTTATAGACAAATTCGTATTTTAGATAGCAGAAAAACAATTTTTATTTTCTCATAAAAAAATTTACATAAATTCATAGCAATCCATTTGGTCTTTAAATTATTAAAATAAAATATCATAATAAATATAATTATATTATATAAATAAAATTATGAGTCTATGTTGTTCACATCTGTAAGAACTGTAGCACTACAGGTTTTTCTATTTTATTTATTTCTATTGAAAAAAGAATTTCATTTACTTACTAGAAAAAAACAAAACATTCTGTAAGACTACAGTTTTAATAGATGTGATCAGAATAGTCTCATTAATCAGTTACCTACTATTTATAGTAAATATTACTTTTTAATAATCTGTTTTTGTTACATTTACTATTTCAAACCGTTTTTCTGAAAGTGAGTTTATACAATACACATCTCTCTCTTCTTTTTATCTAGATAGATTATTATCATAAAAGTTCAATTTCCGTCGCATCTTCAGATATTTAGTGTAATTTTCTCAAGTGCAAAGCATAGCCATCCTATATTTAGAATGGTTTTAAAGTCAGTTTAAAAACAAAAATAATAACCATATGGTAATGCGAGTAATATATTTATGTCAAAATGACACATGTATATAATGTTTGGCCGCGACCATTCAGTAAATAAGTTTTGATGGTCGCACCGTAAAAGGAAACTTTAATTATTTTTCGGGAAATCTCATGCATACGTTACAAGATCCATTCAAAGTTAAAATATATAGCGTCTTTTTTAATAACGTAATTATATTTCATTGCGATATTTCTGCCTAGTCGATGGTCGTACATGTTTATTTGCGTAAAGGTACCAAATAAGCATATATTACGCTGTAGTTTATCAACAAACGAGTTAAGTACATTGTCTTGTTTCATTGTGTATTCATCCCCTTATTACAAACAATGCGAATTATATTTATGATTTATAATCTTTGAATAGGACGTTTAGTTTGGAATATAAAAAGAAAATATGTATACGTACTATTGATTCTGTCGAATGATACATAAGCTATTACTTAAGACGTCTTCAAATTTATCGTATGTAATGTTTCTCTAAACAATTATTTACAGTAATTATGGTTAACTAATGGAAAACATTGTATACAAATTCAATGATACGTCTATAAATGCTTATATGGATATAAGTATTTTCTCTGTTTAGTTATTTGAAAGTTATGTGGAGAGTAAATTTAAAATTCTGTCTCTACGAAATATTTCCCATTGTCTTAAATTGGCTATAATTTTTATGTGACAATATGGAATTGAGAAAATCTTGTAACATACTACACTGTATAACATTCTTCATGCCTTATTACAAATTTTATTCTTAAATTGGAAAACATTAAACAATCTAATTTATGTATTATTTAATTTATCTTAGTGTCTTTTTTAACATTTTAAATTTATTAAAACAAGACAGAAAATTCTATAATACTATAGCGCATATAGTATAATACAGTATTAATCCCAAAGTGTAATTGACAAAAGATTAGTAACTAATCGTTGATAAAATATGAATACATTTGAAAAATTTGCTACTAGATAGATTAGATAAATAAAGTTAGTAATCGACTGTTTATAGTTTTTAATAACATAAAATGTACATACATTGTTTTGTGGCGAAAGTTAATGCTACATACTACACTGAAAATACATAAATTTGAAATAGTCAATAATCCACATTCCAATATTAATGCTTTCTGAAGTAAAAAGGTATGAGATCAACCATAATATAGATGAAAAACACAACACAATGTTTTGTTATATTAATAAGAGAAGAAAGTTTTGTTTATAAACACAATTTCCATCAAAATAAAACGATTTTAAGTTTTAGTTCTGTATTAATATTTTTTAATAATCGACGAATTCAACATACGTCTTCATCAGGAAAAAAGATACAAATGATATTTATAGTAAATAAAAAGAACATATATACAAATTATTACGTAACAAAATAAGTAACTACATAATGAAATTTATTAATTTTTAATTAAAGGAAGCCAAATTTTATTTGAATCAATGTCTTTTGTTACCTAGTAACTTGTTTCCAAGTTCTGTTTATTTATTAATAAATATTAATACAGAACTAGAACCTAAATTTTATTTTAAGAATGACTATTTTACTGTACTATTTTCATTCTTTTTCGATGTATATAACAAAACAATCCGTATATTCGCTACAGGCATTACATATCTATTTTATATGGTTAATCTGTCATCAGCGCATTTCTAAATTTAAATATTAATTAAAATATAATATACTGCTAGGGAACAAAATATAATTAAATATTTAGATACTTGTTGCATCAAAAACTAATAACTTTGCAAGTGTTAATTACAGCACTGATCGGTACTTTAACTATCCATACGTATTATTTCATTACTTTTAAAGCTCACCATTAATATCTTTAGATAGAACCAACGGCACTTCCATTATCTAAACCAAAAGCCATTCAAACTTAATAAGTATATGGTTCAAAAATCATGACAGCGATCCAATTTAATGAATCTTATTACCGGCCCGCTGTACAAGAGGTTTTCTCTGCATATTAAATTAAGATAAACTCTTTAGCGCGGTTATTTATAAGCCGTATTCTTTTTTTTTTCGGGTATCGTAAACAAGTCATCGTTAGAGATATGATTGTTCTTCGCTTAGCCATATCGGGAACGATTAAGTGGGCAGTGTCATGAGATCACTGTACCATTCGGAAAGAGGCTTCCAATACGCGCGGTAAATAATGTTACGCGAACGTAGTGTTTGTTGGGAGCTACTGGATCTGCAGCTGTTCAGCTGTTCGAAACCGTCAGCGCGCACTCTGTTCGGTTTTGGTTTAAAGAGTTTTATGCCCACACATTTGTACCGCCAGTGTAATTCCTGTAGTGATTTATTTCTCCGCTGTTTAACATTTCTTTTTCTGTCAATGAGTTGTTAATGCAGACTGTAAATGATGACTAAAATATAGATTTTAATAATATTCAAGACGATTTTCAAATCGATATTATTTTTTTGTACAACTAAAAGTATTTTACTACATTTAAAACCTTATAGGACTATCAAAAAATAATAAATAAAATTAATTTAGCTTACTATATCTTAATTTTATTAATCTTATGGCTAGTTGCAGCAATGCTGTTTAAATATAAGTTTTATATGTGTTTAAAAATTAAAATACGGTACCATGATCATTTCTTACGTAAATTTTTCATGAGCGTTTATTTATTTATTTATTTATATATATATATATATATATATATATATATATATATATATATATATATATATACAGGGTGTTCGTTCGCTTGGTTGATATAGGGCAATAACATGGGATTTCGATAATATGCAAAATACTACTTTCTGAAGTAAAATTCGAAGAAATACTTAGAATACTTTTCGATAAGGAATAAAAAGTTATATAATTTGGTTTTAGTTTTAATTTGCTAGCATGTACCGTTTGGGCGCTAGAATTTTTTTTAGATGTTTTTTAGAATTTTCAATAATTTTTCCTGCTAAATCAATATGAGTTGGAGAAAAAAGTTGCTTAGCTATTATGTAGCTAATTTTTTTCTCAATTTTACTGAATTTTTTCAGATTTTTTTGAGCAAATTTTAAAAAAAATCTTATTTCGAAAAAAAGACTTTTTTCAAAATTTGCTCAAAAAAATCTGAAAAAATTCAGTAAAATTGAGAAAAAAATTAGCTACATAATAGCTAAGCAACTTTTTTCTCCAACTCATATTGATTTAGCAGGAAAAATTATTGAAAATTCTAAAAAACATTTAAAAAAAATTCTAGCGCCCAAACGGTACATGCTAGCAAATTAAAACTAAAACCAAATTATATAACTTTTTATTCCTTATCGAAAAGTATTCTAAGTATTTCTCCGAATTTTACTTCAGAAAGTAGTATTCTGCATATTATCGAAATCCCATGTTATTGCCCTATATCAACCAAGCGAACGAACATCCTGTACATATATATATATATATATATATATATATATATATATATATATATATATATATATGTAATTTTTAGGATACCGGATATCGGCAAGAATTAATAAAAGTTACAATAAAATTAATGTATATCAAATTTATTGTAAAGTTGCCAATATCTCGCTTATACTTATAAGCTTCTTCACGGCAAATACAATGATTGATAAAGACATTTTTTTTTTACATAAGTGTAACTAGTATTGTTAGCGAAAAATACATAAACTATACAGAACAATATTAGTTACACTTATGTAAAAATATTTTTGTTTTTATCAATCATTGTGTTTGCCCTGAAGAAGCTTATAAATATAAGCAAAATATTGGCAACTTTTATTTATTCGTACCGATATCCGTTATCCTAAAATTTCAATATTCCATACGGCAGTTACACGTTTTTTAAATATATATATATATATATATATATATATATATATATATATATATATATATTACAAATCCTTTCATTATTAAAAGCTAGAAGCGCAACTGTACATCGAAACAATTCATAATTCAGCAAGCCTACAACAACCGAATTACGTTTCAACATTTCATCTGCTTTCAGGATCAAAGACATTCCGTGAACTGAATGTGGTTTAGAGTTTGGATGTTTACCCACCCATCCACACACACACACACACACAACCCAACCAACCATCTTTCCTCGGCAACTGCTGCGTGCAGCTTTTGCGAAACTTACCAAATGCAAGTACGCAATGCCTACCTAGTTATTAATGTCGATGCTATAGTGGTTCGTTTGTTAGACTGTAACGTATTGCAATTAATATTTTGATGTAATGTACGGTTGGGCGATGAATAAGAGAACAATCTTGAGTAGAGAAAGGTTTAACCTTTTAGTGTGCATTTGTGAGGATTTTTGTAGAAATGATTTTAAGTATGAAATGTATTTAAAGTGGTGTATTGTATAATGTGGATAAATGCATAAAACTAGTGATGTTTTAAAATATCATTGATTTTTTCGACAATTTCGCAAATAACTTTAAAATTTTGTGTCATAATCTGACAAAAATTTTATTCTGATTAACTGCGATTACTTCTAAATACAGTTCAAATGAAATAAAAATGACAATTCAGAAGAATTAATATTTATGAACAAACATGTATCCAAACTTATAAACTTTAACAATTAAATTTATTTACTCCTATTCAAACTGTTTCTTAACTACATTATCAGATATTTACAATAACTGGAAAACTAAAACTTAACCTATAAACATCAAAGAAAATTAATAAATAATTATACTTTTGCATGTCTTTATATTAAGTTTGTAATAAGTAGCAAAGTTATAAATGTTCAAAAGCTATCATTAATACTATTATTATATTAAATTATTGTTTCCTATAACTTTAATAATTTATCCTTTTTATTATATTATAAATAAGTAAATTAAAATGGTTCAACTAGATTAACTAGATATACTAAGTTATGTATAAGTTGTATTGTAATATAAATATTAAAAAAAATTTAATTAATGGTATTTTCAATAGCAGACAGCCGAAGGCCAGTGGTAGCGTATTAAACATGGACCACAAAAGTTCATCTTTCACGCCACGCTTACATTAGAATTTAAATTGATAACAGTTGCGTCTGAATGATTCGGAACCCACTAAAATCTGCAGATTCTTTGCTTGACTGTAAGCCAACGATTTCGCATCATTGATAATCTAAGAAAAAATTGTTAAAACACTATATGATCAACTTCTCGAACATATATGCTCCATTTAGAAATGACGAGAATTGATTTATTAATATAGTGTTCAGTTTTTGTGCACACAAGGGTAAAATATATTTACAGTTGTACAGTTTTTATATAATTTGAAAAATATAGAAAAATTTTTCAAATTAATATTAAATATTCTATATATGCTTGATATATTGGTGTATATTAAAAAAATAAATCCTAAATACTAATTTCGTAAATTAATGCAAATTTATGGTTATATTCTGAACAGAATAACAGAATGTTTTTTTGTTTTTTTTTTTAATAAATTAAAATTTTTAATCAGTTACTCTTCATTGCTGTTTAGAATACTAACTTTGTATACAATTAAAATAAAAATAAACACACAACTCTTGGTTTTTTGTTTCAAAATTATTATTTTATTAATACGATGTACATTTCGGCTTATTAGGCCATCATCAGGTGACGAAAATGTAATACAAAAAATTATACATTTCTAATTATATATACTAATACTTAAACTAAAACATAATTGTACTAGGGACCTAAAATGGTTTTAGCAGTGGGGATGAAAATAAGTCGGTTTGTTCATTTATTAAGATTTTATTATCAGCCAAGGCTGTTTGTATTTCCATCGCTTCTAAGAAATTCATTCTAAGACCCTTGTCGCAAATATGCAATACTTCCATATCCTCAATAAAACATTTGTGTCCTAAATCTAAACAATGTTTGGCTACATTTGAGTCGGTTTTTTCCAGCCTAACCGACCTAATGTGTTCGTTAAAACGTGTCTGAAAAGCTCTTCCTGTCTGACCGAGGTAAATAGCCGAGCAATTACTGCAATTTATTTTATAAATACCGGATTGTTTGAGAATATTTTTATTAGTTATTTTATTATTTACTATTGAATTTTTTAGTTTGTTTTTGTTATAAAATGCAGAAACAATATTTTTTGATTTTAATTGGTTTGCAATTTTTAAACTTGTACTACCGACATATGCTATTTTTCTATAATTTATTTCTTCTTTTTTTTCAAAAGAAGAAATAAATTATAGAAAAATAGCATATGTCGGTAGTACAAGTTTAAAAATTGCAAACCAATTAAAATCAAAAAATATTGTTTCTGCATTTTATAACAAAAACAAACTAAAAAATTCAATAGTAAATAATAAAATAACTAATAAAAATATTCTCAACCAATCCGGTATTTATAAAATAAATTGCAGTAATTGCTCGGCTATTTACCTCGGTCAGACAGGAAGAGCTTTTCAGACACGTTTTAACGAACACATTAGGTCGGTTAGGCTGGAAAAAACCGACTCAAATGTAGCCAAACATTGTTTAGATTTAGGACACAAATGTTTTATTGAGGATATGGAAGTATTGCATATTTGCGACAAGGGTCTTAGAATGAATTTCTTAGAAGCGATGGAAATACAAACAGCCTTGGCTGATAATAAAATCTTAATAAATGAACAAACCGACTTATTTTCATCCCCACTGCTAAAACCATTTTAGGTCCCTAGTACAATTATGTTTTAGTTTAAGTATTAGTATATATAATTAGAAATGTATAATTTTTTGTATTACATTTTCGTCACCTGATGATGGCCTAATAAGCCGAAATGTACATCGTATTAATAAAATAATAATTTTGAAACAAAAAACCAAGAGTTGTGTGTTTATTTTTATTTTAATTTTAATTATGTTTCAACAAGTGCCTACAGCCGTGTCCATCCAAATTATTTGTATACAATATATTACATATATAAAAAAAATAGTATTTGATTAATTTTTGTATTTCAAAGCTAAAAATAGTCATTATTCGTCTAACAGAAGAAGTTACAAATATTTAATTTAGATAGCGTACTATCACTCGCCAAAAATAGTCAAACAGTTGTTGTAATTTCAAAAATATTAAAATTTCATATATTAAAAATCTATTATTTGAGAATCCATTCCTGCTACGTGAACAAATCCAAAAAAAAAGTAGATAGACATATAAAAAAGCAACAAGAACTGGTCGAAAATAATTCAGGGCAATGTAGCCGTAAGCGATTCTATTTTTCATTACTGTATTTCGAGAAAATTGTGAAATTTAATAACGCGAAACGCGCCACACCATTGCGAGATACTTATTCATATTCGATGAAGCGAACGATGTTTGCCTCCAATCGTTTTTCCGACTCTTCCAAAGTTTTCCATTTAGAATGGGCATTTTTCCTCCCCTTCTTTTTTCTATCTGTACGTTTGTTAGTGTGTGTGTGTGGAACAATTGAATCCCCTTAATAATGTATACAGAGTAGTTCATTTCAGATAAGGCATATTTCAGCCTGCTGTAAAACTTGTAATAATTGATGCTGTAGCATTGTTGCAGACTAAAGATATTGTACTTTAAACACAATAATTTCAATGCTAAATTGAAATTTAATATTTGACATTTGATGTTTAATGAAATACCAAGTACAGTTTTATATAAAGAAATATTTTAATTAAGCAAAAATTATCTAATAGATATTTTTATTAAAAAGCAAGGTAAATGTTTCTGAAAAAGCCCGTTTGAGTATACAATGCTATTTTGGTGCTTACGTTGATGTACGATAGTAAATGTTGGGTTTAGGTGTAAAAGCATAAAAGAAATATGACTGCTGTGAAAAATCTTTTTAGCGGTTTACAATCTTGTTAAAAAGTAATTAAAGATTTTTTATAGGTATACACATAATTATTAGGTAAAAATAAATTTCGTATTTAAATTTATATTAGTGTGTTTGACACATGTCACTTATGTAGTGTCAAAAATGCGGAAACCTTTTCGTATGCAAACACCGATGTTTGGAAAAATAACAAATCGTCCCCAATACGTCAAATATAAAAATACGTTTTTAGCATGTATTACAGTATCCTAATTATAAGTACTCTAATGAGTGTCACTTGACGTCCTTGACTATACGTGTATATATATTGAATGAAGTCTCTAAATATTTGTACTTGCATTTAACAAAGGCGTTAGGTATATTTTTCGAAACGATTTAAAACGACTTTCTAAAACAACTTTTGCCTACCGTGCTCGGTAAGATATGTCAATATTTGATATGTACTCGAATAATTTACGAAAAACGGTTACAAATTCAATATCTTGTAAGTACATACTTGTAATAGTTGCATTTATTAGCTACTACCATTACTAACTTGATTCAATAATTTTATGTTTAATTTGAACAAAGCATTGTTAAACGCTTTGTCAGTTAATCAATTCGTTAACTTTCCAACTTTCCAATCCATGAGACGATTCGAAGACAGTTGACAATCTAGTTGCCTAGTTAACTTATTGATTAAATTAATAATATTTTGTGCAGTTGAGCCTAAAATTAATAATAATTTTATGATTAATAAAATATAAAAATGAAAATCTATTTTACAAAATTAAGAATAAATCTGTATTGTACAATTTCGACTGTGATGCTGTCATCAAAAGATAAAATAATTTTTATCATCTGATGATGGAATAACAGCTGACATTGTACAATAAAGATTTATTCTTAATTTTGTCAAACAATCTAATTATTTATATATTTCTAGTAATTTATAAGTAATACTGCATATAGCACAAGCATAAATATAATACTTTTTCTACGCTTATACAACAGAAAATTGGAATTTTCAATTTGTTAATATCCTAAATTTAGTCGACTTTAAACTAACAAAAAAAAAACATCATTTTATTGACAAGAATAATAGTCATGTCAGCAGAATTTAAACCAATTTTTTTTTTAATTGACTTTAGTTAAAATATTTATTACGAAAATGATAACAATTTTGCCCATTTCTTTAAAAAATATTTAGGTTGTAATTAAAGTAAAAATTTGTTTAATGTTTTCTAAACAATGCCTGGAATTAACTGTTACTACAAAAAATGCTTTATACAATTTTTAAAAAAGTAATATGACATCTTCAAAGAATACTTCACATGTTTTAATTTTTTCCACAAACCAGAAACGCGCAAAGCAACAGTCTTTCAAAATCTCTCATCTAAACATTCGAGGACATTCCACAAAAATTTCATCCTCATTTCTCTCGAGATTTTTGAATGCAACCTCGACGCTAATAGACATTCTTCCAACTCGCCCGTGTTAGATTGTTAACATTCGTCGCAAGATAAGCATTGAATCGCCACCAAACCTCCAAACAGTTGGGATGGTCCAAGTGAAATAGTCCTTAGCTACCGCGCTCCGCATTCCAGCTACGAAATCGTATCCCCCCCTAGTCTTCTCGTTGGATTTAGAGATCTTTCGGCCGCAAAGACAATGAATTAAATGTTTCGACGGAATTAATTTATATCCATTAACGTTGATTTGGATAGTCGTCGTTTAGGTTTTGACTTTGATGAGTCACAGCGCTTGAAGCGAACCGAAATTTTTATTTAATAATAAGATGTTGGCTGCCCGAACACAGACGACTCTAATCAAATAAGCTTAATTGGGAATTTCTTAGAAAAACATTCTAAACTTTTTATTTTCGATTTTTAAATCGTTATAATTATTATATCTGTTTAAATTAGGAAATTAAATAAAAATATTTATATGCAAAATAAAACGTATCTACTAATTGGTATTTACTCAATAAAGTAGACGACGACAGATAGATAAACATTCGCGGATTTTTAACTGTGAAGATATTAATTATGATAACATGAAATACAAATAAACAAATTGTCATACTCAAATAGTAATCTATTTATATTCTGATATAATATTTATAAAGTGGAATTTGTTCTAAAAAAAATTAGTGCTGCATTCATAGCTCGTAAGACTTGTAGCGTTCGAAATATTCTGTCTTTTTTTATTAAAATAGAAAAGACACAATATTTCGTATTTGATAAAGTCTTACTAGATGTGCACAGAATTGCAGCATAAATATAAATGTTTGTAATTTATTATTTAACAATTAATATTTAAAGGTAAAAATCTATTCTTAAATTAGTTTATTTCTTTATATAGTGACTAATTTCCAAAAATATTTAATCACCTCAATTCTGTAATAAAGTTGTTAATCCTAGTAACATTGTTAACAAACATTAACCAACAATATTAGTAGATACTAAATAAAAATAATGGCTATTAAATTTGAATCTATTGGTTATATTTGTTAGCAATATTGCTAAAACTTAGCAACTTTGTTACAAAATTAGGGTAACTATTTGGTTGAATAAAGCAGTAATAACACTTTTTACATTGAAAATAAAAACTAAAAGAATATTTGGAAAACAAAGTGAAAACAGTAAAATCACTTTTACTGTGCAACTATAATATATCCGACAAGATACATTATTACTTCAGTAACCACCCTAAAAATGAAGAAGTCGCTGGTTATAATTTAAACTTTATTTTCGTATGTACTTTATTCTTTGTCTTTTTGACTTTCCCGGATAGTTAGAAAAGAATTTACGAGCGACAAGACCGTTAGTTTACATGTGTATGAACCTTAAAACTCTATTCATAGAATGTCATTGAAAATACTCCCGAATCTTTTATTCGAGTTTTACGACATGAATTTTGTCCGGCGGCCAACTTGCATCTTTTATTCCCCAAGAAAAACAGAAAAACTAGTGTTAGTGACAAAAAAGCAAGAGGTAAAAACGGATAAAACATCCCTATAAATACGTTCTCAATGTGGACGGGGTTCGTTTCCTTAGCTGTATTAAATTGAAATTTTGAATTATGAAATAGTTCTGGTGTCGCGCGCAAGCGGGGCAAACTTTTTTAATTTACGAAACTGTCCGTATGCCGTTGTTCTCAAACTGTCACTTGAATTGTTAAACTGCCGTTGGTGCCCCCAACTGGATCCAGTAGCTAGAGGCAGGCTCATTCTTAATTTATTCTCCTCATCAGAGAGGCAGTGAGCCAGTGTTGCTCTCCGTTCGCTTTTGCTTTCTGGTGCTGCCTTGTGCCCGTGTTTTCTCTCTCCGGCTGCCGATCGATTTATGACAGTGTCACGAAAACATTTTCATGTTACGGACCTTTACGGAGTTAATGAATCCTCGTATTATGTATGCGTGGAATTAATGGATAGTTTGTGTTTGTAGGAACTTTTAGAAAAATGTGTTTTCCGAGTTGAAAGCATACACCATCATTTAAAGTGTAAGAAAGAATCTGTTGAGCTCGTTGTATGGACATGCACTTATGTTTAAGAATATAAATTATTAGGTGACTGCAAATGTTTTCACAGAATAACCTAAAAGTATCCGTACTCAGTCTGCGATAATTAATTATATATTGTCAAATCTTTTTAAATCAGTGCCTTTTCAGTGATTAATGTTATTCTTTTCTTTATAACATCAATCACTGTAAAGGCACTAATATAAATAAAGTTTGGCTTCTATTGTATGATCTAGTTACCTAGTAACTTGTTTCTATGTTCTGTTTATTTACTGTAAATATCATTTGTATTAGTTTTCCCGATAAAGACGGACATTGAGTTTGTCAAAACGTTGATTATTAATAAATATTAATACAGAACTTAAACCTATAAAGCCGTTTTATTTTAATAATTTCAATTTTATAGAAAGCTATTGAATGTAAATGAAATTATATATAAATTTTGGCAACGTTTTGTCATTTTTACTCTAGCTATATCCTAATCCTGGATAATATATTTAATCTGTTAAAACTTTCATGGTCTACAAGAATAAAATACAACCATATTTTCGTCTGCCATATAAATCTCTTCCAAACAAACATAGAAAAAACTGTCCAACTAACCAACTATCTACTATATTAGTATATTCCCTCACAAAAAAAAGAGAAAATCTCAAGCCCCAGTCGGAGACTAGAAGAAATGAATATCTTCAGCATGGTTGCAGAAGCGTTTCGCGACGCACCAGACCCAAAAATAATGGAGTTTCCGTAACAATGAACCGCTAGCAAACAAACGGGGACCATTTTACCACTGCACATTGTGCCACTGAATAGAAATAATGGACGGAACACAATGTCGAGCGAGCGAGAAAAAAAAAGAACGGACAATAGGTCAATTGGTTCATTCAATTTGAGTGTTGGATTCGTTCCCCTACTGAATACGGTCCTGCTTCTATCATGAAGGATGGATTGTTACTTAGCTTTGACTGAAGTAAACAAATTGACTCGGATTTTATAGGTAATTTAATCGGAATTTTAACGAAAGTTGGAATTGAATTTATTACACTTTACAAGTAAAATACTGCGCGCAGTTATTTACATATTTAAGAGATAAGGAAGTGCTTTAGAAATTTAATATTTTCATATTTTATAAATTTATTACAATGTACACAAATTATCACGCCTTCGTACAAGCACTTTTTGTATATATTTTTTTTTATGTTATACAAAAAAAAAGTTTACAAGTTAACAAGAATGAGTTCTCATTATGTAAATAAGCTTAACTTTTGCGCAGTGTATGAGGCGCTATCTCTTCATAAAGATATGTTACACTTGCTTGCTATTTGCATGCATACATAAGTATTCGTACTCCATGTTGCTGGAGAATGTATGTATAAAAATAACTAAATTTTGTACTGTAAATAAACAATGGCGCTATGCAGATGGTAAAAAATTTGTACCAAAAAAATTAACATCAAAATTTTTTAATCACTTTATCTGGAGAAGCTTTTTGTAAAAGTAATGTCAGTTAAACATTCTTTTTTCTTTTCAAAATTAAAAAGCAAACCTGGCACACATAAAAATTTAGTTGCCTTACATAATCACGTTATGTACTCATAAGTATATAACATAAGCTTTTTCTATTTAAGTAGAAATTAGTTTCTACCAAACATTTCTATCTAGACAAGCAACTTTAGCTTCATCCACATTTAAAATACCTTTTATATTTTTACCACTTAAAAACATACCATTATGCAAAAAACCCCTAATCATATCTAGCCATCAACTCATTAGACGCAGATTAGATTTAGCTACTAATTTGATATAAATCTTCATGGTAATAATGCAAAAATTTTGACACATTCAATTTAAGTTACATTATAAAAATTAATAATAATAATAATAATTCCGGCATGACGAAAAGAGTTTGTGTCACATCCATTTGAATACATATAGGGTGATTGTGTATGTATGTATGAACTGTAAAAATTAATATAAATTTACATTAATAATCATAGTAATTTAACTATATTTTTAAATGTAATTTTTATACATTACTGTAAATTCATCAAAAAATTATAAAATTTTAATAAAAATATAGTAAAATTATTATAATTATTAATATAAATACAGATAAATAAATAATACAAATATTTTTTGAATGTATTTATTATTTTTATAAATTATCTCATTTTTTGAAGTTTTTCTGATTGTTTAATATGTAATATAGGTTTTGCAAACAAAAAATACATAAACTAAACTAAATTTTTATAATGCTATATAATTTCCTTTATGATATAATTTAACATAAACCTGAAATTTCATTTAAACTTGTAATAAAAATAAAAAATAAAAACATATTACAAATATAATGTAAAATTCAAATCACTGTTCTTAAAACAATTTTTATTAATGCAGTATTATTTTAATCTCAATAATCTACATATTTCACCAGTCGTAAATTACACTTCTCATATCTTAACCTATAAAAAAAAAGCAACAAAATTTCTTATTTATCCTACACCAGCACCGTCCAGAAACCTTGACCAAAAACTGTAACACATTTCCATATTGTTATCGACATCGAAAATCTCCTTACCAGGCCGAGAACGAAAATCCACAGCACGCAAACTAAGTCCCGCGCTAGCGCGATTTTGTCGCCCGGCTTCGCTACGACCGCAACCTCGCGTATTTCCACCTGAGCCGGCCGTATTTCGGGCCGCAATGGGGCACCCTCCCCACGTTATTGATTACGGCAGACGCAGGTGAACATGTTTCGTTCGGAACGAATGTGCACGATTATGTATTTCTATAAAAGTGCTGCTAGATTCTGTCGTGACAAAGATGTGGCTTTTAGAAAAATAGTATATGGTATAAACAAATTAGCATTAATTTTTAAATATTTGTTCCAGTTTTTGTTACAAGGTTCTCTAATTCTTTATCTAGTAAAATTAATCTTCTACAACCTAGCAAAGCTTATCTATATAGTGGCATAGTGGCCAATAAATATTGTTAGTGGTAAAATAAAAAATAACAAATCAGAGATTACAAAATAATGAGACTTATGTTTAGTTTAAGTTATCAAGATATACAATACAATAACTATTTATTGATTATTGCAAAATTGCTTTCAATGAAGCTCAACAATAAATTGTACTTTTAATGTTAAAAATATTATTTTTCTAATATTTAATTATCGGTTAAATATTTTTTACATTTAATAATTTTTCAAAGTAATTTTAAACATTTCAATTTAGTGACTTCTTTTTCTTTTTCACCCCCGAATTTTAAATTTAAAAAAAAAATGAGGCTATTTATACATACGGTATGTATACGCAATTGGATATTTATACATACTAAAAAAAAAAAAAACCTAAACCAACCTACTAACCTAACCTACCCTAAATAGCCAATTGCGTAAAAATACTATATGTATAAATAGCCAATTGCGTATACATACCGTATGTATAAATAGCCACTTTCTTAAAAAAATTGATTTGTAGCACAAAATATACATTATCATTTTATTCATTTAAAAAAGTACTAAACAGAAAAAATGTTCGATGATTTTTTTAATGTTTATTAATTTTATCTGAAATTATAGATGATTTTCAGCAATCTAATCATATTAGACAAAAAAACTAATCTATCTAATGTAATTAGATATGTATTCTTTTAGATTATTGTATATTTATGTTTGTTTTTTTTTTTCGTTAGTTTATCCAAATTTTTAAATAATTTATGTAAACTTTAAACTAATTTGTATGTAGATAAAAGAAATAATGTTGTATAAAATATTATCGAATTAAATAAACGAATGCCCAGTATTTCCAAATGTTGGAATAAATTTACTTTTGCAATAATTTTAAAATTAGCCAATGAAATGTTATTATTTATTCTGCGGATACATTTTTAACCAATTATATAATTATGACCTTTTACTTATCTTAAGAATAAATAAAATTGGAAATAATAACCCTAATTCGAATTAAATAAAATATCCATTATTAAAGAATTTAAAAATATGAATTAGATCAGATATAATATTTTTAATGATACGTAATCAAGTATCGTAATAAACAAACATGTAAATTAATTTAAAAACAAAACTATCAATGACATAACTAGAAAGTAATTTCAATTAAAGAACAAAAGTTTCAACTGAATTTAAAATATCGTAGAAGTAAATTCGTATTGTATTCTATATCAAAACAAAACACAAATACAAAGTTACAAGGGTTCTCAAAACGTATATTTCCATTAAAACATCGCAATCGATTCGTTTCATGATTGCTATACTTTATTTCTTTTTATTATTAAAGTTAAGAGCTTATTGCGTCTCTTTTATTCCTCTTCGAAGATTGATAGACCGATAAAAAAGCACGCTTATTTTAAATGACATATATATTTTTTTAAATATGAATAAGATTCAATTCGGAGAACATTAGTAAAGAAATGACAGCTGCGCTCAAAAAATTTTCAATTTTAATTTGTTTTGATTTGAATATTGAAAGCTGATCACCGCCCGGCCGCCGCTTTGAACGATACTCGCATTTTATGCATGAATCGTAACCGAGAAATAAATAATTCAAAATTTAGATTAGTACTACGTATTCATGTATTCAAGTTAAAAAAAAGCAAAACAAAAATAGAATATATTTCTGAATAAGGAATAAAAAGATTTTGCTATCTAGTTTTTACGAATATGATAACTTTGAATTTCATATGCTATTTCAAAGTATGTTACAAGCTTGAAAACTTTCAAGAAATGTAAAATTATTTATCTGAAATGGAAATCTGCAACTAATTTAGAATCTTTTAAAATTTTATTAAAAAAAATTTATAAATATTAAATTTGAAATCTAACTAATATCCTCTGATAAGTTTCAGATTCTATACAAATAATAATGTTTAATAAAATTATCTTAAATATGCAACAAAAAATAGAACTTTTTTTCAAGCGTAACAAAATATTGATTATATTACTATATAGTAATATAGTAATAGTTTTATTAATTAGCTTACGCTAGTAAATACAGTACAATATAATACAAAGAAATATTACACTTAAAGATATTAATCAATATATGAACACAATTAATAATTTGCTTTTACCTTTTCATGGTAATATTTTTTAATTTCCAATTTAAATGTTTTTAAATTTTTAGTTGCTTTAATGTGTGTGGGCAAGTTGTTATAATGTATTAACCCTTTATGAAATAAATTATTCGTGGCACTAACTTTATTCTTCTTGGAAATGTAAAAATTATTAGCATCTCTGATGTTATAATTATGTATGCTACTATTAATCTGTAAATTGTCAATTAAATATTTTGGAAGTAAACCACGTTGCATTTTAAATATGAAAATCATTGCCGACATTTCTAAAAAAGATTTAACATCTAACCAATTTAGTGTTATTAACATATTGCTAATGGATTCATATCTATTACAACGCAGTATTATTCTCATAACTCTATTTTGAAGTAATTGCAGATTATGTTTACTACCCTCATTACCAATATATAATATTGTTGCACAGTATGTGAAATGTGGAAGAATTATTGTATTATATATTAGAGTTAGCGTCCAAATTGACACAAACTTCTAAGTCTTTGTAAGAAATTAATTTTCTTAGCAATATAGCCTATGTAAAAGACCTAAACACAATAAAGATCGCTTTCTGCTCCTTATAATATAAATATACTATTATTTAAGATTAGTTATAAAAATACGTCATCATTATTTGTCGCATAAATAAAAAAAAACTACTTACTTTAAGAATGTAAATAATGCTTCACATCTTAAATGCAAATAAACGTAAATCCTAACATTTCTGGCATAAAACTATCATAGTATTTTATTAAAAATATAAAAATTCAGTATAGTCATTGTGGAAATTACCAAAAAGCAAATAAAATCAATAAAATCTCAAAGTATATCTCAAGAAATCTAGAAAAACAAACCGAAACTTTTCTTCCACTCTATCAGCGCACATTGCACTAAAATCCATAACACATAAGCTTTGGGTTCCATCTTAACCGTCTATCATAGAAAATTTCATTATTAATACATGACAAAGATAGGCTTTCTCCACATCTCAACTTCAGAGCAAAATATACACATTGTACGTCGTTTGGACGGGGGGTAGGGGAGAGTGCAAGAAAACCATTTCGAAACCATTCCGCAACCGCAGCTACAATGGTTAATGGTTTCTGCTTGACCACGCGCCGACAAGAAAAGCAATAAATTGTGTTAATTCGGTTTGAATCCGACTGGTGATTTTCCCCGATGTGTTTTCACCACCAGAATGGAATTATTAAAGATATGATTTGTTTGTTACTTACCGGCCGTGGTGCGGACCAACGTTGCTACTGTCAAAAGACGAACTTGCGGTGATGTCTTCATCCCTGATTAGACCATTTTCCATTCCCAACGGAGCGATACATTGCGCTGGAATAAATATTTTTTGTTAATTAATGTTGCTCTACTTATCTCGATTTTAGTTTTATTCTATTAGCACTGAATTATCATATTTACTACCTCGTCAAAATACAATAATAAATTTGCTAAAAAAACATTAATAATCCAACAACAACAAGTGTTAAAACTAAAATATATTATTTAGTAGTCTTAATTCAGAGCCACTAGCACTGCGCTAAAAATTAACACAAATTTCGTGATAAAATCAGATCGAAAACACAACACAAAGTTTTATTATGTTAATAAGAAATAGAAGTATTGTTTTTATTTTATAGAACGAATTCAGAAAGAGTTTTCATTAAATTATATTTAAGAATATTGCATTAATTATAAGAAGAATTAAGAAAATTTAATTACAAATATAGGTCAAGTAAGTAATAATATTGAAAATTATATTCCCATTTAATTTTAATAAAAATAAAATTATTAATATCTCATTATGATCTGCTTATATTAAAATAGCATTAGCATATTTTAATTATTTTCAGATATAAATGCAAAATATACATTAATAAAATATTTATAATTTTATTTCCATTTACTGCTTTAAAAGTTCTAACTTTTAATTAAAAAAAAAAATTGTTCCATACGATCATATTATATATACTTATTATTCAAAGTGATAATAAAAAAAATGAAAAAAAAAACTATGATAGTACAATAGAAATATGATAAAAAAAAAAATCAAATTATCTTTATGGCAGCGGAAATAATTAACTATAAACTTAAACATGATTTATTAAAATTAACTGGAATTATCTTTAAAATGAAAGTAAATGAAATTGCATTTTAATTCATATTCATTATATTTTAATTTAATTCCTGGAGATGGTAAATTATTCATATTAATTTCTTTGCACCAAATAAACATAAAGAAGAGAGATAACGTACTTTATATAAATTTCTTTTTATCATTTTCGTTTAATAATTTTTTTTTATTTATAATGACATTTTTACGATTACATACATTAAAATACAAAGTAAATAATTTGCCAAATTATTTTACATATCAATTTATTTCTGCAATTTTTATATTATTTTGCAATGTAAATATTAATACAAAATATAGGTAATATTTTATTGAACAGAAATTAAACAATTCGGTTTATTTTGTCACAAATAATATTTATAGTTCAATTATATTTTCAATAATGTCAATGCAAATACATATAATATTTTTTTAATTTATTATATAACATATTTGCTATTATTTAATTATTTATATTTTAATAAAATAAGCTAGTGTTTTTAGAGATTATAATTTATAAATTTTTGCCACAAATGTACAGTTCAAATTTTGATAATAAAATATTTTATTTATCCATAAATATATTTTTTATTACATTATAAAAAAAAATCTGTAATTTTGCATCATATATTCAATTCTAAAATTACAAAATTTGTGTTTAATGTGTTTAATTATTTATTTGTTTTTATAATATTTACAGTAAATAATACGTATTAATATTTTATTATTGCTGTAATATTAATAATTTATATTCAAATAAAAATTATTTTTTTAGAAGACATATGTCAAAATTAAAGTCAAAATAAAGCATATTTAAAAATTCAGCCCTTAAAACTATATCCTCTTTGTGTCATATATCTTCATAAACATTATTTCCGCTGTTCATAAATAAAAGATAAAACATACCCTAACAGGCAGATAATAATTCCCCTAGTTCATTTTAACCACTGTACTTTTTAATTTTCATTTCCTCATCCTCATAACCAACCCTTTTAACCGACAAAACAAAACAACAACAAAAAAAGATAGTAAAAACGAAACAAATTCGTCTCTTGATGCTCAACTGTCAATCGCCATACCACCCACGTATACCAAAATGCACAACAAATAATAATGCCGTTGTATAAAACTGAAAAACACCGGCTTGCGAGGGTGGGGGACGGGGTATCGATCCCCCCAGTTTTCCATAAACTACGTGATTTTTCATATCTCCGTAATTTCCGCGAACGCACGCAGCGAGATTGCAAATCTCGTCGGTCGTGCACACGTTCGTAACGCTGAAATGCGCCCGTGCTGGGTTCCGGGAAAAGCTCCGGTGCTCCGCAAATGAAGCGGAACGGCTCCGGGTTCGTGTAGGATGTTGTCTGATAGAACAGCGATTTTTCGCGATAGTTTGCAAGAGATTACTTTGAAGTAAATATTTATTGCATAAAAGAAGAAGTTTGTACAAACACAAAAAACTGTTTAATAATTGTACATATATTAATTGTGTTGGTTTTTGATATTATGCGAAATTTAACTTAATTTGTTTGCAAAAGTGCAATAAAATAAAAATTGATTGTTTTCACTATAAATTTATACTGTAATAGTTATATGTACATAAATTTATAAGCGTCTTAGTTATGTATGATTAGATAAGTTTTAGTAAAACTCTTATTAAATAATATGTGAAATTTTTGATAGTTCATATTATTTATTACTTGACACCTGTAAGTTTTAAATTATTATTGAACACTATTTCTAATTAAAATTCTGTATATTGCATTTGAAATAATTGGCAAGTTAGAACTGTTGGTATGATTAGTGCAATTTGTTATATTGTAATATTATCTTGACATATTATTTTTGGGAAACAAAAAATGCGATTGTATATAGTTGTACAAATTATTCGGATGAATATCTTCGTGAGTAATAGTCAACATTGCATTCTAATTGAATAATATAATATTAATATCATAATTATTTTCTTATCTTTAATTTAATGTAGAACTTATAGCAAAATAATTTTTGTATTATTTTGTACATATTTTTTTTAAATAAATGTATATTTTTATTAATTTTATAATTTAGAAAATTCATAATCTCAGCATTAATATTTAACTGAATCAGTTAACTAACTTTTGGATGAATAGAAAATCATTATTTTTCAGATAAACCTTGTATTTATAAAATTAAATAAATAATTCGGCAAAAAATTATAGGTTTATACTTTTAACTTAAATATAAAAGTGTTATTGAACTGTAAACTTATGTTTTTCTAATAAACATAAAAAATGTAATAGTCAAAGTAATAGTAACAGTATAACTATTTTCAAAGATTTGTATGAAATTAGTTAATATTCGGTTTAAAAATAAATCTAAATTGAACTGAAATTTATTAATAATTTTATAATTACATTATTCCAGAAAAATACTATGTTTTTAAACTAAATAGTAAATAATTTTACACAAATCTTTTAAAATAGTTATATTGTTACTTACCATTTTTTTTTTTTTTTTTCATTAAAATTTGTATTTCTATTAAAAAACATAAGTTTACACTTAAAAAAAATTGTTTACTTTTGAGCTAAAAGCAAAGAAACTTGGTGTAATATATTATTATTTTGTAATAGTTAAATAATTTAGAAGAATTTGTAAACAAAAGCAACTGGTAGACAAATAATCACAGTTTTCGCAAGATAAAAACTAAAATGCCTGTGATTTGTATCCAGCAGACAATCTACCATCAACATCAGCCATCTAGATCCAAAGATCTAGATTCGTTGACGGATACGCCGGCGCCAAGGCACGAATCTCTCGCAAAGATCTAGACGCTGCGAGAATAACAAACAGTATGGCCGCGTACTGTTGCCAACCTTTACCCCGGATGGTCCAAGATTGTTTTCCCAATGTCATTTAACAGTGAATTATTCCGAAGAATCGCACTTAACGGCCGAATGAACTTTGGAAAGTTTTCAAGTAAACATTCAGCCGGCCAGTGGTGTATAAAATTCAAACTGGAAAATGTACATCGGCTCTGCCATTGGTAATAAATATCGGGCTATGGCTCTCGTCTCGTTTTACAAGTTGCAAACTTGAAAGTTTTGAGCAGCACAGATGGAATTAAGAATTGTAACTTTCGTGCTTTGGTGGACTGTTTAAAATTTCATATATGCGTCGTGGAATCGAGTAGCATAATATGCGTGTGGTTCATGAATGAAACAATGTATTGTGAGCGGTTTTTTCCTACTCTACATGGACTGTTTACTATCGTTTTTATTGTACTAGACGGAAATATAAAAATATTTATATCTTTGCTTTACTTGCTTTAAGAACAATTTTAGCTATAAATATATATTCATATATAAATTATGCAGAAGTTTTATTACTGTTTTTGAGAATTTTAGAAGTTGCTAAAAAATTTAAGCTTTCGTTAATACCAATAAACTTTTTCAAAGTCAATTTTAAATTTAAGATGAAATGATATAAATTTTTTTTAAAGTAGTAAACTCAAATTTAATTTTTTTATTTTTCTTAATTTGTAATTGGAATCTAGTAAATTGTTTCTATGTTTTATTTGTTTATTATTTCTATGTTTCTAAACTAAATAGTACATAATTTTATACAAAGTCGTGAAAATAGTTATACTGTTACTTACTATTATTTTTTTCTATTAAGTTTCTATCACAAAAACAAGTTTATAGTTCAAAAACGTGTTTTTGAGTTTAAAAACCTCGGATCTAATGCAAAATTTATTTAAGTAAATCCAGACTATATCGAAAATATTTAAAATAAATGCTAGAGAGAAACAATATACTTACAAATATCGACAGCCGTTCCAGTTCCAGCCAAGCAACCGACAATCGCCACAACCCAATATCCTCTAAAGTTTGCCATCGTACCTCGTTTTGGCCATCAACTATTCACGGCATGTTACCTAGAACAAAGAGACACACAACTGTAGCCCACTGGTAGAAATAATACCTACAAGCCTAACGTCAACGTGCGTCCCTAAATATGACATAATAAGTTGGGACGTCGGATTACAATCATGACGGTAAATCCGGACGAACCGCGAGGCCCCGTCCCGTCCCAAAGTTAGATGGAGGCCGATGTCCGTTTGCATAATTCATAAGAGGAATGGCGGGTTTGGACTTTAGCAGAGGGATGTATTCATGACGGGAACGATTGCGAGAAATTACTAAGTCGCTGTATGCAATGGGGTTTGTCTTTCGAATGAGATCGGACCAGCAAAAAGTTGAATTTGGGGCGTTATGAAGTGGCTATGTTTTATGGATGTTCGGATTTGGAATATGAAAGTTTTTTTTTATTATTATTATTGAATTTGTCTATATTTGCATCTTTTTAATGTTTCTTTTTTTGTGTCATCTGAGTAATATTAATGGGTTTATTTATAATGAATATTTTGTCATAATACAAAATTTTCTATGTAATCTCATTTATTTTTACTAATTAGCATTTAAGTATACATTAAATTAGTACCGCTTTAGTGATTTCATCTAAAAAAAATATGCTCGGTTGCACAAAGCATTGTTAACTTAATCAATGAGTTAACTAGGCAACTACATTGTCGACCTTCTTAAAATTGCCTCATTGATTGGTCAGTTAGCAAGGTAATGAATTAGTTAACTTACAAAGCGTTTAACAATGCTTTGTGCAATCGGGGCTCAATCTTCGAAGCTCAATCATCTAATGCAAAATTAGATGATTGCGTTTGGTGTATTCGTCTAAATATAAATCGATATATATATATAAATCGTAGATTTATCCTAAAGTTTTCCATTATTTATCTAAACTACATTTGAAATAAAAAAAAAATTATTCAACTAATTTGTAGAAACAAATACCTAATCTAAAAATTAAGTCATCTAATTTGAATTAAATAAAACAGCTATATTACTTTCTTTTTATGTAAGATCTTTTGAAAGCAATTTCATTAATTTTTATTAAATTAGCATATCAGACACCGATATATACTAACTCTAGCTATATATTATATATTAAAATCTTGTACTTTTCATCGTTTAAGAAAATTTGATCAAAAACAACTGGTCCGTTTTACCATTTCTAAAAATATCATCAAGCATTCAAACAAATATCATAATTCAATGAACTCAATATTCTTCTTCTATTACACATAGAACTACCAGCAGCTTCGTTGACAGGCGGATGCAAAATTTCACAGCAAAAATTTCTTAATTGTCTTTTTTCCTCGACGACTGAATAGAAGTCTTGTTTTTCGCTAATGGACCCGGTCACTGCGTTAGGTCTCTCGCTGACTGCAGCAAGATGGTGTAAGTTCATGTGACACGAATGCAAAAGGATGCATACGAGGAGGTCACGTTGGAGCATTTGCAGTTTTGAATTTACTGGCCATGAACTGGGGTTAGTAGTGTCAATGACGGAAGACATCTGTTGGGGAAGATGCGAACATTTACGTCGGGTGGAATGGAGTTTAAAACGATTTTTATGAGATGCACTTGTGGAATATTGGAAATGTTCAAGGTGATAGCTATGCTTGTACCGTACCAAGCTTTATTACTTGTTTTGTAAATGGTGTAAATTTCTAGATTTAAGTAGATTATTATATTTTATTTTTGTGATTAATATATCTACGTAATAAAATGTACTGATTTAATATTAAAACTTATACGTTTGCGTGGAGTAGATGGGTAAATATGATAAAGAGTGTTTTGCCAGAACAAATGTTTCCAATTGTTAAGAATAAATAATAAAAATTATATTTCCTTTTAATTTTAATAAAAATAAAATAATGATAAATTTTTTTTGTAGCAAAATTTGGTGTTAGTCAGTTAAGATGGTTCGGACATGTTGAGCGAATGTCTAATGAACGTTTGGTTAAAAAGATTTATTTGAATAATTTTGATGGTATACGTTTGCGTGGACGTCCGATAAGTAGTTGGAGTGGTATGATTGTGAGTGTTTTGCGTGAGCGAAAGTTTCCAAGTAGTAGGAATAAAAGAGCATGTATGAGAGGAATTATGAATGTGGATAAAGCGAAAGTTGCTTGTTTGGATAGGAATGTTTGGAGGCGACTGATTTCGGGATGATGAAAAGAGTTTGTGCCACACCCTTTTGGGTACATGGCGTGATTGTGTATGTATGTATGTATAAATTTTTATTTATATTTGTCATAAAATAAATAATCATTCAAAAGCAAACAGAATAAATGTAAATTATAATTATGTATGTACAATATGAAAGTCTATTATACTATAAATTTTTGCACAGTTTAACACGTTTGAAATTTAAACAATAATAATTTAGTTACGCATTGCAACTAGTGCAACTAATTTGCATTCTAAATTATAAATATTAATGAAAATATTTGAAGCGAGCAACACGTAAAATCTATCACCTGCATTGCATTCATGATTATTAATTAATAAGCAGATTAAATTGCAACACGAAAATTCCATTTACAAATTTTTCATTGCACTCGGAAAATATTTGAAAATTAATTAACAGTTTGCGAAACTAACTACAGCAAAGGTAAACATTTCCAAGGTGAAACTTATTATTTCCAGTATTAGTATATAATTGTAACAAACTTGGAAATAGGCATAACAACTAAATATAACCTCGTAAATGTTTAAGCTTACGTCAAAAGCTTCCAATTTATATTAATACCCTGCAACAGCTAATTAAAACTTTTTGGCTGCTGATTTGGAAATCGGGAAACCATTCAACAGAACAAAATTTTGTTCGCTTTTACAAAAAAAAAAAAGTTTGATGATGCGGTCCGCGTATATAATTAGCAGGTGAAACTCGATACAGACGAAACGAAATATTAAAAAAAAAAGCGAAATTTCCGAGGGACTTTATTGATCATTGCAACTAGCTCATTTTGTACCCGATGAACGTAGTAGCTGCGTTATTTAGCCGTTGCCAGCGGATATCAAATATATATTACCGAGTATCGAGTGTCTTTTATGAAGGTATCTGTCTAAATAAACGACTAGAACACAACGGGAACGTTTTGGTTTCGATATCAGTTTGCTTGGTTAACTTTTTAGCCACTAGCGACACGGGCTGCTGTAATGTATCACAATAAAATATGATGGAAACTTAAAACCATTTACTTAATGAATAGTTATGATACAATTGCTACCTAGTAAATGTATTAAGTTCCCAAGCTATTCAAGCCGCTTATTGTTTTATTGAATAGTATTAAAAAAATAAAATAAAACGACTTTAGGTTGTAGTTCCATATTAATATTTATTAATAATCAACGTTTCGACGTACTCAACGTGCATCTTCATCAGAAAAAATAATACAAATGAAATATATAGTACATAAACAGACCATAGAAACAAGCCACTAAAATTTATAAATTTTTAATTAAAAGAAGCCAAATTTTATTTAAATCATTGCCTTCATTTAATAACTTGTTCTGTTTATTTACTGTAAATGCCATTTGTATCATTTTTCCCGATGAAGACGTACGTTCAGTTCGTCGAAACGTCGATTATTAATAAATATTATACAGAACTACAATCTAAAGCCGTTTTATTTTAATATAACGAGTTCTGAAAAAATTTTTCCTTTTTATTTTGCATAAATAGTTAACGTTTGTACGAGTATAATTAGTTAGTTTGTTTAAAGATAAAACAAAAAAAAAACACTCTGGTGGCATTATTAATTTGCGTAAATTTAAGGTTTTTTAAAGCCCGTATTTCCTGTTTTGGATAAAATGTGGAATAGTTAATCGTAAAATAAATTTGATGTAAAAATATATGCATTTATTTTATGGCAAATTAACTTCAATTCCATGCTAGTCCTGGTAACGTTGCTAACAAATGATAACCAATAATATTAAATAAAAAATAAAAATGACAGCTTGTACGTTTGTTTCTATTAGTTGTTGTTGTTAGCAACGTTGCTAAAATTTAACAACTTTGTTACAGAATTGGAGAAAATGTATCTGTTAGGACGTATTTTGTTTAAGTACTTTATAGTGGTGATCGATTCTGCGAGTCACAGCATATTTTTTAAATATTTCATATTTCAAATTTGCATAATAAAATAAACATCTGTATATATATTTCATAAATCACAGCAATAAATTTAATTTAAAATAACAACATATATTTACAGTAAACTCCAATTTCAATCTGAAATTTATAATCGTTGTAAACATAAATAAAACAAGCACACATCTAAATATTTTCACATGAAATATCAATAAATCTAAATATTCCATTAGTATAATTTTTAAAAGCCAACAAACAAGTTTTTCCGCTATTCACTATCAGTAAATCTTTATCAGCAAACATCTATAATTATGTCTACAGAACATAAAAACTTGTAATCTTATACTTAGAAAACTCTTCGTATTTGAATAAAAATGCACGCTATTCCTTTTCGAGGCTTTATTAATTGAAATTTTACAAGTTACCTTGATTGTAGACAAACTAAAAACCAAGCTACTATGCATACAGAATTAAAAGTTTTTAATGTATTCTGTTTATACACTTATAACAAGTTTGTAACTTTCAACGTTACGAACAAATAGTTTGTCTCGTATAGACGATCGCGTCTCTATGACAAGATATCACAACCAATTAATTATAATCTTGGAAATTATGAGAAAAATATTATAATTACTGATATTCATTAGAATAATCAAATAAATTATAAAACATATTAGAAATATGTAAATAGTATCAGGTGTTTTGACATTTTAACAGATTTTTTCAAACAGATGTTTTCTTAATATAAACAATATTGACTTGAATATATTTACCAAATTTGGCCGTAGAATTTAACTTAGTTTTCATTTATTTATTGATATTACTTAAAATAAACAATTACTTATAGCTTTTTTTTGTGTATAACTTGTGTATAAACACTCAGAAAATTTTTACTTTAGATCCAAGATTTTTACTTTTAACTTATGTAGTTTTATTTTTAAACTAAATATTAAGTAATTTCATACAAAACTTTAAAAACAGTTATACTATTAACATAGTAAAAAATCTTTCAGAATTCATTATATTAGAATAAAACGGCTTTAGATTCTAGTTCTGTAGTAATTTATTAATAAAACAACGTTTCGACAAACTGAACGTTCGTCTTCACCTTTTTTCCTAATGAAAACGCACGTTCAGTTCGTCGAAACGTCGATTATTAATCAATAACTATAAAGTTTTATTATTAAATTATTATTACAGAACTAGAATTTAAAGCTGTTTTATTTTAGTTATACTGTTACTTATTATTATTTTTTTCTATTAAAATTTTTATTTTCATTAAAAAAAAACATAAATTTTCAGTTCATAAACACGTTTACTTTTGAGTTAAAATTAAAAAACCTGGGATTTGAAGCAAAATTTTTCTCAATGAACTTTTGTTAAATAGAACATAAAAGTGATATCAGTAAACTATTTCTTTCCTTGAACGATTTTGTACCAAAAGTTGATTAAATTGAGTTATTCGCATTTAAAGTTTAAGGATGTTCATTTTTTCAAATCTTTTTAACCGAACTTGATCTACAGCCAGACCTGTATCACACTAAAAACAATTGATTTATGTTACAAAGGGCTTAATTTATTCTTATGTGTAATAATCTCAAAAAAAATCAAAATTCATTACAATATTCATTATATAGACGGTCGTTAATAAATAAAAATATAAATATTAATTTTATTATTTATACTAAAATAATTTATAATATTTTGTAGGTACATTGCACGTATATCCATAAATTACAAAATTTTATATTGAAACATTATCGACAAAATATTAATTGGAAAGTACAGAAAAACACATCTGGTAGCTAATAAAATTTTTGCGACAACACCTATTAATTATCTATTGTGAAATTTGAATAAATTATGAGAAATGCTATAACTGTATTTTAGTTACGAAAATTACTACCAAATAAAAAAATACGACAAGCAGTTTATAATAAATAACATTGGATTTCTCAAAATATACATATTTAATGTAGCATCAAATTTGAATTTAAAATTTGTTTCCTAATATTTATGCTTACAAAAATGGAACCGTACACTGAAATCTAAGGTTTTCAATTTTAACTCAAAAGTAAACATATTTTTGAACTACAAATTTATGTTTTACTAATACAAATAAAAAATTTAATAAAAAAAAAACAATAGTAAGTAATAACATAACTATTTTCGAAGCTTTGTATAAAATTAGTTAATATTTAGTTTAAAAATAAACCTACATTTGAACGGAAAATTAATAATAATTTTACAATTTCAGAAAAACTTTATGTTCCTATAATAGTAAATAATTTTCTGAAAATCTTTTAAAATATTTCTATTGTTACTTACTTATAAGTTCCGAAATTTTTTTACTACGTTATATCTTATTATTTCCTAAAAAATAATAACAAAATATATATAAAACCAAGTTAGTACTAAACAAATTCATTCCAATTACGTAGTCTTCAACAACATCTAGAACAACGTTAACGACCCAACAACAAACCAGTAACGCTATCCATAAACAACACAACGTAATTGCGTAACGGTAAAAAATCCTGCCGGTACATCGAACGAAATAGCGATACGCCAGTCTGATATGTCACGCGGACTTGACTTATGTTGATGATGATGCGTGCTGTCCCCACGCACTCACGCGCGCCGCGTGACACATGACAAAGTGCCTGGTGCCTCGTTTGGTACTACCACAACGGCCCTCTCCGATATGGATCGGACAATAGGTAACGTATGACCAGTCCGCTTAAAGATGGTCTGCTTTTGTTTCACGGGAGATACCGAGTTTGGGTGCCCTAGTGTGATGTATGATTATTGGCGGTCGAGATCGAGAATAAGGGGAATTTTAATAGTGTAATGAGGAATGGTATATTTTATATGACAGTTGAAATGACAGAAATATGAGCAAGAAGTATTTCTAGTTTATTGCTGATGAAGATAGTCTATTGTACAGATAGATCTCTGATAAATATGATAAGTATTTCATATTAGTTTGTACCGAATAGCGCAAATATTACAAAAGGCTTTAAACATTAATATCTTTAATATTTATTTTAATTAAAATAAAACGGCTATAGGTTGTAGTTCTGTATTAATATTTATTAATAATCGACGTTTCGACAAATTCAACGTACGCTTTCATCAGGAAAAAATACAAACGACATTTACAGTAAATACTAGATACTGTAATAATTGCAAGACCCGTCAATATTAACAGCAGATTGATAAGAGAAGCAATAGAAATTTATAAAGAAAAAGATAACATCAATCACTATAAAGGCACTGAGTTAAATAAAATTTGGCTTCCTTTAATTAAAAATTTATAAATTTTATGATCTTGTTACTTATTTGTTATATATATATATATATATATATATATATATATATATATATATATATATATATATGTATATGAACTAGCTAATTTTAGGCCAATCATTTAAAATTTAGTTGTTTAATTTAAATAAAATAAAAAAAGTAATTTCTATACATTTATGTATCTATTACATATAAATTTAAAAAAAAATGTTTCAGAACTATTAAACTTTGTAGTAAAATTTCAAATTTATTTTATAATTTAATAAACATATTCAATTTTCTCGTACTTCCAAGAATTTTATAATATATTAAACTAAATTCTAAAAATAGCATTTCTAAGAAATATAATACTAAAAAAAAAAAACTTTGTCATACAATGTAAAATAGAAAATTGCTACTACGCAAAATGCACAAATAAAATACTAATGTCAATCCATCTCGTATGCAACTGTCATCAATTATTGACCGCAAGTTAATTAAAATTAATTATTTCTAGAACAAATATATGCGGGAATAAATATGTTGTCTACAAACAGTTGAAGTTTTTCGTCCCCTTCTACCATCGCGAGATGTTTTAAAATTAGACTTGAGTTATGGCGATATAAGCGGGCACGATATTACCGACAGAGGTGTGCCCCGTGTCCGACATTGACAGAAACAAACATGGAATGTTGATGTGCTGTCATCTTCGGGGCTCTTGAAGCTGGAAGCAGCACAGCACTTGCATTTCATAAATCATAACTATACCAGACTCGCTTGATGATGATCGCACACTGAACGTAATCTACACGCTCAGTTTTTTTAACTGCGCAAGTACAATCGTAGCAAAATTCGAGAAGTTTACATGTAAAAATAAAACGGCTTTAGGATTTAGTTCTGTGTTAATTTTTATTAATAATCGACGTACATTATCATCAGGAAAAATGATACAAATGACATAGATAATAAACACAACACAGAAACAAGTAACAAAGTAAGTAACTAGATCATAAAATTTATAAATTTGTAATTAAAGGAAATTAAATTTTATTTAAATCAATTTCCATTGATGTTATCTTTTTTTTTAATAAATTTCTATTGCTTCTCTTATCAATCTGCTGGTAATATTGATGGGTCTTGCAATTATTACAGTACATTATTAATTATTAGAGTATATCGAAAAGTTTAATATTAATAAAAATTAAGACTAAAATCGTTTATTTTAATATAATGAGTTCTAAAATTTTTATACTATGTATCTAATGATAAATTTACTCAGTTTAGTGTCCAGATAAATCGTAGTAGGCAATCATCTTATTGATTGGTCAGTTAACTAATTGGTTAACTTACAAAGCGTTTAACAATGCTTTGTGCAACCTTCAACGGTAAAGGTGTACTAATTGTAAGGTGCGTTCAATGTGCAAGAGGCCTTAACAAGTACAACTCTATATATATAAATGCTTGTACGTTGTGTGTAGGTAATAAAACTAATTCATCTCGGTCGACAAGTGCTGCCATCTGCCCACGGATGTGTGATTATCATTTGGTTCTTCCAAGAATATCGCATCGCGTAGACGCAAATTGCGAAAACCTGTAATGTGAATTTTGCATATCGAGATTGGTCGCGGATGATGTTTAAATTTAATGTGATTCTACTTGTAGTTCTTTTGCTTTGGATTTAAATTCTGTTTATTTCGCTTAGAAATATGCTTTATTATCTCCTACTTCATATTCCGGTTAGATTTACATAATTTATGACTGTCTATTTTAGTAATAGTATATTGCACGCAGTCATGATAAAAATTAACTAATAAAATATGTTTATCAGGTGTCAGTTGCGATTAAAAAAAGGATAATTAAATGAGTATATTTTAGTTATCATACTACTAGTTTATGTTTTAAATTATTTTTGTTTATAATTTTAGATATATAAATCAGATATGGAAACGTAACGTAATAATAACTAATACAATAACGTAACGATATTTCGATAACGTTATATAACAAATAACGTTTCGTAAAAAGTTATTTTGTAATGCTATTATCTATAAGTTTTCTTTTGAAAAGAAAAAAATTAATTTGTTTTTATTTCAAACATGAAAATTAATTTGGTAATATATATTTTTTTAATTTAAACTTTACAGATAATTATTACAACAGACGAAGTACTGGATGAATTATCAAAAAATCCAAGACGACTTCAACTACGTCTGTGAAATGTTATTTTGCTTAAATGTACTTGAATGTTATTTCACTTTCATTTTTATATACTGCACCTATATATTATCATCAGGAAAAAATATATAAATGACATAAATAATAAACAAACAACACATAGAAATAAGTTACTAGGTAACAAAATATAAGTATTTTTTCCATATAAAAACTTAATTCTAAAGTTTTTATTTATTTTAATATAATGAGTTCTGAAAGATTTGTTATTAATTTATAACCTTACTCATCAATTACTCAAGTTCGTTGACCAATCTTGGCAAACATTGTCCGATAAGTGCAAACGTACTATATTTCACGTAACCTAACTTTATTTGAAACGAGTCGCAGTCAGTGACTTATGCGAGTACAACACTTTCAGTTCTTGGTTAGTGACACGTTGCGCTAACGAGCCGCCACTGGACGCTCGATAAACCTGATTTAAATTGGCACTAACGGTGATATTAAATAATTACTGATATATGAACACCCGCCCGCCCGCACATTGTGTGTTATTTACAGCTGGAAGGAACTTTGGATTTTATTTAACGATTGCTGCAGATGGAAACACATACACTGCTGAGAAATTACGACTGATTGAAATGGTTTATGTTGTTTTTGGAAGCAGGCTATTGTTTATGTATTAAGCTGTAATAATTTTATTTCGAGTATAAATTATGTGATTTGTAATAAAGTTTCTGCTATGTACGATTTCTGGAACTGTAGTGTATTTTGATGTACTATAATTCATTTCCTGCCAATGGCAATTTCTAATATAGTAATTCACAATAATAATATTCTATTACAAAATTGTCGAATATATGAAAAATTATAAATATTTTTGTTTACCGATTAAAGTATTAGATTAAAAATAGACAAAAATTTGTTAAAAATTAACTGTTATATAAATTTTTCCAATTTTATTTGAGCGTACTGTAAAAAATCAATAAAAATTTACATTGATAATCGTAGTAATTTTACTATGTTTTTCATTGTAATTTTATAATATTTTAATAAATTAGTAATAATTTATTAAAATTACAACAAAAAATATAGTAAAATTACTATAATTATCAATGTAAATTTACATTAATTGTTGATAGTGTAATTAATATAAATTGAATTTAATAATGTAATGACTATATTTGTGATTAAAGAAGATTCAAAATATAAATTTGTACTTCCGCTAATAAAATTTAATTCACATTTAAAAATGTAATCAAATTTACATGTGTTGTTAAAACAGTTTTAATGAGTAATAAATATCAGTCATCTCATCAATTTTTACCTTAAATACGTTTCTCGTTTTAAACAACAGTTTTACCAGCAAACAAACCCAAACCTAAATATGATAACATTTCATAACTTAGGTGAGTAAACATACAAATCTTACACAACCTCTGTTATCGCTAAACAACACTCAGTGCTGGGATCCCAAACTGAAGTTGCTATCAGTTAAGCTAAGCTAAATCATAGCGTACGCTACGCTTAAACTAGCTGCAGCGGCAATTTATTTTACATCCGCTATCGTCTTCGGCCTATTTCGGAAGGTTACTACCTAAGTTAAAAACATGTGATTTTGGTTGGTGCCGAGTGCGCACGAGTGCTTCCGACTGAGACAGACAGATCTCAAAGCGAGGCAATTGTGTGCTAGCCGTTATAGAATATACACGCATTCTTTGTTATGTACTATTTCTTATAAAAGCAGTGACATTATTAAATATACAGTCCACAAAAACTTAGTCAAAACCATCGACTAATCGAAGAACAAACCCCCACAATACCAAAATGTCGACATAAATAAATATTATTGAAGAACTTAATTAAAAGTTATTTGATTTATTCTAATATGAATTTTATTGTTTATTATGACTTATTTTAGTTTTTTAACCCTATGATTTAATTTATGAAATACAAAATCAATAATGTTTGATTTAAACTATGCTTTTTGTTAAATTAAATCACGAAGGCACATACAAGAATGAGCACCCTCTGAATGTCACAGTTTTGGTAAAAAAAATTTTTTTTTCTTTATTTAGCACGTAGGTTAAAACGAGATAAATGACTTAGCGGGTAGATTTTTTCAGCGCTACACTAGCGTATCACTTAGCATCTTAACGGGCGTTCAGAGTACCGACTTTGCTAAATTTTACTTAAAGCGAGAGTGGGGGATGGTTAGCGAAGCGTAGCGGGTGCTTGGGATCCCAGCACTGCTCGGTTTAGCGATATGCAAAATAAGCAACTATTTTCGATAAACTCTCAACCAACAAAAAAAAAAAAAAAAAAACGGGAACAGTCATAACGCAGCCCGGAGAATTTGATCATAAACACGATGCTAGGGGTACATACAGCGTTTGAAGTCGCGGGCATCTAAAGAATGTCATTTAAGACATAACTGGAGCTAGCGAGAGATATTCCCGGGAACGAAGCGGATTTGCGTCACGTGTATGCCCCTGTAAAGCTGTCATCTGCCGCAGGAGATGTTCTTCACTGCATACCGATACAGAACATAAATTTCACCGAGGATGGAAGGTGCTCGAATGCGTGTGTCTTTATTAGGGTGGTGGTAATTTTTAAATGAGCCGGTTTCCAAGGGTAATGGAGATGGTAATATATGCGTTGGGTGTAAAATAGTTGATTTTCTAGATTTTGGGTTTTAAAATAACTTTTGTTACGTAAATTCTTACAGTCGAGTGATCTTGTCTAATTTTTTTATAGCAGTAGATGCAGAAATCGAAAATATTTAGTATGTAATGTTCTATAACCAGTTAATTTTGACGATGTATAACTGTAGTCTACGAAAGTGTTCCTCAGGAAAATTTTAGTTGTCCGCGCAATATAACGAAACTCTTTAATAATTCTCTTTATTAATTAGTTAAAATAGTTTTAGCACATTGTATTTTTGAAAATATATACGGATTAAATTTATATTAATTAGTAGGTTATGTGTATGTTCCCTACAGTTGGACATTATTTGTTGATATAAACATTTTATTAAATTTTTAATATATACATGACGTTTAAAGAAATACTTGACAAAACACTATCAACTAACAGAAATTTAATCGTTTAATATTCGTATTTGAACTTGAGAATAACATATATTATAAAAGAATTTAAAAATATCTAAAAAATTTATTTATTTTCCTGGACAACAAATCATCTAATTCAACACATTTCCCCGGTAATTTGTTAATGTTTTCCGCTTCGTGTTGGTTCTATTGCAAAGTAAATGTTGATATGTGTTAGCCGTTTAGCTGTTGAATTATATATGTTGACACTGATTTGAGAACCGGCTCCTAGAATTGCCCTAACAGTGGCAATAAAACCCACTCTCGACTACTGTCGTTTTACACTTTAGCTACACTTAAGTGTAGCTCCGGTGCAAAATAGCAACTTGTTTTCACTTTTTCTTACTCCGAAGTTCTACGTACATGTATGTCATGTATATATCTTGTATAGTCGCTTAAATGAATACATTGTAATTGCAATCAAATTTATTTGATGTGTTAAAGTGTTACTACATATATCTTGAAAACCGTAATTATAACTTTATTATTTAATTTATAGTTCAACTGTTGCGTGTATTTATTTTGATAATAAAAATATGAAGAATGGAATTTTTTATTTATCTATAACAATATCACGATCTATCTTTGTTACTAGTTTCATTTTGATTATAATAGCATATGAAACACGTACAAATAATACACAAAATATGCATAAAACAAAACATTTTTGCGAATCTACAAACTCAAGAATTTAAAATAATATTAGATACAAGCAGTTCCAATTGCGAAAAAAGATACATTTACATGTTGCATAGTTTTAGTTTTCTAAATATAGTTAGTCGTATCGCAAATAATTTATTATATATATATATATATATATATATATATATATATATATATATATATATATATATATATATATATATATTATGTTGCGTTTGTTATCAATTACAAAATTCAAGTTGACTTATCATTTTACACTACACATTTTATTATTGTAGTAACTTGATATGCGCAAAAGTTTGTAGTTGTTATTCGGTTTATCATTTAGTAATATTTTAAAATATAATCAGAAACACACATTTTAGCAAAAGAATGTGACATAATCAGAAACATACATTTTATGTCATTTATGTGACAAAATAATTTACATATTTTTATCTATAGATTTAGTATTTTAGTTGAACACATTCGAAATCGGGTATGAAATAAATTAGTGTATAATAAGTGTAAAATTGAAAAAGATTGTGTATATGGAGTGGTATGATTAAGAGTGTTTTGTGTGAGCGAAGAGAAGAGCATGTATGAGAAGTACTATGAATGTAGGTGAAGCAGAAGTTATTTGTCTGGACAGGAATGTTTAGAGGAAACTTATTTCAAAACAGCAGAAAGAGTTTGTGCCACAAAATAGTTATACTATAACTATTATTTATTTTTATTAAAAAATATTTGTATTATAAAAATTCAATTTTATAGATCAAAAGTATGTATGTTTTAAAGTAATATTTTTTAGTGTAATATTTTTCCAAAAAACATACAAGATAGATTCATATATATTATAAAAATCGTCTTAGTTTGTAATTTATAAGATATAAGTATAAAATAATAATGATAAATATAGAATAAGATTTATAATTTCACACCAACAAATACATCCAATATTTTTTTTTGCAAAATACCTTCATTTTTTTCCCGTCCGACTTGTTGCCAACATCACAAAAAACAAAAACTTGTCGATGGGTGTTCGGTATCGATTCGTTATACACAATCAAGCATTCTTTCCTCGGATGGATTATTAGAAAGAAAGAAAAAAACGTGAACGAGCGAGTGTATGTCGGATGAAACAAAAGTCTAAGACGTATTTGTACGCTGCAATACGATTGTTTTTCCACTTTCTCCCTCTCTGGAGAAATCCGGTAGATTTTTCTGTATTGTATTGTGGTTGCAGTGTGTAGTATGGTTCCTGACGGTTATGGTTTACGTTCTGACCGATTCCAGACAGTATTTTTAACGTTAGTTTGCTTTTATTTCACTCGAACAAATGACAAAAGAAACTTCAGTGAAATTGATATCTATCGTGCTGCGCAAAATATGAAGTATTGTTCTAATAATTCTTATTTGTTCTAACATATACATAACTAATGTATATACTTTTATTTCAAATATAAAAAAATATATATTTGTAATATATACATCAGATATATCTGAAGAGCAACTGAGAAAGATGATTGATAGAATTAATGCTGTAACATAAGGATATAAATCTTGTGATTTTTGAGAAGGGTGATTTTATTTGGAAAGTTTATCTACATGGCGTAATTGTGTATGTATGTAAAAAACCAAAATGTGCAAAAAATCAAAATTGTGTATTATTTCAAACATGCATCTTATTTTCTATTTTTAATACAATTGAAAAAAACAAATAGTAAAAAATTATTATTTTTTTATTTCCGTTTTGACTTGTTATGTTTCATCACGCCAAGGCGTATATTTCTTGAAGAAAAATCCGCATACTTTGTCAAAGTCTTTCGTAGGCTCTGCCCCAATATTCCAAATGCTGTGTTTTCATGTTGACAAGCCGATCTTTTTCTACATCAACATGGTTTCATTGTAATTCTTTCAGAGCCGGCTTTACAATTCAATACAGAATTCGCTTTATTTATTTAGGATCTTGTACAAAAATTTGATACCAAAAGACAATTGGTCTTTTGTTTATAAAATAAAGTTCAAAAAAAATCAATCTGATTTTTATCATGTCAGAAGAATCTTTCAAACATAAAACTTTAATTTAATATTTTTAAAATAAATTCAATTCATTTGTCTGAAACACGATACTCCAAATAATGTTTAAACTTAAATCATTAAATACAAAAATAATTGCAAGATTAAACAATATTAACAGTAAATTAATAAAAGAAGCAATAGTAGTTTACAAAGAAAAAGATAATATCAATCAGTATAAAAACACTAATTTAAATAAAATCTGGCTTCCTTTAATTAATAAATTATAAAATTTGTAATCTAGTTACTTGTATTTGGTTTCTATGTTTTGTTCGTTTATTATTTATTTTCTTGATTAAAATTAAACAGAAGTTAAACCTAAAACATTTTTATTATAAATCATTCAAGTTTCCGTCATTAGTTCTAAAAATACAAATACATTTTTAAGTACAATATTAATGTTATACTATTTTCTATTATCACTTTCGATTATTCAAACCTTCTAAAAAGCAAATTTCCTAGCATTACCTTAAGAACCACAATTTCTTTAACAATTCTTACATCAACAACGCAGTAACAACTTTAATGTCACAACATCACTTATCTCTGGTTAAAGCAACAGAAAAATTATCCACAAGAGGCCGATTACGTCATCATAGGTGCTAAGCAACCGCCAATGAAAAACGGTAGCCAGATCTCCCGAAAAACATGTAACGTGGTTGTCAGCTGCTGAAACTCTTGGCCCCCAGACGGGTATACTAGCATAAACACTTGAAAACTTACGGCCCCCGTAAGTTTACAAATGTTATTTGTGTGTCGAGTGACAGGACCTGAGATGAAGGATAAATATTTGCCGAGGGTCTCCGAAGTCGTTTTGATAGCGACGACACTGCTGATAGGACGTACAAAAATACGATGTTGTTACTGGTAATTTATTATTTAACATTTTGTTGTTGATGGAATTTGGACATGGTGTTGAGTTTGATAGTTATCAACAAATCGATTTCTTTAAATGAATTTTTTTTCTAATATTGTTTAGTTTAAAGCAAAGCTGGAAACTGGTTTGAAAAAATCGGTTAATATATTATTAAAGTTTTAGTTTATATGAAAAAAGGCTAATTTTAATTATTTTTTGGATAACCTTTAAAATTTAGAAACAGGTTTAAGAGAAAATCCTAAATTTTTGAACGAGTTAAATTTTAATCAAAATTAAGCATTTAAACTTTTGTATACAATCGGCATATATTTAGAAAATGTAGATATTAGAAAAAAGTCCTGCTATTATAAGTGTTTTTTCTTAACATTAATGAAAAATGTAATTACTTAAATAAAAAAATTAATTTATAGTGTATGTAAATTTTTATCATCATTTATTGACATAAAATTCTAAATATGAAATAAGCATTACTGAAACTTTTTTATTTATGTACGTCACGGAGAAAAAATATTCATTGAAACACAAAGATTGAATATTTGAATGCAGAATCCGTCTGACTGACTATTTAATATACAGAACATCTCTTTCGTCTGGAGCTGCAAAAGTCTGCAATGCATCACCGATTTGGGTGTTAATTCGGCGTGCATATGCATGCACAGTTATGCAGAGAAATGCACTAGAGTAAAAAAAAAATTGAAATCACGAACATATTCACACACACACACACACAGCGACAAAAACAAGCAAATACGCCCCTCTAATTTATCTGTCTGGTAACATGCACGCACTCCTCATTCTATAAATATTTGGGTTGTGACTATTTTTGTTTATTTTATGTGCTCTTGAATATACATATATGAAACACAAACTAAAACCGACAAAAAAAAAAACGTTCACACTGCTCTGCTATAATTAGTAAATGAAAGATATAATTAAAGTTTAAATGGAAGAGATGGATAATCTGCGTAATTAAATATAATAAATTATTTAATTATTTGTATACTTTGGGATAAGTAATAAAGTTCACTTCCTTCACGCGTCTTTACGCTTTAATTTCAAATAAAAATAAAATAGTTTTTATAAAAAAAATTTAAGATATTTATATAAAGCTAAGTCCAAACATATGTTAGTGAATATTTATTATTCGTCATGAATATTTGAAAAAAAAATGTTGTTTGTCTTATGTCGATAGGAAAAACTGTATAAATTATAATTTTTTTTTCTAAAATTTTGAAATTTAATGTATAAATATCTTAATGTTTACATAAGTGCCTTAGTACTTGTAACTTTCTGGAAACATCTACCACAGTTACAGGTATTTGTTTGTATAAGAATATCTTATCTACAAAATAATAAAATAATATTTATTTTTCACTTTCCCAGACTAAATTCAAAACATCTGCAAAGAATGAATACAACTATTATGTAAACACAAACGAAACCAATGCTGATGATATTTATACTAGGAAAATAAACAAATTTTTGGAAACATACACTCATTAATATAATTATATATAGAGAGAGAGAGAAAGAGAGAATTAGTTATAGTAATCTTCAGGCACTAACGGCCTCAGTGCTTCAATCACTAAACACTGAGGATGTCATCTACAATGTATGGCAAAACGTCTGCGACGGGATAGATTGACCACGGCATATCAGCTCAGAAAATTTTATAAATTCTCTATAGTTAGTTTACCTAAATACTCAAAAAAGTAAATATTAAATTTATTATATATACATTACTACCAATAAAACAAAGCTGATGTCTAATTTTTCTCTCAGTTGCTCTTTTTCTTTCTCATTTTTTTATTATTATAGAATATTTATAAAAACATTTTTGAAACTTTTAACAACTTTGAATAAATCAATATTATTATTATTAAATCCTACCATAAATATTACGATTCCTTTGAAATACTTTTCGTAAATTTCTCCCATTAATACAAATATCAAAACACAATTCCCCTTTGCAGTAAAATACCTTAGATCTCAAAGCAAACCTCATCTCCAGCGAAGTGCAAATTCCAAAGCACCACTGTAACTGCACACCGAAAATGCATTCTAAAACCCTACCCCGCCGTAACCAAAACGTTGAAATACGCGAAACACCGCCGATCTATGCACCCAAGAGGAAGAGTGATAAAGCATTTAATGGACGAGTAATTACAGAAGGATCTGGGGACGATTCCTTCCAACTTACACCTTCGTGCAAACACTGTGTGCACTTCCTTTAATATTGCTAATGTTGTTTTTGGAATTCGGGTGAAACGTGTTTAAATTTACATTAACTGGTTTATGCGCTATCAGCTGTAAAATTAAGTTCGCGATTCATTTTCGAGCAGAAAAGTTACTCAGAAGATGTTCCTCGCTTCGCGTCTGAAGTTTGTTGCAAGAGACTGGTAACGGAATAAAGGTATAGGATATTGATCGAGTTTTGAACCAACAACAAGTGCCTTTGTGATAATATGTTTTCAATCACAATGTGAACGGGTAATGTTGTTTTCTTGTTTTGTTTGAGATTGTTTGTTGCTGGTTGCTAGCGCAAAAGTTTTCTGTGATGTTTCACTGTTTTTAATGCTGATTTTATGAGATAATAAAAGTGTTATTATAGTGAAAAATCACGGTAGAAAATGACCCAAAGTTAAAAAAATCATTTAATTACTTTGAATTAAGTAGAATAAATTCCAATTGTGTGTTGTTGGTTTGACAAAGTTTTATTTCATCAAAAAATATATAATATTTGTTATCTGTATATGCTTTTATATTTTTTGACACTTAAAATATGTTTTAGTAAAAAATCACTTTAGGAAATAGCCAACGTATAAAAAAATCATGTAAATATTCTGCATTAAGTTGAAATTCCAATTGTATGTAATTGTTTTGATAAAGTTTTATTATTAGGTACATCGACAAATATTTAATATTTATCTGTCAATACTTAGGATTAGGTTTTAATAATGAGTCATAATTTTGAATTTAAATATTTAATTCGTCTTCAATAAACAAAATGAGAAAGTTAAATTAAATAAAAATTATACAAAGTATAATAATAATTTAAAACTTAATAAAATAGTATTTAAAATAAAAAACTTTAGATTGGAATTCTTTTAAATTTTATATTGGAATTAAACGTTTTGTTTGATATATTAAATGTATATTGTCGTCAGGAAAAAATACATACAAAAGTCAAATAATAATAAACAAACAAAACATAGAAACAAACTATTAGGCAACAAAATACAATGAACAAGATTACAAAATTTTTGTAATTTTTTAGATTTTGTAAGATTTTATTTAAACGTCTTCAGAACTCCAATCTAAAGCTTTTTTATTTTAATATAATGAGTTCTGAAAGATTTGTTAAAATAATATTTTCTATCGTTCTAAAGAATTTTCTTACAACAACACTGTATATACAGCTCTTATTTCTGCAATAACCACATCTTAAACTCATTTCCTAAATTAAAATTGGTAGTAACAATTACTAAAACTATTATATTAGTAAGTTTTCTGCAGTTAAGAAGTTAAATTATAATATTATCTATCTTAAAATTAGATAGTTTTAACTTTTTAATGTAACACAAACCATCTGCTATCAGTTTTAAAATACCATATTTCCCATCATTAAAAAAAAAAGACAATTAAACTTTAACCTCAATTAAACCAATACCAATATACAGCAAAACAAAAAGTCTCCCAGCTGGCTTACACATAACCTTAATAAAAGCATAATTTTTTATCCGAAACTTCAACGCAACCGAAAACCTTAATTAATCTGCAAGCTATCTTCACATTGAACCCCGGATAATTAATAAAGTTTAAGATAAGTGTCAATCAATTAGTTTCAGTTGTTCGGAGCCCCGTACTTCGCTCGTCTCTCGCCTATCGAGCAATCCAGTATAAGTTTGCTTCTTTAACGATCCCGAGCGAGCCGTGGCCAACAATTGCCGCATCATTACAACGAGCTATTGAATTTGAGCGCGTTATTGACAGATTAATCATTCAAGTGGACGCGGTGATGATATTGCATGAGGTGCGGTGAGAAGGGAAGCGATGATTTAACGCGTGACCAATGAGTTTTGATGCTTTAAGATTGTGTTTTGTCTTCGATCAAGCAATTGTTTAATAAACTAATATTGTTACGGGCTTTGATTCGATTAAGAGAATGATTTTTATTGATACATTATATTAGGTTTTTTTTTATGGTACAAATATTTTATAAGTTGTTCATAGATATTAATAGTTGTTCATGCGTTTCATACAAAATATTTATGATTTATTTGCTTATAATATTCTTTAATATATTTTATTTTATAAAGTTTTCTTTATCTGAACATCTAATATTTGTAAAAAATTCTATTAATGTTCTTATATTTACATTATTATCTACATTTTAAAATACATTACTTTAAAACCAACGTTTTTACCATTAATTCAAATATAAACATACTTTTTATCTGTAAAATTAGATTTTTATCATTGATTGATTTATATAAATAAAAATTAATAATAGTACAATAAACATTAAAACTATTTTTAAAGTTTTTTTATGAAATTATTTACTATTTGGTTTGTAAACACAATAATTTCTGTAAAAAAATTGAAGGAACAAATTATAAATAATTTTCAATTTTGATATATGTATGAATATTTTTCCCCAAATTGACTAGCAAGAAAATTTATAAAAAACTACTTACTATTATTTATTTTTATTAAAAAATGTATTTCTATTATTAAAACCCAATTTTACGTATCAAAAGTATAATTAATTTTGAGTTAAAAGTAAAAACGTCAGTTTTAAGTTACATTTTTGTCAATGTACACATTTTTAAAAAATATCTAAAATAATTAACTACAATTTTCATTACAAGCAAAGAAAAACCTATATTACAATAGATAATTAATGTTTCTAGTTTTGTTTTAATCAAAATTTATACAAAATTTTGTAATTTTCTCAAATATTTAATTATTATATTATATATACATTTTATATAAAAATAAATAAAAATTGATTGAGAATATTGTCTGCTAAATCAACTGTAAACTAAGTTAAAAACTATTCTCTGTTTTAGTGCAAACATTTGACAAACAGCACAAAACCTAACCTATCTCCTTGTTCGTATGATAAAACTAATAATTCCGTTGTAAATTCGTCGTAATATATTAGGGCAAATTAATATCTGTTTGCTGGAAGCAATAAGTCGGAATGCTTAATCCTGCTCAAACCTACTTCTGACATACCAAGATGGAGCTGACTTCAGGCCCATAGGGGCGGATAGACACAGTCATCTGTCTCCGTGTCTATGGTTGTTGCCGATCGAAGAAGAAGAGGTCTGAGCTAAGGAGGATGGTAAAGTTAGCCTGGGTTTGGCGTCACGGCGTTAGCGTTTGTATATGTGCGTTTGCTGTGTAAATATGACTATATTTATTGCTCTCTCGTTTACGTCTGAACAAACATGCGATAACGTATATTAGAAGAATGATCGCATTCAAGCTTGCGAGTCGAGAAGTTCGAGAAATTCTGATGCTTTGTCGATCGTTCATTGGAAGTGCTTTACCAGATTCATGAGAATAATATCGACGTATGTCAATGGTAAAGTTTATAAAATTTTGTAATCTGGTTTATTATTTATTTCATTTGTTCTGATGATAATATACGTTTAGTAAATTGAGACGTCTAATTTTAATATAAAAAAAAAACTTCATTCTAAAGCCTTTTTTACTTTATTTTAATGAATTCTAGAAAAAAATTTACTATGCTATGAAAATAAATGTTTTCATGAGAACTTTAAACTTACGATTGAACAAATAAATATCATAATATTTATTTAAAAATATCTCGGCAAATTAAACATAAAGCTTCCTGTAACAATCAATTCAATGTTTACATATATCACGATATAATAAAAATTATTATTTTATCTGCTTTTGTAAAATCAATATGTTCGTAAAATATACAAATTACACTATTAACATAAAATTAAAAAAAACAAACTAATATTTATATACGATAACCAGATTGCTCAATATTTGTCTTAATACATATTTAGTTCTAAATGATTTATTTTCATAAAAGAAGGAATTTTAAAACTTTATGTAAATTTGGTCTATAAGATATAACTATATATATAGATTATTAAATTATTCGCCTAAAAATATTAAAATCATGAAATATATAATCAATAAACTCCAACGCACCCTTTTTTAAACCCACTTAGTGCAAAAACTTTTGTTATATCAACTATCAGCATCACAAACGCAGCACCGTATTCTCGCTTCAATATAACCATAGAAAAACTTTCATACATTCAGCGTTCCAGTATCTGCGTCGCCAAACTCCCGAGCCGGAAACAACCCTCGGGAACGCATGAAAAGTCCCTATCCCGCCCAAGGTAAAAGCGTATAGCGTAAATTCATGAACGCCCGACGCGTTATATTTCAAGTAGAATGCGAAATAAACGTAGCTCGCGTGAGGGCGGCCAAATATGAACGTATTGTTGCTGGTGGGCACCGTGGAAGAGGTTTGCCGCTCGCCACAATTGACTTGTAGTGGCCCGTTGGAAAGCAATATTACGGAAGCGGGGGTCAGTTTTCGGGTAAGGGTGCGCTAGGGGTGCTACCACGGTGTGTGCTGTTCGTGGTCGAGTAATGAACTTCATCGATCCGCAAGGGGTTCCGTCTAGGAGGAAATATACTCGTCGTTTATTTTTGTTAGTTTTCTAGTTTTTCTACCATATTTTTATTATATTGGAGTGCTTTTTATGTTACTGATACGTTTTATAACTTTTTAATGAATGTTATTGATCATAAATAAAACTATTTCAACAGAAATGTGGTTCGAAACTACAGAAACAAGTTGGTTAAGTTGTGAGATTTTAAAAATATATTTATTTCTTTTCGATATTAGAAAATTCTTTTACAATTGACCGAGAAAACAGATTTCTTTTTTTTTTCAAGATACTATAGGAGATATTTATTTATAAGTTTTTAATAAATGAATCCTTCAAATATTATTTTTTAGTCTTTGCACTCATTAATTTACATACGACACTAGTTAGAATACATGTCAAATAAAGAATGTAAGATTACTGAGTTCTAAAAAATTGATAATTCAATGATAAATTCATTATACCAAAACATAAATAATTAGTCCCAGAAAATTTAACTTTTTTAAATTTTAATCTATATCTCAGTAAAAATAAGAAATATCTAAAAAATTTAATTTTAATAACAAAAATTGCCTTGATATTAATTCAGTAAATTTATTTTTAAAATTTTGCTTTAAATTCAAGGCTTTTACTTTTAACTCAAAAGTATACGTGTTTTTGAACTGTAAACTTATGGTTTTCTAATAGAAAAAAAAAAATAGTAAACAACAGTATAATTATTTTATCAGATTTGCATAAAATTATTTACTATTTAGTTTAGAAACATAGTGTGTTTCTGAAATAAATGTAATTGTAAAATTATTAATAATTTTCAGTTCAAATGTAGTTTTATTTTTAAATTAAATATGAACTAATTCCATACAAAGCTTTGAAAATAGTTATACTATTACGTACTACTATTTTTTTCTACCAAAATTTTTATTTTTTATTAGAAAAACAAGTTTACATTTCAAAAACACGTTTATTTTTGAGTTGAAAATAAACATCTCGGATCTAAAGCCAAATTTTTCTCAGTATAAGACTAATAATTGGATTTAAACAAAACAAAACTCATATCAAAAATGTTGTAACTATTATTTCATATCGATAGAAACTTCTACAACATTCTTAATAACAAATAAAATATTCCAAACATCTACTTGTTAACCATTTGTCACATCATACACCAGAATGTATTCAAACCGTTACAGCGAAAATAATAAACGACATAATTTAATTAATAACTGTTACACAATGCCATTTACAACATACCATAATAGTATTCAGTGGAATATTTTAAGTAATTAAGCACTACAACAGTGGTGAATATATATGAAAGACATTTATTCTCAAAACCGCCATGACACAATAACAGATGAAGATCGAGATTCCATCTGTCCATACTACGTACCTAAAATTTCTTAGTCGGTAACACCGAGCACTGTTTTAACATCGTCACCACCATTTCTAAAAACAAAAAAACTCAATTTATAACCTCAAATCAAAGATCAACTCAGAACGATCTAATTTTGTTTTATCCGTCTAGTCGTTTTGATAAAAGTTGGAGAAACGGTGGCCAACTGTCTTTCTCATTCATCTTGTTGGAGTCATTTATATGTATGCTATTTGAGTAAAATCGTGGTCGGTTTGTCAGTCAACCATGGAAATTACCGCATCCATAACTTATCTCTTTCGTGGGACCTTTACGAAAAACATCGATGTTTTGAATGATACCGATAAAAGATACCCGCTTTATTATTAAAATAACTTGCAAAGAATTGTCGGGAGGATTTGGGTTACTCTGAGAAACCGTTCCGAGAAATAATTATAAAGATGCTATCGCAAAGAAACCTATTAATTTTAAAAGGATGCAGAACAGAAATGTAGAAATATTTTTATCTAATGTAAAAGTTAATAATCCGGCATAAAACAGATAAGTTTTTGTCAAACATAAATAACTCGAAAATAAAATTATAAGAATTATTCTCAGTTCAGTTATGGGTAAATCAAAAACTAAAATCTTTGTGTTTTTCTTCTAAAACGTTAATTTTGTTAGAAATATAAATTACTAGGCAACTTTACAAGATATAAAATTTATTTTATATAAAACATAAAAATTAAAAAAATTCTGAATTTTAGTTCTGCATAATTAAAACTCGAGTATCAATATAACCAAACGTACATCATCATCAGAGAAAATATTTACACAAAACATAGAAACAAGTCACCAGGTAACAAAAAATCTTCATGAGATAAAATTTAAAAATACTTAAATATATATTAGCAGTAGATTGATAGGAGAAGCAATAGAAATTTACAAAGATACTAATTTAAATAAAATCTGGCTTCCTTTAATCAATAAATTATAAAATTTTCTAATATAGTTACTTATATTTTGTTTCTATGTTTTATTTCGTTATTATTAATGTCATTTGTATAGTTTTTCCTGATGATGATATACGTGGTGTATATCGAAACGTCGATTTTTAATTAAAAATTATACAGAATTTAATTCTAAAACTTTTCTATTTAATGAGTTCTGAAAGATTCTTTACTATTTTCAGAAAAGTTCCTACAACAGTTTTATATTTCAAATAAATGTAAAAAAGTTGACATAGATACTGTTCCAAATTTTCTGCGAATAATAAAAGTAGTTCATTCAGGTGGTTTATGCAGATAATCCTCGAAAACTTTTATAGTCAATATTCGAGCGGGTCGCACGCCGATCATAACGTTAAATTTGCGGCTGGAGAGGGCCCCAAAATTGCAACCACAACGCGGGCGGCTTTGGTTCTGGTCGATTTGCGGTGTTAAGAGACCGTGACCGCACGTTCGGAGTCACATGACCCCGTGACCCGCGGAACGTGGCGAAATAATAGCGTGATTCCAAGCGCGCGGAATTTCACGCGTCACGTAGTTGCGGAGATAGAGAGAGAGAAAGAGGGAACTGAGAGGAAAGATGTGTACCTACTTTCCAGCCGAGAGCACAGGAATGAAATGGCGTTTTTCGACGTCGGGCGTCGCGCGTAATCAACAGGCACCTTACCGTTCCAAATACTCTCGCGAGACGACGCTGGTGTAATTATGTCCGGGAATATGTTGCATACTCGGGAATTTAGTCACGCAAGAAGTGCTTCTGGCTGCAAACGTGCACAGATGGAGTTTTGCAAAAACTTGCTTTACTGTCAATTGTTAAATTTATAAATCACAAACTTAATAAAAAAATTGTTTTTAATAAGATACATATTTTTACAATAATTACATTGTTTGCTATTAATAATATATATTTTTAAACAAAAAATTTTGTAGTAAAATTTGATATTAGTGCTTAATTTTGTTTGTTCTTTTTATATAAATAAACACCGTTAAAATTGCATGTCAATTTTAAACATTTTTTAAAATATAAACCTATACAGGGTGTAACAGAATAACTATTCCTAATTTTAACTGGAGTATCCTGGGCTCAGAATATGAAGATTTAATGCAAATCACTAAGATAAAATGTGGCTCCTTACTGAGCTACAGGGTGTTTTATATAAAAATTTAAAAACGATTTTTGCCCTGTACTTTAAAACTATTTGACGTATCCTTATCATACTTGGCAGGAAATGTAGGTACCGTACACCATACTAAATTATGTTAAATAAAAGTTTTTGGCTACTGCCAGTGGCGTACAACAGGGGCAAGTGAGAGGTTGATCCTTCCTAAATTCTACGCCACTGGCGGAATTGTCATTTTAGCACAATTTTTCGATTCTCCAATACTTGCTGTGTAAAAAACATACTCTTCCTTTGTAACGATAAAGTCACTGTTTTTCGAGATATTTAAAGTTAAACATAAGCTGCACCCTTGGGATTTTTTCAAAATTTGCTCAAAAAAATCTGAAAAAATTCAGTAAAATAGAGAAAAAAATTAGCTACATAATAACTAAGTAACTTTTTTCTCTAACTCATTCTGATTTGGCTGTAAAAATTATTGAAAATAACAAAAATAAAATGCAAAAAATATTAATTTTCAATAATTTTTACAGCCAAACCAGAATGAGTTAGAGAAAAAGTTACTTAGATATTATGTAGCTAACTTTTTTCTCTATTTTACTGAATTTTTTGAGATTTTTTTGAGCAAATTTTGAAAAAATCCCAAGGGTGCAGCTTATATTTAACTTTAAATATCTCGAAAAACAGTGACTTTATCGTTACAAAGGAAGAGTATGTTTTTTACACAGCAAGTATTGGAGAATCGAAAAATTGTGCTAAAATAACAATTCCGCCAGTGGCGTAGAATTTAGGAAGGATCAACCTCTCACTTGCCCCTGTTGTACGCCACTGGCAGTAGCCAGAAACTTTTATTTAACATAATTTAGTATGGTGTACGGTACCTACATTTCCTGCCAAGTATGATAAGGATACGTCAAATAGTTTTAAAGTACAGGGCAAAAATCGTTTTTAAATTTTTATATAAAACACCCTGTAGCTCAGTAAGGAGCCATATTTTATCTAAGTGATTTGCATTAAATCTTCATATTCTGAGCCCAGGATACTCCAGTTAAAATTAGGAATAGTTATTCTGTTACACCCTGTATAACAGTGTAAAAATATATTTGTATATATTTTTTCCTGATGATATACGTTTAGTATATCGAAACATCTAAGTTTAATATAAAATTAAACAGAACTTTAACCAAAAACTTTTTATTTTAATAAAGCTATATTTTTCAAGCATATAATTTTTTTAAGATAATGTATTTGTTTAGTTATGCTATTGTTGAAGTAAAATTACAAAGTATGTTATAAATACCTTATAAATAAATTTAAAAATATATATATATTTTTTTTTTTTTTAATTACGTTTATAGTCCGCGCGACTGCTGTGGTCGAATATATATATTAAAATCATATATACATGTAAAACATGTTTATCCATATATTTTTGTCATGAAAGTTCTTATGTGTATTACTTATTTTTGTTACATTATTATATATTTCCTGCTTAAATAGAAGAGTTTGTGTTTTTATGGATAAATGGCGTGAGTGTGCATGTGAAAATTTAATTTAATAATAATAACGTACGACAAAAAATATTCATGATCAATCAAAAAGTTTACATAAAATTTACTACCATTTCATATTGTCATTAAAATTTTGTTTTAAATACTACAATGATTTAACATTCTGTGTCTTAACAAACAGCTTACAATTTATTAGATTTGAATCTCGCGTGCATTTTACTTTTTCATGTCTTCGACAGGCGATGATTAAAAGTTATTTTTAACCGGAAACGAAAAATATTGCTGCATAAAAATGGTGCAATAAACAATGGAAATATATTTTACATTTCAAACAAATCAGCATTTTTATAAATATATACCTAGCCATATCACTTTTATGTTTTACGTGTTCTTCAAGAAATGCAACGTTGCCAAATATTTTCCATTTATATTGAGGAAAAATCAATACTTAAATATGCCTACTATAAACTTACTGCAATGTAATATATTACCTACTATTTATTCTCCAGTATTTTAAAACTACATCCATAATATTTTATTACAAATCATGTTACATAAACGTGTTCAAATTTAATTCTTTACTTTAAATTATTTTATACAAAAAAGAATTAACAAAACACAGTTATTCAAAACTATATTATTTCTGTGATTAAGTATTTTTATATAAAACGAATGCTCAGATAATTTGTTGTTTTGTTTAGATCAAATTTGCTCTACGATTCGATCTTCCAGACGACTTCTTCAAGAATCTACAAAGTTAGTATCTAGTATACGAAAAAATTTACTAGAAATTTACAGAATATGTACATAATACTAACTTTGCAGATTCCCGAAGAAAGCCTCTGAAAGATCAAAATGTAGAGCAAATTTGACCTAAATAAAACAACAAATTAACTGAGCATTAGTTATTTATATAAAAATACCTAATCACAAAAAAAGTCATGAATATCAACAAACACAAACTTATAATATTTCCTATTCATTTAATACAAAATTTATATATTCATAATATCATTATCATAAAACTCGAAAATCTCAAAGCAAGCTACATATTTGTCTGAACGGATTAACGCAAAAAACCGTATCTAAATTAATTCCTCAGTCCATTATGTTGTTTTCTAAATATGCCCATAATTTAGCCGTACAAACACGCAAACACTCCCTTGCCTTCCTATTCCTAAAATCCACCATCTTGTCCACACTTTGAGAACGTTTCCGTGGACGAGCAATGCAATCCTCTCTTTCTCTCTCTTGTATAATGAATATTGATTATGCATGTCATTATAAAGTTCAGCTTCTTGCCCGAGTTGGAATGCGTTGAAGAAATTACTTTCCCGGGATTGTAGTTTTTGTCGCCTGACTTTCCACGCTCGCAAAGGGTTAAAGCAGTGATTTTAAACCAGGAATTATATGGACCTTTCAAGATACTTGTAAGTCTTTCAAAGAGCGCAGTAGTCTGATATGTACATATAGTAAAATACAATATTTGGGGTGTTCAAAGCTATAGTGGACTAAGTCCATTTTTTTGTCAATTTGAGATAATTAGAAATAAAGTTTAATTAACCCATTTTATTACTGTAAGTGCAATAGGTAACTATTGGCATCTATATGTTATAAAATAAAGTTGCTCATCTAAATAAAATTTAATTTTAGACAGCTTTATGTATCAATATCTTTTTTTTTTTTCATTTTTGGACTTGATCCACTATAGTTCTGAGCACCCAATTTATCGATAAAAATGATGAAGTACAGAATTATAGAGAAAGAAAATTTTGCAGAGTGCAGTGTCAGTGATAGAGCTAGATTTTAGCGGGTCAGCCAAAATTAACATTTGTGTTTTGCATTTGTTAGTATGAGTGTATATAGAATGTAATTTAATTGGTAAAATAGAAACGTTGTGTTATCCAACCCAGTATTGTGTTGGATGCAGGGATAAATTTAGCTGAATACAAATAGTTTTGTGGATTTAAGCAAAATGTTGCAGAATCAAATCTAATTAAAGTTTAGTTGTTACAAAATTTTGCGAGGTTAAAAAGTGAATTGCAGCAAATTGTGCAAGTTATATTTACAGGAAATATTTTGTGATTAATATTTATTGTTATCTTGTACTTTAAATATACAATTATCTTGAATATGTGCATTATTTTATTTAAACCCCAAAAAAAAATTACTACTAAATTTAAGAAACAAATCTTCTTAAAACAATTATTTGTACTTATATTTAGAAATAAATAATACCTATGACTTGCCGCGTCCTATATTTTTTTAATTCATTAACAATTTTTTATTTTTAGAATATGGTCATTTTGAAATTTACTGTGTATTAAATTGGATTGGATTTTGATATATAACTGCGGTCTATCAACAGTTTCATTTTTAAAATAAAAAAATTTAGGTTTTAGTTTCAATTATACTAAACGTTATATTTGAACGTTTAATCTTTATTTTTTTTTGTACATTTTTGGATTCATAAACATTAAAATATCTTCTACCTTAAGAAACTTCATATATATATATATATATATATATATATATATATATATATATATATATATATATATATATATTATAATAAAAGTAATATTAAAACTGCATTAATAAAAGAGACTAACATAGTACGAGTAAACAGATAAACAGATTTGGTTAAAATGTATGGAGAATGCAAATAAAACATCTCCATAATATTATTCATTAAGTAAGTCTACATGACGCCAGACATTCAATACGATGTAAAGTGAAGTCAAGATATCAAACCATACGAGGTACCAACATTCCAACATAATATTACCCAACACGGAGTTGGAAATAGACAAATATGAACAACACGAAATCCGTGACAGAGTGGCAGAGTGAAAAGTCTGATACATATCAGAAATTCTCCTCCTTCAACACGCTGTACGGTGAGCGCGAAATGAGTTTAAATTCGGTATATATCTTCGTTCGTTCCTATATAGCATAGCCGTGCTAATTTGAAGAACATCCCGAAATAATTGTGTAACTTGTGAAATGCAAATGTTAAATTTGCACCGAAACTTAAACAGAATTACACAAACAAAAACTGTTCAACGACACACACACACACACACACACATAGCGAGACTACGCTCGCGAAACTTAATTACACAACGTGAACGCTTGTTGCGACAATGGCGTTAGGAACACGACGCCTGGCATCGGCGCTGATGTCAACGGCGTGGCGTATAGACGCACCGGTACGCAATACTATGTTTGCACAGAATGAATGTTTTCTTCATGTGCTCATTTTGGTTTTTATATGTAAAGATGTTTCTAAGCCGTGTTTAGATTTAAAAAAATAATACGATATTAGTTAAACAAAAGAAACGATTTCTAATATTCAAATTTTGTAAGTATCAGAGATGATCACTGCTTAAATAATTGAAAAGTATTTGGAAAATACATGGAAAATAGTATTTTTATGTATTTGTACTTAATATTTAAGTATTTTACAAAGTATAAATACTTGTACTTGAACTTCAAGTATTTACTATCTGGTACTTAATACTTAATAATTAAGTGTTTTATTGCTAGTACTTGTCGAGCTTTGGTAAGTATGTATATATGTAAAAAGATTATTATATTGTTGAAATGATAAAAAACAAAATTATCTACTTTAATTTATAAATTTATATCTTTGGAATTATAAAAATATATATCCTTAAAAAGTAAGAAAAAATAATTAATATATAAAAGAAATTCGTTATTAATATTCTGCAAAATAAAATAAAAAGTTTGACGTCATTCTCAAAAATTTGAAACAAGTATTATTTAAAAACTTTTCTGTGAACTCATCCGTAATATGATTACGTTATCCGGCATTATTCATCAAGTAAAAGATTCGTCAAGAAAAGAATATAAAAATCACTTACTTTAAATGTAGCTGATTTGGCAACACCAGTGTGGCAGGCAGTGACTGTTTTCCGCTCTTCCAACGGTTCGAGTAACTAAGTTGATACAAGATCGAGGCTGGCCACTTTCAACTTCTGCTTTAATTAAATTCGTTCTTCTGAAACGATTAATTAGTCGGTATTGCTGCGGCAACGGTGGCGGGGGGGGGGGGGGGTGGCGGCGCTGCTACTGCTACTGCTACTGCGGTCGAGATAAAAACACTTCTTCGGTTCTGAAATAATAAAAACCACGTCGTCTTAAACGATGTAAAACGGAAAATTTCGTAATTTCGTTTCATTAATTTATCGTCATGCGATGGCAGCGCCGCGCACCAGAAAACGGCACGTCAAGTGGAAGCGGCGGGAATTTATGAAATTCCCTCTCTGTCTTTTTCGCCGCACTCAAAGCAACTCGACCAAATGCTAGATTCGCTTCACTAATATAATAAATGCAAATTCGATTAGATAAAATTTCAAGTGTCGCTTTCACTACCAGCATTTCGGACTAGGACTACAATTCTCTAAACCATGTACTTGGATTTGTTACTTGACTGTTCTTGAAATGCAAATAGATTCTATTACAAACTAAAACTGGACATAGACTAGTTAGTCACAATTAGACAGAACACCATCAGACAGAATTATATTTTCTAATGTAGTATAATATTAATTTCATAATAACTAAACATTTCAACAATTTCAATATTAAAAAAATTGTAAAAAAAATTTCAGAACTCATCATATTAAAATAAAACGGCTTTACGTTGTAGTAGAGTACGTCGAAATGTCGATTATTAATAAAAGTTAATACAGAACTAAATCCCAAAGCCATTTTATTTTCAAATAGATATTTGATATTAACAAATAACAATTTGTAATTAAATAGCATATTATGTTATGAATATATGGTTACTGACCGAGAATATATACATATATGAAACAGATGTTTTGTGGGTAGTAAAGTAAATTATTATATAGTATTTGTTTTTAGGCGTGTCATGTCAATCGGATTGTTATTTCAAAGAATAAATATTCTAAAACAATTTAAATATCGTTAACTTTATATGTATTTAAATGCTTCAACTATTTCTAATTGCTAGACGATGGTCTGAGCTATAAATCAAGTTATTATTTACATGTTAATAAGTATTATTTATATAAAAAATAAATATGGATTTTAATTGCCATCCAATATTTAAGATTTCAATTATAAACACAAAGACATAAAAATAAAAGATCCTTTTTTGTGTTGTTATTCTTGTACTTAGTGACAATATCTTTCAATTGATCTCAATAAAGCTACTTATAAAAGAAGAAAAAATAAAGTATTTTCAGGTAATTCTATACCAAAGAATATTTTTCTTAACATCCGCGTTTATAGATAAATTGTGTGTTTACTTTTTATATATTTATTCCTCTCTTATATAAATAATATTATCCCTGCTTTTAAATTAAGAAAATCATACTACTTATGTACTTATTAAATAATTTTAGAAATAATCTTTTACTTGTTTGCTTGTAGTAATATCGCAATTTTAAAAACATATATTTATCTGAACATTTTTATGATATTTACAGATTTATCAAAATTAGTAATTATCCTAAAACACCAGACATGTATTTTTTTATTATTTATCATATATAAATATTAATTTTAAAATGTTCGAAATCAGCTGATATTCTAAGGTTAAATTAATTTTACGAGACTCTGCCTATTCCTAATAACTTCTAAAGTGTTAGAGAATCAGGGTGGTAAGGAATCGGGCCGAATTCAAAGAAGGCCCACGGTTGGTGTAGTGCGGTAGGCAAGCAAATAAATTAAACGTCACCAATAAAACGTGCGGTAAACGGGTGCTGTCGTAGATCGCGCGCGGCACGCGAAACAAGCGAAGCGGTAATTGGCGAAGGAAATATCTGGCCCGCCAGATACGGTAGCGAATTAATTCATTTATCAGCCGACTTCAATGCGCCCACTAATTTCAAACTCAAACCCAACCAAATTTGAAACGCTAGGCTATATACCAGCTTCAGAATCCCTATGACAAACCTATCTAGTTTCGTTTGCGAAAATGAAATAGAACATACATATAAACAAGTGTGAAATATGTAAATTATTTAAAAAAAATGTTTGTTTTCTGTAAAAGAATAAAATTTTCGGCAAGATTTTGTTGCGCAACAAAATAGACTTTGGTTTTTTTTTGCTCAAGAATATTCCAAAAAAAGTGCCCCGTGTAAAACAGGCATAAAAATGATTATAGCTTGGAACACTAATTAGCTTAGCTTTCAAGTTCAAATAGTAAAAATAAAATTTTATAGCATATTATTACTGATGTATAGTAGTGAATGTTGGATTTGGCTGCAAAAGCATAAAAAAAAATGACTGCTGTAGAAATGAGATTCTATTTCAAGTGATGTTTTAACAATCTGAAAAAGAAAATTCTATAAGTACTAATAAATTGTAAGAAATAGATTTGGAAACATTATTATTTGAACAATCTTCGTAGTTACTTCTCAACTTCATAATTACAAATAAAAAAATTAGGCCCGATTGCACAAAGTATTGTTAACTTAATAAATGAGTTAACTAGGCAACTTAGATTGTCAAAATACACAACATTTAACAATGCTTGCTGCAACGAGGTTTTAGATTACAAATGTTTTTATAAATTCGAATGATCCACAACTTATATTCTTAAATATTCATTCATCAAAATATCTCCACAATTCTGTTCCCAATACAGTAAATGATTCAATTATGCAATCCTCATCCCAAGGGAGTAAAAAAATTCCTACAAAACACGCATAACATCTAATCCGCAAGATTATTTCTTTCGACTACCAAATCATAGCAAACAAAAAAATAAAACTAAAAAAAAACCCCTCTCGTATTTATTTAGTGCTGTCGTTCCACCTCCCCGGCAATGTCAGGGTTGCGATTAAGCGATTCTTCTCTGGGTTTCAAAATCCCTAAAGCAGCGACAGAACTGCAGTCCCCTCTCAAAAATACAGTGCAAGAAATAATATTATTGTTCGGACACGATTGGTAGTCTGCGTCATGCGTGTGTGTGTGTGTGCGCGCTATTGTGCACCTAAATCCCTTTTTTTAAAGCGAGTGCTGAGGACAATAAGGACCTTTTGGACTGCACCTGCTCCTGGATAAGTCAATTGATGGGTGTCACAGATGGATTAGTTTCTACGATGATTTGGGTTATTGATGTTGGTTTTTATTATTTTTGGACTTATGTTGACTTTGCTCCGATAATGGTCAATTTGTTCCTATAATTTATTGGTTTGGAAACAATTTATTTGTATTATTTTGTCGTAACCAGCTTATGGTAATAACTTGTACCATTTGAAAAACTTATTGATGGTAATTATGGTTCTGATAAAAATACTAGCGTTTCAAACCGGAATTAAACCGAAAATCGAAAAAAAAAAAAACATTCTTGTTGAACAAAAACCGGAATTAACCGAAAAAATATATCGGTTTATTTCGGTTCAATGCAGTTGTATTTTTTTGATAATAACTTTGCATTTAATAATTTTTAAATAGTTTAAATTGGAAAATATTTTAATAATTAGAAGTTAATTAATAATTTTTTTAAGTGGGAATTTAAATATTTTATATTAAAAAAAAATGATTTAGTTATGCTTCCGAAATGTTTTTGAATTTGATTTTATAAAATAGTATTGAGTGTGTTTCGGCAAAAACATAATATATGCTTCAGCAACAAAAAACAATTATTATAATATGTTTCAAAAATAAATTTTCAAACATATATTTTATCAATGTTTACAAAATACATTAAAAACAAAACTATATGTACATTTAATTAAAAATTTCAGGTTAAATTGATGTGTAATTATTGTAGTTAATAATTGTGTATGTTTTTAATTAAATATGAGATATTAAATTAAAAAAAATAATTGTAATTTATTATATAAACTGGTACATATAAATGCAAAAACATATTACTAGTAAAATTTTAATTTTGTTTATAAAAATTATATTTATTAGAAATTATTTTAAAAACGTTTTCATTTTAATTAAAAAATTAATTTAGCGCATTTTAATAATCAGTACTTCATATATTTTATACAGCAAATTTATTTTATAGAATTATAATAAATAAATAATAAATAAATTAAAATAAATCAAACATTCAAATAAAATTATTTTTATTTATAATTAACATTTTTTATTTTTTTAGATAAAAAATAGGAGTATATAATAAAATATATAAAAAAAAAACTTTTTAAAAACCACGCTTATATTTAAATGCACTAAAAAGAGGAAAATAAATTTTTTACTGGTTATCCAAAATTTTTAGAAAGAAATAAAAGCGTGGAGCGCCAGGAAACTATATATTTTGCAATGATGATTAAGCGCTCCATGCTTTTATTTCTTTCTAAAAATTTTGGATAACCAGGAAAAAAATTATTTTCCTCTTTTTGGTCCATTTAAATATAAGCGTGGTTTTTAAAAAGTTTTTTTTTTATATATTTTATTTTCTGCTTTTTAGTCTTGTCGTCTTGTCATATCTTGTAATCGGTTTTAAATGCCACTTCACTTTATATATTATATTATAATATACCAATACTAGATATAATTGACTCTTTGACCTTACCTTTTAGAGTGCGATCCGAGAGCACTATGTCAAGTTTTTTTTTTTGTTAAAATATTGTGTTGTCTCCTGGAATAAAACTACATGCAAAATTTCAGTGAGATCAGATGATAGGAAGTGGTCTAAAAATTGGTTACAAGATATGACCGTGACAACAACAGAGTGATCTAATATAAGCGTGGTAAAAATAAAAATCAAGAGAACAATGATAATTTTAATCCCTCAATAGCCGAAAACATAGCTTTTAAAATAGCGTAATAAATTAATTACAGTATTTTTCAATTACAACAGACAACCATAACGAAAATTACCCTCGGAAAACCAGTAATATTTGTCACATATCTCCCCGAATATAATATAAATTTGACACGTATTATTGTTAATCTGGGCCGAGTTGGTCCCTCTTCACAGCATGACAGGTCCATCTCTCGTAAATTGTGCATATAAACCCAACGTAATGAATGTCACATTGTGTAGCAAGCGAGGACGCCTAGCGTCGCAACGCGCAGGGAACACTGTGTTTTGTGTTCGTCACACCCCGCTGATAACTCCCTTCTTCCCTCTTAAAATCATCCGCTAGTGGTCTTTATTCCTAACGGGCAACCATCTACTTGCCGTTATCATGTGACGGACGCTAGTTCTACTCCAGATTACTGGTAATAATCTGCTTGTTAATTACTATTAAGCGGATTTCAAAATACGCTAATTATTATAGTCAGTAAATCGCGGTCAGCCGTGGGTAATTAGTAATTAGTGTTATCGATGGAACTTTAAACAATTTATATTGGCTGGCTTGATGGTGTATCATTATCAACACTTTAGATAGAGTGTTTACGTTGTGATTAATTGCTATTGATACTTTTCGTTTTCGAGTTTAATTGTCGCTGCCGATTAAGAATCAATTAGGAACTAATTAAATCAGTTTCTTTTTCAATTTGTTTTTATTGAGTAGTACTTTAGTAGTTTTTTTTTTTTAAACTTTTCAAATTGTATTTAATTTGACGAAAGTCAGTTAAAAATACTGATCCGTTGAAATATAATTGTAAATCTCGTTGTTAAATAGAGTGATTTCTTGTAGAATTTTAGAATTTTTTTATTTAAATGGACCGTTATTCTAAACGGAAATAATTTAAAATATCGACTAACAGTGTTAAAAATGAAACACCAACCAATGGTATATAAAAAATTAAGTTAAAAAATCTTCATGGATTCATAAACAGTTTCTTTAGTATCTCAAAAACTATTTAATACAGTAAATTTTCTAAATATAGTTTAAAGTCGATTTTTTAAATTTATGAAATTTTGCAAATTTTTTATAGTACATATTTTGACTAGAAAAATTACATACATACATACACAATCACGCCATGTATCCATAAGAGTGTAGCTCAAATCCTTTTTCTATATGTTAAAATTAGTTTCTTCTAAACTTTCCAGACAAGCAACTCTAGCTTCATCCACATTCATGACACTTCTCATACATACTCCTCTATTCCTACTACTTGAAAACATTCGCTCACGCAAAACATGCTCAATTATTACGCAGACATATATTTTAAATATCACTCACATCTATTCTTTTAATCAAACGTAAAATTAAAAATTAAATAAGTGTTTCTATTATAAATCAACAACAAATAAAAATTTAAATTATTATTGATAATAGATATAATGGATAATGGATAAATAATAATATATAATTACATAATTTTGAACAGTTAATATCACTTACAAGAACTAATTTGGTTTCCCATGCTACTATTTTCTAATCCATTAAAATCCCTTGTAACATAAATAAATTTCCTTCTAAAATAATAATTCCTAAAAATTCCTTTCAGCTATAAATTACTGTCAGTCATATTTTGCATCACATATCCATCCCTAATTACAGCACCTGTACACCAACCCTTTAATTAGCACAATTCGTCGGGTAACAAACCACCACCGGAGACTTACAGCAACATTTACCCTTCCAACTAGCATTAGCTGTATTTTTGCTGCAAGCCCAATCCTTCGATTCGCAAACCCCCCGTAAAGATGGCATGGTCTTAGTTGAACGTTTGTCGATGGCAACCCCTTATAATTCCCGCAAGAAATCATAACTTACACCCCCCCTACCTTTCGTATCGTAACGATGGCAGCGATGAGTTATTGGCTCTGTATCGTCATTAGTAGGAGCCGCGCCCGTCTGAGGGCTACTACAGCCCTTTGGAGTACCAGTCGAGCTCTCGGCTTTTGTGGTAAAAGATCGAGGGGTACAGACGAAACAAGGTATAAGTAATATTATTGCACTTTGAAGTACCAAATGTTTTTATTTATAATTAAGCTGGTGATATAGTAACGAAATTGTAATCATCGAAGATATTTATTCAAAACTATATAACTATATATTCTAATATTGTATTAAAAAATAAAGATAATTTATAATGTATCAGTAGATTGATAAGCGATGCAATAGAAAATATCAATCAGTGTAAAGGCACTAATTTGAATAAATTTTTAAATTTAATTAATAAATTATAAAAATTGTGTAATCTAGTTATATTTTGTTACCTAGTAATCGGTTTCTATGTTTTGTTTGTTTATTACGTATGTTATTTGCATATATTTTTTCTTGATAATGATTTACGTTTAGTATATCGAAACGTCAAATTTTAATATAAAGTTAAACAGAACTTCAACCCTAAAGCTTGTTTATATTAATATAATAAGTTTTGAAAGATTGTGTATTATGTTATATATTTTTAACATAGTAAAAAATCTTTCAGAACTCATTATATTAAATTAAAACGGGTTTTGAGTTATAGTTCTGTATTAATATTTATTAATAATAAAAGTTTCGACGAAAAAAGATACAAATGACATTTACAGTAAATAAACAGAACATAGAAACAAGTTACTAATTACATATAACAAATAAGTACCTAGAGCATAAAATGTTAAATGTTAAAATGTTCTGTTATTTACTGTAAATGTCATTTATATCTTTTTCCTGATGAAGACGTACGTTCAATTCGTCGAAACGTTGATTATTAATAAATATTAATATAGAACTATAACCTAAAGCCGTTTTATTTTATCTATGTTCATAATTTCAACTAATTTATATATAAAAAATAATATTTTTAAAACTGTTATCAATTAAATTGATAAATTATCTAAAATATAGTCATCTAATTTGAATTAAAGAAACTAGCTCTTTTACTTTTCAATATTTTACAATACACAACAATAATATCTACATTTCAATTATGCAAATAAGTTTTCCATTTGAATTTCAGATATTCTTAATTTTCTATTTCCACTTTTCCATTTCTTACAACCACAAAAATAGCAAACACAATATTCAATTCCATAACCATAACATAAACTAACCAAACCAAAAAATATAATACAAAAATCTCGTTGCAATGTTGCATAAAATCCCCTATCAATATTTTCTCGTCCCCCGCCAAAACCTCCGGGTAATGCCTTGCAAATTAGACCAGATCCTACTATCGCATCGGCAAAGTCTTGGTGTAATTATATCGAACAGTGAAGTGCTATCCACGGATAACAGGTGCACGGCGAAGCCCTCCCCATAATGAGAGGATTTGCATATGAACTCAACTGCACTACCAGTTTCAAACTCTAGGCCACCGAAACCCAACCCCAAATGCAGAAGCACATCCCCCGCCAGCCACTTTGAAATACACGAGGAGAGGGTTGGCGGTTTTTCAATTTCCCACTACAAAACAACCTCCCGCCCGTTTCGTTATTCTGTTCGCTAAAAAGATTGCAAATTAAATTGGCCATTACCAGGTGTATTATAATGGAGTTGTATTCCATTCCATGGGACACATTCTGGCTGCACACTGTACGAATATTATTATTTTTTTATTATTTCAGTGTGTTTTATATATTTCTGAAGTAGTACTCGGTTTTTAAATGGAATATTACGAGATTATTATTATTATTATTTAATTTGTGAAAAGATCTCGAAATAGAGCAAGTTGTTTCATTTATTTCGAAGAACGAATAAGAACTTTTATGTAAAGAAAATTGTAATAATGTATAATTGTAGTTTTAAGTAATATACGTTCGTTTAAAATACAATTTCTTTGAAATTTTATTAAATTATTAATGAAAATAGAAAAAAACTGAAATAGTTTTTTCATTTTAAGTTAGCAAAATGTAATTTAAGAAAAATATTAAATTTTAATAAATATGTAATTGAAATTTTCACTAGAAAGAATATTAAAAAAATCTTATAATTTTTAATAGTGGAAATTTATTTCGTATACACAAATAAACCCAAATGTAATTAAGTCCAGTATTTCCAAATGTATGAATAAGTAATTTATCCTTCAAATAATTTTAAAATTAGCCAAAAAAGTGTTGTCATTTATACTAAAGATACATTTTTAGCCAGTTATACATTATTTTTTACTTATCCTAAAATTAAATAAATCTGGAAATACTGCTCCTCAAATGACTAAATTTCAAATAATTTATATTTCCAATAATATACCTAAATTACTGCATCTATATACAGACTAGTTGAATAAAAATTGTTATTTCAAAAGTTTCGATAAATAAATACTTCAAATTATTCGTTTTATAATGTATAAAAAATTAATTAAATTTAAAAACAAAATTAATAACAAAATAAAAATTATACATTTTTCTATTATAAAAAAATATACATCATTATTAACATTTTCCAATTTAAAATCAATTAGTAAATTTCAAATATTTTTAATAAAGTTAAATCATAAATAAATATAATAAACATATCAACAAAATTTTTAATTAAATATGCTAGCGTTAACTAACCAATTAGTAATCAAATATACACATAGTCTATATACAAACATACGTGCACAAAATTACAAATTTCAAACAAAACAAAAAAAAAAACTATTCAAAAGCGTACGAAAATAAAAAAATACAGAACTCATCGCCGAAAAAATAAATTAATAGAAGCACTGTTTAATTAAAATTTTATTCAACTCGGCGTAAAAATAGACGCGACTTAATTATAAACGCAAGAACCCATAATGATGAATCTTGTATCTAGCAGTAACGAGACTAATTTAAATTTTAAGGGCTACGCTATAGAATTTATACATACAGTATGTCTCGGAATAACGTTACATGGAGTCATTGTTAGTGTATATACTATATAAGTGGGAGAGCAGATGCAAATTTTACGTTCAACTTTTGCGTTGAGCCCTTCCTGGTACCAAAAATGCGCAACAGCGTGTTTTATAATTCATAAAAATTCAAGCAGAATTTGAAGTACCTACTTTACCTCCAAAATATACTACCGGTCTAAAATTAAACGGTATTAGAAAATAATTTTAAAATACTAGCCTGTAAAAAAACAGCTGCTGAAAAAAAAAAGATTGTAAATTTTAACTCAATTTACATTTTAGTCCTTAAAGAGCTTATTAATTATTGAATGAAAAATATTGAAGTATTTTTGCAAATTAAATCCAAACATACATACACAATTACGCCATGTACTCTGTTAAAAATTTTGGACTTGCTTCGGTGAATTACAAAACATATTTCCAATCCCGAATCTGCAAATCGTATAACCTAAAAATTAAGTATAAACCATCAATAAATCATTCAACTTGAAAATCAAAAATTGTGCAGTAATTACACTTAAATTTTCTTAAATTTACTCTTAATGCCAAAACAAATTAAGATAACGGAGCAATTATATTTATTCACGTCTTATATAATGAAAGTTTTTAAGTTTTACAAATTAGTCAAAAATAATTATAAATAAAAAAATTAATATTATTGTTTAATATTTATTTAAGGACAATTCTTTATAACCCACTATAATCCACTATATATATAATTGAAATAATTCATTCCTAATGCTTTAAATGTTTATCTTCTTCGAATATCTCAATTAAACTTTTATATCTTTACGACCGAGAACGTATAAAACGTTTATCTAACAAAAATATAATATATATTTAAGTTAAATATAAACAAACATTAAATCACATTCCACATCCTACATTAAACAATTCAAAACAAACAGTTTAAAAAACAAACAAACATCACAAACACTTAAGTGGAAACATCTGATGAACGCTATAAAATAAAGCTCATGTTTCACGGACACATTTTTTTGTGCGGTCCCAAACTCTACTGTCAAACTAATGACAAAATCAATCAAGCATTTAGACATTTAGAGAGATAAAAACGCGAGCGTTTAAATATTTTATTGATAACTTAATTATTATGTTTGACAGAGTAATTTAATTATTTTTTTATAAATTATTATTATTATTATTTAATTGCAAGTATAATTTAATAGTTAATAGATATTAGTTTTTAAGGCTTTATAGATTTTGAAAATGTAAACTTTATAATTTTTTTGTGAAATAGCAAATAGAAAAACTGTGATAAAATTATTTCAGTGGATAATAAACAAACTCTAATTTTCATTTTTTTTTCTAATTATCCTATATTTTTCCTCCTTTTTAAACAAAAATCCTAATACAATAATGACGTCACTAGCATATCGAAATATCCTCAACATTTTAATACTATTTTCATCGGCTCCTTCAATACACATGTCACTCGTCCGTCACTCAGCCAAAAATCCACCACATTACCTCAACGTCAATCACGTCATCACGTAAGTTTCACCCAGGGTCAATTTACTTCGCGTCATTTACGTCGCCCGAAATATAAAGACGCCACCCTTCCTGCAACACGACCATCCCCCTCTCGCAAATAAAGTGGTCGTCGAGACGCCAAGGCGCCGACAATCTTACAATCTTGCCCCGGCCACAAAGAGAATTTGCCATTAGCGTATATACCCCCCGACTGGCCCGTTAGACAACGGCTCTCTATGTATGTATTCTTAGAGTGAGGGCTGACCAGCATAAGGCTGTATGGTGTAAGTAGGGTCGAAATGGTCGCGGTGTGACCCTACGACGCTTCTTACATGCGGTTATTTAATTTTTGTCTGCTAGGAAAGATGCTAAAAGCAGGGAGGTTTTGGTTAGATTGAGGCAGTTAGAAGTAAATGGTAAAAATAATGGTCATTAAAAATATAAGTAAGCATTGAAACGTGAAGACAAATAGTGCAGAAGTAATCTGAATAATTAATGTAATATAAAACTACAGTTACATAGATTTGACGTTCTCATATTAATACCAAAGTAAATATTAACAGTTCAAATGATTATAAATCAAAAGATACATACAACTTTGGTTAAATTCTACAAAAAAATTTAATTAGTATTAAAATATTGTTTTATAAAACCTTTAGTCCTTAATCTTTAGTTTTACGCGCAAGTACAAGAATTTGACCAAACAAAATTTTGGGAAAAATATAAAATCTCAATATTTTGGAGTATTATTATATTAAATTTCAGAATGACAATATAATATGAACATTTATTTGTTCAAGGTTCATATTATACTTGGGCTGATTTTACGAACTCGATTTTTGGATATAGTATATATATATATATATATATATATATATATATATATATATATATATATATATATGAGCAAGTTACTTAAACTACTGAAATAACAGTAAGAGAAACCAGAAAGTTTCACAATATTACTTTGATGGATTCGTAGCTTTACATTTCACATTGAAATATTAATAAAATATAACTATATTATTTTAAAAAAATAAATAAATATACATTATACGCTTATTATTTTTGAAAACTAAAAATTAATAAAATAAGCACACAAATGTTTTGTTTAACATTACTATATAATCCAGTATGTATATATCATTCTCCCGTGAAACTTCAAGTGTAACGACGCAATGAAGCATACGAGTATTTTCTACGGAAGAAAAATATGTATTCAACGTCTTTTCCAACGAAAAAACATTTCATAGAAACGTTTATTTTAATTTTCAAAGTATATTTGCTATTTATAAACTAAATTGTTTTAAATGCAACGCAAAACTAATGTTTTGTACAAATATTTCTAATTATAACAAAAATAAACATTTTACAGTTTATTTTTTTATTTATATTTTTTCCATCTACTCAAAATTGAGCATTATTAAAATACATTTCGTAAAATGCTTTTCTGATATTATTTCTTACATTATTTGCTAAACTTACCAAAAATTTATATCAAAATTAAAATGTTTGTTAATCTTAATCTATTTTAAAATTCAAAATCTTCCACAATGTTTTTATATAATTTTTTGTAACATTTTCATTTTCTATTATCTAAACAAAAAATCTAAACTACATCATCATAAGAAAGAAATAATAACCAACATTGTCACCTTCGACGAAAAAAGCAATCTCCCAAAACAAAAAACGCAAATGTTCCCCAACATCATGGGCGCCCGCCACTTAATTTCCGGTTCAACTGCGACGGCAAGAGAGCGGTAGTTGACATCCTAACGACCGTTGGCTACTGATCTGGCCAGAGTACAGTGTTGTTAATTATTGCTATCTAAGGCCGTAAATCACTCAGAACCGCTCGGTATTTATGTATGATGAGGGTCACTCAGAGAGCCTGTGCTCTAACCCGCTGGCTTTCTAACGAAGCTACTGGTGTTTAGTGTGAAGAACCTGCCTTGTCTCTGATTCTGTTTCAAGTTCATTCTGTTCAAGGAAACGATGAATGCCGAATGGTGTTGCATGTGATTGTAAATGAATGGTTGAGGGTTTAAAATTGTTGTTGCGGTTAAAGTTAATGGGTATGATTGGAGTTTGGTGTTAAAAGATAATGAGGTGGCTTTTTTTTATGTGAAAGAATTTCAAAGTGTAAATGTTGGAGATTTTTCAGAATCTTGTTAAAAATATTTGTTGAGTAAAAAAATAAATATAATAACTAATTTTGACAGTTGCTTAACAAGCTAAATTTTAAACATATGTTCTCTAATTTTAAAGAAATTTAAGACATGTTAAAAAAAGTTGGAAAACAAAAATAATTGTAAAAACATTTCAAAAAAAGTATTTCTAAGCAATATAATATAATTAAATTAATTATTTGTCCTATTCAGTAATTTTACTTTACTTCTCCATTATCTATAAGTGGAATATGGGGCTAAGTATTCAAGAAACAAATCGTATAGATCCGGTTACACAAAGCATTCTTAAACGTTTTGTATGTTAACTAATTCGTCAACTTGCCAAATGACCAATCAATAGGACGGTACGAGAACATCTGATAATCTAGTTACTTAGTTAACTCATTGATTAAGTTAACAATGCTTTGTGCAACCAGGCCATAGTGTCTTAATAATTTTAATTGCATTGTCAGTAGTACCGGGTTGTAAGTACATAGCAAAGCAAGAGACCTGCAGTTTATAGTATATTTCAAACCACTCAGACTGATAATATTATAATAGAATTTGCAAAAAAATATACCCAAGATTAATAACTAGATTCATAAACTAGTAATTTTGTCTTTAATAATTAAAATTTTAAAATATATTTTATACAGCGCTCTAATTAAAATACCAATGTCTGTAAAGCAGATAAATAAATTGAAACAAATTATTAATAGTTATAGATTATATAGTTGGAAACTAAAATATTTCATCAATTATTGTAAATCTATGCGTGTATTGTCGATATTTGCAATTAAATTGCAATGCGTACGCGAAATAATTAATTCAAATGAAAGGAATATTTGATTAAACATTTGCACTAACTGTCGAACAAATGTAAAACTATGTTTTAAAACAAATGAAAACGAGAAAATTCTCCGTTTTCCAATTTTGCCTCCCTACTTTTCACTCTTACGCAATCAAACTCTCTGCTCTCTTCTTCTCTTTATACACAAAGAGATCAAATCTGAAATCCTGTCGATAATCAATTAATTCAACATTAATTAAATTAAAATTCTACGGATAATTCCTTATCACTTTGTAATTTACATTGCTTTATATCAATTTTCGTTTTAATATTAGCGCATTAATTTTAGGACTGTTATTGTACATATGTGTAAACTAATGGTACAAGCATAGACAAAGATTATCTAGACGTCTATCTAGACGAAGCAAAACTGTAATGTTAATATTACTTTGAGGTTATGATTATTTGTAATTAATTTAATAAAACCTAATTTATTTCATTTAGTAATTCATTCAGATACTTTTAAAAACGGAAAATTTTGTGATGTTTATTTAGTTCTAATTCTTTTATCTGAAAAAATAGATTAGGTTATATTTTTTCTAGTTGGTTGTATATTTATCTATTCTTGTTCGTTAATTTATCCAGCAGTTTTCCATTGTTTACCTAAACTTCAATTATAATAACAATAATTAATGAATGTTATTGGAATTATTTAATTAAATAGACGAATGGTCTACTTTTTTACAGCTTTGATAAATTTCAATAGAAACTGTAATACGTTTGCTATACCTACTAAGTAATGTCGAACCTCTTGAAATTATATTTACTTCTATTATCTTTAATGTAAACTAGTTCTCTATTCTAGAATTTGATGTTTAGTAATGGAGGTATTCCAAAGAGTTCTTTTACAAATGAAACCAATGATTATCTTAATGATAGTGTAAGTTGTTCAGTTCAGCATAGTTTAAAGCAAGTCTAGTTACCGTAAGTTATCTATGGTATAACCCATTGGTTAGTGTAGCACATATATACATACAGTAGTTGGCAATTATAATGTTGTCAAATGCGTATTGAAATGCAAATTGTATTGCATTCCGCTCTGGGGTATACCATATAGGCTTTTGATGGTTCCGGAGAAGTACAGAGGGAACGGGATCTAAACGGATCTTGCCCATTGACATATACGCACAAACACATATTGTTATCAGTTGCTGCAATGTAATTGTTAATCAGTGATAAGCGTGATGTAGATGTAGGTGATTAAATTTTGGAATAGGATTACCAACGGGGAATAGTTTGTATTGCATATACATTTAGAAGATTGTATCTTATTACATCGTCTGATTATAATTCTGTTTATTTTTGCAATTGTTAACAAAAAGAAATTAATGGATCTTTTCGGTTCACATCTGTAAGATTAATTAGTTAAAATAAACTCAAGTTTTGGCTGCAATAAATATAATAACTGATAAATCTAAAAATCGTACATTTGCGTTGTTTTTCATAAGTCCCTAAAAGTAGGTTTATGCTAAAACATAACACTAATTCTGTGATAAGTAGTTTAATGAGTAATATCAAATAAAATTAATAAATATTGATTATTTTTTAATGCTTTTTCTTAAATACATTATATCATTATGTCTTTATAGCATTTTACTAAAATTAAAAGCGTTATTTAATAAAAGTAAACAAGAAAACTTTAGTAATTTTTCAAAACCATGTCACATCAAACAACAGCTTGTCGCAGCAAAATTAATGAAGTCGATATTATGTTAACACAATATTATTAACATTTTATAATCAAATTTCAAAAGAACGTTTTATCAATCAAAATACGATTTAGAAAATATTAATAGAATATTTATGGAGTTATAATCAAATTCACATTAACCTGACATTATTTCTCATAAAATATCGACATAATTTTTGTTCGTATTATAACAACTTTTCGAAAATAAATTATATATAAAATAAAATTTTATTATAAAGAAATTTTGTCAGAAAATATTTCTTTTATATTCAACTTTTGTTTCTGTCTTGAACAATTGTCTTGAACATCAAAATGCATATTTTAATATCAATTTAAATTCTCTGATCTTTCGTAAAATATAAAAAATTAAAGCCCTACGAAATCTTTTTTATTTATTACACGCTGAATATGCCCGCTACTTGGAAAACATTATCTTTCACTGACTTCGTACAACCTATTCAAATACATACACTTTCACAAAGATTAAACCTAGAACTTCAGGTAGATGCACAAATATACACGGCAGACTTTAATATTCCCATAGTAAAGTTAGAGCGGAAAGCCAACCCTCCCAAGTCGTGTTATATATGAATACTTTGCTTATGCCCTTGACGAAATGAAATGTTTAAATATTAAAAAGAGCAACGCGTGTACGGTGGCACACCCTGTACACGAAATTCCATTACGCAGGTGGGTTATATACGGCCCCAAGCCGGCTCCTGTCAGTGACATAATTGGAATCAGTTATGAATAATTAAACGCAATCCAATAATTCACGTCGAACGCTGAAACAACTGACAGTTGTGAACGATACTAGTAGGTTTGCGAATATAGTAGGCTGTGAATATTTTGTTTGTTTTGCAGTGAAATGAATGTCTTTTTTTCCTCTTCGTATATGTGTATTTGCAGTTGGTTTTTTTTTTATTGACGATAGTTTTGCAAAATGGTTACATGTTGGTTAAGTTTTAATCAATTTGAAAATTGTTTTTTGTTGAATGTGCTAGTTTTTACGCTATTGTATTAATGGATTCAAGTTAAAATAAAAATGAAAAATGTGTTCAATAAAAGTAAAAGAGATAATAGAAAAAAAAAAAAACAAAACATTAAAAACGGTTATTGAAAATATGAAAAACTGCATCACTGTAAAATTTTGAATTATGTATTTTGCAATTTTTTTTTATTATTTTTGTTTCAATTTACATACATACATTCACAATCACACCATGTATCCAAAAGGGTGTGACACAAACTCTTTCCACCATCCTGAAATCAACTTTCTTCAAACATCCCCATCCAGACAAGCAATTCTAGCTTCATCCACATTTATAAAACCTCTCATACATGCTCTTCCATTTGGAAACATTTATATTCCTAGTAAAAGCACCCAAAACCTTACGATGTAGATTATTAATAAATATTAATACAGAACTACAATCTAATACTGTTTTATTTATATTTTTTGTTTACGAATTATTATTATTTAAGACTCTTTTGGAATTTTGATTAAATAAATTAATAGTCAATTCTTGAGTCGCCAATTAGATTAATATTGCTCTGATATCTACTTTAATTTTTTTAAATAAATATTCCATAAAATATAATATTAAATAACTAGAAATTATTTAAAATAGTAAAATGTTTCATATCCTCTGAATATGATAAATAATTTGAAACTGCAGCAAAACTAGTGCATAATGCATATGAATTAGTAACTCTGGTCGTTCAAAATATTTAAACAGGTAATATTCGCGTATTAATAATGTATGATACATAATGATTTATTATGAAACGCGTATATACATGGAACCGTATGAATGAGAGAATTAAAGTAATTTATTTTCTGTTTATGCGTATCAGCCATAATTTATCCGGCGCGGCGTTAACGCTATAAACTTTACCATCGTTCGTTGTCATTAAAGGTAACAAAATTACTTTTCCGATAATACTTCTCAATAAAAGGAACGTGTTTGGTTGAGACATTGAAATACGTTCACTGTCGGTTTTAATAAATTTGATACATTTGTATTTCGATAGGTTATTTCGACTGAAATGAATTATGAATATTTTATTATTTTCCTAGGCGATTTGGTTCTAATGATTAATTATTAATATTTGGAATATGCGTTTTGATATATGTGTTTCATGCGCTTGTAATTTATACTCCGAACAGTACCAATGGAATTTTCGGATAGTCAAATTAACTACATTCCGATAAATTGTGATTAAAGTAGGTCGATGAGAAAATTTGGTAATAAAATTAATGTGTGAACTATTCTTATTTGACAGATAATATTCAATGATATATCTCTTACAATTGTTGTTTTGAAACTGACATATTTCCATAAATTTTTTACGGATTTATAAAACAAATTAGAAATAATGATTGGGTTATTTTATTTATTTAAATTTAATATATTTTTATTGATATAAAATATCAGAAAAATTGTGCTTCAATCGTTAAAAAAGAGACCTGTTAAATAGTTAATTAATTGCTCATTTAATGGACTGAAAAAATATATTACTTCAGTTACAATTAATTCCAAAATATACATACTTTTGATCTGTAAATTTGAATTTTTATAATATATTATGTATTAATATTTATTAATAATCGACGTTTCCACGAACTCAACGTTCGTTTTCATCAGGAAAAAAGATACAAATGACATGTTTATTTACTATAAATATAAATGTCTTTTGTATCTTTTTATCCTGATGAAGACGTACGTTGAGAACTATAACCTAAAACTGTTTTATTTTAATAAAATATAATGAGTTGCGACAGATTTTTTCTATGTTAAATAAATATACAAAAATTGCTGGTTTTAGACTATACTAAGACTAGCATTAAAACAATGTTAGTTGAAAATTATAAAGGTTTGAGATCATAAAATCTTTTAACTACAGTTTAACTGTTATTATAGTAATACAATAAATTATATTATAATGTAATATCTCGTTTAGTAATAAATAGTTGCTATAAATCAAAGTTCAGATCTGATAAACCAAATTTAATTTTATTACAAATAAATCAATTTGTTTTTCTTAATATTAATATCGTATTAAACTTCCTTGTAATTCATTTGGATGAATGATGCATATTTATTATCAAAACAAACTCATAAATCAATAATGATATTATACGGATTTGTTCTGAAATCAATTGGGCGTAATAAATTAATTTATAAGATGGAAAGTACATTCTTTTCGGTAAAATAATAAATCGTATTGTTACTTAATGTACATATAGTTACGGCGATGCGAATATACACATTCACTATATTTGAATAAATTATCATTGATAATTTAATTAATAAAAGACCGTCTAGTAATTAATTTAAAGTAAAGGATCATTAGTTAGATCTAGAAATCCTTGCAGACACTTGTGTATAATTTTATACAGAAAATTAAAAAATACATAATATTCTATATATGCAGTAAAAATAAGTTTTAATTAAATAATATTTTTTTTATTATTTTATTGTTAATTTGTAAAAACTGAATCTAATAATAATAATTTATTTTTCAAATATGAAAATTTTTGCGGTATGAATGTTTTATTCTATACTTTTAATTCTCATAATAAAAATTTTAACCAAACCTAAATATGTTATATGTTTTTTTTAAATGATAAGTTTATTTACATAAATAAGTCAATGTAACAATGTTTAGTACTTACAATTATCCAAGGTTCATGATATGTATTCCAGTAGAATCTAAAAAAAAAATGCATTTTAAATAACTATTCTGATACTGAATTAAATGGTTCATATTTACGAAATTTTAGCAGAAAAAATATTTTTTGCAAATTATTCTATTTTATTAATTTTTATCTCAATATGAGAATAATTTCTTGTATTCAAATCCAAGTTTCCATAATTTGGACATTTTTTAAATGTATTTTTTACTAAATAATTTTGACATATAATTTTTCATATTTTAATTAAAATTACAAATATATACAAATATTTATTATCTACCAACAGATATATTTTGTTTTCTACTTAAAATACATGACAAAATTATTTTAAGAGATAATATTTTTTCTGTTTAAATAATACAATATTTAAAAAGCATTACAAAAAACAATACATTATTACGATAGTTGTTACTATTTCTGTTAAAAGCAATTTTTATCACAAAAATACAAAACCATATAAGGTCGTCAACTCTCAGTTCTTACGATAAAAACCATTTCGAAACGTACAGATTCGTGGATAATACCATAAAGAAAACGAAAAAAATAAATAATCAAAATTGAACGGTCGTGGTAAGTACATATTTCATACGTATTTTCCTCGACATTCCACTTAAATAAATACGAATACACAAAGCAACTGTTCTCTTTTTTTCTGGAAGAGAGTGTTTTTTAATGTCGTTGCATTACCCCGTGCGTCTTAAATCGGCGTCACGATAGAGAGGCTCAAACGGAAAAACCGGAGAGCTGCACACACACACACATACATACACGAAAAGGAAATATTTGAGAACCGTTACCGGTTCAGTTCGGCTCGATTCGATGCGGAGTTCAAAACGTCTGTGGCGTTATTCCACTCGAAATGAAACGTAAAATATCGATACAAAATATGGTTGAAGAATTCTCGAATAGTAGCACGTTTTCAGAAAATTTAGCAATTTAAATTCACAATAATAATTATAGTAATTTTACTATATTTTTATTGTAATTTTAGAATTTTTTATTAAAGTATTAATAATTTACATAGAACTACAACTGCAGATTAAATCGATGAACAGAAACATATCGCCTGTTGAAAGGCAAAACTCTAACTTCATTTTTTTTATTTGGAAGAAAATAATGATTTACTTGTGAATAAATCTTTAAGAAAAAGAGGAATACTGTACAGAATTTTGCTGTAAACAGAAATACTATTCCCCATTAATAATTATTCTAAATAATAATCGAAAAATATCGACAAAACGTAAGAAATTGTCGATTAGATATGTAAACTTTTTCAAAACACATACGACTTTTACCTTTAAACCGGTGATATAAATATACAATTATTTCTAAATTAATAAAAAACTATTTTAATCTAGTTACTTTTTTATCTAGTAACTTTATATGTTATGTTTGTTTATTATTTATGTCATTTATATATTTTTCCTAATGATGATATACGTAAAATGTATGAATTTTTCAAATAAAATACCTTTATACAGAACTTCATCCTAAAGCTTTTTATTTTAATTTGTTCAAGAATTAGATGTGTTATCTAATATGATTAGAAAGATAAAAATCATCTAATTTTTTACTTAAAATCAACAAAACATTAGAAAAATTATCTAAAGATTTTTTCTATGTGTATGTTCAGTAAAATACTGATCTTAAATCAATTTGAAAACTTTTTGCACATACTGTGTATAGTGTATACCTTCGATGAAAAAAAATAGGTAAACGCCAAACTCTAAAATAAATAAAACATATGACAAACTCAAACATTTCACTCAGAGAATCGGAGGCAAGCAGACAGAGGAAAAATAAAACGATTGAAGAAGAAGACCTATTCGAATAGCTATCGAACCTTCTCAACCCATATATTATTCAAGAACGTCGAATTGAATATTATATTTGCATTTATAAGCTTTGAGCCCATTTTCACCTGGTCGGGGAGCCGGAGTTTCGTTGTAGCGCATTCGGCCCCGTCTTTATTGAAAGACGACGATGGTGCGAGAAAGATTTGCGCGCCCCGCTTCGAAAACGTGACGGGAACTTCCGGTAAAATGGCTACGTGATTTGTTTACCGATGTGCTTAGGGTGTCTTGGCTGTTGAAGGAGTTGACGGTGAATTTTAGGCACGGGGCCCACCTACCATGTTTGTCGGACAAATTGTAAAATGCTATCGGTGTTATTGTGATATAGAAAACTCTTTTTGTGCTGCACTTATGCTGGGAAAAAATAGTCAAATGGTAAGTTACTAGCATAAAATATTAAAAGTTCTTTATATATTTTGAGATTAATAGATCTATTCGGTTCACATCTGTACGGTCTATAGCGTTACGGATTATATTGTCCATTTTATTTATATTTACATTCTGTAACACTACATATTTTACAGATGTGAACCGAATAACTTTTGTAAATGTTCGATATCAATCAGTTATAAATATATATTTTTTAAACATTTACATTTATTTACTAAAAAAAATATAACTGTATAAATGTACCTGTTTATAGAAAAAAAAATTATCAAAGAAAAAATTATATCGAAAATTGCATTAAATTTCATTAATTCAATTTTGAGTTATAAAGTAAAACATTTTGCGTATAAAATATATATCTATAAAACAGCTATAATATTTATTTTATCTATAAGTACTTTATAAAAGGCTATAAATACCGGCCAATATATATTTATTTAATTTTATATAACAATAAAATATTAATTAAATTTCCATTTATGTGTATAAAATCCGTAAAATCATATAGCTTTAAGTTTGTATAGTATTAAATTGTTCAGTTTAATGTACCTACAAAATTTGATAAAATAATGTCCCCCTTGGCACTTCTTCATTTCAAAGTAAATATAAAAAATTTAATCAATTTTGTTACTAATGTTAAATTAAAATAAAATTAATCAGCATTTTCTAGTCAGTTAATATATATTCGAAATATTTTTAATTTTTATACTAGTATATATAATTCCTTATTAAGTAGATATAATAAACTTGAATAATGATTCATTAATTAATATTTTCTAAGAAGCATTGTAAGAAATATAAATCATATTGTAAAATAAAGATTTTTGCGCGCACAGGTGGAAAAAACAAAATTTATAGCTCTTTTATCTCTAATAACAGTACGTGTCTGCATTCTTCTAGCAATTCATTTTTGCTTATCATGCTTCGCTGCGACGCAACACGTTACCAATATAAATAAACTTGTCAGTATAATAAACATCCGGTCATGCAGACGAAATCATCATATAATGACAATGATTTTTTCAATCAATGCGAATGCTTGGTTCAATTTTCGTTGCCACTTCGGTTTGAATGCAAACGTAAGAATTTCAAATCCAAACAACGTATTTTGAAGGTTGATTTTAGATCGTTGTTAAAGTTGTTGTTACTGACAGGAGCATGGGCGAGTTTAGAGAAGATGTTTTGGTAGAAATTAGTTCAAGTTTTGAAGTAACTAACAATTTTGATAGTTCTATCACCAATAGAAATAAGCTAGTTGCAGTATTCTGTTAAATTCTGTTAAAAGTAAAGGACTGTTTAGATAAGAATTTTGAAGTTTAGCAAGAAAAATACTTTGATAATAAACGTAGAGTATATCGAAATTTAAAATTGTAATTAAACTTAATTTTTAAAACTTTTATTTTTAAATTATTTCCTTTGTGCAACAAGATTATTTACGAAATATCAAAATTTTTATTTTAATAGTCCGTAAATTTTAACAGAATTAATACAGAATACACACAAAAAATTAATTTATATAGAAGAATTGGTAAAACTCTAAAGGCAGGTCATAATCTAAGAGAAAAATTTTGTAATATGAAAGTTTCCAATAAAACAAAATTAATTCATTCCTTTTCTACAGGCAATTAGTTAAATTTGCTAAAATACATTCAAATACATATCTTATTTTCAAGTTAAATATAAAAATATATGTCATATATTTATTTTGCAACTATTGACAACAGTGTTTTCCCAAGTCAAATAATATAATTTTAGACTATGTTAGGTATGAAAAATTTATGAACTAGTTACTTATTTGGTATTTTGTTACCTAGTAACTTGTTTCTATATTCTATTATTTAATATGAATTTGTATCAGTTTTGTTGATGAAGACAGACGTTGAGTTCGTCGAAACGTCGATTATTAATAAATATTAATACAGTACTTAAACCTAAAGCCGTTTTATTTTATTAAACTATTTTAATTTTCAATATTTTATTACAATAATTTCAAAATTCTGATTGACTTAAATTACAAACGTAAATTTCATTTTGTAGACAGACAATACTTCACAAAAACTAATTAATTTTGACATGTATTGTTAAGTAATTAAGAGATAACAAATTCCAGCAATAATCATATTAGTTACCGCTAATAATTCAAAAATAGAATTGCACATCCAATGTTCCGTTACTAGTGTTTCAACTGTTTTCAATATGTTCGTACAATAATTGTACAAATAGCAACTATTAACCAACCCAATGCGAGGAATATGTGAACTACTATGTACATAACAATTTGATTAAAATGTAATTTTACGAATGCAATTTAATTAATTAAACGGCTGCTATTGATTGCATTATTGCTTGTTACACACACAGTTTGCAATCAACAGAGAAGTTGGTAGCGAGAGAGCTTGGGCTGTTTTCATCTCGTTGGTATTTAACGTATTTGCATTTTACACAAATTGCAAAATGAAATAAAAACACTAATTCTGGAATGCAATAACTTCGGTTTTTACAACAATAAATCACTAACAATCAAATTACATCAAATTAAAATTTAAAAACAGTTACGTTTAATTGTTAATGCAATCAAAGTCAAAAACGAAAAGTATTTCTTAGCAATTTATTTTTAACTCCATGAATCAGAAAACAAAACAATTTAAAGTAAAAAAATGTAAAATTTTACTTCATACAAATAACAAAACAAAGATTTTATTTGACTGACAATAAAAATATCAATTATTAAATCGTTAAAAATATTTTTATATACAAAAAAAGAAAAATGGAAATCGCTAATATAAGATCATTATTTCCGTAACCAATTTTGAAATTTTTTCCTTACGTATCTCTACACACAAATAATTGGTCATTAAATTTAACAATAAAAATTAACAAAACCGTTTCAAATTCACTCCAAATTGTTTTGTTAAAAGTCGTCGGCAAGATAAAAGAAAAATGAACAAATTTCTTAGAAAATAATCATAATATTTATGTTTATATTTCATTTGGTATTTATTATATTTAAAAACTAAAAATTAACTTAAGAAAATTGGATTTTTTTTTATTATCACAAAATTAAGTATGGTTAATTATTATTAATATATATGATACAAGTAGGCTAATTATATATTTCTGAATAAATATTCAAATATAATGTTTAAAATATCTAATTATTAAAAAATTTACTCAAATTTCTCAAGTTACTGATTATCTACAGTATTTAAAATAAATGAAGTCAGTAAAAAATCTATTAATTAAAAGTAATAGTATAACCTTAAATAACAATTCTAAAATCCTAGTTTGAAAATTGCGAAATTATAGAAAATACATAAATAATGATAAAAATTTATTACCTAGTTTCTAAAACTATTAACATTATTTACCTATAATTTGAGTTTTAATTGTACAAAAAGCTGCATTCTTGTTAGAAGTCGTGATATATTTTTATAAATAATATATATATATATATATATATATATATATATATATATATATATATATATTTTGAAATAAAACGGCTTTAGGTTAAAGTTCTGTATTAATATTTATTAATAATCGACGTTGCGACAAACGAAAAATAATACAAATGACATTTATAGTAAATAACACAAAATAAATATACAAGTTACAACTAGGTTGGAATATAATTATATAATTTTATTTATTAAACACAAATTTGATATATTTACAGCAAGTACTTAAAACTAACGCATCGCTAAAGAAATTTATAATAACTCTCTCTTCACAATATCCAAAACAACCAACAAATTACAAGTACAAGTACATTCCTCTTCAAATCCAAACAATCGACAGAACGTCTCAACGTAACCACAAGAGGCTAAGATCTTCAACTCAGCCGAAAATTCTCAAGTTCACATATACATCAGCATACGTATAATACTTCATGTTCCGTTCCTCTCGCCTGTCATTTCGTAATGTTTCCACAAGAGCTGACATTAAGATTAGTCGAACTAATTAGAAACTCGAGTGTCGATACTGCAGTTTCCTACACCGGATTCGGTCGAAGTGTGTTTTCTAGAGGCCGAGCGATGATGTGTGTTTGTTTACATAAGGCTGCACTTAATGTTGGTAGTTGTTCGTCTCGGCTAAGGTTTGGTTTAAGTCTGGTTTTGTAAATGTTCCGATTTGAAATCGGTTGGGGGTAAGGAGGGTATGCATGCTGGTAAAGACAAAGAGGTGTTTTGTGTAGGTGACAGGATTATTAGGGATCCGCCACCCAGACGTACTAGGGCCTGATTATTTTACAAGATGAGTGTTTAGGGTTTTTTGTTTTGTTTTAGTAAATATCGTATAAAGGTATTATATGTGGAAGCAGTACCGTATTTAATTACATTATTATATTGGACAAATGTCTAACGAATGTTTGGTGAAAAAAATATATGAAAATATACGTTTGTGTGGATGTCCAATAAGCAAATAAGCTGACATGATTGAGTGTTCTGCGAGAGTAAATGATTCTAAGTAAAATAAAAACGGATAAAGCAAACAAAATAAAATAAAAAAACTTTAGGTTAAAGTTCTGATTTAAATAAAATCTGGCTTTCTGTAATTAATAAATTATTTTAAATTTTAGCAGTCAAAAACTGAGATTATAAATAAAATAGCTTTAGGTTATGGTTCTGTATTAATATTTATCAATTATCAACATTTCGACGAACTCAACGTTTATCTTCATCAGGAAAATAACATCTAGAAACAACTTGCTAGATAACAAAATTAGTAACTACATCATAAAAAAATTTATTTAAAGGAAGTCAAATTTTATATAAAACAGTGTCTTCACAGTGATCGATGTTATCTTTTTCTTTACAAATTTTTATTGCTTCCCTTATCAATATTAATATTGATGGGACTTGCAATTATTATAGTATCTTTGATTTTTACATCATAAAGATATTCTAATGCATGTTGAGCAATAGCGGATTTATCTATTTATTTATTTACTATGTTAATTTTATATTATGTTTTCTCACAGTTAGTTTAGAATTAATAAATAATTAAAGTAATCTTAATGAGCTTTAATAAACTGCAAATAAATGTTAAGGAATCAATAAAATGCATCCAAAATAAACTAATAATGTTTCTTCTCCTTAGTACAATTCTGTATACACTTGTCAAGTCAACAGCACAAGTCATGCTCATCAACGTCAAAAGTCCAAACAATATCTTTCTTAAAGAACTATGTATGGCCATTGTTCACATTAAAACAATAATAATAATAAGCAACAAACTGTCATATTAGTTTTTAATGTGTCTGCGACTTAAGCACTCATACAAGTTCTTTTCAACTTTCATGATGACAGACATCAAACATGCACGCAGACGACAAACACTTGCAGTCGTAGAGTTCAGCTTACATATAAGTTTGGGTTTTGTTCATTTCAACACGATGAAAATTATGTGCAACAACTAAAGAAACAAATATAGTCAACAACAAACAATTAATGGAACGCCGTTAAATATTTTATTAACTTCCTTTGAACATTAACGTTTTATTAGAGAAACAACTCGTGTGTGTTAGTATTTCTTGGAATAGAAATTTGTGCAAGCATAAATGAAGGTATTGTCGCTGGTGGACAAATGCAGTCATGTGCAATTTTTTCGATATAAAATCTGTAGTTATTTTTGGAGTAATATAAAGCACTGAATGAATGTTTATTTTCTTCAAATTAATTTGCCTGTGTAATGGCTAGTTTATTATTTTAATTCAATAAAATTTTGAATATTTTTAGATTAAATATTACTCGTATGTTTAGCTAAATTTATAGATTTTTTTTTCATTCCACGTGACAAATTTCATTGAACAGAAAGAGACAAAACATTCTGTAACACTACATATCTTACAGATGTAAATCGAATAGATACATAATTTTGTTTTGCTGTAAGTCACAAAATTATAGTATCTGCATGGATCAAACTAAGAAAATTATATGTTTAAAGAATCGTTCTAAATTAAACTTTGTTTAACCCACATATAAAATTATATCTTGTTAAAAAATACAAATTTCCAAATTAGATGTCAGAGATATAATTACATAATTTAATATAAAGACAGCTATAAAAATTATATTCACCGAAATATGAAACCGACGTTATATCGCCAATTAAAAAATATATACTTGTTACACCAGTTATTTATTTCTGACAACCAATTAAAAAACTTTAAATTACCACAGTTGAAACATATGGTACGGTGCGATAAGCTAACGCAAGCAAGCGTCGAAAATATTAGCGCTGCTGGCAGCACCCTCTATCTTTAGCAAAAATAATTAAAGCTGTAAAGCAATTAAGGTTTCGCGAGTTGTACAGAAGCCAATATTTTGACACACATGTGGTTTGGGCACGGTTTCAAAACAGATATGTGAGATCAAACAGATGTGACGCATCGTCTTTCTATCTATGTGTTTTTGAAGGTGGCTTAGCATCGACTTTTACAGGAGCTATACCGATTCACTTTGAAAACGGAACGGAAAACGTTCAGACGTGCGGCTCGAATGTCAGATGTTCTCGTGTCATTTTTAACCTAAATGTTTGAATGTAATAGCACAAACGTACCGTTGCGTTGGCTCTCCAACGTTTGTGATGGTTCGAATATTTTTCCCAGTTTCAAATATGATATGAAATTGGTCTTCTGAAATATGTTCGGTACTCGAATATGACATGTGATCCTTAATATTGCAGAACTTTTGCATTCACGGTTCGTTTTTACTTATTTTACTGCAATATTTCACAAAAATATTTATTATAACACGTAACATCTTCCAAAAAATCAATAAAAATATAATAGTAATGCAAATATTTTTTAATTTAGTAATCAAATCTACAGATTTTATAAATAGAGAATTGACAAAAAAATTATTGTATCAAAATTTTTTTTAAAGTTTTGTAAAAAATAAAGAAGTTCTGTTTATTTTATATTAAAATTCAGGAAAATATATACAAATGACATAAATAAATAAATAAACAAAACATAGAAACAAGTTATTAGGTAACGCAATACAAGTAACTAAATTATAAAACTTTTATAATTTAATTTATTAATTAAAAAAAAACCAGATTTTATTTAAGTTATTGCCTTCACACTTAATATTGTTGAGTCTTGCAATTATCATATCTTCAAATTTAAGGTTATAAAAATTTTCTAACGCATGTTGCACGATAGCGAATTTATCTGGATGGTCAAAGACATATTGACAATCCAGCAGAAACAGTTCTAGGTTTTAGCTGCTTATATTATCTTAGCTACAAGTATAAATAAAAATAAATCAAGCATAAAAAAATCTTAAAAGTATTTGTTTACATCATAACTATTCAATAAAATTTACTGAAATCAACTGGCTGAGTAAAGCAAATACAAATATTCTTGAACCTAATATATCATGTAACCGAAATATTGCACTAGATTTTATCAATTTAATGTCTTTTTCTCAACTAAATCAATTTAATTATGTAAAAAACTGCAATAACAAAATTTTAGATTTAATTTTATCATCTCATACAATTACAATTAATAAATGTGATTATCCAATTACCAAATTAGATCAGTATCATCCAGCAGTTGAAATTAATTTAAAATTTAATACATATAAATTTCTTTTACCAAACGAAGAACTTACTTATAATTTTAGTAAATGTGATTATGAAAATTTGATCATAAAATTATCACAAATTAATTTTGAAAATAGATTACTAAATCCAGATGTAAATGTGAATGTAGATACATTTTATAGTATTCTGTATTCTTTATTTAATGAATTTGTACCTATTAAAAAAAGAAATAACAAAAAATATCCTGTTTGGTTCAGTAAATCACTTATAAAAATGATTAAAGAAAAAAAAAAATATCACAATAAGTGGAAAAATTACAAAAATATTAGTGATTATAACTCTTTTTCATATTTAAGAAAAAAAATCAAAATTAAATTAGACTTAGACCATAAAAATTACACCACATATTTAGAAAACAATATTACAACAAATGTCAAATCTTTCTGGCAATATACAAATTTACTTAAAAATAATAAAAATAATATTCCACATATTTTACATTACAATAATGAAACTGCAAAAACTGGACAGGACATATGTAATTTATTTGCCAAATATTTTGAGACTGTTTATACTAATGAAAATCCAATCAATAATACAAACAATTATAACAATGCACATAGTTCTGTGAATTTGGGGGAAATTACAATTACAGAAGATGAAATTTTTAGTTACATATCTAATTTAAATATTAAAACTGGACCAGGGCCAGATAAAATTCCTCCAAGTTTTATAAAAACATGTGCATATTACTTAACTGTACCATTATGTATCATTTTTAATAAATCTCTAAAATTAGGTATTTTTCCTGATTATTGGAAAAGTTCTTATATAACTCCAATATATAAATCTGGAGATAGCGCCAATGTAATCAATTATCGACCTATTTCAAAACTATCAATCTTTGCTAAAATCTTCGAAGCTATTATAGTGATAAAAATTAAATTTCAACTTGAAAGTATTATCATATCAGAACAAAACGGATTTTGTGCAAAGAAATCCACACTAACTAATTTAATTCCTTTTTATGAAAACATATGTTCAAACATGGACCAACGAATTCAAGTAGACGTTATCTATACAGATTTTAGCAAAGCATTCGATCGTGTAAATCATATTATATTAATTAAGAAATTATCACAAATGGGTATACATGGTTCATTGTTAAGATGGGTTGAATCATATATTAGCAATAGGTGTCAGATTGTTGCACTTCGAGGGTATCAATCAAGAAATATTGTTGTTAAATCAGGAGTCCCACAAGGTTCTCACCTGGGCCCGTTATTATTTAATATTTACATAAATGATATTAATGAATTGTTCTTAAATTCTGAATTTACCTTGTTCGCTGATGATTTAAAACTTTATAAACCAGTGAAATCATTACAGGATTGCATACTTCTCCAAATTGATCTCCAAAGATTACAAGATTATTGTGAAATAAACTATTTAAACTTGAATATTAATAAATGCTACATTGTTCGTTTCACTAGAAATACTAATAAAATTCTTTTTAATTATCAATTAAATAATGGTTTTCTTGTAACTAAAGAGTCGATACGAGATTTAGGCATTATATTTGATACTAAACTCACATTCAATGAACATATTCAAAAAATTACTAAAAAAGCATTTCAGCTCTTAAGATTTATCTGGCGAACATGTAAAAATTTTACATCATCAGAAACTTTAATATTATTGTATAACTCTATAGTCAGATCGCAACTCGAATTTTCTTCCACAATCTGGAATCCCCAATATAAACATCAAATTAATGCACTAGAATCACTTCAAAAAAGATTTATTTATTTGTTATCTATTAAACTAAACACTAGGTTTGCTAATTATGATTCAGCACTTCTCACTTTACAAATGTTAACATTAGAAAATAGAAGAGTATTAACTGATATGCTAACTTTGTTCAAAATTCTTAATTATAATTTAGATTCATCTAAATTTCTACATTTACTTAATTTCAATGTACCGTTAAAAGCAACTAGAACTAATCAATTATTTTATCTTAATACATTTCATAATAATTACTGTAAAAACTCAACATTAAATAGACTAATGTTTACTTATAATTTGCACTTTAGTGAAACTGATATTTTTAATATGGAATTCAATACATTTAAAAGAAAAATTATAGATTTATTGTCAAACAAACAATATCAACAACTAGGCTGATATTAAACTGTTTATATTTTGTATCTTGTTTTGAAAAACGTGTTATTTTGTTATTTTGCTGTATAATTAAGAAATTTTGTAATATTATTGTAAATCTGTAATTGGCTTAGGCCGTTGATTTACTAAATAATAAATAAATAAATAAATAAATAAATAAAAATAAAAATAAACTAATATCCCAAAATTTCCAAAATAAACTAATAAAATTATAATATCTTCCATTAGACCCAAATCTTTTAATAAAATCCTTGAATTTTATATTCCTCTTTTAAGAATTAAAACATCACAGCCAGTTTATCCGAAACCTTGTAGAATATATTTATATCATCCGGTTTAACTTCGAAGTCAAGCATTGAAGAAGAAGAAAAATAATTTGGTGCGCCGCCGTATAAAAAGTTTGGTACCTATACGAATAAATAAAAATGGTTCATAGTGCGTTTATATTTACCCGCCAACGCCTTCCCGTCAATTATGAATGAGTCAAAACTCAAACGACGCCACATTTAAATGCAATGGGATGTTACTAGTACAAATAAATAACTATATAAATAAAATTGTTGACTGGTTCGGAGAACGTTTCTATTTGAGATTAGCATTTGAAAAAGAATGCTTTTAGATGTTCACTATTCGATAGATGTTTGCTGGAACGTATGTTTATATCTATTAGATGTAGCTGTTTGGAAATGTATAAAAATATATTGACAATTTTTACGAACAATAAAAGAACATGGATACGTGAAGTATACAAGAATAAAGAGAATTGATTATTGGACTCCTCGGTGTGTAAGTAAAATTTCTAATAAAATTTATATGGATATGAATATTGAATATTTTTATTTGAATTTTACTTGTTTCAATATCTTAAAATATCCTGCTTGAATATTTATTGAATTATATCTTTCATATATTAGATAGATTTCATCTAGATATATTAAAAACCCTAAATTGTAAACAGTTTTTGAAACAAAATATTAACGAAATAAGATGTTGTTGTAAAATTTATTTTAAAGCAAAAAAAAGCATTTTTTTTATAAACAAAAGAGATGGAAATACGAGCCTATGAAATTATTTAAAATCATTACAGTGCCATAAAAAACTATTAATCCATTCCAAATAGATTCACAGCGAAAAATCAAAAACTGTGACAAAACCTGTCAAAGTAATTTCCATAAAAATTCTATTATTCCAATTGTATCGACGTTGCACACGGTACAGGCGAGACATGGCCGCGCAAAAAAAAAAACAACATCGCGAAAAAAGTGACGTATGAAATATCACGTACGCGTCATTTTGCATTTTCGATCGTAATAAAATAAATACGAAGAACGAGGAATTTTTGCGTTATGCAACTATCCAGACAGACGGAGCGAAGCGAAGCGAACGAGTGAAATAGTTGATTCGTATGTTCATTTCAGAGCTTGGAAACATGACAGCCAGTCGAAGCTGGGGGCTTATCCGAATGGACAGAAATTGCCACGTTGAAATGTCGATCCCTGTACCCGTGCAGTCAAGGTAACATTAAATTGCATTGACAGCTCCAATCCGAAGAGATATATATGAAGATATTATGACGATGATTAAAATGTAATAAGTTTATTTATTACGCATTATAACTTGGACCGCGGAATATCATATTGACAATAATTTGAAATAGAAATTTTAAGCCAAAATATTTTTATATATAAAAACTAGAACTAAAACTGTTTCATTCGCCACAATTTGTAATGGGGAATATACCGTTAGTTTAAAGGTAAAAGTCACTAAGTATAGATTTTTTTTGGACGACAAATATGGCACGATAAAAATTTTGTAATTAAAATACATATTTTGTTATTATTAAAAATATGAATTTATTGTACAATTATATTTTTCTATTATTAAGATTTTCAATTTTTACATTTTTACTAAAAATGTTTATTTTCGTCCATAAAATTATTCATAAATATATAATTTGTTTGTATTTAAAATTCTTTAAGGTTGTAAATATTTCACAATTTAATATAAAAGATAATGAAATATATATTCTCACAATAAATTTTCAAATTTCAGAAATAAATTTTGATTATAAAGTCATTAGTTTTCTCAAGATTAAAATTATAAATTATAAAAGTGTAAACATTTATCTGACAGTTATGTGATTAAATTTTTCGCATTAATTTTATTGAAACTGATTAGCAATATTTCAGTGAAATAAATTACAATAACATAAATAATTTGTAAACGTATCAAAGTTGTATGTTAGCTGTTTATTGTAAATTATAAAAAAAACAAATAACATTTTTTAATAGATCTAATAGATCATTATTAATATTTATTTTAATTAATATGCAAATATTAGTTTAATAAACCATGTAAATTTAGCAATAAATTTCATATAGTAAACAGTAATAATAATTTTGCCATAAATAATTGTACACTATCTAATTTGATGCCAATTTGAATAACATATCTCATGTAAGCAATAAAAACAACGTTTTTTATTACGTTCATAAATAACCTGTAAAAAATTTCACAAACATTTCACGCAGAGTAAAACCATCTAAATTACCTACTAGAATCATCAAAAAAATAATATTTATCATTCACAAAAAAGGCATTAGGCGTCCACACCTGCTCATGTAGAATAATATTATAAAATTTTATTGCGCGCGGTTAATAATCGCAATAAAAACGAGAAAGAAGTGTGGCTCTCGAAGGTTTATAATTCGCGAAATAATAAATTTTAGTGGCGCCGACCACAGATGGTATACGCGAGGCATTTATGCGTTGGCTATTAAACGGTAATCTTTTGATGGATACACTTGTCAGCTGAGCGTATGCTGCAATGATTTTGACAACGCGTACGAATGCATTTTAGTTTTCGCTCGACATGCGTTATGGAGATTAATATGCAGCATCACGTGCATGAGAAAGCAAAATGTTGTTCGGCTCGGTGCAACAATAGATGCGATTGTTAGTCGACCCTCGTATGTGTTACGGTGTAAAAGCAGAAGATATACATCGTGCAGAGAAAGTAGACCACATGTTATACAGATGAAATCAATATTACTGATAATGATTTAAACAGTGACGGATTAAATTTGCATAGTCTTTAGAAGAATTTTCTTGGAGATTTTGCAATATTGATAATGAATTGAGCAAGCTACAATACTTGTATGCGTTTAATGTTATGTGATTGTATATATTATAAGTAACTTATTTTTATTTTATTTATTCTTAAGACAAGTTAGAAATGTCTAGAAATGTATCATCCGAATAAATGACAATGTTTCATTGGTGAATTTTAAAATTATACCCAGAATAAATTTATTCCAAGATTTAAAAATACTGGGTCTTATTTATTTTAATAGCAATTGATTGACACGTTAAAGGTTTTTTTGTTAGAATCACACTAGAATTTAAACAGATTTACAAAATTAATAAAAAATACATGATTTTTTTCATAAATTATTATTTTGTTTAGTAAAATTAAAATCTAGAGGCTCTAAAATACACGGAGCTGCACTCCAGTCAGTCCTTCTCCTTAATCCGCCACTGGATTTACATCCAAATAGATATTACAAAAATTTGTTTTAAAATAAAAATTTAAGATATGAATTTCTTCATATTTTTTCTTAATTTTCTTGATTTATTTTAAAAATATAATAATAAAAAAAAACTGTTAGTATAGTAAAAAATCTTTCAGAACTCATTATATTAAAATAAATCGGCTTTAGGTTCTAGTTCTGTATTAATATTTATTAATAAATCGACGTTTCAACAAACTCAACGTACATCTTCATCAGGAAAAAATATAAAAATGACATTTATAGTAAATAACAGAACATGGAAACAAGGTAACAAAATAAGTAACTTGATCAAGAAATTTATAAATTTTTAAATAATATTTGGCTTCCTTTAATTAAAAATTTATAAATTTCTTGATCTTACTTCTTTTGTTACCTAATAACTTGTTTCTATATTCTGTTTATTTACTGAAAATGTTATTTCTATCTTTTTTTTTCCTGATGAAAACGCAAGTCAAAACTTCGATTTATTAATAAATATTAATACAGAACGAGAACCCAAAGCCGTTTTATAAAACAAAAAAAAATATTATTTATATGAAAAAGGATTAGTATATTTTAACAGTTATAGAAAAAGTAATTTAAAAAATCTTCTTTCATTTTAAAATGTTATTGTATAAAAATTGTCTGCAAATAAAGTAATTATTATTCATAGTTTTCTCAGAACAAATTGTTCATTCATATTTAATTATAAGGTATTAGCTTAAATTGCATAAATTATTTGACAATATGTAATTATCTATAAGACATTAAGCTTCATACATGTTTCTCTTTTTTAATTTTAGATCAAATAATCCGAGATTATATTACCGGCATAACAAATGTACACATCAATTTTTATAGTCGTGTCAATTTTATTTTAAAAACATATTCCGAGAATCTTACATAGATACGATTATAAAAATTATATGTCAGTTCTACGTTAAATTTTGCACATGACTGAATATTTAGCAATGTGTCATATAAACATTTTATTACCATACCATCGTTATAACTAACAACATACTCGCAGAAATTATTTAGAAAAAAACTTTGATGTTACTCGTACGACTGCATTACTACATTATACGTATTGCAACATTTCATTTGATAAAACTATTAAAATATTTATCGCTCGTTCAAAATTTATACCTTTAATCTCATCTTTAATTCTTTGTATCTACAACTTTAAATAATAAATTTTAAAATGCCACAGTTCTTTATTTCGTCTATAACTGCTTAATTATATACAGAAAAAGTAGATGGTTTTTCTAAAGTTTTTTTTTTACCAATTTTTTTTTAATATATTGATATAATGTAATTAGACATTATGTCTAGTTTGTTGTATATTTACCTATTCTTGTTCGCAGATTTATCAGGCATTTATCTAAAATTTATTTGAAATGACAATTTGATTTTAACTTATTTGTATATACAATAAATATTATTGAAAATATCTAAATTTACTCATCTAATTCGAATTAATATATAATGTTTGTCTGTAAATAGAGTACACAATACAAAATACTATTAGAATAAATGTTTTTTAAAATAAATGTAATTGTAAATTTATTAATAATTTTCAATTAAAATGTAATTTAATTTTTAAATAAAATATTAACTAATTTTAAAAATAGTTATACCATTATTTACTATTACTTTTGCTACTAAAATTTTTATTTCCATATTAAAAACACAAGTTTACAGTTCAAAAACATGTTTACTTGTAATCTCAAAAGTAAAAACCTTGAATCTGAAGCAAAAATTTTCTCAGTGCAGAATAAACATATAAATATATTATTCAACAAACGTAATATTATTGTATCCATTACCATATTATAATGGCATTAAAATACATAAAAATCCATTCAAATAATATATTTCTTAGTACACATTAAAACCATAATCAAATATCTAAAATTCATATGTCAAACATAATTTCGCTAATGCAATCGAGCTTATTCCTTGTTCACTGCACCACACAGCCCTGAGTACCCTTCAACCCTCTGGAAAAAAATATATATATTGTCCGACCGACGTTCAATTTCCTAAAAACGTACGCACAGCGCTGGACGTTTTAGTCGGAAAGTAACAAGCCGGGGACCCCGACACATTATAGCAGACACAATAGTTTGTCCACGTGCATTCATCATTTTTAGCCATGGGCCCGACGACAAAAAGCGCTGTTAAAATATTAAGAGCCCGCCTTCCATTTGTGCAAAAGAACACGGAACACAGTTGCTGGATTTCGACTCAACCCTTGGATATAAAAAATATATGTATGTATAAAGGCAGAACGTTGCATAATATATTATTGTAGGTAGCGAGCCGAAATGAATATAAGATGTATTGTCATGATGACTGCAAATTTTTGATGGGACAAGCAAAGCTAAATTACTCGGACAAAGAATGGATATTTTGTATTAAAGTACTCAGATTGTCATTATTCTGATTCTGTATTTCCTTTGTTATTATTTGTAATATTTATGATTGAAGAAAAGAAACACAATTTCTCCAAATAATACAATAATAAATATATACTTTTTTAATCTATAAAATAAAATCGACGTCTGTCTTTATTTTATTTTATATAAGTAATGAATTCTGAAAGATTTTTTACTATGTTAAATTATCTAACATTTAGTAATCTGATTAAATTAAAATATAATCTATTTTATTTTTGGTCTGTGTAGATATCTAACATTAGAAATATTGGAGTAATTTTTAACAATATTAAACATTTTTACTTGAATCTCCCCTTCATAATTAATATTTAAAGAATAAAACAAACATAATTATATAAATAATGTAATAGAAATAGCTAAGTAAACTTAAATATACATATATACGAGTACAAAATATAAGCATGCGTAAAATACATATTAAAATTCATTTTCCCGTATTCCGTGACAGCAGCCTCTTAGCATGAATTTTCTTATATGTCTGTTACCTGTCAATCACTGTCTTGAAATACTTCTTTTATTCCGCATCTTTTTATTATTTTCCTGGCAGAAATTTCACCTTATTTATTCAAATTTTTCAAACTCAACATTCTGAATTTTGTTGCATGTATATATAATAAACCAACTCTATGTGTCGTAAAAAGTAAAAGATAAAAATTTGTAAACCCATTAACATTATTTTTAAAAACGTGCATACGTGTTTGGCTCCATTCATTATCTACCTTTTTTTGCATACGAAACTAACGGAATGTGACAAAATAAATTGACAAAGAGATTATCGGCTTAAAAAAGTACAGTTTTAATAATGTTACTAAAAAACCGGATAAAGCAGTTTTACCTGTAGAATATAATTTTAAAACTAAATTTAGACGTTTATTCGTATAATACTTATTTTCAGAATTAATACCATTTTATTTGTTTCTACAAATTGAAAATTTTGCAACACTAAAATGTGTTACGCACTTTTCTGTAATTTAATCCAATTTGCTATTTCTTAATTTGTTAAATTTTAAATAATTTGTCTATTTAATTAAATAATATTGCTGTAACATTAATTCTTTCAGCTACACTCAAGCTGTAAACTTAAAAGAAACTTATGTTTTTCTAATAGAAATAAAAAATTAATAGAAAAAATAATAGTAAGTAACAATATAACTATTTTCAAAAATTTATATAAAATTACTTACTATTTAGTTTAGAAACAGTATTTTTCTGAAATAAATGTAATTGTAAAAATATTAATAATTTTCATTTACGAAAAATGATAGTTATATTATTTTAAATTATTTTATATATTACTAATCTAATAATTTTTGGTTCATTCTGTTTTTATAGAAATCACAATAACAAACCTGTATGTAATTTTAAATAAATGTGAATTAAACTTAACCTAACAAATACAAAAATAGTTTTAAGTTTTATTTGTCCACTGTACAAAAATCTAACACAACTTTAAAAGTAGTTCCAAAACTTTATATATAAAAATTTGCAAGTAAATACTTCCTCCAACATATATTATAAATAAAATTTAATAAAACTCTTTCTAGAAACACATCAAGGCAAACTATTTCCATACAGAAACTTTAACGATTCTGTTTACATAAAAGAAAGTTCCTCCATCATGTCAAATTGTCAAACAAATGAACAATGAATGCATATTCATGTACAGACGCTGGCCATTTTTACCCAAAAGTCCAAAAACTTTGAGTACTAATATTTAGCGGGGTTACCTACAAAACAAAGGCCCGCACGTAGACCGTTATTCGCGGAATGTTAATTAATAAATGCACCAAAAGCTCGGGTATGAATTTCATAGCTAAAACCCAAGTGGAGCGAATGCTGAAACCCTACGATTCATTGCTTCTAAGGGTGAGTTATATATGAAGGGGGGTAAGGGAGTGAAGTTATATAGCATGATCATAATATTAAACATTCCTTGTTGCTGTGTAATATGACAGAGTGTAGAAAATATTATGTAGGTAGATTACGGGAAGAGATAAGGTATAAATTTTGACCTATTAGATTAAAGATTAAAGGTAAAATACCTTAGGATATTGAAAATAAACAAGGGTACTTTACTCTGTTCTCATTTTCGTCGCAAATTAAATTATAATAAAGAGTCTACAACATTTGCATTATTTTGTTTTTCAAACATTTTTGAATATAATTTTCTTATTGAGATTGAAATTGATTTAAATAAAATCATAAAACCTGTTTCATATTTACAAATATAAAATACTTTATAATTATAACCAAAAAAGTCTATTCTGGTCGTTAAATTTAGCCTAAATTTTTAAATTTAAAGAACTTTAAAATGTATCAATTCTGGTCACTACTCTTTAGCATAAATTCCTTTAAATTTAAATGGTATGCATGTTAAGAATTGCTCTATCAAAATGTATTGAAGTCGCAAAGTTAAAGTCTCATTTAAGTAAGCTAAAGACCTTTAAATTTAACTGTGATATCTTTTATTCGAAACAATAATAAAAAAGTTAATAATAATTTAATTATTTATTACATTTATTGACAATTAACAATTATTTGTATCTAAATATTATTTGTAAATAAAACTTTGTCCTTCATCTAATACATACATACATACACAATCACGCCATGTACCCAAAAGGGTGTGATACAAACTCTTTTCATCATCCCGAAATCAGTCGCCTTCAAATATTCCTATCCAAACAAGCAACTTTCGCTTCATCCACATTCATAATTCCTCTCATACATGCTCTTTTATTCCTACTACTTGGAAACTTTCGCTCACGCAAAACAATCTCAATCATACCACTCCAACTACTCATGGGACGTCCATGCAAACGTATACCATCAAAATCATTCAAATAAATCTTTTTAACCAAACGTTTATTAGACATTCGCTCAACATGTCCGAACCATCTTAACTGACTAACACTGCAACTTTTGCTACAACATTTTTTTCAATTTCACACTCATCATACACTAATCTATTTCGTACCCGATCTCTCCTATTTACACCACATACCCCACGTAAAAATCTCATTTCCACAGTAGTAAATAACTAAAATATTATTTCAAATTTAAGATCAATAAAAGAATATTTATATTTAAAAAAAAACATATAATCAAATTATCTTGAACATAAAGATATTTTAATATTAACTGAAGTTACTTAATCTTTTACAGTACAAAACAAACAAAATTAAATTCGATACAATTCGCAATATAAACCGAAAATCCGTTTTAAATTTAAACAAATCCGCATTAAAAATATATCGGATACAAAATATAGGATAATTTATTCGCCCTTAAAACATAACCTGAATAACCAGCTTAGTAGCGTGTATAAATCAAAAGTATAAAGTACCGTAAAATACACAGGCCTGTAAAATTCGATAAGCGGCCATGCGAAGGCAAAAGCTAATATTCAGATTTACAGAATACCGCGCGCGGGTATCGAAATCCTTCGCCCCCCTCGAGTCGAAACGCTAATGTCATCCGATAAAGAAGAACCAAGGAAAAGATCGAATAATCCGACCAGAATCTCGTTGTTTTAAAACGAGATACGAATATTTGTCGGCCTTCGGGAATCGGTTTGACAATGTGAAAACGTCAAAATTGAATTCGTATAAATGTTCGGATTATCGATGCAGGAAAACCGTAAAACAGTTACTCGTTGTGGTTAGAAATGCCGAAAAAAGAAAAGATATTTTTACGAATTAAATTCTGGAATACAGCAGGCTTTGTATTACAGAAAACAAAACCAACATTTAAATAGCGGGCTAATCCTGGCAAATCTCTGTTAAAACCGACAATTTGCAAAAACGAGAAATAATGAAACGAATTTTTTCTAAGACTTGTGTTTTATAAAAAATATATTAAAGATCAGAAATTGTCATTGTTTTGTCTTTGAATATTAAAAGAATTACAGTTAATTACTTAAACAATAAAAATGTACTTTTTATTTAGAACTGTATTAAAACTGTAAAAAATCGGAGTAAATTTACATTATAATCATAGTAATTTTTATAGATATATATATATATCAGGTAGTAATTTTAAATTTTTTTGTAAACTTACTAATAATTTATAAATATACAATCAAAAATATAGTAAAATTACTATAATTATTAATGTAAATTTGCCCTATTTTTCATTATTTTTCTTAATTGACTTTTTTCCATACCATGTATGTATATGGAAATAAAAATATTATTATAAAAGAAGCTGTATTTCGATACAATAACCTTTGTGGAATTTTTTTTTAACTAAAAGTACTGTGACGTACCTATGTATATTTCAAATTAATCATTGATATTGTCAAGAGCTTCATTTAGCTTCGTTTTGATTTATAAATGTTAAATGAAATATATATATAAGTAAATAAATCAATTACATTCAATAGTAGAAAACAACAATAAATATAATTTAAAAAATAACAAAAAGCGCTTTGCCAAAAATAGATTCAAAAAAGCATGTAAATACAAAACTCATAATTTTGTTTCTCACAGACAAATCTTGCATTTTTAATAGCAAATAAATGCACTTTTAATTTACAATATAATGCAATCAATACAAAACATTCAAATTCATATCTAATTTTCTAATTGCCAAAATATATTGACTCATATTCACAGTAACAGCAGCTTTTAAAAATAATTTTTGACAGATAAATTGTTATTCAAGCATATTCTAAAATACTCTTTTAATGTATAAATGTTTGTAGTGTATGAACATTTAATAGATTATAAAATAATGTAATTTACTTACTTATTGTTAATAATATTATATTTGTGCAGCCGTGTAGGTGTTATTATTTATATTTCCAAAGTGACAAATACGAGTGATCCAGAAATGATACAGAACACAAAACAAAAATCTTACAATATCAAATATAATAAAACTATTAGCTTCATAATTAATAATTATAGTAGTTATAAAAAAACTGGAACATTTTAAAATAAACGCAAAGAGCAATTTACTGCAAGACTATATAATGTTTATATATACATTGCTGATTTAAAACAAATTTACCTTTTTTTACAAAAACGTACCAATATTATTGTAATACGTACACAGTCAAAAATATCATTAAAATATGTTTAATATAATATAACTGTAAGATTGAAATAATCAAAAAAACATAGCCTAACCTAACATAAAATATATAATAAAACAAACAACGTTTTATTTATAAATATAGACACATTTTTCATTTCAAATAACTTTGGTCCAAGATATGTAAACATTAAAAACACGTACGTAAGAAAGCCAAAACAAAACTACAAACAGAATACGACAGAATATTCTTGTAAAAGTACCAAAAAAATTAATGTTTATTAAACAAATGTCACTTTTACTTTCTGATTTCAATCAATTAATAGATAAATTATAGCACAGACTTATCGCAACGAGTTTCTAAAACATGTAGGTACACTAATCAATTCACATCAATCATACTTTATTTAAACTAATACATAAAATAACTTTTAATTAAACATGTTAACATACAGTCTCTTGTAGTAATTAATTCACCTACACACTCAGGTAAATACATGTTATAAATTTCTATTTGACAGTTGACAATCAATCCCATTAAACATTAAAACAATTTCAGCTTTCGCCAAATCTTAATTAATTCAAAAGTAATCGCTAAACTCACCAGAATAACGTAATCCAAACTTTAACAGTGAAATGTCAAAATAAACACCATATAACTAGAAAAATCTCTCAAGATTAATTAACCAAACACTTAATTAACCATTCACTTGTCACACTGTAAACAAAAGTCAAATGTAAATATTAAACAAATGTAATAATACAGAGTGTCTTAAAATATAAATAATTAATTAAAATAACGGCGTCACGCAAACGTAGAGTTGAATTTTTCAAGCACGGATGATAAAGAAACTCTCCGTTATACCGACCGCGATGAACTGTCGGTATGCAGTTGGTTGGGTGCTGAGTAGGAACCTTATCTCTCCCACTCCAAAATTCGTCCCCACCAACCTAGCTGAAAAAGGGGAAACGGTGCGCGCGTTGCGTATCCCTACAACGGGAGGCTGTAATGCTTATTTTATTTGAGTTTTCAGGCGAAACTCCTTATTTTCAATTCTATAACTGAAATATCGAAACGGAAGTTACGGTTTTTTTTTTATGAAGTTCAAACATGGTTTGTCGATTTTGAAACTGACGAGAGTATGTTTTTTTAGTTTATGAAGAAGTTTAGTTACCATTGGATGGTAATGATTTGATTTTGGGTAAATAACAGTAATATTGTTAATAAAAGAATTAATTAAAAAAACAAGAATTTATATGAACATATACATGCTTATATTACCAACGTTGGGACTGACAGAAATAATAAATCTAAATTCTAAATAAAAATAGAAATAACAAATTAAAAATTGATGTAAATCAGTGGTTCTTATCCTGGAAATCATTATCTCCTTTTAGGTGGTAAGAGTAATAAGACACATGAGCTTTTTACGTATACCTAAATTAAAAAAATCAGTTATGCTTCTTGTGTTATTGTTAATTCGAAATAAACAAGTTTTTTTTTATTTAAGAACCACTGATTTAGATTATAGGTATATGTCTCAAAATGAAAATACCGAATTTTATACATTTTTGAAAAATAATACTAATAATTTCGAAAAAAAAAATCTTTTTAAGTTTATTGAAAATGATTCAACATATCAAAGTCGATAAATTAAATAAAGTAAAATAAAAACTAGGTTTAAGTTTTAGTTTTGTTTAATTTTATATTAAAATTTGACGTTTGGATGTACTGAAGGTATATTAATATTAGGAAAAATATACCAGTGATATAAATAATATACAAAACATAGAAAAAAATTACTAGATAATAAATTTAAGTAAAAATTATACAGAACTAAAACCCAAACCTTTTTTATTTTAATATAAGTTCTGAAAGATTTTTTTTACTATATCAAATAAAGTAATTTATATATTTTGGTGAAATAATAAAAATATAGAAATTTATCAGAAGAAAAAACTATTTTTACGTTATTTTTACAAATTTTAAAACTCAAATATATCTTAAAATACACCAAATTACTAATAAAATAAAATTAATATACAAAAATACAAAAAAATGTCACGTATACGAGTTAATAAAAAAACTACCAGTTACTTTTTTAATTATACAGTTTACTACATCAAAGTTAATTTCAAAATATTAATCAAATATTAATATCGAAATTTTACCTGTACAAAAGTTCTTAATACTCTTTCTTATCTATGTTGTAGTTCAACTTCTTATTTCATTTCAAACAAAGTAATATAATATTTTTCTTTGTTCAAATACTTTCAACTATTTTTATCAAAAAAAAAACTAGCCTAAATACACGATGTCAAAGTTAAATATAAAATAAATTTAAAAGCACGATTTTGTTTAATATTTACTATTCTAAAAAAAAAAACACGTTTATTGTGAAAAAAATATCAATATTTTACATAAAGACTATAAAACAAACAATTTTAGCCGACAGTATTTACTGAAGTCTTTTTCTTCTTGTGAAACAAATCAAATAATCAACCTAGTGTATAAATCATTTTGATAAATTCTGAGACAGGGGAAATATTATTTACTTTTTGATATAATTGTAAGATATAATTTTCTAAGCATTGCATATATATAAGATGTTTGTATTACATAGAATTTTATATAACATGCAATATCGACTACCATATTAAATTGAGTAACCAAAATAAGATAAAAATTCGATAAAGTGGTAATATGATACTCAAATATGACTAAAAATGTTATTATTTTTTTAAATTTTAAATAAATATATTTATTAATAAATTTACTTCCATAAATAACCTTGAATAACCAATGTTATTCATCTAAATTAAAATTAAATCTACAGAATAAATTTATATATCCCTAACAAGTAAATCAACATATTGACGAATCAGTGGCGTAGCCAGGGGGGTGATAGGGGGAGTTGAAACAACCCCCCCCCCCAAAGAACCTGAACGACCAATAACATACGTATGTAAAATATGAAATATGTTATTTTACTTTCATTTTTATGAAAACAAGTAAATCAACACTGTGACGGATTAACCAAAGTCTCTAGTATTTTAAGGCTCCTAAATTTTGGTTTCACTAAACAAAATAATAGTCCATGTAGAAAAATCATGAATTTTTTAAACATTTATTGATACTGTAATATTGAAAAGTAAACTTATCTAGAAATAATATTTTTATTAAAATTTTAACATAATCATATATACTTTTGCAGTGTAAATTTATGTAAACAATTGCTGTTTACATAAACAAAGTAAAAATAAAAATACTCTGCAATATACAGGATGATTTGTAAATAATTGGAAATATTTTAACTGGAGTATCCTGGGCTCAGAATATGAACCCAAAACACTTAGATAAAATGTGGCTCCTTACTGAGCTACAGGGTGTTTTATTTAAAAATTTAAAAACGATTTTTGCCCAGTACTTAAAAACTATTTGACGTATCCTTATCATACTTGGCAGAAAGTGTAGGTACCGTACACCATACTAAATTATGTTAAACAAAAGTTTCTGGCTAGTGCCAGTGGCGTACAACAGGGGCAAGTGAGAGGTTGATCCTTCCTAAATTCTACGCCACTGGCGGAATTGTCATTTTAGCACAATTTTTCGATTCTCCAATACTTTCTGTGTAAAAAACATACTCTTCCTTCCTAACGATAAAGTCACTATTTTTCGAGATATTTAAAGTTAAACATAAGCTGCACCCTTGGCATTTTTTTAAAAATTTGATCAAAAAAATCTGAAAAAATTTAGTAAAATAGAGAAAAAAATTAGCTACATAATAACTAAGCAACTTTTTTCTCTATCTCATTTTGGTTTGGCAGGAAAAATTATTGAAAATAAAAAATTAAAATGCAAAAAATATAAATTTTCAATAATTTTTCCTGCCAAACCAGAATGAGTTAGAGAAAAAAATTACTTAGTTATTATGTAGCTAATTTTTTTCTCTATTTTACTAAATTTTTTCAGATTTTTTTGATCAAATTTTTAAAAAATGCCAAGAGTGCAGCTTATGTTTAACTTTAAATATCTCGAAAAATAGTGACTTTATCGTTAGGAAGGAAGAGTATGTTTTTTACACAGAAAGTATTGGAGAATCGAAAAATTGTGCTAAAATGACAATTCCGCCAGTGGCGTAGAATTTAGGAAGGATCAACCTCTCACTTGCCCCTGTTGTACGCCACTGGCACTAGCCAGAAACTTTTGTTTAACATAATTTAGTATGGTGTACGGTACCTACACTTCCTGCCAAGTATGATAAGGATACGTCAAATAGTTTTTAAGTACTGGGCAAAAATCGTTTTTAAATTTTTAAATAAAACACCCTGTAGCTCAGTAAGGAGCCACATTTTATCTAAGTGTTTTGGGTCAAATCTTCATATTCTGAGCCCAGGATACTCCAGTTAAAATATTTCCAATTATTTACAAATCACCCTGTATATGCAACATAAAATTAAATTCATAGAAGTATTGTGGATTGCCTAATTAATTTAAAGGTCAATGACCAGAATATGTTTTTTTTTTATTAGTAAACAAATATTAGCTTGATACAAGGACCCCCAAAAAAAAAATTTAGAGATTTCATGCAAACTTAATCCGTTCTTTAAACTAACAAAACTTTACATAATATTATCAGCAATCACAAAATTTATCAAACGAGATTGAAACCTATATTTTCAGTAGCTGAAACATAAATAACTATTTCACTATCTTTCCATTTATATTGAAATTATATTGTCAATATATATTTTCTAATAAATAATAATTTCTTTATAATTAATACCAACACATTTTCCTATATAGATCTATCTAAATAATTCACACCGTATATGATAAATATATAGCTGAGCAACAAACACGACAATCGCGTGACGTGAGAAAATGGCGGCCAATCTAATTTCCTATTCAACACATAGAAGGCTTTTATTATGAATTCCGTCTAGTCTAAACACCGAAATTCCGATTCAGTTTTTTTTTTCTATCCTTGTCCCCTTTATTATGAAGTTCGATGCAGTAGTTTAGATAGAACGAGATAGTACGTGGATAACGCTTTGTTTTCGGGTTTATTATGGGTTTGTTTCGTTTACATTAGGCACTTGTTTCGGAAAATTAAAGAATGTTTGGTTAAATACGCTGTTATGACAAAATTGTGATTTATCAGTTTGTTTCTGTTAGTCTGTTAATGTTTTTTTTTTGTTTTTTGTTCGTTCACCTAATTGGTATTTTATACGAACAATATAATTATTTGCTCGTATTCATATATCTTTTTACAGAACTTTTAAATAAAAGTGTGCACTTATATTTTAATTATTTATTTAACAGATATGAAAACTATATTTTGCTATAATTATGATATATAATAAAAACAAAAACGAGTTATGATTGCTTGGTTAAATATGTTTTAAATAAAATATAACGACAGATTTATATATTTAAAAATAATAAAAAATAGTTATTATATATAAAAAGAATGTAGATTACCTGATTAATAATATAATTGTTAATATATTTAATTACTTTTATATACATTTAGAAATAATTTCAACTAATAAGATTTAAAACTCGAAAATAAAATTTTTATATAACAATTTAGAAAACTGATTTCGATTTAAAAATTACGTTTTGTTGAAATTTAACAAAAAAATTAAATTAAATGTTTTGTTAGTTAATCAATTAGTTAACTTACCAGCTGACCAATCAATGAAAAGGTTCCAAGATAGTTGACAATTCAAATGATAATATTTCCAATAGCATTAATTATTTGATTATTTGATCTACATAAAAATTAGTTGAATAGAAATTGTTATTTCAAATCAAGTTTAGATAAATAAACAAAAATTGCAGGCTAAATCAACGAACAAAAATAAATAAATATATGATAAACTAAAAAATATATAGAGTTATATTAGATGATTACACCAAACATAATTATATACTCATGAATTAAATGTTTCGTTTAATATAAAATATAAATAAATATACGTAAAACAATTTTAATTTTAATACAATAAAATTTAACAAAATATAATTCATATCTACTGAATTAAATTTTGTCACATTATCAAGTACAATGTTAATTACAAAATTACACTCCATTGTCAAAAACATTACATGAAACAAAAGAATAACAAACCTTCTTTAATGAAACAATATTTCCGTGTCGCAAAACTATTCCAAAAATCTTTTCAGGTTTTGTAATTACAACATAAATATCTTGTTGGTAATTTAGTAAAGCAATTGTCATCGTACGACCACTATTGTATTATCCTCAACATCAGATCAACCATAAATATAGATATATAGATTGTTTTGTTATGTAGATAAAAAAAAAACTGTTTACAGTTTATAATTTGACGCTTCCATATATTTAAAATAGACTCGCCAGCTAATAAATAGAAATTGAAGTAAATTTAAACACAAATGTCTCTTTCTTATTAATTGTGTTGTGCTTTTTATCTATATTATGGTTGATCTGATTTCTCAACTAAACTTAAATTTTTGCCAAGCATTTGTCCCGAGCCCGCGAGAGTACAATAAACGAGATTGTTTGGTGTAAAAACGCGAAACAAAACCTCTAGTGTAGTTTTGTAGTGTATAATTTCCCACCAGCATCGATTTGGGGGCCGGAGTACTCTAGCCTAGGTAATGCAGAACACGCAATTGCCTAATTACAAACTGACATGCGAAGAAGGGGGGAAAACCCCAGCCGGCTGAGGCTAGACTGTGTTATCAACCTGACGATAATGTAAAAATAAAATTATTTAGGTAGCTATAAATTTAGCGTTCGTTGCCCTTCATAATCAAATATCTCCTGCGATGCAAAACACTCGCCTTTACCTAATTCAGAATATTGTGAAAAAATTTGATTTAACGTGATAGGTGGTTGTTCTGTCACCTCGAATATTTTATGTCTATTGATATAAATGTAATGTGCTAAATAATAATAAAAAAACTATAATGCAGTTTTACGTTATCTATACATTCTTTATAATAAAATTTATCTGATTGATATTTTAATAGCTTGAAAAATGAAATACCTACATAATTTAGTGTGACATTTTTTTGCTCAAAACTCTTTGTGTTCTTTAACATAATAGTTTTATAACATGTTACTTTTAATAGTAGTTGCTGTAGAAATTCTATATAAGCAATACCTGTATATTTATTTGTGTGTTTGTAAGTTTTATCTTAAATAATTTTAACATTTTTGATAAAATGTAGTAAATCTACGTTTTCAGATGTGGAAGAGAGACTTAGCTATGTCTTGATTTTGAGAAAATTTATTTACCATATATAATTGCTGTGTTATATTTTTTTCGGGTGTTTTGAGTATTTTTGCTAGAAATGTAAATGTTTCCAAAGAAGCCCATTTGAGTATCTACATATAATACTGTTTTGATGCCAACATTGTCGTATGGTAGTAAATGTTGGGTTTGGCTGCAAAAGTATAAAAGAAAAATGACTGCTGTGGAAATGAAATTTTTAAGTTTCTATGTTCTGTTTATAAACTGTAAATGTCATTTGTATCAATTTTCCTGATGAAAATGGACGTTGAGTTTGTCGAAAAATAGATTATAAATAAGTATTAATACAAAACTTAAACCTAAAGCCGTTTTATTTTATATAATGAGTTCTGAAATATTTTTTATTATGTTAGACTTTAGTTTTTGTGAAAACTGTATGCATATAAACATGTAGGTATTAATTGTATGATACTATCAAAAGTCTTATTGTGTATTCCTAGTTTCATAAAATATTAATGTTGTAGAAAAATAAATAGTAATTGTTAACAAGAAAATTAAGCAGTTAACAAATATTTTCATAATTCTCATTTTAATAAAATTGCATTCAGTGAAAACCAATATAGCACAGTAAAGTAAATACAAACCAATTCTCAGCTTCATCAACCAAATGACGGACATTGCTGTTTACAATGTACACTCATCAAACCAAATTAAGTAAACCATGCATAACGGCAAAAGCAAAAACATAAAAACTCATCGTCTCCGACATCTTTTAATCAAACATTCATTTATTTATGGCAGCCATTGACTCAACGCTCATCCATCGATTAAACTAATTATTACAACTGCGCAAATATTTTCGATTCCAGTCGAGTTGTTCATTGCGTGGAATCCCTTTAACGGAAAAGGGCCTGACCTTTGTGCCAAAGCAGAACGCCATTGGGGCTCAATATCACAACGCAGATGCATGGGTCCTGCGCGTCTATATCCCCTTGAGGCACTCCGGGTTCCATATGTGAGTCACGGTTTCCAGCTGCTCCCGGACTCTAGAGAACCGAGGACACCGGCAAACTTCGTTCTCCAGTTGCAATCTACAATCACCATGATCTCATTTCGTGTCGGGGGCCTCCTTAGCTTTGCCAACCAAATGAAATTTACTCGACACCAATATGATTATGCACTGCACAACATAGACATGCTGTTTTCATTGGCTTAATCCTGTTTTAGTTTATCCTATTGTCAATTAAGCGATGGGGTGGATTTTTACGGACGATCGATATATTTTAAGCAAGTTTTCTATGTTGAAAATCATTCTTCTACAAATATAACTGTTTAATTTCTATTATAGAAGATACACTGAGAAAAATAAGTAAGTAGCAGTATAACTATTTTAAAAGCTTAGTATGAAATTAGTTTCAAAACAAAACTAATTCTGAATTAAAATTCCCACCGCTTTTGTTTATGAAAAAGCGCTTTTACTTTTTGCTTCAAAATAAATTTTTACTTCTATCTTTTATCAAATATGAATAGTATTTTTATTTTTGATATATTTTTTATATCTAATATTATGAAATTCAAATAAACTGATTAAAATTGCTAATGTAAGTAATTTTAACTAAACGTCAAAAGTAATTTTGACAAAAATCACAATTAAAAGTGAAGTGAGATTACAAGCCTATGTTTCTAAATTGAATAGTAAATAATTTTATACAAAACATTTAAAATAGTCATACTATTACTTATTACTCTAAAAAATTGTGCTATATTCATATAATTTATTAAATAAGTACCAAACTCAAAATTTAATTTCCTGGAAAGCACTTAAATTTTAGTAATAAAATGAATAACGTGTCAGCTGAAACTTGACAATTCACGTTAGTCAAGTTTCTCGCAATTATAGAAATATTTGTGACTACTAAAGGGTCCTTAATAATTTATAGACTGACATTTACTTATAATCTCAAAATTAATTAAATACATTTCAAGTTAAATCTAGATATTATTTTATGTTTGCATTTTATATTATTAATATTTTTTTTGTATTTAACTTAATGTTATTTTTCTTTGTATAACATAGTAAAAAATCTTTCAAAACTCATTATATTATTATATTATCCTTTGTTGTGTTTTGGTTTTCATTTCATTTTATTAAATTATTAAATGTTTTTGCAATGTAATATTTATTTTTAAAATATTGTAATATAAAAAGCGTTATCAGTCTTCTTCAATATTATGTTCAATAATTTAAACATGTCAACGTCTTCATCAAAGACGTAAATATATAATCTTCTTAAATGTAACACTGTCATATTTGTCGGAAATTCATCTTTATCAGGCTGATGTATAACATTTTTCAAACACAAAATCTATCTTATATCTGGTATTTAAACCTTATAGAACGTATTAGCGACCAAAATACCGATATATTTCTTATAGAAAACGAAGCAAAACAGGGTCGTGAACAAACTTTTATACTTTAATGCTTCGCTCTCTTCTTTTTCTATTAGCTGGCGTCGAACGGTGCCAGGCACACACATACACAACTCTTTAAAATCATCAATCATTCGCCTCGAATATGCAAATATGTCAGGAGAGAGCGCGTAAGTGCGTGTAGTCTTTTCCGAAGTTCGCGTGGAAATGGCTTAGAATCGAATTCCAATATGTGCGTGTGTTTTGGGACACCATGATTGATGGAGACGCGCGCCCGGCACCGCGACGGCGACGTATGGAGAATGACGTCACGCGTTGGAAGACCCTAAAGAATTTAGGGCCCAATTTGATGAGACTCAAGGTACCATAAAGATCGGTTTTTATTTATATATTTTCAACAAAAATTATTCAATAAAATGTGTTCATTTAATTTTGCACATCGTTGAAATATGTCTACTGAAAAATGAGTTTAAATAAAAGTAAAACTTTAATAAGATAAAATTAAAATAAACAGTTTAGTAAATGTATTATTTTTTTAAATAATAAATTATTTAATGTATTTTTTTTCTTAATCAGTAATATCAACCGAGAAATTAATTAAATTAATAGAAACTACATCAAGCAAAACTAAAATACTGTTAACCTAAAGCAATCACCATCATTTCAATGCTCTATTATCCAGTGTAAACGCAGACTTAAAATTCTCTCAGCCATTATAAACTGACGTATAACTTAACTTACGACGTGCATTTACGTCGCGCATAAACGTACTACGTAGAAATTAACGTTGCCGTTTCTCTATAACAACTGACCATAACTCAACAAATTTACTGCCTCAAAATGTCGTATCAAATATGTCGCCAAATAGACATTGTAAAATCACAATCTTAAAGTTGGAAGTTAATTACGGTTGCATATGTACTTTCAGAGCGTATCGTCCAAATATAGTTAGGGTTGAATTCTGGGTGATTAGTATTCATGCGCACGCAGTGCTGACCGTGCGGAAAGGGTCAGATGGTTTGATTTTATTTTTTAGGCCACCCTGTTGTGATGTTAAATAGGATGTGGGTAGTGATTTTAAAAACTTAGCGTTTTGCTTTCAATTTTTAAAACTATGTAATTATATTTTCTTTGTTTTATTTCTATGATTTGTGGATTTTTTGATAAATATACAACATCTAATTACATATATGAATACACAAAACATAATCATCTACCTAGTAACTTGTTTCTATGTTCTACTACTTACTGTAAATGTTATTTGTATCAGTTTTCCTGATGAAGACGAACGTTGAATTTGTCGAAACGTCGATTATTAATAACTATTAATACAGAACTTAAACCTAAAGCCGTTTTGTTTTATATAATGAGTTCTGAAAGATTTTTTTACTATGTTATATAAAACAAATAAAATATTTCAAAAAAAATCATGTGTTTCTTTGATCAGTTAACACTTTTTGGGTGTTCTTTAATTTACAAAATGTGTTATAAAATATGTAAAAATTATATTACATAATAAATATCATGCTATATCAAAGAAAATATAACCAATTAAAATTTTAATAAAATTTGTAATCATTTTAGAAATCTTCAAGATCAAAGCAATCCAATATCATTATTATAATTTATATACAATTTAGCTAGAGACTAACAAAATTCTTCGGAGAGAATTCGAACATCGGACCTTCTAATCTAAATAAAGAATGCGCCATTTAACGATCACTTAAACGCATTCGAAAGACATACATGTTAGGAGTCGAATATGTGTGTGGTCTAAATGTTAAAGCAACGAGTTAGTACGTTGCTGCTAAAGTACTGAAAGTAATTAGCAGCGTAAAATATCATTAATTAGCGTGTTCCCAATCTGTGGCGCTTTAGCTGTGATTTGTGACGCTGTAAATATAAGTTTGTTGATTAAAGTAACGCGAAGCGCACCAGTAACATCGTGAGGCAAGTCGGGGCCAGTTTTGAGGATTTTCGGAAATGATGTTAGGTAAACGTGCTTTAAAAGTTTGGTGGTTATCACAAAATAATGAAATATCTGTTTCGAGTGACTTTTAGGTTATTTTGAATATTGTTTTAACAAACATCAGATAATGTAATTTCACTAAAAACTTTTCACAATATATATCTATATATTTTTTTTAATAATATAATTCTTTGAATCAATTACATTCAAAGAAGTTTATAGGCTGGTATGTGTGGTCGATCTATCCTCGTCGCAGATGTTTCGCCATACATCGTTTAGAAAGGCATAATGATTAGTACAGCGTTGAAGCAATTACTACGAAACAAACAGTTCACATCGTTAAGGACAGTGAAGGGGATGAACCAACCAGAATCGACCAATGGCGAAGGCCAGCCAGAATCGATCAATGACAAAACGTGGGGTACAGATATATATATATATATATATATATATACCAAATTGCAGAAATTATTATTCAGTAACTAAACACTCAGGATGCCATTTACGGTGTATGGTGAAACGTCTGCGACGAGGATAGATCGACCAAAGCATACCAGTCCAGAAAATTCTATAAATTCAATGTATAACAATTTTAAACATTATTAAAAACATTCCATGCTTAGAGATGGAAAATATAACATAATATAGAGTATTTTAAATAAATTGATATTAAAATATATAATTTTGCAATCATTTTATTTTTTCAACTAACATAAATTTCAAGTAATTTTACTAATAAATATATAATAACACCATTTCAAAATATCAGAAGTAATATAATTAATAAAACTTAATTAAATTTAAAATATAAAATTCCAACTTTCGTATACATATCAATTAAAAAATTCTTTCAAAATTATACACTAAAGTTCAAGTACACAGCATATTCATGTACAAGCAACTATATAATTTTATAATAATATTCGAAAATATTTGATAAGAAAACTAATTCATTATATGGAAAGCCGCTACATCATAATTAATTTGAAAAACAAATATTTCCACTTGTAATTAAGTTCCCTTATAGTTACGATTTTGCCTTCCGTGCGTGACATTACAATGATGAGTTTACGTTTTTTTTCTTCCTCCGCGTCCTCTTACACGCAGCCATTTTTTCCAGATAAACAAGTTATTAGCTAGGCAAATAGTTAAAGTAAATGACCATTCTTTTTATGCGTTATCTATAATACCGTTTGACGTACATTTGTTGCCTGGCATAAGGGAGATAAAAATGCAATTATTTAATAATGGATTAATATTAATTTTCATCTAGATGGTTTCATGCTGATTAGATAGATTTTTTTCATATAATAAATGGATATTTGTTATGGAAACTAATGCATTTGTTTTGTAGATTCAAATGTCTTAAAATATTTTTATGAAATGCATTTAGAATTCAAATCGATCAACATCAACTTCATTTAATATTAAATAACATGGAAATTTGTGTCGTAATTTAAAATTTTGTTCATTTTATGAAAAAATCTAGTAAAATAATATTAACATAGTAAAAATCTTTCAGAATTGATGTAATTTATGTAAGTAATTTTGAAATAAGCTGAGAAATGTGAATTAAAGCTTATAACGTAACTGTTGAAAAATATATTTTTATTTAATTTATTTATTTATTGTTAATATACATTATTTATATTTTTATATAAATCTATTAACTATAAAAATATATTTTTTTTTAATTTTCATTTATGGGCCTTAGACTTTCGTCTATTGATCCGGAGCTATTTTTTATTTATTTATTTATTTTCGTTTTATATTTGGAGGTCTATTTGGTTTATGTACATTGCTAATATAAATTGTATTTGAATGTTTCGGCTTCTTAATATAAAAATATAAATGAAGTTACTGCAAAACATATAATTAATCACTTGATTATTATTAAGGTATTATTGGAAATATTAGTGTATAATAAAAATATGTTTCATAATAATTTATTAGACAAATTTCTAGAAAAATATTTACATTTATAGCTAAAACAAACAAAAATTGTATTTCTAGTTTATCTTTAATGAAATCTGTGTAGATAAAAATCAAAATGTAAATTTTTAATAAACTTTCCAAACAATAATTAACAAAATATAAACTATACATTTTTACAAGAGCAAAGTCGGTAAGATAAAAATCATACTATATTTCAACACCGAGAAAACGTCAAAACCAATTAAAATCTACCAGTATCCACCCTCAAATATCCAGGTAAACTACTGTTACACATCTTCGAAAATCCTAAACATAGTGCGGAATATAATGAGCGCTCCAAAAATAAATCTAAGTAAAATTCGATCGGGTGTCGCCTCTTCCTGGGAGGCCATCGGTATGTTGTGTGCCTCCTTCTTTCGGAAGGAGATTGATGGCCGACTGACATCCTACTAGAAGAAGGAGCCGTGAAGAAGGAACATTGGCAACACAGCACACCAGATGCCAAATAGTGATGGATGAGCCATAAACGATTCCCGGCCACTTAGAAATTTCGCTCTTTTCCCGAAAAAACTATAAGCCGAACGTCGAGCAAGTCTTTTTTTAATATGTCAATGTCACTGGCCTACCTTACGCTACACGATGTTATTGTGTTATGTGGTTTGTCATATTGAATTTTTGAAGAATTTTTTGTAATATATTGCCTTATTAAATTGTATTTTGATATGACAAAAGGGAGCTATTTTTAAAAGAAGTTGTAGATGTAATAAAAAAAATGACAACTTTATCAAACGAAATTCGAATTTACAATAAAAATTATATATTGATTCTAATTTTATATTATTCTTAAATATTTTGTTTAATAAAAAATAATAAAATAATAAAAAATAGCTTTTTTATTTAATTTGAATTAGGTTCAGTATTTTCAAATACTGGAATAAATTTACTCTTGAAATAGTTTTAAAATTATCCAACAAAATGTTCTCATTTATTCTGAGATTACATTTTTAACCAATCACAAAAATTTTTTTACTTAGGAATAAATAAAATTGGATATACTGGCACTTAGATGACTAAATCTTAGAGGATTTATTTATTTAATTAGATGATATACTTCATATACATACAAATTAGTTGAAATCCAATTCAGCGAACAAGAATATCTAATAATATTACCTAAATACGCTAAACGTAATTATCTTTTTGATGAAGCATCTAAAACATTAGAAAAATCATCTAAAGATTGTTTTCTGTGTATAGAAACTATTGTACATTTATGTAATTTATATTAACATTTACAAAAAACACAATCACGCCGTACGCTAATAGAGTGTAGCAGAAACATAAAAAATAAAAGTTATCATTAAATTATCGGTAATCTTTTGAACAATATTCAATTATCAAACAGTAAGAAAAATAATCTTTGTTAGAAAAAATCACAATAGATCGAATGACTAGCTCAAACCCTAAACCTATAATACCGATATTTCTTGTTGTCCGTGTAAATTACCTATTAAGTTAGTATTTTATTATTGCAACCGACATTATCTTCGGCGTTAGCAGACAAACAAAAAGCTAGTGTCGTTCAGAACCGCAACTAATTGTGCTACCTGCGCCAAACAAAAGCACTTTTCAATTACTCAGTTTGCCGCGCGAAAGTTTTTAAAAGATTAAACCGCGGGACGGAGTTTATATTGCTTTAACTGGGATTCGAATACACGCCTACAAAACTGATGGGTAATGATGGAACGCTATTGTGTATTTCACACGATTTTACTAGGTTTCAGAGGAAGAAATTAGTGATGGCTTGTAAAAGCATTTGGTGGGTACTGCCGTAAGTTTTTGTCGTTTTCGGTTATATTTTTTTTTTTTTGAACGGCATGGTATACGTTAGTTACGGTTGATGGTAAATTATGGTTTTCTCTTCCGATTGGAATCTTTTTGGTCTAGTTGTAATGGTCGATATTGCTTTACTTCCCTAAAAAAAAGCTAGAAAAAAATTGTAGGCTAATATTTTTATAATAATAATAATAATGAGTATTTTTCAATAGGATATAGAAACAGTCAAGAATATAACAATATATAAGAATAATGCACATAAAATCAAAAGTAGAAAAATATGACAAATAATAAATTCTTATTAAAATTGATTGTCCATAAATTTATTAACAGAATAGAAACATAATGTAACTGATTTTGTACGAGTTCAATGTAATATTTTTAATAAATAATTTGGTGGATAAAGTCTAGCACAATATATTTTATTATTTTTTAGATATTTAGATTAATAATATTTATAACTTAGTCGTAAAAAGATAAAACTAAATGGCAAAAAAATTATTAATAAATTTATAAAAAATATAAGTAACTATCGATGTTTATTTACAAAGTTTATTTTGATATAAACAAAATATATGACGAGATTTTCGATACATAAAAAATTCAATATTAAAAAGAAATGTTTTCTTTTAGAAAAAAAATATTATTTTATTTATACTGTTTTTACTCTCATATACAAATTATAGCATAAAATTTAATGACAAATATTTGATGTTACTTTAGTAATAAGAAAAATAATAATTATACCAATATCATTACAAGGTTTAAAAGTCACATACATTTTTAAAAGATGTGTTATTTATATTAATTTTTATCATTAACCGTCGTTTTATTTCTAATTTTTAGAACAAATTAAACAAACAAAAAACAGAAAAGATTCTTGTCTTTATACTTGTTAAAAATTTAATTTTTCTCTTAGATAGCTTTTTATTTAAGTATTTTGTGTTATTACGTAAAAAAATGCATATTTTCTACTGTCAGATAGATATGTGTATAAAAAATATTATTAAAGTTCTGTATAGTAACTTATATGGTATACCGCAAATAGATACAGAAGTCTAGCATATATATCCACCCAGTAAATCAGATAATTTTCGCTTTTTCAATTTCGTATTTGATCTCCACAACTCCACATCTTTATCTCGCTGCATTACGTCTGCATCCACACCCTTCGTAGCCAGAACACAGGTGAACTCCTCCAACTACAATTTCCACAAACCAAGGTAGTTTCTTTGCGGGAGTTATTGATCCTCGGCGGTAACAAACGTCGAATTTACATTTCATAGTAATCCCCAGGTTCTTTGTTGCTTATTTCGCTGGCGAGAGATCCCTTTGTTTCCCACCGATGCCGTGTAACACGGGTAGGCCTCGTTTCAATAATTCTATGACGTTCGCCCTTCGGAACATTCGCCCAATCCAATTAGGACCGAGGGCGCCCACAAGGTGTCAGAGGCAAACTGACGCTTCCTGCACAACATAACCGTTTGTGTTCAATGGCGAATTCGCCCACCGTCTAATGCATTTCTCTGAAGAAGTTTTCGAGGTGAAAATAGACGGTTAGGTTCTTGGGTCTTTGCTTTACTTTACTGCCTCTAACTGTATGGCAGTGGTTACGAGAGTGCGGTGGTCGTAAGATTATTGAAATGTCTGCTTGCGTATTTACTTGTTTCGTTTAGAGGGTTTTTTCCCCGACGAATATAAAGTAAAGACAAGTAGTCTTTTGTTTTCATTAGACATGGTGTCGTAGTAATGTACAGTGAAAAGAATGGGGATTTTATATAGACATGGTGATTAAAATAAGAAATTAATGTAAATAAATACAGACATAAATTATTGACTATTTTTTAAATAATATATTATTATTTTCAAAAATAATGACTTATCATGTTACGTTGAAAATTTGTGACTGTAATCATGGAAACGTACATATATCTCAAGGTAGAAGATACTTAGAAAAAATATGACAAATTAAAAATGAATTTAAATGTACTAGAAAATGTATTAAATTAAGAAAGTGGCTATTTATACATACGGTATGTATACGCAATTGGCTATTTATACATACAGTATTTTTACGTAATTGGCTATTTAGGGTAGGTTAGGATAGTAGGTTGGTTTAGGTTTTTTTTTTAGTATGTATAAATAGCCAATTGCGTATACATACCGTATGTATAAATAGCCTCATCCTTAAATTAAAGTTGTTAGTTATAGCTCATTCCTCATTGTATAGCAAACAATTTTAGTTCAAAAATTTTTTCTAAATATTTTTCTGTTGCTAAATATTTATTAAACACATAAAAGTAACATCCCTAAACTAGCATTTTCGATGAATAAATCTGTATCAAAAGTTGATAAAATTTAGACATTTATATACAGAACTTAAATAAGAAATTTCTAAAAAATATGTTCAGCTTTACATACATCTAAAATCATCAAGCTAAAAACAGTTGATTTGTTATAAAAAGGCTAAAACCTCATTCAGATGGTCGTTTTAGTTTTTTTTTTACTCACAAGAATATGAATTTCACCAATCCAAACAATTGGTTTTAAAACTAACAGTTGGGTAAAATTTTTGAATTGGTTAAATTCTAAAACGGCAGTCCGAATGCGGCTTAATCTATGTTTGCCTATAAAAGTCTCAAAAACTCAAAATTGGTATTATTACAATACTCTTCTATCTATATGTAACGGTCGGTAAAAAATAAATTTATTTTTATCTTCATGCGAACGAAATAATCTCATATAATCTCGCTACAATTATTTCGTTAATATCAACAAAGTAAAACGTTTCAAAAAAAAATCAAGTGTTTATTTCTCAGAGACCACGCCAAACTTTTAAAACTTGGGGCCGACGTATTTATGGTCGGATAATTTCAAAGGATTCCTCTCGAATGTTTTTTTATGCAAACGTAGACAGCTGATAAAATAACTAATCCGATGCGCTTTTATTTATATATTCATACGGGAAATTTCAACAAGTTCCAATGTATTTACGTATTTTTAAGTAAAGTGAAGCGGTGCAATGACCTTAAAAACCTTTAAGACATATGACTAATATTTACAGTGTATCGGGGCAAAGAGATAACAAGGTTCGTCATAATCTAAACAAAATCAGAAAATTAATTCTAAAGTTACATAATATTGATTATATTTTATTAATAGTAAAGGTATAGTATAGCTATGTATATAGAAATAAAAATAAACTTTAATTTTATTATAAACTATGTATAAAGTAGATTATATGTTCTTTAAAAAAATAATACTCCTAATATATAAAGCATAATACTTTAAAATGAGAATCTGTTGTTTCAAGTATAATTTTTAATTAAAAATTAAACACATTTTATGGAAAAAATACATTATATTATTTATATTCTTAGAAACATTAATCTTTATTTTTCTTTTTCATTTTCTCTCTCTCTCTCTCTTTATATATAATGCGACAAAAGGAAATAAATACTGAAATAAAATAAAAATAAAAAAATGCAGCATTAAAATAACAAAGAAAATTTTATCGGTCATATTATTATATATTATTCAATGATTACAGAGAATTATATTTTTATGAGATATTAGAGATATTGAAATAGAGATACAAAATATTAAATATTTATTAAGTATATAATGTAGTAGATTATTCTTTATCAGAAAATTATTTCTGTTTATAAATTTTTAATCATAATTTGCATAGTAGTTGTTTTTTTTTTTTTTATAAAAGTGTTTATAATTTATACGTAAGTTATAATGACATAGAACTAAAAATATTATGTTATACCTCGTGGAAAATATATATGTAAATTACAGAGAAATTAAAAATATTTTTAAGTAGTTTTTGATGTAGAATATTAAATATGGATATAGTAGTTTTTTATAATTTTAAGGTAATATATGTATATTTTGCTTCAAACTATATTAAAATATTATTTTATTAATGTTTGATATTATTAACTTTTAAATTGAAATAATAACAATTTTGGCTACTGTTACGCAAACACTAAAAATTACTTTAACAATAAATTTAAAACATATTGCTTTCAAAGAATGTCATATTGTCATATCTATATACAAAATTAAAGTATGCCATTCTTTCTAAATCTCAATCATATTCCACACCATTAAATAATGATCAAATTACAACAGGGGGTTCCTAATCTTACGTAAGCCATATTCAAATTACACATTGTTATTAAATATTAAACTATTATGCATAACAAAGACAAAACTATGTAGCTCACATATTCTGTTACCGATTCTAAACAGAAAATATTCGATATTCAGCCGATGAAATGCGATATTACAATTGCGTGAACAGTATGTGTGTGTGTGTGTGTGTATGTGTGTATGTGATTGATCACCTATTTAGAATATTTAATTAGTGGGAGACTTTTACAAGCGTTGTTGATGAATCACTGAGAGGGACGATTCGGAACAGAGTTAAAAGAATTTGCTCCATCACCATATACACACATTTAAATGAAAAGAAGAAAAAACAAGACAAAGCGTATTATGATTTTAAAGACACCCCTTAACTAGGTATTATTCACACTGTGAGTACCGGATTGGTTTAATCTCTTTTTGATAATGATTTGAAAAAGTGATTTTAGTTTAATATTATTAGCAAAAGAGTTAAAAATATCATTTATATCATTACATGCTAGTAGAACATTTAAAAATAATTATAATATGAAAACTGCACTATATCATAGTAACTATAACTCCTCATATATTTTAAATGTAATTTTGTGTAATTACAATTTTTGTAGTGAAAATAATAAATTATATTAATTGTCAAGAAATGCATTTGTGATAAATATATTATTTATTAAAAGTTAAAAAATTGTTTACTGTTAACAACATAATTTTTTTTTTGTATACAATTTAAAAAATTTGTTGTTTTAAGTTAAATTTTTATTCACCTTATAATAATTGTTAGTTTTAATTTGATAAATATACATTTTTTTCAGTTAATTTCGACAAAATTTTATTTGTTTTTGCAGATAAAATTTATTTTTATTTGTTGTATATCGCCGAATTAAAGATAAAAGTTGCTAATTACACTTTTTCCAAAAATTTAGTTGACATAACTAAACAATTATTAATGAGAATTAAATTCTGTTTTTTTAAAGAGATATTCACAAGTAAATCATTGTTTTCTGCCAAATAAAAAATTAGAGAAAATAAATTTATATAGATTAAATCATAATTGAAACAAACCCATACTCATAATGTAAATACAGCCTTAACCGTTCCTAACAAAATAAAATATAACCATTCCCGCAGCGCAAGAGAATACGCTAACATATCATCTCTTTAGAAAAACAAAAATAAAATAATAAAAAACCTGGAGAAAACAACCCTCGGATAAAGCAGATTCTTCCGCGTTTCTGTGATTTATTTTCTCATTACTAATACTCATTTCTAACAAATTTGTTTCCCCTGTAGAAAAAAACACGATGTTATTTTTTCTCTTGTAGATTTTTAAACTGTGACCCCCTGGGGAAAGGGCTTCTCGGGGGCCCCACTGAGGTGCGAACAGTGCTCGCCAGAGCCGTCTGATGGTTAACTGTGGCTTGTTAAAAGCCCCGGCTCTGCTCTGGTTTCAAATTTTTGAATTGTTCTTGGAAATTGAGAAGAGATTTATTAGAATCTTATGTTCACTGTTTTGGTATTTCGAATAACATGAGCGCCTGTGTTTAGATAATTATAGAAAAAATATTTGTGGTGGTGTTTGTTTTGGTTTTTAAATTTATAAGTTAAACAAATTTTTAAAACAGTTGCTGTGAATTATTGTGGTTTTTGTTTAATATATATATATAAAAAAATGTGTTTATATATGATATATTTTATGTTTATATTTAAATATGTGTTTATAATTAAATTTAGATAAACATAAACTTAATACAAAAATAGATATCATAGTAGTTCTAATTTTTTAATAAAAGAATTATTTGAAGTTATATAGTATTTATATGTTTATACATATTTCTAAATCTTAAGTTAGACCTACACATGCGAAAATATTTGTTATTCGTTATAATTATTTGAGATAAAATCGTAAGCATAAAGCATAACAAAACTAAAATAATACGAAATAACCAGTTAACTAAATAATTACATTATAATTGTTTATAAAATTAAGCAGTGTAATTAATTATAGCAACAACACGAATTATTCATGCATACATAATAAATTGCTTTTTGCATATAAAACCATAATTACACCTCAAATTTCAATTTTCCTATACATTTAGTTTGCCAAAAGTTTTTCGTTAAAAATATATTCCAACATTCAGCAAATCAATACACGACCAAAACACACACACACACACACATAAAACTTTTCCTGTGACATTTTCCAACTTTCCAATATGTCAAAACTTCCAAAGCCTTTCTCTAAATTTCCAACGAAAATAAATATTCAAAATTCGAACCCAAACAATTGAATAACAACGAAAAAAAAAACAGAGTAAATATTTAATTATATATGATTTATATACGGGCACGGGTTGTAAATAACGTGACTTAATATTTAAGTCGCCATCTTGTCAATATATATCATGGAAATATGTCCGCGATGCAAGACACGGGTCATATATACAATATTTGAACGTGACCAAAGCGTACAAGTCAGCCCAGCGGGATGTCGAACATTGTGAATTATATCCGGCTAGTGTGTATTTGGACACCCTGTACAAACGACAAACAATATATTGCATGTAAGACTAGAGAAAAGTATCGAAGAAACTGGATTACAAAGAATGGTTCGAGTTTGGTTATAAACTTTCCATTTTGAAAAATACAGCTATGTTTTTCTGATTGCAAACAACTTTAACATCATAGAATATAGCGTCATAATTTTTGATCTAAATTATTTATCACAATACTAAAACATATTAAATTTTATTTAAACCTACGGAAATGTTATTCATATAAATTGGAAATATTGAATTAACAAATTTGTAAATGTAAACAAACGCAAAAATTTGCGAAAATAATAATTGTTTCAAGTATAACAAAAATAAATACAAATTTTAAAATATTATATATAATCAGTATATATTTATTTGTAAATATAACAAAATATCATTGATAATCAAATTTACGATATTAAATTTTAATTTTAAACTATTTAAATACTATCATTATAAAATTGCATGCAAATATATTTACAAAATATACTAAAATAAAATGGCTTTAGGTTCTAGTTCTGTATTAATATTTATTAATAAACGACGTTCCAACGAACTCAACGTACGTCTTCATTAGGAAAAAATTAAGACGCAAGTTGAGTTCGTTGGATACGATAATCGGACTATAAGTATATTTTAATTTTACAGGGGAAAAATATCTATATTATTTAATTTAAATGAAATGACTAAGCTTTAGATAATTGGTCCATAAAATTAGTTTTTTAGTTATTAAGCAAAACATTAGTATGACGAGGTATAGGATTTATTGCTGGAACTTTATTGCTAACTTCTCAGGGGTAAAATTAGTAAATGTTTTCTTTGTTTTTTATTAACAAATAAATTATTTAAAATAAAATTAATGTTTTAAATACAGATAAAATAAATAAATTAAAACTTTGAATAAATTATAGAACAAAATAGATCAATATGCATATAAATAGAAAAAATATCTATAATTACATTAGATAAATACATCAAATGTAGTTCATTATTTTTGCATTAGCTGTTTCATCTATTATTTATAGTTTTGCATAAAACGAACTACACTAAATTAATAAAAATAAATATTTGTTTATGTAGCATCAGTCAGATATTGAAATAAAATTATAAATATTCCGTAAATTTTCAAAGCAATAATATTTTTCTAATTGCAATTTTACGCAATATATATATATATATATATATATATATATATATATAACATAATATAATAACACTTATTAAAGGCAAAATCATTATCTTTAATTATTTAGATATAAAAAAAAACCTAACCTAAAAACTAGTATTAAACGCACATATGGCGCAACAGAATAATAATTCAGTTGTGCTGTGTGGTGTTGCATCAAATATGCAAACGTTCGCTAGCGTTAATATACGCTAATTGCAAAATTATTGCCACTAATAATTAAAAGCTAGTTACATTCCGTGCTTCGGTGAGTGTCTGTCACAGAGCCCATATTGAACCAACTGCGGCAATATCAAACAAAACGAAAAAAATATCCGAGCAATATGACTGTATTGCATGAGAGTGGAATATAATTGTTGTATACAAAGAAATCAATAATATTTTTTGCCTTTGTGATAAATTATATATACGTTTGTTTGGAAACGTATAACATAAAAATGTACCTGTATATTTCTAAAATACTTGTAACTAACTGAGCTAATTATTTATAATTTTAATTTTAATTTATAATTTTCATATACTAGTAATATGTACAACACACTATATTTTTCTTATCTACATTGATGTATGGTAGTGAGTGTTAAATTTGTCTGCTAAAACATAAAACAAAAATTACTGCTATGGCAATGAGAGTAAAGTATGTGATATAACTAAAAGACAATAGATACAAAATAGATTAGTGTATAAAGAATGTGAAATTGGAAAAATGTGTACATATTAATTTATTGTCAATTATATGTATATTAATTCAGTATTAAAAATCAATTATAAAAAGAACAAATTTTCTTTAATGTTACAACAATCTCGTAAGATATTTCAAAATCAATAACCGCACAAGCGTTATCATATATTCCAAATAAAAACCCACATCTTTGAGCACGAAACAACAAAACGCCTGGCTATATAATCCCTAATACCCATGAAGCTGAATGCGAGAGTAGAGGGCCCGGGAATCCAAAGCTTGTTCGCCAGCGATCCGTAATGAATTAAGCTAATGGAAGTATGAATTATTGCGACAATACCAAGACAACATCGCCGGCGATTCTTAACGAGTTATGGCGCCCGCAAGAACGTAAATGTGGGCCGCTAGTATGTGTATATACAGGTATGTGCCTTCCGCTGAGAATTCTAAAGGTATGTTCATGTTTTATATGGTTGCGGAATATTGTAACAGTTTATGTTAAGATGAAATGGTTAATATGTAATATTGTTTAAATTTTAAACAATATATATTCTGATAATAATTATTCTAAATACGGATATTAATTTGAGTTGTACTTGGTTGTACTGAATAAATAAATTAAATTTTTTATTTTTTAATAATAATAATAATAAAAAATATTTAAAATCAAAAGTTTTAAGATAAAATCCTGTTTATTTTATATTAAAATTTAACGTTTCGATATACTAAAACAAAAAATATATACATATGACGTAAATAATAAATAAACAAAACAATGATTAATAATCCTTAATCATTATAGCTTTTTTCTGAGTCAGAAATCATATTTTGCAAATTCACACCACTCCGTTAATAATCATCGGAATGGCATGAATTTTGGACTACTAGAAAGTATATTTCATTAGCTTCTTGGTGATTATTTTGAAATATTTTTAAAGTAAATACAATAAAAGTTATATGCCAAAATGTCTAAAAAGGCGATTTCCCCATTTATTTTTTCCACATTTTTTTTTATTTATTTGTAATAATTCTGGCGGGTGGAAGCAACATATTTCCGACTTTGCCAAAATAAGAACCACCCTTATATATATATATATATATATATATATATATATATATATATATATATATATATATATATTGATCTCTTATGTTCTTTCAATCTAATAGGAACAGTTCTACCTGTTTTTTTTTTTACATAAGCTTTACCACATTCACACGGAGTTCTATATATACTTGAAGATTTAAACAGAACAGTATCTTTAATATTTTTTAACGTATTTTGCAATATTTTAAAAACTTCAAATGTAAAATATTCTGTTATAGCATATGTATATTATTTTTTATATATTAAAAAAATAAAATTTCCACAATTTTTTTCACAATAACATTCAAGTACATTTTCAAGAACAAAATTTTTGCATATGCATCTGGCAAGTTTCCATCGTCTTTGAGGTCAAATCAGTCCCCAAGTGCTTCGCGAACCAGCTGTTGCTATCATAACAGAAACAGACCAAAAACATCACCGCATCAACTCTCGAAAAACCCAACGCAAAAATAACAAGTCACCAAATCTAAAACTACCGGTACACTGTCCTCTGTCGACACCAGAAACATGAAAAGGAAACGAGAGCCGTACTTCCCTCCCCATGTTCAGCTTATATCAAAAGGCACAAAGTTGTCATCGGTCGCAGGTTCTAACAAGCGCATAATTGAATGAGTGCAAAGCAGGTTTTTTTTTTGTTATCTTCGAGGAAACACACGATGCATCATTGTTTTTTCTGTGCCGGAAGTGCGAGCGTTTAACATGGATTTAGTGGGTATACGCGAGCGATAAAATAGGTGTGAAGTTTATTTGCTAGATAATTTGTTGCGAGCATTTTTGTGATGTAACGTTACTTAGAAATATATGGTTAAATTTGACATATTTAGGTAATATATTGGTTATTTTGAATATAAATGCCGTTGAAGAAATACTGATAAAATTATTGTTATATAATATAGTAAAAAAATTTCCAGGATTTATTATATTAAAATATAACTGCTTTAGATCAAAGTTTTGTATTAATATTTATTTATAATCGTCTTTATTAGGAAAAATGATGTAAATAATACTGTAATAATTGCAAGACCAATCAATATTAACAGCAGATTGATAAGAAAAGCAATAGAAATTTATAAAGAAAAAGATAACATCAATCACTTTGAAGGTACTGATTTAAATAAAATTTAAAAACCGGAGTAAACTATCCGGTTTAATTTTGGAATATACTATTTATGTCATTGTTTATTCCTACTGTTCTGTGTGACTTTTCAAATATAAAAAAAATAAAAAACAACAACAAAAAAGCTAAATACCTAAACATAAACAATCCTACTTAGAGTCATTCAAAAAACTACAACACCCCACAATCGCGTACCAGTTTACACTATAGTAACGTCGGCTTTGCAAAAGATGCAGAAAGCTTTTAGCAACAGCTAGCGACTACCATTCCCCCAGAGATTCGCGTGACGTTTTCGCCTAATCGTGAGATATGTCTGTGAGACAAAGTTACTCGGTTCATCCGAAAATTACAAATAATAACCGGGGAAGAGTATGTTGTTAATCATTAGCTTGGTATCTACCTGCTAACTAAACTTAACCCTCCCCTCTCTCTAGACTAATTATTGTATATGATGAATATGGATGCGTTTCATTTGTTTAATAATTAAGATTTGTACGCGTGCGAGACGAGAGTGAATTCTGGTTTTAAATTTGATGATAAACGGCTTTTTTAATTTGCGGTAATTATTCAAATTAAAATGCAACCAGGTTTTTTGTTATTCGGTTGGTAGACAAAACTGAAGGTAAATTATGGGGGTGCGTAATTAAAATAAGGGTGATAAATTTCCGTATAGTTGACAATATGTATTAGTCAGATGCATTAATTTTTAATAATTATTTTTATCCTTAATAAGTATTATAATTAATCGCAGTTGCAGACGAGATTTTAAAAATTGTATGATTTTAACTAATTGTAAGATTTATTTTCAAACCAGGTCCAGATGCACAGTTATTTTACAACTTTTTATGTGTTCAATCCCTGACGTTACTTTTATATTTAAATTTTACATTTTTTATTTCCAAAAAATATATGTAAATTAATATGTAATTTACAAATATTACCTTTTTTTTTAAGTATATATTGTTACTATCAGCGTTGAAACAGATAAAGATAAAATTATTCTACATAAAGATAAAGTTATAGTATTTTTTTATTATCTAGATGAGATAATTGATATCAAAACAAAAGTTTATCTAGATAATAAATAATTAGATAATTGGCATTAGTTTAAAATAATTAATTTTACTTTTTTCAAAATATGTGCACATATTATTAAAAATAACAAAAAAAATCAAAAAAATTTTCTTCATTGTTATTAAAATAAATTGATTATTAATATTTTAAAAAAATAAATAAATTTCGCTTTTCATTCTACATAAAAATATATTTTATAAAATTCTACGTTAAGCAAAACTTTATCTATATGATTTTACAATTGATTATAAGAAAATTAATCTATCTTAGATAATAGATACAATATTTTAAATTTATCTAAATAAAATAAATAATAACAATTTTTGTATCTAGATGAATTATCTGTCACCACTGGTTATTATTTATATTTTTTAAATTATTTTCTTTATTCCAAAAAAAAAAATCTAAAAAATCTTTTGTGTACACTCTATCCTTGCAAGTCAGAGCAAAATAGTCCATTCTATTGCATTCAACTATTATCTCATAAACGCGCATTAAATGATGGATCATCCGTCAGTATTCGCTGCTCAATAATAAACTTTCTCAATTACCCGCATCAATCTAGTGCCCGGACTTGATTCCGGCTGCGACTCCGGTGCCCTGTTCAAAGTCCCCTGTCCCATCCACGGACAAGACAAGCCGTTGACAGGAATTAAATCGTCTGATGGCCGCCAAGCAATGAACCTATCACGGACACTCGCAAATTCACTTGATGAATTTGCACCCATAGACGTATTTCTGTTGTTTTTATTGCACGTATTGAAGAATGATATATGCCTGGATGTGAATAGTCAAATATCGATTTTGCAATAAATTATCGTCGTTGGGTAAATAGAGTTTTTATTAGTTATTTATTAATTTAACTTAAATATATAAAAAAAACTATTTCATTTTTTCTCGGTATACAAAATATTTTAATAAATAAATTTATTTAAAATCCATCACAACCATAACAATATGTCTTAAACCACTCTAATCTCATAAACGAAGCGATACATCAAAAACAATAACCCCAGCGAGAGAGTAAAACCACGCACACCACCCTCGGTATTTTAAACGACAACGAAAAAAATTACGGTAGTTTTTTTTTGTCCGTGTCGTTCTCGTAGACACAACCGCATGTTTGTTACCTCGTGTGTGTGTGCGTGCGTTTGCTAACCTTTCTGGTCATGCAGTATTCAGATACCCCCCTTCCTCACTCCCTAAAACAGGGCGCCTTTAGGTAAACGCCGGGGATGTCAGCGTGTAACGCCTTCCTAGTCGACGGAAACATGCTGGTTACCGGACTGGACAACGGGGGTAGTGATTTACCTGTTTGGGGTCGACTGTAGACATCGATATCCCAAGGGCTGGTGTGGCAATTTCTTCTCGTTGGAATCGGTATTTCATGGGGTACAATGTTGCGTAGTCGGAATGCTGAAATTTGAAGAAACAGAATTACCGATGAATATAATTGTAGAAAAATGAAAGTGTAGTATTTTTTATTATTTACAATAGGATTTTATCTTTTTATTATAAATTAGGAACATAAAATATATCTGACACTTTCAGCAAATATAAAACACAAAAAAATTTATTGAAGCAAATGCTCAATTCATTCATGCGATAATTTCCTTATGAACTTTATACCTACGTAGAATCTTTAACAAATGTACAAAGTTATATGTTGCAGAATATTTTTGCAACACTTTCTGTAGTGCATCCACTAGCTGCATCTTTGTCACACCAACTAAAACTCCCAATAGCATCATCGTATGTTATCTAAATATAAATGCGTACCTTTAGTCGAACACAACTCTGCAATATATCACACAACCGTGGTTGGAGTTGAGTAATGTTGCGGTTTGAGTTTCTATTTTGTTCCCGTTTAAATATGTTTTGTTGTTATTTATTTCGATGCGTTTTATGTATATGTATACCAGAGGTACATTGTAATCTGTGCAAAATGTAAATAACCACATAGATTCTATTTAACGATGGGCTCTTTGCTAATCTGCAAACACGCGTAACCATGTTCTCTTGTCAGGAAGAGAAAATTATTTCAGAATAATGACTGCAAACAAATTGAAATTCTACAATATATGCTAATGTTTCTGTGTCTATCTACAATTCTAATTTGTAGCTTTTAATTCTTTCATTATTAAACACAATTAAGTAAAAATGGTTTCCGAAAATGTACACTCGTTGATATTTGCAAATCTCTCTCTCTCTATTGTTTTCAGTTTTCAATCAACAAATGTATGATACGTATAATATTGCATAATTTTAATTTGTGTTTTACAGTAAAATAAAATAAAGAAAATATATTATTGAACATAGAAAGTTTGAACATTGAACATTTAAAATCTACCTAACCGAAAAAGTAAGTAAATTTACATAAATATACGTATTTTTATTTATATTACACTGTAAAATTTTTTTCGTAATTTTACATGTTTTGTGAATCTAATTTTTCATTAAAAATGTAACATTATGTAAATTATTACAATAAAATTACAAAATTTTGTGATTTTTACTATTAAAATCTATGTAAAATACATAAATTTTAGATATATATATTTTATAGTGTATGTAAAAATTTTCCTGTGACGTTTGTCAAATTACATGTTAAACTGGTGTAAATCACTTGCCCGAAGTTTTTTTTGTAAAATTATGTATTTAATATTCGTGTACGAATATGAATATTCTTTAAACACTTATTTTGTTACAAATCTTGCGTGTTTGTATATAAACAACGCATCTATAGATCTGGTATTAAAGTTTTAAAAATCGAAATATTTGCAAGTGAAATTTTTGATTATAATTTTAATAAGAATCACGGATAATTGTTAGAATTATATACTTATCTGTAAGGTACAAAAATTTAATACCTCTTTGTCCAAAACTTATTGAACCAATCTACTTTATTAAACGTCATGTGACGCCAGGACTATATCCAGAATTCCAGACAGTCGAATACTTAACAAAAACAATAACAAATTGACATTTCGTTTATTACTCAACCATGCACTACCAAAACTGCGACCATTTTGTTTCATAGTCGGGTGTGTATATTCGTTCGCATCGTAAAGTTTCGTTTGAAAGTTCAGAGACAGCAAGTGAAGTGCTTGGGTGTCTTCTATGTTCGACGCGACAAACGATATAAGGCAAAAGGAATCCAGCCAACGTAGACTGCAAGCCCCGTCAAGGCAGCCGTCAGTCGCGAGGAAAAACTGCGATCCCGGAAAATATGAAATGTGTCTGCACGAGCCGAGACTAAATTTATTGGAAAAACAACAAAATATCAGCCTGGTTGTATTTTATCATACTCAGATAATAGTGATTGTGATGAAAGAATAAATTATTTTATTATTATTATTTTGACAATAACAATTTGTACATTAATACATTACTTTAAACCAGAACATATAACCGATAGAAATATTGGCTAACGGTTAACTAGTTTTGAGAATTTTGAGAATTAACCGGTTTTAACCAGTAATTTTTTCGGTTAATTTTATAAGATAAAACTATATAAAACTAATCTAAAAATACCAACTAACTTTAATTTTACTAAAAGTTGTAAGTATATAACAGCCAGTTTCATAATAAACACTTTAAATAAAGTCGACTTTAAGCTGACAAAAAGCATCGATTGATATCAATAAAACTCTGTATTTTTTGTTAACTTTTTAAATTTCTAATAGCAAAATTATTTGTTATTAAACAATGCTTTTTATCGAGTTACAGTAGACTTTAATTAAAATGTTTATTATAAAACCGGCAGTAAATATATAAATATATTTATCGATCCATTTCTGTCGGCACGGTAAATTATACACACACTTATCAGACTTTGCATGCATTATAACAACTGTCCAAACCCGGGTGGTGGCCCGTCTGCACGTCTATCCTATAGTATAATTCCGTGCATCCTATCCGTCTAGGTGTACACCGAAATCCACTCTGATTCTCGCAAAACCTTATAAATATTATATCAACCGTCCAGTTATACAAACAACGATCTCGTTAAAGTCTAATTAAAACGTCAGGAAACCTAGCGTGCTATACGGGACAGAGGTCCACCTATTTTACTATAATATTGTCGCTTGAATTTCGGAAAATTTGTGTGTCTGGCTCGACGAGGCAAGAGTATATTATTTGTCCGTTAGTAATATGCAGTTTCCGATAGAGTTATGATTGCCTAAAATAGTTGGCTTTGAATTATAGATTGTTTGAAATTGATGTGTTATTATTTGCAGTTTAATATTTCAATATTGTAAATTGAAATAGATAGACGTAAATGTTAGTTATTAAATATTTTAAATGTAGGTTATGATTAATTTTTAAATTGTTTCATATTAGATGGGTTTTAAATGCACGATTATTATCGTACATTTAAAACCAACTAAATTTTTCTATGTGGAAATACTTTAAATATTATATAATAAATAATAAATATAATAAATATTATATATAATAATTATAATATTAAAATATTTCACAAAATGTCTGATAATATTCGTATTTCCACATAGAATATTGAAGTTGTTTTATTTAAAAAATGATAATTTTTGGTCTTCTAACTATATTAGATAAAACACCTAATTCAAAAAAAAATACATTTGAAATATTACATACATACACAATCACGCCATGTGCCTATTATGTCAAAATTAGTTTTCTCCAAACATTCCTATCCAGACAAGCAATTCTAGCTATATCCATATTCTGACTCTTATCATATTTCTTCTATTTCTACTACTTGGAAATATTCATCAAACGTATATCATCAAAATCATTCATTTGGAATATTGATCTACTATAATTAAATATTATTTTTGTTTTTTAGTCAATTTATTCCGCAATTTTAAATTATTTATCTAAACTTACCTTGAAATAACAATTTTTATTCAACTAATTTGTATATAGATAAAACAATTAATAATTTATAATCATTAGCATTTATAATTTAGTAATCTAATTAGAATTAAATGAAATAGCTATTTTTTTTCTTTTCTGTGTGCATTGATTATCATACATCTCTTTTGATAAAGAAAATATAATATAAATAAAATAAAATAATGTAAAAACGATATTAAATTGTAATTTAAAATACTTTACATCTGATAATAATATAGATAAAATTTCTTTTTGATTAAAGTAATAAAGAAATTGTTACATAAACTTGATAACATAAAATTAAACAATCGAATAATAATCTACATTTAAAACAACTTTAAAATACATTAACGTAAAGTCAATTTCCGTTTTACAAAACTCATATATTACATTATTTTTATCAATAATGTCTATCAACATATTAGTTCTCATAATGCACACGTCTTCTTTAAAAAGGGCATTATATCCCAGCTGGTTTCAGATAATTATCGAAATATGTTCTTCGGGGAGTGTGTGTGTGTGTGTGTGGACAGTCGCCCTAGCTATGTAATGTCGTAAAAGCCGCGCTCCGCCACGTGTCACTAACTGTGCAGAAATTAAGGAATTCCGCCTTCGCACACTCATGAACTTCAGTTAGAGTCAACCCTTAAAGATTAACGATTGATTTTTCTAAAGTTGATTAGATCATTTAGATGGCTTTATAAAGAAGGGTTACAGTTTCTAATCAAGATTTGTTTATAATTAACATAGTAAAAAATCTTTCAGAACTCATTATATAAAATATATATTTTTATTAAAAAAGTATTTCTATTATAAAAATCCAATTAATAGTAAAAATGTAGCATTTTTTTTTCAGTGTAATGAATTAATTTTTCATTTTGCTGTTGGCTATGTTATTTAATACTTATAATAAAATAAATAAAGATATATTTTATTTTATTGCAGCCAAACATACATTTCCAGTTATCTAAAACACCATCTCATCTTCTATTTCACCTGAGACCAATTCAGTGAAGACGTGCACCATTTTACCTTTACCGCAGGCAAGATCAATTTATAAGCTCGAAAACCTGACACCGTACCCGACCGACGGCCGATGAGCATTTAATGAAAATCAGTAGAGAAGAATAGTGGTGCTCATGGAATCGCGTTAATGAACGTCTATTTTTTACCAAACGACCGTTCGCGGACATAATCGCTTACTATTAATCAACCGACGGACGGACTAAAACAAATGACAGTCATTGCGCAACGCAAAACTTTACAATGCTTCATTCATTACCTAGTGCGTTAGCCCATCAGTCAATCGTCAACAAAATGACAATAGAATAAAACTTGTTTCGTTTTTTTTTGCTAAAGAATATCTTTAAAAAGTATGTATTTAAAAATTTAAATTGTGATTGTACTTCTTTCTATTTGCAACAATCCATAAACTGCATTTATAAACCAATTGTTTTCCAAAATAAAATTTAAGACAACTACTACCTGTTCGACAGGCTCCATCAAAATGGTCATTTTATAGACACTAAGCATATAAAACTCATACAGCCATGTTTGCAATAAGAAAAGTGGATACGAATTGCCTTTGGAACTGTTGCACTGCACTTTGGGACATGAAGAAACATTTTCAGATCGATGTCCATTACATTTTAGGAATCGTATCAGTTTTATAGGAGAATGGAGGCAGAGTTGTTTCTTGCTGGGATGGTTGAATTTTCTTCTGACTATGTTCGGGTGTCATGTGAGTTTAGGGGATAGTTGGTTTGTGACAAGTTGTGTCATTAGAGTTGGTGTTCGGTAGATATAAAATTTTGATTTGTTAGAAACTTATTTTTAAAATAATAATAACATTACCGATCTATCCTCGTTGCAGACGTTTTGCCATATATCGTAAATGACATTTTCAGAGCTTGGAGACTAAATAACAGTTTCTGCTCCGCAATCTGCAGTTACGTTACGGCATTGGCCAACTCTGTTTGTACGAAACAGTATCATGTAAACGTGCAATTGATGGGTAATGCCATGTTTTCCTGGCGCAGACTAAAAAACTTAATATTTTTTATAATTTTTATAGTTTCTGGAATATTTATCTATTGTGTTATAAGTATATTAATAAACATTTTTATGATTATGGTACATTATAAATACATATCCTAAAAATTTTCAACATAATTAATTTTTCAATAATAGTCTCTTTGGTATAAATATTTTGCTTAGGAACTTTGTGGTGAGAGTAATATTCTTTGGGTAATGCCATGTTTTCCTGGCGCAGACTATAAAACTTAATATTTTTTATAATTTTTATAGTTTCTGGAATATTTATCTATTTTGTTATAAGTATATTAATAAACATTTTTATGATTATGGTAAATTATAAATACATATCCTAAAAATTTTCAACATAATTAATTTTTCAATAATAGTTTCTTTGGTATAAATATTTTGCTTAAAAACTTTATGGTGAGAGTAATATTCTTGCAAAACAAATCTTGTTTAATATTTATTATTAGCAAGTAATATAATTATTAATAAACATTAATGCATATCCATCAATTATTAAAATTTCCATTAATATTTCCCATCTTATTTAAATTTAAACCCAATTTAGGTATCTAACCCTACTCACACACTTACCCTGCTTTAATAAAATCTAATAACGCTCACCGCTGTCATTGTCAGCTTATGTCTCATCCTTTACTCTTATTGTCTGTAATAAACGCATAGTATTTTTTTCTTCTCATGCGAATGTTGTCAGTTGCAATGGGACGTTTTTTTTTCCAGGGTGGTCATGAGTCAGACGTGTGGGTCGTACGCGTGTTTAATTGAGGAATTGATGCCCGGACCTGGTACGCGAGAAGCTGATCTCGATCAGATGATTTCCCGCGGGTGCAATTGTAGGGCCGAGCTGCCTTTTGCAGTCATGTTGACGAAGCCGGGGGGGGGGGGGGTTTAGTGGTCCAGGTGCAGTGTGATGGGGATGCATTTCGGACATCATAGTTTAAGATGATGTGGAATAACTCAAATTATTACTCGATTTTAGAAATGTGTTGATAGAAATATTTTATAAAATAAAACGGCTTTGGGTTTAAATTTTGTATTAATATTTATTAATAATCGACGTTTCGACGAACTCAACGTTCGTCTTCATCAGGAAAACTGATACAAAATGATATTTACAGTAAATAACAGAACATAGAAACAAATTACTAGGTAACAAAATAAGTAACTAGATCATAAAAATTTTATAAATTTTTAATTAATAGAAGCCGAATTTTATTTAAATCAGTAAACCAGTGATTTATGTTATTTTTTCTTTATAAACGAGCATAGAATTTTTTTACTATGTTAGAAATGTTTTATTTTTCTAGAAAATAGAATAATAATTAATTTTTTAAATTAAAATACTTTACGTTCTCTTTAATCTTATATTCAAATTCGACGTTTCGATATAGTAATGTATATCAACAAGAAGAAAAAAATAATATACAAATGACATAAATAAAAAAAAACTGAAACAAGTTACTAGGTAACAAAATACAAGTAGCTAGATTACAAAATTTCATAATTTATTAATTAAAGACAGTCAGGAGAATATTAAAAATCTGAAAAAACATTTATAATTAAAAAAGCTCGGAGCTAGTATAATTTCAATATTACATTGAATTATAATTTTGCAAAATTGTATTTTTTTATTATTCTTGTTGTTTTGTTAGTAGATTTTACATACATACATGCCATGTACCCAAAATAATGTGGCACAAACTTTTTCGACTATCTCTAACTATCCTCTATCCACTATTCTCTAACTTTATCTGAAAATTAAAATTAGCATTTGAAGTTTTCTTATATTTTAATTGCAATTCGACTTTTTGAAACACTACTCGTGTTTTATAATCAAGAATTTAAATTAATAATATGTTTTGTGTAAATATTAATCAAAATTAATTGCTTGTATTATTTACATTTTGCATTTCTGTAAAATAAATGCAACAAATATTAAAAATATTTAAGAAACTTACAATCCCAACAAAAAAATAAATGTATATCATTGTTAAGACGCAGTCAGATTTGGACAATCTTTTTCATCACGATGCAAGACTAATTCACACATAGCTTCACCTTATAACATCTTACACGCTCCATACAACACATCGATAGAAAAACCCCGAGAGCATGAACATGCATTCTCGCAGACCAAACAATTCTTGTAATCCACGTATAGGGTTCCCAGTCATCGCACCCTCTTCGTAGTCCTTAGCTCTCGCACGTTCCGCGTCTCCAGAACGTCCGTGAATAGGAAATAAAGACGAGAATTTGATCTGGCTGAAAGTTTTATTGAATAGACTCCCTACACTCTCTCTCTCTCTCTTTTTCTTTCTTCCTGTCAGCATTCAAAATAGCTCGGCGAGTCGTGTGCATTGTCTGTCAACTGTGTGTTAGGTTATGTGAGCTTAAAAACAACCGAACGACCTCCGGAATAAATGAATAACCGTGCTGTCGTAAATTAGTGCGAGCGAGGGAAGTTTCTCTTGATTTTTCGTATATTATTTGAAACTGCGAGCGATGGGATAAAATACCGGAAGAAGGACTATTAAACAAAGCCCATATTGTGTATGTGGTTTATGGATGGATTGCGTTACGGTTGACGGATTTTAAGTAGGCGTATTTATTTCGTTTGTTTTGTTATGAAATGCGTGCATTATTTACACAGATGCTGGATATTTTTGATTACGTTTAACTAAATTTTGGATAGATATTGTACAGCATTGATAATAATTTTCAGCGACATTAAATTGAATATAATTTATAAACCATACATTATTTTTATTAAATATATTTATTAACTATATTTACTACTAAAGTAAATTTAACTAGCATTTATAAAACCAAGCCTAAAATTAGTAATAGTTAAAAGTAAATTTAAATCGACTAAAAAATCAAGGACCCGTATTCTCACCTCACTTTTTCGTGAAAAATTGCTTTTATGATTAATTTCAAAATAACTTTTTGCTTTTGTTTGTCATCAAATATAAATAATTTTTCTATTTTTGATAATTTTTATTATATTTGGTATTATAAAATTTAAATAAATTATTTTAAAATTCATAATAAATGATTTGAATTGAACGTCAAAAGTACTTTTGGCAAAAATCACTTTTATAAATGAGGTGAGAATAAGGGCCAAGTTATTTTACTTTATACTCCTATAACTTTTCCATTAAACTTTTTTACAATCACAGCAAACGTCGATGATATCTGTTTAAATAATAATACCATACAAAAAAAAATATCAAGATATTAATAATTTCACATAACACATTTTAAGGAAAATTAACCAAAGCGTAACTTTAAAAAAATTTAACGCATGTCCTTCACATAATAGGAGCACTGTGTGTTTTGTAAGTTGGGTTCAAGTTGTAGTTTAGATTGAATTTGAAGGTGAAATTGGTCTGTATGAACGTACGTCAATATCAACCCAACTTTACTACTACATTACACTTTTCCAACTACTTTGAATCTACATGCAACAAAACGTCTTAGCAGTACACATACAAATCATCATCATAGATTCACTTTAGTCTCCTAGTCACCGCCAAGCTCACCCATCTTAAACAGCGTCGCTGTCTTCGTGCTAACGCCGACGACAGAACACCGACGTCGTCTGCAACCGTATGGGGTGCGCGTCGCATGCATCTTGTACTTATCACGATGCAGCAGGCGACGCCGACAGACGCCGACGCTGAGAGCAGCGTACATTGATTAGACACGCTTGTCATTTGCAACACCGGTGAATTGTTGCTGTATGTGTGTGTGTATACGCTAAAACAGAGGATGGGTACCGTGCAAGGGGTGCAACTAGGCTTGGGTGTCTAAGTTGCAACGTGCATGTTGTTCATGATATGGTATGCACATGCAGCGTTGCTGCCATACGGGGAGCTTTTCCAGAGACGGAACCTGCATTTTTGTTTTGCTTATAGACATATATTTTGTAAATTAATATTATTCATAATTTAAATTTATTATTTTTTTAATAACAAGATTAGAAGTATATGAGTAAACCCAGCCCACTTTGACATTATCACATAAATGATAAGAAATAGGAATAAAAAAATTTTTCACCGAAAGTTGGCAACATTGTATTTTGATAATATATAATATTATAGGCGCTAAAGGTATTTTCTGTAAAAATTTGATTAAAATCGGATAAATAATGCGAGCATAACAAATTTTTTGAAAATTATTAATTTTTTTTTTTTTGGAAAGTTGGCAATACCGTATTTTAATGAAATTATAATTTAGAGTACTAGTAGAAACTTTTCTGAAAATTTGATCAAAATTGGATAAGTAATGTAGCCACAATGAATTTTTTTAAATTTTAGTAATTTTTTTCTCGATAAGTTAGCAACACCGTATTTTGTTAAAATTGCATAATTTATGCGGGCACCAGTAGAATCTTTAGTGAAAATTTGGTTAAAATCGGTTAACGTGGTCATAATAAATTTTTAAAATTTTAGTAACATACTATATGTTTCAAATAACTTTTATTAAATTTTTTTTATTCTTTTAATAATACTGGCTAACATAGTAAAAAGCTTTCTGTTTAGTTACTCTAAATGTCATTTGTATCTTTTTTTCTTGATAAAGACGTAGGTTGAGATCGTTGAAATATCGATTATTAATAAATATTACTACCTAAAGCCGTTTTATTTTAATAATGTTAAATCTTTCAGCATATATCAAATTCTGGAAAATTAAAACAATCGCTTATACATGCTTTTCAATTTTCATTACATATCACCCCATCTACTATCACTCACATAAATTCTTTTAACGAAATGTTCATTTACCTAAAAAGAATATATTTATTTATGAAATAATATAATGTTTATTAAAAGTTATTGATTACAATACCGTAAATATAAAAATACTAAAATAATAAAATATTCCACATCATGAATCAAAAAATAATTATCAAAATAAAAAACCGCAAGATTGACGAGAAATAAATGTAAATCGGTTTTGAGGGTAAATAAAGCAAAAAGGGTTAATTCAAACTCAGCTTGATTTCATTTTAATTAAAAAAAAGGATTGAATTGCTACTGTTAAACAGCGTTTCTCAATCAGTGACTCGTATATTTGACTGTAATTGTTTTTATAAAAAAAAATATTCCATGAATAAATTTAAATTTATCAATTTACGGAATTGTAAAAATTTCGGAAGTAATTAAATATTTGAAAATTAATTTTCAAGGATTAATAAAATAAAGAATTGTTCAATATTAATGTTTAAATTTTTATTCGAATAATCTACGATCAGAATTTTATGAAACTGTTAAGCTAAATAAAATATGTCTTTGAAGGTATTGTTATACTATGATAGTAATAGTCGTAAAAGGGTCAGAATTGGTCTATTTTAACCCGTAAATATACATACACCGGATCTTTTATAGATATCATGACTGCTCTATAATCCATTATGGATTTTGCACCCCCGTTTTAAACCAGTGGTGGCGCAATTACTTTTTTTTTAATGCCTACAAAATTTATATAGCCAGCCAGCTTTAATCTGACGTCGCAGGTTTACTTAAAGCAATAATTTTAGAAAGGATTTTTAAAAATTAAATATGACTGTAAAAAAACGTAATAAAAATAACTGGGATGTGTAAGTAAATTAAACGGTATAAAAATAAATTATGTGACTACAAAATGCTTGGATTTTTTTACGTTGGAAAAATTAGTTTCGCGTTATGTGACTATAAATTAAGAGCAATTAATTATTGTTTTGTTAAAATAAAATTGCTTTAGGTTAAAGTTTTTTATTAATATTTATTTATAATCGACGAACTCAATATCCTTCTTCATGAGGAAAAATGATACAAATGACATTTACAGTAAATAACAAAACATAGAAACAAATTTAAAGGAATTTAAGTTAAAGATTTCACACTTAAAGTGGTGACTCGAATTAAAATATAAAATAATTATAAGATTTAATAAATTTAATGATCAAAAGAGCGCCATATGACCTAATAGACAAAGTACATTACTGTACACAAATTTTTAGATAATTTTTCTAATGTTTCAAAATATTATATAAAAAATCTATTTCAAATGGAAATAATTATGTTTAGTGTATTTATCTAATCTAATTTGATATGTTTTACATAGTTTGTCGTATCTATATCTATTCTTGTTTGCATTTTTTTAATTATTTGTGTAAATTTTATTTGAAATATAAATGAAATAACTAATCATAAAAATATCATCTAATTAAATAGATAATTCATCTAAAATTTTTGTTATATAATTTGAAGTAAATAAAATATAGTATTCTTCAGCTAAAATTGTTAATGCGCAATAATATTCCGTTAACATGCAGTTCAGAACCGTTTCAGTTCGTTTTATATTCAGTTCAAGCCAAACGATACATTAATAGTGCGAAACAATATATATTATATACCAATGTTAACAAAGTAGATTCGAAGTTTAGAATTATTTCCTAAACAGAGTTACGACGTACGTAATGTTAAACACAGTTCCAATAACTTCTACATTTACGTATGTCATTCAGAATTACTCATTTAATATTGCGCAATCTTACCTGAAGAATACTACAGTTATATTATATTTTTTGTGCCGAAATAAAAAAAACCTCCAATTTAATTTCAGTCATATCATAACAAAAAACTAATTAATAAATCGTATTAAATTCATAAAAATGTTAGCTAAAAAGAAAAGAAAATGCACGCCTATGTGCAGGAACAATATGCATACACATATATACATTTTAGTTTCACACATATCATGTCATGCCACAGTATATCGCAATCAACAAAACATAGGTTAGAACTGAGGGGGGAAATACTCATACGTAGCCGACCATCGGGTAAAATATATTAAATGTTTATAAAGCTAACGCAAAAATAAACACGAAATATTGCTGCTCACGTTATTATGCAGTGCCGAGTTAGTGTTTCGTGTAGGGATCGCGATGCCGTAGCTCCACCGTCGCGACGCCATAGGAAAAGTGATGGATTGTGCGTATTATAAAGCACGCATATACATATACACACAGTAATGTGTCGTTTTAGTCGCCTATCATATGTTATATTGATACGACGCGCGGCGTTATTGTTCAATTAATATAAATTAGGATTTTTACGAATGATTCGCTCGGCTATATGACTGAATAATGATGTTATGAAATTGATAAATTTTGTTGTCACGATGTTATTAATGATTGGATAAATTGTGAAGTTTGTGAATAATTGTTAATTTATTGATTGCTGACTGACATTCAAGATACCGCACAATGAAAGTCTGGCTTTTTTTTGCGAAATATAAATAATTTTAAACTGACACCATGTTTTCTAATTTTCTAAATATTTTCTTTAATTACTTAATTATTAACTAACTAAAAGAAATACACAATTTTTTGCGATTTTTATTAATGTAACCGGGTTACTTGAGATTAAATTTGGTTAGATGCGTGGTTACCTGATATTTCTTTGGTTAGATATTATATAAAAATAATATTATAAAAATAATTTTATAAAAAATCCCAAAACCACACTTTTATAAAATTATTTTTATAATATTATTTTTATTTAAATTTCGCCACAGTAGATCATTTTCTAATCTTTTATTAGATATTATAAAAAAAATATGTTTGGTTCGTAATATTTTCCCGAAAATTCCACAAGTTACTCAATAATTGAATCGGACCAGCCATTTAACCATAGGCACGTATTTCGCTCTTTAGGTGCTCATCGAAACGTGGATTATTAATATACTTATATTAATACAGAACTATAATCTAAAGTCGTTTTATTTTAACCAATATTTATTTTCAAATGTTTGTTATTGAGTGCCTAGTAAACAAATTAGTTGAATACGAGAACAATAAATATCCGACGACATATATTTTAAAGATAAATAAGCGTAATTTGTACTCAGCATTTAAATTATAGCATTATTAAAATGATTTATACGTTCCGAATATTTCTTTGAGAATCAATAGTGTTTGCCAAGAGTATACAGAGTTGAAAAGAGTCAGCCATATTTCACGGTACTACTCTAAACTAATAAGAAGTTATTTTAAGACGTCATTTTGATTACTAGTTTAAAGTTTAAACTTAGTTTATTGCCCGTATTGCAATAAACATAAAACTTACGTCTTTTACGTTTAGCATTCTACGCTGGCAAATTATTTATTTTTAATCTTGAGTTTACTACGTCGCATTTTGCTCACAGATGAATGGAGAACTCCACGACTATGTAATATATATATATATATATATATATATATATATATATATATATGTACGGTTTATTTCATAAAAAGCTGACATTGTAAAAACAATGTTGAGTGAATGTTTTGTATTAGACTATATTATACGATTGCTTTATTTATCTCGTAAATTGATATACAGGTAAAATATATTTTACGATAAAAATGTTATTTATTTTTTAGTAATCTCATAAAACTTGGCTGAAGTTAGATAATAAATCTAATTTGTATTTACTAAATTATTTTATATATTTCTAACTATAAAATGCAGAACATTATATAATATAAAATAAATCGGCTTTAGGTTTAAGTTCTGTATTAATATTTATTAATAATCGATGTTTTGACGAACTCAACGTTCGTCTTCATCAGGAAAACTGATGCAAATGACATTTACAGTAGATAACAAAACACAGAAACAAATTACTAGGTAACAAATAAGTAACTAGATTATAAAATTTGGCTTCCACTAATTAAAAATTTATAAAATGTTATTTGTATTATTTTTCCTAATGAAGACGGACGTTGTGTTCGTAGAAACGTCGATTATTAATAAATATTAATACAGAACTTAGTCCTAAAACCGTTTTATTTTATATAATGAGTTCTGAATAATTTTTTACCATGTCAGAACATTTAAATAAGATTACTTATATGTATTAGCTAGTCGAAAAGACTAGCTTATAAAATCGTCAATACGGCTGGCTGGCTGGCTGGCCGGCCGTGTCCAAAAAATACAATAAATAGGAGTGTTAATTATAAGTATGAAGGAGAGCTCGTAGAAAGCTGAAACTTGGCAATTAGATAGTTCATACCAAATAAAAAATTAAGTTCAATTTTCAGACCGCAGTGTTGCCAACTTTCCGAGAAAAAAATTACTAAAATTTTTAAAAATTTATTACGACCATGTTGTTTAACCGATTTTGTTCAAATTTTCACAAAAGATTCTTCTGGTATCCATATAAATTAGATAATTTCAACAAAGTACAGTGCTGCCAACTTTCTGAGAAAAAAATTACTAAAATTTTTAAAAATTTATTATGACCACGTTATTTAACCAATTTTAATCAAATTTTCTCTAAAGATTCTCCTGGTGCCCGCATAAATTATGCAATTTTAACAAAATACAGTGTTGCCAACTTATTGACAAAAAAATTACTAAAATATTAAAAATTTATTGTGGCTACATTATTTATCCGATTTTAATCAAATTTTCAGAAAATTTTCTTCTAGTGCCCACATAAATTATAATTTTATTAAAATACGATGTTGCCAACTTTCCGAAAAAAAAATTAAGAATTTTCTAAAAATTTGTTATGCCCGCAATATTTATCTGATTTTAATGAAATTTTTACAGAAGATACCCTTAGCGCCTATAATATTATATATTAGCAAAATACAATGTTGCCAACTTTCGGTGAAAATTTTTTTTATTCTTATTTCTTATCATTTATGTGATAATATCAAAGTGGTCTATATATATGGGTTTACCCATATACACTTCTAATCTTGTATTTTAGCTAGTCGAAAAACTAGCTTATAAAATCAAACCACATTCGACTAGCTCCATTCTCGCTTTGCGAGAATATTATTTTTGAAATAAAGTTAACATTTTTGAATTATTATTTATATTGTTGTTATTATTTATTTCGTATTGAAAATATATTCGTATGCCATAATTATACTTATAAATTAATTTTAGGTTGTAAAATAATTTGAATTACCAGTTTGAATTTAACCGAATAGGTATTAATAAAATACGTGAAATTTTTAAACAATGAATATTTGTGCGCTAACCAAATTTACTCTGGAACATATTACACAAAATTGCAAAAATATATTGCAATACAGTTAATTTAAATAAATTCATTTATCCGCTGATGGTGTATTCCTTTTTTTTTTTATTTTGTTAACGTTTGAATATGTGGTAGTCGAAACTCATTACATTACGCTTGTAATAAAATTACGATTGTAATAAAAGCCTTTTAAAATTTAATAAATCACATTGTGTTAATGATTCTCTTTGTGCTTTATGTCTGCAGCCACAAATAAATTACTGCATAGTATTTGGTCCCGTATGCGTATTTTCAATATGTATATACTGTAATAAAAAAAATTGCTGCCACGAAAGAAATTATATTCTGAGTCAATATAGATATGTAAAGTGGTGATAAAAAAATTATATGGACTATATTGGACCACATATTCTCGGTTTAAAAATAAGTAACTAATAAAGTTTTTCTGAAAATTAAATTGACATAACTAAGTGACAATTTTTTGACGTTCTATCGATATTTTTTAATTATTATATAGAAACCATATTCACACTGTAGTTCACAATGTGAATGTAGCTGTGATTCCTTGCATAATAATAAAAATATTTTTCTTTATCTTCCAAACACAAATTTTTTTTATGTTATATAAATTACGTATTTGCATATTATTTATTTAAAAACTTATAAGAAAGAAATTATTAAATTTCTATTATAATTAATAAGTCTATTTGTTTCACATCTGTAGGACTTATAGTGTTATAGAATGTTTTGTGTTTCTCTAGTAAATAGAATTCTTCTATTGTTAAAAAACAAAATATACTGTAACGCTACAGGTCTTATAAAATGTAAACCAAATAGACGCATAAATTAAAACTTATTATAAATATTGCTAAAAGTAGTCTGCTTCGATGCAGGAAATATTTTACCGCATCCACAATCAAACCGTTAGCAATATAGCAACAGAAAAATACCGGTACGGCAAAACCGCTTTGTTCGGTTAGAACATTAAAAATTCATTTTTATATCATAAGCGTCACGGCTCCTTCGAAATAAACTGTTTCGTCATCAACCATTTCTTCAAGCAACCCATCAGCTTGCAAAAACGGAAACAGTTTGTAAATCCCGCTCTTTCTCAGGTGGCGACTACTGCATCACTCTCTGGACGTTAAAATGCGTCATTACCGTATTGCTATTGTGCACGGGGGGGGGGGGGGCAAAAACGATTGCACAATGAAAGGATTCTCTGGTGAAATAAAATTTCGCTTCGCACCCAAATGGGTATCACTTCTTTGAAGCTGTGTAGTTTTCTGTTCTTGTAGAGACTGATGAAGTTTGGGGGAAAAAAGGTATAATGGAATTGATAACAAATGATACGGCCAACAGGTGCATTCGACTTGCTGCTTTTCGTTGTTTCTGTTTTATTTTTTGAAGTAAAGAAGTTATAAAAGTACTGAATTCTTTTGTATCTCTTTCACTGTTTTATGGTTTAACGACTTTGCGGTTTCTTTTATTACTAAATTTGAATTTATTTGTGTGGTTTTTGATGTCAATGCTAAGATTTCAAATATGGTAAAGTAATAAAATCGTTATTTAGGTTTTATTAAATAATTTAAAAATTATTTAAAAGTTATATTTTAAAAAATTACTTAAACTAAAATCTCATTCAGTTTAAACTACCTATCTATGTTTTAGAGCCGGATTTATAAATGCCAATTAAATTTACTTTAGAAGTAGGTAAATATATTAAAGTCCCATTTAGACTGCCGTTTTGGTTATAGTTTTACACACAAGTACAACAATTTTACCAATCCAAACACTTGGTGTTAAAGCTAAAAGTGTATCAAGTGTTAAGCGTTTTTAAGGCTATTTAGTAAAAAAGATAAAAATTTAAATTATTAATATCTTTTTACAAATTTCTATTGTATTTTTACAAGTTAGTAATAGTGCACAAAAGAAATTTGTAAGAAGACATTAATAATTTAATTTTTTAGCTGTAAACAATAGCTAATCAAACTAAAATTGTGCATTTTTGTTAGTATAAGTAATATGAATCAGAACCACTAATAACCAATTCAATCAAAACTAAATTTATTCAAATAAAAAGAGTTTGTACCACATTCTAATAAATGCATAATATTAATGTGTATGTACATAAAATATCAAGTATCTAGTTACATCTATATTTACAAGTGAACATAAATTTACGAACCAATTTTATCTTTAAATAGCAATAAATATTTCAATAAAGTCAATAATTCCATCACCAAATCTATCCACTTTCGCAAAACTCGCAAATATTTAAAACATCTTTTAATTCTTCATCTAAATTTAAAACACAAGCATTCTCAGTTCCATCACGAAAACACTTTCTACATCCATTCATACAATTCCGCTGATTGTTTACATCAACAAAGCACCGCAAAACTGCTCCTGTTTACCATCATTGACAACGACTATTCTTTCAGCAACCGCGTATTTTTCACCAGTAAGCCGTTTAACGTGACATTTTAATTGCTCGCCGAGAATTCCTCTCTTCGCTAACATATACAGGAGCCACCACATACGTCAGTGCGTTAACGATGCTAGCGCAGAAACATTGTTAACAGACGCTTTGAAAACGAGCTTGTTTTAATAAAAAAAAATAAATAAAAAAAACTTTGGGGGTACGACAAAGTTACTGGGAAGTAGATGGCGTAGCAAACGATGTTGCTGCTGCACAAAGATGACATATATTTCTGCTGCTGTTTGATCTTTAGGTGTGCATGCCTGCTTGGTTTTTTTATTGTTTGTTTTGTCGCTTTTTACAGACTATATTGTTTGGTCTTCGGTAGCAGTTTTTAATATATGTTTTCTTGTGTTATATAAGGTTTATTGAATAGAAATTTACAAGTTTTGATTTGTGTCTTAGTTTTGCATTTATATATATATATATATATATATATATATATATATATATATATATATATACATAATAAATAGTAATAAATAAAATATATGATCTTACTGTGGTGAAAGTCAGATTAAATACACTTTGATGGTCTAGTCTACCACCACACTCGTATAGTACTAATTACTTTATCTACATAGGTAATATAGTAACGTAATATCAATATTTTGATTACATTTGAAAAGAAAATATATGTAACAAGCTTAATTATTTAAAGACAAATAAAAAGATTGTAAATAATTATTTAAAAAATTATAAATAAATGAAAAACAAATGTGGTAAAAGTTTACAATTTATTATCAAGTTTTTTATAGAAGAAATTTTAACTTTGACTAAATTAAAAACACACATTTTAATATAACTCAAAATCAAAATAACTTAGGTTATAATTTTTACGTAGAGATTAAAAACTCTCCATAATTTTACCCAGGTGTATGATTTTCCATCCAAGTAGTACCTTTAAATTTTTTTTCATAAACCGATTAAGCACTTAACATTTGTCCCTAGCGGCATAAAAAAAAACTTCCAGCGAGCACAAAATAAATTCACTCTTTAAATTTATTCGTGGTTGCTAATTTTATTTTCATCGCATTTTAAAAAATATGACCGAATACGAATCAATTAAAGTATGACCGCCCCCCGAGGCAGGAGACGGGAGTTTTTGTACACCGGGTCTAATTCATTAACCGGCGCGTGCGGCAAAAGTTTGATTCGCGGAGAAAGTGGCGCATTGAACGGGTACGAGAATCGAATACCGAATACTGAAACTGCGAGCAAATCGGAATTCAGTATCGCTAATGGAGTATCGATGTAATATGTTCGAAAAAAGAAAACGAGTGACGCCAAATAAAATCTGTCAAAATTCGATAGAAATGACTTCACTGCTAGAAACACTTGTGGAAAGTATTATTCACAAAATTTAAATTAATTATTTGTAATTTATCAATATTAAAATTATATTAAAATGATGTAGTAATGATATTAAAATTTAATATAATAATTTATAATAAATATATAACCATACAGAAAAAAATCTAGATTATTTTTCTAATATTTTAATTATTTTATTTTAAAAAAATAAATATTTAAAATAAATAATTTTAGTCTTTAAATTATACCAGTAAATAAAACATCTAATTTAAGAGTAAATGTTTAAATTTAATATATTTATCTAATTTAAATTAAATATTTTCTTCTAGTTTGTCTTAAATACATATTAATCTATTCTGTTCGTTAATTTATTCTGCAGTTTTAGATTTTAAATCTAAATTTTAACTAATGTTATTATACATAAACTTGTAATGTTAAATACATGATTTTAAAATTTTTTTCAGAAAACAATATATTTTATTATTATTAGAGTATTATTTTTGATAATATTTTACAATTTTCATAATATATTATTTTGTTACCTAGTAACTTTTTCTATGTTTTGTTTGTTTATTATTTATGTCATTTGTATATTTTTTCCTGATGATGATATAAGTGGAGTATATTGAAACGTCGGTTTATAAATAAAATATATACAGAACTTAATCCTAAAGTTTTTCGTTTTCTTAGTACATTACCTGGAAAGAATACAAATTAATGAAATTAGATGAAATAGCTGTTTTATTTTGTCTGCATACGTACAGATTTATAATAGAAATCTTTTCATTACTAGATATTGCACTCGTGCTATAAAAGTGACACAACTTAAAATATATTTTTTTTATAAGTAAAAAAAAAAAACAACATATTATTGACCAATCTAATAATAATAATAATAATAATAATTCGAAAATCAAATTTTCCGATATGTGATACTTTTAAAGCAAAGGTGCGCATTTAAAATGTCTATAAATTCAAATATATTTCTATCCATTTGACACAAAAACGTTGTGCACGTTATTCGAAACACTTTTTATCCAAACAACGTTGATACCTCGAACATTCCACGCGATCTAGTTGCAAGGAAATGAACTAGATGGTAAAAAATAAAACCTGTGTGTGTGTGTGTGGAAAGGGGGACTGTAACCAGATGGTAGATGTGGCGATATGGGTGTTACAGCCCTACGGGCGCGGATAGCATTTCCACGATGCGGTGTCGCCACTGAAAACTGATACTTTTCAAGTTTTTCAAGTAATGGAGTCACACATACTAAACCACATCACGAGTATAGAATACTGGAATAGATACTTGGTTTTTAACCGTATGCATTCAATCAAAAAAATGGAAACTTTTCTATGTTGCTTAAGTGAATTTTAAATGTTTCACGTATTTTTTTTTTCGTGGAGTGTAAAGTGTTTCAGATAGTTTCAAATAAATATATGTATATTGTATTCAAGTTTATCACACTATTTGTTATTGTACTTTTTTTAAGCATTTGATTGAAAATATATTTTTTTATTTGATAAGTTTAAGTAATTTATAAAATGAAATATTTCAAATACGATTTTATGATTGATTAACCAACAACTTTCAAAATTACTAATTGCATTCAATTACAAAATTAAACAATTTTTTTATTTAAATTTTTTTTTTTCGACGATCATAATTTAATCAAATAACTCAGTATTTTCCATACACTATACAGTTTTTGCTCAGTTTTACTCAGTTAAATTGTAACAGGCATTCTAATGTATGATATTTTTCAATAATAGCTACCAAAATTTTCTAGTCTATGACATATTTCATTACATTATTATATATTAACCACAAATTAATAGTACTGTTTCGATGTAAATGTTCAATGAACATACGCTTTGCTTTAATTACGCAATTATAGTTAAGGCAATTAAAAAATCTATCGGTTTACAAATTTCACACAGTATTTACGCTGATTACTCTGGTTTTCACACACATACACACATCCTACAAAACAACTGTGCAATTTTGGCCTGCACAGTTAAAACTGTGCAAAAACTACTGTTTCTATCGCAAATACGTTTCTTAGTAACCATATTACCTTTCGTACGTAAGACGCACAGTAAACATTAATAAATATTTAATATTTTTTATAATTTTTATTCTATTAAGAACTATATTGAATTTTTATCAATCGCACATTTGCAAAATTACCAAAAATTCAACCAACTTATAAACTAGAAAATACATCTGATTTTCCTGGTGTACACGCGAGAACGTTGATGGACATAATAATTATAGCAGACGTTGAAATAGCCATGGCGTTCAATTAACGCGCACAAAGACGCCTGTTCATCTTCAGAATGGATGTTATTAAGAAGACAATTACACGCGGCGGGTTCGGGAATGCGATGGATATGGGCGCGGAGAGCGTGTAACCCGAGGCCCAGTTCGACGTACGTTATATTGCGTCGAACGCGTGCCTAAAACGACGCCAACGGCGAACGACGCGCGACGCTCCATTGCGTAACGGCGATTATTTGATGCCGGTGCTCTTCTGCCCTTCTGATGTCGTCACGAGGAAAGGGTTAACGGTTTCCGGGTGATTGGGTTTGCTCTGTGTTTTTATTGGAAGTGAAAGTGTTTTTGATGTTCGGAAAATTGTTGATGTCTTAAACGATGCCGTTTTTTTGTGTTTATATTATATATAGTAAAACATTCGATGTTTATATATTTAATTTAATAATATATTTACAAGAAATAGTATTACAATAACAATTCTATTTTTGATTTTATTATTTGAGAGTACTCAGAGGAAAACTAGGTCAAGTGACATATTTGAATATTTTGATTTGAGTCTTAAAATTAGAAATATAAATAGCAAATACACTGTATTTATTCTTTAATCTCTGTAGAACTATAAAATCTTTAGTTTTTTTTAATATATAAAACTTTCTATTTATTAAAAGAAAAATGGCTTAGATTTTAATAAATAATTACGATACTACTATTTTAATTTCTATAACATTTCAAACAGTAGAATAAAATACTGAAAATATGAAAATGTACGTTCCTACTGAAATATTTTGTTAATAATATTCTTTATTATTACTTTTTAAAACTCTAAAAATATTGATAAAATAAAATAATTTCCTTTAAAGAAAAATGGCTTAGATTTTAATAAATAATTACGATACTACTATTTTAATCTCTATAACATTTCAAACAGTAGAATAAAATACTGAAAATATTAAAATTTACGTTCCTACTGAAATATTTTGTTAATCTTTATTATTACTTTTTAAAACTCTAAAAATATTGATAAAATAAAATAATTTCCTTTAAATCATAGAAGGGAAATTATTTTATTTTATCAACTTTTCGCCAAGGTAAGACCACATCTTTATATATATATATATATATATATATATATATATATATATATATAAATATATATATATATATATATATATATATATATATATATATATATATATAATATATGACGAGCGTTAAAAGAGAACGCCTCCGAACAACTAAAATGAAATAACTCAATTTAACTTTGAAGAAAAAATTACACGCATAAATAACATGTATGCAACCTAGATAAATTACGCACATAAACAATTTCTATTAGAAATGGGTTTAATTTACGAACACAGCCACTGGTCACGCATTGCAATTGCATTCTGGAGTTGGAGTTGTAATCTGTCAAAGAGTCGTTCGACATGATAAACATATGCCCAGTTATATTTTACTACGCAATTCTATTAGATGTATATGCATGTAATAGATATATCGCAAATGCTATAGTATTGAACAGCAATTTACAATCAATCACTTGAACCCTTATATGTGTACCTCACTGTATAACAACAGATCTTGTTGGCTGGTACAGTTGCTAGGTGGAAACATAGACACAGATGTGAAAGGCTGTGCTCTGCCAATTTCAATCCACTATGCATTACACAAATGTAAACAGAAGTTTAGTATACGAATCGTGGTAACTGACTCTGATTATTATTGCCGGAATTGCTGCTCAATCTCAAGCTGAGACACTAAAACTTTTTACCGACTATTTATTAATTTTGAATTTTCAATATTTTTACAGATAAACACAAATTAGATTCTTTGTAACTTAAATCAACATTTTGTCGGTCTATGGACACGTGTACAACAGCTTCTGTTAGCTGGATTTGTGGAATCGTAATGTATGTAAGCCTGTCTTTTTTTGTATTTATTTGTGTATACGTATAGAGCAAATGTAGTTACAAAGATTTTTAAGAAATTATATATATATATATATATATATATATTTATATATATATATATATATATATATATATATATATATATATATATATAAGCTTTGGATGGGGATATCTCAATGTGATCTAATTGTGGTATGGATTTGTTCACCAAAAGTGGTAGTATACTTTACTTTTACGTGTTTTATAAATATTTTTCAATTTTTTTTACAAAAGTAGTTACAACTTATTATACATAATCTTTTATTTTAGATTTTTTAATACGATTTCATTAAATTTTTAAAACGTACCTGTTTTAAAAATTGCGTATACTTAGTGGTGGCCCATTTAAAGAATTAGCGAGGGGGCAAAATTTGGTTTACGAAACTGCGTATCATAAAATTAAAATGTAACTTTCAAATTTATACAGTAACGAAACTGCTTCCAGAAACTAAATATTAAAAAGGTAATGAGTATAAACTAATAAAAATAGTGTATACATATAATAATAAATATTCATAACTAACTAAAATTCTGTTAACGTATCGTATTAAATTCTCATTAATCTAACAGTTATCTTCTATACAATAAGCCAATTAATATTCAAAAAAAAGTTGAGAATCGCTGCCAAATAGGTTATGTTCATTTAAATGACATTTATCAATCAAGCGAACAGTTGACAGCTACCAAAGTAAACGCGGAAACAGTACACAAGTGTCGTTGCCTGCTATCAGGCGCCGAAGGGTTGTTTGCTTAGCAGAAAATTACCATCGACGGTAAATATTAGCTATACTCCAATGTTTAAAAGCCTCCTCCTACCCCCTCCTTCCCTCGTTTCAAACCACACAGATGTAATTTTAAAACTAATCTACGCGCGGCATAACCAACCGAGTAGAGAACCATGCTCAACCACGCTTGATCTGCGCGAGACGTGTAATTTATTACTTGGACACGCACCTGCGACCTCGGTGCGCATGTACTGGTGGCTGTGTTCCGGTGCAATGTGCACCGTACGTGGTCGAGGTTTGTAATTGAATCGCATCATCCAGTGGTAGCCGGGGATGCAATTTGGTTGTCTCCCACGACCTCAAATGTTGCTGTGCTTTTCTATGTCGGCGATATGTACAACTGTTTCTGGGTTTCGTGGTCGAAACGTAATATGTATTTTAATCTTTGTTTGGTTGCAATTGCATTTATTTATTGTTTTCTTTCAGTTAAGTTATTTCTAGTCATGAAATCTTATTATTTTTCGTAAAAATATTGCGATTTCTTGACTATCGTCGTGAAGTCATTTAGGTTGATGGAAAAATAGATGGTATTTTTCCGTAACAATATTTGTTCGGTAAATTTGTATTTACTTACCTATTTCTTTCTTCAATTGAAATAATTATATTTAACATTACTTTTCTTTCTGTTAAAGCAATTTTTTACAATTGTGGTTATCTGTAGTTAATTCAGTAGTTAATATTTATAACTTTATATTGCTATATATTATTAAGAAAGTTAATCACAGATTACAAGAATCGCAAAAAAAATGCTATATGTTTCAAAAGTTGGAACAAAATTTTAAGCATGTATCCATTGAAACTAGAATATCCGGTGCAATATAATTTTCTTTTTTAAATTACTAAAATAACAAAAAAGAACTAAGCCCAACTTTTATTTGTAAAAAGCATTTTATTGCGTTCTGCAAGTTGAAATTTTACTTACAATTTAATAAAACCAAAACCTAAAGCATTTTTATTTTAATACAATGAGTTCTGAAAGATTTTTTTTACTATGTTAATTTTACTTCACTTTATAAATAACAAAACAGCTCCACAGGTCTTAGCAGTTCATGGTTTATTTAATTATTTCTTTTTATTTAACACAATCCAAATATTTTTATTTTCAACTGCTTAATATCATTTGAACACCATTATATCATCTCTACTTTAAATGTTTCTTTTTTAAAATAACCTTTTTATACTTCTTCACTTTCATATTAAATGTTTTTAGTATTTATTATACTTATAAATTAATAATTGTAATAATAAGTAAAAATGATTTAAATAAATAACAAAATATGCAGTACAGTTAAATCAAAAAGATTATTAGTAACACCTCTAAACCGTTAACAAATTTAACATATTTTTTTTTATTTCTTTTCGAATCTAATTCGCTTTCAACAAAACTTCAACCTCATAATACAATTACCCACTTATATCTTCCAACCTACTTTATTCAACTTAGAAGATGCTGTCACTTTTATCTCGACAACGCTATCAAATAAACGCAATTTGACACTGCACAACTTGCATTTGCAGGCGCACAGCCGCAAAACTTTTACCCGTATTCTCGTGCAATACAAAATACAGCCAAACCATGTCCCCCGAACCTCGAGCCGCATGTGTTCTGCGGTTGACCTCACAGTGATTAACTGTCCTTTGTGCACGGGGCTCCACAACGTTATCTACCCGTATTTCTACTTTTTTTTTTGTTACTTTATTTTCAATTTAAATCTCTTTAGACGACTTTGCTTTTGCTTCGTAATACATGTAGACCGATAGGTGGTAGTACAGTCGTAACAATTGAGTGCGAATTGAGAAAAAGTTGAGTTCATTAACAGTTAACAGATTTCTTTTTAGTTTGAAATTTTAGTTCCGTTTGATACTGAAAGACGCTTCTGGAATACTGACCAATATCAGTTTCAAACTCATTCTGAATTAAGTTCTTTTGACAAATCTGTCTTTATAAATTATATTCTAATTTATTCTTAACCAAGTTCTTAAAATTTTACTAAAAACGATTTAAAATGCTAATCAATTTTACACTAAGTTTCTTTTTACATTTTTTTTTTAATTTGTTTGATAAAAACGTCTAAATTACTCACACTAATTTTATAATAATATTTCAACAATTTTTATCACAAAATATTCTGATAATATAAATTTTTAATACTAAAAAATGATTATATTTTACATAATAATGACCATAATTTATGTAACGTTTGGAATATAATATAAATTGGAACATGAAAAGCAATAATTAACTAAAAAATAAATATAAAAATGTTAATTTTTGTCCTTGAAACGATTTATAATGGTGGAGTTATATTATGATAATAATTTATTCATAAGCTACCGTGCTAATCAAATGTTTACACAAACTAAATCAAATAATTACATTATAACTAGAAGTTAATAACGCGTAGCTAAAGACTCATTATTGGAATATGCAAATATTGTTTAAATAATCATGTTTATTGATGTTTCTTACAAAATCTACACGAAATACAATGTTTACCTAATAATTATTTAATAAATGTGTTCTTAAAAATTATCAACATAAATTTCTTTTATTTTTAACATTAATTTACTTTAATATCATATAATAATAATAATATTTATATATATATATATATATATATATATATATATATATATATATATGTATATATAATTTGTAATAATTATTTAATATATTAACAAAAAGTTTCTTAATTTATAAAAAAAATTGTATATATTTATTTCGAATATTAGCTACAAAAAACCAATCGATATATTAATTTAATTCTGAAATAAATTAATCTATTAGGTTTTGCTTACCTCTCATATAATTTTAAATATAAAACTTAAAATTTAAAATAAAATGAACATAATAAAATATAAATGATTTTTCTCTTCTTTTAAAAAAAAAACATATAAAAAAAGATACCATTTAAAATAAAAAATGAACTGTTTTCCTATTATCTTAGACTGTGTCTTAGTTTTTAATTATAGAAGATATTCCGTTGTTCGCTTAACACTTTGAAAATGTAATTTCCTTAAACAGTACTTAATAAACCACGAAAATATTTACTTTAAAAGGAATATTAACAGACGGGCTATTTCATTACTAAAATTAATTTAAGGTTAGTCTTGAAACATTAATTTGAAGCTGTCTAAGTTTTAGATAGATGATTTCAATACTTCTATAGCCCTAGTTTATAAAGCCTAGACTTCATTTATCAAAAAACCTGTTGTTGTAACGCTGTTCGCAACACAACCACTAATTTAAGAAAATGTCACTTGGAAAACAAAATTACCGCGTTCGAGTCATGCAGTCAATTTATTGTTCAAAACACTTATTAATTATGCATTGAACATTGATATACTTGCTTGATATTTTTCAAGAAAAATTATACCATTTATTTACTGTAATTTGTCTAGGTAGTTATAAAGAGATTTGATGTTATTAAGTGACCAAAATCAAAATGTTAACAGTTATCTGCATCTATTAATGCCATGATTTTATATTGATTTATTCAATAAAACAAAAAATAGCTAAAACAAATTTAAAAGTATGCTTTTCTATCTCAATTAAATAATATTACATATGCGTTTATTGTTAATTAATATTATTTATTACTCACACCAGGGGATTTATAATTATTACTAAATACTTTTTTGTTAATCAAAATTATGTACATTTATTACTCAACACTTTGGCTAATTACAAAATTACATTTGAAATATTTAATGAATTATTGTTGTTGCCAAGACACAATTTTCGTACTGTAATTATTCTAAAATATCATTTATCAGACCAAAAATTACTGTATAATTGTAAAACAAATTTGTATGTTTTACACATTTGGATGAACTTTATCTGTCTAATTAATATCAGTCGTTGTATAATGCACTGTTTTTTCTATACATTATTAATTATACTAATTATCGTAGTAAAAAATGTTGCAGAACTTATTATATAAAATAAAACGGCTTTATGTTTAAGTTCTGTATTAATATTTATTAATAATCGATGTTTCGACAAACTCAACGTCCATGTTTATCAGGAAAACTGATACAAATGACATTTACAGTAAATAACAGAACATAGAAACAAGTTACTAGGTAACAAATAATTAACTAGATCATAATTTTTTTATAAATTTTTAATTAATAAAAGTCAAATTTCATGTAAATCAGTGTTTTCACAATAATTGATATTTCGACGTTGAGTTCGTCGAAATTAATATTAATAAATATTCTGTTACAATTTCTATAGTTAATTTTTAAAAAATAACAATATTTATTAAAAGCAAACAAAATTTCATTCAAATAATCTTATAGTTAAATTTCTAAAAGCTACTACTAATAAAACAATGATTCTGTTTTAAAACAGAATGTTATGTATTTTTTGAAAATATTTACATCGGCTGGAACCAATTTTTCTATTCCCACTCCGAAAACTCATTTCATTTTTACAGTTTCAATTTTTTCCACATTTTTCACGTAACGCCTGGCAAATACAACACAACACATCCGTTTGTTTATTTTTGTTATTCAACTCAAAATTCGTGCGATTTTTTGTTTTGTTTTTTTAGTCTGTAAACAAAACGGACGCGGGCAATTCTAAAAAAGGCCCGCGCACTCACGTACCTTGTCACTTTAAATATGTAGCATATTTCGAGAGGGGTAGTTTTTTTTTCTATGAGTAGAACAGAGATAGTCCATGTGTTCTATTTCACTTCCTTTCATCATATCAACTTAGAGATGCGTTTGCACAAAAGGTTGTCAACGCGACAGGAACATGAGTATCGTCTTACACTTGATCAAACACATCTGTAATCATAGCTGAAATATGTGAATAGTGTAGGCATCAGGCCGTACTAAAATAGCACAGTTATGATTGAAATATTAAGGTTAATACTGTATAAACATTATTGTATTTCTGTATATCTTTCTGTAAAACAAATAATAATGTATATATTTTTTCCTAAAACGTATCATAATATTGCTATTACTTTACTATTTTGCCTATATAAACGGAGGTCATTATAGTACTAGTACAATAATGTAACATTATTATATACTAGTTGGTACCTAACTCTGGTGGCAGCGCCAAACATTACTAGACGATCAAGTGTATTTAATCTCCGACGACCATATTAAAATTTAATCAGTTAATTGAGAGTTGCATTACTTATTTTTGCTTGAATTTAAGTTTTATTCTTAAAAATATGTAAAAAAGTGCAAGAAACATGGTTAAAACATGGTTGAAAAATTTTTTGCACTCATTATATAAAATAAAACGGCTTTAGATTTAAGTTCTGTATTAATATTTATTAATAATCGACGTTTCGACAAACTCAACGTTTGTCTTTATTAGGAAAAATGAAACAAATGACATATATAGTAAATAACAGAATATAGAAACAAGTTACTAGGTAATAAATAAGTAACTAGATCATAATTTTTTTAAGTGTATTTAATCTAACATCTCCGGCTGCCATATTAAAATTATTAAGCTACGTTAATTGCCAGTTGTATTGTTTGTTTTTGCTTGAATATGATTTTGATTAATTATTAAAAATTTATGAAGAAATGCAAGTAATACATCGCCAGATTTGTTAGAAACTACATATTCGACCAAAGAAACATTAATTCTCACAAATCACAAAACAAATATAGTTACTATTTTACTACTTTTAGTAAAATTAAGGTTACGTGATATTTATTTTTATTTATTTTTAGTTTTGTTTCGATTGGAACCCTTGAATAAAAAATAACATAGCACTCGGAGCAGAATGCTTTTTGTACATTTCGCTCATATTACTTAGCCTCGGTTCTGTCTTGGCCGCAAATATCTAGACTCAGCACAATAATGATCACTTTTTACTCTTTGTAACATAATATACTATAGGGTTGGTCCATAATTACCAGTCGTTTTTTAAACAATATTTATTATAAAAAAAAGAACATACAAATTCAGCAATAATATTTTAAACGGCCGATTCCACGGGCGCAGAAGGTTATTTTTATTAAAACTACTAAACAAAACAGCAATTTTTATTAACAATAACCCGCCTACAAAAACCTTTGATAATTATGCACCAATCCAATATTATTTTATATATCTTTTTAATATTCTACTTTTTATATAATCATATTCTTGTCAGATAACTTTGTACTTACTCCGGGAACAAAATTTATATCTTTATTCACAAGAGCGCATGATGTTCTCATACATTTTGACGTCGTGATATTCCGGTATCTTCGTACCCGGAAGTTCCGGTGCCGTGAGCGATTACCACGTACGTCGTCAAACCATCGGACATGCGTCGCCCCTTCGTATACAACACTACCCGAAAAATTTTCGAACCGAGAGGTTTATGTGCGTCGTGGGAGAACAATTATTTCGTTTCCTACTAGAATTATGGCCGATTAATGATTGCTCCCATACCGTATGATGCATTTTATTGATGGCAGTAAAAAGAAATGTTTGTAAATTAATTTTAATGAATCGAAATTTCTTCTATACAGTCTTCTCTGTTTTTGTTTTATTGATTTTTAATTTATTATACACATAGATTAAAGTTCTGTTTAGTTTATATTAAAACTTGACGATTCGATATACTAGACGTATGTGATCATGAAGAAAAATTATTTACAAATTGGGTAAATATAAAAACGTTTAGTATACTAAATAGAATTTAAAACAGAAACTTTTTTATTTTATAATATGATTTCTGAAAGATTTTTTTTTAATGTTAAAACAATATGATATAACACATATAAGACATTTTTCATGATTTTAATGCACATATATTATTTATAAATATAATATTTATATAATTTTATTAAAAAATTTACATCACAAATTAAATGTAACTTGATACAACTACATATTTAGATTATAAAATTTTTGCACTAAAAACATTGACTAGTACCACGAACTCGGTTTTAACTAATACCGGTTTTAAAGTAATTTACTTATCATAATAAGAGGACTAAATAAATGAACTAAAACACTTAAAAACCTGGCTTGTAGTACCAGCTATTACATTTACAAATTGTGTGATATTGAGTGGTGCTAATGGTATCAAATCAATAAATAATTCTTTCACTAAAGCAATCAATAAGATTAAATCAATTCGATTTCATATGCTTAAAAGTCTTCCGCAAGAAATCACATCAAATCAATTTTTCTCACTACCAGAAAACCATCAAAAAATCAACCAAATAAATTCGGTATCACTTCAATGAACCCATTAATTCCAAATGGTCCACGTACCACATATGCCACCCAACAATACCCAATTCAAATCCATCTGGAAACCAAGTCAGTTTCCTGGCACAATAGGGTTAGAACATCAGAGCAACCATAAATATAGATACGTAATATATTTATTAAAAAAGGACGAATATAGTATTTGTTTACATTTTGTAACCTAACACTTTTTATATATCCAAAATGGAATTACCAGCTAACATAGAAATGTAAACAAAGACGTGTTTATAAACAATACTTTTCTCTCTTATTAATATAACAAAACATTGTGTTGTATTTTGGCATCTATATTATAGATGATCTGATGTTAGGTCCAATCACGGCCCGGCCAAGTGATATGAAGCTGACGTGATACTACTGGTCACGTGGCATTGTTTTGATTAATGGCGTCTGCATCTGTTACAGCAGTGACGGAAAGGGCCAACGTATGTGTGTGTGTGCCATTAGTCAACCTATTGTTTTTGGTGACGTCATAACGCTCATGTATCTTCCAAAACGAGGAAATTGCTTCATAAATGAAGTACACATTCGCATATGTCATAATATTCCTTTGTCAGCAACGTTTGATTTGAATTAGGCAGGTGTTATATTCACAATTTTGCACGTAACCGTATCAATATTCGATGATTTGATTATGACGAATAGTCGAATTGTATTGGGCGTCGCACGTGGGTGAATGGGTGTAAACTGTAAACGTATTTTGGAATACGAATAGAGGCTAGGAAGGTCGCAAAACAATTGAAATGTACTATTGTTTTGTGTTAAGTGGAGTATAATGGTTTAAGTTAACTATAGAATTGGAGAGGACTGGCTATTGTGTCTTGCAATTGAATTGATGGAATTTGTAATCGCTAATATTGATATTGTTACTCTATTTCAATACTTGTAGAATAGTGTTGTAAGATTGCTAATAATAATATGTATTTTGAAAGAAATTATTGTTTGGAAAATAATAAACATGAAAAAGGTTACACCGAAATATATTATATTTTAAATGAAATAATATACTGATATCACAGTTTTTATTAAATAGTTACTGCAGTTTCGACTGCTAGCTCTGATGATAACTTAGCGGTCGAGACTGCAGTAACTATTTAAGAAAAACTGCGATATCAATAAAGTAATTGTGCATTATTTTATTTAATTTACTAAGATGTATCACAAAGTAAGTAACGACTGAACTTAATTTTATAATATTTTCATATTATATGTAGTAGTTGTAAATTTTACAAGTTCATTTCAGACATGTAAATGATATAACCTAACAAAAAAATTACATTTAAAATATAAAAATCAGTATGCACAAAGGGTTGTTAAATTTTTTGTAAGTTAATCAATTTGTTAACTTGCCAGCTGACCAATCAATAAGGCTGTTCGAAGACAAATGACAATTTAGTTGCCTAGTTAAATAATTGATTAAGTTAACAATGCTTTATGTAACTGAGTCTAAGTAATAGATATTGGTGTTAAATCATATTACATATACCTACATAAATTTTATTTTATATGTATTTTGTTCAACTTAAATCTAATTCATAATTATTTTTTTTTTTAATAATTTGTATTTTTTAAATTTATTTACTTTGTTATCTAGTAATTTATTTCTATATTTTGTTTGTTTATTATTTATGTAATTCCTGACATAAAGTATATCGAAACATTGATTTTTAAATCAAATATATACATAACTTAATCATATTTTATTTTTTTTAATTTTAATATAATAATTTTTGAAAATTTTTTTATTATGCTGAAACTTATTTATTTTAATATCAAATATATTTCAAAACTTAAAATATTTTCAAAGCTAAGTGCACTTTAAAACTAATACTAACAAATCATGTTTAGAATATTAACTTTCTTAGTCTTTGGTAAAAACCGAAAACATTAAAACCCAAACAACAAAATATTTGCAACCACAAACGAAAATTGCAACGAAAAACGTCTTTATAAGCAGCTCTTGTACGGTAGCTGGCAGCTCGAGGGCATTAGCGTGTTGCGGAACCGTGTGATGGATCGAGTTTAATATCAGGTGAAGACCGCTACAACTGAACGAGGCAATAGTAATCCCATTCATTGCTCCGGCATCTGTATAGAAACGAAAATGCTATGTTTACTTCGGCTCGGTTTTCTGGCAATCATTCTTGTTGGTTATATTATTGCTAGCAAAGTTTCGGTTACCTTGCTACCTTGTTTCTTTCCGAAGCAGGTGGAATATTAGGAAGAATATTGAATGTTTTTGGGGAAATTGTGTGTTGCTGATGTTGTGAAAATAAGGAGAAATGTTTTTGTCTTTAAAATTGTATTTTGTAAAATAAAATTTATATTATTTTGCCATGTATCTCTTTTATTTATGCATATATAATTTTTTTTATTTACACGGTATATAATTCTTTAGAAAATAAAACGCTAATATATTTAAAAAGAGTTTTTTAAGAATCATATAATTATAATTAATTATATAATCCTTAGAAAACTGCCTAAAAATATTTTTACTCAAAATATCAAGAAATAACACAGAAAAATCTTTTGGAAACAAAAGATTTTTTTTTTCAATAAATAATTTATTTGTAAAAAATAAAACAACTTTAGATTTAAGTTCTGTATTAATATATATCGACGTTTCGATGAACTCAACGCTCGTCTTCATCAGAAAAACTAATACAGTAAATAACAGAACCAAAGAATATATACTATATAATATTAATATATTTATGAACAGAACATAGAAACAAGTTACTAGGTAAATAAGTAACTAGATCATTACAAAACTTTTTCATATAACAATTAGCAGTAGTATTTTTTAAATTACTTTCTTGTAATTTATATCTGCAGAATTATCACTGATATATTTTTTTAAATACCACAGTTTTAAATTTCGATTGTGAATACAAAAGATAATTAATTTCATATCTATTCATATGTATAAAATTCCATTACAGATCTTTCCATTATCAGCATTTTACTAATAGCCACAAAATAGTTACATGTTTAGTCATTCAACTTATTCAATCCTTTTGTCCCTAGAACCAGCCCCTAACCGATTCGGTGAAAGGAACTCAGGAACCTTAAAATACGTAACAATACCATTCACCTAGTGATTTCTCCGGGGCTTAATTATTCTATTCTATTAGAATGAATAAGCTAATCGTTTGTCATCCAAAACTAGCGCTCAGCGCATGCGCATATATGTGTGTGTGTGTGTTGAATCTGGGAAGCGTATACTCCAGATAAATGCCCGGGTAGAGGATTATATCCTGTAATACCGCAGGACCAACGCCGAAACACACAGGACTTATGGTTGAGGATTTGGACGCGCACCTGATGCTCCTGGTTGCATGTACTTTGTCTTCAACCGTCTAGCGTTGGTCTTACGGCTATTGATTTATTATTAATAGGTGCACCATTAAATCTGATGGTGTAGTAGCAAAGTCACCCCTCCATTCTCGAACATTTTTATTAATGCTTATTTTGAAGTTTGTGCATCGTAGAAACGACTATTTGTCAATGTTTCTATCCGAAAGACGAGTGGAGCGCGTATAAATCTTTTGTTGGCGAACAAGTTTAAATTATTTATAATTCACCTGGCAGCATATTTATTAGATTTATATACTGGATGTCCGAAAATTGTTATTTATGTTTGTTATCTACGAAGTTGAAGTTTTTGTAAAAATAAAGGATTGTTTTCATCGATTTATACTACTTACCGTGTATTCTTGGTTTTATTAATGAACAACTTTTAAAGAATTTTGATTTAGTACTCGAGAAAATTTATAGTTGTGTACAAATATTTTTAACTAGTAAAAATGCACATTGCATTAGCATCACTTACATTAAACCTACATTTTAAGAATCTAAAGCTATGAATCCACCAAAGAAACTTTGAGAATTTTTTTAGTTTCTAACAGATTTTTAGTAACTTACTCATAATCGTATAGATATTAAACACTTGATACTACAACAATAAACAAAATAAAACGGCTTTAGGTATAAGTTCTGTATTAATATTTATTAATAATCGACGTTTCGACGACCTCAGTGTTTGCCTTCATCAGAAAAACTAAAAGAAATGATATTTACAATAAATAACAGAAAATAAAAACAAGTTACCAGGCAAAAAATAAGTAAATAAGTGACTGATAATATCAATTATTGTAAAAGCACTGATTTAAATAAAATTTGGCTTCCATTATTTAAAAATGATCTAGTTTTTATGATCTAGTTACTTATGTATTTGTTACCTAGTAACTTGTTCCTATTTTCGATTATTTACTGTGAATGTCATTCGTATCATTTTCCTGATGAAGAGTGTTGAGTTCGTCGAAACGTCATTTATTAATAAATATTAATATAGAACTTAAATCTATTTTACATAATGAGCTCTGAAAGATTTTTGCATATGTTAACAGTAACAAAATCCAGAAAAAAAAATTAGTACATAGCTTAAGATTTTATTAAAATATTTACTTCAATTATATGTGATATCCTGTTTTATATATTATTTTAACAATTTATTATTAGATTATCATTATTAATAATATTAACTATTTTTTAATATCAATAGAATAAATTTATTCTCTCTTTTCAATACAGAAATCTGTAAATAAATTTAAGTAGCTTTTATTATATCAGGCCTAAGTTAAATTAATAAATAAAAAATACTGTAACAAATTTGAAAAAAATAGCATCAAACTTATCGACACAATCTGTCTAAACAAATCTTGTATGTGTTTAATGAACCCAAAATTCAATAAAGCTAAATACATATGTATCCCCCCAACCCTTGACTATTGGTCTGTTGTCTAGTATAAAATGTAGTCGTGTTTCCATGTGAGGGATGTGCCATTGGCATTGAAGTGACAGGGGGTACGGTGTACGCGCGTGTCCCTAACCGCACAACGGGCCGGCGCAAATTGAATTCGAGTAATTACGTCTCCAATTACTGCTTAACCTCGCCCGGCGTGTTCTAATTGTGACTAGACGTCAATGTCGGATCCAAGCGTCTGATCCAGGCCGTCGGATTTAACCGTCGACGACCATGTAAGGTGGCGTTTGCTCGTGTTATGCCACAGCATATTGGAATATCGGTTTAATTTTATTTAGTTGAAGATAAACACTTGTAGAATATGTTTTTATTACAAAAAAAAGCTGTTATATATTTAGTAAAAATTCAAAAGCTGTTTTTCAATAAAAAGAAAATTTTTAAAAGTTTTCTATACCCATATATTAAAATCCAATAACTAACCAAATTTAAATGGTTTTTCTAATATTATTTTTCTCTTTGTATCATTAACATTGAAACTAAAATAATTACAAATATTAATTTTTAAAAATTATATTGAAAATTTATATATATATATATATATATATATATATATATATATATATATATACCTTAACCAATTAACTAAATACTGATTAAACTTTATACAGCACATCAACCAAAGTCATTTGTGGCACCTAGAGTTTCGTGAGCAACGCAGGCGACAAATCCCCTGGAATATATTAGACTTGTTTAATTAAATTTACCTCAAAACCAGTGACTGCTTTGCACTCCCTTTCAAAATCAACAGAAAAGGTCCGAAAGAATATGAAGCTTAAATGGAAATTAATGAGCCGCGATTATTTGATGCGTAACAATAATGTATTATAGGTCATTAGTTAAATGACCAGCTGAAAGCGAACGGGAAAAAGACGAGTAAATTTTATATAATATACTGCATCCGTGGGAAAAATGTTATCAAAACATGAACGACCCGCCACGTGCTTATTGGATTTTTTTTCCAGGTCAACGTGCTGAGCGTGGCTAATTTTCTAATTTATTTTAACCTCGTAACATCTAATCTATTTAGGTTAGACTCTAAGGTTTAGAACAATGTTTTCTTTTGCGAAAATTTAATTTTTATTGTGTTACTTTATACAGAAGAAAAAATTAATTAATTACGGTGTCTTAAAAAAATTTAATTATAAAATTTTGATTGGAATTTATAAATAAATTGTATTGTAATTAAATGAGAAATAATGAAATAGTGATGCATTACTAATTAAAATTTTAAAATTTATAGGCAGTTTTTTTAATTTGCAGATAGATTATAAAATTATAAGTAAAGTTATAGAAAAAAATACATCTTTTACAGTGTAATGTTATAGAAAATATTATGTTACAGGGAAAATAATTTAAAATTTAATTATCTAATTCAAATTAAATAATACATTTTTCTTTTTGTATTATACCAAGTTGAATGAATTTTTCAAATATTTGTACAATATTTTTTTATAATTACAAGTAATTAAAAATAATTTAAAACTGAAATTCTTAATATTTATAGATATAATACTGTATTTCATCTATATATTAAATGTAAAACCATTGCAAAATGGTTTTACCAAAAAAATTTAAAAAACTTAGTATGTAGGTAACATGACAATAAAAATAATTTTAAAAAGTAAAAAGTAGAAAGACATGATACTAGGACCTAAAACAAAACAACAAATACATTACACGTCAGTGAATTGAAGCAAATAAAAACAAAGTGCACGTATGTAATATTAAAAAATTTTTCTTTATTTTTCTCAAGGCAAACTTCTCGAAGTAAAGCAAACTTAATGACAGACATGCATGAGCTTATTTTACACCAGTAAAGCCATAACAAAGAGCATTAATAATCTACCTTTATGCACGAGTAAACTGCTCAAGCACAACTTTACCAAACGCAAGCTCCACTCACGCTATCAAGGTGAGTTTCTCCGACTCTCTAATCTAGATTTGCAGACCTATTATCACGTAATGAAGATTGAACCCCTTCTGGTAAAAGTGCCGCAAAATTTATAGAACGCTTCCGGCGAGACTGACTTCTGTTTTCCTACGTTCTTCTCGTATTGATCTCGACATCTCTCGACCGTAGTCGATACACAACGATGTGCAACTGTTACTATTGTCGATCGTCTGATGTTTTTCTATATTTTTTTCTGGCGATGATGCGTGCGATGGTTGCGTAATATAGATACGAGAAAAATGTTGAATAGATGCTGCTTCTATTGAAAATTTAATAATAGTTTGTTGCCAGGATTCATATTTTTCTGTCTAATGGAATTTTCTTCGATATTCGAATGTTCCGTTATTTGATTTTATATGGATATTGTCATAGATTGAAAATAGTTTTGTATTTACTGTTATATTATAGATGCATATTGAGAGAAAATATAAATAAACTGTAAATTTATTTGTCGCGAATTAAACTTTTAAAATACAATAGCTTTGGATTGAAGTTCTCTTTTATTTTATATTAAGATTCAAAGTTTTAATATATATATATATATATATATATATATATATATATATATATATATATAGTTTTGTGTAATTTTCCTCTTTTTCTAACAGTGTATTTATTAAAAGATTAGAAAATGATCTACTGTGGCGAAATTTAAATAAAAATATTATAAAAAATCCCAAAACCACACTTAAATTAAAATAAAGCTAAATACGTATTTCGGAAGCTAAGCTTCCATCTTCAGTAGCAAATAAATTTACAAAAATCTTACCTGTGATCTAAAGTACATAAACACTTAAGCACTTGCCGAAAATCACAAGTGCTTAAGTGTTTATGTTCTTTAGATCACAGGTAAGATTTTTGTAAATTTATTTGCTACTGAAGATGGAAGCTTAGCTTCCGAAATACGTATTTAGCTTTATTTTAATTTAAGTGTAGTGTAGTTATTCTTTTTTTTTATAGAATAGACTTCGTTATTAAAAATCAATTTTTGTGCCATAAATCTGATCTCTAATTATAACAATTTATATTATTAACAATATATGTAAATTTCATCATTTTTATAAAATTTTGGAGCATTTATATTAGTCCGACAACAAAAATCTATAAATCGTTTCTCCTAGCTTAGTGACAATTTTTCAGCCATCATCATCACCGGACCCAACGCAATAGCAACAACGTAAAATCGAAAGAAACATCTCGTATGTCACCGTAGCAAGCTCCTTCATCGGTCAGTCGATGTCCCAGGGGCAGTATTAGTCCGTTGGGACGCATTCACTGGACCCCGCCGAACGATTAATGGCCGCCATATTGATTTTGCTCGCCTCCGGTTGTCAAACAGATTCTATTCTAGATGCCGAAGAACATACGCCGTGCGAAAATTGATAGGGATCGCCTTCGTTTTTTACGAAGAAAGAAATCTTTGAACTGGACCGATAGATGGAAAGTTATGAAGCATGGATGTCACGTTTTTCATATGGGTATGTTATGTATTTTTATTGGTTGAAAAGGGTGGTAAGAATGAGAGGTAGTAGGGCATGAACGTGTAGAAGCACTAATCAAAATTTATGGTTTTTTACTGATGCAATTGATTTTTTTTGTTGGAGATATCAGTTATAATGTATTTACGATTTAATTTGAATTGATATTTTATTTTCAGTAGCAGTGTTCAAACAGATAAAAAAACAAATTCCAGATAAAAATAAAGTTACAGAATTTTTTATTATCTAGATGAGATAGTAGATGTCAGAACGAAAGTTTATCTAGATATTAGATATTGGCAGATATATTATATAATTTTTAATATATTGTAAGGGATAATACATAAAATCATAAACAATTTTCTTCACTGTTATTTTAAAAATTGATATTTGATATTTTTGAAAAAGTTTCATATTTTTTTTGATTTATATTCTAAATAAAAAACATATTTTTAAAATTTTATTAATTTAATAGTTTTAAAAACTCAGAATATATAACTAAATCTGAGATGCAATATATTATATGTTTATATTAAAATTGTAAGTTATATTCTAAATACAATAATAATTATTTGATTGTTATTAAAATCAAATAAAAGTAGTCGAAAAATTGTAAGCAAATATGAACGCATCTACGAAAAACTTTTAAATACGACAACTTTATTTAGATATTATTAAAATATGATAGATTATAAGAAAATTTTTAATTTTTAAAATTTTTAATTTTTCTAAATAAGATAAAGGATAACTATTTTTTTTATCTAGATAAAATTATCTAAATAAATCTCAACATTGTTTAATACTCATAGTATGTAGTTTCAAACAAATCTAACAAATTTAAGAAATCTTGCATATTTAAACAAAAAAAGCATATATACCAATAAAAAATATACACATAGGTATCTCAAGAAACTATCTCCTGTTAACAAGACTTGCAGAAAAACAAACATAACTGAAAGAGAAGAAAAAAAAAGAATTGCAAAGGGCCGTGGAAATCTTCCCGGTGAAAACACTGAAAGATCAGGGAAAGCACTTAAACATTTAAGAAGACAAACAAAGGGATTATTTGTTAGCCCGTGCGACGTTGGGCATCAGTATCGGGCGTCGGGACGCCTGCCGAGCCCGTAGAGGGTGTAACGTCGGTGCCCCGTTATGGTTCACAACGTCGTGTACATGCATACACATGGTGTTCCTGTTCCTGTTCACAATGTCGATGTTGTGTTTCTTTTTTGAAAATAACACGCAGCCTACTGTGATCTTATCGACATAACAGGGTTGGCTTTAAATTTTGTTTATGTAACTTGGTTTTTTTTGTATAAAAAAGTTTTTTTTTTACAAATCCAAATGGATTTTTCTACAGTTATGGATGGTTTTGTTTATACAGTGAATAAATTTGTTAAATAATAAAATTTCAATAAAATATTTTTTAAATTGGACTATATTTTTACGTTATATTTTAATTTTGACAAAATTTGTAAATATAGATCTAGAAATAAAGAATCTGAAATATGTTTAATAAACTACATGTTTTAAAAAAAAACAAAAATTAATTTGTTCCTGAACAGTATTGAGATTTATCTAGATAATTCATCTAGATAAAAATCTTTAACTTTTATTTTATTTAGATAAATAAAAAATTGAATATCCATTATCTAATCTAAATTAATTTTCTTATAATAAAGTTGTCGTTAATTAAATTTTAACCTTTCGATATATTGTACGTATTTTATTATCAGGAAAATAATAATAATAATTTTCCTGTTGATGATGCAGTCGATATTTAATTAAAAATTATATAGAACTAAATCCTGAAGCTTTTTAACACTATTATTATTATAAAAATATTACGATTAAATCTGCATCAAACTGTATTATTTTTTGCGTCTAAGTGCGGGTGGAGTTGTCTCATTAAACCAATCCACCGAGTAAATTATTAACAACCGGTAACTGTCCGGGCATTCTTTCACGATCCGGCATTTTTCTAAACGACCCAGTATGATACATAGAGAATGGTCCTTCTTGGTCGGATGTCATTAGGGACGTTCCATTTTAATGCAAGTATATATATTCCAACCGATCGCCGCACTGCACAAACGGTTCTTACGCAAATTGAATTTTTCTAACAAACGGGACGCGCGGCCCGACGCACCACGTCTGGAATTAATTGCGTCGCGGTGGGACGGTTCTGGTTAAACAGAGAAAGAGAAAGAGCGAGAGACGTGGTGTGCCTCTACGGAAATCTACTTGCAAGTGCGGAAATTAAAAAAAAAATGAAGAGTACAGCTTGTGCTGCTGCAAATATACCTTTTTATAGACTAAGAATTTATTTATTATTTTTTTTAAAGATATTATAAATCTTGCAGTTCAGTTTTAGAGAGATAATTAATTTATATAAAAAAAACAGCTCATTTATATACAAAAAAAATGTAAATAAAATAAATTATGTAATTAGCTTGTTTTACAAATAAATAGTATTTGCTTTGAAAACATTTTTATTAACTTATTTTAAAATTTAAACAGCACAATGTTTTCAATCATTAGTAACAATAAACTACAGAGCAAACGACAAATGGTAACAAATACTTTTCCATTTAAAACTATCAAAACATTCCGTCCCACACACTTTTCACAAACTAACACCATGAAAAAGAAGAAGAAGAAGTTTCGGTGTGTGTGTGTGTGCGGGCTCCGACTGTCAACTGTTTTAAACGTTTTAGTATTCAGCGTGTGACACTTACTCAACTCTACGTCTGATCTTCTATAGCTCGGGCGCTAATCGAATTCCTCCAAAGAAATGGATGTTCTTCGTGGCGCGTTTTTTTCTCTATTATTTTGCGCGCTACGAACAATAATTAACACGCCCGTAAAAAGAATTAATTTGCCGTTAATTAACAGCGAGTGACGTGTACCAACCGGGTGTCGGGAGGGACAATTACTTTTCACAGTCACCTGTGATTGATGGAGGCCGAGAATGTGTCAGAGGTTTCATAAATCACCGTACGATGGCAGCGGTGTCGCGGGCATAGAGTGGGTGCACCAGTAGACGGGTAAGTTTCGAGTTAAGTTTTTGGGTAAATATTTTGCCGGGGAGTTTGGCTACAAGTACCCCGTTACAGTTGTACACCAGTTGCCTGTTGAAATTTCTTTTAATTACTTCGTAAAATTTAATTGCCGCTTTATCGAGGGATTGTAATTAAAATCTAATTACGTTGAATATAAGATTGCATTAATAATCATTTTAAGGGGTAAATTGTTTATAAAGTACAGGTCTCTTTGTATTTTAAAATAAGTAAATGAAATTACTTGAAAAGATGTAGAATAATTTTTACTATTTATAATTGAAGATCTATTCAACTTATTATATCTACCCAAAAAGATGTGGCATAAAATTGTTACACGGTTCCTCCAAACATTCCTATCTAGAGTAATTTTTGCTTCAACCACATTATAGTGATAATATATTGAAAAGTGTTTAAATTACATTTCCCAACAACATTTTTTTTTGTAGCAGATACAATAATCATTAATTATATCAGTAGTATTTAAAAATTTAATGCAAATTATTTAATTATTTTTGACATCAACATTTTTTATGATATTTTTTTGTATTTATAAAATTTTCAGATTTTGCTATAAATTTAATAATTTTTAATCAAATTACATAATAAGTGAAAATAACACTAATAAAATTTATTATTTATCAAAGTTCAATTTAAACAAATTCTGCTTTAATTATTTTTTTTTAACAAAAATATTAAAATGCTAAATATAAAAGTTCTGTTTATTTACTAGATATTTCGATACACTAAATGTATATCATTATTAAGAAAAAATGTATACAAATAATATTAAAGTAACAAGTAGAATTTCGAAAATAATTTTTAAGTATTAATTTATTTTTCCAAAATATTAATATAAAAATATTTTTTACATTTTTCAATAACTTCTCATAAAGTAAATGAAATTTTCTATTGAATGAACAATTTTCAAACAATAAATATAATTTTTCTATAACTAAAAATTTAATAGAGTGCCGTTACATCATGCGCTTGACAAAGCAAAAAATTTCATTTAAATTTAAGGTTAGTGTACCTTGAGCATTTTGCAAAGAAACAACCGCTGAAAATGAACTACACGAGCAATATATTGTCTCCGGGAAGATAATCGATATTTATCCGTTTATGAAAAGTAGCATCGCCGCCTTGATATTTTGTGAAAAGTAAGTGGGTTGTATTAAGCAGAGAGGGGGGAAAAATTGATAGAGTCGAATTTTTCATATCTGAACTTTTGCATGCGAGCAAAATCAGGTGCCAACGCGCGCCAGACAAAATGCAATTTGCTGTAGTGAGGTGTGAAGTAAATGAGGCTTTACGAGCTTTTTACGATGTTTCAAATTTAAAAATTTATTCTAACGAATTTATGCTGATAATCCTAGTTTACCATGGCAGTTATTTATTGACTTTACGCAATTTTTCTAAACTTTTTTGTTCGTTTTTGATATAAAATTATCATTTTATGCCCAATAAAATTAGTAATGATTTTATTTTATGAGATTATAAGATTTATTTGTTAATAATCAAAATCTGTATAACTTGTATATATATTATTTGTTAAAATATAGGGCAATTTTTGTAAGTATATATGTTTGTAAATTTTATCTTGAAACAGAATCTAGGACTTTGACAAACTGTAGTAAATCTACGTTTTTAAATATTATGTAATCTTACATATGAGTAGTTTTTATGTAATCTTACATACGAGTAGATTTTATTAATAAAAGTGCTGGATTTTGTAATATTTACTATGATAATTTAAGTAATATTACATTTTTATGAAAAAAATCACACTCAGATAACATGTAAATTTATATCAATTACAATATTGCAGTGTATACTGTAAAAAATCAGTATAACTTTATATTGATAATTATAGTAATTTTAAAATAAAACGGCTTTAGGTCGTAGTTCTTTATTAATATTTATTAATAATCGATGTTTCGACGAACTCAACGTACGTCTTCAGTAATATTATTATATTTTTATTGTAATTTTATAAATTATTATTAAATTTACTAAAAATTTGTTTTTAAAACAATGCATATTGAAAACTACTGTTATATAATTCAATAATTATGTACAACATTGTCAAACTTATTACCATGGAAATATTGCAAAATTTTTGGCATATATTTCTACATTTGAAAATATTTTTGCTATAAACATTTTGATATAAATAGTAATGTAGCGGTCAAATAATATTTTTAACAATACCATCATTATCAATTTAATAAAATAATATTTCACTTAATATAAAAAAAAATAATATGTAAACATTAATTTGTTACAAGTTATGTATCACTATAATTTATCTTAATATAATTTTACACTCTTTGTTTTTTTTAATTCATCACTTAAAATTTACATTTTGATTATAAGAAAACATCGTAAAAACATGGAAGTGAAAAATGAAATTTTTATCTAACGATATAAAGTGCAAAATTTAATATTTTCGTTCTTAAGAACACTTCTCGGCTTGCATCTTATGTTAGGTTCCTGTTACCAAAACCGGAAATTATTTTTTACACCTCCATCTGTATCATCTCATTTCGTAATAAACTTGGTTGCTACATTGAAGGGGACCTTGAGTTGACGTCTTAAAGGAATCTGATATTAGTCTTTTTTGCTGATCTGCATCAGCCATTAAAAAAAAAAATGTGAAATATAATGTATCAAATGCTGAAGTAATTTATTTATAACATAGTAACATTGCAAACATATTTTTAAACGGTACGCTTATGTTTTTTAGTAGGAAAAAAAAAATATAGAAATAATATCAGTATATTTATTTTCAAAGCATTGAATGAAATTAGTTAATATTTATTTTAAATATAAACTACATTTGAACTAAAAGTTATTAATAATTTTACAATTATATTTATTAGAGAAAAACACTGTTTTTGAACTAAAAAGTAAATAATTTTATACAAATCTTTTAAGATAGTTATACTTTACTATTATTTAAATAGAAAGTATTTGTGCCTCACCATTATACGTACAAGACGTGATTGTGTATGTATGTATATATGGGTATTTAATTTATATAGTTTTATCGTATATCGTTGTAATACTAATAAACATTTTTATAATGTATATAAAGATAAATCAATAACACAACTTCATTACAAAATTTTTATTTCACACCGTGTTACTTACATTTAACATTCTACTTAATTAAATTTAAAAGAAGCATTATTTTTCAACATTCAAACACTCTGATAAGTCTCTCTGTAATAGCACAAGGAAATAAAATTCGATCTATACTTATGAAAACTATCAGCATTCAGTTTCTTCCACTTGTCACATAGCATTGGACAATTTAAGAATTGCTAGTCGTGTTTGAGTAGGCTTGGTATGTAAACTTATACATACATATATATATATATATATATATATATATATATATATATATATAAATGTAGGCATTGCATACACATGTAAAACGTCATCTTGTCGTTAAACTTTATTCGCGAAATAAATATTGCGAACGATGGCCATTTTAGCCGGCACACAACTGTTTAAATAAATATTACATTGCATTATTAATACGGCCTACGCTCTGCACGATGGCGCCTGTCGCATGAAATAAAATACGCATATGAGGGTTTTTAGATATGTGACTTGGTGGTTAAGTTTTATTTTTTGTTTTTTGTTTTTTGCTAGTGGTTTGATATTGCATAATGATGAGTGTTTATGTTTGGTTTTGACAATTTGTAGTGTAATGGTTCGTTATTTTGTGTTAATATTTAAACAAGGAATATATCGTCGGTTTATAGGTAAAACTTATTAACTTTAATTTTTTATCTGCAAGCAAACAATGATTTATTTGTGAATATCTTTTTTAAAAAACAGGAATAATGTACGGAATTTTGCTGTAAATAAAAATACTACTACTCATTAATAATTGTTTCTAAATAATATTCAAAAATTTGTCAAGTAGATATGTTAATTTAATTTTCAGAAAAACTACGCTTAATGACTTTTATCAAAGAGAATATAGTATACTTCAATTTTTTTTTATATATTACAGCAAGATCTAAGAACTACATAGAAAAAATATTTAAATCATTTTTCTAATGCTATATTGTTTGTACATATTTTTCCAGATGATAATATAGGTTTAGTATATTGAAACGTCGAATTTTAATATAAAATTAAACAAAACATAAATCTAAACATTTTATTTTGATACAATGCATTAACCATTTTTAAAACTATTAATTATAAATCTAAATATAAAAAAATGAAGATAAATTTCTCAACTCATTATAAAAATAGGCACATAATTTTTAGTTATTTGTCATCGTTATATATTTTAATATTTTGTTAGGTAAAAATAATAAAAAGAACTAATTATCTATGCTATTATAACTAACACCACTACTAACACTACAACCAAAACCAGATACGTGTTAAAACGTTAGCAAACAATTTTCCCGGGCGAGATACTAATAGTGCATAGATCCTGACGAATCGTGTCAATTTGTCACGAGCACTCGCGTTCTTCATAAAATTAACTCTCTCTGACTACACGTCTCTCTGCCTTTCTGTGCCACTATACGCGCGCCGGGCGCTAATTTAATAAAACGTGTTTAATCATTAGTTCTTGTAGCGCACGCTGAAAGAGGAACACATTCTCCTGTGTGTTTGTGTGTAGGTATCTGTTTCGACGACTCGATCATTTATCATTCGGTGGTTGCTATTTTTTTTTTCCTTTATTTTTATTTCGCTTATTTTCTGTTTTAGAGCTGTAAAGTTAGCAAGCTTGTGAGTTTTGGTTTGATGGTTAACGGCAGATGGCATTAGCGATATTGTGAGATTAATGATTGTATTTATTAGAAACAAATTAATTTTCGGAAAAATATTAATTGTGTAATGTTTTATTTAAAATAAAAGAGTTGAAAGTTAGCAGTAGATTAATTTCTATTATATGGCAAATTAGTAAATATATTTTATAAATAAATTAATAAAATTTATGTTATTTACGTGGTTATTCATATAAAATTTATCCACACACAAAAAATATGTAATATTATATAAACTGTCTATGTAAAAATTACATAAGTAAAACGTTTTTGTAAAACAAACATTATTCAACCAATAATGTGTTTTATCAAATTAACACGAAATGTCCGAAAAATGATACTATATGGTTCACACTGTAAAATAAATTATTTGAAAACAAAGTTGGTGTTAGTCAGTTAAGATATAGTTCAGTCAACTTGAGCGAATATCTAAAAATACATACATAAACATTTACGCCATGTATCCAAAAGAGTGTGGCACAAACTTTTTCCACTATCTCGAAATCAGTTTCCTCCAAACATTTCTATCCAGACAAGCAACTTTAGCTTTATTCACTTTCATACTACTTTCTTACTACTAATAGGAAACTTCTGCTCACGCAAAACATTCTCAGTCATATCACTCCAACTACTCATCGGACGTCCATGCAAATGTATTGCTTCAAAATCATTCATATAATTTTTTTTAACCAAACATTTATTAGACATTTGCTCAAAATGTCAAAACCATCTTAACTGTTAATTATTTGAATAAATTCCAACATCCACCTGCGATTTGTGCTCAGTATAATTCATATTTATAAATAATAACTTATTGAATAATGTACTACTATACAGACAATTTTTGATGTATTGTTAAAAATTATATTTTACATTAAAATAACTTAAATTTTATAATACCAGTAAAAATCAGGTAGTTCTTTTATATTTCAATTTACAAATCAAAATACATCGAACATATAAATAAATAGCCGAACAGTGCGTAATTCAGTAACAACAGCCATCCAATTGCTAGGGCCTGTCGAAACAACCGCGCTCTTCTATTGAATTATGCAAATTTGGCATTAGAATCCAACATTCGAACCGCAGCGCAGTACCAACTTCAAAACACCAATGTAAATTGCGTTTTAATATTCAGTGTCGCTGCGTTGGCCCACCCCCCCGGGTAATTGGATGAAGTGTGAGCAGCGCGTTTGAAAGTTTTTATCAATTGCATCGTGGTACATGGTGGTGGGTATTGGCAGTTTTTGGATACCCAAGCAGGAGTAAATTGACGAGTACTTTCAGTTTTCAGCACCGAAAAACTTCAGCGATCAACGCTCCTCATTCGCATTTCATTTCATTTGGAAACACATAAATTTGTTTTTTAAAAAAATCACGAAATAGTGAAGCTCGGATGCTTGTTTTGCGATAGGTACGGTATGCGCGTGCGCAAGGGGAAATGTAATTTTAGATGTGGTTAAACCAGAGTTGGATTCAGAAATTAGTTCAAAGCTCAATTTACATTATACTACAGTATTTCTTTTTATTCAAAATTTTATTCAAAATATATCAAAACGTCGAATTTTAATATAAAATAAAACTAAATTTTAACTTAAAATTTTTTTATTTTACATTATATTATTTTCGTCTAGATTTGTGCTAGTTTTCTAGTTTGATTTTTTTTTCGATGACAAGTAGCCAGTTCTAGTATAATGTAAATTAGATTTTTACATTCGTTTGAGTTGTTTAGTATAAAAATACATAGATTGAATCAAGTACTTTATATTTTTAAGTTGGTTTACTAACACTACTTCTAGTTTAATTCTTGTTCGATGGCAAATAGCCAGTTCTAGTATAATGTAATTTAAATTTTTATATTATAGTTCCGTTTGAGTTTTTGGTATACAAATACACAAATCAAATTAAGTATTTTATAATTTTAAGTTTGCGTATACTGGCAATACTTTAAACTTTAAAAGTATAACGTAATACAAACTTAAAAATTATTCTGCTTGGAACTAGAAAAAGATATAATATTGAAAAATTTTGTTTAAAGAAATATATAAAAAAACATAAATTTCCCGCATTTTTTAAAAAATATACGTATTTATTTTTGTTTTAAAATATTATTAATAATATTTTAAATGATAATTATATCATTATTAGTGTAGTTAATTATGTATTATTTATTTTAATTTTAAAAAAATATTAACTGTAGTTTTTTTTTTACAAAATAAGAAAGCTTTCTATTAAAGTTCTGTTTTATTTTATATTAAAATTCGACGTTTTGATATACTAAACGTATATAGTCATCAGGAGAATATATAATAATAAACGTCGAATTTTAATAAAAAATTAAGTTGAACTGTAATCTAATTTTTTTTTTAATTCTAGATTATAAGTTCTAAAAGATTTGTTTTCTTTTTTAAAATTAAAAGCAATTTTATTTTTAGTATAAAAATATAATTTACATAAGAAATTACTTCTGATACGTTCCTGTTTAGCTGCAGTAAGCGTACCTGTGCATTTCAAACCAACCTGAGATCTGCATGTAAGCCAAGAGCGCATTGAAACTCCGCGATATTCGAAACGAAGAGATACCAATACATCTTCAATGTGCCCCCCTTTTCCTACACTAATACCTGTTTTCTACTTTACTATATCGAATAAACCCAGCCGTATCCAAGGGAGTTATGTATAGTAATGGGTTTCGAGCGTAGGGCTCCGGCCCGAGTACATTCCCGTAATTGAATGGAATCATGCTCATGTAACTGGGGACATACACAGCCCAACTTGAGGGAGCCCTCCTCCGCATCGTCATCAGTCTTGCGACTGCAACGTCCGTAACATAAAAACAACAGGAATCGTAAATGGAAAACCGAAAAACGAGTAGGAATATATGTCTGCACCTACACGCTTCTTTAAATCTTTTGAAATGATGGTTGCATTCGGATAAAGGGAAAATATAATGATACTGTTCTCAGAAACAGAACTCTTTCAGACTGCTGAGAATATTGATCATTAATTATGTTTGTGCATAAATGGTTAAGAAAACGGGGGTTTAATTTATATATATATTTGTGTTTTTGAAGATGAGATATTTGGTTTTTAAACGCAATTGCAAATTGTGTTTGTGTGGATTGAGAAAACGCGTGGTGAAAGTATAGTATTTTAAATTTAATATGATTGTTATATATATGCGACTTATATTATATTTAAAAATATATATTATATGTTAATGTCCTAATTTTTTATTTATAGATACAATACATTTTTATCCCATTAAAATTTGAAATAGTATTTTTAGAATTACAATTATATTTTCAATAAATCTCAATAACATTTAATTTTTTATTTTTAATATAGTAAAAAATCTTTTAAAACTTTTTATAAAACAAGTTACTAAGTAATAAAATACAAGTAACCAAAGCTTTTTATTTTAATATGAGTTATGAAAGACTTTATACCATTTTAAATATATTATTCAATTTTGACATAAAACGACAAGAAAATGAGAAGAAACATTTTAAATCATTTATAAATTTGATTAATTTATCAAAACCATCCAAAGTACATTATCAAATTATAAAGTCTGCAGCACAGTGTAGTTTTAAGTGACTACCGAAACTTGTACAGATTGCAATGGATATCTGTCAGGACCACACATCCATCCCTTTAGCTTTGCAATGTCATCCACTAAGTACATACAATTCTAGTACAAGTACAACTACAGAACTTCAATGTTCACTTGCCCGTAAAACTAACCAAGCCTTATCAGTCGAAATTCTAACCAAAACCCCGTGTAACGAAATGGATTTTTGACCCAATGTACAAGAAAACAATTTATTAATATTATCGTTTCATTTTTCATTCGGACATCATATTATATGTTGGATATGGATGTCTAATTTAGATCCAGATCCCTTGCAGCTGTCTGCTGCTTCGATGGAGGGTAAGTTGAACAGTTGAAGGTGGCGATATGTATGAATGCAACCCTCGAATATTTTGTACCATACGGGTGTCTGCACAACAACAGACTGAGAGGAATTTTGTATTTGAAATGTGGAAAGTTGTGGGCTGATTTTGGGCATATGTGCCGATTTTGTGTATTGTAAATATTGGTCATATTCACACCTAATTTGCTTTTGTATTGATTTCTAGGTGACATTGATGATAACAGAAAATTTATTGTTCACGTAATGTGAGTTGGAAGTCGGGATTTTTAAATGTAAATTATTTTTTTATTGTTGAATAAAGGTAGACTATTTGTCACCTAACAAATAACATGTATGATAAATAACATTTAAAATAACTTTTATTCTTTTTTTTTTCAAAATCAAAATCTCGAATTATTAATTTTGGATACTACATAAATCATAATAATAATAAAATTTTTTTTAGATCTAATTATATTAAGATAACAAAACTTTAGTTTGAAATTCTGTTTATTATTTACGTCATTTGTACATATTTTTTTCTGAAGACGTTTAGTATATTTAAACTTCGAATTTTAATATATAATAAACAGAAATAATAAATAATAATAAGTAATTTTTCAAAATAATTTTTGAACTTAAGTAATTTGATTAATAATATTTGCGGCTAAATAGTTTAAAATATATTACAAATAAAAATTGTATCAAAAATTGTTTCTGTTTACTTCATATCTTTTTACATATAGATTTATAAATAAAGATACGTTTATTTTATTTTCTCATTTTGAATAGCTTAGTTAAATTCAACCCTGCACTACTTTTTTTTGCAATTATACTTTTTGTATGTTTATTAATTTTTATTTGTAATTGAAATGTTTAAATTTTGTAATAAAATTTATATTTGTTGATACTATTCTATTTTTAAAAAAATGACAAAAAATTAATAAAATTTTAACATAGTAAAAAAATCTTTCAAAACACTATATATTAAAATAAATAAACTTTTTGTTTAATTAAATAAAATTTAGCTCCCTTTAATTAATAAATTATAAAATTTTGTTATTTAGTAACTTTTTTCTAGCTTTGTTTGTTTATTATTTATGTCATTTGTATTATATATCATTCTAATGATAATATACCTTTAGTATATAAAAATGTCAAATTTAAATATAAAATTAAATAGAACCGCAGTCTAAAGCTTTTTTATTTTAATAAAATTATGTAAACAATATTAATCTTTTACAAATCTTATTTTATAATTATTTTACTGTTGTTTCTCTGCTCATTCTTTATTGCAACATATATTTATCTTTGCAGCATCCATAACACTTAAACTACAATTAGCAAACCAATTAACTGTATCACACATCTAGCCACCGACTATTTACGACACTATTGCCATCTGTAACAGATCCAACAACAACACCCATAACATACGCAGCAATTTCTGTCATCGTCAGCGAACAAATGCGAAGAGCCCACGTTGTTGTATCGCTTGTTTACGTTCGTCAATTACCGACCCTCGACTCGGCGCTAACGTAATTCCCGTTTTGCTGTTCGGACGTCGGGCGTCGCAATGCCAACCCCCTATCGCGTCCGCCACTTCATCTGGAAGACAATCAAGATGTGCGCGTCGTTGATTTTATTTTCGCCACTTGCTAATGAAACACTGTGCTGTTGTATTAAATGGTTCAGATTGCTTGATACTTATTGCCCTGTTTTGATTTAAGTGGTAATAGGAAAATTTAAGTATAAATGGTATCGTACAAGATTTAGTATTAAAATACTTGATGATAATCTCATACTGTTTCTTTTAATTACTATTATCAAGTGAACTGTTTTATTTATGTTGTTATTAGGCTGGTACCATGAGCTCGGTTTCAAAATCGATTTTAACTAATACCGTTTTTCAAACATTGTAACTGTCATAAGAGCAGAACTAAACAAATGAACCAAAACATCCAAAAACCGAGCTTGTGGTATGATTAGTGAAAAAAAAATGTAAATAATTTTTTAATTGTTTTAGGGCAAGTATTTCTAATCTTATTTATTTTTCAATGAAAAAATCATTTGTGATTGGCTAAATGTATATCCTTAGAATAAGAGATAACATGTCATTGGCTAATTTTAAAATTATTTCAAGAATAAATTTGGAAATACTGGGTCTTATTTGTTATATTGAAAAATTAATAAATTTTACACTTTAATAAATTTGTCTAATGTAATTAGATATTTTTCTAACATAATAAAAATCTTCCAGAACTCATTATATTAAAATAAAATGACTTTAGGTTAAAATTATGTTTTATTTTATATTAAAATTTAACGTTTCGATATACGACACGTAGATCATTTGTCCATATTTTTTCTGATGATGATATATGTGTGGTATATCAAAACATCGAATTTTAATATAAAATAAAACAAAACTTTAAACTAAAGCCTTTTTAGTTTCATATTTTTTCTAATTTATTGTATATTTATCTACTTTAGTTTGTTATTTTAAAAAACTTTATTTAAAAAAATAATTTGATTTCAACTAATTTGTATGTACATAAAATAACTAATGTTATTGAAAATATAATCTAATTAGATAAATAAAACATTTAAAATTTAATCAATAAATTTAAATTCAAATAATAAGAGAGGTATAATAAATGTGTCTAGATAGAAATGTTTAGAGAAAACTAATTTCGGCAGAGTGGAAAAAAGTTTGTGCCATACTTCTTTGGATATACGTCGTGATTGTGTATGTATGTTTTAAATTCAATTTTATTTTTCTCTATTTTTTAAATAAATTTTGTTGCACATTTGTTAATATCGGTAATAAGTTAACGTGCATTTATTTTAAAATAATAAATTGTTCTCAAATTAGTTTAAATCATTTACTTGAATTTACAATAACAAAAAAGAAACTTAAAATAGATTTTTAATTGAGCTGTATGTAATACAAATCTTTACAGAATATCTATCAAACTTTTAAACAACCTAATAATTCATAACCATCTTGTTTTTTCTAAGTCACGCACAGTTTGTTACATTATCTCTAATTCTAAAATCAATTATTTCACGTCCAACTCTTTATTTACCCTGACTAAACTCGCCCTCTCTCTCTCTCTTTCTCTCTATACCAGCATGAGAAACGCAAACCAAATAATCTAGCATGGACCAAAGCAACTCACAGACATTTTCTAACAGCAATAAAAAATGATTTAACACCGTCCCTGCCACAATCAGGAACGTGTTAAACACAGTCGCGATTCGTTTTGTTCACTGCACGCGAGCATATATACATCTGTCCGGGTGAAGGGACATTTTGCAATTTTGTTGTCTTGTCCAAACTGCACAATGTAGAATCGTCAAATGGGGTCATGGAGTATTGTTGGTGAAATGTAAAATTGACGGCTGATTTTAGTATCCAGTGACCTCTGGAACATACGGCGCGCGATTGAATTGTTTTGTCGAGGTAAATAAAGCTGGAAGGGATGGCGTGTGCTGGTTTTTATGAGTTATTAATGTTAGGTTATGTGCATGGAAGGTTTTCGAATGATTTTAACAGTGCCGGATTATGAAAGTATTTTGCTAATATGGTATTAAAACAAATAAGAATTATTGTTTGAAAACAAATAATTATATAATATTGTATTAAGATTCTAAATATTTAAGTAAAAATCAAACAAAATTAGTGACAATATTGCTTTCAAATTGTATTAATTCAAGAAAATTATAAAAGAATTTCCCTTAAACTACAAACAATAATTTAAAGAAGCTATATACGTATTTCGAAAGCTAAGCTATCATCATCAATAAGTTTGAAATTTATTTTGTAGGTAATTGTGAATTTTTAATTTATAAAATAAAATGTAATTGTAAACACTTAATCGCTATTCACAAAAAATATATTTATCAAAGTAAATACGTATTTCAACAGCAATGCTGTCCTCATCGGTACAAGTAAAATACACATTAATACCATCATCAGTATCTTTTGCTACTGATGAAAAAAGCTTATCTTTCAAAATACATATACAGCTTTTTCAAATTATTATTTGTGGTTTAACGGGAATTATTTTATTTTATTGAATGAAATTTGTCGTTGTTTAACTTGTATTTGTATAAATTAAAATTCAAATTGCTTTCAGATTAAAAAATTAGTTGTTTTATAGTCTTCTATCTATCAAGATATTTAAATATATTAAATGTTTTAAAATAATTATCCATGACGTGGCTCGATAAAAATTATATTTTTATAAAATTTTTATTGAAATTTATTAAATTTGTGTTGACAAATGACAAACAACCACAAATATTTTTAGTTTTGTGAAATGTAATTTTTCTAATTATATGTTTGAAAATGATTTTTCTTAAATTTGATTTTGCACTTTAAAATTCATGTTAGTAAGTAAAATTTAACATACATATAGGTATGCACAATCACGCTATGTACCTATAAAAATGTAATTTTTTTTTATTGAAGCAAAAAATAGTTTTTACTAAAAATTTTTATCCAAACAAACGTTTGTTTTATCTCCATTTATGATAGTTTTTAAATATGTTGTTTTGATTTTACTATTTAGAAACATTTGCTCGCGCAAATTATTATCACACTTTCAATCATGCTAACCCATTTACTCATCGGATGTTCATGTAGATTTTCTCTATAACTCATATATTGTTTTAACCAAACAAATATAGTTATTAATAATATATTATTTAACGTTGTGGTTTTAAATATATTTGATGTATTTTCATTTCTTTTTATTTATTATGTTATTATAAATAAAACGATAAAAATAAATGGAAATGTATTTTAAAACCAAAATTTATTATTTATAAATTAAAGCAATTCGTGACGTTAAATATTATCAAAAAACCAAGCAAAAATAAATTTTATGCTAAAATATTTCTGTATAGTTCTACAACCTGTACATATTTCTGCTCTTTGTAATGTCAAAATTATACCTTCCCATTTACATCATATTACCGTAGTAAATCTATTGGATCCAGTCCTGCTTTAGTGATTTTATTGGCCCAGTGTGATGCGTGGCTTGGTACTAACGAGGATATATGACCGGTTCCATGCTGGGTTCCAAACCGAACTTAATGATTAAAATAATAAAAAAATCTGGTGCGCGCCACATTGAGACATTAGAAACTCCAGTCAGACACGTGATCTCACCGAACTAAATCTTACCGTGCACCGAACAAATAACACAATTACAATAAATAAATTTCGAATTTGTAGTAGGCCGGGTACGGCGATGCGTTCTCTGTATTATTATAAAAATATTTCAATATTATATTGAACATGAACTGAATTTGTATGCAATAAGTATAGGTTATGTTACAATATATATAGTGACAGAACGATAGGTTATGAAATTGAATGTTATGTATGCTTGTAGTTCTGTTTGTGTCTAGTTCAAAAACGATGTAAATATTGTCGATGTTATATAAGTTTTAAAGAAATTTATTACTTTAATGTGAAATAAAAAAGCTTTAGCTTTTAGATCTGTTAAATTTTTAATTAATATTCGACGTTTCGATATACTGCAACAATATTAACAGTAGATTAGTACAGTAGAAGCATCAGAAATTTACAAAGAAAAAGATAACATCAATCAGTATGAAGGCACTTATTTAAATAAAATCTGGCTTTCTTTAATTAATAAATTATAAATTTTTTAATCTAGTTACTTGTATTTTGTTACCAAATAATTTGTTTCGATGTTTTGTTTGTTTATTATTTATATCATTTTATATATTTTTTCTTGATGATAATATATTTTATATATAATAAAATCGTTCACCATTTTTATGTTATTGACATTATTATATTTGAACACATTCTCGTTATAATTTTTCCCTATAAAACAAAATAAAATCGAATTACTTTTCATCATTTTCCACCACTTACGAGACAAATAAGAAATCAATGTCAGTATTGCCTATGACAGCCAAGTCAATAGTTGAGTTCTAAATAAGCAAGTGACACTTCACTTATAACCAGAAAGATATGTCATACGCCATTTTACATAAGGGTTGCAGGAATCATGAAAGACGGCCATGTTTGTTGGGGGTGGAAGGTATAGTGTTATTGATAACATAAATGTACGTCAAATGCTTTTATACACGTGCATATTAAACCAGCTAATGCCATTGTGTATGCGTTGAAATATGATTGACATTCGGTAAATGAAAATGTTTTCCAAGAACGCGATCAACTGTGTGTTTACTAAAGCGAGAATTCTGATTGTGTCTGTTTATAGATGAAATAATTAAACAATATGAAAAGGTGGTTTTATTTATAGATAGTGTAATTATTTGTAAAATACTGGGCTTGATTGACAAAGTTATTGTTTATACCTAGTTGTAGCTATATTTAAAAATATATTTCGGTATTTTTTAAATATTTTTTTCGATTTAAACAGTTTATTAATGTATTAAATTTTTATTTCAAAATTAAAATTGATAATTTATATTTGCATGTATACATATATATTTTAATATTACATATCTGGCACATGGAATTACGTGAAATAATTAATATTGTTTGATATTAATTTAAACACAGTAATTCCAAATATTGAAATACATTTATCCTTGGAACAATTTTAAAATTAGCCAATGAAATCTGAGGATTATTTTTTATTATATAGAAATGATTTTTTACTTATCTTAAGAATAAATAAAATTGAAAATGCTGGCCCTTAAATGCATAAACTGAAAACTTTAATAATTAATTAAATTAATAAAATATAACGAAAAAAATATTTACAAATATGTACAAATTCTCTGTCATAATAATAAAAACAACCTAAAATATATTGTATTCTATAGTTTTCAGTCTAGGTTTATTCCATAACTCAAGAATCTTAGCTAAAAATAATTTAATAAATAAAATTAGATTTACATTATAAAATTACCTAATTGATGATTCGGCAAAAATGTTGCTTCTCCATCAAGTCATCGTGTTCAAAAAACACAAGTATATTCACTTTTAAAAATTATTCACTGATATTACTATTGGAAGAAAAACTGTCATATCACCAGAAGAACATACATAAACTCACAACCACACTATGACCATAGTTAAAATAAATATTAGGTAGAGTACTAACAATCACATTAAATATACTATAAGTTTCCAGAACTTTTCTTAATATATTTTGACACAATTTTTCCATATTTTATAAATAAAATCACAAAATTTAACAACTGTCTTTATTAATAATCACAAAAAATTTACACGAATTATTGAAAGAGTCTAAAATATTTTCACTACTAGAAAATTTTTATACATAACACCTGAATTGCAGAGCTAGCACTGCCTGTTTAAATATTTTAGTAATGAAAATGCAAGGTCATACGGTAAATGTATGTAAAATAAGAATACATTAAAATGTTTTTTTAGTAAACAACAATACAGAAATTGCCAGACGAAATTTAACAAGATTATACATATAATTAAGTTTAAATAAAAATTCAATGTATTGGACAAGTACAGACAAATTTTATTTATATTTTTATATAAATTAAATATACATATAATAAACATAATTTTATACTATGATAATTTTTTTAAATAATATGCATTTTATTTTTTGTATAATTGTTGGAAAGTATATTTTTACTCAAACAAAAACTAATAGATTTTTTTTTTATAAATAAAAAAAATACTCAAATGAAACGTAAAATATATTTTAAACTTGACTGTTATAGCAAACAATTCAACAATTTAAGTAATGGTAACATATCTATATCCATTTTAATCCACTCTATATTATTAATAACAATTTTTCATATTTACCGTGTCCTGTCACGCGTCATTTTTCTAGTCATACAATTTTAAAAAAGCGTCCATTATGAAATACAATAGCTAAAAAGCGTTGTACAATTCACTAAACACACAAACATTAATATTATGCACACAAACCCTGTCATTCTTATTTATTCCTATTTCGAAAAGACGACTTTTCAAAACCGTCACCTAACCACCGGGAAGAGCTCGGAGCAATTATAATACGATGATTCTGTTGCTCATTTTCTCATATTTCATTCACGTTCTCGCAGAGTAAAATTTAAATTTATTCGCACTAAATGCTCATTCCAATTACCTTACTTAGCATAAAATTAGTGTTATATGTTTCACTAAATTTTTATTAAGTTGTAAAAATTAGATAAAATTGCATGCACTAAGAAAAATTTTGGTTTAGATCCGAGATTTTTACTTTTAACTCAAAAGTAAACTATTTTAAAACTATTTTTAAACTATTTTGTTAATATTATTTTAAAAATAAAACTAAATTTGAATTAAAAATTATTAATAGTTTTACAATTACATTTATTCTAGAAAAAAACTACATTTCTAAACTGAATAGTAAATAATTTTATTCAAAACTTTCAAAATAGTTATAGTGTTACTTAATATTAATTTTTTCTATAAAATTGTTTGCATACAGTTCAAAAATACATTTATTTTTTCTAATATTGTAGTAAACTATAACTGTTTAAAATTTATAAATTTATTCAATAAAATATTTATAGTGAAATTTTTATTCAAATAGGATTCCAAAGCTATGAGTCATTTACTACGGTTACATGATACCCTGTAAAAATTTTCACCACAAAATCTCGTAACTTTGACGGCTTTGACGTTTAGAAAAAAACCAAACATTATTTATTTTTTGTTTCGTTGCTAGATTATAAGTTTAGGATTGTCAGATATGGGAAAAAAAAATAAAAGCACACTTACCATTTATATTGATTGACAGTTATAATTTTTTAAACGTTGGAAAACTATGCATAAACGTAGCACGTTGAAAGCAACAAGCTAGTTCGGTTGAATCAAGCCACGAAACACGTAATTTGTTTTCATCGTTCAACGGAACGGATTAAAAACAGTTAGTATGAATAAAAATTTCACTATAGTTGTAAATAAAGCTAATGTTTTATTGAAAGTCCAAAGAAATCTAAATTTTTCGTTAGCCGTAGCCAGGCAAAGGCAAGTACGCGGGTTCATTACTCTAATTGTTGTCATGCAACAGCAAAAGAGATTGATGATGTCACATTTATCTCGGGCAATCTCAATCTTTTAATGTGCCATTGCTAGGAGATGGTTTGGACATTCCCAGCGGAATGGTCCATGCCGTTGTGACTCGGTAGACATCTGTTCGCCATCTTTTACATTTTTATAATAAGCGCAATATTATTACAGGCAGCAGCCCGACCGTTTTCGTGTTTGTATTGTCGGGCGATGAATTGTCGTACGTCTGGTTGTAATTCAATGTGGTGGCAACCCCCCCCCCCCCGGTTGTGATTCGGAACCACCCACTGTGATCGCTAAGCAATTGAAGAAGAATTGGCTTTGAGTATAAATCGAGAATTTTATGGATGACTGGTAAGGTTAATCAGTAAATAAATGGAAATTAAAAGTGGTCCGATTTTACAGTGAGTTTCGGATAATAAATTATGGCTTTGAATATCATAATTTTTAATATATTTGCACTTAATTTTTATGATTTCGTATATAAATGGGTATTATAATCTTGTCCTTAATTTAATATGTATTTTATTACCTATAAAATTTAATTTTTACAATTTATATATGAGAATAAGATCTGTAACTTTACAGAATATTTAATGTTTTTCTAGTATTATATAGTATTTTTCTATTGTAAAAACAAAGTTTTGATTTGTTAAGTTACGTACAAAATAATATTGCACATTTTGTTTTGTCTGTAATGGATACATATAGATGTGCAATGACAAAGCTATATAAATTATAAATCTTAGGTTAATTATATTTATTAAATTTTACCAGATAATTTATGAGAATTTGTATTTACATGTCGCAAATTTTATATTACATACATACATATATACATACACAATCACACCATGTACCCAAAAGGGTATGGCACAAACTCCTTTCATCATCCCGAAATTAGTCGCCTCCAAACATTCCTATCCAAACAAGCAACCTTCGCTTCATCCACATTCATAATTTCTCTTATACATGCTCTTTTATTCCAACTATATTGATGTTCTGAAATATTTTCTAGTTGCAAGTTATTGAGAAAAAAAATAATCATTGCAATAATATTGTGTATTGATATAGTAAAAAAATTTTCAGCACTCATTATATTAAAATTACTTGTCTTTATATTCTTTATATTCTTTGTATCTTTATCTAATTACTTGTATTTTATTACCTAGTAATTTGTTTCTATATTTTATTTGTTTATAATTTATTATGTTATTTATATATTTATTTCTCTATGAAGATATGTTTAACATATTGAAACGTCGAACATTAATATAAAATTAAACAAAAATTTAATCCATTTTTTTATATTTTGGCCTTTAATGTATATTAATCAAGTGATTACGGCCTGCGAATTGATTACATGCGTTAATTTTCACGTTGTTCTCCTTGCAATATAATATATTTTTCTATTCATAGTTATTAGTAAAATTACAAATTTTAAAAAACAAAACTAAAAACATATTTATTTAAAATCTATATATTTTATAGAGGAAATAATAACAGATCAGTAACTTAGCAATAAAATTAAATCTATAATAATAGTCTGTCTTATATTTCATTATTTCCACTACAAATAAAACACACAAGTCAAAACGTCACAACTGTCAAACTTATTGTAATTATTATTGTCCTGATGTACTAGTTACCACCCATGGTTCGCTAAATTTTTTCCGTACGATTATTTGCTAAATGCCCTTCTATAATATCGGGCTTCAGAATCCCCTCGTACCCTAGTCGACAACTATTGTATATTGGACATTCACTCCCCGGCATAATAGCTATTGTTCAACGAAAGTACGGTTTTCTATTCATCGACTCTTTAGGATTTCGCCGGGCACAAACTTTGTGCGTGCAGACTCTTGCCATGTTCGTATCCTGTCACAGATTATCCAGTCACTACGCACACTAGGACTCTACACCTGGTGAGTGATTTTATTTTCGATTATTTTTAATCTTTATAATGTTTTTATAAGCATGATTTGTTTAAGGATTTATGAATTAAAGCGTTTTTCAAGCGTATTATAATATTAATATTACGTTACCATATTGCCTATGTACAAAGAGGTCATTATGTTACTAGTATAATAATAACAATTTTATATAGTAGTTAATTACTATATACACCACTGGTGGCAGCACCAAACATAACTACAACGTAAAGTGTATTTAATCTGACATCTTCGGCGGATATATTGAGAAAACTATTACGTTAAATTAAGTTAATTTACAATTTTATCATTTATTTTTGCTTAAATTTGAATTTGGTTATTGAAAATGTGTGAAGAAGTGCAAGAAATGCAATGTGTACTATCCAGGATGGTCAGAAACTGCATATTCCACCAAAGAAACACGGTTAAGTATATTTAGTTTGACATCTCCGACGGCTATATTACAAATTATTAACTATAAATTTTTTTTTTTTTTAGATATGTTAAAAATATACAAAATGTATTATTTTTATAAATATTTCACCGTAGAGACGTTATAATATGGTAAAAAAAATCTTTCAGAACTTATTGTATTAAAATAAAAAAAGCTTTTTAAATAAATATCTAAATATTATTTGTCATATCTTATAAAAGATAATATTCTATACAATCTAATATTAACTAATAAAAAAAAAACAGTTATTTGAAACGTTATATCTTAAAACTTACCGAAAAATATTTATGGCTACTTCGATAAGCGATGACACCTATTTAACTCTGACTCAATCCCAAGATATGAAGAATGTTTCTTTTCATCGTTCATCTTGACAAATTGAACTAACGAAAATTATCTATCCGAGCATATTTACGTGTCGATGTAATCAATTATTTGTATGTCATCGCCTGGCACGCACTGTGGGAACACAGTTTAAACCGAAAAGGGCACCTATTCGATATGTGGCCATAATGTTTAGACCTGGGCATTGAGCCAGGGCTCTGCTCTCGGATTTGCTGTTGTGGAACATGGACTAGCATTATGTTTACAGGGCCGGTATTGTTAAATTTTGACGCATGATTACACATTACATTGCCAGCTTGATTGGGTTGGCTTTTGTTCTCCAAGATTAACTTGGCGATTTTTAGGTTAAAATTGTTCTACAGTAGATAAATAATTTGGTTTAAATTATTTGAGTTATTTAGTGGTATTGATTGATAAAAAATAATGTTGATTAAATTAGTATTTAGCAATAGTTTATTTGAGAATTTAAGTTATTAGATAAAAATAAAAGATTAAATTGAAAAGCTTTTTCAGATTTAAGTCCTGTTTAATTTTATATTAAAATTAAATAAAAGCTTGAACCTAAACCTTTTTATTTTCATATAATGTGTTCTATGTTAAGTAAAAGATAATGTTCTATTTTTGAATCTATAGAGTTTTCTGAGCTAGTATACCGTGGTCGATTTATCCTCGTCGCAGACGTTTCGCTATACATCGTAGATAGCATCTTCAGTGCTTGGTGACTGTACCTGTATCTCACCATCCTCTACAGGTGCCGTTACGCCATTGACCGATTCTAGCTGGCCTGGATGGGCCAACCTTTCCAATGGTTTTATTTACGCAAAACAATATTTTTCTTCATGCAGCAAGAGTATTTTTAATAATTTTTTCTGGTATAAATTTTCCACAATTTTTAGTGTATTCTAAATGAAACAGCGGATAGTTATTTAATATTTTTATTGTGTAATGTTGGTACACAAGTTTATTTAATACACTTTAGACCAAATTATCTTTAAGAACATACATATTCTTTATTAATATGTATGAATTATATCTTCCACATACAAAATCTTATTGTTCGCATTTTTAATCCCATTTCATAATTTACAATAGTAATATAACAAATAAATACTACTTATATTATTGAAAGAAATTTATTGAGAACTAAAAAAAATATCTTGTAGATAAGATCTGAAATTTCTTTAGAAACTTTTCAATAAAATAATCTTCCTGCAGGCAAAAAATCCGAAAAATAATGCTATCTTTAGTAAACTTCCTAGCAAAACATAGTCATTCACCAAAAATTTCCTATAACAAAAGCGATTTAAACTACAAACTTATATGCCTATCGGGCAGATCAAGACAGTGCAGTGGAGAAATAGTCAAACATTCCCAGGCCGATTTTGATTTCGATCAATACATATTGATCTCGAACTGCGAGCAAAAGTCACATTTCTCTCGCATGGTTTGATTGTTCGCTGTTGTTCAGTTTCAGAGTGAATGCGAATTTGCCATATTTTTGAAGCAGGAAATGTATTCCTAAACACGTTCTTGTAGGGTGGTGTGTTGATTTTGTTTTTCGATAAAATGGCGTGTTTAGAAGGGTGATTATATGAACGGATTGAATTTTTGTTTATTATAAATAAATGCGTAATGTATTAGTATTTATTGAAAAAGAATTTACATATTATAAATTATATTAGTTTTGTGGTTTCAAAATACGATGAGCTTTGTTGTCTACAATAAAATAAAAAATTATTAGTGGCGTATAACTATATTTAATCAGTTTGGAGTAGAACTAGACTACTGTTTTGGTGCCTACATTAACATATAATAATGAGGTTAAGTTCTGTATAAATACATAAAGCCGTTTTATTTTATATAATGAGTTCCGAAAGATTTTTAACTATTTTAAGATATGCTTGTTCAAAAACAAATCGGCGAATGTAATTGATTTGGGACACTCCGTGTATTCATTAAAATTTTAAAATATGCAAAAAAATAGTACTATATATTTTAAATCTTAATTTACACTAGCGAGTAAAATGCACAGAGTAAGTGAAAAAAAAAGGCAAGTAATTATATAAAATGATTCATTTATATGTAATACCGTTATCTTAATTCCATTTTCTTTAAGTATTTTCACACACAAAAACGTTTGTCGTCTGTTTCCGACATTTAATTTATTGCTCTTTTAGTTTACAGCCCAGCTAGTAGCTAGACAGCCCGGGAACGTAGAAGTCGTCTTCTGTTTCTCGTGAAACGAAAACAAAATGTCGTCCCGCCAATATTTCTAGTCAAACGAATTTTATGCTATGCAGTTAAAATGTCACGGTGTTTTAATTTTATTCGCGATTTTACTGGGCGTAATATCTCCCGAGAAGTCATTTTATTGCTATTTAACAACATATGCATGCAATAGAACTAAGGTATTATTTGTAAGAAAATATTGTCAGTGTTTAAGTATGCAAATATAAAATATTACTATGGAAATCTGCATATTTTTATACTAATTGTCATATATAATAATATGTAAAGTATCAAATGAAATTTATGACTATTTTTATAGTAACATTTTAAACATTTATTTTTAAAAGAATCACCAAGTTTAATATCTCTATATGATAAACATTTATAATCCAGTGTAGTGTGGTATTACAAAGATCTCTGGTTTATGCCGCGTTTATACCAGAATTTATTTTTAATAATAAGATCATGCCATGTACCACTAAAACAAATACCAAGTCTGTAAAAATAATATTATAAAAAATCCCAAAAGCTTAGCTTCTGAAATACGTATTTAGCTTTATTTTAATTTAAGTGTGATTTTGGGATTTTTTATAATATTATTTTTATTTAAATTTCGCCACAGTAGATCATTTTCTAATTTTTTACCAAGTCTGTGTTCTGGTTAAATGTATGGTTAACCAAATCAAATTAACTAGATATTAAATTTATGAATATATTTGATATTATATTTAACTACTGATTAACTTGTACATATAGTAAACAAAAATACAGTGTAAACGTTTGCCACTTATGTGGTTCGTATTCGGTGTTACATTTTAACACAAAAAAAAAAAAAAAATATTAAATATTCTTCTTCAATGATATTATTTTAACATAGTAAAAAATAAGTCTAAACCATCTAGATAAATCTGCTATTACTCAACATGCGTTAGAATATCTTCAGGATGTAAAATTCGAAGATACTGTAATATTTGCAAGATCCATCAATAATAACAGCAGATTGATAAGAGAAACAACAGAAATTTATAAAGAAAAAGATAACATCAATTACTATGAAGGCACTGATTTAAATAAAATTTGGTTTTCTTTAATTAAAAATTTATAAATTTTATGATCTAGTTACTTATTTTGTTACCTAGTAACTTACTTCTACGTTCTGTTTATTTATGGTAATTTTTTTTCAGATGAAGACGTACGTTAAATACGTCGAAATATTAATACAGAACTATAACCTAAAACCGTTTAATTTTAATATTATTTTAATTTTAAAATTTGTTTATTTGAATTCATATAGTAGTTTATTTTTGCACCAGCCCTGTGTTATGTGATGTATGCGTATTTTCGGTTTCTAAATTTATTAATACAAAACGTGGTTATAAAAGTTAACCAAAAAATAATGGTCAAAAATTAGTGCCAACCAATGTGGTGGTCGTGTATAATAACCCGAATGGTGTTAATGTGGTTAAAATATTTTTCGTTCTATAAAATACAGAAATGTTTTAAATTAAGTATTATTAAACTACCAAATAACTTTAATTGAGACTGAAAATATCAGCCCAAAATATGTTTAAGGAATTAGAAACCCATTATAAACTGTAGGTTTTTTGTTGTTGATTGTATGACTGCATCTTCGTGAAATAATACAGCTTATGTAGAGAGAGAAGAAAAATACGTTATTTGTATATAATCGTGTGAAAATATTTCATTAAAAATAATATTAATAGTAGGTAGCTTTGAAAAAATAAATTCGCCGAATTTTGTCGTTTTAAAAATTGCCAAATGATATATCTACAGTTTAGTGTGCGTCAACATAATATTCGCTATTTTCTACGGAACGAAATGCCTAATAATAATTTTAATTTCAAGCATTGCCTGTTTGTAGTTCAAGAGTCACAGTAATTTTATTTATAATTTACGAAGTATTTCAAGGCAAATGATCCAAAATGTTATTGACGCCTCACACCAATTAGTGTCCTAATTAATTTAAATCAGTTACGGCAATCGGTTTCAAATTGGATGCACACACACACAGCAGGAAAGAGGGCACCCATGTTCATTTCTTAACCGGTTCATATTGTCGGTAATAAAAAAATCTAACAACCAAGTTACCGAATGAATGCTGAGTCTGCGCATTCTCCGTGTGTTTAAATTGTAAAAAATTGTTTTTAAATGATCTATTTAACGATCGATATCATTTGACATGTTAAACACTTAACGTTTTATATATATGTGAACGCGCGTTTTCTTGCATGTTTACTTTCGATGTTAAATATTTTTCGTTTGTCTATTTGCTTTTACAATGACATAAGTGATTGTTAAACGTGAGATAAGGTTGCATTCACAATGAAAAGCAGTGTTACTGACGATACTAATACATATTTGTATGTATTAAAAAATTTATAGTGTATAAACTTATTCATATTTATATTGTAATGCAATAGATATGAAAATAAAAATATTTACGATTTTACAAGAAAAATAAAATTTGCAGTCTTTTACAGAAATATGGAATATATTTTTTGTTCTTGCAATTAAAATTATGTTTTATATTTATAAACTGTTTCAAGAAAATATTATATAAAATATATTTATAAAGTGTAAATACCTACACAATCACGCCATATACCCAAAATAGTGTGGCATATTTTTTCAAATGAGTAGATGGTTAGTATGATTAAGAGTGTTTTGCATGAGCTAATGTTTCATACTGGTAGGAATAGAAGAGCATGTATGAGCACTATCATAAATGTGAATGAAGTAAAAGTTACTTGTCTGGATAGAAATGTTTGGTAGAAAATAATTTCAGTATAGTGGAAAAAGTACCATTTTGGGGACATGGTGTGATTGTGTATGTACGTATTTTATTTAAAAAAATAATTTTTAGTTTTCTAATTATATTAGATGAAACATTTACTTCAAGAGTAGATGATTTCGTCTGGTGTATTCATCTAATGTAATTAGATATTTTTTCCCGTTTTTTATTATTCATCTATGATTGTTGATCAAATTATCCTACAGTTTTATCTTGTTTATCAAAACTTTATTTAAAACAATTTTTATTAAACTAATTTGTATATTATGTTATTAGAATAGATAAATTATCTAAAATTTAGTCATCTAATTTGAATTAAATGTAATAAGTAGCTGTTTAATTTTTTTGTAAATATTTGTAACTTTTTCTTAAAACTTAATTGCCACATTTCTTTCTTCTAAATTATCAAAATAAAAACTTTTAAGTAAAATAATTTTAAACAACTGGAAGTCTTCAAATTGGAAATTATTAGTGTATATTTTCTAATAAAAAGAATAATAAGTTAATAAAAAAATTACTGTAAGTGCAGCTTTAGAGAAAGATGACTGCTGACTGAGAAAAAGAAAGAAAAAAAATGTTGTTGATTTGAGTTGAACGTCGTAAAGATTTGTTCATATCATTGTGATATGTGGAGGCAGTGACTATAAAAAAATTATTTATTAACCGGATGATGTAGATATATTTTTATAGTCATAATATTTTGAGTTTACGAGTTATAATAGCTTCAAACTAATAAAATAACTAATGTACTCAACAAATATAAAACTTTAAAGAGCGTCTGATTCTGATTTATTTAACTCGACTTGTCCTGGTGTTACGCCTACGTACAAGAATTATTGTTGTCAATACGAATTAAATTTGATTTGTTTATTTTTAACAGCGATTTAAATACCTATACGATGTTATAAATTAGTATAAATGTTTTAAGAAGATATAAACAATTTTTTAGACACATTTTTCCAATATATGTGTAATTAAGCACACAAAATATTTAGTTAATTTTTCTAATGTTTCAGTTATTTTATTTAAAAAAATATATATAATTTTCAAGCTTTTAATCACATTAGATAAAACATCTAATTCATCTAATGTAGGTAATTAGATATTTGCACTACTCTGTCGTATATCTATTTTTTTTCGTCTGCATCTGTAGATTATTTATCTAAACTTTATCTGTAATAATAATTTGATTTCAACTAATTTGTATGTAGATAACTAGTCATTATAAATAATTTAATTAAATAGAAAAATCATTTAAAATTTAACCATTTCATTCAAATTAGATGAAATAACTTTTTTGTATTATTTCGTGTTTTTTTATTATTATTATTTAATAATAATTCAATATACATATTTAAAATTTTGCAATTATTAAAATCCGAATGTTATTCAAAATTTAGTTTTTAGTTTATAGAAAAGAGAACATTTTTTTACATATTGTCTACTATTTTATCATAAAATTTATTGAAAGATCTGTAATGAATATATTGTAAAAGTATCGCTTAGTCAAAAAAAAAATTATTGATTATGTAATTATTGAAAATAAAAACGTTGAAAACACAAATTTAATAGTTTTAAAATACTTTTTTTATATCAAATTTAACAAAACCTACCCTAATTTAGTCCATGTACCACCATCTACCCAACCACCCTGAAAGGATTCACCACGTGCAACCCTTATCAAACTTTCGGTAACTATTACCAGATGGCAGCACCCATCATAAACTGAACTGAAAATAAACCCGCGCGCTACAACTTACAAAATACAAACTTGATTCAGTCGTGTACGAAACTTCGTACCGTTGGGAAGTGGGAAGTACGATTACTCGTCCGAACTTAGAGTTAAACGTTCGCAAATTTGCGTGATTTTGAAACATGCGGTGAAATTTTGTTTTTTTCGCGAAAATTTGTTTATATTTTGTATACATTGCAGTTGAAATTGTTGATGTGCTTGTTACTAGTGAGTAAAGTGTTGGATTTTGTTATTGTTAATTTAGAATTTTTTTAACTGATTGTGTTGAAGAGACATTAGTATAATTTGTGACAGGTGAGATTTGTCAAATTGTTATTAAATCATTTCTTTTATATTAAATGTCAGTGTTTCATGTCGAATATTTAATTATGGAATTTAATCTTAATTGTCAATATAATAAATACGTTTTGTAAAATTAGAAACGAAATTTTATTTATAAATTTAAAAATTAACATATTAAAAATATTTGCTAATAATTATTTAAGAAATATAAACAAATTATTAAGTTAATTAATGTTAAATTGTTAATTTAAAATTTAAATAAATGTCAAATATATTTCAATTGAAATATTAAGGAAGTGAATTATAATGTTTATAAATAAATACATATAATATAAATAAATTGTTATTTGTTTAATGCTTATGACAGGATTATGTTTATTAACTAAAAAGCTATTTGAATATAATTGTTTTGCAAATTGTTTAATATCATAAGTTATTTAATATTGTCACACTTATTACAAAAGTTATTACAATAGCATTAAAAGATATATGTATTATTAAACACCTGTGTTATTAGCAAAATTATTGTTTATGAACAATAATTTAATATTACATTGTGTGATAATTGCTAAGCATGTTTGTATATTAATGAAAATTTGATTTTACAAATAGAAACTATTTTGTTCTGTTATATGTATTATAGTTATATTTTTAATTAATTATTTTTTTTAATGTTTGCCACAAATAATTGTTTTTATTAATATTTAATATGTAAATTTTAAAATTATTAAAGAAAATTAATGATAACTATTTAGTTAAGAATATTTGCGAGCGTACGACATTTATTTCTAATTACCTACTTATATTTATTTGACATAGTTTAAATTTAAATAACAATAAAATATATATTAAAGTTATTAACAATAAAATAAATACGTGATACTGTTTGATGGAATTACAATAAAATTTATAAAAAAATTACTTTCACCGACTAAACAAATTGCTGTATATCTTATCAATTAATTCAAAATTTATATATTATTTTTCCAAAAAAATTGTTATAAAAAAATTAATTAAGGAAATGACAGAATATTTTTTTCATGTTTCATTATATAAATATTTTATTTTCTATTGCAAATATTATTGCGAATAATTAATTACTTCAATTAACTTTATCAGTGTATATTTAATTACGTTCATATGTTTATATTTATTAATATAAACATGAAATAGATTGTTATTATATATATATATATATTTATATATATATATATATATATATATATATATATATATACATGCATGCATGTAATATTATTTTATGAATATGCATCAAATATATAAATACCATTTTAGTTCTACAATTTGATAAGTTTTTGTATTCAATTATATTGAAAACGTATAATTACGAGTACAACTTAAGAAATAAAAATATAGAATAAATTTTTAATTATTTATTGCAAATAATATTACGTTTTAAAAAAAAAATATTTTGGTTTTGATTTTGAAGAATTTAAAACTAGTTAGATTTGATATAGCAAGTAATCTTTCAAAATTCATAATATTAAAATAAAAAGCTTTAAGTTTAAATTTTGTTATAATTAAAAAATTCGATGTTTTAATGTGACATCTGGTGCAGTTGTTACAAATATATATGATAATAGTATCTGATATAAGTTTCCATACTAATGAAATCAAAATACATAAATGTTGTCCTTTAAAATTTTTTTTTATAAATATAAAATCTGGTCAGAATTACATGTAATATCCCAGAAGTTTTTAAAATTTATTTAAATCTCTTTGTTTTTTTTTGTTATATTATGTCTCGTTCAATTTAAAGTAGAAAACACGCTTTTTTTACTTGTTTGATATATGATATTTAAATGTATATTTTATTTACAGTGCCAATATAATTCAAACACACTATATCTTTACTTGCCGTATAGTCTGTGGTTTTAGAACCATCTCACAAAATATTATATTGCACGTATATATATATAATAGAATATAGCCGGCGGTTCAAAATTGAAACTATTGTTTTAGTTGTCATTGTCCGGGATTTATCGGTTGTAAAGAAACGACAGAACAAAAAAAAAAAATAAAAAACAAAAACGAATCGGTCGAAACAAAAACAATTTGACAGCGTTGCCCGTTTGTCGCGCCACAGCGCGCCACCATCTGAAATCACAGAACTCGATGGCACGTGAGGAAAGGAAACAATTGACAAACGTTTCTAATAGAAATCTCTTCGCTTTTCTCGTTTGGCTTGCAATTGTTTCATTAAACGATATAATTAAAATGAAATATAATGACGATAATTCAATTTTTGATCTAATTGTAAGTTCTATTATTTTTAAAACAAATCTGAACCTTTTTAAAAAGAAATTAAATTTGAGTTAAGAAAAGTAAATTATATTTATTCCAATAAATTATGTTTTTAAATTAATAAAACTAGAAAAAACTTTTAATAATTTTAGTATTTTATTGATCAACATAAGTTTGGATTTAATAGTTCGCTATAATCTTTAGATTAATTGAAGTATAGGGTCTATTTTATCAAGATAAGGACTATTCAAATTCCAAAAAATAATATTTAAGAAATGTGAAATATCATTTTATTTTTACGTAGGATTATTGAAAATATATTTGGCAATTTTATACTTTAGTATAATCCTATTTTGAACTTGAGCATATCGAAAACTTTCTATTCTTTTTTCGTTTTGTAACGCAAGTTTTTATTCTTTTTTTTACCAAGTTTTATTTCTATTTTGTTATATCGCAAAACTTTTCTTTTTTTTTCTGTGGCGAAAAGATGATGAAGACTCTTTGAGAAACAGATTTGGATGTTGATTTAAAACACTTTCGCATTTTTTTTCTGGTCTTATTTTTATGAAAAGAATTGATTTTCTTTTCTTTTTTTATTCCTTTTTCTTCGCGGATTATGTACCTGCTTTGGTTTGTTGCGTGAGAAGTTTGAGTTCGGATTTTTCTTGTTGGAAACTGAACATGTGGGTCAAAGTATATGGTAAATAATGAGTTCTTTTTTTCAAAAATGTTTTATTGTTTTTTTTTTTAATATAATGTGACCGTATTTATTAATACTGATATTTTAAATAATTTTATTTTATTTCATATAACAACTGTAGGTATATTTTTAATCAAGTTAATAATATATTTGTATATGTTGTCGAGTGTAAAACGTGTCAATTTTTTGTTTTCTTTTTATCAATTTATATTTAATTTTAAAACGTTTGAAAATGAACTGAACAATAGCTAAACGAATTTTTACCTAAAGTTTTCTCTTTGTGTAAATACTAAATCTACTAATCTAAACTAGGTTTTATTGTTTTATTTTTTAAATGTTTATATTATAATTTTACTATTTTTAAAATATTTCTTTTAAACTTGAAATGTTTTTTTTTTTTGGTTTTAAGTATATCTATGTACGATTTTGCTAATATTTTATACCAAATTATTTTTTTTTGTTCATAGTAAAGTAGACATTCTTCTATGATATGTGTCATATTATATAAGTTTTTATAATCACAATTAAAATTTGGTTTTCTTATTGCTTTATTATAACAGATGTTGTCTAAAACTTCCATGTCTGTTCTTTTCAAATTGAATTTTAGAAAGTGGCTATTTAAACATACGGTATGTATACGCAATTGGCTATTTATACATACGGTATTTTTACGTAATTGGCTATTTAGGATAGGTTAGGTTAGTAGGTTGGTTTAGGTTTTTTTTTTGTAGTATGTATAAATAGCCTCATCCTGAATTTTAGTTTCATATTGAAAATTGCGTAAAACTGATTATTTTATAAATATAATTAAATGTAACATAAAAAAAATAATTTAGAACTTATTATATAAAATAAAACGACTTTAGATTTAAGTTCTGTAAACCTAAAGCAGTTTTATTTTATAATTAAATGTGTTTAAATCAAATATAAAAACTTTAAGATTATAATAACTTCCTTATTATCTTACATCTGAATTATAAAAAAATATATTAAGTTTGACAATCATTTAAATAATATATCAACTTTATCTACAACCATAAAATGTCACATTACAGCGTCAAATTGTCATGTAAATACAGCTGAAACACTGTCAGTCAATCAAGTAACGACTGTACAGACAACCTTATACAACAAAGTTTATCTCAATATGTCAGCGGCGTCACTCATTAAATTTCCAAACGGGGGCAATTGTCGATTGAAACCAACACAGGGGATCTTCGTCTCTTTGCACAAGAATGCGCTTATCTTGATTCAGGAGCCACAGGGTGTTTCATTTACTTTATTATTCTTCTGGAAAAGACTGGAAGTCGCTTAGCGAATGGCGTCAAAAGACAAGAAGACGAAACGTTCATTTGTATCCTCGCCCACAAGTTATTGTGGAATTTTAATTGCATTATAAATCCTTCCGAATGTTATTGCTAGTTTTATAATGTTGATTTTAATTTTACGCTGTATATTATAAGGGGTTTCGTCGTTTTGTCAACTGATGTGCTATAAATAACGAAGATAACAATTTTAAAATGTTTTTTTTTAAGTTGGAAAAAAATGCGGTTATTAACAGTTCGTATTTATTAAATTGAAAGGCAATTTGAAAAGTTTTATTTATTTTTTGTTATAATCGTAAATGTAAGAAGTTGATTTAACATTGACAGGATATAGTTAATTTTATTTAAGTATTTTATTTTCAAGTAATAGGTACTTAAATCTCATACAGAACATGCAGAAGTTAAAGCGAATTATTGTAGTTATTGGTTTATTAGAAACTTTTTCAATAATGTATATGTTAGGTTAGGTATTGAATAATAAATTTATTACTTAGAAATAAAATAATGGAAAATATATAATTGTACAACAAGATTGGTATATCAAACAATAAGTATGACACGTCAAAAATGATATTTCAAACAACAAAAACGGCAAATTTTACGACAAAGTTGTATGACAAATATAGTACGACAAATTAATAAACTATTGTTTTTTTTTTATTTGTTTAAAGAAAAGGCCAATACATCTGAAGATTTATAAACTCATTGCTGGGTAGGTTAGGTTAAAATGTTAATTTTTATTTTTTCAGAAATTAATAGATCAATAAATCAATAAAACTGAAGATTTTGGTTGCAGTTATTGCGAGATAGGTTTGATTAAGAAATAAGTATTTATTTTTTTTGCTATTAGAACGTTGTTTACTTAAATTTTTTGTTATGATAAATAATATTTTATCGTGCATTTACATATTTTTTCTTGTGAAAATTATTATTGTCCTGCAAAAATACCATTCTAAGACAAATATAGACATTGCATTTTTTTAAAATTTTAAAGTAACATATTAACAGTCTCAATTTTACTGATGTCTGAAAGAAACAAGAAAAAGTTATGAAACTTGAACTACCTTTTATAATTATTAACTAATACTGACATAGCAAATTTGAGCTTTAGCATTTTTCATTGGCTCCGTGTTTTAATAAATCCGAGACTCGTCGAGAGCTTATACCAAAAGCAAACATCGTTAATGTATTCATCCGAATAAAATCTACGACTTTTCAATGCGCAAATGAGATAACACGTTGATGAGGTAAAATAATTAGCTATCTCAATGTTTTTTCTCCGGTTTTATAAAAATATATTACAAAACCGATCCTTATGGTAATTACAAGATTTTTTTCTTTGCATACTTCAAAAATATTGCAACGTAGAACTGAAACGAATAAATTCCAAATATTTTATTTTACATGATGAAAATTTAATTTCTAGTTTTATTGTATATTTGTAGTTTTTTTATCCAATAAAATAATAATGATTGAAAGTTTACAATAACAAATAGATTAAAATAATAAAATACAATAAAAACAATTGCCAAAATAGAATATTATGTAGTAAAAATCTTTTAGAATTTATTATATAAAATAAAACGACTTTAGATTTAAGTTCTGTATTAATATTTATTAATAATCCACATTTCGACGAACTCAACGTCCGTTTTCATCTGAAAAAGTGATACAAATGACAATATCAATAAATACGTAACAAATAAGTAGTAACTAGATCATAAAATTTTTATACATTTTTAATTAATGGAAGCCAAATTTTATTTAATTAAAAATTTATATAAATTTTATGATTTAGTTATTTATTTGTTACGTCTAGTAACTTGTTTCTATGTTCTGTTATTTACTGTAAATATCATTTCCATTAATTTTCTTGATAAATTTTGAAACGTCGATTATTAATAAATATTATTACAGAACTTAAACCTAAAGCCGTTTTATTATAATATAATGAGTTTAGATTATTATATATTTTTAAAATCAATTTGTATAATATTTTATAATAATAATAAAACAATATGCACTGTAAAAATCAGTGTAAATTTATATTGATAACCATAGTAATTTTACTATATTTTTTGTTGTAATTTTTATAGTATTTTGATAAATTTACAATAATTTATAAAAATACAATTAAAAAAATATAGTAGAATTACTATAATTATTAATGCAAATTTACATTAATTTTTTATAGTGTACTATCACTATAACAAGACAGAAAAAACATGTATTTTTTCTTCTAAATTAACTTGTGTAAAAATATCTGTGACAAAAAATCTCATATCACATTATCGAAAATGACGTGTCGTGTCGATATAAACATATTTATTTTCGGCTTCAACATGCTTTATATTATGCGATACTGTTGATGGACAAGACAGGTCTTTTGACGCAAGTTTGAAATGGGTTTAATCGAATTATTGGAAAGTGAATTAATGAGTGTATTAATTGTTTTTTTTTTTTAGCTGGGGTTGGTGTTATCAAATGTGTTCAATAAATGATTACATCATTTAATTTTGGGGGATATGTAATGGTTCAACGAACAATGATTTTAAAATGACATACATTATCGCGAGTTTTTTTAATTTTAATTTATCAGAATTGTTTTCAGTATGAAATACATTTTTGAATAAATTCTCAAATGGCAAAATTATTTTCTTAAATAATAGATTTTTCGTTGAAATTTATTTATAGTTATATATATTTATTCAAGTGCAAAATTATTTAATTTTTTTTTTAGTCGTATGTTGGGCTTGACTGCAAAAACATAAAAAGAAAATAACTTTTCCGAAAATGAGATTTTTGCATAGTTTTATATCTAGAATGGTTGGTGTACGATATAGATTAGTGTAAATTAATGTAAAATTGGAAAAAATGTTATTGTAAACGTTGAGTGAATATCTAATGAACATTGGCTTAAATGAATATGTGTGAGTGATACTGAAGGTATACATCTACCTGTGGACGTCCGATGAGTAGATGAAAAAGTATGATTGAAAGCGTTTTGCGTGAGCGAGTGTTTTCAAATGGAAGGAATAGAAGAACATGTATGATAGAGTATCAATATGAATTTGGATGAAGCAAAAGTTTGGATAAAAATGTTTGGCGGAAATAATTTCGGCATAGTGAAAAGAGTTTGTGCCACACTCTTTTGTATACATGGTATAATTGTGTATGTATGTATATTTTAAGTTAATATAAAATATTAATGAATATTAATAGTTCCGGAAATGAACATTTCAAAAAAATTATAATATATTGTAATTTTGTGATTGGATACATACTGTTGAGTTATGAACTTACAAAGCTTTGATTAATAAAAAGGTATTTCGTAATATGTAATTCAAAACTCACTGGCGTGCGTAATGTATAAAAACAATCAAGAAAAAAAAGTAGTGCACCCAATATGTTGTTATAATCGAACCAATCATGTACTCCGGAAAATACTTTTTTAAGTTCACTGTCGATAACCCAATTCCAAGACCAGAAACTAAACGTCGTCAAAGCCGATAAGATCATCAATACACATACCACCCGTAAAGATCATTGAGCATCCCGTTTTAATGACGCAATTCAGCACGATCGGGAATCAAAAGCGTCGAATCAGCGTCTTTGCCCGTCACCCACAAAAGCTCCCAGTTCGGTCTCTCGCGTTTTTACTATCGCTAAAGATATGGGCGGGGCCCCTGCTGTAATAGCAAGGGAGTTGTTGTGACCAACCCCTCCCCGTCTTTCTAACTGTCTAACCCTAACCTAACTGTCTCTATAAGAAGACACAATTGCCGTCGAATGGCCAATTTGGCGCGACCGAGTAATAAGAGAGACACCGCACCACCGATGAAGATAGCGCCGCACAGGCATGGAGTTACACGTAAAGTTGGTTTTGATTGTTTGTGTGGTTTTGCAGAGGGTGAAGAAATTGGACAAAGATAGAAGAAGAAGTGTTCGGTGGTTAGTTTTAAATTGAGTGTGCGTGTGATAGAGATAGTTGAATGGCAGGTTTTGATAGTAACTTATTGGGTTTGAGATTAAATTGAAGTTAAGTAGTAAATTAGTGTTGACAGATTGTTTTCTTGTAAAGTCGTTAAATGTTTTTTTCAATAATTTTTTAACAGAAAATTTGGTTTATTTATAAATATTGATTAATGCTTAACTAGTATCGAGAATTACATTTTAATATAGGTTTTCATTCTTTAACCGGTTTTTTATGTTCGAGACCGGTTAAAACTGTAAGTTTATTTTTATTTAACATACTAAAAACCTTTCAGAACTCATTATATAAAATAAAACGGTTTTAGGTTTAAGTATAAATAATAGACGTTTCGACGAACTCAACGTACGTCTTCTTCAAGAAAACTGATACGAATGACATTTACAGTAAATAACAGATCATAGAAACAATATATATATATATATATATATATATATATATATATATATATATATATATATATTTGTTTATTAAATAGTTGTTTTTTTTTGCAATACTGCATTGTGAAATTTACGTTGATAATTATGATAATTTAATTATATTTTTTATTGTAATGTTTTATGTTTTTTAGTAAATTTGCAGTATTTATAATTACAACAAAAATATAGTAAAATTACTATGATTATCAATGTTTATTTACATTTATATTTTACAGCGTGTAATATCAAAATAAAAACTAGAGTATAAAATAAAATCCTTTAATATAAAAACGTGCCGTGACATATTAAATATTGTTTAAAAAACATGAAAAACATTTTCAATATCCTTCACAAATATCATAAATTCCTGTGAACAAATTCTCGCTGCGCAAAAAAATATCAAATTTACAATAATTTAAATACCATCCACCGTTCCGAATACAAAGCAGGCGCCGTCGAACGCTGGGCGTGCAACTAAAAATCGACAAGAGAAAAATACAGACTTGTTGCGAAATATCTTCGCGTCTACATTTACATCAACATTGACGGGCGGCCGGTTGGCGTCGGGACGCGTCCCGCTATTGTCACCGGGACGTTTATTAGGTTCTATGGGCCCCGGCCACTCAATAAAACCGAATACGTGGCCGGAATACGAAATTTTGACGTGTCTGCACTCTCTCTTTCCGCGAATGGCGGTGAGGGGGAGGGGGGGATACAATGACGCCTGTTCCGATAATCAAATGACGTCCGACTTTACAAATTTTAACGTTTTCATGATGGATAAGCCAATAGGAGAATTTATTTCTTAGCATCAGAGTTTTATGGGTAGGCTGTTATAATTTCGGTGCTGCGTTAAGTGGATTTGTTAATGGGACTAAACGTACGAGTGGCTTGGAGTCATTTACAAATGCAAATTTTGGTATTTTTGGAAATGGAATAAATTATCTTAAGATTTTTGGCTACTTTATAATATTGTTACTTATATTATATTTCATTAAATGTAATTTGTCAAAAATACCTCATAAAATAATTTTGCAAAATAACCATTATTTTTTGCAAAAGCAAATCAAAATAAAATAGAAAGTTTAAAAACTCTTCAAAAGCAAACACAAAAAGTTTTTAATTTAATAATTAATTTTTTTATAAAAAAGTACTTATTTTTTTTTATGAAATTTATGACATAATTAGGAACCAACGTAAAACCTTTTTTGGGAATAATTTTTTGTTATATATCAATAGAAAGAATTTTTTTTTAATTGCAACAATGTTGATGTTAAGTTAAATTTAGAAAAACATATAAATTGTTTTTAGATTTATGCTGGATTCATGTAGACTTCAATTTCAATCTAAACTGCAACTACAATTTCGTTTAAGAGATAAATATACACCTGTCATTATATTCTGATATTTTTTTTGCCGTTTTATCTTCTATAATGAACCAGACTGAAATGAATGCATTCAATTGCAATTACAATTAAAATTTCGCTTAACTTAAGATAAACAATTTTTATCTTTTATATTAAACTTTTGACCATATTTTCTGTTTAAATATGTTATAATTCGATGCTAATAAAAATATTAAGATATTTATTATTTGATTCAGAATAACAACTTTTAAAACTGACAGATGACATTCACATAATATGAAGAGTGTGTGATGCTCATGGTTCAAATGCACTTATATTATACTGCATGAATATTATTTTTAAGTTATAATTGTGATTGAAAGCGTAGTTGAAATTGGTCTGCATAAATCCAGCATTGGTATATACTGAATGAAGTTATATAAATAGTTACAACAATTAGTAACCACCCAGATGAAGTCTACAAAACCGTCTACAAAACCATTTATCACAAAATTTACAAGAAACACGAAAAAACTCCCGACAAGAAATGGGCAAGTAAATGTGTTCTTTCATTGTGAAATGTGCGTTTACATGTGGTGGTATGTTGTCGAGGCCTCGACAGAGGCATTAGTAACTGAAATGGTCTCAGTAGGCTGGTACATTTCACATGTAGAATATTATAAACTCTCGGCAAGTGTTTCGAGTGTCCGGAATTCACTTTGAGCGTACTCGACTATGGGCTGTAGTCCAATCTCATTTATCTGGCCACATTGTTTGTTTTTGGCTGAACCTGATGTTGTTATATCCACGACTATAATTTGTTAAGTGCACCGTTAAGTACAGGAGTTATAATTCTTTAATATTTGCAAATAATGTCAATTATATTAATTTTTTAGTTGTTCTTTTTAGCCATTTTCTCTAATTTCGTACACCAGATTGTAGAAATTTTAAGTATGATTTTGAAATTTTTAATATTGTAGAAATTTTACTCAAAATTTTACATGATTTTGAAAAATCTATGATAGATTTTAAAGAATTGTACTGTGATTTTAAAGGAATTTAGTTAATTTGTACTCCAGAGTGTACAAGTGATTTTCTTCTTTGGTATTTTATAATCCTGCGCAGTATTTCAAAAAATAGTTTCTGTTTAAGTTTTTTTGGAGTAAAAATATACTTGTTCTGTCACAAAATTACTGCCATTGGTCTCATTTCTTTTTAAATATGTACAAGAATGATTAGAAAATTAGTACATGGTGTGATTTAAAATACAAAAGCTCGCGAATGAATGTTGTTATTTATGTTAGAATCGAGCCGCGAGTGTGGACACGCAAACCATGTGGGTATGACGAGCAATTTGGCATTCGTTGCACGATAGCGCCAGGACCCGCCTTTTTAAAGAGGTTTCGGCGTATTGGCATGGGTTTGGTTTCCTGTTTCACTGTAATTGTATATCTACAAATCGTATGTTATTTGTTGTTAATGGTAATTTTGTTGTAGAAGAATTATTTCTTTTTCTTTTTTTTATTTAGCCGAAAATGACAATGATTCTAATAGAATTCTATTTTCAGTTTTATATACATGATAGGAAACATTGTAATTATATAATATAAATTAAGGATTTGATTATTTGGAACAATTACTCAATAGGCTATATGCTCAATTACAAAATAATATAATACAAAATAAATGTAACAAACTGATAACAAATATTTTTGTTTTTTTTAAACAGTAAGAGATGTACAAAAAATGTCTTTACCAGTTACTAAGACTGTTAAATAAATAACACATTAAGTAGCTGAGAAAACTATGAGAAATGTTAGATTGTATAATTGTCTAGAAGAAAATGATGGGACATAAAAATTAAGTAATAAACGTAATTGAGAATCGTCTATGAGGTTGTTGATAGTTTAAATAGAAAAGTTATACAAAGAGTAGATTTTTGTGTAGTGTAAAATTAAAAAAAGATTGAAAGACGTTCAGAATAAGAGAAGGAACGTAAAGGATGAAAAATCAATAAATTTTAAATAAGGAAAATTAAAGTAACGGTGTTGAATAGATTCAATAGCACCAATATGTATTGAATAAAAATGATTCCAAATTATGGATCCGTATTCTAGTTTAGATCGAACCAGCGCAAAAGTATAAAGTTTTAATTGCTTTAATTGAAGTAAATTTACGTGTTGTACAAATTATAAATTTAAATAAAATATCTTGAGTATTTAGAAATAAAATAGATAAATATTCTTATTTAATTTTTATAGAACTTGTTACAGAATTGCTGCTATTTGTAAATTTTACATCATTTGGCTTGAGCTACTATTGAGCGATATTTCTGGAAGTGTTTCCATAATGCAAGTAATAGTGTGAATAAAAAAAGGAAATATTATTAAGAAACCACCAGGTGAATTCAATATCATTACCCAAATTACATTACGCAGAAGATAATAAAGGAAAGAGCATGTGTTGTAACTATAAAATATTAATACATTTTTGTGCAGTGTCCCCGGACACAGGTAGAACCTAGCAAACATGATAGCAAAACAGAAAAAGATCACAGGTTAGCGTGTCTGTAGATGTCGTAACGGTAGGTTTTATATTCATGGTCGCCAGTGGTGATATTGAGGGTCGAGAGGAAATTGAAAATATTAATAGAAAGAAGGGGGACAGCCGATTCACTTCGTTTATAGCGCGCAGAGTCAATGCTATGTCGAGGTCGCATACCTACATAGCGAACGAAAGAAAACTCATACCTTTGTGTTGCACTACGGAGAGATACTTCTATAGAAAAGTGTTTTTCTTTGGTAGGAACAGCTCGCGCAAACGAATAAAGGATATGAGAAAGTATACTAATAATTTATTTGTTATATTTTCGAAAAGAAATTGAATTTCGTATCATCCAGCCGAAATAGAAAAGCAAAGGTGTTTAAAATTGAATCTTATTTTAACTGCAAACATTTTCGATATTTTTAGATGCATCATTAATATGTCTGTTATAAAATGAAAAATTTATGTTTAATGTAAATTTTGAGAAAATTTAATTTAATATTAATGATTATTATGTAAATGTTTCAAAAGAAGTCCGCTTGAGTATATATATATATATATATATATATATATATATTTATAATGCTGTTTTGGTGCCTACGTTTTGTGCCACACCGTTTTGTACATGGCGTGATTGTGTATGTATGTATTATTAGTATTAGTGATTTAAGGTTTTTTTTTAACTAATAATGTTTACTTTTACTATATTGGATTATACTGTAATTATTAATTCTTTAAATTCTTAATAATTTAAATCTGAATCAAAAATTTTTCTTAAATAACTTTAGCAAAATTAAATAGTTAACAAATATTCCTTTATTACGTAAATTGGTATAGATACATAAAAACAAATTATAAAATGTTAAATCGCTTTGAATTTGTAATCTTTGGAACATTTAAAAAAAAACTTTTAATTAATTCGAGTGAATCTGATTACAATACTTTTTTCTCTCTCAGAGTTTCAGGATCATTAAAAAATTGTCGACTTTTACTAATGACCATTAGCTATTCAAGTTCAAGTGAAAGTTTCTAAAAATAAACGAAATAAAATACAACCAAAGGGAACATTTTATTTTTAAAATCGTATTAAATTTCAGTATAATGATATTTGCAATAACGACTTAATTATATTAATTATATTTTTCATTTGCTAATGACTGTTGTATTTAGTATTTTATTTCTTAAAATATATGTTACATAAAAGCACACATAGCGGGTGGTAAATCATACATGTGTGCATAGGTGCTTGACATGGAAAAACAGGGTTTCCTTAAAGGAAATTGTTTCAAATACATATATACTCAATAAATAATATTTTTTTCGCATGTTTTATAATTGCAGAAATTATATTTGAAAATTTGCAAAATAACAATTTACACTAAGAAAAATGGATAGTTACCGTAACGCTATTTATATTTAAAAAGGTGACACAAACACAAGATATTAAAAATAACAAAATAAGTATATTTAAAAATTAACTATAAATATAATAAAAACAAAAATTTAATACCATCAATTTTTATATAGTATTACAGTCTTAATTCTTAATATAGTATTAAAATATATATGTGAGTAGATTTTAAAAATGTATAAATTTGTGAATTCAGTAAACATATTCGTATATTTCAAATAAATATTTACTTATTATTATCCAATTTGTTAAATATCTATTTTTCTCAGTATAATAGTATTAATCGTGAAATTAGAACAATAGACAAATAAATTTAAATTGGAAAAGTTCACTTAGAGATTAAGACTTATTTTTTATCACTATTCAATTCTCAAAGTCAGTAATTCTCTCAAGAAAATATTATCACTTATCACTAATAAGATTTTTACGTGCGGTATGTGATGTAACTAGATGGAATCCGGTACGAAATAGATTAGTGTATGTTGAGTGTGAAAATGAAAAAAAAAATTGTTGCAAAAGTTGATGTTAGTCAGTTAAGATGGTTCGGTCATCTTGAGCAATTGTCTAATAAAAGTTTGATTAAAAGAATTTTTATAAATGATACGTTTGCGTGAACGTTCGATGAGTAGTTGGAGAAATGTTTGGAAAAACTAATTTCGGGATAGTGAAAAGAGTTTGTGCCACACCCTTTTGGTTACAAGGCGTGATTGTGTATGTATGAATATTTCTTAGAATTCTGCCAATTTAACGTATAATTGTATTTTAACTCACCATACCACACGAATATTCCTTCTAGTTATAATTCCGATCTCGAAACCCAAATAATGATGGCAAATAGTTCAGGTATGTGGCTATCCAGACCTCACAATGTCCCTCCAATAAGGAAATGGGTTTCCAGTACCGGGCTACCCCCATACACAATATTGGCATAACTGTGGCGAGCACGATCGACCTTTCGCGGGTCTGACATAATATTTACTTGAAACGCAAACTTCGTATTTACGATATTAATATTATTATTATCGAATACAGTGAGGGTTCGATTCAGAGTTGATCGATCGAGGATTACTGTCAGCGTTTTCAAGGATATTGTAAACATTATTTGATAGGTAGATGTGTAGAAACACGATGGAATTTTGTGTTCTTCTGATTAGAATGTTTGTGTAATATAATGTTGTTAATTTTATTTGGATAGTGTTTAAGGTATTTTATTAATTAAACGTTATTATCGGCTACTTAAATTTTTGAATTTTTGAATTTTACTAAAGCTCAAAACTTTATGAATATGAATTTACATCAGTAGATATTTACATAGTGATATGATTGAGAGTACATGTATAAGAAATATCATGAATGTGGATGAAACAAAACTTACTTGTTTTGAAAAATTTAAAAATTCATTGTGACTTCATTATTTATCCGATTTTGATCAAATTTTCAGAAAAGATTTCCCTAATGCTCCCATTAATTATATAATTTTATTAATATCCAATGTTGCCAACTTTCCGAGAAAAAAATTACTAATATCTTTAAAAATTTACTATGGCCATGTTATTTAACCGATTTTACTCAAATTTTCACAAAAGATTCTCTTAATATTCATAATTTTAACAAAATACAGTGTTGCCAACTTTTCGAGAAAAAAATTACTAAATTTTTAGAAAATTTATTATGACCACTATTTAACCGATTTTAATCAAATTTTCATACAAAATTCTCCTAGTGCCTAAATAAATTATGCAATTTTAACAAAATACAGTGTTGCCAACTTATCGAAAAAAAATCACAATTTTTAAAAAAAAATTATTGTGGCTACATTATTTATTCGATTTTGATTAAATTTTCAGAAAAGTTTCTCTTAGTGCCCACATAAATTATAATATTATTAAAATTAAGTGTTGCCAACTTTCCGAGAAATGTCAAAGTGGTCTATATATATGGGTTTACCCATATGCTTTTAATCTTGTTTATACTTATAGTTTTATACATCTTATTTGTAAAAAAAAAAATACATAAATTACTATTAATATATTTTTTTAAATATCTTCTTATTTTCATGAAATTCTATCATGTGCATATAGCTTTCTATGCTATTGTCCTCAGTCTAATTATTTATTAGTCAATAACATTCAATAACAGTTCGAATCGACTGGTGAACAAAGCTAGTCGAGTAAATGAAGGATATTGTTTATTACAATAGTAAATTTCACATCTGCTAAACAGTTACCATATAGCCGTACGATTAATTTGCAGACACTGTGTTTATAACATCGCTATTTGCTTACTAATCAATCAGTAGTTAATGTTTCATCGTAATAACGTGACATCGTGACAACTAATATTAATAGTATTTCGTTGGCGAACAACTGGTGTGTTGCTTAGCAGGAGTTGTGCACCTGCACGAGTTGACAGTGTGCTGGATATAAATTGTCGAATAATTTGTACATTCAAAATGTTTCTTTATTGCTAATTTGTTGGAAGTATTTTTGCGCAGAACTCATCACAAAGTAATATTTTGTAAGCAGAAGCAGTAATATATTGTTTGACATTAATCATATTTTTATTTGATGATAAGTAGAGTTTTGTGGTTAGAATAAATAATGAAAATTGTTAGAGCAATAAAAATGTGAATGTAATATTAAAACAAAGAAGCTTTAAGATTAAGTTCTGTATAATTTTTAATTAAAATTCAATCATCAGGAAAAATATACAAATAAAATAAATAATAAACAAACAAAACATAGAAACAAGTAACTAGCTAACAAAATACATGTAACTAAGTTATAAAATTTTTATATTATTAATAATTTGTAGAAAATAAATACAAATAATTTTTATACCATAATAATATTTTTTTGAAATGTTGGTTTCGAGTAATATTATTTTAGTTAACTTCTCATGCTAGATAAAAATTACTACCAACTAATTTTAATATATTAATTTAATATCATTATTTTTTTATTTGCTTTTAACATAAAATTGAAGTACAGTTTTAAAAATATAAGCTGCTTTAAAAAATTAAAATTAAAATATCTTTTATAAAAACCATACCTTTTATTTTATTATTCCTAATTTTTAAATTCTTACTAATTTTACAAAAATGTCTATTTTTAAACTTAAAGATATGTTAAAAGCTGAAATTTTTTTCCAGTTTTCTAAATCAACTTTCTATCAAAATGTAATAAATTTGTTATAACTTTTGAAAAACAAATCAGTTTGAAAGTAAACGTAAAACGCAAATCACACTGAATGATTATTAGTTTTTGATATGGTCCGTAGTTAAAGTCAGATTTATGTGCCTAATAACACAAAAACAATTTCAAGTTTTCAAAGTTGCGTTTAATAAATTTAACCGGATAATTTTATTAACGTAACTGTAAAGTCGTACATAGCGTATGTTTGCCGAGTCAAGCCCGTGCAACGCCGAACGCAGGGCGTAAGCAGGAGTTTTGCAGGAATCAGAAGTGCGGAGGAAAGAGGTACGAAGTTGCTCGCCCGTGCACTGACGTACGTAGGAAGTGGTAACTGAAATTTCGAACAAACTTTTTGGCTTATGTTTGTTTCAAAGTAAGTACCACCGTTCTTGAATTTCAGTCATTTGAGAAGTTTTATTTGACCGTCTTGTCAACGGGAGGGCGCTATTGTCCACTGTATCAAATAATGTGTTTTCATAAACTGGAAAATTTTACACTAAGTGAACGAGAAAGGAGAGAATTTAAAAATTTAAAAGAAATTTTATCCAGCATTCTGCTGTAAATTTTAATAATTATCGGTTAATTAATTTAAAACATTATTATGTATATGCATATATACATACATAATCAATCATGCTATGTATTCAAAAGGGTTTGGCACAAACCCTTTCCACCATGACGGAATTATTTTCTGTCAAATATTTTTATCCAGACAAGTAACTTTTACTTCATCCAAATTCATGCTGATACTTTGTCATACATGCTCTTTTATTTTTACCACTTGAAAACATTTTCTCGAAAACACTTTCAATAATACCACCGCCATTTACTCAATGACGGGCAGACGTATACCTTCAACATCACTCACATAAATTATTTTAATCAAACGTTTATTAGACATTCGCTCAAGATGACCGAATTATTTTAACTGACTAACACTAACTTTTGTAACAATATTTTTTCCAATTTCACACTCTTAAGATATCTTTTGTACTACTATTACATAATTACATATTGATTATTTAATTTTTGCGCTATATATGGTATTAAAATTTATTTGGTAATTGATTCGAAATTGGTAATATCGAACGGCATTTATTATTAAGTTTTATATAGAATACATAAAATAATTATTTTACAAACATCAAGTTTATTATATCGTTTGGTTCTAACGGGCGGAAATGTATTAAAAACAATTTCATGACAAAAACAGATAAAAAAAATCTATTGGAAAGACTAAACAACGTTGAACATCTTCAAACATCTAGCACATTCTATTTATGTGCAAAATACATGAAGCAATGTTGATAATTTATTTATAGTATAGACATGTGTGTGTGTTTGTGTATAAATCACTCATTAGATTAGCAATGGCATGTTAGCTGCATAGGTGACAGTTTAATGTACCTTAAGCATTGAACAGTGAAACTTACAAACTTTGCATGATTCAGAACAGATCGGACTGACGTATTTTGTAATTGATATTCATTAATAACATTAATAACAAAATTTATTGCACTTGCATTATAAATAAAATAAATTTTCTAGTTTCACGTATTCACTCTCGTCAAAATTTATTATTTTATAATAATTTCAGTAGAACAAACACACAATGAAACTTTCCGATATTCAGACGATAATTATAATAAAATTTGTCATACTTGTGATACTCATATTTATAATTATTTAATATTTTTTTTTTAATAATAAAAATAAATTATTTTAGATTCTATATACTTATTTTTTGTTGAATGTTATTCAAATGAAAACACTTTAGGATTAGTTCTGTTAAATTATTAATTAATATAGTAAAATATCTATCAGAACTCATTATACTAAAATTAAACAGCTTTGAGTTATAGGTCTGTATTAATATTAATCGACGTTTCGACGAACTCATTGTACGTTTTCATCAAGAAAAAAGACAACAGTATCAGTGTCAAGTCACTGATTTAAATAAAATTTGTTTTTTTTAATTAAATATTTATAAATTTTATGATGTAGTTACCTATTTTGTTACCTAGTAACTTGTTTCCATGTTCTATTTATTTCTTGTAAATATCATTTATATCTTTCTTCTTGATGAAGACGTATGTTAAGTTCGTCGAAGCGTCGATTATTAATAAATAATAAATATTAATACAGAATAAAGTATAACCTAAAGCTATTTTTTTAAATTAATATCCGACGTTTTAATATACTGTTTGTATAACATCATTAAGAAAAATATTTACAAAAAACATAAATGATAAACAAACAAAACACAGGAACAAGTATTGCATATTTGGCTTTGAAAAAATAATAACGTTAGTCCTATCAGATCTGGTACAAAGATCTGGTTTGAGAGTGAATTTAATGCACCTTACACAAAGTGTGCTGTGGTTGCAACTGTCATTAAACATGGAGCTTTGTCTGATGCAAATCAGATAGAAGTCTGCGTATAATATGTTTAATTACACCTACTTACAACGTCCGGTGCTTATTAAACATAGATGTATAATGAATTTTGAAAAAATATTAACACTAAAAACGTGTTAGTTTTCTACCTTATGTAAATTATGTTATCGACGCAAATTGTTCTGCATATAATGAGATTTTGTTTTGTTTTGTTTTTAATGTTAGTTATTGAAAGTAATTATGTACCTACGCAATTTAGAAGGATACAACATAATGTTTTGTTATATTAATAAAAAAGAGAAGTATGATTTATAAAAACATTTATGTTTACATTATTTTCGATATCTCTGTGTTTGCTGGTGAATTCATTTGAGATATATAGAAGTTTCAGGTTACAAAATGTAAATAATCCTTTTTTGATGTATATAACAAATTTTGATCTAATTTTGCAACGCTTTTTGCTATAAAATTTACAGTGTATTTATTTATAAATCAAAATATCAACATTTATTTTATATTGTTAGTCGTTTAATTTTGACATTAAGTTCTCAACATAAATTATCTTAGCTAATTTAATTTTGTAAGGTGTTGCCAACATTCAGAAAATAAAGCTTTTTTTTTGTAAAAATAAATTATTTAATAATATTTATTGTGAATGTAATTAGCATGGTGAATAAGCTTCTCCAATATTTACTAACAACATTTTTCAAAATACATTATAAATGTCAAAACAGTATTAAATATACACATGTAACATGACTCAAATACACAATAAAATTAAATCAGATGAGTATAGTGTAAATGTAAACATAAAAACTGACATTAGCCAACTAACATAATATTGTACATACACATAACAGTTGAAGTAATGAAACAAATGAAGATGATATTTATCTATTAGCTTAACATTCAATCTGCGCAACTAGAATCACGTGACGTAGCTGCCAGGATATGTTTGTTTCATGTGTGGACATGGTCACTTTGTTACTTGTTACGAGTTCATGTTTCACTATTTCTATTCATTGAATAGTTAATTATAATCTGTGGTTGAACATTAGAAAAAATAAGTACTTTAACTACGATAAATTACAAATGTCAATTTGTTTATAAAATAAATTGTGTAATGGGTGAATTATTGCTTATACAATGAACAAATATTTACCTTAAATTTTCATAATAATAATATCAAACTGGTTGTTTTGCGATGTTAGCCAGTATTTAATTGCTTCAAAAAGTGTTTATATTTTTACATTTTATCTGTAGTAAAAAAATTGTTTTTTTAAAATTTACTTATTTATAGATTAACACTTTTAACTGTTTTTGGGGAACGAATTTATATAAGTAATTTTTATGATAACTTTTCTTCGATTGAAATATTTCAATTCGACATTGAAATAAAATTTCTGCATAATAATAAATTTTCACAAAAAACAATGCAAAACTTTATCTTTACACTGTAACAATCCAATCCGTATTCTCGTACATTTGACACAGCCATCCATGACATTGGTAATCTCTATCGAATCTCTGAATGGAAATCCTAGTGTCGACGCCTCTGGTGTCGATATTTACGTGGTATCATTATAGGATGTGGCTGGGGCCCCTAACTAGTAATAAACTTCCATGTACGAGATCTGAAACTCCAATTCAAAAAAAAACAAAGAACGCGTAACATTCGATAGTCTTTTTTTATTTCTTTTTCTATGGATTTCGTTTGGTTTTTGTTGGTAAACTATATACTGCGGTGATAGTTTTTATATTTATTGCGACATTTTTTGCACTATTTCTAACCAGATATTTGGTATCATATTTAACGGATATTCTGTGTAGGTTATTATTAAAAAGTAGGGCTGGGAACTGAATTCAAATAATTTTAGATTCAGATCCAAAATTATCCGGGTATTCGGATAATTAGGTTGTCGAATATCCGGATTTGAGTTCCGGATCTAAAATTCGGATATCCGATTCGGATTTCAGGTCCGAATCTATATGTTTTATAGTTTTATATAGATTTTTCACGCATTATACAAATATGTATGCATTTTTTTTTAAATATATCTATATAAGCATACATACATACACAATCACGCCGTGTATCCAAAAGGGTGTGGCACAAACTCTTTTCATCATCCCGAAATCAGTCGCCTCCAAACATTCCTATCCAAACAAGCAACTTTTGCGTCATTCACATTTATAATTCCTCTCATACATGTTCTTTTATTTCTACTACTTGGTAACTTTCGCTCACGCAAAACACTCTCAATCATAGAAGCAAGCTATATTATTGAAATAAGTGTACAGGAAAGTTATGAAAGATCTATTTTTTGTTTAAAATATCATTTTTTAAATGTTTGTTAAATGGAATGAATATTGAAAAGAAAATTTACAAGTTGTATTGCTTTATCGAAATGCGAAATAAGTATGTGACGACAATTATATACGATGTGTCTAAAAGAATTATATATTTGATGTGCCTCAAAATTATATATACAATGTGTCTCAAGAATTTTATATATAATATGTTTTTATACATAGATACACAATATGTCTCAGAAATAAAAATACTGGGCTATATGCAATGTGTCTAAAGAATTTTATATACAATGTGTTTAATGAATCATATATTCAATGTGTCTTAAAAATAATATATATAATTAAAATCCGAATATCGGATCCGACATGAATCGGACGTGGTGTCTGTATCATATGAAATATTTGATAAAACTTTTGTATTTTTAACTCAAAATTTTTATAGAAGCATTAAACGTAATTTATAGTTTTTAGACAAGCATCAAATAGTCTCATAATGATTATTTCCAAAAAACAAATATTATTTTTTTTTTCATGTAATGCGAACTTTTTATCGGACACTGTAGATAAAATAATTAATTGAATTAATATTACTTTTATTAAATATTATTTAAGCAAACGTTTCGCTGACAGAGAAAAACGCCAAGTACTTAGGAACTTTCAACAGCGAAAAACTCTCTAATTTCTTTGCTACTTAAAATCAAGACAACATCGACAAAAACAAAACAAAAAAAAACAGTCTCCTCTTGAGAAAAACCTGGTTGTTCTATTGTTTGAAAGAGATTGTTTCTGGCAGAGTAAAACCGCAACGAACTTATTTCTTTGTCCATCTTGTAAAGCCAGTGTCATGTATAAGCGTAGCACTAGTACGTATATATACGGGTATTGTCGTTCGGGCAAAACGAATCTAAACGGAAAACAAGAACGCTAGCGCCGGACAAATACGATGTGGTAAGCCTTTTGTTACGTGAAATTTTGAAGGAAATAATAAAATATATGTGCTTGTGCTGTTTTATTTTTCGTTTGTCGTATTTCTTTTTCCCTCCTACCTATGCCAACGTAAAACTGCCCGTAAACATAAAATATTTTCTTGCAGACGAATCAATAACAAAGTAGACATTTTGTTTGGTTCTATATTAAAATTTAAAAATTCATCGCTGTTTGGAGTTTTTACTATTATGGCACTTTTTCGTTTTTCTTTGAAATATTTTTCTAAGTTTAATTTATGTCATTTCTCTAAGATCATTTTTTTTAATATACAATGCTAACTTTATACTTATTTCTTTTATTTCAATTAGTACCTATTTAATTTAATTTAAAATTTATTTAATTAAACATTATATAAAAGAAAAAAAATAATTATTTATGAAAAAAGGGAAGCAGGAAAAGCATTTTGTGAACTACTTAGACAAGTGAGTAATCATTATTATATACTATGCTTGGTGCAAAACTATTATAATAACATATATTTTCATTACAAAACTAGCTATAGTCTCTATTACCATTTATTTATATAATTAATTATATCAAACATGCCACAATCCAATTAAATGACGCAAATAATACAAACAAACTTATAAAACATTCACATAATGAATAAATTTACTTAGAAACATTTAAGTGTGTAAATGATAAATAAAAATGCGAAGAGAACATGAAAATATCTAATTGACAAATGGAGGACTTTGTTAAAAGAGTAGAATGAACAAAAGGCAGATAAAAAGTATTTGTATTTCTTGCAGAAAAAGAAGAAGAAAGTATAGCTGAGAGAGCAGTATGGAGTCATTGATAAAGTTATTAATTAACTTTCAAAGAAAAGTCAAAAATGAAATAGATCTGCAAGATTGTAGAGTATGAAATTGAAATAGAGTAACGATGAGTAAGAGTAAAATATAGGAAGGACACATAGTAAACGATTTTGTTAATGACAATTTTAAAAAGCCGCGTTATTTAATTCTGGCAAGTCTATTTATGTGAAAATATTTTTATTATAAACACTAACAAAAAAACACAACTTATAATCACTTATATTGTTATATTTTAAAATAATTATTATATATTATTATATTATCATAGCAAAAGCAATAACTCACTTATCAAATACAATTTCGTGAAATAAAACGGCTTTAAGTTTTAGTTCTGTATTAATATTTATTAATAATCGACGTTTCGACGAACTCAAAATTCAACATACCTCTTTATCAGGAAAAAAGATACAAATGATATTTATAGTAAATAAACAAGTTACTAGCTAACAAATAAATAAATTTATAAATTTTGTGATTTGAAACAAACAATTACATAATAAACTTACAGAATTTTAATTACTATCAAGAAACGCATATATAACAAACAAATTACTTAACAGAAATATAAATAGTGTATATCTGCAAATTAGTGTCATTTTTGTTTTAGCTTCAAATCACTGCAAGTACATAAATATCATAATTTTAATGACAACAAAACAACGCGAAAAAATAAAACGCTAACTTCTACTTAACACTTGTTAAAATTTGTTACCGAGCATATCATTGTCCGTAATTAAGCCTGTCTCGCTGCTCTAACGCAATGCGGAATCTGCAAAACGCAACAACGGGGTAACACAGAGAAAACGTAAAACGTGAACGCAAAATTGATTCCAGCCGGCGAATAAATCGTGTCGTCGCCGCCCACGATTCTGTCGCCTGTCTGTTCGGCTTGTTCGTACGTATGTAATGGTACCTGGTGTCCGGTTGTATGTTTCACGCGCTCGACGAATGTGTGAAGGTTATACCAGTCGGATAGCTCCTGGTTGCATTTAACCGAACCCTATATGATTGCAGAGCAGTGTGACCGAGAGAGAGAGAGAGGCTATAGGATTATTTGAATTATTTATAAGGTTGGTGTACGGGGGTGGAAATTATTTATGGGGAATTTGAGTGGTGGTTTTGTTCAGGGGTTAATGTTTGAGTGGCTATGGTTAGGTTAATTATTGAATGTGTTTGTCTGGAGAATTGCGGTGATCTAGAAGAAACATTTGAAGTGACGGAATTATTAATAATTTTGTGGAATGATTTATGGAAATTTCCAAATTTTTTAATTTAATTGAAAGAGTTTAACATTTATTCTAGACTAACTAAAGCAACCGAATTTGCATTATATATTTATATTTTTGTGTAATATTTTAGATTATAACATATTAACTTATTTTCGGCATTTATTGTCTTTTCAAAAATTGCAAATTGCCAAATCACTTATTTATTGATCGTTTACATAAATAAATATCTTCAATTTTGTTCACATATTTTTATTTCATCATACGTTTAAATAACATTGAGTTAAAATAATAAATTTTATATATTACTCATTTGTAAGTAATCTTATAAATTTCCAAAAAGTTTATTCAATTAAAATTTTCAAGATAATTAAAAATATTTTAATGAGAATTTATTAGAAGAAAGACTTTAAGGTTCAGTTGCACAAAACATTGTTAAACGCTTTATAAATTAACCAATTTGTAAACAACTGACCAATCAATGAGCCGGTTCGAAAACATTTGACAATCTAGTTGCCTAATTAACTCATTAATTAAGTTAACTTAACTTGTTAACTGTTTGAATTTCTAATTGCATAATATTTATTGTTGTTACTAAAACGAAATCAACTACAGTCAAAGTTTATATTATGAAAATGAGAAATTAGAAATATAGCTGCTGATAAATCTATAAACAAGTAATAAATTAAAGAGGAATTAAAATCAAATCAAATGAACTCAACACAAACCGAAACACAGTAGAAGGCATTACACTATCCAACAAGATTTTGCAGTATTAATTACTTAACACAATTTTGTTAACTTTCTAATCTCATAGTCTCACTGTATGCAACTTTGTATCCTCTACCGGTTAAATTAAATTACAGCATTGGTTGCTCGCCTCCATCTACCACTTTCTGCAACCGCCCAGTAACCACAAAATGCATTAACATAACCTCCCGAAACGTAGCCGTGCCACACACGCCATCTGACAATGTGACAGGTAACTAGAATTGCTCTTTCTCCGATTTCCTCACACGTCCGCATGTATTAGGCATTCAGAACGACGCGCCTCTTGTCTCATTAGAGTGACGGTGAGTGACGTGCCACGGGGTCCACCTCTTTACCGAGAGAAAGAGACAGAGAGGAATTACAACTCTCCGAGTGGTCGGTTTCAAGAGTTGTTGTTTTATTGTATTATCAACGTAACGTAGTTTTTGTTGGATACTCTCGTTTGAGGAGTGCACCTGCTACAAGGAAGAAGAACGAATGTGCTGACATCTTTGGTTGGAAACTTGAAACGAAACAGATGGATGTGGGCTGAATTGATATTGATATTAGATACCGAGAGCATTTGTGCATATTCAATTGACATTGTAAAATTTATTAGATGCAAGTTTAATATAGAACTGAATAATTTAACATAAAATACGTATGAGTCTGCAATTTTTTTTAAATCGTTTAATGATTTTTTACATGCATTAATATTATAATATTGTTAGGATAAAAAGTGTACCATCTAGTATTTATCATATAGGTTAATACTATCATTAATTCATATTTATGTGTAGTTTTTTTTTTAAAGCAGTAAAAATAGGTAAATAAATTGTCAAAAATATAAAATATTATTACGCATATGCCTTTGTGCATTTTATCTTATATCATTTAAACGTATTAAGTTTGGACATTTTTTTATATATAATTTTGTATAAAAATTTGTATAGATTCTTGTACAAAAAAAATGCTCGTGTAAAGTCAGCATTATTATTACAAATTTTCTTTATATGTCTATTAACAGCTGTAAATACGTCAAACAAAATGATTTTACAAAAAAATGTAACACTGCAAATAAAAGTATAAAAATTATTTGGGGAAAACATTTTTTTATTAACCAATATTTCCAGACAAAAATTGTTATTCTTTTTATATTTCGTAATTTTTTTTACATGTTCTCATAAAAGATATATATATATATATATATATATATATATATATATATATATAAATTTCATTATAAAATAAAACCTTGTATGAAAAAGCAAAAAATATTCATAAATTCCACGTTTAAATATAGCAAAATTTGATATACCCACTTTTGCTCACAGACAAAGGGAATGGATGCATTATATGAACCCATTTTTTTTCGTATTAAAAATCGTCTCGCTTTATATTCTAGACAGTGACGTTTTCAGAAAGCGCATGGCATGTCATGGTGCGGGACAGAAAAAAAAAAGTATTTTCCACGCATATCTTTCCCTCTGACAGTTTCCATCTTCTCTTGACACTGTCAGTTTTCCACATTGCTGGAAATCCTGTTGCGTGTTAGCGCCCGTTATGAACCCGTTTCCATGTGATTTGTAGACGGAACTGCTTGCCGCTCTTCAGTGCGTGTACTTTTTACCTCGCGCGCCCAAAAGAAAAACAACTGAAAGAACCGGAAGTGGAAGAAAAAAGAAGATGGCGTTGTATGTGTACGGTTGAAATAAAATCGTGCGATTGGTGTTTTTGTATTTGACATTTTTTCATCCTGCTTTTAGAAAACGTATGAGACACAGACACCATGTTAGGATCTTGCTTGTAATGAAGTTTATTGTATTAGGAAACGGTAGTACAATTTGTTTTCGGTTGTTTGTTTTTTTTTGCCAACAAAATGGTACAGATTTTAAACAATAATATATTAAATTATATGAGAATATCGCCTTTTTTTAGGTTTCCACATATTTTATTTAATTTATTTATGTACAAACATTTTAGCATTGATAATGTATATAAAAATTGTTTGTGATTTTATTTTTCGGAGATCTATAATTCTGTTTTTATTCTTGAAGTAATTTTTTGGAATAAATTTAATTTTAAAATAAAATTGCTTTAAGTTTAAGTTCTGTATTAATATTTATTAATAATAATTTGATCCATAGAAATAAAAAATAAAAATTATTAACAGAGATAGGTTTTAATATTAACAGTTTTGTCATAATACAAAAATAATTTTCAATTGCTTACAAAAATTTTAGGTATTATTTGTAAATATATTTTTTTGAATAAATGTTTAATTTAGCTTAAATTATAAATTTAATTTATTTATAATGATAAATTTTATAATATTTATTAGGTTTTTAGTTATAAATTGAAATAAAGTATTTAGTTTTGAAATTGAATAAATTTGAAATTGCAAAAAAGTCTCGGCACTTATTCAAAAACTTTATTATAAAATTTTCAAATAACTGTCATCGGCCGGACGAGAGAGTCAAGTGAATGAAACCTGAGTGTTGAAAACGCGGAAAATATTTGATTAAATTGTGACCACTTAACGAATTTTACACTGAACTCACATAAAAAGTTAAATAATTAACTTTTAGCCAATTTCGCCCAACATCGAACCGGGGTCGCAAAATTAATGGATATTAAACATGAAAGCTAGCTAGGTACAGACTCTCTCTCGCCCAACTCTAGCTAAATCATTACAAAGCCTCGAACCAAGAACACTGATTCTGAAGTGGTGCAAGTGAGAGGTGCCGTAATGGCGTACGTGTCATCAACAACTACACTACATCGAGCACATATCTAATTTTAAATAATTAACTTTTCGCCGAAAAGGAAAGCCTGAACTGGAAGCCGCCCAGAGTTGCCCGATTAGAAGGTAATTAAGTGACGCGTTTATCCCTGAAACGTATGGGGTTAATGGGAACGCCGATCTGGGGCGGCCGTGATGGAACTCTTAATATATTACAAATTAAACGTCATGTGTGAGTGACTCATTGAGTGGCGTCGTTTACCTCTCTACACCGGCAAGCCCTCTTGGTGCAGCAGGATTGAATCAATAATGTGTCTGAAGTTGTTAAGCTTCGTGTACAAATGCATATTTTATATTCCAACTTTTATAACTTGTTAATGAAAAACCGAATATATTTTTCGTAGAAATAATGAAAGAAAATTTGACAATGCATTTTTAAATTTATTATTTACTAACTGTATAATGTTTATAAAATATAGAAATGAACAAGTAATTGTTAACATTAAAAAAATGCAATAGTAATTTTTTTTTAATATGTTTTATTTTATATTAAAATTTGAATATTTGATATACTACAATTATATCATCATTAGGAAACAATATGTAAAACTTTTTTATGAAGAAAGCTATAAAACCGAGAAGACCTAGAGTTGTTGAAGCTATTGTTCCTGATAATGAAAACATAATATAAGCTTCTCTAATAAAATAAGCAGAATTCTATCAAGAAAATATATAAAAGTTTCCCATTTTCTACTCATGAAATTGCAACTTAAATAAATAATGACATAAGGTTAGGCATTAATTATACAAAATCAGACACATCAGTTTGATCAATTGTTTGTTTTAAAATATAAGTAGTTAAGATTACTGACTAGAATTCGTAGCTGCTCTATGCGAACGCACGATTTGCAGTTTCTAAAAGTGTCAAAATGAATGATCACGGTACAAGTACTTTGTATTTTCGTTCAAGGCTATCCTAGGGCTGTTATACCAAATTTGATGATGATGAAGATTATAATGTAACACAAATATTTCTCACAATTTCTGCTAAAATTACGAATACACACGAAAATATTCTAACCATTTACCTAGTCTAAACCGGCAGGCATCTATTTCACCAGGTCAACCAAAATTCTATCCAACATACACTTATCCTTTCTCGTTCCCTCCGAAACCCCCATAACCAAGACTGGCCTTAAGGAATGCGCAACAACGCCCCATTATACTTGTGTAACGGACCGCGAGATTGCGAAGAATGAAACAATTAAAGGATGTCTCGAAATCCTGCTCGGTTGGCCGCTGCTTTAATTTACTGCGACCGCACACACTCTGGTACGATGCAGCGCAGCAGGAATAGTCCTTTCGGTTTGGTGATGTTGTGTCTGCCTCAGCAGGAGAACGGGAACGGCGTGAATATTTGCAGGATTAATGTTGCAAAAGGATATGGGGGTTATATTGTGTCCGAATGAATTAAAATTATGCGTTTATTGTTGTTTAAATATATTTCCTCAGTTGAATTTTATAAAATACTGCCACATATATTACAGATTAAATTATTATAATATTTCATCTAAATACATATTTGTATCAGTTTTTGTAATAAGAAATTATATAGTTTGTAACATAGTAAAGAATCTTTCATTAACTCATTATATTAAAATAATAAAACTTTATACTTAATACTTAATTCTATATTTTTATATAGTTTATATTATAAAAGCATAACATGAAACCGGTAAACTAAAACGGTTAACTGATATTTTTGTAAATATTTTGCAAACGTTAATTTTAACTTTGTTACCAAAAACGGCACATACCCACATTTATATTAAACAATTTAGATTTTCTAAAAATAAATAATGATAATTGTTAATAATTTTACTATTTGGTCTTATATTTTTATAAATACAAAATAAAATTATAGTTTGACAATAAACATATACATTATTTTCACAATCTTAACTTATAAAATTAAAACCGATTAGAATATGAAAAACCAGTTAACGTACAGCAACCGATGTTAAAATATAGTTTTCATTACTGGTTAACCGTTAACCAATATTTTAATTGGTTACAAGTGGTTCAAAAATGTTTCAAAATGATGAATTTTACACCATCTAAACAAAAATTAAAATAATATTTCTATAAAAATTCTGATAATAAAAATAAAATACATAATCTTGTAAATTTTAACTACGTTAGAAAATAAAATTGCAAATGGCAAATGCAATAAAAAAATAAGTCCTAATGTAAATAATTATATAATTCAATTAGTGTATGCTTTAAGAAAATGGAAAACTGGTTTTCAAACAAGAAGAAAAACAAGTCGTTAACAGAATTTCTCTCTCCCCCAGCAAAGAGCAAACAAAGCAAGCAAATAAACTTATTTCAATTACCTCAAATATTCTTCTGAAAAAAGTTTTTTCCGCTAAAGAAAGAAATCTTTTAAATATGCATTATAACTCAACGCGGGAAGCACCACGTACAATAAGAAAAATCCACCGTGGTGCCGTATAGCTCGCCGGAAAACCCCAAGAAAAAATAACGAAGGTAATAATTTTGCGTGGCTTTGCCCGCAAAAATCGTGACTGGAAAAATGTTCTGCGCTCTATCTCATGTGCAAAGCTTTGTTCACGCTAAAAGTGTATTATTGGTATTGCCTCATTATCACAATATCTTTAGTTCCGAGCTGAGCAAGTACTAGAAAACAGTACTTAAGTATTCAGTACTAAGTATAGTAAATACTTCAAGTTCAAGTACATGTATTTATATTTTGTGAAATATATAATAAGTACAAATACATGCAACAGTATTTTTAAGTATTAAGTAATAAATACAAAAAAGTACTTTAAAAAGTAATTAAGTACAAATATACTTAGGTAGTGGTCAGCTTTGCTTTAGTCGGCCTATATTTTTTTGCTAAATGCAGGCAAATATTTTTTTAACTGTGGTGATTATACGATTTCAACATTGATATAAAAAATTTTAAATACTAATAAAATATTTTAATTTTTACATATCAATAGAATTTATGTTTTTTTTTTTTAATTTTAACAATTATTTTTTTTAAATTTTATTATTTAAAATGTGAGCATTTGTATTTTTTACTTTTTCGTGTTTAATATTAAAACAAATGTCATAATTAAATAACATTTTCAATCTTTCATGAATTTTTTAAAAACTTTGAGAAAACATTTTCAAGAACTTTTTTTTTTGCAATTTAACAACAAAATAAAGTTTTAATGTTATTATTCCAACTTATTATATTATTAATATTGTATGGAAAATAGTAATGAAATATGTATAATAAAAACAAATATTTGTGAAAAATTGAAATACGTATATGTTTTAAATTCTCATGAATTTTTAAATCATTATACGTAATCTAGTCTAGTCATTATAGCTATAATATTAAACATTATGAATTATAAATAAATTTTGATATAATCCATTAAATAATTGCGTATTATGGAGTTTATATTTGAATACATATTTTATCGTTCATAAAAGAAAATTTTTTGTAATAAATTATAATATATAATTGCGTAAATGTAAATGTAAATCAACTTAAAGGTAAACTTAAGGTAATTTTAAATAAAAGTCTTATTACCTTATTCTTGTCGAAAAAGAAGTTTTTGAATCACATTTCGTATAAATTTACATATAAAATGCGGTTAATTTTTTACAAGAACTTAATAAATCTTTGTTTAATTTTATAAATACTCACAATACATGTTATGCAAAAAATTAATTTGACAGTTTTTGTTATAGTTTTTAAATTTGAAAATAAAATCAATTTGTTATTTTGTGTTTTTTTATAACTTATAATGAAATGTTAAAATTAAAACCTAATATTAAATGAATCTGTAACATTAATAAAATTAGATGAAATTGATTTAATAGTTTCGTCTCTGGCAATATTTTTTTCCTGTCTGTCTCGTTTTGACGTGATTAAAAAGTTAGTCTATCAAGAATGTAAATACAAGATTAGTTCGGTATCAGCATCTGGCAGAGAAGCGAGGTAGGGCCGCCGCCTCGCGTATCGAACTGAAAAAGATTCTTATAAGCTTTGATAACGATCTGACGACTGGAAGCTATGAAACTACTTTGAAATTCAATTAGTTTCATTTGAAATCTTTTAATTAAAGTTGTTCGACAGCGGACAACCGTGTCCGTGTCGAACGGAACGTGAGATGACGTTGACTTGACGAAGAACGAAGTAAAAATTGTTTTGTATACGGTGGTCTAATCGACAAGGTATTACAAATTTTACTTTTCTGATTAATTAAATTTAATTTTATTTACTGAAAACTATTTTTTCTTTCTATAAGCACTACTAAAAATATTCTTTCAACATTTCTTACTTGATGTGAAAATTAATTTTTTTATAGTAGCATACTATTTTTAGAATAGTAAAAAAAATAATGTTTTTGTATTTGAATTTTTATTTTATTATTCTGTACGTTGTGTCGATTGAATCAAGCAAAATATCTTTGTCTGAATTTAAATCTTTCTACAAAATTAGTTTTTGTAAAAATATGGATATATAGAAAACAGTCAGAGTTTCTAAATATTAACTATGTTTTAATAAAGTTTACTTATTTTATTAAAATAATAAGAGCCTTAGGTTTAAGTTCTGTTTAATTTTATATTAAAATTTGTCGTTTTGATATACTAAACATATATCATCAGGAAACTTTATATACAAATGATATAAATAATAAACAATCAAAATAGAAACAAGTAACTAGATTAATAAAAAAATAATATAATTTATTAATTAAAAAAGCCAAATTTTATAAGTTTGAAATTAATTCTTTTAAAGTAATTGTGTAGTACGAATTAATATAAAATAAAAAATATAACACTTAATCACTTCTTCACTAAAATTATTTACTCACGTAATGTATTTCGACAACGATGCCTGTCCTCATCGGTACAAGTAAAAAGTACTAAATATTAATTAATTATTAAACTAATTTAATTAATTACTAAGTCAATAATGAAATACCTTCTGCTCTTTTACCGTAACAAAACCTTGTCTTGCAGTTGACATCTCATGGGTGGCACATCGCAACGTCGCATTTTCGACATCTCGATCTTCGGAACACGTTAAGCAGTTTTGCGGCCTCAATACGTTGTTTGCTAGTCGGGCAGTTAGGTGAAATGCCCACCGCTATCAGCATTCGTTAACATGTCAATTATATCGTTGTCCGTTTGATTATATATACGTTACGAAGTCCGAATTTTTGGCCGAACACTTGCCAAATCACTCATTTATAATGTAAGGATTTATGGGCTAGAATTTAGCAGGTTTAGTTTCGTAGGGTTGTACTTAAAGATTAGCAGATGAATAATTTTCAATTGGAGATCGAATCTTTAAGTTATAGAATTAAATAATTATTTATCATAGTTATAAATATACATATATAAATATATATATATATATATATATATATATATATATATATATATATATATATATATATAAATGTATTTTAAGATAAAAAAAGGTTTATGTAGAAGTTCCGTTTATTTTATATTAAAATTTGAATTTTAATATAAAATACACAAAACATCAACCTAAAACTTTTTTATTTTTATTTTAATATAATGAGTTTTAAAACAATTTTTTTTGCTATGTTAAAATATATTTTATTTTACAATTTATAAGAAACCATAAGTTCAATTATATATAATAAAAATTATTGTGCTCGCATCTCAAGGTTTTATAAAGTTTATTTTCACGTTATTATATTTATTACTTTTGCCCATGCGGTACACAGACGGTATAATAATTTTATTTCAAACAGAGATAATAAAAAATTAAAATTTTAATAAAGGAAATAAACAATTAAATATAATACAAAGATTTTATTACACAGGATGCCATAAAATTAAAACTTGATATTAAAAATAAAATAAAAACGCTTTATTTTTTTATAACGTACATATTTGACGTTGAATAGAAAAATGTGACAAAAGAACACACAACGAGAAATAAATAAAATTTGAAAGAAGTATAGCTGAAAGAACAATAGTCGAAATCACAAGGGATCATTAAAAAACAACAACTTAAAATTTGAAACAATAGCTAAAGCAAATAAAAGCTACAAACATATGCTAGTTTTAAGGGTTTAAAATAAATACATATTATTTTGCTTTGATGAAAGTAATCTTCTTATTTGTATGCATTATTTATTTAAAAGTTTAATGTGTCTGTAGTCCATTTAATATTTTATTTTTATAGCATTTATGTTCATAACACAAAAGAATTATTAAAAGTAATGTATACAGTATTTGTCTTTCTTTGTTTTTGTGTTGTAAGTCTGTGTTTATTTAGTAAATTTATTTTAATAATTTGTAATTTAAATATGGAACATATAATTGAGAATTTACAACTTTAACCATTTTTATTTATATTACGAAAACTACGTAGTATTAATTCGGACATTAAAAAATGTATATTTTGTAATAAATTTTAAATTAACTATGAGTGAGTGTATTCTGTATCATTTCTGTTAAAAATAATGGCTTGTTAAAGGAAGAATTCTGGGATTCTACATTAAAAATACATTTCTTACAGAAAATAATAACTTTAGTTTTAAATTTATATTAAATCTGTTGTATTACCACCTGCAAAGTTATTTAAACAATCAATATATTCGCAAATATTATGCAAATTTGACATTTTATAAGCTTATTATAAATAACGAATTGTAAAAAATTATTTTTATGATTTAGTAACTTGTGGTGATATAAATGTCATTTGTATCAGTTTTCCTGATATAGTAGAGTTCGTTGAAACGTTGATTATTAATAAATACTAATACAGAACTTAAATTTAAATCCGTTTTATTTTATATAATGAGCACTGCAAATTTTTTTACTATATTAATGAATTGTAAATGTTTTAGAATTTCTCATTTTTAATTAATTTGTTTTCACAAATGGAATTAAATAATAAACAAAATAAACAATTTATTTTGTCTGCAACATCTTCGCATAAACTCAACATCAAATCTCAAGACAATAGAATTCACAAAACTCCACAACAAAATTCGCAAAATTAATTAACTAATTTTCCACTTAATTACATTATCTAAACAAAACTTATCACCGACAATTGTCATCGCATTGTCTGCAATCGTCCGACAATGTAAATAAGTAATCAGAAATTGCGGTGGGTTAGTCAGACAGAAAATAACTCAGATATATTTTTCGCAATTGCGTGCGAGACTTGGTACGCTAGCCCCCATTCATTCACACCAACTAAATTAACATGTCTCCTGCAAGTTTGCAGGAGCGCTCTCGGCAGGCGTGTTGCTGTTTATTATTGCCAGCCACCCGCCAGAGCACAGCATCGTCGACATCGTCAGATTAGAAACAACTTCTTAACTGCGCGTGCATTTCTTAAACATCAAACCCACGACGACATAATTTATATGGCAATTTTATTTTAAAATTTTTGCCAAGTGCATCTCGTTGGCTATGCGTAGAAATAATGTTTTATTAAATACGACGTTTGCACTCGGTTGCAACGGTTTTTTATTTTTTTATTTTTTTTTACTTATTTTGTTTCTTATTTTTATTTTTTTCAACTACGGTTGTCTCACTCCAGCACCTGTACAGGTTACGCAGTCTTATTATTATTTTTTATTGCTCGAGTAATAAAATGAGATTTTCAGTCAATAAAAAGTAACAAGTCTGGTTTACAAGTAGGGGCAGATATTATAAGATTAAATATATATATATATATATATATATATATATATATATATATATATATACTTTTTTTCATCTTGTAAACGGAAAATTGAAAGCCAGTGGCGTAGCAAGAAAAAGGATATTAAATTTTTTAATAAATAATGGAAAATATCAAGTTTTGTTGAATTTTATTCTTTAGATTTTTGATTTAGAAAATTCAAAAAGTTTTGTTTTACTTTAAATTAAAATTAGACGTTTTAATATACTAAATGTATATTATTATCAGGAAAAATATATAAAAATAATATAATTAATAAACAAACAAAATATTGAAACAATTGACTAGGTAACAAAATACAAGGAACTAAATTACAAACTAATGAATGTACTCTTAGTATATATTGAATTTTAATATAAAATTAAACAGAACCTTAAACTAAAGTTTCTTTATTTTAACATTTAATTCTTTACAGATTTTAAATAGCAATATATATATATATAAAATAACATTATGATTTTCTTTTATATTTATTTTGGTCCTACATATTTATCTCAAATACCACCTGTTACATTCTCCTCTCATGATTACATCTGAAAATCTTTCTTAATAAAACATAAACGAAATAAAATAATTTTCTTTAGTAATAAAATACGTTTGGTAAATGATCCCATTTTTTACGACGCCATTTTCACATAGGCCCAACATCCTAACCCAAGTGGATTCCGCTATAGAAATCCGGGATTTCTTTCCGGGCGTCGCGAAAGCTCTACGACTCGTTACGGGCAACACATTTCTCGGACGAAAAATGAAAAAGATTTTCCAGTAATCGTGTGTGTGTGTGTCTGTGTGTGTGTGTCTGTATGTGTGTGTGTGAGTGTGAAAACCGGAGAACATATTATTGACAATAACAAAATACTATTACGTCCCCCGTTGATGGGAGAATAAAATTTATATTGAAATAGAGACAATTTTATACAAAATATAATGATGTTATTGATTTAATTTTATAACTGGTTTATTACATTTTTAGAGCTAGACGTTATTAAATTCGTCGACATTAAAAATAAATTTTCGGTTTTATTAAATACTTTATTTTTGCTTTGTTGTGGTTTAGGAAAAATGTTAAAAATTTTCAATTGCATTCTCTACAATGATGGTAGTTCAAAATTTATTTTTATATACTGTAAAAATATAGATGATTTTTCTGATGTTTTAGAGATGTTATCTAGAAATTAGATGATTATCAACCTTCAAATCATATTAAATAAATCATCTAATTTAAAAGTACGGGTAGATAAAATAAAACTGCTTTAGATTAAAGTTCTGTTTAAATATTTATTTATAATCGACGTTTCGGCAAACTGAACGTCCGTCTTTATTATTTTTCTTGATGAAGACGGACGTTTAGTTTGTTGAAACGTCAATTATAACTAAATAAATATCAATACACAAATTTAACATGAAGTAGTTTTATTTTAATATATTGAGGTCTGAAAGATTTTTTACGAGTACTATGTTAAAAGTAGATGATTATGTTTGATGTTTTTATCTAATATTATTATATATATAGTTTCTAGTTTGTCGTATATTTATTTAATTTTATTTGTTGATTTATTTTGCAGTTTTGAATATTTATTTAAACTTTATTTCTATTAACTGATTTATGTAAGTTACCGTTCCGGTATTCCATGAAATAGCTAGTTATTTCATAAAATACCGACTACGGTAGTTAAATTATATAATACTTTTGTTATTTAATACTTTAACTAGTTATTCTATATATTATCTAGTTATTATGTAAAACAACGTAGTTGTACAAAATGAAGTTTGCAATAAATAGACGAGACGAAGAATATAACTTGAGGAATTAGATAAGTTTCAGTAATTAGTAATTAATTAAACTAACATCTAATTAAAATCTAACTTAACCTAATATATTTATCATTTGTTAGTAGCGCACTACTCATTATGACATTGTGGTAGGTATGACAGTTCATTACATACTTCTAATAGAGCGCAGTTGATATTTTATACAATAACTAGTTAAAGTAGCAAATAACAAAACTGTTCTATAATTTATCTATCGTATTTTATGAAATAACTAATTATTTCATGGAATACCAGAGTTATACACTTTAATTATTATTTTGATGTTATTTATAATAGTAATATTATTGTTTAATATTACAACAGTTAGCAAAAGTTGCACATACGCAAACTTTAAAAAACATTATATCTTTATAATTCATTTGTTTGTCATTCGTCCAACATATGTATTTATAATATTTATGTTGTTACTACTAATTATTGTATTTATATTATTCTATTACATTTTAATTTATTCTGAAAAATGCTACAGTATTAAGCCGAAAATGAAATGAAATTATATTTTAATATACTTACAAAATTCTTTATTAAAAAAAATCAATTTCCATATCAAATAAATTTTCGAATTGACAAATTATATATATATATATATATATATATATATATATATATATATATATATATATATATATATATATATATATATCTCTAATTCTAATTAAATGAAATAGCTATTTTTTCAGCGTAAAGATAACTAGATATTTGGAGATAAATTTATTGTATTTTTTTTTAATAAACCAATTATTTTTCCAATGAACACGTATAGTTTCAATTATCCGCGGAAATTTAGTTTGAAATTGTTTCGTAACACAAAAGTTTTTTTTTCTATTTTATTTTTGTACTTTTTCGCGATCGGTTTGATTTCCAATTTCAACTTCTCTCTGGGAAAACAAACGAATATCACGTTAAGTAACCATCAAAATTGCTGTTTCCGAATGATTGAATCAGTGTAACGTAAACTTTCTAGTAAAGTACCCCGTACAAATAAACGATAGTGAATTGCTCTATCATGCACATTTACACACGCACACACACAAATACATACACATATGTGAACATATACAAACACATTTAAAGTCAAAAACAGTTGAATGGTCAGCATAAGCTACTCGCAATTCGAGTGACTATTTCGGTTTGAGTTTGTATACAGGGATAGACAAAAGTATTCATATAATTTTACTTATTAAATAACAATATTCGTATAGAAAATTAAGCTAACATAATTTTATAAACTGCTTTGGGATTTAGTTCTGTATTAATTTTTATTAATAATCGATGTTTTGATGTACTCCATGTCAGGAAAAATGATACAAATACAGTAAATAAACAGAACATAAAGTTACTGGGTAACAAAATATGTAACTAGATTAAAAAATTTATAAATTTTTCAAATAAAACAATTTTAGGTTATACTTCTGCGTTAATATTTATTAATAATCGATATTTTGACGAACTCAACGTACGTTTTATTTTAATATGAGTTCTGAAACATTTTTTACTATGTTATAAATTTTTAATTAAAGGAAGCCAAATTTTATTTTAATCGGTGTCTTCATACTGATTGTTGTTTTTCTTTTCTTTATAAATTTCTATTGCTTCTTTTATCAATCTACTGTAAGGCCCATCAATATTAACAGTAGATCATATCTTAATTTGTTAACATAAAATTGGAAAAAATGAATTTCTAAAATATTTGTTACTTTTTCAAATATCAAATATCGCTGTTTAATAATAAACGGAGAATTATTGAAATAATTATCTATTTATTAAACAATTAGTTTCAAATGAAATAAAACCTCGTCAATTTTGTATAACCCTGTACATATAATACGTAGAGAAGGCTTTAGCATTTATTTGAACATTTGGAAATGAAGCACAAGTAATGTTGATATCACGATTGAATTGTATTCATCGATGCTACCACATGCCGCCCGCTAATTGCTCGAAATGGGGGAAACGTAATATCCGCTGAACGAGTGTGCTTCTCTTTAAGCTTCTCCCCTGCCCCCCACACACTATTTCCCCCCTTTCCAACCCGTACCGTACCAAAAGCTCCCTTTCCAACAACAATCGATAGCTTAATGCAATGCGTGAACGCTTTGAAACACATTATGCACGCGCACGATCACAAACGTGTTTTACTTCGAAGCTTTTTAGAGCTTTTTTCACCGTCCCGTGTTTTGTTTGGACTGCGTTTGCTTTAAACTCCGGGGCCGATTCGTTTTTGTTCTGTCTTGTTTATGTAACTAGCGTGTGGCTCTGTTAACTTGTATCTGCATCTTGACGTGTCTCCCACTGTAACGGTTGTACACTGTTTGTGTCTGCACTGCAGCAGATATGATGTGTTTGAGCTGTTTGTTGAATGTTTGTAACATGAAAACAAGGATTATTATGGTTAATAGGTCTTAGGGAAGGATTAAATTAATAATAAAAGCGGTGTAATTAGTATTTTCTATTATACTTTACACACAGTATGTCTGGATAATAATTTTCACAAATAGGTTTTTGGCTTCTTGTACGTGGAATGCTTTTCGTCTTTTTCTTTATACACAAAAATATTTTATAATATATATAATGTAAAAAACTTATTATATTAGCTAAATATATTTTTTATTTAAGATGTTGCAAATATTTAAAACTAAAGTGAAACAAAAAAACTGCATTAAAATATTTAAAAATAAATATAATAATGGGTTGGGAAGTTTAGATTTTATAATAATGTATGGTTAATATGATAAATTCATTACTATACATAAACTTTGGTCCAACTTATTGCTAGATAGATTGAGGTAAAAACGTTATTATAATTATTTATATTATAAATAATTAAAAACTTACCTTTTCATCTACCTAGCAATAAGTTGGATCAAAATATATATTTACATTTATCAAAATAATTTTTATTTATTTAATTATTTTATATTAATAATAAATTTAATAAAATAGTATATCTACTAAAATAGCTAAGTTTTAAAACTGACGTTTAAAATAATAAATAAATTTTTTATGAGAAAATTAGTTCTCTGTATTTTATTATTGTATATTCTTTTATTAATGACATAAATAATAAAAATAATTTAGAGATGTCAAATGAGGGAAATTCTGAATAAAGTTTAAAAAGTAACAAATATCAATTGCTTTTATTATTTGCAATATCTCATTTTGTATCTCTTAATGTATATATATATATATATATATATATATATATATATATATATATATATATATATATATATTTTGTATTTTTATCACATTGTAATTGAAACATTAAACGTATTGAGTGATTATTATTTATATAAATAAATCGAACGGTAAACCACTTGTACAATCTGGTGTACAAATTAATTGAAATCTTAGTAAAATTCCTTAAAATCTTAGTAAGTTTTTTTCAAATAATTGTAAAATTAATGAATGATTTCTACAGTTTTAAAATTTTTATATAAAAATTCATAAAATCAACGAGAATTTACTACAATCTCAGCAATCATAGTAAAAATTTGTACAATCTGATGTACAAAATTTGAGGAAATGGTTTCCGCGTTGAAATAAATAAATAAATCTACTAGTAGTAAATTAGAAAAGACAATAAAAAATATTTTTTGAAATTTCATTTCAAAACCCATATTACATATTCAACTTCCGTCTATTTTTACAAGATTCACAGCCTTTTCCCATTTGAATTCACAATGCTTTCGTATAGTACAATCTCTGGTCGCTGCCATACAATTTCTGGTTAATGTTTCTCACCTCGCGAAATTTTCTAATAAGAACAATAAAAAAAGAAGAAGAACGGAGAAGTAACCTTTTCGACTAAATAACCTGCTCAGAAACCATCTGCTTTTAGCACTGGCGTCGCGCGCGGTACGCTACGGACACGGAAGATAAGAAATGACAAACGTGAAGTAATATCCTTTCAAAAATCGTGCCGGGAATCTTCGAGTGGCGGCTTCAATGTTGCAGAGCGCACTAGGAAAAACTGGTGTGTGTGTGAGTAACATGGTTGGTCGTTGCGTTGCGACGATGGAGCAGAGACGCCGGCATCGAATTAAAAAGAAAATGCAATGCATAACGAGTAATGAACACAGCTGGGTTGCCAGCCCGGATGCTTACTTCCAAAGCATACTTGGCTTTACTAATTTAGTATAGTAAAAAATCTTTCAGAATTAATTATATATATTATTTGTATATAATTTTTCTGATGATAATAAACATTTACCTCCCGTATGCATAAACCTTCGTTAAAAATAACGGTCTGTTATTCTTGGATTCCGTAAGAAATCTTTCTATGTATATTGCAACGAAATTTCTTACGAAATCCAATTTTCAGTTTAACGGAGCATTAACATTTAATGAATGTTTATGTATACGGGAATTAGTATATCATATATCATAAGTTTAGTATATACAGGCAGTCATTGGCCAGTGGTAGCTTGCTGGACTCCAAAAATTAAATTAAATATTATTTGTGGTATTCAAACCTTGTACCACTAAACTGCTAGCGGCTGGGGTCTGAGTAGTTCGGAACTCACTATAAGCTGTGTGTTTCTTGTTTGGCTGTGGACTAACGACCCGCATCATTGACATTGTAAGTAAAAATTGTTAATAAACTATATGTTCAGCTTCTCGAGCATATAGCCCCTATGTTCCACCTAAGAATTACAGGAATTGATAATATCAAAACATTGAATTTGACCAAACTTAAATCTAAAGCTTATTTTAGTAATTTAACTGTTGTTGTCTTTATATTAGATTTTACAATCTTAAGTTTTTACAATCCATGTCGATAATAATTATAATATTTTATTGAAATATATTTTAAAAATACCTTGAAAGTTATCTTATTTTTTAAAGTTATCGTAAAATACAATCTAGAGAAAATTAAATATTAATTTATTTTTACATAAAAAAACAGGACGTGTAACCAAAACAAAAAAAAAACCTTGATTAACGATTAACCAATATTGAGAACTATATTTTAATGTTGGTTTTACTTTTTTTCCGGTTTTAACCGGTTAATTTTTGTCTACCTGTAATTTTGAAAAATATTTATTATATGACCAAATAGTAAAATTATTAATAGTTATCATGATTTATTTGCAGAAAAATCAAAATTTATAGATTATAAAATATTTTTTGATTCATTAGAAAGAAAGATCTAATTTTGTTTACCTACTTTAAAATTTGTTTAAATTTGTAATCTAGTGTCCTATTTAATAATATCTAATAACCTATTTCTAGGTTTTTATTCGTATATTATTTATGTAATTTGTATATATTTTTTCTGATGATGTTATATGTACAATATATCGAAACGTCGAATATGACATAAAATTAAACAGAACTAGAACCTAAAGCTTTTTTTATTTTGTTTGATATGAGCAGACACCGTTTTTGTAACAAAGTTACAAATGCATACATTTTACTAAAAAGTATACGTTAGATATATAAAACTAATTTCATATTTCGATATTATTCTTAAAAAAAAAACCGGTATTATTTTTTGCGGTTAAAGGTTATCGGTTTTTAAGGATTTTATAACAGTTATAATAAAATATTTACAAAAATATCGGTTAACCGATTTATTGTACCAGCTTTATGCCTGGATACAAAAACAGTTTAGGTAAAAACAAAAAAAAAAAAATATTTATTTTTCATATGTTTGTAATCCCAATCCTGAAAACCATATTTTATTTTTCACCTACCATAAGCAATTTTACGTGACCCGAAAAATATATAAGTTTTACTGCAAAATTCAAATATCAAAACCACTCGCAGTCACCCAAGCAAACAACCGAACAAAAAACTGATATTACTTTTGTGTCCAATACAATGCATTGTATACGAAGCTTTATATGCCTGATACCTGTATAACCTTAGTATGCGTCATATGACATACGGCGCGGGCGAAATAAGCATAAATACACCTGGACGCATGCGCAGAGGGGAATGAGTAAGTTTTTATGGAGGTTTTAGTTATTTGACGGCCCCGTACACGCGTTTACTGTTTGGTCGTGTGGTGAAACTGATCAATAATATAAAACTACCTTGATAGGACGGTTGTGTCAGGCACCATGATTGTATCTTTTTAACGTCGCGACGCCTGATCCCAGCTTGAGTGGCGTCGACCGACGGCGACGCTTAAAAAAGTTTCGAATTTTTTCTTTGGAATGATACGTCAGAGAAATATCTATTAACTTTTTTCTTATATTTTCAATTTAATATACATGAAATTAAATGCCAAGTTTTTTGATATAAAAATAAGAGATTATTTTGTATTTTATTAATATATTTTTAATTTTAAAGGAATGTTAGAAATATATAATGCAATTTTATTTAAAAGTTATTATTATAGACGTCAATGAAAGATATTTTTTGCTTGAAATTTTTATTTGAAAAAGAATATTAAAATATGTATGAAGTTTCAGTATGTAAAATATTAATACATTTCCACCGATTTTTTATTAGATATGACATGAGTCAGAAAAATGAGTCACCTATAATGAATAAAATATGTATTAATGCATATTTTTAGACGAAGTTTTCATATTTATATCAAGTTTATTGTAACAGAGAACTGTTATAAATAAATTTTACCATTATTTGATTTAGGAATTATTTATCATATATTGTCTAGATTATATAGATTTTTATCGGAACAAAAATACAATTTTTATAATTATTTAATCTCTCAAACAATAATAGATACACATATTAGCAAAAAAATACGTGAACTTACATACATATATGTACAGTCACATCATGTCATATAAGGTTGCGGATAAACTCTTTAAATTTACGCAAAAATTAATTTCAACCAAATATTTTTATCCAGACAAACATTTGCTTTATTCACATTTACAATATCTCTTATTCATGTACATTTATTCTTACCACTTGGGAGCATTCATTCTCGCAAAACACTTTCATTGCAATATCACTCATATATTTTTTAACCAAGATTTTATTAGACATATCTTAATAAATTTTAGCAATTCGAACGAAATTTGTAATATTTTAATTAAATGTAATTACCAAAAATTATATTATTAAGTTTGATATATTTAATTTTGATACTAATATTTGTGTTTTCTTTTTTCAGGTTGGTACAACTTTCTCAGGAAATAAAAATTTATGTTAAATGTTGGTATGTACAATTTATTTATTGTATTATTTATTTGTTCAAAAATACATCAATTTAATTTTGTTCATATACAAAATATATTTTTAAAATATACTTTTAGCAAGTAAAAATAATATAAATAAATGTAAATTGTTTGTTATATGCATCAAAGCCGAAGTAAAATTTGTCAAAACCTTTTAACAAAAACATACATTATGCATATTAAACTTTTTAATATATTCACTTTGAAAAACTCTTTAAGAACGTTGACATTTTCAACTGCACTTATGTTTTGTGTAATATTCTACTTTACATTGTCATATTTCATTTAGATATCATTATTTATCATCATTTATATTGTACATATATATAATTAAATATGTCAAAGTCATATACAAATGAAATTTATCACTCATAATTCTTTTCTTATCGTTTTCATGAAAATAAAAATCAAAAATACAACAATAGCTTTTGCTAACTCTTTTCATATAAAATCATCAGGCATATAATTTCTTTTTCCTTTTGTTCTGATAGCCAGAATGAAATATCCTTTTTCGTACAAGAGAAATCGCGGTTTTTTAATTATGCCTGGATTCATGTCAACGTAACATTTGAAAACGGGGGGGACTAAAAATTGTAATCGAAAAAGATAAGGAACGAAATAAATGTTAGTTAAAAATTACATCGGTATTGATTTATCGTTTTAACCCACGATGATTTTTTGCCGAAATATTCGGTATTGAAGTCGTGCTAGGAAGCTTTTAGGAAATATAGTGTTTTATATTTTATTTTCACGAAAAATGGATACTGCGTTATAAAATGGCGCTATTTTAACATAAAAGATTTATGGTAGATAGTTTTTTTTTTTAAATTGAAGTTGATATTTCTATTGTTAGTTTATTAATAAAAGTTTACAGCTGGTTAAAGATTTATTTGAAATCAATAATCAATTTTTTTAGTTTATGATTGAATGTGATTCGATTTTAAAAATTTTAGTGAAAATTTTATAGCAAAATTGTTGTTGAATATTTTGGTGTCGTGCCAGTTGCGTAAGTGCCAGTTGCGTACAGTCATTAAATAGTATCATTTGCGTAAAAATAAAGGTCGGGAAAAAATAATTTAAATGATATAACACACTAAATATACAAAAATGACTGTATTGAATATAATAATATTTATATTATAATATTAATGTTGTTAACTGATTAGAACAACCTGGAGAAATTATAACAAAATATAATTTAAAAACATAACTTTTTATGTTTAATTCGCCTTAAACAATTTTTAAGGTAGTAACCTAAATCTGTGTTGAACTTAAATCTGTCTGTGATTAAATGAGAAGAACGTTATTGTTGGATGAAAAAAGAAAGACGTTATGTTCTAAAGTAAAACAATAACACTGATGAATAGTTTTACTTATGTCGTAAACTTTTCCACTTCTTTACCCCCAAAAACGATATACACCCAACGAAACGAGGCATTCTTCACTGTGTGCACGGAAAACGGGATATTACCAAATTGTATTAAGAAGTTGTTTCGTTTTATTTTACTTGCTGTATTACGAGTAGAAACTGGAAGTTTTTTCTCGGTGATTTGTGATATTTTAAGAAGGTTGTAAATTGGTTAATTATAAAAGTTTGCTTTTTGATTGAAATCATTTTTTTATATAAATAATTGTTTATTTAATTAAATACTGTTTTTTCAGTTTAAAAATTAAATTGAAGTGAAAAATACTTTGAAATTTTGACAATTGAGGTTTTGGATTTTTGGATTTCGAAATATATTCTAATAAGAATTTTTTTAAATAAAAATTATAATTAGGAATAAAATAATAATATAAAATACATATACAATCACGATATGTACCCAAAAGGATGTGGCACAAACACTTTCCACAATGTGAAAATTAGTTTTCTCCAAACATAATAAAAGTTATTAATTAATTAAAACCATTTGATTAATTAATTTTATTATTACTTAACGATCATTTAAAACTTTCGGTTATCATCAGTAGTTTGTTTACAATTTTTATTTTATTTTGAAATTTTTAATTTTTAAGTAAAAAAAAAGAAGATAATTAATTAATGTTATTTAGTTCTTTTATCAACATTGCTATTATAAATAAAGCTTAGATAAATAATGTAGAACTATAAATAAAATTATAATTTAACAACAATCTTTAAACTTTGCATATAAAATAAAAATAATTAAAGATGGCTTGTTTATTTAATTAAATAATGTTTTTTAGTTATTTTTTGCCTACATATAAGTTAATTGAAATAGAATTGTTATTTTTAACGAAGTTTACAAAAATAAATTTATAACTTTAAATAAATTAACGATCTAGCAACAAACTAGTAAAAATATCTAATTATTGGATTTATTTAGTTTGCATCTGTAAGACCTGCAGGGTTACAGAATATTTTGTATCTGTTTCGTAAATGGAATTTTTGTTTTGTTAGAAGAAGACAGAATATTCTATAACGCTACAGATCTTACAGATTCGAACCGAATAGATTCATATATTTGCATAATACCGAATATAACTTTGTCTACTCTTGTGTTATATGTTTCTGCTGATATAGTTAAAAAACTAAAAACAACTAAAACAATTAATGTATAAGAAAAATTTTGTCTGCATGACTAAATTTATGATTACTTTAGGTTATTTATTGTTTAGAGAACGTTCTGCAATAATCCAATCGTATACTCAAAAGTGCAATTAAAATCGCAAGAGACTTTTGTAAAGTTTTCCATTTCCATTCCACACTCAATATACAAATTACACATACTGAGCAAAGATTTACATTGCACGTCAATGTTAGCACTGTATAAGAAATGTTCTTTTAACAGTCGACTGTCGCCCGTCCCGCCATAACATTAAAAAAAAAACGTTATGTTCAAAGTACTTCGTCGTCTACTTGTTCTGGAACTTAATTAAAAATGCCATCAGTACGGCTCGTGTTTCGTTACGAATAATCTACTCGGTACCTTCGTCTACTCTACCATACAATTTTCCCGGATTTTTAACCGGACTCACCTTACAAAGTTGACGGCTGGAACAAGGAAAAAAAATAAGAGAAGATTGTAGAAGTGGTGTGTTTACAAAATATCAACTATACCACAGCACACTTTTCTCGTGCCAAGCTGAGATATAAACTGGTAAACAAGTGACGATCGTGCTCACTGGAGATGTGATTTTTAATCTAATTAAAAAGTCTAGTGTTTACATGTAACTTGTTTTGGAAACCGTATTTATTTTGACGGTTGAACTACGTATTTTCATCGTTAAACTTAAATTAATGTAATATTACGTTTTGGTTTTATTATAGTTATATTTTTGTTACGCTGTTTTATTAATTAAAACTTGTCAACCGTCAAACAAATAATGTTTTTTTAATTACTTTGCTAATGTATACCACGTTTCTCTGCTTCAATATTCTAATATTTTCAATTAAATTATAAAATAATATTTTTAAAAAGCAAAAATATAGAATTAAACTATTATAATTAAAACTAAAATAATATTTAGATTTTTTTTTTTAATTCTGCTATAATTTTGGTATCTCAGTTGAACTTTACTAAAATTATTTGGAAGTTAATTGCAATTTAAAACACTTGCACTTTTAGTTTAAAAACGGTGACATGTAAAATTTATATAAACATTTTTTTTTACCAATAATAATTAGAAATATTATTTCTGTCTACGTGTATGAATTAAGGAATTAGCAATCATAACATGTGATTGAAATGTGAAAATTTGTATGCAGTGCAAGCTAGTATTTCTTAGTAATACTAATTCGTGTCAAACTAAGATTTGAATTTCAATGAAATGAAGCACAAAAGAAATGATTTGACCTAAAATTTATACTTTGCATATTCAATATTACTTTGGAATATGTTCAGACAAAATACCTAGAAATTAGTATCTGTTTAAATATTGTTTCTATTGAAAACATTATTTAATTAAGCCACAGTATTACCAAATATTGTAATAAATTTATCATTGAAATAATTAGAAAATTAGCCAATGAAATATTATTATTTATTCTGATGATACATTTTCAGCCAATCACAAATGATTTTTTACTTATCTTAAGGGGTTATATACGTTTTGCGGCCTAAAAAATTGACTAAATTCATTAATTTTTTAATGCAAAACTATAAGCGATATAAATCTGCGGTTTTTTGTGGGTGAAAGTATACTCTTTAAGTTTCTTACCTCTTTTTCCGAAGCTCTGCAAAAGTGAACGGCTATTGCGGTACCTAAAATATCTCCGTCCTTGTTCATCTGAAACAAAAAATATTTTATAATGCTATAGATCGTATAGATGTGAGCCGAATAGACCTATTAGTTTTAAATTAAAACAATAAAAATAGAAAATACATATTGATACTGAATACAACATTTCAACAACAAAAACAAAAGTACAAACACATATTAAGATAAATGCCTGTATAAATAATCTCGTTATACCATAGATATAATTCAAAGCAGATCATATATCTACAATCTAAATACTATACCTTAAGCGCGATTTAAGCAAATCCATTCCTATTTGTTGTCTTATGTAATCCATTGACATCGATATAGTCGAAATAGCGATTCAGGTGAAATTAATGTTACTGTACGTTATATTCGCGCACAAACGTACACACACACACACACACACAACTGCGCTCAGACTGTAATCACATATGCATGTTCAACATGATCATGTAGGTATATCATTAAATTAGTTGCATATAGATGACAGAATAAGATAGATGTAAAAGTGAAAGACAGAGAGACATATAGGATTGTTGTCCACTCTTGGAGGTACAAGTGATATTAATCTTAACGTGCTTGAAACCACACGTTCATTATATGTGCGATTTTTTTTTTGCTTTGTTGCGATTTCATGTAGGTTTGAAGTTAATGTGCATTTTTGCATTGTTATTGAGCGGTTTTGTTGCTAATGAATGTTTGGTTTTTTATTGGTTTAATCGTATTGAGTACAAAAGAAATAAAGTTGAAATGAAAAAATTAAATTCAAGAAATAGAATTATTGTTTGTGATATAATATTTAGCTTGTAGAAGAAAAATATGAGAGAGTAATTATTTGTTAATCAATTTCTACTAAAGTATAATGCAAAATTTGTAAAAAAATACTGGTTTTAAAACAACGTAATTGTCATAAGAGCTAAACTAAATAAATGCATTAAAACACCCAAAATTCGACCTTGTGGTATGAGCCATTTAGTTTATTTCAAATATCATAAAATCAGTTTGAAAATTAGTTTATTAATAACTTTACTAATATATAGTTGGTAGGAATAATCTGTAAATCTTAAATTCTGACTGATATAAACTTTACTGAAAGTCGCATTAGTAATTTTATACTATCTCTGGTAATAATAAACAGAGATCAATTATTAACTCGCGATTAAATTAAGCTAACAGAATAAGTTAACAGAATATGGTTATTCTTAGTACAACTAATCAGAGAATAAGTACATAACATATCTATTATTACCAAAGCATGACGAAAAATTAATATTGGAGATAAATAAAAACAGATAATTTTAAAACTTGGTATAGGTCAAATATAGAATATTTATAATAAAGTAAATATTTTCGATAAAATATGCTGGGTGTTCTTAAAAGTATTGTCGCTGTTCATTTTTTGTTTCAATGTTTTGTTATTTACTATAAATGTCATTTGTATCATTTTTCCTGTTAAAGACGTACGTTAAGTTTTTCTTATTTATATTTTTGTTTATTTGTATACTATACATTATATAGAAACATTCAAAAGTAATAAACTTAACAATTTGCGTAAGTATTAGTTTAATAGATCCAGCTAAATATTTAACAAACTTGAAGTAGTTTTCAAAAATATTTATACTTGGATTTAGTCAATAGCCCTCATCGTAAACCAATTGAAAACTACAAACTTTCAAAGCTCACTTGATATGACAACTTAACCACAAACGAACAACTAATAAAAAGCGAAGCGAATGACCATTACAGTCCGCCAGTCTTCCGATATTAATCTTGAAACCACACGCTTCATTGTCCACTCTCTCTTCCTGTCTTTATCTAACTCATTTCGTCTCTAGATATCCACCATCTCGTTCTATCTTCACGTGACGTCTATCGGTCCTTTTATTTGCCAAAGAACGAGTTTTAAAATAAGGGAAAGTCCAAGCCTCGAACGGGGATAGAGATTAAATCTGCAATGCAATATCATCCATACCATATAACCCACACAATGAAGTTGTCATGCTGTTTCTTCGTTGAACAGTAGAAGAGAAATTTAAGATGGATGATGAATTGGAGATGGTTTGAATTTGGTTGGTCTTGAATCAATAATCTTAAAAGAGATATAAGTTAGGCTTAAGCGAAGAGTAAGGTAAGGTTAGGATGCGTGACTAATGAGAAAGAAGGAAATTATATAGAACAGCTATTTGAGGTCGGTGTGTTTGTTTGTTTGCACGGAGGATTTAAGAAACTAGCTGTTCGATGAGTATGGGCCTTTTTTAGCCAATTTGTGTTTTTTATATTGAATTCGATTAGATTGGATTTTAAAGTAGGTAGTATACTTTTCGGAAACATTTTGTCATGTGAATTTAAAGTTCTACAATTTTATATTTATTTTGAAGTTGGTTTTGTTATTAATTAAATTATTTTATGATAAAAGAATAATATTAGATGCTTTTTCTGATGTTTTAGTTACTCTACCTAAAAAAATTAGATGATTTGTACTCTTATAATTATATTATTTGAATAATTTAATTCAAGAATAGAGGATTACGTTTGGTGTATCATTTAATAAAATTAAATATTTTTTTTATTTTGTTGTATATTTATCTGTTTTTTATTATTTATCTAAAATTTATTTGAAATAACAATTTAATTTCAACTAATTAAAATATAGATGAAATAAGTAATATTATTGGAAATATCATCTAATTGAATAAACAAATTTAAAACGTAGTTATCTAATTAGAATTAAATGTAATAGCTAATTTATTTTTGTGTATGTAATATTAGATTGATTTTAGTATTGTTTCGGGCCACTATTTTTAATTTTATTTATTCTTGATATAAGTAAAAATTATTTATGATTGGCTATAAATGTATCCTCAAAATAAATGACAATATTTCAGTAGCTAATTTTAAAATTATTTAAAGAAGAAATTTATTCTTGCATTTGGAAATACTGAACCATAAAAATGCAATTGTTCGCCTAATTCAAACTAATATTGCTTGTTCATTTTCAAAAATAAATATATAAAATCGTATCACGCAAGTATATTTCTTGTTTGAGTAGTTTGCTTTTAATTTAATTATAAAACTAACCTAGAAACCGTAAAAGCCCTAATGTGTTTACTTCCCTTGCGATGAGGCTGTTTTAATAATCTTAAAAGACACATTTATAGTTTCATATGCCGCATTCGGATATATTCGTTCGAGCAAAGAATAAAATTTAACATTTTTTTAACTATGATGGCATGCAAGCTTGTCATTTATTTTCCAAAGTCTTCTCTATTTTTAAAACCAGTTACATTATTTTGGCATATAAATATATTTTAACAAAAAAACTTGTAAAAGAACTGCTATTTTATTAATTATTTTTATGATATAATAATTTTGTTATACTATTCGAATAATTGAATGAATTGCTTCCTGTTACATAATTTGAATTTAATATAAATATCTGCATGAAAGTAATAATGCAATTTAATTAAATAAATATTTTTGCTGAATGTAAACCCTGCATATAATTGCTTATATTCATTTTCGTATTGATAATAATTATTTTAAAATTATTTTGACTAAAGGAACAAAACTATTATTTATTTTGTATATTATGAGTAGTAAATATATTTTAATCAAATAATTTTATGAGACAAAATAATGATAAAAATAATAATAAATATTGTAGAAGTTATTATCAAGGTTACGTACTTATTATAGTAAACATAATAACACGACCTATGACACAGTATTATACCAGTGTTACCACATATAGAAAATTAAAATAAAACTAAAATTTAGAATTTAAATTTAATGAATATTTATGAACAATTTAACTTTATTCATTAATTGTATAATATTATGTTAGTTTACACTAAAAAATTATTAATTTGGATTATTTTAATATATTATAAAATATTTATTACAAAAAAGTAAATTTTTGTAATACATATATAAACACATAGAGTGTTTTCTATTATATAATTGTAATTAATATTTTAACTACAATATTAAAAAGTAAAACAACTAAAAATGTAATTAAGTCAAAAATTCTAATTAAAACTGCAACAAAATAATTGTTTTAAATTTGATTTAATTTATAGTTTTTAATATTACTTAATTAAAATTTTTTTGGACGTATGTATTAAAATTTAATTATATTTCTTGAGTTTTTGCAAATTTTTGCAAAAGGTACTATATTTTAAGATCATTTACATTAGGTACCAAAAATCATGCAAATATTTTTTGGTAAAATATTAAAAATATTCCATTCGTTACAAATGTGTTTCTAGTGTAGTGGCACAACTGAATACTATTTGAAAAACAGGTTTAAGTTCGGTGACAATATTCCGTATGTATCATCACACCAAAGTTAGTCGACTGTGTGTCTTCGTTCAGATATGTCTTGTAAACAAGTTTTATTTGTGTTCTTCGTATTTTACTTTCAAACATTGCTCTTGTGTTGTGAATATGATGATAAGAAAAGTCAAATCATTTGTGCATCGCTTGATATTTCCAATGAAAATAATTCGTCACGATGGAATAATATTTTGTTCAAAAATTTTGGCAACGAAACACGACGAATATTGAAAAACGATGAATTTGAATACTTAAAATCGGTAACGATTTTAGAGATATCCAATTTTATTAATGGACTAGATAAGAACACATTTCGTGGACTAAACAACTTGGATTATCTAGCTTTTGATAGTAACGAAATTAAAGAAATTCCAAATGGGGTTTTTGACCAGTTAGTGATTACGGAGCTACGTATTGTCCACTCAAAATTACAAGTGATAAAGCAAGATAATTTTAGATATATCAAGCAACTTGACACTATATCGTTGCACGGAAATGAGTTAAAAGTTATTCCTTCAAATGTTTTTCAACATACTAACATAACTAGAATTGATTTATCGAAAAATTACATCACAGTTATTGAAGATTGCGCTTTTTGCAATATGAAAAACTTGAAATTTTTAATGCTTCATCTAAATCAAATCAAATTTTTTGATCCTGACAAAGCTTTAGGGCATAGTCAAATTTTGGGATTCAATTTGGACGATAATAAAATTACAACAATACCGAAAATAACACATTTGCCCAATTTGATGGGAGTTTCTTTTGTTAATAATTCTATTGACAAAATCGATTCGTACAGTTTTGCCAGCTGTAAAAATTTACAACTTGTCGAATTTTCCAATAATCTATTAAAGGATATTCCTGCTACTGCATTACCAGATGTTGCAGACAAAGAGAAACCATTCTTTCTCGTAATTCATAATAATAGATTTGAGTGTTTGTCAGATGAACTAAAACAGAAAATAAAAGTATTGAGACGTATTACGGTTAATGGTAATCCATGGCGTTGTGACTGTCTGAATAATGTTATTACCTGGGGGCGAAGCTTAAAAGCCTTTGTTGGTTGTGAGATTACAGAAACGGTGTGTGTTTTACCCTGTATTGATAAGGATAGTAAACAGAGTAATATTACTATTAATAATCATTAGATTTTTTGGTAATTCTATGCGATTGTAAACGTTAACAAAACATATAAATAGTTAAATAATTTATATTGTAATATTATAGAATTAAAAAAAAATATTATGTATTATTTTATAAATTACATTTAGAAATAGTGTTAGTTCTTTGTAGTTTGTTAGTTAGTAATATGTATATGTACATGTACATATTAAGAATTTTTTGTATTGTATTTTGTATCAATAATTTGTAATAAAGATATATAAATAAATAAATATATAAAATATGTTTTTAATATCTATGTAAAATTGTTGTTATTGTTATCAAAATTTAACAAAATCGATTCTTAGATTTTTAATAATTTTAATATTTTACAGTGGTATTTTGATAATACACAAAAATATTTATACAAATCAGGAAAATAATGTACGAATGATAATGATAAAACTTATTTTTATTTATTAAAAATTCTTCGAATAATTTTGTTTTTATTTACATATTTATGAATTAAAATTGTTTTAGTTGCGCATCAAATTTCCTCATAAATTAGATAAATCTGATTTTGTTTTATATTGACAACTGAATATCTAAAGTATAATAACCTCTACTATAAATAAAGAAACGCTTGATAAGCACGAGTCATTGATAAATACATAAGTAGAAAAATAACAGTGATACGTCAATTCTTTTGATGCGAGAAAAAAAAAATCGTACGAAACTTATTACCATACCTGATTTTTAATTACATTCAAACTTTCCATCACGCCGGTAAAGTCAACTAGGTAAATTAAATCAACTTGGTTCGCTTGGCGGATAAAAAAAATACCGAAAAATTAAATTTCGCTTGTCGTAACCAAATTCGGCGGGCGATAAGCTGTGGCACAACGCCTGCGTGTACTTCACAACACGATTGCATTGTATAACATTAATATCATTAGCATGCCGCCGTGTTGGATGTGCGTGCGTGTTACGTGCGTGCTGGGGGCCCCGTTGAGGCGCGGTCCCAGGGCCCTGCCCTTCCGTGTGACTTGCGGGACGCAGTAAGATACGTCTGACGCACTATATAATTTGTTAAACGTGGTGAATTTACGGTCGGTCGGTATGTAAATTGAAGGTTATGTTTTTACGATGGACGCCTTACGATAATCCGATGTAGATTTTACTTGGCTTTTTTATATTGGGGAATTATTTTTAGCTTGTTTTTTTTTTAGGCAAAATTTGACGAAATAAAAAGGTTTTAGTCCATTTGTTTAGTTCTGCTCTTATGACATCAGTTACGTTGTTTTAGAACCATTATTCGTTGAAACTAATTTAATTGTTTTTATATTAAATATATTTATTTTTAGCTGTTTTGTTTTATAGAGAATTTGACAAAAATATTGTAACAAAACAAAAAGGTTAGCTTGGTTTTTAGATGTTTTAGTTTATTTGTTTAGTCCTCCTCTTATGACAGTATATTGTTTTAAATCAGTTTAAGTTAAGAAAGTGGCTATTTATATTGTGACAATTTAGATGAATTTAAAATTTATGTTGTTGATTAAATTTTATCAAAGTGTTCAAATTTTGAAATATTTTATTCATCTGATTTTTATCCTACCTGTCACCCATAATGGGCACGGCGTCAGTTGTTTGGAGGAGAGCTAGGTCGTAGGTGGGGTTGGTAGGAACTTTATTTTGTGATGTTGGTAAATTAGGTGGGCGCCAGTCAAAGCGGAATGTTGACGCAAACTTGAGAAGCTTTGACAAATCTCAAAAAGGAACTTAACAGGATAGGGATTTATTTCATTTTTCGAGAATTTGTTTCGGAAATGCGATAAATAATTAAATAAAGAAATTACTTACAATTTTGTAATACCAGGTAGTTATATTGTATGATATTCCAAATACAGAGTACGTACGTCGTTTGTTTGATGTCTGCTGGTTAGCGGGTGGTCTAGCTAAAGAAGATCTTCTTCTGCGTTTTCGTCAGCGCCGAGGAGATGACAGAATGCATAGCGCAGCGCGCGGCGTGGCCGTTGATCAAGACATCAGGAGAATAATCGCCCTCGCAATCAGAATACGCCCAGCGGGCTTTAGTACGTCATAAAAAATCATCCAGTCAATAATTCCTGCGCGATTTAGAGTATGGTCGATATCTTTCATTTGTTGATCCAAATTCGGTTTCCACAATTAACTGGTGCCGCTATACATCTGAATCTCGCTCGGACACCGTTGAAAACGACAGCCTGTTCATCTAAACATGAGGGGGCACAGCAGATTTATCCGACATAATAAACATGATAAAATCAAACAAATCGAACTTGAAATAAAGGTCGATACAATCGAAATTACAACGATAAGCAATATTTTCATACAATATCATCAATATAACAAATTAATACGGAATCAGAATACTTTACAATTTACAATTTAAATTACACAAATCATAAATCAACTCAAGCAACGTTAATAAATTTAGCGATCAAAATAAATATCAGAATACAAAATTTAAGCGATAACAAAATTCAATTAGCAAACAAAATGGTTACAGCAGAATAATCTCATAATAGAAAAGTTAAACGATAATTGCATAGTTCACTTAGCAAACAAAATATGTAACAACAGTATATTCGCAAGATACAAAAGCTAAGTGAAAATAGCATAGTTCAAAAATGATACAAGCAAAATTAAAATATTTAACTAGAAACAAAAATACGTAACTCAAGGAAAATTCAACAATACTACAATAAAATGACTCAACAATGTTTCCTAGCTAAATAAGTTAAAGTTACTTGCTCAACAAAAATATTCAATTTCAAGATAGTACAACAATCAATAAATTTGCTACTTACAGTTTACTGCACGTCATTCATACAACAAAGAAAAGGGATCACGAAGAGGGAACATAGAACATGGAACAGAGGGGGGGTGTCGCGTGCGCAAGAGAGACAAAACACGAAAGTACTTTAGCCGATCTAGACCGAATGTCTTTCCCGTAATTTGTAAATCCGGAAGCCAATGAACGCATTCTGATCTTATAGGAGTGGCCCACGAAAACATAGGGTATTTCACCGAGAATTACGACGTGGCCACCAAAAAATATACTCAAACAAAATATCATCACAGCCGATACAGCTTCTTCAGCCTAAAATTTAAGTGCTGTGATAATAGCAAAAATATACGATACGATAAATCAAAAAATCATCGCAATACGAACAATGGCGCGTGGCCTCAAAATAACTCGTATTGCAACAATCCCGAACTCTACAAAAGTTCAAACAATAAAACGCCGATCGTTTTAATACGCGAATAAAATTATCAAATCCGTGCTCGCAGCACGGCACAAAAATCTGAAGATCATAACGCGCTCTAGCGAGGGCTCGAAATTTACGAATACAGACAATGATACGCACTAAAGACTTTCACAAACGGAAAACGGGCAGGAAAATCTACCAGTATTTACAAAGAAAGAAATGAGGATTGGAACGGGGATCTGTGCTGCTTCAAGGTTAATTTGTCAAATTAAAATTACTAATCATCAAATAAACTATAACGATACAAACTCTAATAAATTGAACTCTACAAATCATAACTCAAAACAAAATAACTAACAAAATTATTCAAGAAAGAAATTGGCTTTACAAAAAAATACAAAACGAAATCAAATGTAAGTTGACCATCATTGAATTCATGAGAGCAAAATTACGTTACTAAAATAATCCAAACATCAAAAAAATCTCATGAATAACAATTCAAACATAATACAAAATAAATAAATTGTCAACTTACACCATTTCAAATCCAAACGAAACAATCCCATCTTGAATACAAATTCTTATCAGACCGCATGTTGAAAATTAACCTTAAAATATCACCGATATAACGAAGACAAAACCAGTAGGAGTTTGCTCAGAGCAAGACTGCTCACGGGAGAGAGAGAGGTGCTCACACCAGAGCGGCTCACTGGAGAGAGAGAGATTTCACCGGTACAAGCGGTATTTATGTGCCTGCTAATTTTACACAATTTAACTCAATGTTGCCATTTCACTAAAAAATTAATACTCTATAAAATTATCATTTTTTATACAAAATTTGACTCGTGACAAAAAGTGTTTTTGTCACACAGCCCTTCCACCAAAAAAAAATTTTTTTCTCATTTACAAAAAAAATTTTAAACTTTCCAACAAGGAAATATTCGTGACTAAATAAAATACTCAAATCAAAGAAAAACTAATCAATCAAAAAACTGTGAAATCTATCTCACTCAGTGCACTAAACAAAATATAAATCATTACTCAATCAGATACAAAATAATATAGCACAACATAATAAATCAAAAGAGTAAGTAGCAAATATAACATAATACAAATAATAAAAAATCATCATAACTAAACATGAAATGTAAGTAGCAATTACAAAAAATAATCAGAACTACATAAATTTTCGAACTCAAATTCTCGGAAAAGTGAAAGGAAGGAATGGTCTAATTCGAAGACAAAAAATCAATCAAAGCCCCACGTTGGCGAGCCAAAATTATGTGTGACAATTTAGATGAATTTAAAATTTATGTTGTTGATTAAATTTTATCAAAGTGTTCAAATTTTGAAATATTTTATTCATCTGATTTTTATCCTACCTGTCACCCATAATGGGCACGGCGTCAGTTGTTTGGAGGAGAGCTAGGTCGTAGGTGGGGTTGGTAGGAACTTTATTTTGTGATGTTGGTAAATTAGGTGGGCGCCAGTCAAAGCGGAATGTTGACGCAAACTTGAGAAGCTTTGACAAATCTCAAAAAGGAACTTAACAGGATAGGGATTTATTTCATTTTTCGAGAATTTGTTTCGGAAATGCGATAAATAATTAAATAAAGAAATTACTTACAATTTTGTAATACCAGGTAGTTATATTGTATGATATTCCAAATACAGAGTACGTACGTCGTTTGTTTGATGTCTGCTGGTTAGCGGGTGGTCTAGCTAAAGAAGATCTTCTTCTGCGTTTTCGTCAGCGCCGAGGAGATGACAGAATGCATAGCGCAGCGCGCGGCGTGGCCGTTGATCAAGACATCAGGAGAATAATCGCCCTCGCAATCAGAATACGCCCAGCGGGCTTTAGTACGTCATAAAAAATCATCCAGTCAATAATTCCTGCGCGATTTAGAGTATGGTCGATATCTTTCATTTGTTGATCCAAATTCGGTTTCCACAATTAACTGGTGCCGCTATACATCTGAATCTCGCTCGGACACCGTTGAAAACGACAGCCTGTTCATCTAAACATGAGGGGGCACAGCAGATTTATCCGACATAATAAACATGATAAAATCAAACAAATCGAACTTGAAATAAAGGTCGATACAATCGAAATTACAACGATAAGCAATATTTTCATACAATATCATCAATATAACAAATTAATACGGAATCAGAATACTTTACAATTTACAATTTAAATTACACAAATCATAAATCAACTCAAGCAACGTTAATAAATTTAGCGATCAAAATAAATATCAGAATACAAAATTTAAGCGATAACAAAATTCAATTAGCAAACAAAATGGTTACAGCAGAATAATCTCATAATAGAAAAGTTAAACGATAATTGCATAGTTCACTTAGCAAACAAAATATGTAACAACAGTATATTCGCAAGATACAAAAGCTAAGTGAAAATAGCATAGTTCAAAAATGATACAAGCAAAATTAAAATATTTAACTAGAAACAAAAATACGTAACTCAAGGAAAATTCAACAATACTACAATAAAATGACTCAACAATGTTTCCTAGCTAAATAAGTTAAAGTTACTTGCTCAACAAAAATATTCAATTTCAAGATAGTACAACAATCAATAAATTTGCTACTTACAGTTTACTGCACGTCATTCATACAACAAAGAAAAGGGATCACGAAGAGGGAACATAGAACATGGAACAGAGGGGGGGTGTCGCGTGCGCAAGAGAGACAAAACACGAAAGTACTTTAGCCGATCTAGACCGAATGTCTTTCCCGTAATTTGTAAATCCGGAAGCCAATGAACGCATTCTGATCTTATAGGAGTGGCCCACGAAAACATAGGGTATTTCACCGAGAATTACGACGTGGCCACCAAAAAATATACTCAAACAAAATATCATCACAGCCGATACAGCTTCTTCAGCCTAAAATTTAAGTGCTGTGATAATAGCAAAAATATACGATACGATAAATCAAAAAATCATCGCAATACGAACAATGGCGCGTGGCCTCAAAATAACTCGTATTGCAACAATCCCGAACTCTACAAAAGTTCAAACAATAAAACGCCGATCGTTTTAATACGCGAATAAAATTATCAAATCCGTGCTCGCAGCACGGCACAAAAATCTGAAGATCATAACGCGCTCTAGCGAGGGCTCGAAATTTACGAATACAGACAATGATACGCACTAAAGACTTTCACAAACGGAAAACGGGCAGGAAAATCTACCAGTATTTACAAAGAAAGAAATGAGGATTGGAACGGGGATCTGTGCTGCTTCAAGGTTAATTTGTCAAATTAAAATTACTAATCATCAAATAAACTATAACGATACAAACTCTAATAAATTGAACTCTACAAATCATAACTCAAAACAAAATAACTAACAAAATTATTCAAGAAAGAAATTGGCTTTACAAAAAAATACAAAACGAAATCAAATGTAAGTTGACCATCATTGAATTCATGAGAGCAAAATTACGTTACTAAAATAATCCAAACATCAAAAAAATCTCATGAATAACAATTCAAACATAATACAAAATAAATAAATTGTCAACTTACACCATTTCAAATCCAAACGAAACAATCCCATCTTGAATACAAATTCTTATCAGACCGCATGTTGAAAATTAACCTTAAAATATCACCGATATAACGAAGACAAAACCAGTAGGAGTTTGCTCAGAGCAAGACTGCTCACGGGAGAGAGAGAGGTGCTCACACCAGAGCGGCTCACTGGAGAGAGAGAGATTTCACCGGTACAAGCGGTATTTATGTGCCTGCTAATTTTACACAATTTAACTCAATGTTGCCATTTCACTAAAAAATTAATACTCTATAAAATTATCATTTTTTATACAAAATTTGACTCGTGACAAAAAGTGTTTTTGTCACAATATATACAGTATGTATACGCAATTCGCTATTTATACATACAGTATTTTTACGTAATTGGCTATTTAGGGTAGGTTAGGTTAGTAGGTTCGTTTAGGTTTTTTTTTTGTATGTATAAATAGCCAATTGCGTATACATACCGTATGTATAAATAGCCTCATCCTTTAGTTAAAACCGATTTTAAAAGTTTTTATATTAAATGTCTATTTTTAGCCGTTTTGTTTTAGACAGAATTTGACAAAAATGTTGTAACAAAACAAATTACCACAAGCTTGGTTTTTGGTTGTTTTAATTCATTTGTTTAGTCCTGCTCTTATGAGAGTTACGTTGCTCTAAAATCGGTATTAGTTAAAACTAAGCTTGTAGTACTAGTCAATGGGTATATAATACTTGATTTCAATAACGTAACATGAAACATTTTGTGTGGTTTTATTTTAAATTGGATAAAGAATTTATAGCAAATTTGAAAATAAAGAGCTACTTAATCTTTTCTTTTATATGTTTGATATTTTAAAATACAAAATACAAATAAAAAAAATATTTTTGCAATAAATATTACAAAATCTGTATAGGTTTTTATTTGGTAATTAAAATTAATATTATCACGATTAAATTGTACATATTTTTCGAATTATTTTTTATGAAAAATTTATTTTTAAAATTATACTTTCTATGAAGTGAATTTTGTTATATTACATTTAATTTTGCTTTATTTTGCTGATACAAATATTAAACAAAACATTTTTTGGTATCATTCATGTTATTCTTATTACACAATAAAATAATATGCAAATATAATAACAATAAAAATATTTTTTTTACTAACGCAAGCAAATTATTTTTACGGAACAACAAATGTACACAACCATTTTAAAAAGCATAAAAACATATATAAAAACGTTTACGTTCAATAAAGATAATACCTTTTTAAGCGTTTAGAATTGCATTAGCATGTAAAACGGGTACGCAAAATAAATATTTTCAAAACTAAAGTAACACGAAACGATGAGTCTGCAGATGACACCGTTAATAAAGCTGTTAAAATAAACATATATATATATATATATATATATATATATATATATATATATATAAACACAATATTATATTTATATAGTCACGTATCGTTACAGGGAAATCGGGCGAGCATCCGTGTAACAACAGAGAATTTTGTTTTCTAGATTTTTTGTTTTGTCATTTTCCTCGATCTCTTCGTGACCAATCAGTATTTGAAAGCATCTTGTTGCTGTTTGTTTTATTTTCACTACTGTTTGTTTGCTGTGTGCCCTTTTCACAAAGTTTACCCAGAACAGAATAGCAGAGATTTCGAATACAATTTCGTAAATAAATGTATAATAAATAAATCTATGTAACAATTTGTTCGATTCTAGAAAATTTATCGGAAATATAGAAACGTTTAAATTTAAATAAATACTTATTAGTTAGTTTGTTTTACGCAGTAGTAGAATTTAGGTTGTACAATAAATAAAGGCTCGTATTACGAGCTCGGTTTTAACTAATATTTTTAAAAAACTATTCAGTTATCATAAAAGCAGAATAAATACATTAAAACACTCAAAAACTGAACAAGAAGCAGAAAATTTAATTATAGATAAATTAAAATTAGATGATTTTTTATTTGTTTTAATAAAAAATAATCATGATTTTTCAGCCTTCTATTATAATCATATTCTATCATATTTACCTTCTTTAAACAAATAAAAAATAATAATTCAGTCACCAAGCACTGAGGATGCGATCTACGATGTATAGCGAAACGTCTGCAACGAGGATAGATCGACCACGGTATACCAACCCAAAAAATTCTATATTACTATAAAAATATTACTATAAAAAATAATATAGTAAAAAATCCTTCAGAACTCATTATACAAAATAAAATGGCTTTAGGTTTAAGTTCTGTATTAATTAATGAAGACGTACGTTGAGTTCATCGAAACGTCGATTATAAATAAATATTGTTTATTAATTTGTCATACTATGTTTGTACTAATGTTTGTACTAATTTTTTCGTGAAATTTTCCATTTTTATTGTTTGAAATATCGTTTTTGTCGTACTATATTTGTCGTTTGAAATACCAATCTTGTTGTACAATTACGTATTCTTCATCTTTACCTTCAAAGAAGAAAATCTAGAACAACATTTTGGGAAAAAATACATTTATTTCTTATTTCCACAGCTGGGTTAATCTTATCCATACAATAAGACAGACCGTCATGTTCTTGTAGATACTAAAACCACAACGGGACAGCAGTGGTCCAGTAATCTGTCCGTTTCCGTCGCAGCCGTCCTACGGCCCAATCTGTCGTCGCGTCGGTTTTCGCGCGTTCTTTTCGAGGCCACGTGTCATGGTGAATCTTTCAAGCGCAACCCCCGGAACGCGTTGTACGATAGCAACAGGCGGTGATAAATTGTTTTCGGTAGCAGATTTTGGATTTGGTGTGCGCCCCGACGATATTGTAAAGCGGATTTGTATGGATGAATTGATTTGTTTGATAATGGTCGTATTGTAATGCGATTAAAACTGGTGAAGTTTTTGGTTACTGCAGTTTTAAATATGGGGAAAATTGAAAAAAAGAAAAAAAATGTAATATTGTGCCTAATTAAGTAGAAAATTTTTGACTGATTTAAAACATATAAATAATAATCAGAATTCGCTTAGAAAAATATTTGTTGTTTGGAAATCACTATTACTTTCTTCAGGGTGTTCGTAAAAATAAGTACTTTTCTGACTAAATTTTGATTATTATACAGCCTGTTTCAGAGTAAGCGCCTTATTTTTTTTAGGCACACTATGGGTACTACTTTCAAAATATTTGGCAGTAATATGTTTCAGGACATTCTCTACACGATGGTGATATCAGATTTTCAATTGGACGAATCATTTCAAAATGACGACGTTCAACTTTTTTTTTTTAATGGGACGCCATAATTTTTTTATTATTATTGAGATCCTAAAAACATTCTTTTTACGATATTATTTCGTTTTTCTTAAAAATTCATTTCTTTCCCTATCAAAAAGCAAACTAACATTTTAATCCAATAGCGCATGTTATGTTATTTTTGTCCAAATATCAAGTAGCGGTAGACGCAAAAGAAACAATTAAACTTTATTTTGTCATCTACATCAAATTTTTGAAACTCAAAATTAAAAATTTACATCAAATAAAAATTAGGTATTTACAAAAAATGCTCGAAATGTTTTCCTTCTTTTTCAATACATAAATTGAAACGTCGTCCAATGGTGGTGTTTGACGTTTGACAACTAGTTTGTCTACCGCTACTTGATATTTGGACAAAAATAACATCGGGTGTAAAACATTCATGCGCTACTAGATTAAAATGTTAGTTTGCTTTTTGATAGGGAAAGAAATGAATTTTTAAGAAAAACAAAATACTATCGCAAAAATAATGTTTTTAGGATCTCAATAATAATAAAAAAATTATGGCATCTTATTTAAAAAAAAAAAGTTGAACGTCGCCATTTTGAAATGGTTCATCCAATTGAAAATCTGATATCACCATCTTGTAGAGAATGTCCTGAAACATATTACTGCCAAATATTTTGAAAGTAGTAAGCATAGTGTGGCTAAAAAGAAATATGGCGCTTACTCTGAAACAGGCTGTATATTCAGGTTAAATTACTCCATCAATGTTTATAAAATAATTAGTCGAAGAATAAAAAATATTTATTATTATCAGGACAAAAGTTTTTATCTATTATATTCATTATTTCATTATTAATAAACCATCTTACTACCATAACCTCTTTACCTATCATAAAAATCGAAATAATTATTTAATATACATAGTGGAAAAACTGTTCAGTCGCATATTCCATCCCAGCTAATATCTCGTTAAACTTTTACGATTCGATTCGTGGATGATATGCACACAGTCATAATAACCTCCCGCCTCTGTGCTTTTGGCCACTATCGAAACACCCTTGTGGCCAATTATCGTGACCACAGCACACGCAGTCACAGTTGGCCGAGGCTGGCGTTTGGCAACCCGTTCTCTCCCGATTTCAGTTTGAGGTTATCGCTCGCGAGCCAAATTTCACAGCATTACGTTTACCTCGAGCAGAGGCCCTGACTTTTTTGTGTGCTCGGTTAACGCAAGCACATGTGTAAATTATTGCTGCATAATATGAACAATTTTATAGGTTAGGATGGTGTGGCGGTTAGCCCAATTTGGACTAATTGTAAGTTTAAATGCTTGTTACGATAGATTAAAAAATATTATTATGTGATTTTTTTTAAAGAGATTTGGTATTTGGTACCTTGAACAAATAAATGTTCATATTGTCATTGTGAAATTTAATATAATAATACTCAGAATATTAAGATTTTACATTTTTCCCAAAATTTTACAAGTTACTCAGTCATTGAATCGGCTGTTAGGCTATGCATCAATGACTAGCCAGTTTAACTATAGACATGTGTTTCGATTTTTAGGATCTCGTCATGTTTTTCTATGGAAAATATGTCTTTTAATAGTAAATTTATTCTACAAATTTTTTTTTAGAATTTTTTACTAAAAGTAGAAAACCTTTGGCATTGTAATATGTATACGTTCATAGTTTAATAATTATAGTTTGGAGGAGAGAGTGAAACTCTTGTGTTTCAATTCTGTTTAGGATGAAAATCCGGTCCTTATAGTTAAAGTTCCGTTTCACTTCATCATTATTTTCATAGAACAGAGTATAATAGTCATTGTTGATAATGTAATTATAATAAGGAAAACATATTATTAATATATATTAAGCTCATTATACTATTTTTAGTATTTATTTTAATTAAAATCTTATTAATTTGATATATCTATTGTTTCATTTACTATTTAATATTCTATTTTGATTGAAGCTGGATTACTATATTTAAAAATAATTTTAAAGAATTAAACGTATAAATATATTTTTATGATTTAAAAATATAAATGAAATCTTTACAATATTTGAACAATAAATAAACAATAAACTTTTTTAAATAGTAAAAGCGAAAAATTTTTTATTTTGCAATTTGTTTTAAGATATGAACAAACAAGTTTCATAATATGTAGTTCTTTCTTGAATAAAATATTTTAATTTTTTTTACATATAAACATATATCTATAAGAACGCTTTCTACTAATCCGAAAATATTTTTTTTCAAATATTTCTATCCAGACTTTTGCTTTAGTCACAATTGTGATATCTCTTATACATGCTGTTTTATTTTTACCATTTGGAAACCCATCTACTCATCGGACGTCCACACAGACGTATGCTTTTAATGTTACTCACATATTTGTATAAATATGTATAATATGAGATATTACAAGAAAATATTTTCAAATTATAATTTTTTAATAATCTGTAATTTTGTTAATGCAAGTTTCGGTTTCGGTTTTTGATTTTTTTATTTACGATATAGTTTTTATAAGAAATTGATAATTATCGTGGTTACTGTAAAATAACAACAGAATTTTTAAAGATTTCTATTTATGTAATATACAACCTACTAATAAATATTTTACCTAATCTATCAGATAGATATAAAATAGATAATACAATAACATATATCAATTTTTCTTTATGTTATTTAGCGCTGTTTATAATCAACAATAATGTTGAGGGCGATTTCGTGTAACAGATGAAAACATATTACTAACAATCAACATACATGTATGGCAAAATACCGTATACAATCCTTCATTCGGACGATTTCAATTATCCAATTCCCTACTGGATGTTGTTGACGGAGTGCGAACGTTCATTTTACCAGTGGACAACACCATGAATATGCATAGGCCCCTGGTTTGCGGACTTGGTTATAACACGGGTTATACCTGGGTAGCTGGTTGTTGTACTATGGTTGAACGACTCTATGTACTCAAATCCCTGGTGTACAAGTAGCGATAATGCAATTATTCAGTTTTGGAAATTGAATAATTGCCGAAATTTGTTTATTTTGTGATAAAATACGATCAGTTGAGTGGCGAAATGCTCAGTTAAGATTTATAGATGTTTCCTATTAAATAGAAATACGAGTATATAAAATATAAAATAAAAAAACTTTTACTTCTGTGTAGTATAAATATATATATATATATATATATATATATATATATATATATATATATAGATTAGTGATTAGTGTATGATGAGTGTGAAATTGAAAAAAATGTTAAAGCAAAAGTTGGCGTTAGTCAGTTAAGATGGTTCGGACATGTTGAGCGAATGTCTAATGAACGTCTGGTTAAAAAGATTTATTTGAATGATTTTGATGGTATACGTTTGCTTGGACGTCCGGTGAGTAGTTGGAGTGTTTTGCGTGAGCGAAAGTTTCCAAGTAGTAGGAATAAAAGAGCATGTATGAGAGGAATTATGAATGTGGATGAAGCGATAGTTGCTTGTTTGGATAGGAATGTTTGGAGGCGACTGATTTCGGAATGATGAAAAGAGTTTGTGCCACACCCTTTTGGGTACATGGCGTGATTGTGTATGTATGTATGTATGTATGTACTTATCTTTCAAAATTATCTAGATAAAAAAAATTAACATTTCAATATAATTCACAATTATCCATTCTACAATCTAATATTTTTTTAAAAATTAACTCTTTCGGCCGTTACTTTGTGAAATTTCATATTGAAGTAAATTAATAAAATAAAACACTTTTTAACTTCGATAATTTCACACATTTAATATAGAAATATTTTTTATACTAATTTTGTCAACTTAATGAGAATAACCTAAAATTTAACAGTAATTCCTCTCCGATTTAAATTTAAAGGAATTTAAGATAAAGATTTTACACTTAATTATAGGATTTAAATACTGTCAAAAATTGAAATTTGCTTAAAGTACTTTAAATTTAAATATTTAAGCTAAATTTTATGACCAGAATATCGTCATTTTTCTCAAACTAAACAAAACAAAACATTTACAGATGATATACAAAATTTGTAATAGAATTTCGTATTTAAAGAATCCAATCTCTTTAAAATCATACCCTTAACCTACAAAATCTCAGCGTACACACGCTATTCGAAAGGAGCAGCAAAAATAAATATTTATACAACCAACTTGAAACATTTTCAAGCGAAAAATCTACAGTGGTACCTCACTGCTCCATTTTTTTCATATACAAATACACGACGAAATACTGACTAGGCGGTGTTGTTAAAAGGTTTTTGCACCGCGAGAAGTGTATGTTTGCTGAGAGACAGCAAAAGTGCGTTATGCGTAATGCGTAAAATGTTAACGTAGTCCTTTCTTTCTTTGTATTCCAGGAGTGTAGTGCTTTCGGCGATGCCAACAACAAATATTCCATATTGTGGAACACGGTGTCATGGATGGAAATGTACTTTGAAGTTTGGACTTTGAAATAAAGGTAGATATTATTTCATTTAAAAAAATGCAAAATACATTTTATTTAAGTGTGATTATGCATAAATTTTTTGGAGATTTAAGGATTATAATCCCTTTTATTCGTAAATTTTTGCAGGAAATCCTGCTAAATAACCCACTTAGTTGCTAAGAAATTTTCTTTGTTGTTTTAAGCTGTAGGATCAAATAAATAAAAATGTATAAACATTTTCTTTTGTATATGTTAAAATAAAAAGTTTTATAATTAAGATTTGTATAATTTTTAATTAAAAATCGACGTATATTATCATCAGGAAAAACATATAAGTACAAATGACATAAATAATAAACAAACGAAGTTACTAGGTAACAAAATACAAGTAACTAGAAAATTTATAAATTACTAGCTGGCCTGGCAGACGTTGTCTTGCCTTTATTTTAATGTAAATATTAAAGTTAATTATAATGTTATTAAATTCCCTATCAGGTTCGTTATTGTTTTTAACAATGATGCGTTTCGACTTTTCAGTCACCTTCAGATTATTCTGATCTTGGTCCGTGTTGTGGTTCAAGTGAAGTCAACACGGACCAAGATCAGAATAATCTGAAGATGACTGAAAAGTCGAAACGCGTCATTGTTAAAAACAATAACGAACCTAATAGGGAATTTAATAGCATTATAATTAATCATAACGCAGGTTCAGGACCAAAGAACAAAAGTTTATCTTTTGACATTAATATAAATATTAAAGTTTTTTATATTTTTTTTTACTAGTGATTCAAAAGAGATACAGAACACAAAACGAGAATGTTGCACTAACCTTAATAGACTAATCTATTTGTATATTAGATTATAATCCAATTTACCATTTGTAATTTAGTTTAAATATTAAATAAAACTAAATCAGACAATTTTTGAAATTCCAGTGCATCATTCATCAGGTACATCAGTGCGGTGCGTGAGTGTCGCGTGAAGGGCGTACGGTGCGTGGTGCGTGTCCGACATGTTAGCCGACGGCGGCGCGTGATAATGACGGCGGTCGGCATGGAGACTATCGGGCCATCGCCGGCTGGAGCTGGCGTCGGTGCCAGCAACGTCGCGACGTCCACCTTGCCACTACCATTCCTGCTTATGATCGTGTTCCTGCTCAGTCATGGACACGTCGTTGCTGCCCTGGATCTCGGTATGTACACGATGTTATTATTATTAATATTATAGTTGCAGAAGGGGAGGGCATTATTAGTTGGTTTGGTCACGTAAGTTGATAGCGGGGGTAGGTAAACTTGAAGTGTAAGTATGAAGGAATAACTTGTGATCAAAGTTATATATATATATATATATATATATATATATATATATATATACACAATCACACCATGTACATGTGGCACAAACTCTATGTACTATGTCGAAATTAGATATCACTTATATAATTTGATTAACTAGTCTTTTTTTTAACTAAAACTATCACCAAACATAACTACACGGTCAAGTGTATTTAATCTGATATCTTTGACGGTAATTTTGAAAATTATTAAGTTAAGTTAATTGATAGTTGTATTGCTTATTTTTGCTTGAATTTAAACTTTATTTTTGAAAATATGTAAAGAAGTGCAAGAAATGAAATGTACATCAATAGATTTGTTAAGTTAAGTGTATTAAATTTGACAGTTTTGGCGGTTATATTGAAAATTATTAAGTTAAGTTAATTGACAATTGTTTTTCTTATTTTCACTTGAATTTAAATTTGATTATTAAAAATGTGCGAAAACGTGCAATATTTATTAGAAATGTATATTTGACCAAAGAAACATTGATTCTTATAAATAAGGTAACAAATATATATATATATATATATATATATATATATATATATATATATATATATATATTTACTATTCTACAACTGTTGATAAAATTAAGGTTACTTGATATGTAGTTTTTATTTTATTTTTAGTATAATTTTGTTTGGAACGCTTGAAAAAAGAAAACAAATATTATTCGGAGCAGAATGCACTTTTTGTGTATAGCTGAGATTGTTTAGCCACGGTTCTGTCTTGGTCGCAAATATCTATTTACTATTAAATTTTAAAACAAATAAATCACTGAAATAAAATATCAACATTTTCCATTATCTAAATACAAAATAAGTACAAATAAACATGAATGTATAGTTATGCCTGCTTGGTTAGACCATAGTCACGTTCTACATGAAATTTTATAAAAATCACCGTTGCAAATTATAATGATTATTTTTATCGTGTTATAAATGCGGTGTTAGTGGGACCTGGTTCAGTTGTTACCCCATTTACTGTCGCTACTCGTATCGCTATCTCTGATAAATAACTATAAAATTGAAAAAATGTTTATAATATGTAAATTATGATTAAAACGAAAAAAAAAAAACGTTAAATTCAGATAGGGAAAACGATGTAATTGTTAACATAAATTTTTTGCTCGACACAAAATGAGAAGCAAGTGAAATTAAAAATGATATGGTGGAAAATATTGCACCACGCTTGCAGATTCTAGATATTATATACATGGAAAGAGGTGTGAAAAGTATATTTATGCGCTGAAAATACGCTATAATTATTTATAAAGTAATTAAAAAAAATATTTTTATACATTCTTTGAAATTATTATCGGTAATTTATTTTCTTTATTTGGTTACAATTTTTTTTTTAATATAAATTAAAAATATATTAATTTATGCAACAAGTGTATAAACTGTAAATTTTTTTTCACAAATGGGAAGTTTGACAGGTTAGTGAAAAAGTACATGCATGAGTTTTATACAAAATATATTTTTTACTACTTAGAATTAACTTAACATTATGAAGAATTTTTCAGAACTTATTATAATAATATAAAAAACTTTTTATTTAAGTTTTGTATAATATTTAATTAAAATTCGACGTTTTCTGATATAGATATACGTGCAGTATATTAAAACGTGGAACTTTAAATAAAAGTTATACAGAACTTAAAACTAAAGCCTTTTTATTTTAGAATTAACTTACACAAACAAAATTTAAAATTAAACATTTTTGATGCTAAGATTACGACAAAATTTAGGATGTTTTTAATTCACTTTTTTGGAGCATAAATTTATATAACGGCAAAATCAAATAATGCTGCGGCACTTTTTTACTTTTTATTTTTCGTCACTAGTATCATCAGAAAAAAATTTTTTTTGGCCACAGTATATGTATATATGTATTTTTTTAAAATTTAGGTATAATTATTTATTTTATTACCTAGTAAATTGTTTTTATGTTTTGTTTGTTTATTATTTATGTTATTTGTATGTATGATATAATTTATTATAAAATTAAATAAAACTTTTACCTAAAGCTTTTTTATTTTAATATAGCCAGTTATAAAAGATTTTTTTTTATTTTGCCTATATTATTTATTTTTGTAAATCAAATTTTTGATGGTATAATATTCCTGGATTTGTTATTCTAGGAGTAATATTTCGAAATTCAATTAATGACCAGTTTTAATTAAATTTCAAAAATGTTATGTAATATTTATAAACAAAATTATTATACTAATTTAGTTAATTGAAATAGCTAATCATGGTAAACCAAATTAATTTCTATGACAAAATTTAAATTCTTTTGAATTTAAATTATAATCCTGGTTATTTTTATTCGCTGAATTTTAGCTTTATTTTCGGCATGTATTTATCGAATTTTAAATTTCCAATTTTAAATTTAGCATATACATTAAACGATTCGTGACCAGATAGAGAATAAATTGCCATTATCAAGAGTTAAATTATGTGTAGGTTTTATGAAAATCCATTCTATATAAACCACTAAAAATTCATAGTAATTTGATTTGATTTGTTATTAAATATTCAGATATAAATATAGGAATATTTATAGGGGAATTTTATGAAGCTAATTTAATTTTTATCACTAAACGTGTGACATTAGTCACTTTTATGTTTGTATGAGTTTTCAAATTGGAATAAAATTATTTACCATCTCTCAAGTCTAATCCAGTCTCAAACGTAATAAAAGTAACGCTCAATATAAACTAAATGTATTATTTGACTAAGAAAAATACAATTGCTCACAGAGGCAAAATAAATGTATTCAATAAAAAATATATATTTTTACATATTTACCCTGAACTTTATTGAATTAAGATATCTGAATGTATCTTAGCAAATTTAGTTAATTTCCTATTGAATAGAAAGAATTAATTTTTGTACACTAGAAAGTTTCATATTGCAAAGTTTTCCCCCTAGATTATGACGTGCCTACAATTTAAGAGCAATTCTCCCGTATCATATTTTTAAATTTATATTATTATCTACATTCATACAACTGTTACGTCCATCATATATGTACACAATATTACAAGCACACATCCCTTGTTATAATTTACAAGCCACCGCCTGCGTTGTTATCAAACGTGCGATATCGCTTGCAAACCGCTCACACCTCGAACCGGTAACCGGTATAACACACGACCGTATGCTGTACTACACTGAACGTATACTGACCGCAATGTCGTACGTAAATTGAATTTGACACAAGTTAATACACGCGCTGAATCTGGGTGTCGGTTTTGTTTAATTCGATATAGGCAAGGTTCTCAAACTCTTTTTTTACCACTTTGACTGCAAGGAAAAGTGGTATAGCGTTTGGTACGGTGTCTGTAACATTTTCAAAAAAAAAAAAAAAATTGTATAGAAATTCTTCATATAGCCTCTAGATGACGAATCCGAACTTTATGTTTATGTGGGTGTATGGATGTGCGTCGTCAGCTCGCTCGGTCGTAAGTCAAAATTTTGTGGCCGCAACTCCTCGTAGACGGTTCAACCGACTTTAATGAAATTTTCAGGATAAATTTGTCTAATGCTTCCATTAATTATATAATTTTATTAATATCCAGTGTTGCTAACTTTCCGAAAAAAAAATTACTAAAGTTTTTAAAAATTTATTATGGCCATGTTATTTAACCGATTTTACTCAAATTTTCACAAAAGATTCTCCTAGTATTTATATAATTTATGTAATTTTAACAAAATACAGTGTTGCCAATTTTCCGAGAAAAAATTACTAAAATTTTAAAAAAATTATTATGACCACTTTATTTAACTGATTTTAATCAAATTTTCATAAAAGATTCTTTTAGTGCCTAAATAAATTATACAATTTTAACAAAATTCAGTGTTGCCAACTTATCGAGATAAAAATCACAAAAAATTTTAAAAATTCGTTGTGGCTACATTATTTATTCGATTTTGATCAAATTTTCAGAAAAGTTTTTCCTAGTGCCCACATAAATTATAATATTATTAAAATACAGTGTTGCCAACTTTCCGAGAAATGTCAAAGTGGTATATATATGGGTTTACCCATATACTTCTAATCTTGTTAAATCTAGTAATTTAAATTTGCAGAAAATTTTTACTTGGAGCGATCATAAATTAATGTACTTTTAAAGTATACTTGAAAACACAAAACTAAGGTTTGTTTTACTTTGTTATTTTAAATAAAATTAGTTTATTTGAAACCGACAAAGTAAATAAGATACGCTTGTGTAAAACTAAGTAGTCTCATCGATACGTAAAACTATGTAATGAGCCATAAGAATACGTGTACTATCGATTGAGAAACACTGACAAAGAAGAGAAGCAAAACTGACACCGAACAATTTTGGCAATGAACGCGGTGACTGGACTGGTGTGCGTCGGATAGAGTTTAGCGTTGCGGTGACGGGTTCTATGTGCGTTCGACGAAGTTAATTCGACGACGCAGCGACGGTTAGATGCAGAGAATGACTGTGGCCACGACCGCCAGATTTTTCTTTACAAACTACTGAATTGGTTAATTGTGAGCACAGAATAGAGTTTACGATAAAGTGTGATGTGATTATTAGTTAAGTACTGTTTTACCGAAGTTTTGATTGAATTATAAATTGATATTGTCTAGTTCTATATGCAACAGATAATTGAAAAATGAACTATTTTTATTATATTCTTGTTGAATAATACGTTGAGTAATATATGTGTTTTTTTATAATTTTTTTTCATAATGTGTGCATATATTTATTTTTTTTTTGAACTAATACCAATTATATATTATGTAGATTAACTTTTATTCTGATATCTATTATCTATTCTAGATAATAAAAAATATCTAGAAGATTTTTTCTTTATCTGTTTCGATCCTGTATATAGATAATTAATAATTAACGCTGTTTCTAAAATACTTTACTGTCGATAGAAAACCAAAAAGTGATTTTCTTTAGTTACTTCCAGACAAAGTATACTATAGTCACATGTTATAATAATAATTCACTGCACTCGCCTGCGGCTTGTGTTATAAATTTTATTATTGTGAATTATTGTCATTGTACATACTTGTTAAATTATATTATTATAAATGTAAAAATTGTATGGTGGTTCAATAATAAAAATTGATATTTTTTTGTTTTTAACATTTTTGGTGGAGGTGCTATTAAAGAATATAATATTTGGTTCGGGAATTAAATTAAAAAAAGTTTAATTTATTTATGTTCTTTTTTTTCTATTTATTTTTATATATTTATAAGCAAATTTTACATAAATTTTTAAATGGTACGAAATAAATGGTTAAACCTTTTAAATAATATTAAAGCAAATTTTACTACATGTAGCTACATGTGTAACATATTAGGAACTTTGCAATTTAACAGAAATAAATAGTAAGTCTATAAATTTATTCTAGTGTTCTGGTTTTCTGGTTATACTCGAAATTACACCGATCAAATATACGTTACCATATGACTGACTTCTCACACAGTTTATGTTAGTAAAATGAATTGAAAATCTATTTTTACGAACTGCTAATAATAATCTGACGTTTTAGAAGTAAAATTTTTGGCTGTGCGCCAATGTTTGAAGTGCATGTTTTAAAATTGTTTCAAAACATAACTTAATCATATATTCATTCATATTGTTGTCTATTTATATGTTGCATATATTATTCTAGTCATTTACATTCATACAATTCATTTATAATTTTAACTTTTTGTTAAATTTATTTACAGTCATGTTCTGTCAAATTTTTATATTATTAACAAATAATATGTGTTATTTAAAATATGTTGCATTGTAAAGTTATGTATTTACAATTGTAATATTTATTATTTCAATTATTGTTATTAAAATATTGAAATATTTTTTGCGGTAGCATTTATTTTACAAAATAAAATGTTTATCAATATTTCTGAATTATTTATACAATATATTAAAATGTGATACTTTACATTATATTTCAATAAATAACATGTTTTTGTTTTAATTTTGTAAAACTTTGGAATACAAATTGCCGATGGCGGCGCTGTGATCGTTTAGCGAATTGGTACTATCAAAATACAGTCATATAAATCTATGTACTTTTTTAATAAAAAATCATGTTAATAACATTTACAATAAAAAAAAATAATATTTAACAGTAAGTTTCCACTTTTTTTTTCTCATATTAAAACTAATTTTCTACTTTCCACTGTACATAATTATTGAAAATAATTATTATAATAATTTAATTTTAATAATATATAAAAATTATTAATTTTTATCAAACTGTAAATGTGACAAATTTAATAAAATACACATATGCTAATGAAAAGTACTAGTTGTGACAGTTGGATTCAGGATTTTGCAATTGTCATAATACAACAGTGAAAAATCGAATTTAATTTATACTAAAATTGAAAACTGTATCATTTTAAAAAAATCAATCTATTCTCTAAATGAGTGAAAGAAATAAAAAAAAAACTAAACTAATTTCAAAAAGTATTTTCCGAGAGAATATATATCAAACGTCAAACGATATTTTTAAACACTAGTATCAGAGACTCGTAACAGACGTAATACGTATGTGTCGTCATTAAAACAAAAGAAAAGCAAAGAAGCGAGCAACATCCGACGCAAAGTCGTATATACCTGTTTGTTGAATCTAGATTTACCGTCTAACGAAACATTCGGCGTCGGCCTTTTGGGTCCCATGGATCTTAATATCCGCCAAACTGTAAACTACTACTACAGTTTTGAGCTAATTTCACTGGTATAGCTACTTGGCTACTTGAAATGCGCGTAAAATAGCTTGCTTCGTACTTGGTTATGTCTGATTAGTTTTACGTTTGAAAAACTTTTATATCATTATTTTTTTGTCTTTTTAATGGCAAGTTTCATAAACAAGAGTTAACTATAAACTAAAGCCGTTTTATTCTAAAGAAATTAGATTTAATTTTATTTGTAATATAAATTTTATAAATAGTATTTATTAACGCATTTTTTCAGAAGTATTATTTCAAAACACATGATAATTGACGTGGCTGCTAAACCATTTCTTTCAGCAGTAATAGTTCTAACTACAAACATATACAATAAAAAATGAATTTCATAGAATAATACTCATAGAATAATACTCAAAAACCTGCATTATCAATATTTAAAAAATATTCTCAATAAAACAAAAGCAGAAATGTTACTTTAATCCAAGTTTAAATTTTAACTCTACCTCTGTAGACAAGTTATCGTAACTCGGTATTTAACTCGGGATTTAATTATTTCTCTCATTTAATATACATTTTCATATTTAATCTAGAGTTAATCATTTTAACTCACGTTTATAATACCGAGCATAAGATTAAAATTTGTTTTCATATTTACCTATAATAACTTAAGTTTCAAGTGCGTAAAATTTATCAACAGTTTACTCAAGCGAAACTATCTCTATCCGAATTCGGTGGTTAAAGTTGAGCCACAGCTGCCGAGTTTGCAAGTGTAATTAGAACACAATGAATAATCTAGTCATGTACTCATAAATACTAATTATGAAAATAATTTATTCGCACCGTATCGGACGAAGATTTGGGCCCCACACCAACGTTGCTGCGTAATCGCCATATCAAAACTCCCGGCTCCGAACCGGATGAGACAAGGCCTTGGCGGGGGAGTGAGGGGGTGAAAGGATAGGAATTTGTATGTTTGATTAGCTGGATGTTTTGCGCTGGCTCCGTTTCTGAATCTATGTAGAATGCAACAACGTTTGTGGTGAGTTATGGAATAAAGTTTGTTGGGGGGAGAGGTCTTATTGTTATTATGATTAAGGGATTATGAACTTTCAAACTAACTTATCGTGGCGCTTGTTTCGTCGGAATAGTGAAGATGGTGAAGATTTTTATATTTTTGTTTAGTTAAAAAGTTTTGTTTTATGTTTCACGAAGAATATTGTAAAATCAATCATTTTTAATTTATTCGTGGTTAATTTTTTTAATACTTAAGTCAAATTTGTAATAGTAAATAATTCTCATAAATTTAAATGCTGTACGGCAACATTATAAATATAAATATACAGCCTGTTTCAGAGTAAGCGCCTTATTATTTTTTTTAGCCACATTAAGGGTACTACTTTCAAAATATTTGGCAGTAATATATTTCAGGACATTCTCTACACGATTTTGATATCAGATTTTCAATTGGACAAATTATTTCAAAATGGCGACTTTCAACTTTTTTTTAAAAGCCATAATTTTTTTTATTATTGAGATCCTAAAAACATTCTTTTTACGATAGTTTTTCGTTTTTTTTAAAAATTCATTTCTTTCCCTATCAAAAAGCAAACTAACATTTTAATCTAGTAGCGCATGAATGTTTTACAGTCGATGTTATTTTTGTCAAAATATCAAGTAGCGGTAGACAAACTAGTAGTCAAACGTCAAATACCATCATAGGACGACGTTTCAATTTATGTATTGAAAAAGAAGGAAAACATTTCGAGTATTTTTTGTAAATACTTACTTAATTTTTATTTGATGAAAATTTTTAATTTTGAGTTTCGAAAAGTAGATGCTTATTACCAAATAAAGTTTAATTGTTTCTTTTGTTTCTACCGCTATTTGATATTTGAACCAAAAATAACATAATATGCGCTACTAGAATAAAATGTTAGTTTGCTTTTTGATAGGGAAAGAAATGAATTTTTAAGAAAAACGAAATACTATCGTAAAAAGAATGTTTTTAAGATCTCAATAATAAAAAAAAATTATGGCATCCCATTTAAAAAAAAAGTTGAAAGTCGCCATTTTGAAATAATTCGTCCAATTGAAAATCTGATATCACCATCGTGTAGAGAATGTCCTGAAACATATTACTGCCAGATATTTTAAAAGTAGTACCCATAGTGTGGCTAAAAAAAAAATAAGGCGCTTACTTTGAAACAGGCTGTATATTTTGTTTTTTTTTTATATATAATAATAAATATAAAAATTGTCAGCCAAACGGGATTTGCAGTCAGGCACTTTTTATAAAATCTGTGTCAATATAATGAAATTCATATAAAAGTAAGTTGCATTTAGAAAAAACCATTGTATATCATTGCGTAAAAAGTCTCAACTTAAATGCACAAGTAACAAAAATACATGTTAAATATTTAGCAAAACACAGACCAATTTCGTAAATTTGAGTTGAAATAAACCACAACTAGGCATTGGTCTGTCTAATGTCTATAATTAGTGTTGTAGATCACGTTTATTTCACCATATAACCAGCTGACTAACTAATAACACCACCCAACAGAATCCTTTTAACCTAATTAACTTTAATAACACAACCTTTATTACAACAGGTTTTATTATTTATAATTGTACCGAAAATAATTATTTAAAAATTACTATCAAATCTCTATTTTACTATTTTATCACTTATAGTTTAAATAGTAATTTCTAATAATAGTTCATTGCGTGTCATATTATTCATATATGAAAGACAGGGATTAATCTGCATAAACCGCGGCATTCATATATGTTATGAAGGTCAATACATAAAAATAATTTGGTCTGGGAAGGTGGGGGTTTTATTTTTGTGTTAAAAGTTAAACATGTCATTAATCTCACAGATTTATTCAAAATAAATTAATATTTTTTCTTCAGTAAATTGCTTCAATTTATTCAGTAAGCAAAAGGCTAATAAATCTTCATTGAAATCATTTCAGCGAGTTTGAAAAAAAATCAAGTTCCACTCATTTAAGCAACAATCCTCGGAGAGTAAAAAAGTCGTACATCCTCAATTTAACGCAAGCTTTAATTCACCCCCAAACAAAACACTTCTTAAACCGAGCGCACCTCACCTCAATTCCAGCCCCGGCACCAACTTAACCTAAAAAAAAGAAGAAGCGGCCCTTGTATAAAAAACACGAGCCATATATCACTCGGGTCGCGCAAAAGAACTGCGAAAATCTCGGACATAAATAAAATTGCGTGGCGTCTTTCCCAAGTTTGTTCATCTTAACCGCCCCCCCCCCCTCCTCTTACCGACCGGGTAAAGTTGAGTTTGGCCGATAAACAAGTGCGTTTGCGTAAAGAGAGACGCAGTGAGAATATATTCTCAGTTTTTTTATGTACTAGTACACTTTTAGTTATTTTATTATAACTATATTTTATAAATTTATTTACAAAATAAATATGAACAACTTCAAATATATTTTTTACAGCTAATTTTATAAACTAAAGTTAAGTTTAAGACAACAAAAGAAACATCGTCTTATTAACAGCAATAATAATAATGTGATTGCAAAATCAACATAGAAGTAATAATTATGTTATCAAAACATTAAAATCGATGTGTATCTATTTAAACATTTAAAGTCGAAATAAAAAAGATTTTTTACTGTTATTTAAAATTATCTTAAAATTTTATTATGAAATCGGCAGTTAATGTAGCAAATTTTTGTAATTCTTTTCTATTTTTGAAATTTACACAAAACTAAAGTGTTGAAATTATTAACTTAATTATAAAATTAATAATTTGTAAATTCAACTCTGACATTCTATTAAAATATTAATTTGCTGAAATAAACTTCATTTCGTTATGAAACGAGTTCGCTAACTAGAGAGATGTGAATAAGGCCTATCTAGCTAGAAGGTTTGCATTCAGATGCTGTGCGAAAATTGTGCGGGTTCCCGAGTGTTATTTACGTGAAATCGATGTCCCAATACCCGTCGTGCAAATTTGCTCTCGAGCAAATTTTGAGCCGATGTTGAATATATTGGCGACTAAGTGGGCGATTTGACGACGCTGTCACGCAGCGATGAACGACGCTTGTGCCGTCGTCGAATTGTGCTACAAAACGGACTAGAAATTTTACCAGATTTGTTATGTACAGGACGTTTGTAAAAAGTTTAACTTTTAGAAATATATTTCATTGTGAATCAAGGTAGATGATTCTTTTCTTTTCAATTAAAAATTAATAATAATTATAGATAATTAATATATTTAATAATATAATGTAGTGTAATAATATAGAGTAGTTGGAGTGGTATGATTGAGAGTGTTTTGCGTGAGCGAAAGTTTTTATGTAGTAGGAATAGAAGAGCATGTATGATAGGAATTATGAATAAGGATGAAGCGAAAGTTGCTTGTTTGGATAGGAATGTTTGGAGGCGACTGATTTCGGAATGATGAAAAGAGTTTGTGCCACACCCTTTTGGGTACATGGTGTGCTTGTGTATGTATGTATAATAAATTTATAAAGAAAATTTTCTGGATTATACACTGACAACATTTTTGTTTTAAATTCAATTCGAAAGTAGACGTATTTTTGAACTGTAAAACTTAAGCTTTACTAACAGAAATAAAAAAAATGTAGTTGAAAAAAAATAACAGTATGATTATTTTAAAAGATTTGTATAAAATTATTTACTATTTAGTTTCTGGAATAAATTTAATCGCAAAATTATTAATAACATTCAGTTTCAATGTAATTTTATTTTTAAAATATATATTAATTAATTTCATACAAAGCTTTGAAAAAAAAGAAATATTTATATAAATATCCTAAAGTGAAAAAAAAAACTGGTCTTTTGAAATTTTTTTTGAGAAACAAATTCGATCACGCATATTCTTTTCAACTTTATGTCAAGCGGGGAAAAAAATGATCACCCTGTAGTGGGAATTTCTTTATGCATAGTGTTCTTGGTGGTGGCACGAATACTAAAGCCTGCCTGCCAATAAAATATCAGGACCCCTGGGACGGGCTCGTCTATAGCGATACGTTAAATGATGATTTTTACAGCTCCCGCGAGCTGATCGAACACGTAGCTTATGTTGTACTGTGTCATATTTATAACTGCCTATTTATGTAATGTACCCGTCATGTCTACCATATTTTTTATCTGTAAAAGAGACATTTTCTTAAAATATTATAGATGTACGTTGGTGTCGGACATATTTATACATTGCTTGTAAAATTTGAAAATACTAAAATAATTGCAAGACTCAACAATATTAAAGGTAAATTGATGAGAGATACAATAGAAATTTACACAGAAGAACATAAATAAAATTTGATTTTGTTTAATTAATAAATTTATCTTGTGTTACCTAGTAACTTATTTCTATGTTTTGTTTGTTTATTATTTATGTCATTTGTATATTTTTTTGATGATATATATATATATATATATATATATATATATATGCAGTATTTTATACATACATACACAATCACGCCATGTACCCAAAAGGGTGTGGCACAAAATCTTTTTATCATTCCGAAATTAGTCGCTTCCAAACAAGCAACTTTCGCTTCATACACATTCATAATTCCTCTCATACATGCTTTTCTATTCCTACTACTTGGAAACTTTCGCTCACGCAAAACACTCTCAATCATACCACTCCAACTACTTATCGGACGTCCACGCAAACGTATACCATCAAAATCATTCAAATAAATCTTTTTAACCAAACGTTCATTAGACATTCGCTCATTTGCAGTATTTCAAAACGTCGAATATTAAATTAAAGTTTAACAGATTTAAAATCTAAAGCTTTTTTATTTTATTTACATTTGTTAAATTTATTCAATTTTAAAAAATATTTACTCAATTGATACGAAATTAAATAAACATATAAATTCAAATATATGTGAAATTCATTTTGTATTCACACCCAAAAATAACCGAAATTGAAATTGAAAATAACTCAACTGACGAAACCGTCATTGTATCAAAATTCTCTTTGTTCAAGTGAGTGTATTTTCTAGAGTTTTCAAATTAACTACCTACACACCGGTGCCGGCCACACATCTACCAATTATTGAATAAATAATTAGATCTCCGTACCAAATTGCAGGTTTGACGCGAACACCGCCATATTTTCCTTTTTGTTTATTTTAAATTTCAATCGAACACACCCTATAACCAATTTTGCTTTTGATATGCCCGTATGTACTGTGGGGGTGTCGTATAAATGGAAAGTCTCGGGGGAAATTTACTCGCCATAATTTTATTGAAGCTGTCAAAATAATATAATGTCACTTGTTTTCTTCTACTGCTAATCCCCGTTGAATTGAACAAGCGTAGAATGTGTAAATATTAAAATACAAGTACATATATAACTCAATCTTTTAGCTACCCTAACAAATAAAATTTTAAAATTAAATTCATAACGCAAAGTTTGATTTAAAAATTAGTGTGAATTATAAATTAGGTCTTAATTTTTCAACTCTTAAATATTTACTTTATTATTTACTTATACTTAATTATTTATTATTTGAATGATTTTGATGGTATACGTTTGCGTGGACGTCCGATGAGTAGTTGGAGTGGTATGATTGAGAGTATTTTGCGTGAGCAAAAGTTTCCAAGTAGTAGGAATAAAAGAGCATGTATGAGAGGAATTATGAATGTGGATGAAGCAAAAGTTGCTTGTTTGGATAGGAACGTTTGGAGGCGACTGATTTCTGGATGATGAAAAGAGTTTGTGCCACACCCTTTTGGGTACATGGCGTGATTGTGTATGTATGTATGTATGTATTTACTTATAGCAATGTAACGTGTGATTATTTTAGGCATTTTATATTTTGATGTTTGTCTAAGTTAATTCTAATGGCAAACAGTCACAGAAAAATATTATTACGGTACTCATGCATAAAGTGTTCTTTTTTCTCTAGTGAGATTCCTGCACTTGACTCCAGTTTTTAAGGTTAAATTTCCCATTTGTAAAATAATTCTACTTTATGCACTTGTAACATAAACTACTTTTTATGGCTTAGGAAATTTATTACAAATATTTCTATACAAACAAGTAACTTTTGAATTTATAGAACCACAACATACCAGTACAAAAAATTCTAAAAATTCAAGGGATACTAGTCGTGAAAAGCTTGAATATTAAGTAACTTTTTCTTTATTCTCATTTATGATATCTCTCATACGTGCTCTTTTATTCCTACTACTTGGAACATTTCCTCGCGCCAAACACTCTCAATCATACATTGTTTATATATTCGGAATATTAATTTTTTTCGGATTTTATTTTAGCACCAAAACTGTGTCGAGTAAATATGTAACATAGTGCTTAACTGACATCAATCACGTGAAAGGAAACATATGATATTACTTCTTTTTTCTTTTGTCAAAAAAAAAGCAGAACCAAATCTTTTTTTACGCCTTGCAAAAGTGAAAAGTGGTGGATTCGTACAACGCACATGATCCGGCTTTCGCAGTTCATTGACGTAGAAAGTTGAGCGCTTGAAAATGTGATGTTTCCTGCTAAATGACCTATTGAACATTTTTTTCCATTGGCATGCGCATGCGTCGACACTGTCTTTTTTTTCTGGACTTTTAAACATAAATCACCCACGCTGTAATTTGTTTTTACGCGCTGTTGAAAATAAATACATCCTAGGAGTATTCTTAACGCATAGTCTTGCTATGAGCGGAGAGTTTTGAATTTTGGAAATTATTACACCTTTTTATTGATCGAGTGAGAATACTTTTTCTTTAGTTTTTGAAAATGGGCTCAGAAATGTTTATTTTATGCCTATGTAGATTCGTAACTAGAACTTAGAACCAAAATCACAAAAAAAGGTTTATTTCACTCTTGGGATAGATAAAGAGAAATTAATCTAGATAAAGATAATGATATAGTATTTTGTATTATTTAGATAAGATAATAAAACTGCTTTAGGTTAAAGTTCTGTATTAATATTTATTTATAATCGACGTTTCGATGAACTCAACGTCCGTCTTTGTCAGGACATTTCAGTAAATAACAGAACATAGAAACAAGTTATTAGGTAACAAATAAGGAACTAGATCATAAAATTTATAGATTTTTTAATTAATGGAAATCAAATTTTACTTAACTCAGTGTTTTCACAGTGATTGATATATCTGAATTAAATAAAATTTGGCTTCCATTAATAAAAAATCTTACTTATTACCTAGTTGTTGTTAGTTATTTGTTACCTAGTAACTTGTTTCTATGTTCTGTTATTTACTGTATGTTATTTGTATTATTTTTTTGATGAAGAGGGACAGTGAGTTCGTCAAAACTTCGATTATAAATAAATATTAATACAGAACTTTAATCTAAAGTAGTTTTATTTTAAAATAATGTTTTAATTTTATGTTAATAAATATCAAAACAAAAGTTTATTTAGAAAATGGATAGTTAGATAACTGACATTTGTTAAATTGAAAAAAATATCAACATATTCCACATATTATGATAACAAAATATATTAATAATATATTTTTAAAAGTTTCATGTAAATTTCAATTTTTATTCTACACACCAACATATTTTTAAAATGCTATTAACATAATGCTAATTTTATTACTTAATTGATCTATACACTAGTAATTTTTTTTGGATTATGTTAGCTAACAAAATGTTGAGTATTCCTGGTTTAAAACGTTGTATTATGTATTTTACACAGATTATAATAGCATTACTATCTTTGTTTGCTAATTAGCCAACTAACGACCTGTTATTCAAGAAATAAGACATATTAAATTTCAATATAATTAGCTGATAAGTAATTAAATTGTGTAACTAGTTTTCATAGAACAGTTTAATTAAACAAAAAACAAATAGTATTTGTATGAAAATTTAACAAAAGAAACGTTATTTTTTAATGTTATTAAAATAATAACATAACTAACTTTTTGTTTTAATAATGTGAAAATTTCTATAATTTAATATGATAATTGTAGTTTGCATTTGAAAATTTAAAAATTAACAATAAATTTTAATCTTATATATTATAAAATTTGTCACGTTTCAAATAACATATTTCTAAAGCACTTTTGTGCATAAAACAAGAAATTTGACAAATATGATTTACACATGAATATATCTTAGCATATTAAAAAACAAAACAAGACTAATAATAGCTAAAGTGGTTGAATTTTTTACGACTTAAACGAGAAATAATAAAAGTAAGTGTAATAAAATTCTAAATTTATGTACATAGAACAACAAGAAATTATAATTTTAAATATGTTTCTGCGTGACATATTACAGTCTACCTGCAGGACTTGCTAATAAGCAAATTAAAAATTAATTTTTCAAAAGCAATTTAGAACGAAGTTTGAGTCGAGAGCTAACATGTTCTTTTTTTTTTCTAGTCCTCTTATTTACGCTACTATGTTTTTATTTTTAACATAAATGAGGATATTATAATAATGGCTATTGTAATTATTATAACTAACAACAGTAATTTGTTTTCCATGTAAATTATTTATAATATTATAAGTAGCAGTGAGATTGTCAGAAGAAGATAGTATTGTGAAAATTTACTAGTAATGATATGTTCGTTTTACTATTAACACATGTTAATATCATATTATGTAAATATGTGATTATTATATTTATACTTATTACATAATTAGTATTATGTTTTAGTGCAGAACTAGTGGTTTTGAACTAAATTACTTACTAACTTATAGTAATCTTCAGGCTTTTATGGCTGGTATCCGTTGAATTTATAGAATTTTCTTGACTGGTATGCCGTGGTTTCGCTATACATCGTACTGGGTGGCCAAAACCTGGAAAACCGGGAAAAGTTAGGATATTTTGTTGATCCTGGAAAAGTCAGAGAATTTCTTTTGTGGTCAGAGAAAAAATTTGTTTGGCAAATTCACAATATTACAAATAAAAATTTGCAGTGCAAATTTATCAGAACATAAGACGTCTAAACCATTCAGATAAATCTGCTATTGTTTAACATGCGTTAGAGTTTCTTCATGATATGAAATTTGAACATACTGTAATTATTGCAAGACTAATCGATATTAACATCAGATTGATAAAAGAAACAATAGAAATTTATAAAAAAAAGGATAACAACAATCACTGTAAAGGCACTGATTTAAATAATTGGCTTCCATTAATTAAAAATTTATTTAAAAAAAATTTTGATTTAGTCACTTATTTGTAATTTTTTTCTATTTTCTGTTATTTACTGTAAATGTAATTTGCATCATTTTGCCTGATGAAGACGAACGTTGAGTTTGTCGAAACGTTGATTATTAATAAATATTAATACAGAACTTAAACCTAAAACCGTATTATTTTATAAATTTGAGAAACTTTAACTAACTGATCATTTATTATATCTACCTATCTGACAATATAATTTATAAGCAATAAATGCAATTTTAATTAAAAACGAATGATTTAAATCCTAAACTGATAAAATAAGATATTAAACACTTTATGGTCCGATTGAAATTTTAATCGCTCTAGTCTTTAAATTCTGTTTTTGCAAATAAACTTGGCAATTGTGAAAACATAATTACCCACTGCATTCCTAATTAAAATAGCTTTAAAAACAAACATTATTTATGACATTAACTTTAGTGCAATGCTCTCCTTATTAGAGTGCACTCATTAATGAAAGTAAATAGGTCCGAACTGGTGCTTCTATTGCAAATACAGCTGCTACGTTGTCCGACCATTGCTTGCGCCAAGAGTTAAACGTGACATTGGCTTTAAATGGCTCTTACAGCTTTCTAAAAGGGCATGTTGGAATAGTTATTCGGTTGTTTATGCTATGAACTATTATGGATTATATAAAGATTTTAATAAAAACTTGTCTGCGTGTTTATTATGCGAAGTTGTTGATTGGACGTATTGGTTCTGATTGATAAAAAATTAAGTTCAGTAATGATATTAAAGTTAATGAAAATAAACTGGTTAATTTGCTCGTACATGTTTTAAAACTATATTGATTAAAGTTTTTAAATTATGTACAATGCTGAGATTGTTAAAAAAATTATCTAGATATTGATACAGTATTTTTATGTATTATGATTATGTATTAATTCTTGGAATTTTTTAAGTAAATTATAATTTTAATTGTCTTGTACGTTGTCGTATTATAAATAAATTTAATGAAAATTTTATTACATAAAATAATTCTAGTATATGAAAATTGAAGAAAATACATGTATTTTTTGCGCGAAAATAAATGTACATTCAGTTAGTTTCTACTATCAATTTTTATTTATCTAAAATGGAAATTCTTTTCATAAAGGTATCAGTATTATATAACGAATAATCTTTCCAATTTATTCACGTATAGGTATTCAAATGCGCAAAAGAAATAAATAAATCTATCCATTAATATATGTATTATTCAGTTTACGTAACTTTCGAGTATTTTTCACACTATGTGGAAAAATATACGCGATTTTATTTGTGCTGAATGGAAAATTTTATATTTGTTGAATATAATCGCAAAAATTTATAACCAAATTGTAGCGTATTGAAAATGTATATGTATATCAAGTGTTTTATTATTTATTTCAAATTTGTAAACACAAAAATATAAATATTTGTCAACTATAAGTTTGAAATTTATGCTATTCAGATAAATGTGAAGTATAAATAATTAAAAATATTAATAATTTACTTGATCATTTAACATAGTTAAAAAATCTTTCAGAACTCATTATAATAAAATGACACTGCTTTAAGTTATAGTTTTGTACTAATATTTATTAATAATAGACGTTTCCACGAACTTCATATGGAATAATGATACTAAAATACAAATGTTTTTCACTAAAACTTTTTTATTGGTGTAGATACGTATTTTTACAGCGATCTCCTCATCAGTACAAACGAAATATAATAGGTACATGTAATTTGTCAAACATTGACAAAATTTGTATTTTTATTGGTAATTAACATGTTTTACATTGACCAATCGTAAATAAAAAAAAACTATTTTATAATGCTAAATCTGTGCTCATAAATTTTTCTTTATTTTTATAAATGTTAATTGATGTTAATTTTAAAACCGAGTTTGTAATAAGGACTATTGTGGTTAGAATTTTATACTAACATATTTGATTTCTGAATTGATAAATTTAATATTATTTTGAACAAATCATTACCAAAATTAACTCAATATAACCAATCCAAAATTAACTCAAAGCAAAATTAAATTAATACCATCCACAACACAATATCAACTCTCGTTGTACAACAACTTCAAATATTGTTACGAAATTTCTCAGGCTAACAATTACCCGAACTGCCGAATTGTATTATTGCAATTCTATATATGCAGTCGACTACGATTAAAATAGCTAGGATCCATATTTATTCATCTAGGTTACTGTATAGCAATAGCAGAGAATAGAAATCCGCCCCCATAATGGTACGTTTATAACCAGGATAGAACACGGTATGTAGTCAATGCAGTATTTAGACGACTTTCATGTACGTAGTTTCTGTACAAGCAACGCCAAATTTTCTAGCTTTACTCAAACCTGTATTAATATTCATTGGATACTGCAAAAGACGGAGAATATTTGTGAATATGATTTTGTTAACAAAAATTTTTGTAGAATTGTTGATAACATTAAAACCTATTTCTGATAATATTTGTCAATTGTTATTTAGCAGTAAATTCCAAAATACAAATAATTGAAATTCTTATTGTTTTTGTATACAATTATACATCTCTTTTGTTTTATAAGAAAGATTTAAAAAAATATTTGTTTAAAAAGTACAATAACATTGGTCGACTTTAACAAAAATATTTAATTTTTTATTTTAAATTTAAAATATTAGATCCGGTTGCATAAAACATTGTTAAATGCTGTATAAGTTAATTAATTCGTTAACTTGCTAAGTGATCAATCAATAAAGTAGTTCGAAGGTGGTTGATAATTTAGTTGCCAAGTTAACTTATTGGAGAAGTAAACAAAGTTTTGTGTAATCAGGTTTTAGTGTTTTTTATTATAGAAATTTTAGTTTCTAAAACTTTTATTTAATTTTATTTTTTAAAACATTATACCTATGACGCATTATTGTATTCAAAATGAAGAATTAAATTTTTGTTGATATATAAGAAAATAAATGTCAATATATGTTTTCGAATCTACTAGCATTAAAAACTTTAAAATAATAACAAAAATTAGTATTAAAATGTTCAATATTTTTACAAAATTCTGTATTAATAAAATAATTAGTACATTTTTTGAAGTACATAAATATACAATATTTTATTAATTTATAAACATATGTAAAAAACAATATGTAATGCACATTTCATTAAATGTAAAAAAAAATTATATTAAATATTTATAATTAATACAAGATATACTGTATGTTAATATAAATGCACAAAAAGTATTAATTATTTCTATGAAATTATATTTTATTTCGGCAAAATTTATAAAAATTTTAAATTAGAAGTTAAAAATATTTAAATAAATTATTATAAAACAAACAAATAATCGATGCGATTTTGTTACTTTTAACATCAATTATACATGTCAATAAATTATTCATATATTATAAATCAAACAATGTTGCATTAATAGCTGATATCGATATAAATAACTGACATATAATTTGGTTATGATATAATTTTTTTATTCTGCAAAACCTTAATGCAGGATACTACTTCTTGCTAAGCTTTCAGCTTATTCCTACTACTCAGCAGCTAACATTTTTACAGAGATAAAAAGACAACTTCCTTATATATGAGTGGAATGTATAATAATTTTATTATATTCACTCACGTTTTGACTTTTTTTCTACATATTTTAAGGCAAGCTTTTCCAGAAAGTGTGTCTCAGGTGATGTTGTAGCCAGATGGATGCATATAAATCTTTTGTGAGGTGAGTTAAGTAAACAGTGATGTTGTTTAAAGATTTAAAGATTTCATAAAATACTTCTGAAGTTGATGGAAAATTTAATGCTGGCTTCATAATACAAATATAAATATTTTTTTCATTGTTTTTAAAATATTCCTAAAAAGCATTTTTGTATATATATATATATATATATATATATATATATAATAATTATTTATATATATATATATATATATATATATATATATACAGATTATTTAGTAAATTAGAAATATTTTGAAATTATTTACTATTTATATTGTTAATATATATTAAGTATAATATAATAATACTTTATTATAGATTCTAATGAAAATATATCCGTTTACGTTTTAGACAGTTACTAATTAACTAAGTATGTAGAAGTTAAAGTTTCTATAAGAACAAAAACATGTTAACCAACCAAATAAAAAAAAACTAGTGTTTTTACTACTCTTGATCTAGTTCAAATGAACTGTTAAAAACTTTGATAAAGTTGGTTGTTTTTACAAATATACTTTGCAAGTTTCAAGTACACTTCTTATTACAATTTTGTTGCATTAGTTTTATAACAATTTTTTTCTAAAATATGATTTTTATATATATTGCTAATAGTTTTTATTTGTAGAAACTTTATATTATATAATATTTGTATGAAAATCAAATATTTAAAGTAAATATCAAAGAATAAAAGCAAGTCTTTACCAAATGAAAGCTTAAACTTTTTTCATATATCTAAGCTTTTATGTTAACGTTAGTCTTTGAAAGATATTTTTAAAAAATTTGGGCATTAAATATTCATTTAAACTTAGACGAAATATTCTATTATTTTATTATATTTTGAATATATTTAATAGTAAAATGTACTTAAAATTCACATCACAAGTTTTATATGTCATTTAGTTTTATATGTAAGAAAGTAAATATATAATTCTAACTTATACCCTAAAATTAGTACGCCAGAATTTTCGAAGTTAGAGTCATATAAGTTTGAAATAATAATTTGAAGTTACGAAGTGAACCATGCAAGTTTTATGAAGCAAAAACAAGTAGATATCACCGAATACGAGACAGATTTCTTGATATACTCAAAAGGTTCTTGAACTGCGTACATATATTATGATAAAATATCACATATTGTCATCAAACTTTTTATGTGATTTTTTATGGAATTTTATAGTTTAACTTACTTATTTTTGTTTTAATTATTGACACATTTTTATTTTATTATTTCATGAATTTTTGGTATTTGAGTTATTTTTGTCTTTGAATTATTAAACAAATTTTAATGATTTTAGAAAAGTTTGCGAACTTTTATTATTAAAAAAATGAAATTGAAAAATCAATCAACTAGATAAAAAAATATATACTTCACAAATCTCATTATACTGACCTACTTCTGACTTTGCTTCTACAACACTAGTCAAAACTAACAACCTGCCGTACCATCCATTTTTTAAAAAAAACCTTCTAAATTCTGCGTTTTTTTCTACGCTTTTGCCATCTTGTACCAAATAAATCAGGCAGCTCCACAATTCATCCGTGTGCAAACAAAACGAAATTCGAATGCACCACGAACTGAACTCCTGAACGCCGGCATTGGCATCTGTAAACCGAATACTGTGTGTAGGTTTCTTAATAGTTGAGTTATATATCTAGCGGAAAGTGCAGTGACAGCGGCGTAAGGATTACGCCAGCCGGCTTCTGTCATCGAGCACTCCCCAGAACTTCAATTTGATGCTGTCTTACCTATTTCACTAGGTTGGTTGATGTTGGTTGTTTTTGGCTGAATTTGAATGACGTATGCCTTGATTGGTTAAAGGATTGTTTCGAGTTGATGACTGATCTAATTTTGATGGATTTGGGTTTTATACTGAGTTGAGGAAACGAAATAAGATATTTTATTTAAATACATGATCTATCTGATACATGATGATATCTAAAAATAATATTACAAATATAAATTCCCACATTTGCTTATATTGTTTTGAAAATATTTTACTTCTAATATTTTATATTACTTAATGAAAATACCAATAACTATTTTTTCCTAAAAACAATAAAGAAAATTTTCATGATTAATTTTGTTGTCTTTAATAATATATGCATATATTTTTAAAATTAAAATTTTTGAACTAATGCCAATTATCTAATCATCTATTATCTAGATAAACTTTGTTCTGATATCTGTTATCTCATCTAAATAATAAAAAATATTGTACCTTTACTTTTAATTAGATTATTTTTTTCTTTATCTATCCCAACACTGATAATTTCATAAATAGAGTAAAATTTTCCAATAGTTTTAATAACTAAAAACAAAAGCAAAAAGACTAAAACTTGTATACTTTAATTAAGAGAAACAAAAGATGACAGCAAAACCATTTCGGGGTGAAAACTTGTGTCACTGCTTAAACTCATTGTCGGCTAACTATAATCACATCGCACGTTTCACGTTTCGTTCGGTTGCTTTTAACTTTTCCGGGCGTGTACTCGTGCACGTACCGCATCGGAACTGAAAGATACGTGTCTCGCGAACGCATGATTTGCGGGTTTCGCATCGCACACTACAGTCATTTTCCAACTGCGACTACCGCATGGGCCCAGGCCCAACGCCTTCCGCTATGATGTCTTCAGGGACGTTACTGCGAGCGAAGATGGTGAAAGAATTTGAAGGCATCTGCCACACGAAATACGAAATGGAATTTAATGTAGTTTTGTTTGTCTTGCTTTAAAGAGAATGAAACAATATTTTTAAGACGGTAGAATTGAATTTAAGCATATTGAGTTTTGTGAATAGATTGAGCGGTATTGCTGATGAATTTCAAGTGAAAAATGGATTTTCAGTTTAAACTGATTGCGTACAATTTAATGGAAAATTAATTGGATTTTTTGAATATTGTATTTTCTGGTCTTTTATTATCTTGATGATGTTTTGGTGACATCAATTATACTCGTATTTTGTTTGTTAGCTGTTAAAAGTCGTTAAAGATAGTATTAAATTTACATCAATTATCAAAATGACAAAAAATTATTTGCAAATTAATAAAAATTATTAACTCTTTTTATTTCTGACTGTATTTAGCTCAATGAATATAGTACAAGAAATTTTTGAATCAATAATTTGTTAAAAATGTTACTATGAAATAAAATCAAGGCATGCAACCGGTAAAAAAACCGATTAATTACACTAGTTAACTGATATTTTTGTAGATTTTTGCGAGCGTTAACCGTAATTTTAACCTATATCTTAAAATTCTTAAAAATCGAAAAAATAATACCGTTTTCTTTCGAGAAGAAAACCGAAATACAAAATTATTTTTATGAAACTTATATTTTTTTAGCGAAAATTATGAATTTTAAACTTTGTTAGGAGGGAAACAAAATTGAATTTTTAGTTTTACAAAAAATATGTACATTAAAAATTAAAAATCGGTTTATAATTACATCTTTATTTTAGTTATCAATAAAATACTTACTGCGTAATAGAATCAATGGTAATAGGTAAATATAATTTAATGAAACAATAAAATATTGAATACAATGAAAATAACTTGATATATCGAATAACTTTTACTATTATTGAACAACAATTGCGACATTTCTATTTGCGACAGAAATTCAATATTTTCTTCTGAATTCATATTTCTCACCGATATGTTTTCCAGTGAAGTGGAATAACACAAATTTTAGAATGTTGTATGATGCGATTCCATTGAAACAGAACGATCTTTTGTCGTTTTGCTATCTCTGTTTAACTTTATGCATATTGATCGAAAACGATGTATGAGATAACAAATCTTATGGTAAAGAATATACAATATCAAACAGCAATATTTGAAAAGAAACAATTTATATGTCTTCTAGATAAATATGTATTGTACTCTATAAATTTTATTCGTGTTTCTAATAGCAACCTTTAAAGATATTTAATTCTAATAGGTTGGTAGTATAAGCTTGGTGTTTTGGTTCATTTGTTTAGTCCTGCTCTAATGATACATACGTTATTTTAAATCGGTATTAGTAAAAACCCTGATTTGTAAATTAACTATGAAATAATCTATAAGTTTTACTAAAAACGAATTCAACAAGTCCGAGCAGTTGATTACTTGAACTTTTAACAAAAAAGAAGGAAAACAATTTAAAAGATGATTTTATTTAAATAATGGAATAAAATTAATTTACAAAATGTATTACAAAATAACCAAAATTATTATAATATATGGACTAATGTTTTTGTATGTCTATCTGTAACTTACAATTTAATGTTATTCTTTTGGAAGTTTATTCGTATAGCTAAATTAAAACTAATTTAGTTTTCGACTAAACTGGATTCATGTTAATGCAGATTAAATAAAAATCGAGTAAATCGAACTTTGAACGACAACTAAAGCTGCTGACAAACTGATGCACTTGACAATCACGGATATGTCAACGTACTAACTTCCGAAAATGTTAAATATCAAATATCCAATGACTGTTACAACTAATTGACACCTAAAACTACCTAATTTCGATAATTCACCATACGGTACAGTTCTCGAAACAAACAAAATGCTTGTAGAAGCAACAGAGGCAATCCATGTTTCATGTGGTTGCCGGGGCCGTTGGGCCACGACAGTTGCCAGGAGTCAGAAAGAAGACGAAACACAGCCGTAAATCAGTGGGGCGTAGCGCACCCAACGGAAGGAAGGTACAGGTCTGATTTATGTCGAGTTCAAACCAAATACGAACACCGTCGCTATGTACCCGGAGAGCGAATGCCGTAACTAGTTACCGTATACGTACGTTCCGAATTCAGGCACGGGACGACTGCTGACCAGATAAGAATTTACAAGAATGACGAGGAGTTTGTTTCACCTAGAAATTGTTTTGTATTTTTATAGAATGATTAGTCGATTGTTTAAGACAAAGGTGTTCAACCAAATGATAGCTAAAATTATTCTAAAAAAAATAAAATTGCAATAGTAAAAATCTACTTATACTTAATGTTAGAATACATTATTAAAAAATTAGGAACATACACAATCACACCATGTACCCAATAGTATATGGAACATAATATGGATTAACATATATGGAATTAAATCGCTGTGTATTAGACTTTCACGATTTTAAATTGTTAATTTAATAATATTGACTAGTTTTTAACATTCCTGTTGATGTATGTAAAATAATAAATTTATTCTAACATTAATAATAGTATAAATAAATATAATGTTGTAATTTAGTTACTAGGTTCATTTGAATTTCAAAAATTCTGGTTCTGATTAGTGTTATAGTTCTTTTTATTTCGGTGAAAATCGAAATTTTTGCAAAGGTTGCCTAAATATATTATGGCGATCGACCAATTACTTTGTAATAATTAGTTAAAATTGTATTTCTGCAATGATCGGATTCCGTAGCAATATCTAAATCTTGTTCCTAATCAAAATCTGAGAGAAAATAATTCAAAAATGCTTACATTGCATGCCAACATAATATTAACTAGTTTTTAGATTATCTAATTAGGTAATAACCTAAATAATGTGAGTGTTCTGGTATATAATTAATTCTATACTAATTATTTTTAATGTGCATTTCAAAGAATATTAATTATATTCAAAAAGAAACAATGTACACAAGTTTGGGTTATCTTTGAAACTACAAGTGATATAGCTGAACTAATTATAGTATAAATTTTTTTTTTTTAATATTTTCAAAAGTATCTAGATAATTTTTTTTCTGTATTTTTATGAATAAAAAATAATAATCAACCAATTTTTAACAATTTACTTAAAAATGGTTAAAACAAATAGAGATCTAAATATACCATTCGATTTGTTTAATAAAATTAGACAACAAGGATCTATATGACTTTTAGCTAACTTTAATAATATAGAAATTTGCAGAAATGATTTTGCCGAAAATTAAATACTTTTACTATAAAGTAGAAGACGTTAAAAATGTGTAACATTTAATATGTATATAAGTATATAAATATTTTTATTTATCAGAATATGAGTGAAGCAAAAGTTACTTATCTGAATATAAATGTCTAGCGGAAAATAATTTCGATATAGTAGAAAGAGTTTGTGCCACACCCTTTTGGGTACATGGCGTAATTGTGTATGTATATATTTATGTATTTATTACATATTTGTTTTTAATAATATAATATTGAAAAACGTCAGAACAAAAATTTGGAAGTGACACAAACCTTAAAAGATTTGCCAATAAAATTCTGCAAGCAAATTACGTATATCAATCGGAATGCCAGCAGCAGAACTAAAGCAGCAGTAGGGCCATATCGATCTAACGGTTTCCGGTAACCTATATCTGACACGCCGACTGTGACAATCAGAGCGTCTCGACGCCGAAATGTCAGCCGTCACCGAGCAATGTCTCTCCCATTGCCACATGCCACTCATGCATGCATGTGTGCGGCGACGCCCGACCGTCCCAACTTCCCCTCCTCCCCCGATTACAATGGAAATGGAGAAACGGGTTAAAACGCACCGCGTGTTCCTTCCAGCCAAACCTGTATATGCCTTGGCATATTCTTGACGTCTTCAGAACTAGTTCAATGGTGGAATCATTTACATTTTGCGCGCGAATGCGTTCCGACTGAATATTGATGGCTATTTTATCGGGAAAGTTATTCGCGGAATTATTTTTTTTTCCAGTTCTGATATTCGAGATTTATAAACGGGTATTTGTATTACATTATTGGAATTGAATTATCGATTGTGGCAAAATGTTTACATTGTGATATTACAATTTTGTCATTAGTATTTTTCAATTTGGGAAACGAAACGATTTTTATGGATTGAAATAAATTAATATAAAATTTTTTTATATAGTTTTAGACTGATTATAGTCGCTCAGTTTATTTCATAGTTTTAACTGCACATGCCGAAATTGCGTTATATTTTAGCTTGTGTAAACAAATTAGAACAACGTTTTTTTTAACTGTTAATAGTTTATTTGATATTTGCATTAATATCATTAATTTGTAATTAATATGTAGTTTTTATTGAAAATTATACATTAACTGCTCACTAAACTGGCTGTATTGGAAAAACTGAGGTATCTAAGAATTGCGCAATTTTGCTACGATAATACTGCACGGTTAAAACTAAGTATATAACGCACGTTATATAATTTTTCAATAGCAATAAATTATTGAAACCTCAAAGTGTTTTTTTTATTTAACCTAATTTTTTGCAGTTATTTTAATTTATAATTAATTATGTATTTTCGAAATTAAAATATATTTTAATAAATAATTAACTATTAATTTTCCTCAACAAATACGTAGTTAATAAACTTATGTTTTATATTTTTTTGGATATATGTCATATGAGCTGCAAAATTTGTAAGTTGTAATAAAAATCTCATTACGCCTGTAACAAGACAGTTCTGGGCCATGTGGTTATTGTGATTTGTATTTCTAAAAGACTAAGTAATTTTGTATCTATTAGATTTTGCCCTAGTGACAGATTTATGTATTAGGGTTCACGGCAAGCCACTTGGCCACTTCAAGATATTTCTTTGAAATATTTTGAAGTATTTTAGATTTTTTGTTCTTATTTGAAAAGTTACAATTTTAGTTTTTGTTGCATCAGTCAGTTCACGCCCGCCTTCGCTTAAGTTAAGTTCGCTGTTAAGTCCGCTTAGAGTGTCAGAGACCTCTAGAATTGCTTTAGTTGTTAGAATTTGTTAGTTTTAATTAGTAACTGCTTTCGCTTTAGTTTATATTTGTTATTCATATTTTTATTCGTGTTTTTCTTTGTATATTTCTGTAATTTGGGTTTTTGTGTTATTATTTAATAAAAGATTAAATTAATAATTGGTTGATCACTACTGGTACGCACGCTCCTGTAAAGTTGATAAATATATGCTAACCTCTATCGTGTTACAATGGCGCAGTCGATTAAATAATTATTTGGGTTAGTAGTGATCAACCATAAACGCAAATTTCGAAAAAAAAAAAAAAAAACGCGAGTGAAGTGTATTACGCGACAATATAGTGAAATGTATTACGCGACAATATATGGTGCTACCGCCGATAGTGTTCGTGGGTCATCCATATACACAAATGAGAATGTGTCGATTTCGGTATTACCGTGGTACGCAAATACCGCATATAAACCGGCTACCGCGTCAAATATAAACTTTACGACTTTATTAGACGCTGAGACTACGTATCTCAATTCCGTACCTGTGTATGAAGAAACTGCCGTAATGTCCAGCCTCATCGTCAGCGAAAACGCTAAAACCGCCAGCGAAAACGCTAAAACCGCCGTCGTATCCAACGACACCGCCAGCGAAAACGCTAAAACCGCTATCGTACTCTGCAGTACCGCAAACGAAAACGCGAAAACCGCCGTCGTATCCAACGACATCGCCAGCAGAGATATCGAACCCGCCGCCGTATCCAACGCTACCGCCAGCGAACTCGCTGAAACCGCCGTCGTATTCAACGACATCGTCAGCCGAGATGCTAAACCCGCCATCGTGTCCCGCAGCACCGCCAGCAAAGACACCGAATTCGCCACCGTATCCAGCGGTATCGCCAGCAGACGCGCTACCGCCAGCAAACACGCCAATACCGTCGCTGTTAGTATACAATTTGTAGATTTGTGTTTGTTTTTCAAAATTTTTATAATTATCGCCGAGGTTTTTCGAAACGCAAGGTATTTTGTTTTAAATTTAGCAAAAATTGTAAAGATTACGGCTATTTCTGTAAATAATGCAGACATTATTTTAATCGTCAAATGCAACGAGAATAAACGTAAATTATTCAAAAAGAAAATGTTTCGCTACGTTCGGGTAAAATATGTACGGTGCCTACATGTGCGTTTACGCAATTAGTTAGTTAGTTTTTAAGTAAAACATTGGATTCGCCCGCCGTTGCTGACACCCAGCTATGAAATCAGAAATAAGTGCATAGTTTGGTGATTGATGATTTAGTTCAGTGGTGTGCTCGCAAGTGTCATCAGATAAATAAAATTTAGTTCGCATAGATATAAGAAAATCATAGTTCGTATTAGATAAGTGCATGCTAATTTAAGTAATATTTTGTTATAATTATATCTATTTATTTGATATAATTATATTTAAATGGAGGGCGATGTAACAAGACAGTTCAGGGCCATGTGGTTATTGGGATTTGTATTTCTAAAAGACTACATAATTTTTGTATCTATTAGATTTTGCCCAGTGACAGATTTATGTATTAGGGTTCGCGGCAGATCACTTGGCCACTTCAAGATATTTCTTTGAAATATTTTGAAGTATTTTAGATTTTTGTTGGAATATTTAAAAAGTTAAAATTTTAGTTTTTGAGAAAAAGTATGTTTTTCTCTCTGTTGAGTGAGTTACTGTCTTGTTACATCGCCCTCCATTTAAATATAATTATATCAAATAAATAGATATAATTATAACAAAATATTACTTAAATTAGCATGCACTTATCTAATACGAACTATGATTTTCTTATATCTATGCGAACTAAATTTTATATATCTGATGACACTTGCGAGCACACCACTGAACTAAATCATCAATCACCAAACTATGCACTTATTTCTGATTTCATAGCTGGGTGTCAGCAACGGCGGGCGAATCCAATGTTTTTTTCTTAAAATCTAACTAATTGCGTAAACGCACATGTAGGCACCGTAAATATTTTACTCGAACGTAGCGAAACTTTTTCTTTTTGAATAATTTACGTTTATTCTCGTTGAATTTGCCGGTGAAAATGTCAGCATTATTTACACAAATAGCTATAATTTCTAACATTTTTGCTAAACTTCCAACAATATAACTTACGTTGCGAAAAATCTCTGCGATAATCATGAAAATTTTGAAAAACAAACACAAATCTACAAATTGTATACTAACAGCGACGGTATCGGCGTGTTTGCTGGCGGTAGCGCGTCTGCTGGCGATACCGCTGGATACGGTGGCGAATTCGGTGTCTTTGCTGGCGGTGCTGCGGGACACGATGGCGGGTTCAGCATCTCGGCTGACGATGTCGTTGAATACGACGGCGGTTTCAGCGAGTTCGCTGGCGGTAGCGTTGGATACGGCGGCGGGTTCAATATCTCTGCTGGCGATGTCGTTGGATACGACGGCGGTTTTCGCGTTTTCGTTTGCGGTACTGCAGAGTACGATAGCGGTTTTAGCGTTTTCGCTGGCGGTGTCGTTGGATACGACGGCGGTTTTAGCGTTTTCGCTGGCGGTTTTAGCGTTTTCGCTGACGATGAGGCTGGACATTACGGCAGTTTCTTCATACACAGGTACGGAATTGAGATACGTAGTCTCAGCGTCTAATAAAGCCGTAAAGTTTATATTTGTCGCGGTAGCCGGTTTATATGCGGTATTTGCGTACCACGGTAATATCGAAATCGACACATTCTCATTTGTGTATATGGATGACCCACGAACACTATCGGCGGTAGCACCATATATTGTCGCGTAATACATTTCACTATATTGTCGCGTAATACACTTCACTCGCGTTTTTTTTTTTTTTTTTCGAAATTTGCGTTTATGGTTGATCACTACTAACCCAAATAATTATTTAATCGACTGCGCCATTGTAACACGAGCAAGCGGTTAGCGTATATTTATTAACTTTACGGGAGCGTGCGTACAAGTAGTGATCAACAATTATTTAATTGTTGATCACTACTTGTACGCACGCTCCCGTAAAGTTAATAAATATACGCTAACCGCTTGCTCGTGTTACACGCCTTAAACAGCCTTGTCAACATTAGTAAATCCTTAACGCAAAATCTCACAGCCACTTGTTTTCCTCAAAACACACACAGCCCAAAATCTGACACCATCATCTAACAAACCTAACCTAACAACACACACACATTATACACACGAGTCCATAACCCTAGTTAGAAGCAAGGATATCAAAAGCATCAACACATCAGATCAACCAAAAATATAGATACGTAATGCCTATACCTAATACATAAATTATTTTGTTATATGCATTAAAAAAGGATGGATATAGTGTTTGTTTATATTTTGTAACTGGACAGCTAACACAGAAGCATTGAAGGAAATGTAAATCCAAACTTTTCTCTCTTAGTAATTTAACGAAACATTGTGTTGTGTTATCCATCTATATTATGGTTAATCTGATATACGAACGCATTAGAGACAAACAAGCTCTTGGTAATCAGGCAGGCCCGTTAGCCTGATGGGACAATGAGCCATCTGAAGCGAACTCTCGTGAAGCCCGAGTGAGATCTTATCGACACAGCGAGCGAACGAGACTTGGGCGGTTAAGCATTCGGTACGATGTGCCCCCGAAACTGTTAACTCTCGACGTTTACACTTCACTGCGACGATTTTAGTTGTGTTAAAACGCTGATATGGTAACTGTTACACTTACATTTATACCACGGGTTTTAGCGCGCGCAGACGTCGGACCGCAAGAAATGCTGATGGGATGGCTATGATTGTGGCTAGGCAAAAAGGTGCATGTCATGTGCTTGTCTGTGAGTTAGGTTAGGTATTATCTTTATACATTTTTTTGTTTGTTTTTGAGATTACAGAAAATTGTAAATGTTAAGTTGTTTTATTTATAAATTTACATGTCATACAGATTTGATAAGAGTTTTCAATTATTTTCAGTACTCATTATATTAAAATAAAAAATCTATAGGTTCTGTTTGATTTTACTATTTATATCATTTGTATTTTTTTTTTTTGATGATGATGATATACGTTTAGAATATCGGAACGTCTAATTTAAATATAAAATTAAACAGAACTATCTAAAGCTTTTTTTATTTTAATTGAAAATTATATTTTTTGCAGTTTTATATCAAATAAGCTAATAAACGTTTATAATAATTATAATCCGTTTTATGTAAAAGTTCCTTGTCTGGATAGAAATGTTTGGAGGAAATTAATTTCGGAATAATGTAAAGAGTTTGTGCCACATCCTTTTGAGCATCTAGTGTGATTGTATATGTATGTACTAGTATTTTTGAAGATTTTAGTCGATGTAAAACTTGAAAGAAACTTTATGACTAAGATATTTAATAATATAATATTTTTATTTGAGTTTCTATGATCTAAGTCATTAATTAATTATTAGTGAAATAAAGAACCTACAGGTAACAATAGATTTCAAACCAAATCGGTTTATATCCAAAAATATTAATTTGCTGTAAATAATTTTACAAAAAATTTATGACATTAAATAAATTTCTTGAATGTAATGAAAAATACAGTTTAAATTAAAAACAAACACATAAATAATGTAGGAGAAATACTAAAAATATTTTACTATTTTTTTTTAATTTATTTTTTAATTACTGTTTATAAAACTACGTAGATACTGTAATATATTTTTATATATTTAAAGTTCGTAACTATAATTATTTTATTCATATAAATGCTAAATATATTTTATATTAATTTTAGAATATTTTATTTATATTTTTCTTTTATTTATATTTCTACTTTTACTAATATTCTGTTAAATACGAAATTTCAAATACGTCAATTTGTCAGCGGACGTATTTTTTACCAAACAAATTTAATGATAAAGTGATATTGTCTTGTAAATGTCACGGATATTAACGGCTATGGATTGACAAACAAAAATGTAGATAATGAATCTGTTAAAAAAAAGATACCACATCCGCGATAATTCCAATTTTCTGACAAAGTACCGGTTGTCCAAAGCTTTCAAAACAATAATATTTTTAAACTCGCAGACAGTAGACAGATAATTGAAGATAATCCTTGTCCGTTTCAATAAAATTTTAATACTCTCGCAAAATACAAAGGAAAAATTGGAAGTAATTTTTAAAATTTGTCGTTGGTACACTTAAGATTAATTACATTTTAAGTGCTAATGAACAGGTTATTATATTTAAAATTTTTAATTAGATAACAAATATTTTATTAGAATGTAAATTTAATAGAAAAAAGTTTGTGTAAGTTCATCCATTTATAACGTAATTCTTGTACCTGAAAACTAGACAAATTCGATCAACAAACTTCTTTAAAATAAGACACAAAAAAATTCAACTCGATTAGACAGAACTGCAGCAGGAGAGATATTGATGAACGTGAATCCCGTTTCTACGTACTCGGGACACGTTCACACAAATTGCACAAAGTACACGTTGCTTTTGCACAAGAACGCCAACTTTACAAACTAATTATACCAGAACGCATGCGACATTTGCCACTTGCTTGTACCCATGCCTGTGCTGTTGTGTTAGTTCTAACACAATACGGGAAGAAGTACACGTTACGGAAACGGAAAAGAACCTTGCCGCAGCCTCGTTTGTTTTGCAAACACAAAATAGTGTAGGAGCCATAATGTTTTTACAAAATTTTGTAATAAGTTTTGACTGGTGAAACGGCAGAACGCTATTAAGAAAGATTTATTCGATTCAAAGCGATGTTTGTGTGCTAATGGTTTGAACTTTGTAAAACGTTGTACCAAAACGCAGGCGCTACTGTTTTTCTGTTGTTGTGTTTGAGGATTTTGCGGATTTGTAAATGCAAATTTAATAGTTTTGCTACTCTTTCAATGTTGTGTTTAGTACGAGCACATTTTTTGCAAACACGTTAAAACAAAAGTATATTTACTTTTCTTTAAATAAAATATTAGCTTTTACAAAAACATTGCTAAAACATAAAAAAAAATATTGCAAATTTTATTGTGATTTTTTTTTTTAATTTTACCCAAAACTTTTATTTCCACAGCAGTCATTTTTTTTCCATGGTTTTGCAGCCAAACCCAGCACTCACTACCCTTCGTCAATATAGACACCTAAACACTTAAATAGGAAGCTTCTCTACGTTTCGTTTAGAATTTATTTTTTTTTCAATATTACGATAAGAGTGGACATCTTTAGACAATTATACAAATTTATCTATCTGTTCTAAACGTACACCATCAACAGATACATTACATTTAGTTCAAATCATCATTCTCAAAAACTAATAATTTTCACTTATCAATATTCAACACAAGATATGAAACTGATTTGAAACTTTTGCTAAAATAATTTAAAAAAATTGATGTTTAAAAATATTCTATACGTAAAATAACCAAATAGACTCAAATAGTAAACCTTTCAATAGCAAAAAATCTGAAATCACTGAAATAACTTAAAAGTGAAAAGTGAAAAGTAAAAACTAAAGTCACAAAGTTCTATTCGATTCGTGTGTAGCAAAAGCGTCTCTCTACCATCGTAAAAGCACGGCAGTTTGTCACCAGTTTGATATTTAATACGAGCGAAGATTAATTGCAGCTTTCAGCCAACGATTTTCATCTCCGGACGTCAAAGTCATACGACCAGCCTTTTCTGCCTCGCCTTTCCTACACTTGTCAGTTTTCTCAATCTGCCTTACTTTCTAGACTAGATGTGTTTAACTGAGTGTAGCAGGTTGGGCCAGAAAGTTTTGCAGATATTTGTTTTTATTTTGATTAATTGATAAAAGATTATATCGACATAATTTATCAATTTTTTTGAGTGTTTTAGTGCAATAGCAGTTTTTATATATTTCAAATTTTATTTATATAAATACTAATATTTAGAAACAAAAATTATATTTATTTGTGTAATGACTAATATTTTACTGAATTTTACTTTTTAAAATTCTTTAATACCCAGTTGAACGAAGCATTGTTAACTTAAATAATAAATTAACTTGGCAACTAAATTGTCAACTGCCTTTGAATTGTCTTATTGATTGGTCAGTTATGAAGTTAACAAATTAGTTAAATTATAAAGCATACTTTGTGCAACCGAACTTAAGTATTAAAAAATTACACTTTTGGACAAAATTTACGCACCACCATTTATTTTGTGTTTGAACAGGTTTTATTGTGTTTTTAAGTTATTTTGTAGTATAATTTATTGTGTATTCTGTGAGTTTAGGACCTGTAGACATACTTTATAATAATTAAATTTAAGTAGTGTGTTAATTTTGTCAAGGAGTTTATGAATAGTAAATTTATTTTTCTGCGAATGAAATCCTGTTGTATAACAACTACATCTAACAATTTCTAGTTTACGATTTTTATGAACGAACCTCGTTATGTGTGAAACATGGGGGTAGCAAAAGAAGTGATTGACAAGCTGGTTTGTGTTTATTGTATTGCTTTGCTTGTCTGCTGGGTGGGTACATCAATATTGTTCAACGCAAACTTTTGCTCAATAGGATGTTCCGGGTCGACGGCGGTTCTGCTTTTGCTTTTACACCCTGGGCGGGTGTCGGTCGGTCGGATGCTCGAAAACAACTTGTGAATTCTACCACTTTGTTTGCAACGACGGGGATATATGAACGTACATAGTTTTGCTTTATTAGATGTATGGAAATAAATGGGTTGATTTTACACAAGTACTTGCGCTAGAAGCACTCGCTAACGCTATTCGACTACTAGGTTTGTTTATTTTTGTTGTTTTCCTGATGAACCGAGTTTATTTTTGTACTACTACAACTGCTTTATTAAAGTTTATTTAAGGACAGGAAAATAAAACAAAGCAAATAGTGAAATTTATTAATATTAATATTCTGAAAACGATTTTTAACTTATCTCATAAGAATAAATAAGGTTGGGAATTAATATTAATATTAAACAGGATTATTATTAGAAATAGTTTTAAGATGTTGGGTAATTAAATTAACACATAAAAGTATTTCATAATTTGGACATTCACCTATATAATTTACTTTTTGAAATTTTAATTCGATCTGACAGAAGAACTTTCTGACAAGTTTAATATTTCTCTGAATTTTATTTGACACTGACATAAAATCTATTTCTTTCAATAATTAAAGATTCAAAACTCGAAACTTTTAAAATTTACAAACCAAAAGCTAATACAATACAAGACAGATTTCATTCTCTTCTGCACCATCTCGAACACCTAAACGATCCGCGACATTTATTAAACGGCCGACATTCATTAATCTCTTGGGGCCATCCCAGATCCCCAGCTTTGCTTCAAGTCTCGCCCAGCGTTAGTTTGCCTGATTATAAACGATTTACATCCTACCACCGTCACTAAAACGCACGTCTCGAAACCCAAATCTCAAAAGATATAGTGAAATTTGTATTAGACAGGCGAGTATTAGACACTGAACCTGAACTCCAGAGTCAAGTCAATGTCTTTGCTAGGTCGCCACAAAAACTAGACGGCTGTGGTATTTTTTTTATTCTTGTTTTGTTTTCTTGTTGAGGAAATTTCGTTGTTAAAGTATTTAAATAGTATTTTACTAGTTAGTTGAACTGTGTTTTAAATCACACGACTTGAAGTAACATAAATTAAATTGTGAAAAGTGAAAATATAAAACTTTGTAATGGTTCAACTGTACGAAGTGTATTTAAATTATAAAATGTAGACAAGTTTTTTTAATTATTGTTTAAGAAGCAAATTTATCTTTATTAGATATTATTGTAGTTATGTTAGGAGAATAACAGAAAAACTAGTTTATGTTCGTGCGGTTACGGTGAAAAGTTTTTAATATTTTTTTTTTTTGAAATTTGTTGACATATTTGCAATAATAAATTGGAAAAGTTTTGAAGTTTGTTGTAAGAATTTATTCAAAGTTTTTAGTTATTTATGTAAAACATGTATTACTAAAATTACTATTTTTTTTATAAAAGTTGTCAAAGAAAAGAAATTGACTGATTTATTTTTCTGCATCAAAGTTTCATAGAAATTGAATATATCAGAAAATTGAAAAATTGTATAGCAGAAAACTAGTTATTATAAAATTACATTTGAAAAAATACCAAAAAATATTATTTTATTGTTGGTTTTACAATTTAGTAATTTTTATAATAACACAAATAAAACATATTTAAATTTAAATTTTTTAAAATAATAAAAACTTTTTTCATTTTCAACTTTAAAAGTTTTGATATATTGTACGTACGTCATCATTAGATATATATATATATATATATATATATATATATATATATATATATATATATATATATATATAACATAAATAATAAAAAAATACAAGTAATTATATTACAGATGTTTTGTAATATAAAAGTCAGCTTATATTTAAGTCAGTAGATGAATATAATTTGAAGAAGTGTATCGTTTAGAAAAACAATATTTAAAAAATGTATATCGTATCATATAAAAGAACAGTATTCTAATTTTGATAAAAGGAAAGTGCTAAATAATTTATGCCCAGATGCTCAAAGTATTATTAAATACGTTGTAAATTAACCAATTCATTATACTGTCAACTGACCAATCAATGAGGAGATTCGATAACAGTTGACAATCTATTTGCTTATAGTTAACTCAGTGATTATGTTAACAATGTTTTGTTTATCCGGATATTAGTAAAACAGATAACATTACTAAAGTAAATTACATCATTTTACACATATTGGATAATAGCATGTACCAAGTTAATCGCGCGGCTAAGATGTAATTAACGCCGTTTTCAAGTAAAAATATCACTTACGTATTTTTCTTAATAAATTATAAATTACAAAAGTAATTATTAAATATTTCTTGTTTAGTTAGCATATTTCATAAACATTGAAATTTTGAAAAAAATATTTAGTCCATTTTTTTCACATTTTCATTCCAGCAGTTTCCGTCTGGCTCTTTCACGCGTAACACGAACGTGCTAGGAATAATGCAGTGAACGTGTGCATGTGTTGCTACGCGCGCGTGCTTTTAGAAATATACGACACACACACACACACACAGCAGGAATAGAGCTCCAGCTCTGAATCTTGACGTTGACGACATACGTGTGTCTTGTTTTAGGACAATGTGGCGGCGCACTCGGAATGGAATCCGGAGCGATCCGGGACGCGGATATCAGCGCCAGTTCCGCTTATGATTCGGGCAGCGTGGGACCACAACATTCCAGGTAATATATATTAACTATTGTTACCATAAATTTTATGTTTGTTTTTTGAATATAATTATTGGTTTAGAAAGAATAGGTTTATTATTTTTTTGCATTCTTTGTTGATAATGTTATTGCTTATTACCAGAATTGGAATTAATCTATATTATTTTATCTAGATAGATATTGATATTTTTTTTCTTATTTAGATAAATTGAAAATTGTATATCTATTATCTATAATCTAGATTAATTTTCTAATAATCTGGTGTAAAATTATTTAGATAAAGTTGCCGTATTTAAAAGTTTTTCTTTCCATAGAATTGTGTTTGTCAATGCGTTTATAATTGTTTAAATGCAAAATTTTCGGTCACTTATTTAATTGTCAAATTAATTATTCAAGTAATTATTAACATAGTAAAAACTCTTTTAAAATGATTTATATAAAATAAAACTGCTTTAGGTTTAAGTTCTGTATCAATATTTATTAACAATCGACGTTTCAACGAACTTAATGTCATTTGTATCAGTTTTCTTGATCAAGACGGAAGTTGAGTTCGTCGAAACGTTGATTATTGATAAATATTAAAACAGAACTTAAACCTAAAGACATTTTATTTCAAGTAATTAATATTGAATTATTTAATATACAAACATTAGTTTCAATTGTGAAGGTTATTTATTTAATTAAATTTTATAAACTTTTGAAACAACTGGACTATTATTTTAATAGTCCTAATCTTAATCTATTTATTCAGAATATTTTTAAATAAAATTTGAAGAAGCTTAATAATATCACTGTTGTTGCATTGCAAAAAAACCACTAAATAATTGTTGGATTTCAATTCTTCAAATATTTAATAATAATAATATCTATTTAAATAACATTAAGCTAATAATAATGACAAATACAGACATTGTTCAATTAAATATGTATATATATATATATATATATATATATATATATAAAGTGGTATAGTTATATAATAACAAAAAGTTTCTTAATTTATATCAAAACAAAGGATATTATTTACATTTACATGGTAATAAATAAACCATGTAACAGAACATTTAAAACATGAAAATCAATTATTTATGTAAACCAGTTTATAATAAAAATGCATATTGTATAATTTATTAAAAAAATAAATAGTAACTCATATTTCGCAAACGATTGAATCTGCAGACGAAAAATAAAACTACAAAAAAGTTCTTGCATTTCTCAAGATGCATTATTACGAGATAGAAGAAAACAACTTTATATAAAACGGAAAGATTTATAATTAATTATTCGAAGCAAGCTGGGCAAAGTGTTACAAACTTCTATTCATAACTTTGAACAACCAAAAAAAAATTGGTTGAAATTGCACAATGATATTACACGACAATTGTACGCGGCGATGGAAAAAGAAAAATTCTTCAATTTTCTTTTGTATCTTTGACGTATTAATATTTTTTTGTCAGAAATATTTAGGTAGAGTAAAAATTCTTTTCACATTTTTATTTATATATTTTTACTAATGAGTTCTGATTGCAAACATTTTTTTAATCTCTTAGAATATCATAGGTTGTTAAAAAAAGAAATTACCAACTTTAAAGGTATACATTAAAAAAAATCTTCGCATTTTGTAAAGTGAGTAATAAATGTTAAATCATTACCAAATTAAATATGACATGAAAAGGATTTATTGACTCAGGTTTAAAAATTCAAAATATATTTTATACTCAAGTTAAATTAAATTTAATTCAATATTAGATAACTCTTTATAAAACCGGACTATAGCGTTATAAAATATACTGTCTTTTTCTATCAACATATGAAATATATTAACTAGAAAAAGATAGAATGTCTCGTAAAAGTACGAGTTTTACGATATGCAAATACGATTGTAGTATAAATCTTTTGAACTGTAAATAATATAACTTTGCAAGAATCAATGCTGAATGTTCAACTAAAATCTGGGCAGACATTGCGTTGAATTGGTCAATGAATCGGTTACAGTTTTAAAATTGGTACGGATTGTAAATGGCGGATTGCATACAGGTACGCGTAGACCGTAAAACGTCAAAATGCTGATGGGCATTGACTGAAATAACATTCAGCTAAAAGCATTTCCGGATCAACGGGCTATATAGTCTAGGTTGCCTACAGCCCAAAAACCGTACATATGGAGAGCTTTCTACCGTTCACTGATATTAGCTACTATTCAATTTCCCCTCTCTCGTATAAATTTCATTTCGACACGCCCGAAACAATACACTGTCGGGGGCGATGGTACATTGTCAATGGCGGCAGCCACAGCCACCGTTGATGTGATCAACACATGTAAATTTTATGTTTTTAAAAGATACTGTTAGACTGATCATGTAAATGACAGTACATTTATTTTAATGCGTATATTTTATTTTTATCGTTGTAACATATCTACCGTACTAGTATTTTATACATATGCGATGTATATGGTATTATTACATTACTTGTTATTGTGTATTTTTATGTAAAATATACAGTTTGTACAAAAAGTAACATAACGTATCAATATCGCGTCTTTCGATAAATTTACAAGAAAAGTTTTAAATAATAGTTTTAGACAGTAACTTGAGCTACAAACTTGAAATACTTTTGAATATATAGTAATTTATTTGTATGAAATGTACTAAAGTTAACTTATTTTAAATGGTATATTCCATATATTTTTCTAATTTTTGATCCTTTATTAAATTAAAAATAAAACTATTAAAATCGCGTATTTATTTATTTGAAAGTTACAGATCGAAAGAAAAATATTGTAAAAAACTAAGCATACCTACTGTATATTCCTAAAAATTCTACAGAAATACTTTAGAAACACAAGTATTAGAGTAATTACTGTTTTCAATATTAATGGTAAAAGACTAAAAGTCATAAACGACTTTGACGTTTTTAATTATTCATTGTAATCAAGTAGCTGTGTGATAAAAAGGTCAAAGGCGCTTAGTACTTTTTACTGTTAATATTGAAAATAGTAATTACTTTAATCCTTGTGTTTCTGAAGCATTTCTGTAAAATTTTTAAGAATATTCAGTATTTCTAGTTTTTCACATTTTTTTTTAGATTTATAATTTTCGAAGGAAAAAACTCATAAACATGCAGTTTTCATAGTTTAATTTGTATTTTAATGATCTAAAAACTAGAAAAAAATACAAAATTCCCAGTTAAAAAAAAAGTTAATTTTAATACATTTTTTACAAATGAATTACTTTTTATATTCAAACGTATTTTAAGTTACTGTCTAAAACTTTTATTTGAAACTTTTTTTTTTTGTAAACTTATCAAAATACTTATTGTATACGAAATTTTTAAAAAATTTTTTATTTTTCGAACTTTTAACAAATTTGTAAATTGTTGCAATAAAATTTTAAAATAATACAAGTTTACCAATAAAGTATTTAGATAGTAACATAATTAACAATATATTTGTTGTAATTAAATGCTCATTTAACTTCATCATTCGTTGAAAGACAATCTTGTTTGATAATAAGTAATTGAGATTTGACCGGATATTCAATTTCACTAGTAATCAGGATCGATTGCTTTCAAACGGTTTATCTTATTGCTTTTAATTCTTATTAGCTTAATATAAATTATAATGTTGTTAAATTGAATAACATTGTTTGTTATATTGTATTTACGCAAGCTAGCAAAAAGTGTAGTTACTGTTCAAAACGTTCCTACTAAAACATAACACTAATTTTGAGATATATATGGTAGTCTGAATGAGCTATAAAATATTAATTTTAAATTTGAATTTGTTACAATTGACGATTTGATTTTAAAATTATAAAATAAACAGGATAAAATAATTCTAACACAATTTCTATAAAGGCATTGTATCTAGTTTCTATATATCTAGTGACTGGCAGGTTTCTCTAGATAAATCTCTTCAAAGCACAGAAATAAGCTTAATGGAAATCGTATCTTTAGGGGATGTACATACATTTACACAAACACACATACATACGTATGTTCATCGACACATTATTCGTTGAACTGTTGTTGCGTGATGGATACAGTACATCGAATTTATCTTTATTGTACACTAAGCGGTACTCACATCAGCTTAGCCATGACAGAGGGGGGCGAAGAAGGGATAAAAAATGTTTTAAATAAACACCTAGCTGCTAGATAGCGCTGTTGTAGTACCAGAGATGGTGCATTGTTTGGAGTGTTTTGTATTTTGCCGGTTTTTCGAATGTGTTGGGAATATAATTTAGTGGGATGATGCCTGTAAATAAATTTTAATTTAATGAGAATTTGATGTTTTATATTTGGGCACGTGCACACGTTTTTAATTATGTGACCAGGGTTTTTTTTGTGTATGTATATATGTTCGGGGATTAATAAAAAATTATTACGTTTTAGGGAATTTTTGCTGGTTAATTTTTGTGGTGAAAATGTTGGAATTGTAATTATGATTAGATATTGGACGTTCCCATGGGAAGTTTCTAAAATAAATCAGCTGTCACTTTTTAATGTATGCATACCGGATTTTAAAAAATAAATCAAACTTTTTTATTGTTTCTGTCGCGCTCTGTATAAATAATATACACAATATAAATTTTCAAATATAAAATATTGACTGACCAAAAAAGCACAAAACGCACTAGTAATTGAATTAATATCAGTATCAACGTCATTAGAAAATAACCGAACAATCATTAGCCAGATACAGAAAACAATCAATACGTTCATAACGGATTTTATTCCAATCGAATAAAAAATCACTAAACCTATTAATTGCATTTTAATAACCAATAAAAAGTGTACGGAATAAAAATTATTCACTACTTTGCGTCGTAGTCGTTATGCGGTAAAATACATACATATATCTCTCGATGGAATCAAAAGTTGATCAGATGTTTTTACAGGCTTTTCGCAGGACAGTTTGAAACGGGAAATGGACCGCAGCTGAGCTAGCATTGATGGTGTATTGATAGCTAAAAAGCCTCATTTTGTTCACGGAAAAATTGTTACAAACGTTTTAGATAAAAATCCGACTAGATTCAAATAGTATTACACCGCTGTGCGTGTTCTGTATAGAAATTGTATCGTTTTCAATAAAGATAAAAGTTTTATTTGTTTTTGGATGTTTAAATAAAATAATTTAATAACTATTCTTAAATTTATTCATCTAGTTTTTACCTATCTAACAATTATAAAATTATAATATTATATTTGAAAATAATTTTATAACAATTATTAATGTTATCAAGTAATAAAAAAATGAAAGGCTTTTTAGTATATAGTTTTGTATTTATTTTTATACTCTACATACATTATCAGGAAAAATTATACAATTAACATTACAGTAAATAATGTTGATTATTAATAAAAATTAATATAGAACTATATCGTTAAGCCGTTTTATTTTAATAAAAAGAATTCTGAAATTTTTTTACTATGATAAGTAATAAAAAATTACTTAGAGTTATCAGATGAGTGAAATCCCAAATCAAATTTAAAAACTGACAGATAACAACTGTTTTTATTATTCACAAATTCAGAAAATTTTATTATTGATCAAGATGAAAAATAAAAAAATTATGGACTAAAAACAAAATTAATAATTAAGCTAGTAGTAAAAAAATAAACAATATTACATAAAAAGTAATTATATTTTTTTCCAAAGAAACTACCTATTTACGTCATCCATCTTTCACCTGACATATCGCCTATCGCATTACTTGACCAAACACAACCAGTCCTGACAAATACAATGTTTTCTCCACCAGCTTATTCTAGTCCAAATCCAGGCCAATCACCAATATCCAACATCTTGCAAACTTGTCTAACCAGGCCGTTGTTGTCAAACGTGCAAAGATTTATCTTAACTGACACCTATTTGTAATGTCCGAAACCCCGTTCCGTTCGACAATCGAAATGAGAGCAATCGCAATTTTCTAACCCCCGTGGCGTGTTTTTCTTTGCAGATTGCGCGTCGACAAGAACGGCGGCGCATGGTGTCCGCGACAAATGGTGTCGTCGGACACGAAAGAATACCTGGAGATCGATCTCAAAGAGCTGCACGTGATTATCGGCACAAGAAGTCAAGGCCGGTTTGGAAATGGTCAGGGACAGGAGTATGCTGAAGAGTATAAGCTGAATTACTGGAGACCGGGATTTACCAAGTGGGTGCGATGGAAGAATCGGAATGGACGAGAGGTAGGATTGATTTTTAATTATATTTATATATCATCAACTTATTGTTAGTCAAACGATATTAATAAAAAGCTTTAAAATACATAAATAAATTAGAATAACTTACCATAACACTTAGTTTTATGTAAAAGTAGACAAACAACCAGATAAATAACAATCCATGAAACTGCTGTGAAAATTCCAAAAAATTTCACCAGCAAATGTAGTGCGTGTTGTTTATTTGGTTAAAAAGAGTTTGTGCCACACCCTTTTGCTTATATGGCGTGATTGTGTATGCATATATATATACTTAGTACAGAACTAGCCTAAATTGTTATTCTTTTTAGTTTTAGATATATTAGTTTAATGTTTTCTTTTTGATATTAAATTATTTTAGGATTTACTAACTCAGACTTAAAAATTCAAAATATCTCTCCAGTTAGAGATAATCCAGTGTTAGATAACTCTCGAGCTAACTCTTGTTTATATGAAAAATATTTTTACATAAATCGACGGCTGGACCTAGTTTACGAGTACTAATTAAAATATATTTTAATGATATTTTTTCTATATTTATTTCAATGTAACAAAAATAGACTGTATAGTAGAAATATAAAATAAAGATACAAAAAATATATATTTAAAATGTTTTTCTGTGCTATTACAAAGTGTAGAAGAGTTTCTTTTTTTTTTCAAAATAATTCTAGCAATATAATTTCACACACAATTTCCTCTTATTAATTAAAACAGAAACTTCGGCTGATTAAAAAGACTTCACTCATTAATATACTTTTTTCAGAAGTGGAACTTGAACGAAAAGTTTACAAACAGAACTTAGTTCTTCTTTCGAAACTTGAAATCGTTATTACCACTCGTAAAATATTTTGTAGGATAGTTTGTAAAAGAAGAATTTAAATCAATTGTCTTTAATAATAAAGATCTCATTAAGACAAAAAACTTTTTCTTGTCGTTCCATTTTGATAGAATTTCTTTGCTTCGATCTTATTTATTCGAATGTTTTCAAGTTTGTTTAACGAAAACAATTATGAAATTATATGGAAAAATTGACGTTTCGATGAACTCAACGTCCGTCTTCATCTGGAAAACTGATACAAATGACATTTGCAGTAAATAACAACATAGAAACTAATTACTAGGTAACAAATAAGTAACCAAAACATAATTTTTTTTTTTTTAATTTTTAATTAGTGGTAGTCAAATTTTATTTAAATCATGCTTTCACAGTGATTGATGTAAGCAGTATTTTTTTCACTGATTTAAATAAAATTTGGCTTCCATTAATTAAAAATTTTTATTAAAAAAAATGAGGTTTTTTATGACCTAGTTACTTATTTTCTTACTTAGTAACTTGTTTCTATGTTCTATTATTTACTGCAAATATCATTTGTATCAGTTTTCCAGATGAAGACGGACGTTGAGTTTGTCGAAACGTCGATTATTAATAAATATTAATACAGAAATTAAACCTAAATCCGTTTTATTTTAAATTATTTTAAAATTAAATCTGTATAGTTCTATTTACGGTTTTGGTTGCAATATTATGATTTAGTTTATAACAAAAAATTTATTATTGAATTTAAATTTTTATAAAATTGTAACAAATATTAAAATAAAATTTTAAAAATATTTAATTTGCAGTTCTTTATGTAAATATTAATTTAATCTAACATAATATGAATGATTGATTAGGCTTCAAATTTAATTAAAACAAAGTTTATTATCTATATGGAGATGAACCCAAATTGAAATTTATTTAGGAAAGTTTATTTTACATGTCATTAAATTTCATATATGTTTTCATTTAAATATAAATTATATCTTGTATTTCTTCCCGCTAATTACGTACAAACAAATATGTTTTTTACGTAAAAATAATAGTTTTTATTTTTATATTTCTTAACGAATGAAAGCATAACTTTTATAATTAAATAAACATAAAATTAATAAAAAAAGTTTTTCAATTTTAGTGTACAGGTTTCGGGAAAAATCTATGTAGTTCTGTCAAATTTTTATTATCATAATTGAAATATAATATAAGTTTTACACTAACAGTTTTTTTTTTTGTATTTTATTGGTAAAACAATTATTAAATTAAATTAAATTTCATTATTTTCATTAAAATACATTATGAATATACTCAACAAAGTCACTTTACATAAATATAACAAAATAAATATTTGTACTAATATTTAAATCACAATAAAATATAAATTTTATCGAGGTTCGTTTTTATAATAAATCTTTTAATTAAAATAGATTTTAAGTCGACAAAAAAGCATCGATTTTAAAATCTATCGGCATAATAATTGTAAACTTTTCAAACTTCTAATGGAATAATTATTATTTTTGTTAATATAACAGTGCTTCTTTGTTGGCTTAAAACTGATTTTAGTTAAAATGTTTATTATAAAAATTAGTTTTAATATAACAATTATTTTTGCTGTATTTTGCGTATTATTTTCTTTTTTCTTTTAAAGTTTTTTTTTTTTAATTAAAACATTAAGAAAAATTATGTCTTCCGGAAAACATTTTTTCTCGAAAGTGTTTTTATTTAAAATAAGTTACAAATTATTAAAGTAAGAATTTAATTAACACACCGTATTTAATTATACAACATTATTATTACCTTGCTAAACATAGTTTAGTTGAAGTTAACACAGTATGAAAACAATGTCAACTATTTTAGAAAACTTATGAGTGAACCCTTAACGGTGTTTCGTATATTTTCTATTTATACCTCCATCTTTTTCGCGCTCAGGTACTTAAAGGAAACATTTTAATTAAGGCTGTTCTAATAAATCAAAAGCCGGCCCATTAAACGGCAGAACGTATATTTTCATTAGATTGTTAAGACAGGCAGAAGAAAACATATACATTTTGTGTCATTAACTATGCAAATAATATGCACAGCAAGAGGCATATAGTAAAATTGTTATAATGAGATACGATAAAATTGTGTTACGAGTGTATTTAGATAAATTAACTAAATGTAAAATATATGGGCACATAAAAAGGCAGAATCGCAATTTACAAATCCGAACAATAAAAGCACGCCCGGGCACAGATTTTGAAGAAGGCACATCGTAAAACGGAACCGGTAATAAGCGGAAACAAAAACGGAAAAACGGAGAAATAGATGCGTGACATATTCGGTCGTTCTGGCTTAAAAAGGCACTGGCCCGGGTTTTTACTACAGGACCGGACTACATATGGCCGCATTTGCCCCGGAATTAATCGACTAGATTAATTCTGTTTTACAAGGGAAAGTGATATAAATTTATCTGCATTATATGTATGTATGTACTCTGTTTAATTTCAGCAATCGAATGAAATTGGGGTAATTTTTATAATTCAGTAAATATATGTAGTATTATTAATTACATTTTATACTATTGAACAAGCAAAATAATTTTATATTTGCTTTTAAAGTTTATTTTGAAAACGACTCGAAGGATTTTGATGTTATAAAGTGCGGGAAAGTAAAGCTTGGTTTTAATTTTGTGAACTTATGTACAATATAAAATCTTATTTTAAAATTAGTTTTTTTTGTTGAAGCTGTGCAAAAACGTTTTCTAATATATTTATATTTGAAAAAGCAACAGAACCTATTCTGTGAGATGGATTTCAAATAATATTATATGACCTATTAGTTTATTTTTAATAAACAAAGCTTGATTTTTTTTGGTATAATCATAGTTATCAGTACAGACACTGAAAACGCTGTTTAAAACAAAACAAATTGAACTTATTTTTCAGACCGTCTCTGTATTCATATGAAAGCATTACAGTTCTCTGTAAACTGTAATGTAATCTAAAGTTACAACAAGCCATAGCACAAGTTTTATATTTCAACGGCAGCAACAACAAAAATCTGGTACGTAAGCATGTCCTTGGCATATTCGAATAAACAGGAGACCTCTCGTTGCAGTGAAAAAACGAAACAGAAATCTCCGTTTAGCACAGCTTACAAATCTAAGGACACCAGATGTTTGTTGCATCATGAAAAAAAATGTTTCTTTGCATCCGCACAAGTTTTATGATTACATAAAACAATGCTCTTCTTATTTTAACTGTTATATCAATTGCATTATGCAATATAATTTTCTTTATGATAGTTTTTGATAATAATAACCGATCGAAAATAATATCTAAATTAACATAAAGACAACTACACTAGAAATATGTCAAAATAAATAATAAATTAATTATTAAAGTATAATTGCTTTAGGTTAAAGTTCTGTATCTATACTCAATATCCGTCTTCATCAGAAAAACTGATATTTGTATCAGTTTTCCTGATGAAAACATGTTGAGTTCGTCGAAACGTCAATAACAGATATAGATAGAGAACTTTAACCTAAAGCAATTTTATTTTAATATAAGAAGTTATGAAAGATTTTTTTACTATGTTAAATTAATTATTATTTCATTAAATAAGTTTTCAAAAAATATTTTATTCTATATCGTGTAAAACGTATTAATTTTGAATATTTTGTGTACAAAATTGTGTTGTTTTTTTTTTTAATTTATCGTGTAAAGCAGCATAAGGAAAAAATCATAACATAAACCAAAATTATAATTATACTATAAAGAATATTTTTTCAAACTATTTGTTTTATTCACAAAAGCGATAACAATATCCAAATGATAACGTTATTCGTGATTCTAATACACAGCTTGCAGTGCATAACAATTAAAAAAAACAGAACGTGAAAGAAAATATTATTATACGTTAAATTATTTTTATAATGTTCATAAATGTAGTTTTTTAAAAAATATACAACAAATTAATGTTTTAAAAGATAAGAACTCTTCTTTTTAATGCAAAATGTAAATGTTACAAACACTGTAATACTCTCTCAGAGAATGTGGTAACTATTTATTTTCACTGTATAGTGTTTAGTAAAGCTTGCACAGAAATTAAAATAAAAAATACTTAATTGCGTATTATACATAAAAATTTAAATTTACATTAGGGAGATTTATCTGCATATATTTCTTGTAAACATGAGTTTTTTGAAGTGCACTTGATTTTATTATGAAAACGTTTTAATAGAAATTTAAAAATTATTTATATATTATTAATTTTAATGCTGTAAGTGTTTTTAAAAATACATATTTTTAGAATGTTTTATTACAAAAGGTTGCCAAATAAAGCTGTGTTTTTTTTTCCTGTTTTTTAATATAACTGAAGTGGAATACGAGCAAAAGATAGAAGTATTTTTTTAATAATTTTAACATACAATGATTTTGATTATTTTTAAAATTTGTACAAATTATTTTTCGTAGAATATTTTAATAAAAAATAATTATTTTTGTATTTGCTTTTTGATGTTCATTAATTTTAAAATGAGAAAATGATTTTAGTATATTATTTTTGTATTTTGTTGGACATAAAATTTTAATAAACAATATGTAATTATATTAAATACTGAAAATTAAATTTAGTTTTATAAAATATTGATATTTGTTTCGATAAATTACTGAAAATAATTAACATTTATTGATTTGTTTTGCGTTTACATTTTTATTTTTTATGTATTTTTTAAAATATTGTTTAGTTGTATAGGATTTAATTAGATAATTTATTTAAATAAAAAAAAATCGTTATTTTTCGCTTTATTTTGATAAATAAAAAATTGAGTATCTATTATATCATACTATATCAGGAAAAAAATGATACGTAAAGACGAAATGTTGATTATTAATAAATATTAATACAGAACTATAACCTAAAGCCGTTTTATTTTAATAAACAAACAAAATACAGAAATAAATTACTAGGTAATTTTTATTAAAACTTTTTTATTTTCAGAAAATATACTTCTATTTCAACTAATTAAAAAAAAAAGTGAATAAAACATTAGTACCACAGCCACCTTGAAACCCTTTTAAATCATTTCAATCAAAAACCATTTACACTGGAATATTTTACATTTTACTTTAACGTTCTATCCGTGCAGCCACGTATTCGAGCCATATGAATTCAATAGGTCGGCATTTACCCAATAAAGATGTCACAGGAACGCCATTGACCAGGGCCGCCTCCGTAAACGAACCTCCAACCTCGTGCGTCTCCACATCTCTTTTCTCCCCTTTTGGTCAATTCGCCTCAATTCGGCAATCTCGCACCCCCCCACCCCCTTACCACCCTGGCTTGGAAAAATGCGTCCAGTCAAATAGCCCGAGTCCGATATTAGTATTGCAAATCTGGCCGGCTATTCATCATACGTTATCGGCTTGCTCCGGCCGCTAGATTCAGCTACCGGCTACCCCAGGTGAAATATAGGTTATGTATGTTTGACAGGCAACTTGCACTACCGATTCTACTATGATCTGAACTGTGATGTTTGGTGTTGTGGATTTTGGTATTAGAACACCGGATGTAGTGAGAGTCCGATGGAGAAGCCAGAGAGAGGAGTTTTTTTTATTTATTTGACGAAATTTCCGATTCCGATCAAATGGATTTGTATGGATTAGAAATGAAATTGAAAGGGTTTTTTTTTGGGATTTGTTATTATATTAAAAAAAGGATGATAGAAATGTAAAAGTGATAAATTTGAGTTGATATTTATTGAATACTCTAAAATATATGATTGGAAATTATTATTTATGTGTTTCATCATCAGTTCCTGTATTAGATGAATACACCCAAACATAATCATCTATTCTTGAATTAGAATTTTTATCTAGTATTATTAGAAAACTAAAAAAAAAATCATATATTAAATAAAACAACTGAAACACTAGAAAATTTCTTTAAAGATCTTGTTTCTTTATATTTATTTTATCTTGATTCAAATGTTAACTCAAAAATGTTTTGATATTATCTGTATATTTATTTATGTAAAATGTCTGGCTAGAAAATGATAAATTTGTCTAGTAAATGACATTGTTTATTTTAGTTTCTATAAATGTTTATTTGCTGCTGCGCTTGATCGTATCTTCTTGCAATACACCTAGACCTCGCTTTGCGTCGTTTCGTTTTGCGTTTTTTCGAAGTTGCGTCGCTGCTGAATTAGTACCAATTTTCACTGTGCGTCGTTAGATTTTCGAAGTTGCGTTGTTTTGGGTTCGAGTCTAATTTTTTTGCTATAGAAAATGCTATAGAAAATCATAATTCACTTTGCGTCGTTTCAATTTGCGTCGTGTTTTTCTGGAACGTAACCACGACGCAAAGTGAGGTCTAGGTGTATATATATATATATATATATATATATATATATATATATATATATATATATATATATATATATATATATATATTAGCACTTAATTTAGCAGAAATTATTAATGTTATTATTAGAAGCAAATTTAGTTGTGTATCTGCTCATAAATTTACGTAAACAGAATAATATACATATACTAAACTATACCAAACGCATTTCCAACTGTTTTGATTGGTCAAATTCTTGTGCTTGTGCGTAAAACTAAAACTAAAACAGCATCTGAACGAGGCTTTATATAATATATATGTATTAAAATTGACTGACGATTAGAAAACATATTTATTTAAAATCTTATTTAATAACTTGTTTATTATAGTTAATTTAAAAATTATTTATTTAAATTAATATTCAAATAATTGTTAATTACACAATTTATTTATGTTTATATCGAGATATTTAACATATAATTTGGATTCGGCAGCTCAGGCCATCAACTAGTAAATGCAATTAAGTTTTAAAGTAATTTAGACGATACAAATATATCACTAACATTCATGCCTCAAGCGAGATTCAAACCCGAGTTCGCCCAGGTACGAGCGGTGTTAGATACACGTCTTAAACTGCTCGGCCATGCCAATCGAATATTTATAAGTTAAGTGGAGCTTATTTTATAAAGCAAATAAACATATTTTATGAGGAAATTTACTTATTAGAAGAATAATCATTCTTTATATGTATAATAACTATAACTATTAGTGTGTATAAACTGAACAATTATTGTAATTATTTTTTTTAAATATTAATTTTGAACTGTATCTCTAAATTTATCATTTTGTAAATAAAATTGCAATTATTAAATAAATAAAATTGATGGCATACTGAATAAAAATATTTATTAAAAACATAATGCGAAAATATGTATAAAAAATAAATTTAAAATAATAATTATGTAAAATCATAAATATAATACTATAAAACGAATTAATGGTTAAATTATTCTCTTTCAATATGTGCAGAAATTCCGTATTGGCGGTTATGTATCAATTTGATATTATCTGACTAATTACGAATTATTAAATAAATATTTCAGTGAAATGTTTGCTGATATATGAAAATTGTAGTAATATTCATATTAATATTGAAAAGTTTATCTATTTTGACATTTTGTACTATTATAGAATTATTATTATTATTATTTTTAAATTATAAATTTTAATATTTACTAAGATTTTGGATTTAGGACTAGCTAACAATGTGAATTTAACAATATGATATACGAGTTACCAACTAGAGATTTGCAGACATTTGACTATCTAATCACAAAGTTAACCAGTTTTATTAAGAGTTACAAAAAGAACATATATTTAGAAAAAAAATGTTAATAATATTTTAATCGTCGATATAGTCATATACAAAGTTAAAATAACTTATTGATTTCTATCGTAGCCTACTTCTATTTTAATTGCGTTAATTCTAATCGAAATATTACAGAAACAATTTTACTTTTTATTGAACATGCTATAAATATAACTGCGTATACAACTTTTTCTGCTCAATGTTTCTATTTTTCACTGTTTTAGTGTTTGATATTTTCCGTGTACTTCAAATTCATCGTAGTCGCTAAGCCGCTCTTGGCATATTGCTTTTGAAATCTAGTTGTTAATATTCTGTTAATATTTCTGAGAGATTTTTTACTAGTTGTTTTACTTGTATTTTCTTCCTGATGAAGATATACGTTCAGTTTGTCGAAACGTTGATTTATTAATAAATTATTACAGAACTAGAACCTAAAACTGTTTTATTCTGATATAAGTTCTGAATGATTTTTAACTATGTTGAAAAACTGTAATCACAATAGATAAATACATTCACTATATCATTTAATATAATTAAAAGACTAACAATCATCGATTTTTTAGATATAACAATGAAAATATTACAAGAATCCGTTATAGATTTTTATCTGTAGTAAGTGATCTAGGAATTTCTATCAAAAATTTAGTAAAATAAAATTTAAAAACTAACAAATTATTTTATCAAATAGAAATACATTAAAAAAGCTTCAGAATCTTCTGCAGTTAACGTGAAGTAAAACTATAAATAAATTAAAATTTCATTAAGACCCAGGTTTTTGAAAATGACAGTACAGTGAATAGAACTTTACTTGCATGAAACATATGAAAGTCTCGTCCGCCTTCTCGAACAGTTGAATATCGAAAGCTGTAGTAGGTTCGTGACGTCATCACGTACATAGAACACGTTTTACTATATATGCGTTATATGGTGGCAGCAGCACCCGCGTGATGCTGTAATGCTATATATATATATATATATATATATATATATATATATATATTGCCGCAACGAATGAAATTGAAATTGAATCTGAAACCACTAGATCGGATTGTAATGTGAAAATATTTTTGTGGTTTATATATAATTTAAAAGAATCACGTTTTTCAATGTTTTATTTTATTTGGAAATTTCTGTTTTATAGTATTGTATGTGTCGTATTTTTCGATTATTTTGTAATGGAGTTTTATCACTTGAACAAAAATTGATTTTTTATTTATTTTTATGTATTATAAAAATTATTAGATTATGTATTACATTGTAAATTGTTTCTTTTATTTGTTTTAATAAAAAATAAGATTTGTTTCTATTATAGATAAATTCAATAAATAAGCATTGTTTTATTAGCAAACATTAATAATTATACACTTAAAAGTTTTAAAAATTGACAGAAAAGCATAGTCTTATTGACACCAATAATCATGTCAATAGAATTTAAAAAATATATTTTGTTGGCATAAATATGACTTTACTTAAAGTTTTTATTAGGAAAACTAAGCTAATGAAAACATAGTATTTTTAAATTATAAAAAAAATTAACAAAACATGTTTTATGTTATCAGTGAAATATTAAAGACGTAAAGAACTAGAATCTTTAAATCTTTAAGTCGCTTCAGTTTGAAACTTTTAACCGTAACGTAATTTGGCGTGTAGTGTAATATAACGTGACGTAATGTTAATGCAATGTGACAGTTTTTCTTGCGCATACGAGTGACGGATTTTAGAATGGAAGAAGTAAACTGACGCTTTATATTAGAAATACAATTTCGCAGATATTTTGTGGCAATTTTTTTCATATAATAACTTCATATTAACTATTTGATATATTATATTATTTTTTTTAGAAATGGAAGCATTAATTTTGATATTATATAAATTTTGTTCAATTTTTATACTAGAAATTACAATTAATTGTATATTAGATTTTTTTCTCAAGTATCGGCAACTGAAGAAACAAAATATTTTTTTTTAATAACAAATATGAAAAAATATATAAATATTGCAAGTATACCTTCCAATAACTGATATTATCTTGTTTGTATTAAAATTGAATTAAAAAATAGAAGATATATATTTTTAGATAAGGAACTTTAATGAAAGTTAAATACAAATTTCTTATTTATATAATATTAGTTTTGGATAAATTTGTACAAGACCTATCCAAAAATCTAGTAAAAGAAAATAAATAATCTTTCAGAACTTATTATATTAAAATAGAAAGCTTTACGTTTAAGTTTTGTTATATTATAATTTAAAAATTTTACGTTTTGACAACTAGTGTGTGTGAAAATTTTTAATTATAATACTTATAACAAAGTTTTTATTTTTTTTATTTTTAAACAAAAAAAGTATAATGTAGTAATTTAAGCTTATAAATATACTTTTATTTCTGTATGTTAATAATAATATATAAAAATAAAAATGTTTGAGATTATAGTTTTGTTTAATACTTAATTAAAATTCGACATTTTGATATACTGAAATGAACTGAAACCTAAAGCTTTTTTATTTTAATATAATGAGTTTTAAAGGATTTTTTACTATATTAATAATATATGCTGTTAATTACTTACATAATTATAATAACTCGTTATTATACTATTTAAAAAAGGTTCTAAAAAAAAAAGAAAATATTATTTTTATTTCTGGTAACAATTATTTTTTATCAGTCACAAACCACCAACCAGACTATAGACCATATTTCATTTCACCGGTGCTGAGAAAGGGTCACAGATGAAGTCGCACTTTTCAACTGTGACGCCCCGCCAAGAGCGGATGTGACGCAACACCGCCAGCACCGCGACGCTCTCATTACGGCTAATGGCGGTCGAGAACCTCACACCACTCTCGCTTGCCCCGAAAAATCCGCTTGCGTCGATGCGAAAGAAAAAAAAAACGAATACACCTAATGGGTGGCCATGCTGGTTTTTGGTTTGGTTATATACACTGTACGAAAAAAATTACAATGATTGTCATTTGACACTTTGTTACCAACCATTTTCATGTACATTTACAACAAAATGTATTTTGTTTGATCATCTTTTTTTAAATGTAAAATTACAATTTGAAAATGTAACACAATTTGATATTATTTGTGTTATTGTAAATTAACATAAATACATGTAATATTTCCATTTTCTAAAGTTGTTAATGTAACTATTAAATTGATTAAATACAATTAACCGTCAATTATTCGCACTACAACTAACAATAAATTACAGTCAAAAATTTGTTATATTAAATTACACAGACAAAATTGTAAAATCCATATAATAATACAGAATACATATGTAATATTACAAAACAATCCATAAAATAGTAATATTACTAATGATATTTTTTTTTGCTTTAGCCTTCATCAAAAAAACTGATATCAGTTTTCTTGAAAAAGATGGACGTTGAGTTCGTCAAAACGTCGATTATTAATAAATATTAATAGAGAACTTAAATCTAAAGCAATTTTATTTTACATAATGAGTTCTGAAAGATTTTTTTACTATGTTAATGTTTATCTAATTATATAAAAATATATATAAAATTGTAAAATTCCAAAATTATTTTAAATTGATTTTATGCCGGTATGCCGTGGTCAATTTATCCTCGTCGTAGACGTTTCGTCATTTATAGTAAATTTAATCCTCAGTGCTTGGTGACTTAATGACAATTTCTGCTCCGCAATTTGCTATATATATATATATATATATATATATATATATATATATATATATATATATATATCTGTACCCCCACCATCCTTTAATTATTTAATTTTTTGGTAATATTTAGTATTTACAGATTTTAGTACCTTTAAAATTATAATTAAATACACATTAAAATTATTATTATTATTATTACTATTGTATATTTATACCGGTTTTTTTACAGTGTACGAGTAGAAACGTTGGTTATTAGCGGCAAAAAGAATGCTTTTGCAACGGAAACATAAACGAAAATGATTTTGTCATTTGATATTAGCCAGTGTAATGAGCTGATGTAATGTTGATTTGTATCGTATTTGTTAAAAGATTGTTGAGGGAGGCTATTTTGTTAGCTAATTAGATCAAATAATAAAAATAATATGTCAAAAAGTTTTGAATTAAGCTTATTAAATTTATTTCTACATCAAAGCAAATAAATTTGATGGTATGAGAGATTCAGTTTTTTGTCAAATTTTTATTATATTTACATATTTTCCGAGTTGTTTTAGAATTAAAAACAAAATTATTTTTATTTTTTAATAAAACTTTAAATTTTTATGTTATTGTATAACGTTATTTATTATTTATTTTCGTTACATAATGTTATAAATAACATTTAAAAAATGAATTGGTATGTTATATAACATTACATAAGTAACTTTATAAAAATAATAACTTTCAAATTATCTGTAAAGTATAAATTAAAGAAAAATATTATCAAATTAATTTTTGTTTAAAACACAAAGAAAATAAATAAAAATAAACTCATAGATAATAACGTTACAAAATAATACGAAATGATGTATTAGAAATTATAATTTAATCTTTATTATAACGTTATTGGTTATCGTTAAGTTACGTTTTCCATCCCTGCTTTAAATGTGAAATTAATAGTCATAATTATTTTATTAAATATTCAGTGTGTTTGAAACAGTTAATAAACACAAATAAAAGATATTAGTTATAACTTGAACTGCAACTTTTGATAAATAATTTTTCGAAAATCATTCTACAAATGTGACATTAGTACCACTTTCAGTGAATGAATCTGTGTAAAAGTTTATAAAATTTAAGTCAGAAACTCAAATATCTAATTTTCAAAAAAAAAAATTTGTGTCCACAGGCAGGCATTACGCTAAAAACTGTTGATTCATATTACAAAGAGAAAGAATGTAATTAATGATTATTAGTAAATATTTCTAAAAAGTTAAAATTAAAATTATTCTTTATATATGACGGTCGATAAAAATAAATTAAGGCTGGCTCGTAAATATTTCTTATACATTTTTTGTTCTATCTGTGAGAACTATTTCATTATAATATTTACATTAAATTCTTTCTGAAAATAATTAGAATTCTCTCTATCATATAATGAAGTGTAAATGAGTATATCTATTACAAAGACAAGGCAATAAACTATTTTTATCTTTTCGAAAAATATGTCAACTATGTACGGACTAAACAACAATAAAAATTTCAATTATTCTTTATTACTCTCTGCCTTTGGCTCTCTGTGTTCATGGATGTTCGTGCTGGAATAGCAAACTAACTATTCGCTCGCAATATGGCGGCGACTGCTTTTTATATTTCCGCTCCAGAAATATATAGATGAAATATGCAGTTATGATGCATACTGTGAAATCGTAACAGGATGCAAAGTGCATACAAACAAACAAACACGCGCATACAGCGGGCACAAACGATTTTCTTGCTCTACAAAATTCACCTGAATGTAGTAGGCACACGTTATATTTTTAGTCGTTTCATACGTGGCTGTGTGTGTGTATGTGTGTGAAATGTATGGTCGTGTGTGTGATTTGCCGACGTTGCGTTTATGTGCCAATAAATTTATTTGGTTCGTTGGACAAAAGTGTGAACTGAGCATTTGGCATTTGTACTCAAACATACTGTATATATTGTACTGGTACGGATATTGTACCGTGTCTGTATTTGTTGTACGAGTTAATTTATTACAGCAGGTTCTGTAGTATATATGTTGTTCATTTTTTTCTCGCTGAGTATAATTGAAATTGGTGTCGCAAATTTGATTACTAGCGTTTTTAATGGGATATATTTTTGATTTTTTTTTTTTTTTTTTAAATTATATAAATTGATTCAATTAGTGTTTGACGCTCAAAAACTGTATAGTTTGGAGCGGAGCATATAAAATGCACACCGCGGTCGAAAATCCCAAGTTTGAATAACGAAACTGCACGCCGGTTGCGGATTATCGGATAATAAGGGTCTTGGAATATATTTTTGTTTATCTATAACATATTTTTAAAATTATTTGACGCAGTAATTTTAAATGTGAACTTGAAATTAATATTGTATTATCCTATCAATAATAAGCAAGATGAAAATCGAACAATAGGTTAGGTTAGGTTAGGTTTATGATCCTGTAGCAATGGTGTATTAAATAAGAAAAAAATATATGGAGAATATGGATTTATTGTTAGCTGTAACTTACATAATAATAAATATATACAATATATATGTACCCATTTGGAGATATAATTTTTGAAAACTTTATTAATTCTAAATTTGCGTGTAACATAATAAATTGATAGCAAAACGCGCCTTCAGCGGAAGAAATAAATACAGTTGTTCAAAACTGTCATAGCGATCAAATTATAAATAATTTTAGTTAGTGAAACAAATTTTTGCAACAATCAAACAAATCTTCCTTGTAAAACCTACAAACTAATCAAGAAAAACTCAAGAAGAATTTCTTCATGACAAATACAGCACCATCATGGTAATCATTTTAACATGCAGAACAAAAGCGAGAACGAAGACGGTAAAAAAGCCAGTACGATGAATTATTAATGAGCAGTGTGAAATTAGATAGCTGGTAATTTTATACAATTTAAAGAGTCACAAAAGGTAGGCGTAGCCCCGGCACGCGGACTAAGCGCTGTAATCAACTATTTGTATAACCGATTGCGCAGGCCAGTCAAATAGTTTTTTTTTTTTCGGAAACGTTTTCAGTGTTTTAAATGTTTTATTATTGTAATCGTTATTCGTTTGTGGTACAGGCGAGGCTATTTACCACCCACTATATACAATTTACCACTCGGTAAATTAGCAGAATCATCTAGAATTTTTTTAAATTTAGTTGTCTCTATTTGTTTTTAAAATAGAAAATGAAATGCCAAATAATGTGTTTCTGTTAAAATCACAGTAAATAAAAAATAATACAATAAAATGCCTTAGGTTTAAGTTCCGTATTAATATTTATTGATAATCGATGTTTTGACGAATTCAACGTCTGTTTTCATCAGGAAAACTGATACACATAATATTTACAGTAAATTACAGAACATAGAAACAAGTTACTAGGTAACAAAATAAGTAACTAAATTATAAAAATTGTATATATTTTTAATTAAAGAAAACCAAATTTTATTTAAATCAGTGCCTTTACAGTTACTGTAATTATTGCAAGACCAATCAATATTAACAGCAGATTAATTTATAAAAAAAAATATGTCATTAGTCACTGTGAAGGCACAGTTTTAAATAAAATTTGGCTTTCTTTAATTAAAAATTTATAAAAAAAAATTATAATCTAGTTACTTATTTGTTAACTAGTAACTTGTTTCTATGTTCTGTTATTTACTGTAAATATTATTTCTATCGGTTTTCCTGATATAGACGGACGTTGAGTACGTTTTATTTTAAAAATGTTAAAAAATATTTTTTTTTTTGTAAATTATTAACAAACTAACAAGCGTTACAACTGTCATTTTCAAAATTGATGTCTATTACACTACTTACAATCAATTATTAGCACAAATATAATAGATATATTTATCTCTCATAATCATATCGGTCCTAACCCAAGACCTAAACGGTACAGAAGTTTGCCTTTACGTCCGCGAAAACTATAGCGTGACTCGCCTTTGAATTTCATGAATGAATAAAATATCGCATTTGCATTTAGGAAAAAAAATGACACGAGATTATGTATCTTATGCAAATCACCATTCTTCTGCTTTCTTTCAAATAATTGTAATTGAAATAGTAATTCAATTCATATGCAGATTGCTATCAGGTTATTCTTTTTTTCAAATTCCTAGCATGAAATATAAATTGCTGAAACGCGGACTACGTTTATTGCATTATGTTAGGTAAGGTTGAAATATAAAAATGACTGAAAATGGTTAACCAGCTTACGTTAGTTAATATTGTATACTTTTTGTTAAATAATATGTATTTGTTATCTAGTAAACAATCTTTCAGAATTCAGTATATTAAAATAATTTTTTTTATAAATATTTAAAATTTTCGCAAAAACAAAATCCTAATAAAAAAAAAACAATTATATCTCACTGGTACCACGAACAAAACAATAAAACATCGCTAAATAAACAAATGAAAAAACAAAACAAAAAACATCAGCTTTAAACATTGTACATTTTACAGTTGTACAATATGCAAACGTATTACCTCTTTCACAGTGCCCGGATCAAATATCGTTCGGCACTGCATTTCCGGAATCGAAAATCCGTTATGTGCACACCGTGAAAATGGGGCGATCGCAATTTTATTTTGCCCCCCCCCCCTCCCCCCCAATTCTCCTGTCGAAACGAAACGTGTAAAAGTAATATTCGTTTACGGTATTAGCTTTTAATCTGTTCGGTATTCAGGTCATCCATAAATATACATTATTTGTTCTTTCGGGACTGATCGACTGAGGACCCGGAGTCCCCGATTATCGGATTACTGAATGAAACACGAATTTAGAATGTGTGTAGGCCTTTTGTGTTACACGGGTATTTGTTTTTGTCTTACTATGTATTTTGTATTGGTTCGTGCGTTTTGGTGAAAACCGAATTTTCATTGTAACGAAAATAATTGTTACGGATTTGGCTGTTACATGCGATAGAAATTGATTTTTATTTGTTTTAGAGTTAATTTTTTTGTTTTTTGTTTTTAAAAATATATATTGTTTTATATTTGCTTGTACAATTGAAATGGCTATACAATAAAATACTTTACATTAAAATTATATATATATATATATATATATATATATATATATTTAATTAAATTAAAATAAACTTAATGCTAAATTGATAATTTGTACAAAATATAATTAAAAATAAAGCGGTTTTAAGTTAAATTTCTGTATTAATATTTATCAATAATCGACGTTGTGTTCATCGAAATGTCGATTAATAATAAATATTAATACAACACTTAAACCTAAAGCCGTTTTATTTTATATAATGAGTTATAAAAGATTTTTTACTGTGTTTATTATATTTTATTAAAAAAAAAACTACTAATTTAACTATATCATTGTAGTTATTAAAACCTGAACGTATTTGTCAGCCATTTTTCCATTACAATAGATAAAAACTCCATGTATGAAACAACCGCAGTGTTCAAACAAAAGGTTGGAGGTTCCCAGCAAGAGGCAAACTACTAGCCATATCATAGCAATGTTATATGAGCCTATAAAAAAAGGCATTTACGTTTGGAAAAAGATATATGCACTTGTCATTTTCCTATTTGAACAAATGAGAAATGTACAAGTGGTAGTATACTCGAACAGCGAAACATTAAAACGCCGGTAAAATATTGCAAACCGAGCCCCTGGCACGACACAAAACAGAACGCGAATTTATGTCACTAGTGAAGTTTTTTTTTTCGCCTGTTTTTGTAATTGGTTTTTTGTGCTCTTTACCGTCATTAAGTGAGTAATATATGCAATGCATATTGTTACGTTTATTGTGTTGTTTATTATGATTGTGTTAATTTTGCAAATGGTTTAATTGGATATCTGTGGATTTTGTTTTAAAAATTATGATAGTGCACTAGAAAATATTTATATAAATATAGTTTTTTAGTTTAGCAATCAACTGATTTCGTTGAAGTATATTATTGTATAGTAATAATTATTATTTTTAAATTCTGTTAAATAATATATTTAAGTATATTTGTTTCCTGATAAGAACACATAGATTCGAGTAAACGTGTTTTTGAACTGTAAACTTATGTTTTTCTAATAAAAATAAATAATCGTAAGTAACAGTATAACTATTTTTGAAATCTTTGTATAAAATTAGTTAATATTTAGTTTAAAAATAAAACTAAATTTGAACAATTAATTATTAATAATTTTACAATTACATTCATTCCAACAAAAAAAAACACTATGCGTCGTAGCATATGCCAAGTTAATCGTCCGACTAAGAGAAGATTAACGGCGTTAATTGCCATTCGTCGCGCTATTAAGTTAGTACATGCTACCACTCTATGTTTCTATATTAAATACTAAATAATTTTAAACAAATCTTTTAAATAGCAATTCTATTACTTACTGTTATTTTTTTTCTATTAAAATTTGCATTCTATTAGAAAAACATAAGTTTACAACTCAAAATCTTTAAAAATAAAAACCTTAAATCTAAAGCAAAATTTTTCTTAGTGTATAATATTTTAATTTTTTAAGATAGTGTGTCTTTGAATCAATATCTATTCAACAATATAAATTTTACATTAAAATTATTTTTATTTATTTTTTATTTATTTTTTATTATTTATTATATAATCGTAAAAGAATGTAATATTTTACTTAAATGTATTGATTATTACATTTGGGAATAAAATATAATTCTTTCTAATAATATATTATTACAATATTTTCAAAAACTTTCATTTATATATATTTAAATTGTTTAATTAAAACACTTTAAAATTTTTATGTTACTACATTATTTTTAAAAATACACAAGTATTGTTTAATGTAACGAATACTGTGTAGAAATTTACATAAAATATGAATTAAATCTGGTAGATTGTATTGTACTACTTGTTAAATAAAAGACGTACATTTATGTTATTACATACCGCGTACACCACAAAAGAGTTAGGTTAACGTATTTCCCATTTCATATGTCAGTTAACATGACAGTGAAATGCAAATGTCAACTTTTGAAATTTCGATTTAACGTGGTAATAAAGTGGGGATTAGAATTTTAATTCGACACATAAAACAAAAAACTTGTCACGCGAATGAAAAAAAAAGGACTTTGGATTAGCATTCTAAATGTAAAAGTATTTATTTTTATCACATTTTAAGCTATAGCTTAAATTTTAGGAGATAAATTATAATATGTATCAAACTACATTGAATTTTATTAATAACAGATATACGCATGATATGTACTCGCATGTTAAAATAAATATATAAATATAAAATAAATTACATTTATTCCAGAAAAACATGTTTCTATACTAAATAGTAAATAAAGTTATATAAATTTTTTAAAATAGTTATAGTATTATGTATTATTTTTTTATTATAACTTTTATTTCTATTAAAAAATTATGTTTACAATTATAATTTTGTAAATATGTATTACAATGTAATTAAGTAGCATTTGTTAGATAATACAACTAAAACATTACAAAAATCGTCTAAAGTTTTTTTTTATATGAATTTTACAATGAAAGTTATAGTAATATCAAAAATCCAATTTAATTTCCTTATAAATCATATCAAAATGAAATCAGATGCCATAAATAATATCATCACTTAAATTGTAGGTAATATAGGTCGGCCGCAAATACACTGTATGTACGTATTATACGGAAAACAACCACAATAACTGTAACCGAAATGCATTCCAGCATTTCACATCAAATCATAGCGTGCCATGCACAATTCAACCTATCAGAACCATCTCTAATAACCTCAACACAACTTGTATGCAATGCAAAGCAAAACAAGCCAAAACACCAATGCACAATGAGAGATCCACCCCCCCGAAATCGAACATGCACTAGTAACACAGTTAATATACGGATGGAAAATCGAAATGGGTTGTATCGTTTTCCCGTACGGGGTTTAGTAATGATTATTCAGCCGCTAGTGACAACACGGGGCTACAATATTGGAGTGCAGTGATGATGTACACCAGACGCATTTGGTATTTGAACATCGATAAACATGATTACTTAAGGCAGTTAAGCAGTTAAGGCCCGGTTTCATTTACTACATGTATAAAAGTAAATGTATTTACTCTGTAGATTTTCGTATTAAAAAGAGGAAATAAATTTAATCTAGTGATATTAAAAAATTGTTAACATAGTAAGAAAATTTTTCAGAACTTATTATATAAACTAAAACAGCTTTAGGTTAAAGTTCTATATTAATATTTATTAATAATCGACGTTTCGACGAACTCAACGTCCGTCTTTATCAGGAAAACTGATACAAATGACATTTACAGTAAATAAACGGAACATAGAAATAAGTCAGCCTTAGAAATAACATTAATGTACAATTTTTGTTTTAAAAAATGACGCAAAAATTTTGTGTATAAATTATAATTTACAATTGGTTTTACTTTAATTTGCTGGTCCTTTGGTAATATCAGTAAATATGTATTTTTTTTAGGGTAATTTTGAAACTATATTTAGCTTATCTCAATTAAAAATCCGTATAATAAAAGATTGGAAAATGATCTACTGTGGCGAAATTTAAATAAAAATAATATTATAAAAAAAATCCCAAAACCACACTTAAATTAAAATAAAGCTAAGTACGTATTTCGGAAGCTAAGCTTCCATCTTCAGTAGCAAATAAAATCTACAAAAATCTTACCTGAGATCCAAAGTATATAAACACTTAAGCACTTGTCGAAGATCACTGTGATTTTAATTTAAGTGTGGTTTTGGGATTTTTTTATAATATTATTTTTATTTAAACCGTATAATGTCCAAATATTTTTTACAGAGTAAAAATAAAAAATATAAAATTTTATTTAAATTATAAATTAACAAAATTTGCACATCTAGCATTAGTCTCATAAAAATAATAATTATTTTAACAAGTATCTAGGAATATATGATGAATATTAAATGTAATATTAAAGTACAAGAGTAAATGACATTTTTTAGTACATCTAATGACTCTTTGAAGTACGTTAACCAAATAAGAAAAACTTCATTTTCTTAACGTACTTATATATTTATGAAACGAGTGAACACAGTATAAAGATTAAAATAACTTTGTAACAAAATTGAACTGTCAATGTCATAAGTACTCGTATATGCAGGAAGACTGTATGTACTTAAAAAGTTTCCAAGTTGATGCGAAAAAATTTCTAAACTACAGGTTAAATTAACTTTATAATTTTAATGCATCTAATTAAAAATATTAATATTACATGAATTAAATTTTCTTTGATTTTTTTTTCTTGGAAAGTTAATTGAAGTTTGTTTCTTTATTAAAAGTAATAAAACTTGATATATTTTAAGAATGTAAATTAGTATGTTTAATGTACAATTTGTTTTAAATTTATAATTCGATATTTGTTAAAAGAAATAATAAAATATATAATAGAAGTTCTTTAATGTGTCAGTAAAATATTTCATATTGAAGGTTCTCAAATATTTAATAACAGTTATAAATTTTGCTATTTTTATAGGAGCAATAAAATTTATTTTTAAAATAATATGCTTTATTTACGAAAAATTTGATAGTAAATTGGTTAATACATTATAATATTTTTTCATTTGTTTAAAAAAAAATTATTATTTATGGCCAGTGTTTCCAATTTTATTTATTCTGAAGATAAGTAAATAATCATTTATGTTTAGTTAAAAATGTATTTTTAGAATAAATGATTGACTAATTTTACATTTATTTCAAGAATAAATTTATTCCAACATTTGAACAAAAAAACTTTAGTCTTTCACTAACTCAAAGTACTCTACTACTAATTCAAGCAATGTAAATTAGGTTCTAATATTAGATATAATTTTTTCACCAAACGTTCATTAGATATTTCTGTACGATGATAAAATATTTATATTATTACCTCTTTCACTAAAATTAGCCATTGATAAATATTTTTTTTAAAATTAATAACAATTTATTGCAAATTAATATAACGCTTTAATTTTGTTTTGAATAATTATAACAAATTGATGTAACAACTATATATGTTTATAACCTCAAAGTTGGAATTAAACCAAAGCAGATAATTTGTATTCCATACCATGGTTGTACATTAACCTATAAATAAGTACTTGCCGTTCGATGAATATCGAAAATTTGGCGTTAGGTCGATATCACATAACATAAATTTTACAGAGATTAATCATATAGGGAAATACTATAACCAACCAATGGTGTAATATTGCAATAAGTTTTTATTCAATGTATACGTAACGCATTTGAGTTTTATTGTGTGAGTGTGCTATGGAAAAAAAAATGAATATCACAATTGGACAATATACATTTTTACACATGACCGAACTGTGATAAAGGGTTAGTTGTATTGATTGTATGTAGTTTATACTACGCTTGTTTTTTTTATTATTATTGTTTTGTACTCGTATTTTATTTTTAGGGGTTGGTCAATATTTGTAAAAAAATTTTAAAAGCCTAAAATTTTTTGTTTTATTCATGTTGTGTATATAACGGATTTTAAATATTTTTTCAATTTTTAAAAAATATGTACTTGTTTTTAGATTTACATTTATTGAGAGAAATTTTTTATTTTAATAAAAATTTTGAGTTTTTGTTAGTTTTTAAAAATTCTAGTAAACTGCAAACAAAATTTTATTACAAAGAAAAAATAATATAACTATTTTATATAATTAAAATGATATGATTAAATTTTAGGTGATATGTATAATGAACATTTAGTTAAAAGAACATATATGAATAATTTTGATGGTATACGTTTCGCGTGGACGTCCGATGAGTAGATGAAATGGTATGATTGAGAGAGTGGTTGGTGTAAACGAAAGTTTTTAAGTAGTAGGAATAGGCGAGCATGTATGAGAGGTGTCATGAATGTAGATGTAGCTAGAGTTGCTTGTCTGAATAGGAATGTTTGGAGAAGAAAACTAATTTCGGAATAGTACAATTTGTGCCACATTCTTTTGGGTACATGGCGTGATTGTATATATATATATATATATATATATATATATTTCTTACAATATGAATTATTTTATCTATATACAAATTACTTAATAATATAAACTTTAGGATAAATCAACAAACAATAATAGATAAATATATCACGAACTAAAATAAATATCTAATTACATTAAATGAATACAGCAAACATAATCATCTACTCTTAAATTAGATATTTCATCTAATATGATTAAAAGTTTGAAAAATATCTTTTTTTAATATATAAATATAACAACTAAAACATTATAAAAAATCTTTCAGAATTCATTATACACGTATTAAAATAAAAAAATTATGTTTTAGTTTTGTTTAACTTTATATTAAAATTCGACGTTTATTTATGTTTTTCTAGTAACATAATTTCACAACATATATTTGTAATTATAATATATAAATAATAATAATATAAAACAATATCTTTATTCAGTTGTTTAATATAATGTTATTTTTTTGACAATGAATAATTTGTTGTAATATACATATGTATGTAGAAGTCAAATTATCGCGGGTTGGTCATAAAATAACAGTCATATATTTTTTAACACGATGCGCGGTGCCGTCGCGTTATGCCAAAAACAGTTAAGATCTTTATCAGAAACAGGGCTTGCAAATAAAGCGAAATGGTAATAGCACACGTATTAAAATCACTTTAATAAATCAAAAATATGCAAATATAATGCGGCAGGACTTCGTACAGATAATTCATAATATTTGTATAACCAATAAATTACGCTGACAGTGACGTATGGTCCGGCAAAAAGATTTTTTTTTTCCAGAATAACAAAATAGAAAACAAAATTAAAAAAAGAAGAATATAGATAATGATATGGTTATCAAAATATATTATATTACAGAGAAATCAATATTAGAGAAAGGATATTGAAATATATCATGTACCAGAATTATAAAGTGCACAATATTTTATATTTTTATTTTCGGATATGATTTTATATTTTATTACATGTAGAAAATGTAGATCCTAAAAGTTTTTGAACTGAATTAAATATGTTTTACTTGCACATTTATTTTTATTACGAAATTAGTTTAATGTTTTACTTGTATTGTTATTAATAAATAAATACAAGTTTTATTTAGTATATCTTATCATATAATATTATTCTCATATATACATAATCAGTGTTGTAACAGATCATTTTAAAAAAGATCTAAAAACGAAATAAAAATTTGTTGAAAACATTAATAATCTCCAGTTTTGACTGCAATAAAATCAACAACAACTGATATTAAAGTCGTGGATTTGCGTTTTTTTTTACGTTAATAAACATTGTAATTTAATGTAGAACCACTAACTCTGCCCTAAAATATAACACTAATTTTGTGATAAGTAGAATAGTTTAAATGAACCTTGAAAACTTAAGATAGTATTTGTATTATATAAGAGTTAATTTTAAAATTATAATTTGTTATATTTTTATTTCATATTTTTATAAATAATATTTATATTTTTTTATGAAATATATAAAGTTTTTTTAGTTTCAATAATTGTTATTACATTTAACATTTTAAAATCTAAAAATTCATTTTTAATTAAAAATATATCTGTGGTTTACCAGTCAGCTAAAAGAAAATTAGAAATCTGCAGATTTGATTTCTGTTAGAGTTACTTTTCTCCGTAAATTCTTATATCAATAAATAAAAATAAAACTGCTTTAGGTTAAAGTTCTGTATTAATATTTATTTATAACCGACATTTCGACGAACTCAGCGTCGATTATAAATAAATATTAATATAGAACTTAAATCTAAAGCAGTTTTATTTTAATATAATGAGTTCTGAAAGATTTTAACTATGTTAATAAATAAAAAATTTGAATAATATTATATTTTCCTCATTTGTTTTGCTAGACTGGAAACTTTTTGAAAAAACAATATATTACATATATATTATAAATGACAAGTACTAAGCACATTGCAATAAACAGTGATTATTACCACTGCCAATAAATAATATAAGTACTATAGTTTCATGTTATTAAATTTTTACGAAAACTGTAACCAGTTAAAAATAAATAATCTGCTCTGCCACTTGTAATTCAAGACATCGATTAAAATGTTATTAACCGACTTGAAATACGGTTTGTATATGTTTTGTAAAATGGCTACTTGTTCATGACATGTAATATATTTATTATTTGTTTAATTTAGATGTTTATAGTTACTGCCCGAGCTCTACAATGTTTACAAGTATATTAAATTATATTTATGAATAATATCAGCAGTTCATATTTCAAAATTAAATTTATGCAAACTTGATGGTATTTATGTTTATAAATTTTATACATAAATCTAATGTATTTGTTGTTACGTATGAAATAATTTATGTTTTTGAAATTTAATACGTTGATATTGCATATTTTAAGATAATAAATTTGATCAAATAAATAATAATGAAAGATAATATAATACAATATATATATATATATATATATATATATATATATATATATATATATATATATATTACATACATACATACACAATCACGTCATGTACCCAAAAAGATGTGGCACAAACTCTTTTTATCATCCCGAAATTAGTCGCCTCCAAACATTCCTATCCAAACAAGCAAATTTCCCTTTATTCACATTCATAATTCCTCTCATACATGCTCTTTTATATACTTTGGAGTGGACAATAGCTGTTTAGCAACAAATATATGAAATTAATAATAATTATACTTTCAATTGAAGGGCCGGATGCAATAACCAGACATGCGCTCGAAACTTGACCCAGGTATAAGAAAAAATAAAAATTTTTTAAGTTATCCGAAATTTATTTTAAAAAATATCATCGTGTGCAGCATTGAAAAACACATTGATTTCTATAAGAAATTTTTTAATCCGACATTTTTATTCCAAGAAAAAAAATAAAAACGAATTTTTTTTGTTGCACTATTTCAAGCAAAATTCAATGTTTTTTAAAACTTAAATCGCGATAAATGATATTAAATATTAACGAAACTTTCAGATTTTTTCTGATTCGTACTCAGAATTATTTAGCGATTCTGATGGTTACACTGAAATATATAAGTAACGATAATTTGTTACTAAAAATTTAATGTAAACAAAAAACCATAAAAAAGCACGTTTTTTTAGCTTCGGATTAATAAAGTGAGTGACGAAAGTTGCGCTACGAATATGTTTGAGTGAGAAAGTTGTTTGTTAATATAGAAGGAAGTTTTTGTGCAAAGTTGCAAGTCAATTGGTTGAATATTTTTTAAGATACAACGATTTCAATCTGAAATACATAAATGTCTCGCGAGTGGCGTTTACCGCGGCGACTGGCGGCAGCGCGTCCTTTCATATTAACAAACAACTTGCTGCCGCCGTAAACGCCGCTCGCGAGACATTTATGTATTTCAGATTCAAGTCGTTGTATCTTAAAAAATATTCAACCAATTGACTTGCAACTTTGCACAAAAACTTCCTTCTATATTAACAAACAACTTTCTCACTCAAACATATTCGTAGCGCAACTTTCGTCACTCACTTTATTAATCCGAAGCTAAAAAAACGTGCTTTTTTATGGTTTTTTGTTTACATTAAATTTTTAGTAACAAATTATCGTTACTTATATATGTCAGTGTAACCATCAGAATCGCTAAATAATTCTGAGTACGTATCAGAAAAAATCTGCCAGTTTTGTTAATATTTAATATCATTTATCGCGATTTAAGTTTTAAAAAACAATGAATTTAGCTTAAAATAGTGCAACAAAAAAAATTCGTTTTTATTTTTTTTCTTGGAATAAAAATGTTGGATTAAAAAATTTCTTATAGAAATCAATGTGTTTTTCAATGCTGCACACAACGATATTTTTTAAAGTGAATTTCGGACAATTTAATTTTTTTTTCAGTTTTTTCTATACTTGGACTTTGGCCGGTCGAGTTTCGAGCGCATATCTGGTTATTGCATCCGAGCCTTCAATTGTATTTAGACTGTCGTTCTAGATTTAATCATAAACACAAGCATAACGAAATAAATATGTTGTTTCATATGTGTGTATTAAGAATTAATTTTTTTTTCTTTGGTTACAGCTTCTAGCAGGCAACACAAATACGTACACCGTAGTTGAACAAAAATTAGAACCACCAATTATTGCTACAAGAATTCGATTTCTACCACATAGTGAACATGTAAGGACTGTTTGTATGAGGGTAGAAGTCCTGGGATGCAAATATTACGGTAAGTAAAAAAAATATTTTTATTTCAATTTAAAGATAGTTTGGTTTTAGGAAAACATATTTTATTATATAAATTTAATAAGCGCTTTTGCGCTTGTTTTATTTCCTCTCCAAGAATCTATTCTACATTATTTAGTTTATTATATTATTATAGTAATCGTTGTTTAAAAGAATACAAATTTGTACACTTACTTAGAGCGCTGGCACTTTTCGAGTGAAACAGAAGAAGCGCAAAATCACTGCTTAGCACTCAAACGGTTAAGATATATTTACAAAATATTAAACTGTTTGTTCGTAAATATTTTTTTTTGCAATTATTAAATTTATTAGTATTAAGTTTTCCTCTCTTTTACTTAAAATGTTTGTATATTAAAAATGTACTTACTTATTATTTATTTATTATTATTATTAAAATTTTATTTTGTTATCTATTAGGAGTATCTTTCATCTAGATGACAAAAAATACTGTATCTTATGATTATTTTTCACTGATGGGCACTTGGTGTTAGTGAGTTTGCTAATTTTATAATAAATGGATTATTATTTTACTCTATGTTATTGTACACATACACACACACAAACACATAAATATTAATGACATTTCAATTAATTTAATGAAAGACCTAACTCTACCTATTAGTTATATACCTGACACCACCAGAAAATTACACAAAGTAATTTTTCATCATCATCTATCTCATCTTTATTAAAGCAAAATCAACTAGGGTTACCTCAGCTAGGCAAAACAAATTTTAAAGACACCCTTAGACGGTACTTAGGGCCTTAGAGCGTCTCACCATAGGCCTCAGAGATTAATCAAGTGGTTATTTGTGCTAGTGGCGTTTTAGACCAAGTTTAGCAACAACACGTTGCTGATATTAATTGTGAAGATTAATAAGTAATGTATCTCCTTTACCTAGCCAGACGTTCGGTGCTAGGGGACGCAGGTGCGTCTCGACGCAATCTGTTAATGCGTCTGTTGCGATCGGGATATAAGCGAGGTGATAGCGTCTGTATTTCGGATATCTAGTAGAGTGTGGAGTAACTATGAAATTTGGATTTTAGTTAAATATATAGAAATTTGTTGCTTTGAAATATAAATTTCATAATCTTACTAAAAATTATAGTTTTTTCTAATTCTATTTAGTTTATAATTTTTACATTTGAAATTATGAAAGTAGCCTTTCAAATAACTTATCGTTTTAAAATTAAATTATTTTTGTAAGATATGAAATTGAAATTTAGCTCAGAGCTGTGTAATAGTACAATATGATGGACAAAATTCAAAACTGGAAATAAGTAAGAGTAAACGAAAAAACTCTGTTCGTTATAACTTGAGATCCACGGAACAGATTTTAATGGTAGTTTTATTATTAGCTGAATCGTTTTTGAGAAAGATTTTTCTATGAGACCAAAGATGAAAATTGACCAATAACTGCAGATTGTAAATAGAGTAAATTATTTGTATCTTTTGAGCAGAATATGGGCTTGATAAATTTGATATTTTCTAATATTGTGTTCGCTTTAACTGACGTTAAGATGGGTTTAAAGTAAAAAATACCATAGCGAAGCACGGACATTATGCTAGTTAACAATATGTATACAATGTAATTGATTCACTGGATATTTATTAGTATTTCTTTTTGTTATTGATTGACTAAAGATTTTATACTTTGTTGCAAACTTTTATTAATTATTTAAATACAATTTCACAAATAATACAGGATGTTTTAAAACTTTTTTCTTTAAAACGCTATAAGTAAAGTACACAAAAATTAATGTTAATTCTGATTTTAAAGATACAGAAATTAAAATAATAACAAAGCAAAATATATAAAACAAAAAGATATAAATTTTACACTTTAGTTTATTTAAATTTATTTTCCAACTACTAGAAAAGTATTTAAATTTCATGTAATAAAATAGTTAAACCATTTACGGAAAAAGTATCATGCAAAACTAAAACTGAGTCGTCAGCCGCCAGACAAACTAAAACAAAGTATGTAAAGTGCAAAAGAAAGAAATGGAAAAAAAAAATAGATCTCACGACAACTAAACGTTTTAAAGTTCGGTCACATCGCACTAAAACTTATTCAAATATTCAAAGTACCGTATCGCAAAGACAGCATGTGCACGATTTTATTTGAGTGAAACATCGTGCCGCATAAGCTCATATCGGGGAGCAATGTTTGTATACGTATATATGCGTCGTGTGTAATAATATTTCGCGCTAACGGCATTGCTGAACAAGCCTGCCGACGACGACAACGCCAAAGCTCAGCCGGGGCCCGGGGTGTTTGTGAACTACACTGCACGTCAGCAGTTTAAATAAACGTCGTTAAAAGCTGGGAAAGCTCACGTACTCGACTCCACATTCCGACGCCCAGTCCCCCCCGAAACACAAAGGAAATACACACGGTATATGTTGTGCGCTGTTGCTTCGTCGACTATGCGAGATGAACAAAGAATGATTGGAATATCTGTTTGAAACAAACAAAAATGAGCGAGCGAACGAATGAACGAGTTCTTTGCTTTCTGACGATTTGGCTGAGCTGTTGATTGTTACTTTTTGGCACGAATACGTGACCGGATTTTCTAACTATTTTCGCCGCTATGCAATTTCATTACAACGGAATGTTTATAAATGCTCAAGTAAATGCGAAATTATTCGACTACATTATTTTCATATATTTTTCAAAATAATAACAATGTTTTAATTTTGTTAAAATTACATTAAATTATTTACAGTTGCGATAACTTTCATAATTTCAGTGTAATAAAACATTGGAATGTTTATTTATCAAAAATATAAAGACTTTAGGAAATTATAAATGTGCTAATATTTAAATAATCATTATCTTATATGTACTTACATTTGTCAGATTTGACCATACAATATATAAAAAAAAGTTTCATCAAGAGCCAACCACAGAAAGTGTTAATGTAACACAATATATAGTTTTTGATTACATGATTATAGAGCTCTACATTTTTAGCATTTAGCATAATTAAAACATATAGTTCAAAACAAATAATAGATAATACAAAAATTAACTTATTACTTAAAAATTTTCAACCATTTTCATAAAACAATGCCTAACATTGTAAGCCATTAGAATCAGAGACCTTTTCCAAACAAGACGAGATATCCATCTAAATCAAACCCTTTCCCGAAGCAAATTGCATTAAAACGAATGCAACAAAATGAACACTCAACAACACTCAGTCGGTGAACAGTAACATCCGAAGTTTTACTATCCTGCGGACAGGTTATCAATGACCCAACGTTCACCCGCTCCAGAGAATTAGTGCACGTTTCGCGTTCAATTTAGTTTGGAAAATTCAATTAATACGGAACAAGCCGAGACGTAAAAACCTACTATTAGTTTATTGACAACAACACAACACATATGCAGTTACAGTGCAATGCATGCTAAATTAGTTGAGAGTTTTGAAATGTGCTTTTGATTACAATTATGTTTTGCTGGTAAATCTCTAATCAAATCTTGTAGTTGTTAATAGTAAATTGAAATTAATTATTTTATTGATAATAATAACTGTTTTCATTTATATTTTTTGTAATATTATTATTATTATTATTTCGGAAATGATCAATATATAATTTCCTTCTAATGTATTTGTTTTATTTGTATTATAACTTGTCAATCGTCAAATAACTTGATATGCGAAAGTAGTTTGCACAATTTTAATTTATCGCGTCTATCGTTTGATATAAATTGCGCCCCAATTTTTTAATATTTTTAATGTTTTGAGAGCAACAACTGTTATAAATTGCGCCCGATTAACGTGGGGTGATTGTGATAGCATTAACACTAGTTTTAGGTATATAAACTGATTCATTTCAAAGGTATTTCAGATACAAAAATTAGCCAGAAGCTGGAATATAGCTACAGTAAATGTTTATTATTTAATAGTAATATTATTGTTACTAAAACCAACCCTTGATTTTCTTCAAAGCACTCATTGACCTCTGTTAAAGTTTTTAAAAATATAAAACATTAAAAATTGAATTTATGTAACAGAGTTTAAAGTATTGTTACAGTTAACTGTAAACAAATTTCTGTTACAGAGGGCCTGCTAAGCTATTCTCTTCCGCAAGGAGTGCGTCGCGGTGCTGAACTGGATCTCTCCGATCGTACCTATGATGGTCGCGAGGAAACCGGGCAGCTTACGCACGGGCTCGGCCAACTAGTCGACGGGCAAAAGGGCCAGGATAATTTCCGCTTGGATCTCACCGGACATGGTAAAGGTACGACAATGTTTCGTACACTATTTTCCTGCTTCGGTTTTAATTGGCTAAGCTAGTCATTCGTACCGGTTAGTTCATCTATCCGGTATGTTTATTCTGTGTTCAGTTAGTGTTTTGTTTAGACATTTTAGGTTAGGTTAGGTTAGGTTAGAAGATGGAATTGTATTTAGTTGCTAATTTGTTGCATTGTTTTTGTTACCGATCTGGCGAAAGATATTTGTTTATTTAAAAGTTAGACCGAATAAGAGAAATGCTGTTTGAAATTTGTAATATATTCTAATATTTTATAGAAAACGGTAGAAAATTTTATTATAATATAAAAATCATTTGTAGTTTGTTAAATTGTGTTTTAGAAAGTATTTAATCTAACTTTGATATGATTACAAGAATTAACTTTATTTAATAAATTTAATTTACTATTTACATTACACTTATTACAACTTAACAGAGAAAAATGCAGTATGAAAATAATTTTTAAAGTATAATTATCCTTCAGACCCACATTTAATTTTTATGCTAGTACAATACACCATTTGTCACTGCCAACTCTTTACTCTAACTCAGCGCATTCTTATTTTGTTTTCTTTTCCGTAATATAACACCATTGTGGCTGGTGGGCTACATTTTTAACAACAAACGCGGTTAATGGAAAATAGTTGGACGAAACATAGAAATAGGACAAGACAATTGCTGCACAGTGAGATCGGTTGACGCTCAAAGGCGTCAGGAAACGGTTTTGTCTGACCCCAAGGGCCTAGGTAAATGTGAAACGAAATCGAAACCGAAACGATTGCGTATTTTGCAACCATGTGCGTAACACAGAGATGGAGTTTCAAAATTTTATATTTAAAATATAAAATCTTCGGGTTTAAGTTCTGCTTAATTTTATAGTAAAATTCGAAGTTTCGTTATACTAAACGTATATTATCAACAAGTTACTAAGTAACGAAATGCAAATAGATTATATTTTTATTTATAATTTATTATATTAATTAAAAAAGTTAGATTTTATTTAAGTTTTAAGTATTACAGTCAGCAGTTGATTTTTTTTTAATTGAGTAAACGATACCAGAGTTTTACTGTTTCCAAAATAACATTAATGTGAATAGAAAAATATACAATTACCTTTGATAAATTATGTGGCTTTTTAAAGTATAATTATATATATTAGTTTCATAATACAAATATAAATGTTTTATATTTATTTTATTTCTTTAACATTTTTATGTTAAATGTTTATAATATATTGATTAATGTCAGAACATATTGTCTGTATTTATTTATTAATTTATAATAAATGAAACAAAAATATAATTTATTATTGTGTGAAAATAAATATTTTATTAATATTGTATATAGATGAATAATTTAATGTATATTTTATTATAATAATAGTTAATCAATACAAATAATAAACAGAAACATGAAAACAAATTATTTTTTTGTTATAAATAAATGCATTATATATTTGTATATATCTGAAAATATAATATTGATTGTTTTATCTGATAGCAATGAGTAACAAAAATAATTATTCTACATACAATATGTTTTTTTTTATTTGTTATAATATATTTTAAAATATTCTTTACGAAATTAGTAAAATTTATGTTTATAAATTATAATTTTTGTACATAAAAATTTGAAAATTAATTTTAATTTACTTTTTGTAAATATTACTAAAATAAATAATTATAATTAGGTACACTTTATACTAAAAATAATTAAAAATTAAAATGATTTTTTACTAAAATATGAAATAAGTACATTAATATAGTAAAAAATCTTTTAAAACTCATTATATTACAATAAAAGGCTTCAAGTTGAAGTTTTGTTTAATTTTATATTAATATTTAACATGTAGATTTACTAAACGTATATCATCATCAGGAAGAAAATATATACAAATGAAATATATAAACAAATAAAATATAAAAACAAGTTAAAGTGTATCCACAGAATATAAAACTGACATTTAATAGAACTTAGCGTTATTCGAAAATGTTTTTAAGTATTATTTGTTTACAAAATATTTAGGTACAAATTCCCCTCAAATATAGTACAATAAAATGGGTTTATAAAGAATAAACAAACTATACTAGGTAACAGAATACGTAAGTAGCTTACAAAATTTATAATTTATTAATTAAATGAAGCCAGATTTTATTTAAATCAATGCCGTTAAACTGATTGATGTTAAATTTTTCTTTGTAAATTTCTATTGCTTCTCTTATCAATCTACTGTTAATATTATTGTTGGATCTTGAAATTGTTTTAGTATCTTTATATTTACGTCATAAGGTCTAATTAATTTCGTTACCTAGTAACTTGTTTCTGTGTTTTGTTTGTTTATCATTTATATTATATATTTTTCCTGAAAATAAATTACGTTTAGTAAATTAAAACGTCGAATATTAATATAAAATTAAATGGAACTTAAACCTAAAGCTTATTATTTTAATAAGTACATTGTTTTTAGTAATTTTTTTTTATATTATAATCTACTTCAGAAAATAGTAAATTACATCTTAACAAACAAAAAAAAAAAAAAAAACTCCGTGCCTGTACCACTGTATCCAAACATGCAAACATCGAATTCGGTTGCGTCTTGTTCATTTACATTTATATTACGCTTGCGGTGGCATTGGGGTCCAGTTGTTATTTTCATTCCCGTCCCGGCGACACTGGGTCCCGCTTTTATGCGACTGTTTTGTCTTCATCTTGTTCGCATTGCCTGTCGCCCCCGATTTGATGACTTCAGCGCACCGTCAGCTGACGGCCGCGACGCCACCACTACTCTTTTACTTTACCAGCCGGTTCCGGGCCAGCCCGGATGTGCTTTTCCGGTAACAAGTGCATGTGTTGTGTACGGCTGACAGACAGACTATATAAATTGTTTTTATGTAGGTCAGAAGTTTACAAGATTTACTTTACGGGTTTATTGTTTCAAATAAAAGCTCTAACATAGTAAAAATATTTCGGAACTCATTATATTAAAATAGTAAAAAACTTTAGATTTAAGTTATGTTTAATTTTATATTAAAATAAATAAATAAATTCACTATCCACAAAATGCGTTAGAAAATTTTGTGATATAAAATTTGAAGATACTAAAATAATTGCAAGACTCAACAATATTAACAGAAGATTGATTTGAAAAGTAATAGAAATTTGTAAATAAAAAGACAACATTAATTATTGTAAAGGCACTGATTTACATAAAATTTGGCTTCCATTAATTTAAAAAAAAATTATCTAGTTACTTATTTGTTACTTAGTACCCTTTTTCTATGTTCTATGTAAATGTCATTTGTATCATTTTTCTTGAAGAAAATGGACGTTGAGTTCGTCGAAACGTCGATTATTAATAAATATTAATACAGAACTTAAAGCTAAAGCCGTTTTACTTTAGAAGAAAATGTTTTTAGTGTATAAAAAAATTGTTATTTTTTTAAAAATTTTGTTAATATTATTTAACTAAAAAGATCTATATAAACTCTGGAATAAAAAGCTGTCAAGTAATGACTTATTCTAAATGTAAAATTAAAATACAATAAAAAATTACTAGAATAAAATAATTTTGCAGCACTATAAATATTTCGAATATTATTTTTAAATTAGACAAATAATTAATCAATTTGAAATATAACACCACAAATATAGCATTAAATTCAATTACTACAATTAATTTATTACATTATTTAAAACAAATTTGTTATATATTTTACATAAATATACGGAAAATTAATTTATAATATGTATAGTTAATTTATATTATTTTATGTTCAAAACAATTTGTTTTGTGACTTCATAATAATGCTATTTTTTTTTTACACGATAAATAATGGATTAATATAATAATAAAATAGAAATATATATATATATATATTTTAAATTACATAATCATATAATTTTTTTTCTGTTGAACTTACAATAACATTTCTTTAAGAATTTAAGTAAATATATTTAAAATATATTGTTGCTTTATTATACAGAAATTAAAAATAAAATTCTTTGGAGATGATACAATTACCGATCTGAAAAACATTTAAAAGTTACATAAATAAATTATTATTCTGGGTGTACCACACATATACATACATATTTAAAACTAATTTTACATAAAAATTAATATTATGTCAGTACAAATATCAGATCAATTATAAATATTTATGTTTGATCTGATGTACAATTAAAAAAAATTGTTTATTTTTGTTTAGGTTACGAATGGGTTGGTTGGCGCAATGATACACCCGGCATCTCCGGCGGACCAGTGGAACTAGTCTTTCAGTTTGACCGTGTGCGAAATTTCAGTGCGGTACATCTTCATACAAACAATCTGTTCTCTAAGGATGTACAAGTGTTTTCGCATGCAAAAGCCTTTTTCAGTGTAGGCGGACGTTTATTTAGCAGTGAACCGGTACATTTTTCGTATATGCCCGATCTAGTACTAGAACATGCTAGAAATGTAACTATTAAGTTACATCATAGGGTGGGCAGGTATATTAGACTGCAGTTATATTTCGCATCCAGATGGATTATGGTCAGCGAAGTGTCGTTTACATCTGGTAAGTTAAGTTTTATTAATACATTAAAAATCAGAGATGAAATAATGTTTCAAATTGCTACGTTATTTATTTGTTTCCGTTACATAACGTTATAAATAAATTGTTATGTTATATAACGTTATAAAAATAATTATTATTTGTAACTTAAAAATTATCTAGAAAGTGTAATTAAAAGAAAAATAGTATCACCATATTAATTTTTATGTTTAAAATATAAACAAAATATGTCTTTCTCTCAAAAGAAAATAACGTTACAAAATAACTTTTTATGAAACGTCATCGGTTATTATATCATTATATAACGTTATTGAAATATCGTTGCGTTATTGTATTAGAAATTATAGTTTAATCGTTATTATAACGTTATCGGGTATCGTTACTTTACGTTAAGAATTCTATTTTAGTTGGGCGCATCCACCAAAATTTGTCTTTAAATTTAGACCAGCTAACTGTAAACTAAACTATTAAAAAAAGTACACAATTATTAATTTATATATATATATATATATATATATATATACAATTAAGAATATCATAAAATTTAATAATTAGCAATTTTAGACCATATAAATTTTTTAATAAAAATTGTTACCTGGTAATTTAAGATTTTTTTGAAGAATTGTATCTTGTATTTGATCGGATACAAAATAATCCAGTGTATAAAGAGTGTGAAATTGGAAAAAATATTATTGCAAAAGTTGCTGTTAGTCAGTTAAGATTGTTTGGTCATTTTGAGCGAATGTCTAATGAACATTTGGTTCAAAAAATATGTAGGTGAATGTTATTGAGGATATACATCTGTGCGCGGACGTCCGATGAGTAGATGGAGGTAGTATAATTGAGAGAATGGTTTGCATGAACATATAAGAGTATCATGTATGAGAGATATTATGAATGTGAATGAAGCAAAAGATACTTTTCTGGATAGAAAATTTTGCCGGAAAATCATTTCAGTATAGTGGAAAGAGTTTGTGTCATACCCTTTTGGGTACGTGGCGTGATTGTGTAGTATATATGTATTTTAAAGATATCGGTCACGTACTAGAATGTCTTTTTTTTTAAATCAAAAGTAAACATAAAAATTTACAACAAATAATTATAAATGAAGGCATTAAAATTGCGTGAAAACAAAAACGTGCGCTTATCGTGAAAAGTATTTTAGTTTTTGACAATGCAATGTAAATATTATTGACTATATGTCAAACAAACATGGACGATTAGTTTTTCAACATGTGTTAAAAAGGAATGTTAAAAATTTTGTTTGAGCGTGTAAACAATTTTTCTTTTTTAATATCAGTTTGACATACATAATACAGCTGTCGGTCCGATTTCAAAATAACGAGTTTTAATTTTGTACAATTGTCAGTCACTCGTCACTTATGTTTTTGGTTAGATGAAAATTGCCGATTTATGAAGTAAAATTTTATTTGCTACTCTTTAAAATTTCAATAAATAATTTTTAACATTTCATTCTTTTATTAAATTATTTTAGATTTATAAACTCAAATTAATGTAATATTTCGTTTTTATTACTTTTGGAAAAGTATATATTATTTTATATTTTTTTATTTAATGAAATTGTTATTTAAAATGCTTTTTTTTTAGTTTGTGATTTTGCTATCATAAAAAAAATTATCTGCACTAACATGAAATTTTGTATCATGCAATATACGAATTAGTAATAATAGAATATCTTTCGATAAGATATATTTTTGATGAAACATATTTTGTAATGAATGACTAAGCTTTATAATTATTATATTTTTTTAATATTATTTTACTAAAATTTTTCGTTAATGAAATAAAGTTAAGTTTTATGAAATGTTTTATTAAATTGTTCAAAATAAATATCAATTTTTAAACTTAGATATTGTCCATATCAGGGCTTATGAACAGCGATTCATTTTCAAAAATATAAATATTTTGCAACCCACTTGCTTGTAATGCATAGTTTAAAAGAAATATGGAGACTTTTATAAAATAAAAAGCTTCACTATTTTAATTTTTATTGAATATAGATTTATTTAATATATAAATATATTAAACAAATGAATGAATAATATTGTTGTTATTAAATATGAATCACTATTTATATATAAATAGTTGAATGCGATTAACACTTTTAAAATCGCTGGTCTATATTATTTGTAATAATAAAAAGAATTAAAGATATAAAAATAATAATTTGCGAATTAAAACCCTACACACAATTTAAAAAATTAAACTCAAGACACTTATGTTTAAAAAAATATCAAATAATAATAAGTAAGATTGTTTTTTCACTAACATATTACTTAACAAAAGAATGCAAGTTATTTTTCGAACACCATTTTAGTTTTTGTCGAAGAATTTTCTCATTTTATTTTTTCGTTTGTTCCGCGCCACAACTCTAAACCGATACAGCTAAGCAAGTAAACAGTCGTTCATTTCTATTTGTTGGCTGTACGTTATGTCGTTATAGGTAAGTTTAGCTACCATACCCGAGTAGCAGTCCGAAAGAACACACAAATTAATACCAGGGAAACGGGCACCGAGAACTGGGGCGCCCAGCCAACGTTATGCCCCGAAAACGAGAACATTAATCTCCATTCTTATAAATCAACCTGTCGCACGCAGCGCCCTCGGCTTATCGATCTTCGGCATTTTTCGTTTACTACTTTGCTGACTTCGGGAGAAACAATATCGCGGCTAGGCTACCCTCTACCCCCTCGCGATTGTTTCGACATTACGCGGAAACCGTAAACGCGCACGGCCCCGTCCGTTGAATTTTATAAATGTCGGAAGTGGACCAATGGACGATGCAAAAAGGAAAATTGGAATGTATATGTACGGTTGGAATCCTACCAAAGGGAGAGTTAGAAATTTTGCAAACGTCATGCTTTTTATCCAAAATAGACGTCTGGTTAGGAAATTGCTAAATTTAGAATTGAGAAAAATGGAAATGTTAGCTTAACAGAAAACTTATACTTATGTTTTAATTGATTCTTACAGTTAAGATAGATAACTTTACACAGTTTTTGAAAGATTGTATATAAATTTATCAATAATTAATTTAAATTTAATTAGCACTTGACCCAACAAATCAATTATTGAAATAATTTAATAATTGACCAATTCATCACCTTTGCCAACGATTACGTACGGCGATCGACGTCTGATAGTTCCTGCTTCATAAATGCAGTAGCAGGAATTGAGAGCAGGGAGGGGGGGGGGGTTAGACGTAAGTCTAGGCAATACTAATTAGAACAGATTACGAGCGTAGTTTGTAAAGGCAAAATTAATTAGCATCCGCTGTAGCCCGACTGTTCATGATGCGTGGCTGGTGGTTCAGTTGTTCAGCTGTTTGCTTTCCACAGGAGAATACTGTTCGCGCTCCTGCAACGCGTAAATGCGTTGTCAACGAGTTACGATATTGTATTGTTCCTCCACGTGCTGAACGAATTTTTGAGAGTATTTTAGGAAAACATTATATTATTATAAAATTTAGACTGCTGATTTGAAGAAAGGTGTAAATAATAAAACATTTTTTAATTATTTTTTTTAAACTAATTTTGGTTGTCAAATATTAGGTGATTTTTATTCAGCATGGTTACTTCGTAGTTACTTGCGGTTATATATTAATTGCGTCAGTTACATTAAAAATTTAATTACTTATGAACAAAAAAATGTAGATTTGTTTAGGTTAAATTATACATTTTTATGGAAAAGTAAAATATTGTATCATATACATCAGTATATACGCAGTAAACTAATAACTTATTATTGAACTATAATTTTGTCAAAGCAATATTTAATAAATTATTCAAAAAAAAAGCTCTTGGAGAAACAAACCTAATTCTATTTTATGACAAGCGTCGAACTTGTCTCCGCACTTTCCATTGTCTATCATGCGATGCGCATTTGTTTAATAAAGCTCTTGCGTTTTAACATTGCCAGCAAGTGCAAAAGACCCGCAACAGCGCAACTACTAATGAGATGCGATTTTTTTTTATGTTGCTGTTGCTGTTGCCGCCGCTGCTGTTTTGTTTTCGGTGTTGTTGTTGTTGTTTTTCTTTTGTTTATTAAATATAAGCGCGCGTTGTGTTGTAGCAACTGCGTGAGATACGCAGTATGCCCAGGCAAGTTAATTTTCTTCTGTATTTAAGTTGAGAAAATAATAGTCTGGTTTGAAACGAATTTATGTGACTTATTAATGCATAAAATGGAACAAATTAATTTTGATATTTTTTTTGTTGATTTTATTTGGATTTTGTTAATATTAAATTGTATTAAGTCAAATTTATAATTAATAAATTTTCTTAAAAGACGTAGTATCCAACAAAAGCTGCTTATGAGATGTAAATACTTATGTAAATATTTAAATATTATAAAGTAATAAATCTGGCTTCCTTTAATTAATAAATTATAAAATTTTGTAATCCAGTTACTTGTATTTTATTACTTAGTAACTTGTTTCTATGTTTTGTTTGTTTATTATTTATTATGTTGAAACATCTAATTATAATTAAAAAATGAAAATTGTATTTCAACGATTTTGAAGCCATATTTTCTAAACATTTTTAATGATGTAATTATTTTTTATGTTACAATTATCTGAAAATTTTAATTAATTTTATTTTCTACAATTTTTATTTTAATTTAATACTATACCTAATCTAAGATGGCCTGTAAAATATATAGGTCCGTAATTTCATTTTACTTTTAAAAATGTTTTTTGACAAAAGTGCTTTTGACGTAGTTTATTTAAATTTTTTAATATCAGATATAATAAAAATAGAAAAATTATCTATATATTATGAAAACTAGAAGCAAAAATATACTTTTTTTTTTACGAAAAAGTAAGGTGAGAATATGAGCCATTGTTTCCAGACGAAATAGAAAAAAAATCTTACATTTTTATTGTAAAATAAACACACTGTGCAACCGCTTTTATTTTCTGCTGCAGTAATTGTGTCCGGCAATATGACGGACGAGGAAGTAGAAGAGCTGATTCCTCCGACAGACACCGGCAAGGAATATCCGTTGCAACGCGATGAAGTACAAACCACGTTGAGCAAAATCAATCATAATATTATTGGTAAAATACCGACGTTTATCTTTCCAACTTTAGTTTTGCTCGATTCCTCCGTTCTTTTGATTTATTTTTTTCAATCTACTGACACAGTTTCTAAAGTTTAAGTTTCTGTTTATTTTGAAGGAATTCTTGTTGTTTGTTCCAAGGTAAATTGAGCGCGTATATTTTTAGAAACATTGATTTTTATCGGTTCTTATGAAATAATAACATTAAATAAGAAATTATTATTTTTTTTTGATATCTAGCATTACTTGCATTACCTGAGTATTACCTAACTTAATATATTTAACTTGATATATTTTCTTAATAATGATTTGAAATATCGAATTTTAATAAAATAATACGGAATTCTAATCTAAAATATTTTAATTTAATATTAATAATAATTTTTGAAATGAAAAATTTATCGCACTTTTAATATTTTCTTGTTATTAGCAATAGGACCGCCACCAGCCCGTGAAAAAGACGATTCAAAGCATTATATTGGACCCGTAATAGGAATTCTTAGTCTGGTGATATTAATTCTAGTTGGAGCAATCGTATTTATCGTTATACGAAATCAAAAAATCAAGTCATCGCCTGGACATTGTACATTATCAGCTACCGATAATCGTAACGACACGAAGGTAAAATATTTTAAAATAAACATTGATTAATTTTACGCTTAACAAGAAATTATAACCAGAGGGTTAATTTATTAGCATAGTAAATAAATTTGCCGCCGGTATGTTACTCTAAAACCTTAAATCAATTTAGCAAATTAAATTAATGAATAAATTTCATATTCAATTATGTTTATTCATGCATTGTAATGCGTATTTGGTAAGATAATACGAAATTAGAATTATTTAACGTACTAGAAAATTGGATTATTTGCCTTTGTTTGCATTTGCTGAGTGTTTAAAAATGTGTCACACATTTGCTAATGAGAAATTTTTGAAATAAAGTATTGAATAATAAGTAGAAATAATATTGAATTTATTCAGTTTAGGTAAAAAATATTATTTATTTTGATGAAATATTAATAAATGTTATAAAGTAGATTTTTTCTTCTAAGTAGATTTTTGATTGCAAATTTTCATTAAATACAAAATTATATTAAAAAATTTAATTAGAAAATAATTTCGTTAATATGAAAACTGTATTTTTATATTAAATCTGATTATTTAATATCTTTTTTCAAAAAAAAATAGCATTTATTTATTTAATTAAAATCCGGAATCTGTTTCTAGTCAATAGAATTAGAAAGAGAAATAAAATTCTGTAACGCTACAGACCTTACAGAATAAAAATAAACACCATTAATCACATTCTTTAAATATATTTTTTGTTCGATGAATAATAATTCCATGTAAACTAATTACACAGTAATTTTATACATAAAATATATAGTATATACAACAATTTTAAAAGTTAATTTGGTACTAAGGCAATAAATTCTAACAAAAAATAGAAAAAATATAGTAGATTTGGGGTCAATCACTCTAATTCACTCCCACAACATTCTCGCTCATAAACAACATTTAAAGAAACTCAATAAATAACTCAGGGCGAAATCTTTTAAAAAAGGCGTTTAAGATAAGATGATGTCTTTAAATACCCCGTAATTTTCGCCTCAACTTAGCCATTCCGTTATCTTAATAGTGCTTGGCATTGGCTTGGCCCAAGAGTGTATATATATGTTCACAAACGACTCTTGTTTACTTCGTGCACGAAACGGAAATTAACACAGTTCGTTCGGCGACTAAGCACTCGGTGCAATCAAAGTATATACAAATTTACTTACACTGATTCGCTGCATCGATTGCACCCAGTGCTGCGCTGCATTTTGTTAACGTTCGGAGCAATGTGCAGTCGTACACAAGTATGTTATGGGTTGACGATCTTGTCGCTTTGTAGGGGTCATTTCCAGTGGATATTGTTGCATATTTTGCTGCATTTTAGTTGGTAATGAAAGTTTGGTTGTTTTTTTTTCAATTATATTTGTTTATTATCAAATGTTTTGAAAATTTTTACATGTGTTAATTATGTATTGTTTTAAAATTAGTATATTATATTATTCTATTGTGTTACTAGTTTAATTTCAAGTGTTTATTATATTTTATAAATTTTAAACAATTATAAAAGAACAAGGGTTGATACTGGTTTTTGAGTGTTTTAGTTTATTTGTTTAGTCCTGATCTTATAAAAGCTTAATTTCAAAATCAAGCTCCTAATATCAACCAAGGTGTTTTTTAGGAAATTGTTGAAAATAATCAGTTGTTATTTTCATAAGTATGCAGTTATTGATAAAACAAAAATTGAACTAAAAATCTATATTAACCTTCCCGTATCCGACATGGGTATAATATGCCCAGTTCAAATATTGAATTATTGTATATAACAACTCGTTTATAGTAAATATACACTAATATCAATCCTAGAAATAATTTCCAATGTCAAATAATCGTTAAATTTAATAATATAATGAATAAAAATACATACGTATTTATTTGTCTCCCACTGTACAAATGAAATGCAGGTAAATCACGTGGTTTGCCATAGGCGTCACTGATTATTTTTTTCAAATAAAAAATATTTAGAAAATATTCAAAAATAATAAATAAAAAAATAAATAAAATAATAATAAATAATTAATAAAAAATAATAAAATAAATCTAGAATCCTAGAAAAAGTTCTACAACTGTTTTTTGCAGTCTGGACATACATTAGAAGAATGCTGCATACAAATTGGTTTAGAACACGAAATACACTTATGCCTTGTTTTTCTACGTTTCTTCGTTACACAAAATTTACATCTTGTCATTTTTGAATTGAATTGAATTGAATATAATTATTTGTTTGTTCAATAACTTCGGTCAGTATATTGTCGGTAATAAACAATTCAAAACATTCTCGAATATTAGTGACTTTCGAATTTCTGGCTTGCAAATTTTGATAATTGGTATTTATAGTTTGTACAGAAGGTATATTTTTACTCCAGATAAAATTTGATTTGGAAATAAAAACTTTGTCGGAGTCACTTTCGTCTTCTGATTCACTATTTATTGAATAACTGTCGGAATCGTAGCTTGATATTGATACTTGATCCTCACAACTGGAAACATCATCTTCATTCTCAAATTCAAAATCCGAATCATAATATTCATCATCATCACACATTTTCATAGAATTGTGCCTACGGCACTGGTATGCACGACAACTGATAACAATGGTATGTACGACTGCGCGCGCGTCACTGGGTAAACTATTCTCTAGCCAGTGTTTAGTAGAACTCAAACAGCGAGACTGTGTGTTACTATTCATGGAAACATATAAGATGTATTTTTGGCCTTATTTTGCAATTTTAGATAATAAAATTTTACCCTTATATTTATAACAATAAAACAAATTTTTTTTTACCAAGTTTTAGATTTTTTTAAAGCTATTTTTAATGGGTATAATATGCCCACGTCGGTATCGCGCGGTGCCATTTGATGTCGGCTTGTCGAAGGTTAAAAAAATTTAATAAATACATATTATTACTTTATCATATTATTAGTATGTTTTTCATTAATAAAATATACTCATATAAAAACATTTTTTATTTATTTTTTAAAAGAGACACTTTGTAGTACAAAATATTATTCTATAATAAATTCAAAAAACAAAAAAAAAACTGTAAAATAATTTATTTTATGTTTTATTAATTAAACTATTAATTTTCAAAAATATATTTAGAGTCAATTGTACAAAACATTGTTAAATGTTTTGTAAGTTAACCAATTTGTTAACTTACTAACTGACCTGCTAAATGAAGCGGTTTGAAGATAATTGACAATCTAGTTGCGCAAATAACTTAATTATTAAGTTAACAATATATTTATTATAAATTATATAATCAAAACATATAACATAAACATTTAATTTAGCATACACCAATTTTCCGTTAACTATAACAAGATCAATATAACATCTTCACTAAATAAATATTTGTTCAAAAAATTAACCAACTCAATTAGTCAAGTTTATTTTACCCAATAAATCACAAACACACATCGAAAAATATCTGCGTCTATTTCACGTACAAAATATATCGTCGGCTTTCCGGCAAATACAATAACACACTTTTTATTTGTAAACTAAACAAACTATGAAGCTGGGCCACGAAATTCAAAATGAACTCTTTATTTATGATTCGAATGTTTTCACGAAAAACACGTTTTCAAACTGTATATGATATGAGATGCAAATTTAAATCGGATGTGTGTGCTTTTTTTTCTGATTGTCTCTATAGGTTACAATGGAGGAGTGTGATAAGACTGCATTATATCATCCTGAACCATGTCGATTAAACATGTATTCGACTAATGGTCGAGATTGTACGACTGATCGACTCCATAGCAGTCCTGATTATACTGGTAAGTTTTTATTTTTTATTTTATTTTATTGTATTGTATGTTTTTTTCTATATTGACAAAAATCTAAGGTTTAATTTTGTGATTAATATTTAAATTTTTATTAAATTATATTAACAAAAAAACATGAGTGAATTTGAGTAAAATTTTAGTATTGATATATTAAATAATTTGTTTTTGAATATTGGAATCAGGAATGGAAATTTTGTAATGTTATTATCTATGACTTTTCTTTTGAGAGAAAAATACATTTTGTTTATATTTTAAACGTGAAAATTAATATGGTAATATTTTTATTTAATTTACACTTTACAAATAATTTTAAAGTTACAAATAAAAATTGTTTTTATAATGTAATTTGTCTAACATTATATAACAAACAATTCATTTTTTAAATGTTATTTATAATGTTATTAACGAAAACAAATAGTAAATAATGTTATACGATTTAAAACGGTATTTTATCTCTTATTGGAACTTCATCAATTTATAAAAAATTTGTGCTTTACAATACTTAAAAAAAATTCTAAAATATTTTCGGAATAAATTAATTCTTGAATTTTTGTGTAGAAACATTAAAAATAAATTACCTAGTGGGAGTAAAAAGTAATTATATTAAATTACATAGATGTACATTTACTACAAGTAAATAGAAGTAAAACAAGAGAGACATAACAAACTACTAATTAATCTAAACAATGTTGAATTGAAATGTAGTTCTAGTAATGTAACATTGTATTTGTTGTAATTAAATTGGAGTTAATTAACATAAACTTAATACGAGGGTACGACTAATGGATTTATATTAAACGTAAGGCCACTCTATTTTAATGCATGTGAAATTTTATTTTGAAATATTGATCATTCGTTTTTATTAAAGTAAATCAATTAAATACATATTTACATTTCTTAACATAGTAAAGATTTTTCAGAACTCATTATTTTATAATAAAAAACTTTAGGTTTAAGGTCTGTAACAATAATAACAGAGAAAGGTATTGATTTAAATGAAAACTAGCTTTTGTAAGTTAATAATTTATGAATTTTTTTAATCTAGTTACCTAGTAACTTATTTTCATATTTTTTTGTTTATTATATAGTTATTTGTATATTTTTCCTGATAAAGATATATGTGCTGTATATCGAAACGTTGAATTTAAGTTAAAAATTTTACAGAACATAAACCTAAAGCTGTTTTATTTTCCATTTCTTATTATATATATATATATATTTTACGGTTAATATAATAAATGTAAAATTATTCTTTGGTTCAACTTATTTTTAAAATGATTAAAATTAACTTTAGTTTTTTCGCATTTTTTTCACAATTTTCTTTTATCATTTATAGAATATCTCTCTTCTTACTGTTTATATAACTTATTATTTTTACTTATTACTATTAGCAAAATTATTTATTTGATTACGCTCTGGTATATTTTTTATAATTTCTTTTAAGAAAGTTAAAATACAACATCTCAAATATTAGTCTTGGAAAAATTACTTTATTTTCAACTTAAAATACAATTTTTTTAATTATCAGCCTAATTTATCTGTATATTGTAATTAGCAAAAAAGGAAAAAGAATTATAATCTGAAACAGAAGAAAAGGAATAAACTTTGTTTCAGACGTTCCCGACATAATGTGTCAGGAATACGCAGTGCCGCATCTCTCATCCGGGGAACAGTCCTTAGCGTACACGCTAGGTCACACACCGTTACGGCCGCCGCCGCCGTTGCAAAATTTCCTACCCAAACCGCCCCCAGTACCACCACCCCCCGACCAATATTATGCTGCTGCAGAAATATGCGGACAAAGGTACGAAATATTACAAATCAATAGCCGACTAAATTGTGCTCTGTAATTTTAGCTCACTTTTTCGCAAACATATTCTAATATCATTTTTACGGATTACTTAGAGTGAATTTTTAATTGAATTATATGTATAGAGAACTACTACCATCAACGGCCTTTAAAATTATTTGATTTAGAATATTTAATTGTACTTATATATTATATTTCAATCATAATTGAAAAATATTTAAACATTGATATTACGAGTTTCGGTTTTAAAATCGATTTTAACTAATATCGGTTTTAAAACAACGTGACTGTCATACGAGCAGGACAAAACAATTGAACTAAAACACCAAAAAACCGAGTTTAAGTTACAAACCATTATTTTTTTTTTGTAAAATTAAATACATTTTAAAATACAGAAATAAAATTATACTTGGAAATCTTTATTAAAACTTTTTTTTAATTTATCAATCAATAAAGCAGTTTATTTATATACATCTGCCAATTTATTTGCTTACCCAACAAGCATTCTGCATTTTCTCTTTCTGTCGCTCGCACTGTCTGAATAGTTGTAGATATCTATATTTACAGATATAGGAAAAATGAGAGTGGGAAAAAGAAAAAACAAAAATTGCTAATTGGGTAGTTAACTTTTTATATAAACTAATAACAGACGCATATAAATTTACAACTGTGTCAATTACAGTAGAAGGATTTATCTAAATAATTTATCTAAACTGGTATTATTTTAATGACATTTCAAAAATGTATTTTTATATAGAATGAATATTGAAATTTATATGATTTTTTTTTTTAAATTTTTTATGGTTCCTTTTTTATAATTAATAATATATGCGTATATTTTGAAAGTTTTAAATTTTAACTAATTATGTACGTATTATCTAGATAAACTTTTGTTCTGATATCTATAATGTCGTCTGTTGCAATACTGTTAAAATATTTAAAATTAACGTTATCAAATTTTTATGAAAATTTCCGCTAAATATATAACAAATATAACGTAATGCGCATGTAGTACTGGTCCGATGCCAACACCAATTTCGCCGCCAGCGACTGTAGCGAAAATAAGTTCGTTATTTATGCTGCCATTAAGTCCGGATCTGGAAGATTCGTCCAATTCCGGGCATGACGATGATGACGTGGAAATATTCGAATTCCCTCGCGAACAATTGCACGTCATTGAGGATGAAACAAATCTACAATTGTGTGAAATGCCCATGCATCTAGCGACTAGATTAGGCGCCTGCTGTAGTCTGGTTGCTGTGACGCTTATGCAACAAGGTAATTTCGAAACAATTTTTTCTCTCTCTCTTTATTTTTATACATAAAGCTCATTTAAACTACACTAATTATCCCTAAATTAGTGTTATGGTTTAGTCAGGGTATGAAATCGATAAATAAAAACGGTTACATAAACCAATTAACCGATATTTTGTATTTTTTTTTACAAACGTTAACTGTAATCCTAAACCAATAATCAAAAAAAAAAAACCGTAATCTAATAATAATAATAATACTTTGCATTTAAAAATTGATGTTTCAAATTATTTTTAGTACAACAAAAAATATTAATATTCTGATGATTTAAAGTATCGAATTTATTGCACAGTTTTAAACAGCTAAATAATGGTGAATTTGTTTCATTTAATTCACATATCACAAATTTACATTTCAGTCATATCTGCATATCAGGTATATGTAAAGGTAACAAAGATAATAAATCAGGAATATCAAAATAATGAATTATACTTAATATAAACAATACCATTAAAAGTTCTCTCCTACTCTGAAGTGAACATATGTTAAACAAATTACATTGTGTTGTGTTAGATATATACATTGGCGATATATTGTAAGTTCTGTGATACAAAGATCTTAAAAAAAATTTGTGAACTTTTTCAATTTTGTCTGAGGAAGAATATGTGTTTGGATTCCAGCCACCATTTTTGAATTTTGTTTGCCAAAAACAGCATCTACAAACATTCATATTATACAATTTTGAAGCAAATAAACAAAATTAGATTTTACTATTTGGTTATATAACAAATATTTTCTTAGAAATATAGTAATAATTTAATAAAAATTCGTTAAAACCAATTTAAAATATAAAAAAAAAACTGATTAAAAGACGAAAGCCGATTTTAAAATATAGTTTTCGGTACTGGTTAAACATTAATCAATATTTTTTCGGTTACATGCTTTGGTCTTATTGTTAGTGTAAATGCACTATTTTAGTTTACGGTCCATATTTTGTTTGAGAACAGCTGTTATAGAGAATATTTAATTAATTTCTCGCTAACATATTATCTAGGTACATCTCGGGCCGATTTCGTCCGCGAAATTCGATCTCTCGCTCGGCTGAACGACGTAAATGTGGCCCGTTTATTGGGCGCTTGTTTGGAGAGTGAAGCCCCGTGTTCGGTGCGAGAGTACGCGGAATTCGGCGATCTGTGTCAGTTCCTGCAGGATCATATTGCTGAAACTAGCACGACAAAGCCGCCAAATGCCAGAACGTTAAGGTTAGTGATCCTGTTTTGTTTTTTCTGCTTTGTATTTTGCATCGCAATGCATTATGCATAAGGAAGGTTGTTATGCGTTTGGGTTGTTTTTTGTTTTTGTTTATTTTCGCAAAGGATTTTATTTAGTTTTGCAGGAAAATGTTGGTGCTAAAGAAAAATTAAATATATATGCAACTATTATGTTGTTACGTGACTACTGTTGAACTAATTAGGTATGATGTTTATTAGTATATGAAGCGTCAAATTTCATTTCATTTTTATTTTGTAAACGTTTGCGTTTTGTTGACTATTTTATTGCAAAATAGTCTACGCTACAAAAAATTTGGTATTATGTAATATTAAATGTACTTTTTCGTACGATATACGTAATTATTCTTCTTAACACTCATTTGAAAATTTCATATAATAAAAAGTATGTCTTAGCTTTATCCGGAAAATATATTTCCAATTCATTCATAGTACGTTTATAGTTCTTTATTTTTATCAATCGTTGTGTTTGTGTTTTTAAATCGTATTTATTTATATTAAATGTTTATAAATAAATTAAATAATTAATTTTACAGTTAAGCATGGCAGCATTATTTCTTCCCTAGCAAAATAAGTTAAAATATATAACATTTCAGTTCGCGGGACAATATCATGTAAACGTACAAATGTTTCACAATGCCATATTCTCGTGGCGTAGACTATAAAACTTTTACTTTAAAAATTGTACTTTTTTCAGAAAAGAAAACCTTATATAAATAGTTTACTAATTAAACTGACATAATTTTTACTATATTTTTTTTATTTACACAGGAACTATCAAATATTTTTTATTTTTTGTTTGCAGATTATAGACATCACATAGATATTTTTGTAGGAATTTACGATAACTTTTTAAGATATAATTATATGTTATATTTTTCGAGTGTTTTACAATAGATTAGTATATTAATGAAATATAATTATTTATTTTTTATTTACTAATTTTAATACCACTTAGTAAAACTTTGTTTTTGTTTATAATAGTTTATTGCACTAGTTTTTTGAATTGTTTGTTGACAAAATTATGTCAGTACGACTTTTTATTTATTTATTGTGCCTAAATATATCGATTTTTTTATAAAAGATAAATTTATAAAATTTTTGAGTATTATTTGCAAATAAATTTTAACATTGTGAACATAATTTAAATAATAAAATTTTGTAATTTTACGTACATATTTTTATGTTCTTTTTAACGCAAACATTTTTGCTTATAACGTCTGTTTTTACAAGAAAAAAAATAAATAATGACAATAAATGTCGCATTGTTCTACCGTTTTAATGATAAAACCACTTTTTCCTGTTTCAAAAAGTAAAAAAAAAAACATGAAATGCTTTATTTGAAATAATTTCTGTTTTTAATTTGCAGTTACGGCTGTCTCATATATATGGCAACGCAAATAGCTTCAGGAATGAAATATTTAGAGTCGGCGCACTTCGTTCATAAGGACCTAGCAACGAGGTAATAACACATTCACTATCCTTTTCTCACCCATTTGAAAAAAGCCGTGCATTTTATGCTCGAATCGTGATAATAAAAAAAACGGCGAACGTTTATTAACTGATATCGTCTGCAAAAAGGCTAGGAGCAATCTCATTCTTAATTAAAATGTACCAACAATCGCTTATAATGTTTTAATTTTAACCTTTCGCCAAGTGAAATAATGCCAGTGCAAGCTGACGCTATTGTTTATGCAGATAAATACTGCAATTTGAAAAGTCGTTTCATAGTTTCAAGTTGGATATTGAGCGTAGCCGAAATTCTCCCTTTAACGAAAATGATAACGCACAGCTGGATTACTGAAAGGACTTGCTTTATTATCTACTATTAATAGGGCTGTTTACTTTCATAGAATTTCTTTATTTCATTATTAAAATATATTTTAAATATTGTGTACTGAAATTATATATTTATTGAGATAAATTAACTTTGAGTATATACAATGCAGTTTTGGTGTCTACGTTGATGTATGGTAGTGAATGTTGGGTTTGGTTGCAAAAGCATAAACGGAAAATGACTGCTGTGGAAATGAGATTTTTACGTAGGGTATGTGGTGTAAATAAGAGAGATCGGGTACGAAATAGATTAGTGTATGATGAGTGTGAAATTCGAAAAAAATGTTGTAGCAAAAGTTGCCGTGCTAGAGTCAGTTAAAATGGTTCGGACATGTTGAGCGAATGTCTAATGAACGTTTGGTTAAAAAGATTTATTTGAATGATTTTGATGGTATACGTTTGCGTGGACGTCCGATGAGTAGTTGGAGTGGTATGATTGAGAGTGTTTTGCGTGAGCGAAAGTTTCCAAGTAGTAGGAATAAAAGAGCATGTATGAGAGAAATTATGAATGTGGATGAAGCGAAAGTTGCTTGTTTGGATAGGAATGTTTGGAGGCGACTGATTTCGGAATGATGAAAGAGTTTGTGCCACATCCTTTTGGGTACATGGCGTGATTGTGTATGTTTGTATGAAAAACTAATAAAAATAATCCATTTTACACCGAATCTTTGCCGTCAAATTAGCAATTTTTAATAATTTTTAAGTTTATGAGGAACATATTTGAAAATTAAATATATGCATTGTTACTTTTGATAGTAAATTGCCAATAAAAAAACTGTGGAGAATCCTATTATATAAATGAAGCATTTTTAGTATTTTTTTTTTACATATTACATATTAAACAAAACAAACAAATTAAACCAATATGCTTATAATCAATTTATACTTCGTCGGACAAGCAACTGCTATTAATATTCCAACAGTAACTCCCTTCTCTTCGATAAAGTTTAATCGGAACAGTAGCGCGTGAGTGAAAATCTGACAGATTGACTAATTATCTGGTTGGGTCGACAGGAACTGTCTGGTCGGTCGAAGTTACCTTGTGAAAGTATCTGATTTGGGCTGTGGTCGGTCATTATACGCGGCCGATTACTGTCAACTTGGCCGTTCTAGGCCGCTACCACTTAGATGGATGGCATGGGAGAGCATCTTATTGGTATGTATTTTGTCATTTGGTATTAGAACAGAAGCGTAACATTGCATTGATTTCAGTTAGTGAGTTTCTGAGCTATATATTTATTAGTCTATTCGGTTCACATCTGTAACGTTTCAGTATATTTTGTCTTTTTCTATCAATAAAAGAATTCCATTTACTAGAAAAAGACAAAAAAAATATGTAATTACAGTTCTTACAGATGTAAACTGAATAGACTTATTAATATGGGGTGATTTTTATAAATTGATGTTATTTTCGAGTGTTACATTTTTTTGTGAAAAAATATATTGATCTAAAGTAATTAATTATTATAATATACGATATTCTTAATTTAGTAATTTAATAATTTAATTACACAGCCCAAAATTCTAACTAAAAAATTTTGGAGACTAAATTTGTTAATTATTAAAATTTACGATATTTGTACGTTAGTAATTATGTTTGTTTAATTATTTATTTTTGCAGCTTAAGATTCTAAATAATAAATTTTAGTGGAAGCACTTTATAAAAGTATTTTTATTATGTTAAAAGATTATTGTTTATATACGAAAAAACTTTAAAAAAGTTTAAAACAAAAACAAAAGTTATAATTTCGATAAACGATGTTTTTATCTTTGTAGTAGCTTATTTAAGAAAGTAATAATAATACTAAAATGATAACATTATTTGTAATTCCAATAAACAGCATGCATTGTAGTGACTGGACTTTTATTTGTACAAAACAGAAAACAACGTAATTAATAAAAATTTAAATGATTAAAAGATAAAAGGTCCCATTAATGATTTATTATCAAATATTGTCAGAATATTAATAAATTATCTCATACTTTTAAAGGGCAAATTTACGACAAAGAGTGACGTCTGGTCCTTTGCCGTAACCCTTTGGGAGATACTGACGTTTGCTCGCGAACAACCCTTCGAGGAGTTCTCCGACGAAAAGGTTATTGAAAACGTCACACATTTCTATCAAGACGATGGCAAACATGTAAGTATTCAACTCCTTTCGATAAAAATGTTTTCTATTTTCACATGTCACTCATACAAATCTTTTTACAGATGTTACTCACGTCACCGATCAACTGTCCGAAAGAAATATTCGATTTAATGTGTGAATGTTGGCAACGCAACGAATCCGACAGGCCTAATTTCCGCGAAATTCACTTGTTTCTGCAACGGAAAAACCTTGGTTACAAACCGGAGATGAATTAAAACTGAAAAACGCAAAGCGATTTTAGTTATATATATATATAGTGCAACCTACAAATCGACAATAACGACAAACGTACATATTAATAAAAATAATTATTATATATATAATATAAGTAAGATGAACGTGATAATTGACCCAATTCCTAAATCTCAAAACCTTATCCTAATCGTATCCAAATCTTGAAATTTATACAAAATGTGCATTTATTGACGATATCATTCTAAATAGTTTATAAAATAAAATTATATAGTTATTTAGCCTTAGCTAATGTAACAAATCAGATTCGGAATTATTCTCTATAATAAATAATTATCTAATTCTTATATGTATCCAGCAAGAACCCAACAGATATTTATGTGTTACACAAAATTATTTTTATATTTTCGATATAGTTTAAAAACTTCTAATAATACATATAATATTATATTGCAATAAGAAAACAAAACTATAATCTGATGAAAAATTATTTTAATACTTTGTTTATAATGTTATTAATCAAGTTTATGTTAAATATGTACATGTTACTATATAAATTTATTTGTTATGCGTTTTGTAAAAATGGTATTTTAATATTGCCATACAATAATTGAAATGTTTTGTATAATAAAATAATGAAAAATAGAATTAATTAAGAAAAAATTGACATACAACCAGCAAATAAATTCAATACTAAATGTGAAAATTATATATGGACAAAAATACATACAATATACTAATTAAAACAAAATATGTCAAAGATATTGAGAAAAATATGATTCTTTCTAGTTACATATAAGAAATAAATGATTAATATACACCTATATTAACAAGAAAAAGCAAAATATAATAATACGCGATACGCCGATTAGTATTTATAAAGTTTCATTGTTTCTTGCTTAAATGCTGACACTTAAAAGTGTCATTCAGCAATCATTGTGCCTTCTGTACCTTTTGCCCGCTCGGTTTCAGCGTATTTAACTATTCAAATTATTTTCTTCTTCTTCAAAGCAAAACAATAAAATTTTAATAGGCTACAATAACGTCATTATGTCTTGTCAGTTGCTCTCTCAAGCATGGTCACATCTCTGTATCTAGTAAACTTTATATTTTCAGTTAATTTAGTAATAATTATAAAACAAAAGTGTTTGGTTTTTTTAAATATAAATGTTAATCAATGTTACGATTGACAAATATGAATTAAATGAAAGAAATGACTGTAATATACATGTTTATTTCACATATAAATATAAAGTGGTAGTTGCTATGAAATGTAAATTAATCAGTAACAGTTTAAGATAATTCCAATTACCATAATTATGTTTTGAGATTATCTTAAATAGAGTATTTAATTACCTTAGTAATCTTTATTTACATACGTATATATTTATTATATTTACATAAATATTGCTATAAAAATATTTTGAAAAAAATCTGGTAGCAATCAGTAAGTTTACTAAATCTAGAGGTGTAAACAAATCAATATATCCTCTCTGCGTGAGTACGTATTTCTCTTGGTCAACTTCTAAGTGGTTCGTGTATGTATAAGAACAACACTGCCAGCAAACAATGTTGTGGTTTGAAAGAGGATCAACTTTAGTTTTCTTACCCATTCCTCGCCTAACTGCTAAACTCTTTGCTTACATTATACACAATGTGATGTGTAAGTTCTCTTGATAAATGCATCCTTACAAACTTTCCTTACAAGGTCAATGGAACAGACTAACAGCTTGTTTTTGGAAATTATTTTTATGAACAGTTGGCATTGTTGCATTCTGTGATTGATTTATATAGCTAAAGCCTCATTCAGATATGCTGTTTTAGTTTTACGCACAAACACGAGAATTTGATCAATCTAAACTAAATAAACGAACTAAAAGTGTGTCAAGTGTTCTTGTGTATAAAACTAAATGTATGAATGAGATTTAAATGTAAAAATTAAGCTACGAATTTATTAAAGAAACATTGAAAAACTTTCTGGTTTTTGATACCTACTGTTATTTCAGTAGATTTAGTAGTAGTTAATGTATATACGACAATGAGCAATTTATTGAAACCTATTAGAAACTAAAAAAATGTTCAATGTTCTTTTGGTGGATTCATAGCTTTATATTGATATATAAGTTTGTCATATTTCACAACTCTAGTCGCTTAAGAAAATCGCTACGAGTTTGTGTATTAATCTAATACATACATAACTACATAAGTACTTTAAAGTTAATTTGTCAGTGCTATTTTGAAAAAAATCTAAATATGTATTTTAAATTAACATGTCAAAAATTAATTTATGATAATATAATTTGAAATATATTCATATTCTACATTTTAAAAACCAAAAACGAAAAAGTTGTTTCTTCATTTTTATAAATTTAACAGACAAAATGTTTAAGAGATTGTTTAAAACATAATAGTTATTAAACATAATAGTTTTGAAAATTAATTATTTAACAAAAAGTCATAAGTTGTTGGTAAAAATTGGTAATTATATTTACGTTAAATTTTATTTATCAATTCGCAGCATCTTCTTGTATAATATAATTTTGTGAATTACTCGGAAAATATGCTTTTGTAAATCATTTTACATTTGAAATAATTTCCAAAAACTACGAGATATATGTTCATTCCAGAGTATATTTATTTTAATTATTTTTAATTCAGTAATTTGTAATTATGTAGTGTGTTTTGTACGCGTGCCTCCCAAATGTCCGATTATATATTAAAAAAAAATTGTTAACCTCATATCACTTCAAAGACATATATGTAATAATACAATATTAAGGAATAGATCAGTTTATAGTTGTGTACATAAAATTGTGTATATATATAATATATATAAAAAAAATGCATGTATTTAAAAACAAAGTATGGAAAAACTGATTTTGTACATTAATATATATACATATAATTATTATTGAATAATTTTTATTATATTATTTTGTTGATGATTTTTCAACAATTGGACCAATCAAATATAGTTACATTTAAAATCTAGTACCTTCTATTTGTTTCCATTCTCTCTAGTTGTAGTATTCCTCTTTCTTTTCCACTATTTTTTGAAAATTATTTCTAATCTTCCGTTAAAATGTAATTTTAATACTAATATAATAATAAATATTGCATTATCCAAATTACAAAGAAAATAGTTAATAAAGAATTATTGTGTTAAAATTATTTTTTTACAAAAATGATGAAATTAAAAATAATTTATCAATAAAGTAAATTATAAACTAAAAAAAAATTAGATAATTATAAATAAATGCGTTTTTTTTATTTTCTACAAAAATGTTTAAAATTTTTAGAATATTCTTATTATTACGTAATTACTAATTATTATTTTTTTAAATAATGCCCATATTTTTGTTTTTATATTAGATAAAGTATTAAATTATTTTTTGCAACTTTTGGTAAACTATATATTATACTACAGTAGTTCCGATAGCTACTGTACTACATAACAGTCCATAGATAGATGTTTAAGTTGGATTACTAAATTTTGCACTGGAAATTACAGATTGAATTAAATGTTATTTTTTAACAAAATTTGACAGTCTTTGAACATTTTTTTTTGAATATTATATAAGCAAAATAGCAATTTTTTTTTTGCTTAATTTGTTGACTTTACTTTGGTGCAATGTAGAAATATCCTTAAAATAAAATCTGATTTAAAATAAGATAATAAACGGACCAATTTTTTCTTTATAATAAGTCATGTGGAATTTATGTTTTGTTTTTAATTATTTTTTATTATCAAAATTATTACCAAACAGAAAACTACTAATAAACTTTTATACACAAACACATAAAACTATTATCATTAAAACCATTTGATACCGAATATAACCGAAACAAATAAAGCAAAACCATAAAACTTTCTAGCGCAAGGCACTAACCATTCCAAAGCTAAAGTGTAGTAACACATACACGTATAAGATACACATCAATGATGATTTTCCGGTAGGTAATAACCGTCGATGCGTCAAAACATGGTCTCGTATCGCTGCATAACAAACCCGCTCTCCGATACGAGTAAACACCGAAAGGTGCGAGCCAAAAGGAGAGCGCGGTGATGTACCCCATCATCAGCGCTTATCTTTGTGATGGATTCCCGTATGTTTGTGCCCCCAAGCCAAACGCTGCCAGAAGCCGTAACGATATGCAAAAAGGAAATTAAAGATCCGTTGATAAGTGCTATCATCTTTGGTGTTGACTTTTGTATGCTAGTTTAGTGTAAGATTAATATTTTGTCCCTTTTTTTTTGGCTGGTGCATTTTTTTGTGTATCTCTGTGTAGGAGCAATAATAGCTGAATGGACAGTGTAAGGGAGAATTTTTTGAATGGAAACTGTAAAATTTAAAGTGCTTTATAAAGTTGTAATGTTGAAAATGGTCGCTCGTTTTGAAGATGAAAGATTTTTTAGGTTTTGTCCTGGGTGGTGGTTAATAATGAGTTTATTATTTGTGGCTTGTATTGCTTGATATATATATATATTGTAGCGTATTTATCTGGATAAGAAAAAACATTGTTCAATTTTTAATGATAATTAAAGTTGAACACGATGATATTTTTGATTAAAATATTGCATTTTATTTTTATTTTTAAAGTATAAAAACATAATTTGAGAAATAATGATAATTTTTTTTTCTTTTAGTTTATGCAAATTTGAATAATTAATTTTTGATTAAGATATCAAGATTTTATTATAAATCTAAAGTTATTTTTATTGCGTAAATATAATATTCAATAATTTTCAAATCACTGATTATATAGTTTACGCCAACAGAATTCGGCATAACGTATACATTTTCGCACGACATACATAGCTATTCTTTGCTTTGTCTTAACACTCAGTTGACAAACTCATATAAATATAAAGTATGTTTCAGCTTTTACCGGGTATTATTTTTACAATTCATTCAGTACGCTTACAATGCATTATTTTTATCAATTAATGAGTTTTGTTTCAAAATAGTATTTATTTTCTTTAAATATTTAGAAATATATTTAATAATCAATATAGGAGTTAAGTAAAACAGCATTCTCCTAGTTATATAATAATAATACGTTTATTAAGATAGCTTGCGCTAATACAGAATACATAATATAATTAATAATAAAAATGTAAGATAATAAAAAAACAAATACAAAAATAATCACACTTTTTTTTTTTATATACAACAATATTAAAGAAGATTTTATAATAATAACCATATAACCGACGAGAAAGTGAAAAAAGAAAAACAATGTTAAAATATATAACATTTCAATTTACAGAACATTATGTAAACGATTAATTATTGCACAATGCTATATTTTCGTGGCATAAACTATATTATTAATGTTTTATCATAATTTGAAATATTTTATTCAATTTAACTGACAATGCATTTTTTTAAATATAAAAATTAGCAATAATGACCCAGTTATCGTGAACAACCTGTATAATCAATTGTACAAATTGTATAATAATCATTTAGTCAACAAGTATTAATTCGTTTAGAGAAAGAATTCAAAAATATTTAAGAAAAATTCTGTCTGAACTTGCATATTAATATTTCGACTATTATAGAGAAAGTGTGTGAGTCAGTTGTGTATAAAGTGTTGAACGTATTAGAATGATTTTTATTTGACTGTAATTATGAGTTAACTTAATCGAAATATAATAATTTGTAAATTAATATTAAATACAGTGAATTATTGGTAACAGAACGTTTTTTTTAAATACTGGACTTAATTGGGAGCACAAGTTTACCAGTCAGCAGCAAGATACAATTTCAGGTTAGTTTATTTTATTTCTGTTTTGTTTTCATGTACAGATCTGTACTTAGCTATTTTCTAATGCCCATTTTAGACGGTCATAATTTGTAAACAAATGTAATTTGTATCAAATTTTCGGTAATTATATTTTTTTCTCGTACATAATGACTCATAATGATAACGTTAATAAATATATCATTCGGTTTAAACATAAAAATCACAAAGTATATTTTGTTGAAAACTAAATTAAATATAATAAAGTGACAATTTTTTGACTCATAAAGTATTTTTATAATTGCTAAGAAGAGGATTAGTTTCTTTAACACAAAAACTGTGAAAATGTACAGAATTAACGTTCAAAAATAACTTTAGACAAAACGCTATCAGTTATTATAACATTATCGAGTATCGTTACGTCAAGTTTACGTTAAAAATTATTTTGTATTACTTATTAAGCAATTTTAATCAGTTTATTTTTATTTTATAATATTAGATAGAAAAATATATATCAATAATAGAAATACTATTCATATTTGATAAGATGTAGAAGCAAAAAAGGAAAGTACTTTTTCATAAACAAAAGATGTAGTTATTAAAATACTTTGATTAAAAACTCGAGAATGTTATTGAAATTAAGTAGCAACAATGCTATTTATAACACACATAAGCTATAACCTTTCTGTTCATCTACCCATAAAACCCATCATACAAGCGACTGTCAATTGCATTCCTATGCTATAAACTTACTTATAAACCAAACAACCCAATCACTTTATCGATGTGTTGTTGCATATAACATCTAGTACGCTACGACAAAATTGAATTTCGCGTTTGTTTCGCATGCGAACAACAACATCAGCGCAGCCAGCGTTCACGGAATTAGCCACAAAATTGAAATCAATCAGAAACCGACGACCATGACGCTCGTTGCAGTCGTGCTGAATATACACACTGATTATTGTTTCCGTGGGACGTTTAGCGTCGCGGCAACCACCCCAACCAACGGCCGGGGTCGTTGTAGCGTCACCAACACACGGGGGCAATGGTCGTTTGTTTTAACTCGCCAGACGAAAATAATCGGATTTGAATTTGTTAGATACGACTGAAAAAACTGATCATAAAGTATTATTTTCTAGCTAAGTTTTGAATTTTTAATTGGACATTATGATTTAAATTAGCAAATTTTTTGTGAAAAGTTTTTATAAATAGTATATGAATAATAACACTTATTAATTGGTGATAAATTTTACAAGAAAATTACCTGTTGGAAATAAAAAAGTTAAATTTTCATTTATTTTTTGTTATAATTCTTCAGGTTAAGATCAAATAAAAGGTGGTTACTCTAGGTATATTTCAAAATAAAATTAAAAAAATTGATTTTATAACATATGAAATGAACCACAGTTAATTTTATAGTTTTATACGGTAAATAATAATTCCAAAATTTTAATACATTGCATGTAACAGCGCACCGTAGTAGAAACAAAAGAAAATTTAGATTTTGTGATATAAACTTGTGACGTTATTAATTTATAAAATAAGTGCATAGTTATGTTTTTTAACATTCTAGTTACATATTTACATTATTTATAATATCACGCATTAACTTTTTACATGACACAGAAAATTATCAAATACGAAAATTCTATTCAATTTTTTTTTCTTTAATAAAGTGACAATTATCAATTGTGTTTATTAATTAATAGTAAGAGAAATAACCTAGATAAAGAAAATTAATTTTTGAAGATAAATAATGGTAAATTTTTGATGAATGTCTAATGAACGTTCGGTTAAATTTATTTGAATGATTTTGAAGGTATACTTTTGCGTGCACGTCCGATGAGTAGTTGTGGTATGATTGCGAGTATTTTGTATGAGCGAAAGTTTCCAAATAGTAGGAATAGAAGAGCAGGTATGAGAGGTATTATGAATATAGATTAAGCTAAAAAAATATAAGTAAATGAAATGCAAATGCACGACAAAAAATATAAGTGAACGACATTCTAATAGCAATAAAATAAAAACTAACCTTTTAACTTAACCTATTTCTAGCAAAAATTGCTACTAAAGTCTTCAGGTAACCTTTTTTAAATAAATTAAAAAACTAATAGTTTATGAATTTGTCGTACTATATTTGTCGTTCGGTATACTAATTTTGTCGTAAAATTTCACACTTTTGTTGTTTGAAATAGCATTTTTGACGTTTGCAATTTCATCTTATCCATTATATTTTTCGTAAATAAATAAGCTATTAACTATAAAATATGCTAGTGTATATAAACAATTATACATTACTACTGTTATACTGTAATAAAAAAGACAAAAGATTTTATAGTGCAATATATTTTATAGAAAGATACAGAATACCAGTATACATTACATTATTTATCTATATGCATTAATAACAATATAATAGATGCACAAAATCCTGCTAGGTAACGCGCAATTCATTCCCTATTGCTAAACTAAGAAATTTAATGGGTAATACGAGTAAGTTATCGTTGATATGCAACAATGAGAATGCAGTCAGCAAGCAGAACGTTAAATCGTATCGTTTTGCACAGCTCCCCTCTTCGTATAAACTGCACTATACAATCCTGCAATCCTGCTAATGGAATCTGAAAGACACCCATTATTAACCGGAGCAGTGTTGAATCTCTGTGTGTATGTGTGTATTGAATTCTGATAGCCGACACATAACAAATAGTTTGGCTATTGTGTTCTAATTAGGATTGCAAGAGAAAAGCAGAATGGTGAGAGAGTTTTAGCATTAGCAGGAGATGAGAGTGCAGAAAGCTACCAGCTTTAAGCTAACTGTAAGTTAGCTGAGTTGCTATACCTGTGCTGTGCTTTTATCTCTGGTAGTAGTTGGTATACAATACACTCGAAATAATAGTTGCTGAATTTTCCTGCTGGCAGCAGGACCGGTTAGAAATAGATTTTTGTTTTAATCATATTTATGATTTGTAAAAGTTGGTTGTTAATTTTACACGCCTTTGCATTCCAAGTTATAATTTAGAATAAGTTGATTTAAATTATTATTGAAATTTGGCAAAAGTATTATATTTCCAAAATAATTAATTTTGTAAGTTAATAATTTTATTTTTATCAAAATTAATATCTACCGTATATTCATTTGTTTTTTAATTTAGGTGAAAATTAACTCGCTGAATATTATCTTGATAATATATAAAATATATTTTGATTGCAAGTAAAAAAAATCAGCATTCTGATAATTATTTTATTAAATAAAAATTAGATGATTAAATTTTAAATAATTTATTTATTTAATTAGATAATATTTTCAATAGCATCCGTTATATCAACTACATACAAATTAGTTGAAATTAAAATGTTATTTCATATAAAATTTAGATAAATAATCGAAATCTGCGTGATAAATCAACGAATAATAATATAGAAATATAAAACTAGAACATTATTTAATTATATTAGATAAATACACTAAATATAATAATCTATTTTTGATCTAGTAAAGTTAGAATGTTGACAATCGTCTATTATTTTGTTTAGATAAAACAAATGAAACAATGGAAAAATATGGATGTTATTTAAGTTGCAAAATATGATTAAAAATTCTAAATTTTTAAACATAACAATGTTTAACATAATACAAATTTTTTTTTCAAAACTCATTATTTTAAAATAAAAAAGCTTCAGGTTAAAATTTTGTTTAATTATGTATTAAAATTTGACGTTTTAATATACTAAACGTGTATCATCATCAGTATATTAAAATGTAAAATTTCAATATTTTAAATAGAACTTTAATCTGAAATTTTTTTTTATTTTAATAACAATGTTTGAAAATATATAAATGTCCGGTACTGTACATTGTCCAGTTTAAATACAAAATGTACATCTAAGCTTAATTGCAAGATTGTTTTGCACATCTTCGACCCCTTTTAACCCTTTAAACAACCCTCATTCCAAGCCTACCTCACACCGAAACTCACCCTCGTGAGCTTGTATAAACTACAACCTGTGTGTATGTTATGGCGGTTTAATTTTCTCGCGGTATTTCGGAATTTGAGCGCGACACCGTCTAGATATATAATATTGTTCTTTTGTGCGCCGTTGAAGGAATTTTCGCGGACCATTTAACCGCGCCCGCAAGCGTTTACGATCCAATTCAAAGCCGCTAGATGTCTCGCGCATCGCAGTTATAGGTTTTCGGTTTTCTTTCACTCTGAAAATGTTTTCGAATTTTGTCGGTCTAAAATTTTAGATTCTATTATAATGTTTTAGATTAAGTTTACTTGTTGCTTTTATACAATTTATTTAATACAACCAATATGTTTTGTATTGAACTTTTAACGGTCACACATATTTTGAAATATTTTAATTCTGTGTTATTATTATTATAATTTTAGTAATATCAAAGAGAATATAATATACAAATTTTAAATTTGTTGTATTTCAAAATAAAGGCCCAGCCTTAGCTTTTAAAATACGTATTTTTATCATAATTGATCGTTTTATATTTTTTGTTTTAAATTAATAATGATAAAATTATATGAAAAATCTAAATTTACACTGAGAAATATTTTACTTTAGCTCCAATGTTTTTAATTTAACTGAAAAGTAAACTCGATTTGGAAACTGTAAACATGTGTTTTTATAAGAAAAATAAAATGTTTAATAAAAAATGATAGTAATTTGTTACTATATAACTACTTCAAAAGTATTTTTTCTTTGAAATTATTTACAATTTAGTTTGGAAACAAAGTATTTTCTAAAATAAATAAAATTGAAAATTTATCTATAATTTTTAATTCAAATATAATATACTATTCTAAACTAAATAGCAAATAATTAAATACAAAACTTATATTTTTATTTCTATATAAGTTAAAAGTAAAAACATTGATTTTGAATTAAAAAATTTCTCAGTGTGCATAACTATCAAAAACATAAAATAAAATTACATTCATAAGCAATCACGCCATGTATCTATAAAGATGTAGCATAAATTTCTTTATTCATGCAAAAATTATTTTTTAAGAAACATTGCAATTCAAGCAAAAACTTTTGCATCATCCACATTTATGATGAACAAATGCAAACTGATATTAAATAATATTACATCTCTAAACGAGATAAAAAAAAAACAATCACTTTGCCAATGTTGCAACAAGCAGCAATCAGTTCGATGCCATTTTTTTACTCGCGCTACTAACCATCCCAGCTGATAAGTGGTTTTCTTCTCCATTATGGGTAGGAGGGTGTGATTAAAAATTACCCGGGCGATTCGGGACCATTTGTCGCTGTGGACGGGTTAGCGCTGTGGGACCATGCCAGACCGATAACGCCGTGTGGAAGCATAGCGATGAGACAAATTCACATTCACCATTGCCATTCTTCAAACTTATAGAAATATTTTCATAGCTACATAGACAAATTTAATCTAAAATAAAAAGCTTTAAGTTTTAGTTATAAAGCTTTTTTTAATTAATTATAATGTTATTAAATTACCTATCAGGTTCGTTATTGTTTTTAGCAATATAATGCAAATTTTGCAATATATTTTTTTTAATATAATGAGTTCTGAAAAATTTGTAAAAATTTTAAAATTAAATTTATGAATTATTAATATATATTTTTAAAAATATAAGTTATTTTTACTAAAAATTATTAAATAGAATTAGATATTAATTTTAGAAATAATTTTGGTAGAGGTGAGCGTTGCATACTACTGAAAAATGTAAACCCGGTTGCATAAAGCACTATTAACTTAATCAATGCGTTAACAAAGCAACTAGATTATCAACTGTTTTTGAATATAATAATTTATTTATACTAAAAGTTATTATATTAAATTAGATATTTATTTTAAAAATAATTTGGTAGATGCTAGAGAAAGGCTTAGGCCTGGTTGCATAAAGCATTGTTAACTTAATCAATGAATTAACTAGACAACTAAATTAACTTTTAATTTTCTCTATAATTTATCAGTTAGCAAGTAAACGAGAGAGATTACTTGTAAATCGTTTAATAAAACTTTATATAAAATATTACATGCATATTAGGAAATAATTAGTTCAAAAAATTGAAATATATTAATTTGATATCAAATTTTATACCTAACCTAAGTTTGTTGTGTTTTTTACAGTTAAATAATTCAAATATCCAAATTTTTTTTAGCATTTTTAGTTTAGACGAAATAGAATATTATTTTTCTAGTATTTTTTCTAAATTTTATTTTTTACACGATATAAATTATAAAGTTTACATTTTCGATTTAAAAATTTAAAAATTTTAATTGAAATTGTATGTGTTCATATAGTTAATATACTTACTACTATTAATTTAAATTATTATAGTAAAATAAGTTTCGTACGATTATAGAATTGTAATCGTCTAACATAATAGTGGAGAATCGTTAACGAAAACGGTATGGCCCAAGGACAACATATCCTTAATGCTGACCTATACGAATTGCCTGTTATGAGATGGTTTGATTATGGGGTACAAATGTGAACCTAGACAAATATAGATAAGTGCTCTTTATGAGCTTCTCACAAAGAATAGGCCTTTAGAAAATTTCATTACTAAGAAAGCACGTTCCACAATTAATAATCATATACTTTTCATTTAATTAGTTTTATATTGTAGGTTTCTTTACAATATATTTCTACTTAAATATAAATTAAACATTTCTTCCTTAATTTCTTTTTTATTACTATTTTCTGTTAATAAAAGCTTTAGATTGAAAAAAAAAAAAGTTCATATAACATATACCATTTTGAGAAGTAGTGTAGCATAATTATAATATATTGTTTCACATAAATATTTACATTGCAAAAGTAATAATTTATAGTTGCTGGTTGGATTCAGTTTCTTGAGATTGTAAAGTTGAATATTGTGCATTTAAAGATGTTCTCTACAATTGTTTTGTGAACATGTAGAAAATCTGTCTTTCCCTCCGGACAGATGACGTGCAAATGTTGAACGATGGGTCAAGAAAAGGGTGCTGGAGAAAAGGGTTAAACGAGGTTGGGGGTAGCAAAGACGAGGGGTTGAATTTAATCGGGCCGATTTTACGAACCAATGCGCCGAACAAGCAAGATTTGTTGCCTTGGCATGCGGGCAATGGCAAAGACCAAACCTACCATTGTTACTCCAACCTCTCTGACTTGCTTGCATATAAAGTATTTTAATTTATGTTTTCAAATTATTTTTAATGCATATGTGGTGTTCAGAATTATAGGGGACTAAGTCAAAAAAAAAAAAAATGAGATATACATACAGGTGTCCAGTGGCGCAACCAAGGGGGGGGCCGACGGGCCTCGGCCCCCCCCAAGGCTAGCAGAATTAGCACAATTTTTATTCGTTTAGTCATATATTCAGCAGTCACTTCTAACGCTACAATTATTTACCCCAAAATATTGAGCCAAAATTCATTATTTTAAACTATTAATTATTCGATTCATGTAAGATAAAGTGAAAATCTGGTTAGTATTTGCTTTTTTTTTGTTTCTCCAAGATAAAATCCTTGGGCCCCCCCCAAGACAAAATCCTGGCTGCGCTACTGCAGGTGTCTAAAATTATATTTTATTTAGACGAACAGTAAACCAAGTGTTAACTTTAATTTTCAACGTGTTAGCACTTACACTAATCAAATAGGTTTAATAAACTTGTTCTAACGTGCAATTGAACACAAAATATGCACTAGGGAATTTGTGAAGATAAAATATTATGCTGTTTAAGTAATTTAGTTCCTTATACCGGTAATATGTTAATAATTTAGTTTTCGATTATATTTTTAAACAAAATTGTATAAATTCACAAAATTTTTAATGTGTATTAAAAATGTATTTAGCTTTTTACTGCTACGGATTTTCTTTCGACAATAATATAAAACTATTGAAAAGTTATTTTAAAATAAAACGGCTTTAGATTTATGTTTTGTATTAATATTTACTATGTTAAGTAATTTTAAATTTGGTAGTAATGGTTAATAATTAAATAAACTTTTTAAAATTTAAGTTAGCTTATAACTGTGTTTTAATAAAATTTTAAAATACATAAATTTTTACATTATTAATGTTTTGCAAATGTCAGACTTTAGGATTAATTGACTTGACTAACAACTGAATTTACTTGCCAGTAAATAACTGTTAAAAGCACATAACGAAACCTTTGAAATACATAATTTATATCGGCATTACTATTTATTCTAAATATTTTGTCATTTATTTTAGATGGTATTTTGTAGTATATTAGCATTGATTAAAGAAGTATATACTTCTTTAATCAATGATATTAGTCATCTGTTAGCAGTATTGAGACAAATAAAAAAATAAAATAGATAAAAAACAGTATTTTCATATGATCTAGATGAGATAATAGATATAAAAAGTTTATCTAGATAATAGATGATTAGATAATTGGCATATATGCACATATTATAAAAATAACAAAAAAAATTATGAAAATTTGTTATAGATATGTTTTTAAAAGTGTAATATAAATTTTGACTCTCATTCTACGTAAATATAATATTTTTATATTGCCAATAAAATAATATTATTTTACTACTTTTAAAAATTTATAAAATTTAATTCATATGCATAAAATTATAAGATAATTGTTACAATTGCGACATACGTTTATATATTCAAATTCTACTTTTTATTCTAAATTTAGGGATAATTATTTGATTAATTGATTTTAAAATTAAAGAAAAGTAACCACATATTTTTACATGTATAGCTACAATTCTATGCTGACAATGAGAAAAACTTTTAAAAACGGAAAATTTATCTAGATTATTTTATAACAGATTATAAAAAATTAATTTTAAATTTATGTAAATAAGACAAAATATAACAATTTTCTATCTAGATAAATTATCTAGATAAATTCCAACACTGTTGGTCAGCAAATAAGATTATTGACTATGACATTTATACCAATTATTTTTTTTTATTGAATACGTCTTATTTACTAAGTTTAATATTGTAATAAAAGTTTTCGATTAATTATGTACACAACATGTAAATATCAAAAAAAAATGATGAAATAGTCGTGGAGGCACAAACATTTCTCGCAGCTTCAAACAATAGACGCCTGAACTTAGTTCGAGCCGGCACTGAAAAGAGGGCAGACCATGACATGCAGCTTCGAGGCGGCGCCGCCGATACGAATACGATATTCATATTTTACAATTTTAACGTGAAGTATATATAGCGTATTCGATGTGGCCCGTTTTCTAATTGGTTTGCGCTGATGCGCTATGCTTGCTGCTGCTGCACAGTTTGTCAGTTGATAAATCATGCGGGTTGCCCAGCCCGTCGCCTTTCAAAACAGACGGCCGCTGCCATACTCCAGTCTCGTACCAATGCAACATTGCATTCAGTCCGTTAACGATTTTGTTAGTTCCTTTTTTTTACTTGGTTTATTCGAGACAAGCGTTTCGAAATGATAATTTATTATGTTAAATGTAATAATGGGCAAGTAGTGAGATTTTGTTATAAATGTTTCATAATCATAACATTGTTTATTATTTTTAAGAAAATGTTTTAAGGCTTATTTACACAATTGTATCAGTGTAAACTTATGCTTAGTATTGGGAGCATTCTCAGTGCAGTAGTGCGAAAAACCATTTTAATTTTACATACACCATGATTTCGATGAAACAAGATATATTTGGATTAATTTTACCATGTTAATACATCGAATATATGTGCTTATTTCCAAATGTATCATTGCGCATGACATTTAATAGGAAATAATAAACTGCCAAATTTAGTTGTGAATGGTTCTAAGTATACTGTGAAATATTAAGATATGTTACAAATTCTTGTGCAAATGTATGTGCGTTTTCTTGTGTATTCTTATGAAACTGAAAACTTATAAAACTGAAGCCAGAGTTGTAATTAATTTTATTTTAATAAATTGAATACACGGCTTTATCAAATTAAATAATACAATTTTTTTTACTTTTCACTTTAAAAAGTTATGCATTCTTAAAATAGTTGTGGCCAGGATTAAACAACTAAATTAAAAAACTTACTTTTTTGAAACAACAAACCATTTTTATTATTACTGAAATATATATATATATATATATATATATATATATATATATATATATGGTACTTTAAAAAAATACTGTTTTAAGACATACTTTGTAATAAATATTATTGTTCATTATTAATTAGGTTACGTCTCAAACTTTCGTCAAATATTCTTCAAAATTAATTCCAATTTCCTCAAAATCCGCAATGTCCAACTCGCAAAAAAACTCAAATATCTAAAAACAGAAACAGTGACGAAGCGATACAAATTTCAGTAGACATTAATATAAGTCTTTCAGTACGACGACGTCCATGAAACGACGTCGAGGACGCTCACAGTCGACGGCGCGGCAAGTCAAGAAATCGAATTGTTCCGCTTTTATAAGCACCACGTTCTTTCCAGTTCCGAATTTCTGCTTTTTGGCGTCGGATTCTTCATGTAGACCGCCCCCAAACCCCCGTTACCAAAACTTTATCCAGTTGCCTCTGTGTTTCGTTTCTGTTTATGATAATCTTCGTCTGTGACGAATGTGTGCTTCTCTTCCTCGAGCTGGATTCCTTGTTTATTGTTTGTTCGTTTCTGTTTTGTTTTTCGTTCGTCGAGTTTGTAATGCGTTTTGAATCGGAACGTTTAGATATATGATGACTTTTTTGCTCGAGTAAATTTTGCGTCGTTTTCATTGAATTCGATTGGAAATAATTGCAAATTGAAAAATATTTATGGTACAAGTCTTCTTAAATATTATTTGTTTGTGTATGTAAGTATTAAATTGAATTTTATTTTTAATCAAAGATAAACGTATATTAATTTCCGTAGAAATATTAACATTGGTGTCGATTTAAAAATAGTGCATTACATTTTAAATTTAATTTAATTTTATTATTATTGCAAATCAATATTTAAAAAGTATTTTCTTTTATAAAAATCTGATTTTATAATAGAGTATTATGTTACAAAAAGTAGAAAGTTATCTTTATTGTATTAAGCTCAGATACTTGCAGTCAAGTCTAAGTAATATAGGCAAAACATAAAAAAAGCATTCTACTGTAAGGACATATGCTATTTTTTCCTAAGTTTCAAACGCAAATAAACTGAAAATAAATAAAAATACGTACCAAATAATTTTAACTTTAATATAAGTTGTAAAATAGTAACTATATATGTATATGTATATATTATTTATATTTGTTACGTAATTTGTAAGCCTTAATATTTTGTTTGTCAAATATGTAATTTCTGACAAATCTGGTGATATGCATTACATTTTTTTCACTTATATACAAATTTCAGTAATAAAATTTAAATTCAAACGAAAATAAACAATGCAACTTAATCATTTAAATATGGTCGCTGAAAATGTCAAATTAAACACATTTGACCGTATATAGTCATGTTTAGCGCTGCCACCAGAGATGTATATAGTAAATAACTACTATATAATAATGTTATATTATTGTAATAGTATATCGTAATAAAACCCCCTTCTACTTATGCAATATAGTAACATAATATTAATATTTTGATACGCTTCAAATAAAAATTATTTTTAACAGTAAAAAAATCTTTCAGAACTCATTATATAAAATAAAACGGCTTTAGATTTAAGTTCTGTATTAATATTTATTAATAATCGACATTTCGACGAATTCAATGTCCGTTTTTATCAAATATTATTTAAAAACTTAAACCTAAAGCCGTTTTATTTTAATAATTATTTTTCATCAACAAGATAATAAAAATTATCATGAGCTTCCAATAATGCTATAAAACAATCAGTAATCTCATCGCCAACTTTGATTCTACGTTCAGACAGCTAGGATCAAAACATCGGCTATCTGGGTTTACCGTTTTGACAGTCTCAGTACCGGTTGCAACTTAGTAATTGGTTTTTATACGTCCCAATACACACATTGTCCCAGCCGCAAGTTTCGTCCCGGTAATAGACTGTGACACGACGGCTAATATATGTGAGACCGTTGTCAAATAAGGCGAGAAGGACAACACATAAAGATTACACATTGCTTTGCTGTATGTTTAGTTTCGGGTGCCAATGGACTTGCCAAGATATGGACGGTAAGAAGCAATGCGATTGTAGCGGAAGTCTCCCAGTTGTAATCTTGTAATTCTGAGTTATTATTGACGCAGCGAGTTAATTTCAACGCGGCCGTATTCTAGACGCGTATTCGATACAAGTTTTTTTTTTTAACTTAATGCTAAAAAGTTTTTCTTTATTTTCGTCTTATTAAAATTTCTTGAAGTTTTTCCCGCAGAAAAGACAAGATTTGAGATTAATATTTGTTGAAAATAAAATAACTTTTGTTATTACATGTTTTTGAAATTTGGTTTCTAATATATCTTGCTATCAAAATATATGCATTTTTTTTAACAACTTATATTTAAACAATACTTACATTAGTCCGTAAGTCTGTAATCACTTTTTAATGGGAAAACTTAGCAGGCAGTTGAGTATAGCACAGGGTGCTTCTCTCTTTCTCCGTACTTATTACTAAACATAGCAGCTTTGTTTACAAGAACGCAAGGAATAAATTTACGTGTATATATTGCCTGAAGCAATGTGTTTGGTGTCAAACGAAACGCGACGCATCTAATTATTATACAGCCAATGCTAGAGATGCTATCTGTTTTACTGTTTACAGCTGATATGAAACGGACTTAAAGTGGTGTAAGTAAAAGTTACTTAAACTAGAAGGGTTATACTATATTTGTTGATGCGAAAATTCAGTAATAATGTGGAATAATTAACTAATGGTTCATTTAGGTTTATATTTGTAAAATCTGTAGCATTACATATCTTTTTTTTTTATTTACTAAAAAGACAAAATAGAATAGACCCATTTATCTATATTTTTTGTTTAACATTTCTAATTTGTTTTTGGTTTAAGTTAATATAATTTTAATATAAAATAATTTGTTTATTTAATTATTATTTTTATTATTATTTCTGTTCACGACTACAAATATTTTTATAAAATAAAACGATATTTTATTATCATTCCTGTAATTCATTTAATAATAAATACATACATTCATACACACATACACAATCACGCCATATACCCAAAAGGGTGTGGCACAAACTCTTTTTATTATCCCGAAATCAGTTGCCTCCAAACATTCCTATCCAAACAAGCAACTTTCGCTTCATCCACACTCATATTTCCTCTCATACCTGCTCTTTTATTCCTACTACTTGGAAACTTTCGCTCACGCAAAACACTCTCAATCATACCACTCCAACTACTCATCGGACGTCTACGCAAAAGTATACCATCAAAATCATTCAAATAAATTTTTTTAACCAAACGTTCATTAAACATTCGCTCAACGTAAATATCTACAAATTTGTTTATATTAACAATTAACATTTTCAAGACAATTTTTAATGTATTCATTTTAATTTCCATAGTTACAAAGCATGCAAAATAATTATACTTTAAAATAACAAAAGCTTTAGGTTTCAGTTTTGTATTATTTTTAATTTGAATTCGGTGTTTCAATATACTAAACGTATATCATCTTCAGGAAAAAATATATGCAAACATAGAAACAAGTATGTAATAAAACAGAAGTTACTAGATTACAAAATTTTATAATTTATTAACTAAAGGAATCCAGATTTTACTTAAATCACTGCCTTAGTAACTGATTTTGATGACGAATTTTATGCTATAAAATTTAGATTTTTTAGCATAAAATAATTAAGAAAGCCAGAAAATTACAATGGTAATTTTTTTTTTCATATTAAAGTTCTATGATAGTATATACTAAAACTATTAAAAACATTTGACTTTAAAATTGTAAAATAAAGCTACAGAATTTAAATAAGTTTGCCTAATTGTGTCACAAGCAATCAGTATTCTTCTAGCAAAACCAATACAAAATTCAATCTTGACCATTAAACTAAACAGTCTCAATTACAAATCGTAATACCTACTATAGTTTCAATACAAGTACGTACACACACGAACATTTGCAAACAAATACATATGTGATTTCAATTCATATTCGCCATTTGTATGTATTCCAGCAACAAGCTCAGGTTTAAATGCCACGACCTAAATTTGCGTATTGCGTTTTGTCCTGCATTTGACTACAGTCCTGCTGCACGCTGTTTGCATAGGACTAAATTAGTGGAGGGCGCGGTTAGTTGCAGGCTAGTCCTTCCCAATATAGACGCTGTTCCAGAGTCCCGAACCCGTACGCAATAGTAAATATGCAAATTAAACTGCAGTTATTGCTTTTATGCACCTGAATATACCAATATTTATTTATAATATACAATAAATATATTACTTTAGTTATAAAATTTGATTTCTAAACACTTAAGTCTAGATTATATTAGTAGAGTTAGTAGTAGAGTATACTAACATACTTTTTCTCCAACTCACTCTATTTGACTACTCTACTATTACTTTACTCTTCTGCATACCAACAGAGTAAAGTAAAGCAAAAACAAGTAGAGTGTACTATTCACTCCAGTCTAGGCGCTGCTATCTTTAATAATCGTATTTCACTATTCTAAGATATTTACATTGTGCTAGTAATGGAATAATACGCACTTTAATATTGTACTCTACTAATAATTCTTTAAAGTTTAATCTATTTTCATTTTTGAGTGCAAACGAATAATATAATAAAATATTAGTTAATTTTCTTTATGTACAATAAAATCTAGGACTATTACAATACTAAAAAAAAATGCAAACACATACAAATGGAATATAGGAATAACTTTATTGAATAGTTTTCTTAATTAAGCGACCGTAAACATTGTAGCCAATAATAGGATTAGGTGAATAATGAACATTACCATCAATTGATCGTTGGTAAACACCATATGCAGTATTGATGCATTTCAGCTGACATGCGTTGCATGATATTCAAGCTACTAATATCTTCTGTCTTTGTTTGATTAAATGCACTATGATATGTAAACAAATGTCCTATTGTGTTTTGATACGGTTAATTAACGGTTACAATATTTACATATTTATTTAAAAAAAAATACATAAATTTGCAAATTAATAGTTTATTACAGTAATATAAACCATTCTGCTGCAGCATAATTTGTTGACATTAATATATTTTTCCCTAACGATAAACAATCAATTTCTTTTATTTTGATGTAAAATGTTTTTGTATAATGTTTTTGTCTTAAATATTCACTTAATTAGTAAAATATAATTATTGTACTATAAATATTTAACCATCGAGAGAAAATTATTAACAATAACTTTATTCAGACTGCTGTTTTAGTTTTACGCACAAGCACAAGAATTTAACCAATTCAAACATTTGACACACTTTTAGATTTAATGTCAAGTGTGTAGATTGGTCAAATTCATGTGCTTGTTCGAAATCTAAAGCGGCTCTCTGAATGAGGCTTTAGTTATAAAAGCAGTCAGTATATTCTATTTGTTTATTTACAGAAATTATTTATTTTATTATTATATGCTAATGTTTATGATTTCAACTGAAAATAAAATTAAAATTTAAACATCAAATAAAGCTCGGAATAAAATTTTTCTCTTTTTTGTTATTAATATTTTGTAGAATAATATAAATTTATAACAAAATTAACCAACCAACACAAAAAAAAATTAAAATCTAAAAATATCGCACCATTATTTATATTTTTTGTAAAATATTATCAATTAAAAAAAATTATTATCAAATAATATTTGCAATAATATTTTATTATGCCGAAGCGTCGATTCTTGTATTTTATTTATTTGATTTTATTATTTTTATACTAGAAAACATTTAAATAAATGTTTGTTTTTTTTTTATTACATGTGCATTAATGTTTTTATCATAAAAGTAATGTAATATGTAAACATTTTTATATTGCATTAACCGAATCAAATCAGGAAATAAAATCAGAAATATTATATTTATTTTATTGTCATTAGATGTTTTTCGATATTATCGTTTTTTGTCAATATACGTATTATTATTAACGACAATAAATGTATTATATGATAATAGTAAAAAAATATAGTTTTTAATATTAAAACAAAATAATTTTGATGTACATTTAAAATTTGATGAGTTTAAAATTTTAATGAAAATTTATTTAATAATAATTTCTGTTATATGTTTGTCGGGAAATGTAATTGTAATTAATTTATTTAACCACTTAAATCTCGAATGTATTCTTGCGTTACGAGATTAAATATTTGCACGATAAAACATAGAAACGTTAAAAATGTGTTTGAAAAACCTTATTTACTCTTACTTTTTAATTCAGCAAATGTTCCAACACGTTTGCCATGTATGTTTAATTTTTTTCGAATAAAACTGCTTACAATTCTTTTTTAAACTGACATTTTATGCGAAATCATGTACGAAAAGTATAAATGCATTACATATTTTTTTAATAACAAAAAAAATTCAATTATACTTTGCTTTTTAAACATTTTTACAATGTTAAAATAAATTATTTTTAATGTCCGGTATTATAAACATAAGAGTACCTAAATGTCAGATAAGTACTTTCCAAGTAAATTTAATAAATATTAAAATATTGTTACATTTTTAACTAGAAATGTAAAAAATAAAGAAATAAATGATATTTTTCACATGTATTTGACATTTGTATATTATGGGTTAGATATTTAAAAAATAAGTAATTTAAAAAAACATTTCGATATTATATAGTAATATAGAAAATAATAAACAGACGCTTACCTTTTTTAAATAAAAAATAGTTTTTATTATTTACCATAAATGTTTGGTTGTGAAGTAAATTTTAATCCTTAAATAAATAAATAAATTACACGGAATAATTTACTTGGCAGATTTACCACTAGAATAAATTTATCTAGTCTATATAATACAGATATCTACAGAATAAACACATTTACTCTTGAAGTAAATTTTACTCTACAAGTGATCTAGTTAACTAGTTTTTATAATACCGGGCGTTAATGTTTTATACTAATTTTTCACTTAGTGTAATAGTGTCTGAAATTTTTAACTTCGTTTTTATTTCAAATACTCCTACAAATTTACAAATGCAATTCGAACGCTTTAGTTAAATAACTTATTTCAAGTTGTGATTTATAATTCGACAATATTATAGAATATAATAATCATTTATTTAATTAATTATTTGTTACAGCTAAAAAAGCATGTTTTTTTACGCTTTCTTAAAAATTAATTTGAATAAATGTGAACTGCCACAGAAAAAGAAAATTTTGCAGCAGAGCTAATTAAAGTGATTTGAAATAAAATTCTATATTTTTAAAATAAAGCTGATTTAGGTTCAAGTTCTGTATTAATATTTATTTATAATCAAATTTTCTATAAACTCAACGTCCGTCTTCATCAGGAAAACTAATAAATTGTAACATCAGTTTTATTTTAATATGAGTTTTAAAAGATTTTTATTGTTTCTATGTTTTTAGATTACTTTATTACACGTTACTTATGCACAGCTTTTCTGTACCATTAAATTTTTTTCAACACCAGATAATTTTTAAACTTATTGTAAATATGATATAGAATTTATCGAACGTTTTTTCAAAATACAGTTTTTTAAACTTGCAATTTTTTTAGTAATACTGGTAACGAATGAAGATAAAAAAAAGTGTTGTGAAACTGTTAAAATTTTAAAAAGTAAATTATAGTTGATAGCTGCATTGAATTGAAAAAAACATATTATATAATAATAGTATTTTGATTCCTATAAATAACCCAGTATTAATAATTTATTGAATATGTAAGTAGAAAATAACGGCCGTAATACGCTCAAGTTATTACCTAATAGAAAATCGATGTACCGTACTTAATTATAATATGTTTTCAATATTTTATATTACATATATTATAATCATATTTCTTATACTAAATGTCAACTATAAGTATTTAACATAAATGATGATTCTTATTTAGTATATATCTAAAGATTTCTAACTTATCGACCCTAATTTCAAATAAATTTATATAATTATTAAATAATAATATATTATTATATTTAACAGTGAGTGCACGTACATTTTTAGTTATTAAATAAAACTACAAATGTAATATACAAAAAATTTGTTTAATTAGTTTTTAAAACACACAAAATTATTCGATTAAGCTTTACTAAAATTTGATTACTATTTTAATAACTAAAATTACAAATTCATAAACTTGAAACTGACATTAATAAATTACTAACATTAATTTTATGAATAATATTACAATTATACAAAAACAAATATTAATAATATAAAATGCAAAATTATATCCTACAATTTACATAAATTGTAACAGAATTATATTCTGGTTTAATCATTAATAAGCAAAAAGAAGACAAATTATAATATATTTAACACAAATATAAATTATTAAGTTAAAATACAATTAGTAAATTAAAGCTTTACGTAGTCGGTCTTAAACTGAAATTATTTGTAATACCATTAATAATTAAATAACAAATTTCTGAAATAAGGTTATTCTTGTGAGAGAAATTATAAATATTAAAAATTTCGTCTAGCTCAACGCAGAACCGTAATAATTATTTTCTTTAGAATCAATATTTCCAACTTTGGATAAAATATGGAATAGTTAACTAGAAAATTAAAATAATAATAAAGAAATACTAATTACTAACTTGAGAATAGATACAGGTTAAGTTAGTCAAACAGTGTTTAGAAATTAGGGTTATTCCTAGAATAACAAATCAAAGAATAACAAGATACCTATTATTACCAAAATAATTTTTTACATTATATTTTATTTTATGGTAAAATAATAAATTAAAAATAAAATTATAACAAATATTTAAAGTCGAAATAAAAATGAAACATTATGTTTGTCCGGACTTAATTATTTTTATTGTTATATATTATAAATTGCTGTAATTTTTTATGAATAATTAATAGATATTTATAAATAATATATCTTTTTTTATTTTTAGCGACGGATCTGTTAAAAGAGAAGAATTATTTGTTTATCAAACTATGCAATTAAGTTGGTAGCGATTAAGACTTGTGACCTGGTTTTTTCTGCCTCTAATCGATTTCTAAATAATTTATATGAAAACCTGATAGAAAACGCGTGTCATTTCTGTAAGCCGTGAAAACTACATAATTATATAATACCGTTTCAAACAACATATTAATTATAGCATTATGTGACACAAAAGCAACATAAATAATAGATATACACGAAAAAAATATATTGAATATATAGCTAGCGTTCAATGTTATAGTAGTCTTAAATTAATTTTATTTTTATATTTATAAAAAAGAATTATTTGTAAACTGGAAACTTATCTATCAGAAAATAATCTTTTGACCAATCAAATCAACAGTTTTTGTTTGCTATGATGTATACGAAAAAAAAATCTATGTAATATTACATAAACTGTTTGTGTAAAATTTTCTAGGAAAAAATTTGATTTACACAACCGATTTATTTAATTTTTAGATAGATGGTTTAAATCTTTAAATAATATTACAGTGTAGTTCAATTATAATGTTGTAGTAATTTTGATATATTATTTATCAGATCTAAAAGTGTAATTTTCTATTACATTGTCTTACAAAAAGTAAAATATTTGACTTGCATCTTTATATATTATAACTATTATTTTTTTAAATGTGAATATGTAAATTTAGGATAATATTATTAAGTAAAATAGAAACAAAATTAAAATAAATTTTGAAGAATAAATCTTCATTTAAATTATTTTACTGATAATAAAATTAGTGTCATGTTTTATTCGAATGTTATTAGTTCTGAACGACATTACCTACTAGATTGTAAAAATATAATAAAAAGTTGTTGAAAGATATTGAGAATCTTAAATTTTGACTACAATAAAATTAATATCAACTGGAAAAACGTTAATGTTAGTATGTAATTTAATTTAGAACTACTAGTTCTGTATTTAAACATAACACTAATTTTCTGATAAATACAATACTTTCTGAATGAGATTTATAGCTTTCACTGCATTTCCACTCTACTGCTACTGCTAAAACCGTAGTTAAATTTTGTCATTTGTGCTATACATTCAATTTTCACTACCTATTATATCGAAATAAGTTGCTAAGTAGATATTATTAACTAAATTTTAAAAGTGTGAAATGTTTAATAAATAAAATATTAAAACAACAATACGCGTCTCTAAAAATATTTATTTTTATTTTTAGTAAACCGTTGACCAGTAATTAATCAAATAAAAACCTAATTGCATATATTTTTAAATTTCCGTCCAGTTCCCAGGTACAAGCCAACAAAAATAAATCTTTCTATAATACCTGGTGTGACATTTGAAAAACGCGCTATTTTATTTGTATCGCGGGGATTCACTAAATTCCGGTTATGTCCTACGAGCGAGCGCTGAACAACAACAGCAGAACAAGAAGAAGACGTAGTGTTTACAACTTGCACCGCAACAACAACAACCAACAACACGCAAAAGCTCGGTGCCACATATGCGAGTACGGGCGGGCGGTGAGGAGGTCGCGTTTTAATAGGTTACACTAAATGTCCGCCACATATGTTAGGATCATAGTAACAAATAGGTTAATAATTTGTCTTCCATATTAGTTACACGCCGGGCCTCGGCTATATTCATTATAAACGAAAATTTACATACACAAAGCTTTATTAAATACCAATGCCGTGGTTAGGTTTGCGGCTCGAACTTTGAAAATATGATCAGTTACTCATCATTTTGTTTGTGAGTTATGAGGTTCTATAAATTTGTGCATTATATCCGGGATGAATATATAATTTATTATTTTGTTCCGATTAATTTATAGTCGATAAATATATTGTATAAATCATTATGTATTTTTAAAATAATATTGTTAAGTACGTTGATGTATGTATTTTTATATAAATAATATAAACTTTGTAGGTTATTTGTGTTTTGTTTTTTAGGAAATTCTAAAGATTACTTTTAATTTCTATTCAGAAAAAATAAATTAATATAACTTTGCTTTACTTTATAATGTGTATTTTAAAAAATCTTTCAGAAATCATTATAATAAAATAAAAAAGCTTTAGATTGAAATTCTGTTCAATTTATATTAAAATTCAATATTTTGATATAATAAACATATAAAAATTTACAAAAAAAAGATTTCATCAATCAGTGTGATTTGAATAAAATCTGGCTTCCTTTAATGAATAAATTATTAAAAGATTTGTAATCTAGTTACTTTTATTTTGTTACCTATAGTAATTTTCTATATTTGATTTGTTTATTTATATAAAAAAATTTTCATAACTTTTTATATTAAATTAGAATGGCTTTAGGATATAGTTTTGTATTAATTTTTATTGACGTACTCCACATACATGGAGTACGTCGAAACGTCAATTATTTATAAAAATTAATACAGAAGTATATCTCAAAATCGTTTTATTTTAATATTTTTACTGACGATATATCGTACGTTTAATATATTGAATCGTAAAATTTTAATATAAAAACTTGAACCTAAAGCTTTTATATTTAAAAATATTTATTATATTTTTTTTATAGTATATTGTAGTATAGCATTATATTATTTTATTATAATATTTTAGCAAAACTTGAACACAAATCTATAATGATTTAATGAAAACTGACATTACCAAACAAAATTCAACACAATCCGTTTAAAAATTATTATGAGTTTAACATTTTTAAAACTGTCCATTTATCACTATTAAATAAATGATTAAATTTACATCAAATGACGTAAAAATAAATAATTAATATTCATTAACCATTTATTTTGCAACATAACAAACAAGAATGAAAGAAACTGTCCAAAATAAAACAGCAAATACTTCCCTAAAAAAATAATTTTTCAAAGAATTACAAGCGTATTACTTTAAATTACACTAAACAATAGCTTTTGCTCCCTTTAAGAAGAAATAACGTCTGGGGAGTCGTTACTAATGTCTCATTTTGTAGGGTTACGCAAAATTTCTGTTCACATTAAATAGACAATGGTACAATGCAGATATATGGCAGGGTTTTCTGTGAAAATAAAATTAATTTTGTTTTTCACTAAAAATGTGAATAATGATTTTTTTTATGTTAATCTACGTTAAAAAAAATGTGATACGTGTTTTATTTGTTTTTCGAAATATGTCATAAAAATTTTATGAGAAATTTTTTTTTAATCGATACAAATTTAAATGTTATTAAATACAAATGTATTAACTTATCATATATAATAATGGATATAGCATCTAAAATACTGATTTAATATTAATGTAATATTAATCATGTTTACTGATTAGTTGAACAAACTTAATCGATTAAGAAAACAATTGCCTAGTCCATGTAGCCAAGTGGGTAAAAGCATAATATCATTTATAACCCAAAGGATTCCAGTTCTAATCCTAGGGTATATCACGGATATTTGTTTCGTATAATAGATTCTATATTATAAATTACTAACTGACTAATAGATATTGTCCAAAAGCCAATTTTAGCATAACCTTACTGATTCCATACTGAATAGTAACCAGTATTATGTATTTCTTGAATAATACTTTGCACAAAAATAAATAAAATAGCTCTAACATTTGATTCAAATTGATTCTAGATGATTCGTCTATTAAATTTGGTGATATTTTCAATAACATTAATTATTTCAAATCAGTGATTTAAATTGATTTACAAAAAAAAATCAAGTTATAATTTGTTGGCATAGTAAAAAATCTTTCAGAACTCATTATTCCAGAATAAAATGGCTTTAGGTTCTAGCTCTGTAATAATTACAAAACTAAAACTTAAAATCGTTTTATTCTTATAATTTGTTGTCAACATACAAAAAAAAAAAACAAATATCTGTAAATATCTAACATGCGTATTAAATAAAATTATAAGATATAAATAACAAAAATAATAAATTTCAGATGTGAAAACAAAATTATTTTAGTTATTAAATATTTTATCAAATAATGAGAAAAATTGGCAAAATAGAAATTGTATTGATTGATTATTGATAATAATGTTTTACTATATTGAACAGAAAATTATATTAAATTTTACATAAAAAAATTTGTATTTAAACTGAATTTTAAAAAAAATTAAAGCTTTTAAATATAAAATGATATAATAATTTTAAAATGTTAAATATACAATAATTTCTTAAACCTCTTAAAAATACATGGTTACCTATTAATTTTAGTTTGGTTCGAGTTTATCTTCAGATCCAAGTTTTAAATCAAATTGATAAAATAATAAAATTGCAAGATAAGTCAACAAACAAGAATAAATAAATATTCGACAAACTACATTAGATAAACACATTAAACATAATTATATAACCTTTAAATTCAATATTTTATCATACATTATTAGATTGAAAAAAATTTTTTTTTCAGATAAAACAATTAATTACATTAGGAAAATCATCTAATCATTTTTTTTTGTATATAATATTTAATTATTGTTTGATGTATGGACTAAAAGTATTCTTATACATTTTAATAAAAATAAGATTTTTTTATAATGCATTTTCAAAATTGCATATCGAAATACCTGCGTATATTAAATATTTACGGCAAATTAATAATAAAAAACTTTCTATATTGAAATTTTGTCGCAAATGAAATATGTCACAGGGCGCAATATGTATATTATTGAAATTGTTGGCATGTTTCAAATAAATGAATGCTCGGGGACTTTGTAATTTTTCAATATTTGTCTTTTGAAGTTTTTGCCATGTTTTATATCGTGCGTAACGTGATTAAAAATAATCGCTATAGCGTTGTTATTATTTGCATAATTTGACATAATGTGAGACATTCACATAATTTTCACTTATTGATTGCTTTATCCCATGCACATTGCCCGTAAAAATTTATTTTCAAAATATCTCTCATAAATAACGTCTATTGTTTTCTATGATTTATTGTTATTACTATTTATTATTAATTAAATATTTTATTAAACTGAAAATATAATATTTTATTCCTGTATTAATTTGACAATATTTGACAATATTAGTGTTTGTTTTCAAGTACAATATTTCCAAATTATGTACTAAAAGTTAACAATTTTTAATAAATGTTTCTTTAAGAATGATTTCAGAATAATATAAAACTCGGGAAATATAAACTACATCTTTCATCTTTGATAATCACTATTTAATTAACATCTAACTAATAATAAACTGTAAGTTTCAAAACAAGATTTTAATAATTTCAATATTTAATGTTTCAATAAAAATATTAAATACTAAATCGAGCCACAAAGAGTACACTAAATCCGCTATCTTTTAATCTACCTCATCAGTAACAATTTAATAAAATATATTATCAAAAAAACAAGTTATTACAATTCATATATTATTGTAAACGTATTTAAATATTGTTATTGTATAAAATATATTGTATATAATTAATTACTAAAAATTTAAAACCATGTCTAATTTATGAGCAAATAATTTTATATACGTATAATAATTAAATATTTTCTCTAATGACATATTAAAGCGATATTAAATTAATAATTTGTAATTTATCGATAATTATTAAATTTTCAATAATAATTTTTAATACATACATTATGAATAGCGTATACATATATATATATATATATATATATATATATATATATATATATATATATATATATATATATATTATATGCGACGTATTGTACCAAAATAATTCAATATGATCTGACAGAATACTATTAATTTTCGTTATTGAAAAATATATTTTTAATATTTAATTTAATTATACAGTGTGAAAATTAAGTAAGGAATAAATTCAGTAATTCCGTTGATACTAATTTTTTGGAAAAAAAACTCGAAGGGGTATAGCGATATTGACTACAGCGAATATTTTCAGCCTATTTTCAGTTTCTTATATCATTTGTTTTTCATGTTATGACGTCATCGACTTTTTTTTTTAAATGACAACCTATATTCTTTGTTATTGATTTTGGTAGAACTTTTTATTTCGTTTTTAACCAAATAAAATTTTAAATATGTTACATTTGAAAGAAATTGAGAAAAATAGTCTTAAAGTACAAATATTAAAAATTAATTAAATTGGCAAAATGAATCTGGTCATCTAAGTTTGACGGAAAGTTACCAACGGCACATTCATTTTTATTTTAAAATTATAAAAAAGTTTAAAAATTTAACTAGAAATTTATTATCTACTGAATTCAAAATTTGTAATAACTATTGTAATAAATTAACCAGTTATAAACCGGTAACTAGACTCATTTTGCTGATTTAATTAATTTTTAATATTCGAATTTTAAAACAATTTTTCTCAATTTTTTCATAGTTTAAAATTTATGCCATTCCAATGATTATTAACGGAATGGTGTAAATTTGAAAAATATAATTTCTGACCCAGAAAAAAGCTATAATGATTAAAAATCCTTCAAAAAAAATCATTATAGCTTTTTTCTGAGTCCGAAATCATATTTTTCAAATTCACAGCACTCCGTTAATAATCATCGGAATGGCATGAATTTTGAACTACTTAAAAGCATATTTCATTAGCTTTTTGGTGATTATTTTGAAATATTATTAAAGTTAATACAATAACAGTTATATCTTAAAATGTCTAAAAAGGCAATTTCCCCATTTAAGCTAAATGCAAATTTTGAGCATTCAACAGGCACGGGTTAAGTTTTTATTTATTTGGAAAAATTTTGGCGGGTGGGAGCAACAAATTTTTAACTTTGCCAAAATAAGAACCACTCTATATATATATATATATATATATATATATAAGCATTATTAATTTTTATCTATTAAAACTGCCGATTAATAATTTCCCAAAATATGCACAAACGTTTTATTTTATAAAAATAACTAAACCTGTATTATTCAAGACTGTAGAATATGCCGTCATTTAAAATATATACATATATATATATATATATATATATATATATATATATATATATATATATATATATATGTATAGACTGATAATTCGGGCAAATGTTATCGGTTCGGTTTTGTTCTAAGTGCTGAAGAAGAGGTTATAAGGAATATGTATGAAACGTAATAAATATTAATACGTTCTGAATGCCTCGCGTATAGGATTATTAAAATTCCTTCCAAGTGGCTGGATGCCTTACATTACTATATTCGCCGCAAACGTGCGGCATAACGCAGGACTTTGCGGTACATATGAGAGCATTTCAGATATTGTAAACGCCTGAACGCCAAATATCGATGTACAAACCGAATTGCTTAACATAAATAACTTAATGTGTATAATGCTTTTACAGAATTTTCTATTTTCATTAAATAAAGACAATTGGAATATTAGAATAACACTTTAGTATTGGGACAGATAAAGAAAAAAATTCTCTAGATAGCGGTACAGTATTTTTTTAGTATCTAGATGAGATAATAGATATCAAGATAAAAATATATCTATATGATAAATAATTAGATAATTAATATTATCTTCTTTTTAATATTTCAATATATATATATATATATATATATATATATATATATATATATATTTTAAATTTTACGTCAAATTCTGAATTCAATAATAATTAACTAATTGAGAGATTTTAATATTAAATAAAAGTGACCGAAAATTTTTACATCTAAACAACGAACGCATTGGCAGATACAATTCATTACTGAAGGAAACTTTTAAATTCAACTTTATCTAAATGATTTTATAATATATTATAGAAAATTAATGTAGATTAAATAATATATGTAAATATCATAGACAGATAGTTGAATTATCTAGATAAATTCCAATACTGATATAATACTATAATTATAATGCGATTTTTGTATATTTACAATAAATTTAAATAAAATCTTATTACATAATAAAAATACAGTTTAGACATTTTGACTAAAAAGTTAGTCAAATTTATTCGATTTAATTTTTTATAAATATACAACGGTACTAGCTATTCATTAAATATCTATAAATTTATAAAATTTGTGCAAAATTCAATTATTTTATTTATGAATCTATTAAAAACTAATAAAGTTATGATCAAACAACAACTGCAGACAAAATATTTAACAGCTACTGTTAACTTGACCGTTTCCAATACCGGTTAATTTTCTCGTACGTATTAATTCAATTTTATTGAAATAACGCAAAGCGAGAGGGGTGCTAGCATGCTATCGCACGAAGTTGTATAGTAGAGGTATAAATCGAACATAACATTTGCATAATATCTGGCAGGGATACAATATATTGATTGTTGTTATGCGGTGGTAGTGTGAATTACGGGACGCAAGAAGAGGGTGGTAGTTTGCGTGAGTTGGTACAGGGGTCGTGCACGTAACACATTGGCTCTAAATCGACTACTGTTATTATTACTTAAAGATTGCTAGCTTTAGTTTTTTTTAGTAAATTCAAAAGCGATCTAAAAGGAGAATGAAAAATAATTGATTATGGTTTAGAGCGAATACTTGCAATTTTATTTATTTTTAAGATAAGTAAAAAAATTACATATGATTGGCTAAAAATATATCCTCAGAATAAATGACAACATTTCATTGGCTAATTACTATAAAATTATTTCAAGGATAATTTTATTCCAACATTTGAAAATATTGGTTCTTAAAGTTTATTTTGTGCGAGTTCTAGTTCATTGTTTAGTTTGGATATTACAACAGTTGCAGTATCTTAAAACCAATTTTGTATTAACAGTTATTATTATTGAAAAGCAAATTTATAACGAGCATTAATTTTATCCACGATCAATAAATTAATTTTAACATAGTAAAAAATCTTTCAGAACTCATTATATTAAAATAAAAAACTTTTAAGTTCCGTTTAATTTATAATTAAAAATCGATTTTTTGTTATAACAAACGTATATTATTATTAGGAAAAATATATACAAATGGCACAAATAATAATTAAACAAAACATAGAAACAAGTTATTAGGTAACAAAATACAAGTATCTAGATTACAAAATTTTATAATTTATTAATTTGAGGAAGCCAGATTTTATTTAAATCAGTGGCGGTACACTGATTGATGTTATCTTTTTTTTTTGTAAGTTTCTATAGCTTTTTTATCAATCTACTGTTAATATTGTTGAATCTTGCAATTATTTTATTGTCTTCAAATTTTACGTTATAAAATTTTTCTAAAAGATATTGTGCAATTGCAAATTTATCTGGATGGTTTAGACATATTTTTTACTACATTCATATATAGTTCTAGTTAATTTGTTTTTACAATTATATTTTATTTATTTGTGTTATAATACAGGGCCTGAAAAAAAAATAAAATATTTCTGAAAGCTTGCATAACGAATTGAGTTGTTTTTATTTATGCTTGACTGAAAATTCCAAGTAACAAATAAATAAATATATATATATATATATATATATATATATATATATATATATATACAGGGTGTTCGTTCGCTTGGTTGATATAGGGCAATAACATGGGATTTCGATAATATGCAGAGTACTACTTTCTGAAGTAAAATTCGGAGAAATACATAGAATACTTTTCGATAGGGAATAAAAAGTTCTATAATTTGGTTCTACTTTTAACTTGCTAGCATGTGCCGTTTGGGCGCTAGAATTTTTTTAAAATGTTTTTTAGAATTTTCAATAATTTTTCCTGCTAAATCAGTATGAGTTAGAAAAAAATGTTACTTAGCTATTATGTAGCCAATTTTTTTCTCTATTTTACTGAATTTTTTCAGATTTTTTTGAGCAAATTTTGAAAAAAGTTATATTTTTAAAAAAATTTGAAATATAACTTTTTTAAAAATTTGCTCAAAAAAATCTGAAAAAATTCAGTAAAATAGAGAAAAAAATTGGCTACATAATAGCTAAGTAACATTTTTTTCTAACTCATACTGATTTAGCAGGAAAAATTATTGAAAATTCTAAAAAACATTTAAAAAAAATTCTAGCGCCCAAACGGCACATGCTAGCAAGTTAAAAGTAGAACCAAATTATAGAACTTTTTATTCCCTATCGAAAAGTATTCTATGTATTTCTCCGAATTTTACTTCAGAAAGTAGTACTCTGCATATTATCGAAATCCCATGTTATTGCCCTATATCAACCAAGCGAACGAACACCCTGTATATATATATACTTGAAGATTGAAGAGGACTAATATCTTTTACATTATTTAAAATGCGTTGCAATTTCATGTGTAGAAAATTTTAATTTTCTTTCTTGATAGAGTCCTGCCTGTTTTAATACAATAAAAAAACAATATCAAATAAATTGTTGCAAAAGAAGTTTTAAATTTCATGCAGGGTTAACCTCAAGTTAGACGATTTTACTTGAGACTTTGGCTACTTTGGCAAATTGGAACTTTTACTTTAGTCCACGTAGATATAGGTTCACGGTAGCCCGTGCGACACAGAACTAAGAACGACGCTAGTTGTAAACTTTTTAAACACTCGTCGACTTCTTTTAATTGCGTGTTTTCAACAACTTGCAACAGTTTTCTCTTACCCATTAAGCGTTTTATTTATCGATTTTCTTTAGTTTTTATTGCGTTATTTGGATAATGAATATTTGTGGATAAACTTTTATTTTTCTTTTCACTCAACAATCATTAAAAATAAATGTTTAATAGAAAATAATGCAAAAACTTTTCTTTTAAAGATACAAAATGGTTATGGCTTATAAAAAAAAAACAGAAACGTTGTTATATTTAAAAATAAACAAAACTGTATAGATTTCAGGGCCAGAATGAATATGTTTAACACAAATTAATAATAATAATAATAACATATAAATAATTTATTTAATTCAAATTTTAAATTATATGTCTATTTAATGATATATCTAATAATATTAGTTAATCCATCTACATTCAAATTAGTTGAAATAAAATTGTTATTTTAATCAAAATTTAAATAAATAATAAAAACTTCTTGGACAAATCAACAAACAAGAATAAGTAAATATTGGACAAATTATAAAAGATATCTAATTACACAAGATGAATATACTAAACATAACCATTTAATCTTGAAATAGATATTTTATCTAATATAAAACAATAAAATAAAACAATAACAACGTTAGATAAATTACCTAATTTTCCATTCTTTTTATCAGTATGGATTAAAAGTTCTGTTAAGTTTTATATTAAAATTCGACATTTTTATATACTTCACTTATATTATCATCAGAAAAAACATATATAAATAACATTAATAATAAACGAACAAAACATAGAAACAAGTTACTAGGTAGCAAAATACAAGTAACTAGATTTCAAAATTTTATAATTTATAAAATTAAGCAGAATTTTAACCTAAAGTTCTTTTAGTTTAATATAATTTATATAAGTGCAACATTATTAAACAAAATTAATACATTATTTTTAATGTTTTAAGTTTATAAAAACAATAATTTGGAAAAATCAAAATTGATTTCAATATTTTTTAGAATATGTCATAACTCTAAACAGATCTATATAGAAAATATAGCAACAACCGTAGTATTTACTTCGATCAGAATTTCGGACCCTTCTCTTCTCTAGTTGACCTCTACGATTACGTAGACACACCCACATATATATATATATATATATATATATATATACATACATACACATTCGTAGAGGGTAAAGCCCTCCACGTTTGACCGCTAATCCAGCAAGCTGGGTCCCCCGGTTCCTGGTCGGGGATCTGCAATGTTTTATGTCGTGTCTTCATCGGTCCTAATTCGTAGGTATTACCAGGCATTACCTACTAGGATTATATCATTACAAAACCTAAATCTAACCGCGGCCATATTTAAAATCTACGCGCGTTTGTTTTACCGAGTGAAGGGGGGGGTCTTGATTTTACCAACGTGCTGATTTTCTTTGTGTTTGTGTATGGACAAGCACCTGCCACTTTTAAATTATCCAATTTGTTGCCATTAATTAATGTGGGGGAGTGCCGAAATTTATGAGAAATTTATGGTAAACCAGTATCTGGATTCCATAGCAAAATAGGAATTTTGTTAGTATTTAAATAATACTATTGCTCAAATAATAAATTTCCGATCAATGGTAAAAAGCTAACACTGTAAAAACATCTTTCAGAACTCGTTATATATATAAAAAAAAAACTGTTTTAAGTTAAGGTTCTGTATTAATATTTATTATAAAGGTAATATCAATCACTGTAAAAGCACTGAGTTAAATAAAATTTGGTTTTCATTAATTAAAAATCTATAAAATTTTATGATCTAGTTACTTATTTGTAACCTAATAACTTGTTTCTATATTCTGTTATTTACTGTAATGTTATTTGTATCAGATTTCCTGATGAAGACGGACGAGACGTTGAGTTCGTCGAAACGGCGATTATAATAAATATTAATACGAAATTTTAACTTAAAGCAGTTTTAATTAATTATATAATTATCTAAATAAATTAAATGTAGAAATAAATCTCTAGGTTGTTTCACAAACTTAAGAATAAATGTTTATTGTACAATAAAATAATTAATTTTTACATTTAATTATTAAAATATTTATAGCTTATAATATTGAAATTATTATCTAAATAAACCTTTTTTTCTAATATCTATTATCTAATTTAGATAATTAAAAAATATTGTACCTTTATATAGATTTAATATTTTTTTATCTGTTCCAACACTGATCTAGGCAACAAGTCTTGATCAGATACGAATAATCATATTTCTCAAACATTCAATTTTTCTCAAAATACAGAAGGTGAACGCCATACCAAATTGGTGTCACACTGATCTTCAATTTTTCCCTTTTCCCCAATCAATTGACATTCAATTCGGTTAGTGTGTGTTCGTGTGTACACATACTGTCAATGACGTACAGGTTGAAAACAAACGTTAAGCGCAGTCGCTGGAATTGTGTGTATGCGAAAAACGTTGCCTGGCTCATCGCCGAGCTAAAAGGATTAGATCGGGTGTCTATCGACTGTATTGGAGCCCGAACGTTCGTAGGGATCAAGTCAACCAAGAGAATATTGTTTTTTTTTTCCTTCTGAAACGTGTTGGTACCAGGGTATTAATGAGTGATTGGTGATTAACGGCTAGATTATAGAAAATGATAAAAAAAAATTAATGCGATATTGGTTTAATATGTCAAATATTAAATAACTTATCAATTTTTATTATTAATGTTTTATTTATAAATATAAATAAAAATAATATTATAAAAAATCCCAAAACCACACTTAAATTAAAATAAAGCTAAATACGTATTTCGGAAGCTAAGCTTCCATCTTCAGTAGCTAAATAAAATCTTACCTGTGATCTAAAGTACATAAACACTTAAGCACTTGTCAAAGATCACTGGCGAGTCGGAAAAAATAAAATATGAATATAAGATGATTAAATTGATTTTTTAAAATTATAATTGTTGTGATAAAAAATTTAAAAACTTTAAGTAAATTTCAATTCTGGCCAATATTTTAAGAGTAAAATCTATAACTCAAATTCATATAAATTTAAATGGCATGCATATTCAGAAATGCTTTTTTTAGTATTAGTTAAGTCGTCAAGATAAAGTATCATTTAAACTAAAGATCTTTAAATTTAAAGTGATGAGCAAAATCGAAACATCATTTTAATATTTTAAACAAAATATTATAATATATATATATATATATATATATATATATATATATATATATATATATATTTAATCACTATAATGTAGAAATGGCTTATTTTATTCTAATGTAAAGTTTACAGATGTGTTTTATTAGAACCTGTATATAAAAAAAAAACCTTCTTGAAAATGACAAAAAAATATATCGCAATTTCAATTAAACTTGAGTTTCCAGCTAGATACCAATTTAACTATCATGTTCAAGAGCCTTTTCAAACTGTTCTAATTTTAAATGGCATATGACAATTTTAATTAACTGACATTTGATAACGTTGAATTCCACTTTTACAAACTCTTACACCTCTCAAAATTGTTTCGAAATTGTCAGCGAATATTTTACTCATATTTTTACCAACAAAGTAAAATGTTATTATTCTCTTTCATAATTAATATTTTGTTAGAGAATAACAATTTATCAAAATAATACAATGAAGAAAAAATATTTGGAATATTTTTTATTTCAAATTTATCGAAATATATTTTACTTGAAATATTTGCTAACAAAGTTAAATGTTATTCAATTAATATTTTCGTTGGTAAATAATTGAATTATATTAATCAAAACAAAACACTGCATCAGAGAAATCTTCAATATTCTTGTTAATTAAGAAAACTGGAATATTACACAAAGTTAGGTTCTGTTAGTAGTACTTTGTTTGGGCTCAATTATCGGCTTCCGATAGTTCAATGCTCTAGGTCGTATTGAAGCAAGATGGCCGCACCCCTCAACAGAAATCCTTTGTGTCCTTTCACTGTGTAATATGGTAACCTTGTTTATTGTACCTCTAACCTATTTTCTAATCGGATGCGCGTCGATTTCGTTCGAATTCAAATGCGCTATAATTAAGACAAACATTTTTTTTCCTCTCCATCGTATTTGCTTATATCTAAATTGATCTCGCTGACAATTATTGATAATTACAGTTATATTTCTAAAATTATTTTATTACCTTTTAAACCGTAGTTCTATAATTAGTTTTTACGAGTCATTTTCAATTGAAATTAATTGTAGAACTAAATAATATTAATTTTAAAATTAAATTTTATGTCCAATAAAAAAATTATGTATTATAATTATTTTAATAGTAAATTTATAGCAAAGTTGAGAAAACTTTTTATGACTGAGCTATATTATTTCACAAGATTTAAATATCAAAAGAGATTCAACCTAGTTTACATTGGTTAGTAGTTAGTTAGTTAGTTAATAGTACAGTGAGTACAAGTAGTGAGTATAGTGCTTGAAAGACAAGTACTAAAAATAAAACTCGTACCAAGTAGAGTAGAGTAGATAGCACATGTAGAATAAGCACACTTTATTCATTCTTCTCGCACCACAATTCTCTACTCTACTGGCATTCTACCAATGTAAACAAATTTATATGAGTAGAGTAAAGCTGTAGGATGCAAAGAAGTATTAAAAATCGTTTTTAGAACGGAGGTTGTTGCTCTAATTATATATTGCAAATTATTGATTTATATTTTATTTTAATTTATACGAAAATAAAATGGACGGAAGCTAAATGAATTTTAAATTAAACTTTATTTTACCGAACAGTTGCGTAAACAGTTTCTCAAACAAAATTAGTAAAGTAGTGTGATTTAGAGAAAAAGTATAATAATTTACTCTGTTAGTAAGTTTCCTAATAAAATCTAGGCTTGATCGTGCGAGTCTATAATAAAATTTCAACTGTGATTTATATTTTTTAGCACATTTATTTTGGTTATTTAATATTTTTTATATTGAAAAAAAAAATAATGAAAAAATTCATAGAAATGTTTGGTTTGAAAAATTCGCAGAAAACAAATAAAATTTAAAACTGTTATTTTTGCAAATAGATAAATATTATAACTGGCAATTTTATTTAAAATATTATTATTCATTAGTAGAGAAGTAAAATTTATTATTATAAAACAATAATTTCTCTACATATAAACAAAATAAATTATAGTACGTTTTAAAGCTAGTAGAAAAAAAAAAAATAAATAAGTACATTAGTAAATATTAACAATTTTTTATAAATTTTACAATTACTTTTAAATCGGTACTTTTAACAAAATTTCAGTGATTTTATTTCTGATATTTACCTACGGATTTTACAAGTCAAAAACTTTTATTAAATTCAACAACGCGGCAGCTCACCTTTGTGTTTTTGTTCTAGAGCAGTGATATTGAAATTCTTGTTCTAGTAAAACGTAAACACTTTTCATCTAAACATGACGATGGCGTACGCAAGAGAGGGAAGTATATGTTATGTAGTATAAAAACATTTAAATTATACACTACAAACTACACTACAACATTACTGGCTACTATTACGAGTACTTTTAATAACTGAGTGTTTTACCTCAGCCGCGATATTAATGTTTTATATCGTTTATGATAAAATGGTGTTGTAAAATTATTACTGAAAAGAATGCAGACACAAGTAAAATTATATTATTTTTTATATGAAATATTTTATATTAAAGTAACTTAAAATTAAAATATGTTTGAAAATTAAAATACATATATTATATCTAATACAATTTTAGTTAGTAAAACTAATCAGTAGTTTTAATATAAAAATTATGAAAGTTTGAAATGTACCCAAAAGAGTGTGGCACAAATTCTATTTATTAAGATAAGTAACTTTTGTTTCATTTACATTTAAAATACTTCTCATACCGTGTTTTTCTATTTCTAGCACTTGTAAACATTCGCTCATGTAACCATAATCTTCATCATACCACCCACATTTACTCATCGAAAGTCCACGAGCAGACGTATACTTTCAATATCACTCACATAAATTTTTCAATCCAATATTTTATTAAACATTCGCGCAAGGTGATTGAACCATCTTAATTGGCTAACATCAACTTTTGTAGCATTTTTTTAATTTACGCTCTTCATACACTATATTATTTCGTACCCGATCCTTTTTAGTTATACCACATACTCCACGCAAAAATCTCATTTCCATAGCAGTTTAATTATTAGTAAAATTATATATTTTACGAAAATAATTTGTAAATATTCTCTTTATTTATTTTAATGCAATAGCAAGTTTTAAAATAATTATCTCTTGCATAATTTAATTAATATAAAAATATTAAATGTAATTTTTAAAACATTTTTTTGAAATATATTTTGTCATGTTAAATTTACAAAATTATAATATAATATTTATATAAAGTATATATTTTTGAATTTATGTTTTAGTTTTTGGTCATTAAAATTTTAAAATTCTACTTTATGTGAAAAATAATGTTGAAAATAATTTATATTCTATCCAACCTACTTAACTCGGACATACAACACATTAATATATTAAATTAAATAGTAAAAAATAACTAACTTATTCTGCTGCATTTGTATTAAATAATATATGATAAAGTTACTAAGATATACATTTATTTATATTTGATATAAAACATCCCTGCACAACCACGGAACCACATCTGTAAAGTGTTGCCCGTAAACCGCATACCCGTTAGAAACGGTCGACAAGGTGTTCTAATATTAATAAAATGTAGTCGGTCCAGTTTTGGTGTATGAGGCTACTACTTGAATTAAATTCATCGTTGTCATAGTTAGCTTATAAAATATGTGATGCTGGTCGAAGCTTGTGGAAGAATTTCACAACATATTTGTTAACTTGATCGGAATTACGATTGATCGAATAAAATAACACAAATAGCAAAACAATACAAATATAGATAATATCATTAAAATAACTGTTGTAGTTTATTAACAGTACTTGGGAAATTTAAAAGTAATTTTAAGATTTTTAAATATAATTATTTAGTATTTGCAAAACTAAATACATTATTATTATAAAAATAAAACGGTTTTAGGTTTAAGTTCCGCATTGATATTTATTTCATAATCGACGTTTCGACGAACTTAACGTTTGTCTTTATCAGAATTTTCCTGATGAAGACGGTCGTTGAGTTCGTCGAAAAATCGATTATTAATAAATATTAATACAGAACTTAAACCTAAATCAGTTTTATTTTATATAACAAGTTCTGAAATATTTTTTATTGTTACAATATTATGTTTATAATACTAATAATTATTGCAAAAAATGTAAATAAAATGTATGTCGATAGTTATATATTTTTTCTGATGATGTATATTGAAACGTCGTATTTTAATATAAACTAAAACAAACTTTAACCTAAAACTTTTTTATTTTAATAAAAATATTAAACTTAATAATCGTTCAATTCTTTTACTAACTATATTACAGAAACAAACTTGTTGAATTTTAAAATCTTTTAATCTAAATATTAACTTCATTCTACTTTATACATATAGTAGTGAATTTGATAAAATACATTTAAGCTATAACATTGTTAAAAGAACCAATGTGATACGATAAAAAGTTTTTGTTTTTTTTTTTGTACGAGAATCTAGATAAATGAATACCTAGTATGCAGATACTGAAACAATCCGCTTGGCGCTGTTATTCACATGTTTTTTTAATTAAAACTTTCGATTTTTGCCTGCAAAAATATGTCTTGTTTCTTTTTTTAGTATTTTACTCTTTCATATAACATAGTACAAAATTTAGTTGTAAAAAGTTTTGTATAAAATGACAGAATTAATTTTGAAATTTTTTGCGTCTTTTTTTTTAATTTGAAATATTATTATATTTTAAAACTAATAACTTGATTTCAAAAAAAAAAATTTGTATATGAACTACTTGACGTAATTTTATATCATAAATTTTCTAATATTCATAAATCAATAAAAATTAAATTGCATTTTAAAACTACTCAGTGATTAAAATTATAATGTTAGTAGTTGCATTTACAACATGTGTTAGTTTTCACACTTTAATTATGAATTGAGTGTAATATTAAAACTTAATTTAATAATAGGTTAAGTTTATTAATTAAATAAATATTTATGCAATTAATTTTATGATGTAACACAAAAATATATTGTATTGATTAATAATTATGTTAGTAGAATTTTTAATTAATGCTATTTTGTTTAACTTGTAAAGTTCTATAAAATAATGCTCTTTTAGCTAAAAATTAATTTTACGGATTTCGGTTAAAATTCTGTAGATGGACGTTGAGTTCGTCGAAATGTCGATTATTAATAAATATAAATACAGAACTTTAATCTTAAGCCGTTTTATCTATAAATATGTTTCTAAAAAAAATAATAACATTTTATTTTCATTTCGTTGCGATACAAAAGCTAAACTTTAATTAAAATTACAAGATTAATTACACATTTTTTATTTCAATTTATCAAAAAAAGATAATTTAGAATGAATCAACCGCACGAACGAAATTTTTATTTCAACAGACTACTGCCTTCAGTTCTATCGCGATTCGGCTAATCTATATTTCGTATCTTGCGCGCCAAAAAGCGAAACAAATATCATTAAGAAAGAAGAAGACTGATGAATTCTCAACGGATCGTACGTATTTAAATACGAAACATCAATCTAAAATTCTTCGTTAATAACAATCAGAAAAATCTTTCCTACATTTTTTATCATTTGTTCTACCCCACAAAAGTTAAGGCAAATATATATAGAATATCCATTTAACTAATTTTGTTTCTTATGTGATTGTGCATAATGTATTTTAATTTATTTGTTGTATTATAGTTGTACAGGATTATTAAAGAAAACAATTGTTGGAATTTATTTATTGATTTATTTATTAATTGTAAAAAAACCATATTTTTTTAAATAGCTGAAGAAAGATAGTTCCATTTGAGAAGCGAAATTTAGTTACTTGTATCAAAACGTATAATTTTAATATAAAATTAAACAAAACTGCAACCTAAATCTTCTTTTTATTTGTATACATATATTCTTTCCAAAAGAATAAAAAAATATGTGGTAATCATGATAAAAAAATTTGTAATATGCATTTTCTTTGCGCCACTATCATCAAATTAATTTCCCCCCCATAATTATTATTCATAACGCTGAAGATATTTTATCATTTGTTTAAGTTAATGAGAAAATATATTAGTTGGCTGGTGGGTGCTCTCAAGACAAATCATGTAATTGGATTCGTTGACAGATAGCATTGTTGTCAGTACGACAGAGTGGCTAGCGAATTTTTCGGGGGCGCGCGCAATACTCAAATGCTCGGACCCACACAGCCTTCTACCACCCCTTAGGTAATTATCACTAAATAAACGTACCGCGGACCAACATGCCTCAGTTAGCACCCTTTGAAAAATTGGCCGGAAACAAGAATGCTTATTTCAAGGGTGAGAAATTGCTGAATGAGGGTGTATTAAATGATATTTATTGTTGTAAAATTATTTTTTCTACTACTAATAAATAATATATTTATTAATTTAAAAAAATCTTTTAGAATTTATTATATTAATATAAAAAGTTTTAGGTTGAAATTTTATTTAATTTTAAATTAAAATTCGACCGTTAGATATACTAAATGTACTACATAATAATGTACTACATAATAATAGTAGTAATAGTAGTAATAGTAGAAATATAAATAGTACGTATATAAAAAATAAGTTTACAATATTTTATATAACTTTTATATATAATAATTATTTTAAATTTAATTAATGCAATATAAGATTACTATAACTTTTACTGAAAGCAATAAATTTTTTCCTGCATGCAATTTCTAAATATTTTTTATTCAAAGTGTTATATTTATATTACAGTTAATCTATTCGCAATAAAACAATAATGAAAATGTAAATATATTCTCGATACAATATCAAGTTACATTATTTTATTCACATATTTTTCATAATATATTTTCTTATCTAAGTTTGTAATATTATATTACATATTTTCATGCTTGCTAGTAATAATTATTTTGTTTTAATATTAAATGTATTGTTCTACAAACGGTAAATTTGTTTCTAGTTATTTAAAATTATTTTATTCCGGTGTTTAACACGAAATGTTTCGTTTAAATATTTTATTTTAATGTTTTTATGTAAATTAATAATTTAGGTTAAAATTAAACACTATGCAAAACTAATTATACATTTAGGTATAAAACAAATTATTTTGTATAATTTTTTTGCATCAAATATTGAATAATCTAAAAGTTATTTATTCGATTATATATTTTTGTAAAAGAAAATAAAAGTATCAATTATTATTATTATTGTTAGATTACAAATATTAGCAAGTTATAAATCATATTTTAAGCAAGAATGCCATACTAACTACACATTACAATATATTTGAATTATTTTAATTATTTAAAATTTAAATAATTGCTTAAATAATACTAAATAAACCTGGAATTAAAATATAATTTTATCTTAACGAAAAATAAAGTTTAGTTCATGCAAAAGCATCTATAATATTAAGTTTACATAGAATTGAATTAAAAAAATATATATTAAAAAGCAACAGTTTTTATGATATTTCCAAAATTTCAAACAAATAAAAAAATTAACAAAGAAATTTTCAAATACGACAAAAATTTTAGCGATTGTCGTTGTACTATCCCCATCATAGACTCCACGGGGAGTACTCGTTTTACAATATTGTGAGCGCCAACTTTACAATTCGCATCTCATCAGCAATATCGTGAATTCTTCATGTCGCCAAATAGAAAACCTGTATCACTTTATTTCGAAATTGCATGATGCCGTACAATTGTAAACGCATCATTGAACCAAGTCGGAGAAGCGCTGAACGCGGCGCTAGCCTACATTTACAACATATATTCCCGATGTGAATGTTGTGAGCAGAGCACAAACATGGTGTGCAACTGCATACACACACACACACACACACACACACACACACACACACCGAGCAATTGTTACCAACCTAGAGACGAGAAACGCTCAAGTTACTCGATTGCTTGTTTGTCGGAAACTCTGCGATACAATGAGTTTGTTTCCGTGGATACAAAAAGTGAAACTTAAATATTTATTCGAGTGTAGTTGAAAGTACCTACACGAAATTAGCTTCTAAATACGGGCTACTGTTTAGATTCTTTTTCTTTTTTTTTTGTTAAAAACAAAATAATGAAATATATACATTATTGCTTAGTTTTAAAATTAACAAATAGCTATAATAAATACTAAAATAGTCCAGTTAGAGATGTGGGTCATTGACTGTGAACTGACGATATAACTGACAAGTCTACGTACATACTTTCATAAACTAGGTTTAGAATCGTTATTCGAAATGACTTTTTATTTTTTAGAACCAATTAATAAAAATATTCAAAAAAATTAACATAATATTTTTTAAAAGCATATTTTGGTGGAGGTGCTTTTAAAAGTAAAATTAATACAATGCATATAGCTTAATTTAATCAATTTAGGAGTCAGGGTTTTTGGTAAGAATAATTGATTGATTATAATATGTCAATAAAAAACATATTTTTTTATGGATTAAAAATATGCAAAAAAATACGTAAATAAATTATTCAATTAACTTCAACAATCTAAAAGTAAGCAATATTCGTTCTATTAAATTTTAAAATAAATATGTGATTATTTTACATATTTATTTATATATATATGTATATATATATATATATATATCAATTATTTAGATCTGTTTTTATCAAATTTTATATTAATACATAAGTAAATGATAACATAATTCCAATAAGCAGTGTACATAAAAAATATGTATAATTGTTATTTATTTTAATTCTAGTATTACCAAATGCTGGAATAAATTTATTTTTGGAATAATATTTAAAACTAATCAATGAAATGTTCTCATTAATTCTGAAAATACATTTTTTTCAATTACTTATAATTTTTTACTTATTTTAAGAATAAATAAAATTTGAAAATACTGGCAATTTAAGTAACATACCGTCCACATAGACAGTTTACTAGAAAATATTATTTGTTTGGTATATTCTTATGTTTTAAAACCATATAACTTGAACGTTATATATATATATATATATATATATATATATATATATATATATATGAAAAGCCGTATCTTAAACAAGGGGTGTACAAATATGCATGCGAAAAATATCCTGTTCACATGTTGTTTGAGCAGTTGGCTGCAAATCGCCTCAAGTATTTCGGTACGTTACGCTCTACCTATAAAACCGATATTTTTGTTAGGGTAAATTGGATCTTTCAGATTTCCATATAGCGAACATCGTTTCGTGTAAAAATAAAGAACGTCGGGCCTGATTCAGCCCCGAGGCGCTCTAACTTACTTTGTGCTCTAGTTTCTTTCAAATAGAAAACACTTGAATTATGTAGCAATGCATTTTGATTTGTTGAAAAATAAATATCGAAATTTAAAGCTAGAAACATTATATAAGTATTTATTCAGTAAAGAATCTTTCAGAACTCATTATATTAAAAAAAGATGATAATTAGTAAAGAAATAAAATTTATTCGTCTTGATTTCCACTCGTAATTTCTTTTTTATTATAAATTGACGACCGCGGTTTCGACCAATATATTGGTCAATTTTCAAGTTTCTATATATTTTCCTGATAATATACGTGGAGTATAGTGAAACAACAAATTTTAATAAAAATTATACAGAACTTAATTTTAAAATATTTATGTTTTCACATATTATATTTTAATAATTATTGATATATGATAAATAAAAGTTCAATAAATTAATTAAAATTTTATGTTTAATATTCAAGTTAAGAAAATTTTTGTTATTTAAAATATATATTTAAATAGTAAAAAATCTTTCAGAACTCATTATATATAGTATATATAAAAAAAAAGATTTAGATTGAAGTTCTGTTTTATTTTATATTTTAATTCGACTTTTTTGATATACTAAACGTATAACAATAAAACAAAATTGTACACAAATAAAATAAATAATAAATAAACAAATTAATTATATATTATTTTATTTTTATTTTATTTATATTATTTACACCAACGCCTCTATATTGACTGATATTAGTTTTTCTTCGTAAAATTTTATGGCTTCTCTATTACTTTACTGTTAATATTGTTGGATGTTGCAATTATTTTTTATATTAAAATTTTACGTTATATAGATTTTCTAACTCGTGTTGAGTGATAGTGATTTTATCTGGATGATTTAGACATATTGTTCTTTAATTATTTACCTTTAAATTAGACATTTTATCTAATATAAATAACAAGTTGAAAATCATTTATTATTTTTAGATAAAACCACTAAAACCTTAGAAAAATTATTTAATTTTTTATGTGTATTCATCTACAAATTCACTTTACATATTTTAACAATACAATCAAAATTTTTTTTTTTCAATTCTGATCAAGTATACTAAAACAATATAATTCACTAAAAGTCCGAAGTTATGACAAGTGAAAAATAAGTCATATTGAAACGTAACACACCAATATTTTTCCGAAATCCAAAGTTATGAACGGACATTAAGGGTGTCAGTGCTAACTGAAGTTAAGTGAAATAAATAAGTGCAATATTTGCGACAAGACTATTCGATTAAAGTGAGCGAAGGTAACGTATTATTTTTCCATTATGCAGTTATTTATTGAAGAGGGGTGACGACGATTAGTGATCCGTGCCGGGGGCGGTAAATCCGTGTAAGCTTAAAGAGTGGGGGGGGAGGGAGAGGTTACAGTGTCGAAGCACCTAGTGACATCTGCAGTCAACTCACGTCGGTGTGAGCTTAATGTCTACACGACCCTAGGATAAGATAACTATTCGCGCTCCGTATGTATTATTATCGACTGTTATTTATATTATAGAAAAACGTGCAGAGAAAAAAAAACAATGTACGCACTCTAAAATAGTGTTTCGGTGAAATTAACTTATAGTACTTGGATTTAGTAAATTGATTTTTAATATGTTATTCATACATACATACACAATCACGCCATGTACCCAAAAGGGTGTGGCACAAACTCTTTTCATCATCCCGAAATCAGTCGCCTCCAAACACTCCTATCCAAACAAGCAACTTTCGCTTCATCCACATTCATAATTCCTCTCATACATGCTCTTTTATTCCTACTACTTGGAAACTTTCGCTCACGCAAAACACTCTCAATCATACCACTCCAACTACTCATCGGACGTCCACGCAAACGTATACCATCAAAATCATTCAAATAAATCTTTTTAACCAAACGTTCATTAGACATTCGCTCAACATGTCCGAACCATCTTAACTAACTAACACCAACTTTTGCTACAACATTTTTTTCAATTTCACACTTATCATACACTAATCTATTTCGTACCCGATCTCTCCTATTTACACCACATACCCCACGTAAAAATCTCAATAAATGCAGTAAATTTAAAATTTATGTATTTTTTAACTAATTATTATTGATAGCTAACACAATGTAGTTCTACTTTTTTTTAAATTTCTGTATTATTTTTTTGCAATGTAAATTCTAAATATTGTACATTGTGCTTCTCAAAATTATAGACATGCATATAATGCTCTGCAATTCCTAAAATAATAAAAATTCTGCTTTTTTGAAATATTTAAATTTGTTGTTTTTAAAATATTCAAAATATTGTAGTTTTTAAAAAATTAATTTTTTAATTAATAATAATCCGGTAATTTATAAATATTTTTTAATTTTTTTTCAGAATTACAAACACAATTACAATATTTATAGTCATAGTATACCAATCATACATACATACATACATACACAATCACACCATGTACCCAAAAGGGTGTGGCACAAATTCTTTTCATCTTTCCGAAATCAGTCGCCTCCAAACATTCCTATCCAAACAAGCAACTTTTGCTTCATCCACATTCATAATTTCTCTCATACATGTTCTTCTATTCCTACTACTTGGAAATTTTTGTTCACGCAAAACACTTTCAATCATACCACTCCAACAACTCATCGGACGTCCACGCAAACAAATACTATCAAAATCATTCAAATAAATCTTTTATACCAATCAATTGTCAATAATAATTATTAAATAACAATTAGTCACTAATTTTACAAGAAACAATATTTATTGTTTTAATTTACAATGTATACAGCTAATTTCCAGCAATGGTAATCGAATTTGTCGTACAGCACTTAATACTGATTTTGCTAACAAAATAGTCTATATATTAACGCAGCCCAGTCAATTGGTAATACGTCTTTGCAATGGTAAGGAGTATTTTGGTTCAATTGCAACTCTTTAATTGCCAACGAGTGGGGGAAATAAATCAATTACGTGCAAGGACTGATAACCCAATTACGGAAATGGTGGTTTAGTAAGGCAGAAGGGGCTGGCACAGTAGGTAGCCCCCCTCCGAACAGACAAATGTATAAAATCAGTTAGAAAAGCGAAGACCCAAATCTCATTAGAGAAATTTAAGAGAAATATCTTGAATCTTGGAGTTCGGCCTTTTACGCTGTTGGCAAATGGTTGAGATAGTGACTCCACTGCAGACTGGAGACGGTGAGATTTGTTTCCGCAGTTATTAATCAGAATTATTCAGACGTTTCGAGTTTTTTTTTCCGCTAAATTAAACAATCAATAACAAATAGTGATTTAATGAATATATGTAGTTGATGCAGTATTTGTTTTAAACAAACACAAGCTAATTTTATCACAGTTTTATTCGTTAAATATAAAAAAAAATATGCAAATCAAATTTATATATTTTTTAATGTTCACATATTTTAGAAATTATATTAAAATTAAAAAACTTTAGGTTGAAGTTCAACCTAGTTGTTACTTGGTAACTGTTTCTATATTATGTTGTTTAAATACTGTTTTATTATTTACGCTGAAGATGTCATTTTAAAATAAATGATAAAACATTTTTATGAGAAAAGTAATAATAAATAAATAAATAAATAAATAAATAAATAAATATTTTGCAAGCGTTAAAAGTAATCTTAACCGATATTCAAAAAATTTGAAAAACCGGTAACTTTTAATCAAAAAAAAATTTTTTTTGGAAATAAAATTGAAATGTGAAATATCGTGCATATTTTAACGAAATTTACGAATTTTAAAGTTTGTTAAAAAGGCGGCATATGCACATATTTCCATTAAAACATTTTGAAACAAATAAACAAAATTAGATTTTTATTTCTAAATTAAAGAACGAATATTTTATAACGTACAAATAAATTTTAATTTTCTAAAAATTAATAATAACAATTGTTAATAATTTTAAATTTGATCACATAACAAATATATTAGCAAAATACAATAATAAACTTAAACAAGATTAGAAGTATATGGGTAAACCCATATATAGACTACTTTGACATTTCTCGGAAAGTTGGCAACACTGTATTTTAATAATATTATAATTTATGTGGGCAATAGGAGATACTTTTCTGAAAATTTGATCAAAATCGAATAAATAATGTAGCCACAATGAATTTTTTAAAAATTTTGTGATTTTTTTTCTCGATAAATTGGCAACACTGTATTTTGTTAAAATTGCATAATTTATTTAGGCACTAGGAAAAACTTTTATAAATATTTGATTAAAATCGGTTAAATAAAATGGTCAAAATAAATTTTTTTAAATTTTACTAATTTTTTTTTCGGAAAGTTGGCAACACTGTATTTTGTTAAAATTACATAAATTACATGAATACTAGGAGAATCTTTTGTGAAAATTTGAGTAAAATCGGTTGAATAACATGGCCATAATAAATTTTTTAAAACTTTAGTAATTTTTTTCTCGGAAAGTTGGCAACACTGAAAATTAATAAAATTATGTAATTAATGGGAGCATTAGGGAAATCTTTTCTGAAAATTTGATCAAAATCGGATAAATAACGTAGCCAATATGAATTTTTAAAAACTTTAGTAATTTTTTTCTCGGAAAGTTGGCATCACTGGAAAAAATCAAAACCACATGACCATCTTGGGTACTAGACAAATTTATCCTGAAAATTTCATTAAAATCGGTTGAACCGTCTAGGAGGAGTTGCGGCCACAAAATTTTGACTTACGACCGAGCGAGCGAGCGAGCGAGCGAGCTGACGACGCACACACATACACCCTCATAAACTAAGTTCAGATTCGTCATCTACAGGCTATATGAAGGATTTCTATACAATTTTTTTTTTTTTTTGAAAATGTTACAGACACCGTACCAAACGCTTAACTACTTTTCCTTGCAGTCAAAGTAGTAAAAACCGGTTGAAACCGGTTAAAGAACGAAAACCAATATTGAAATATAACCGTTAACCAATATTTTTATCGGTTACATGCTTTTTTTATTATTTATTTAAAAAAAAATTATCATTGACTTAAATACAAAAAAAAAATAGATTAAAATCTAGATAAATAATAGTACATTGTAAAGTCAGTAGGAAAAAATTGTCAATATTATTTTCAAAAAAAAATTATTGAGAATCACCGACATAATTCCAATAAAACAATAAAAACCAATCGTTTATAAACTAGGTCAATATACCTATTATTTTTTGTTGTTAGTAAAAAATTCATATTTCACACTTTACCAACACATGCACAGAGAACTACACATATACTGAAAAAACTCATTCATCTTCCCAGTAATCAATTAACAGTTAAAAACAAAAACAAAAAAACAAAAACAACGCTCACAACATGGATAATATTCAGGTGTGCAACCAGCTTACACTTGGAATTTTGCACGGTGATGCGATTAACTCATCAAATCGAGCAAACGACCGCTGGTGTGTTGATTGCCTAACATCCGTCTTCATTTACTGCCCCTAGACTCTCCATCCATTGCTTTTAAATAATAATTGGTGGAACGGTGAAAACAATACGGCCCGTTTCATATTTAAACAATGATGCTAATAACCGTTCCGTATTACAAGAATGTCCGTTTACACTAAACGATTTTAAACCAGAGGGGGGTTGTTTGTGTAGTGATACTAATGGTTAAATTGAATAATTTTTGCACTTATTACACTTGTTTTACTTAAAACATATTTTTGTTTGTTTGTTTAATTGAAGAACAAGATGAATTGTTTAGATATGAAAATAATAAATTCTGAACATACACATGTTTTATTGTAATTAATGTAATTTTTGTAATATATATATACATAATATTTCTTTATACAAGACACAAAATTTTGAGTAAATATTGTAAATATGAACACGTTTGGTGGTAATTTTTATTATTTTATAAGCTGTTTGATACTATAAAATCTTTTGTCTTTCTTTAAAATATGCAATTTTTTATTCATAAAACAAGAGAAAAGATTTTATAGTACTATAGAGCTTGTAGAATAATATGCAATAAAATAGTTTATTATTTTGCAGTTGATTTTCTAAATTTAATATGTTATATTTTGTTTATATTCATAATATTTCTTTGAGGTATTTTTTTTTATATTCAATATTTGAAAATATTAACTTATAGTTATTTTCTATTTTACGTATATATATATATATATATATATATATATATATTAGATGTCTTTTAATTAATCATAACAATTAAATTTTAAACCTAATGTTACAATAACTAGAATAGAAAAAAAATTAATTATATTAAATGTATAAACTAAACGATTTGAATTAAATGTTTCGATATAGTATCAAATCTTTCAGAACTTATATTAAAGTATTAAAATTTAACGTTTAAATATACTACTCGTATATCAACATTAGGAAATATATATATAAATGACGTAAATAATAAGCAAACAATTCATAGAAACAAATTACTAGATAACAAAATACAAGCATCTAGATTACAAAATTTTTATAATTTATTAATTGAAGGCAGCCAGATTTTATTCAAAGTAGTAATTTTACACTGATTGATGTTATATTTTCCTTTATTATAAAACTTAACAGAACTTTTTTATTTTAAAATTAAATTTTTAAACACACGAATAGATGAATATGTAATTATTGCTCGTTTAATAGTAGGATAAATATGTTTTCAAATTAAAAAGTAAATAAAAGAAAACAACAAGTTAGTCTTATAAAAAATGTGTAGCTTCAAGTATTTGGACTGAAAGCAAATTGTATTTACATTTTTGTTTATTTTAATAATTTCATAACGGGCGCAACATATTTTTGCCTTTCAGATGAGATGGGTACGCTAACGCACTCAAAAGATTCTTAATCTTAGCGAGTAAAATGTAAAATATGAGTGTTGGTTTTTCCTTCCCATCAAAAACATTTACTAACATCGTTCCCGAACGGAATTGTAGGGGTCACCCCTCTCACTCAAGCTAGGCAAGCAATTAAACGACTAAATTTTATTCAACGCGTTAGCCCACGTCACAAACCGAGAATTCAGAGTGTCTGTGTTTTCTTTCGCAGAACGGGGCCGCGCGTCTTATAAGTTAAAATTATGTAAATTTGAAGGGAATGCGCAAATTACGTCTCCATCACATTCAACCGTTGCCTCCCACGATTTTTGTGTTGTTTGGAAGCGGACCAAAGTTGTTCGCGCATATTTTTTTTTTCCGCTCGCCACTTATTTATTTAAAGAACTTTGCTATTAGCACAGACAACGGGCCAACAGCAGTTACGAGCAGTCAATATGCGAAACCAGAAACAAATTACGGGCTATTTTTTTTAAAAAAGTTTTCAACTATCTGATTACCAAGGGCGTTATTTTATACTTGATTTATTTTTAAAATTATAAATTATAGATATACAATTCATAATAAAATAAATTTAAAATTTGATAAACAATTTGATAGTGAAAGATTTTTTTACTATGTTTTGCCTAATATCTACAAAAAGTTTTAAATATTTGCCAATGTTCAAATTCTTAACGATAAGCATGTAAAGTTTTCAAAAAACATGTAAAAAGAAATATTCGTTCAATGTAATTCAATGTGTCCAATATTGATTTTATTTTGTTCTAATTTTTTATTTTAATTTTTAACGTTTTTACTATAAACGTTAATATTACATGTTATGCATTTTTTTTTTATTTTATTGTTTTCCTTTTTTAAATATTATTATTTAAATATTTTTACATTTTATAGAAGAAACACACAAATCTATGAATTAAATGCAAATTTTTAACTAAAATTCAGACATTATTTTTTGTAGACAATCTATTAGTAATTGTTATTCTTGCAAATAGGTTTTTTTAGCAAATCCATTAACGATAAAAGTATTTGTAATTCTTTCAGACAATTCACGAATAATTTAATTGATTGAATTTATAGACAATGGCGTTAGAGCAGTATCAACATTACTCGCTACTTGAGTCGTGTCCTAGAATTGATTACTCAAAGAAAATGCTAATAGCTTAAAGTACAAAAACAAAAGTATTTTTTTTAAATTTAGCATTAAAATTTATTAAATAAATGTTATAAAATTGCATAAAATAATAAAGAATGTATGCAATTATCACTCACATACAAATTTTTTGCTATGTTAAATTTAATCTTGATAAAAGTCTATATTTTAACTAAATTCTTCTACGAGAACTAACTTATCTTTTAAGTAAAGTATTGTACTCATAAACCTAGGGTCCGCTGACGAAGACACCATTAGCTCCAAGTTTGCGTCTGCATTGTAAGCACCTTTAAATAACAAGGGTAAACTTAACCTCACTATTGTTTTACAAATTTCTTCGCTGAAACATTGATGACCCCGAGCTATTCGTTCCGGTCAATTGACGCGGACCAGTACATATTACCGGTTCAAATAATGGGATGTATGTAATAAAAAAAGTTTCACTTTATTTACTTTGTTTCACAATGTGGCAATAACGATTCAATTACGTTTTCACGTTTACCAGAAAAAAAATTTTTATTAAAATTTATAAGAAAGTATTATCATATTTATGAATAAACAAATTTATATGATAAAAAAAATATTCTTCCTAGTTATAAATGAAAAAAGTACTGAATAAATTTTTTTTATTTAATTGTTTATAATAACAAAAAAAAATATATTAAAAATGCATGTTATTATATATTTTTATGAATATTTAAAAAACAATATTTACATATTTAATAGTATTTTATGAAAAATATAATCTATAAAAACTTAAGGTAAATCAATTGTTATATTTGCTTATATTTAATTCTACATATAAAATAACAATTCTATTTTCAAAAAAGAAAAGAAAAAATTTTTATTTGCGTGCAGAATATATGTAAAAAAGAAGTTTACTGTTTACTTTGCCTTGTTATTATAACCGAACATGTGTATGGTATATCTTTTCGACAGCGTATTATTGTTGATTTTTCGTTGATCATACTACGAGTTCTGATTATCTTTATTATTTATTCTCTCTTGTCACGTATATATAAACTATATTCAGTTGTTATCAAATAATAGGTTCTGAACAAAAACATCTTTTTATTTAAATTGCAAGCTTTGATTCAAGTTATTTTGTATTAAAATAATCTAGGTTATTTTACATTTCTTTTAAATAAATATTTTATTTCAGAATAATGTTTTAATTGCAAGTATTTTAAAAAAATTTTAGCAGTTTTATACATTTAAAAAAATATATAGAAATAGAAATATAAGTTAGTGATTTTAAAAGTAACAGTGCTGAAATTTTAAATTTTGTTACAAAAATATCATCACATTCATATTAAACAATTTTTAAGCAGATAAACAAAATTAAATCTTCATTTCTAAATTAAAGAACAAATATTTTATAATCAATAGCTAAATTTAGATTTTTTCCGAAAATAAACAATGCTAATTGTTAATAATTTTAATATTTAATCAGATAATTTATACAAAAATAAACTTACAGTATGACACAAAATATATGCATTATTTACACAATTTTATTTAATAAAATTAACCGATTATAACCCGTATTTAATATGCAAAACCGGTTAAATAACAAAAAAATATATTTCTCGAAATTGGTTAACAATTAATCATGTTTTTATCGATTACATGCTCTGAACAGAAGTGATACAGAATATAGAGAGATAAAAAAATTAAACAATTCTACAACTTCGCACTAATTAACAGCACAAAATAAAAATGCATTTTTTCCCCTCCCTCCTGGTGGATAAACAAAAGAGCAATGGGCCGCCCTAACGTAAACATCAATTAACGTTAGCATTAAACAAAGTCTTGCTCACGGAGATACCGATAGGCCCATTAATTTTTTATGGGGGGGAAGGGGGCACGCGGAAAGCTCAAGTAGGCTGTGGAACGAACCAGGAATGACGCGCTGTAATCAATTCATGTCGTGCCACTGTGCTACCACCGACGCTAGCGATGTTTGGCGTCGTGACGCCAAGAAACATCACGTGTACTTACGTACCAAACTACCGGCTATATATACACCTTTTGTGTTTGCAGGTGCAGTAGACTTTCTAGGTGTATTGTGATGAAGGATAAAAAAAATAAATAAGTTAAAATATTATTTTAAGCAATCTAGTACTGCAAGTAAAAAACTAAAATTGTTTTATGAATTAGAATGTCAACAATTTTCTTTTTTAATTTTTTTTTTAAATATTACTTTTGTAATAATTAAATATTTTTCAAATGTAGATAAAAAATTTGTTAATTTTATAAAATCGTATAAAAGTATATTTTTATGTATTCACTTATTTTCATAAAATCATTCAGTTACTAATTCTATACAATGCAGTTTTGGTGCCTACGTTGATGTATGGTAGTGAATGTTGGGTTTGGTTGCAAAAGCATAAACGGAAAATGACTGCTGTGGAAATGAGATTTTTACGTGGGGTGTGTGATGTAAATAGGAGAGATCGGGTACGAAATAGATTAGTGTATGATGAGTGTGAAATTTAAAAAAATGTTGTAGCAAAAGTTGGTGTTAGTTAGTTAAGATGGTTCGGACATGTTGAGCGAATGTCTAATGAACGTTTAGTTAAAAAAATTTATTTGAATGATTTTGATGGTATACGTTTGCGTGGACGTCCGATGAGTAGTTGGAGTGGTATAATTCAGAGGGTGGCTTGCGTGAGCAAAATTTCCAAGTAGTAGGAATAAAAACGCATGTATGAGAGGAATTATGAATGTCGATAAAACGAAAGTTGCTTGTTTGGATAGGAATGTTTGGAGGCGACTGATTTCGGGATGATGAAAAGAGTTTGTGCCACTCTCTTTTGGGTACATGGCCTGATTGTGTACCTATGTATGTACTAATTCGGAGTTGATGTATATATATATATATATATATATATATATATATATATATATATATATATATATATATAAAGAATCATAAAATTACTTTAATTTTGAAAATAACAATACTATTTCAAATTCATTACGGTGCTGCCACTATTGATAGTGTTAAATCTCAATACTTTTTCTTCGTCTATACTTTCATTAACTATACCAGAGTACACCTCCACCATAAAACTGCAGCTCACCCTACGAATAACGTGCGAGCGTTTCGCACCCTGACTTAGCCAGGTATAGTACCAGACAACACAACATCTTCGAAATAATAATCCAACGGCAACATATACCATTAAACTCGTAAGAGACGAAATTCGTCGAATTCACTAAACGTACACACGGATAGCCATAATCCCCTTCCTGTCAGACGTTTTCCTGTCAGAGGGTCCGAAGACTGTGCCTGCCAAACAAACCGCAATAAACATGTTACCGGCAGATTGAAAATGGCTACGAACTAGACCCCGCGTTGCAATGAGCAGAGGGAGGAAGGAATTTCTCGCAATGGACACTTATGAGGAGCGTAATATGATGGTGAAAAATTGGAACTATTTTCGTGTTATGTACTGCTCATTTTTTACTAAATTTGGATTTAATTAACCAAATGATTTTGATATATGTGGATTAGAAGTCGTACAAAATAAATGGATATTGTTTTGGTTTGTGGTTATTTAATAGTATTAGAATTACCGACATTTATATGTAGGAAAATATTGTAATTTTTGACTTTTCGGGAATTTTTACAAATGAACAAAAATTAAGCTTACTTATTAGTTAAAACTGATTTTAAAACCAAGTTCGTGGAATTCAATTAATATAATAATACTCAAAAATATTGAGATTTTCAATTTTTCCCAAAATTTCACATGATAATCAGTCATTGAATCGGCTGTTAAGCTATGCATCAATGACTGGCCAGTTTTAACCGTAGACACGTGTTTCGGTCTTTAAGACCTCATCAGTACGGTTAAAACTGGCCAGTCATTGATGCATAGCTTAACAGCCGATTCAATGACTGATTATCATGTGAAATTTTGGGAAAAATTGAAAATCTCAATATTTTTGAGTATTATTATATTAAATTTCACAATGACAATACGAACATTTATTTTTTCAATGTCCAACAATTAATATTATGTCATTATTCAAAATAAATATAACATGCTATTAAATATTTTCAATAAAATTAAATTAAAAGAATAAATTACATACAATGAAAACCACTTGAACCAATCAATTATATTTTATCGTTCAAAAATAGAATAAAAATTATCTATAATTGAATCCAAATCGTACATACATACATACATTTAATTTTCCCCGTTTCGCATTAATTCACCACAGCTAATGGTACGCCGTAGGCAGTCCACCAGAGTAAGGGCACTGTGTATGACAGAGACAAAAATATTCAATATGTGTTGTGGTGTATGCAAGCACATTCACTCTACTGTAGCAGGGGGCTCGCAAAATAAATTACAGTATCAACTGACGACGAGCAAAAAAAAAATATACCAAAATATCGGCGTCGCTATATTCGACGCCGGTCGTCGTCGGCGGCGTAGAATGTCGTTTGCGTCTGACAAATGAACTTGGTCTGCAAGATATGGTTAATAGGTTTGTGAAGGATCAATCTTTGTGCGGTCACTGTACACATTTTTTTTTTTGTTGTTTTTGGTTGGTCATACCAAAGCAGGATTCCTGCTAATGTTTACCTCAGTGTTGTGGTCCAAATTTATTTGTTGCTTAAAATTAGTAAATTATTAAAACTTAAAGAAAAAAACCAGTTTTTAATTAATACAGTTAACTAGATTAAAAAACATATAATTTATTAATTAATATAAAACCAGATTTTATTTAAATCAGTACCTTTATGATGATTCAAATTTCAATATGAAATTAAACAGAACTTAAACCTACACTATTTTTATTTTAATATAATGAGTTTTAAAACATTTTTATATTATGTAACGCAGTATTACTAGTTAGTTGTGTATTTCTCTATTTTTGTTCGTTTATTTATCTTGAAGTTTATCTAAACTTTGAAATAACAATTTAATTTCAACTAAATTGAATGTAGATAAAATAACTAATAAAAATAAAAAGCTTTAGGATTAAGTTTTGTATATTATTTAATTAAAATTCGACATTTCGATTTACTCCACTATATCAGAAAAAATATACAAATGACATAAATAATAAACAAACAATACATAGAAACAAGATACTGTACTAATGAGTTTTGAGAGGTTTCTACTATGTTGCAATAACTAATGTTATAAGAAATATTATCTAATTTAATATACAAATTTTAAAAAATCTGAATATTAAAACAGCTAATTTAATAAAATATAAAAATAAACCAATAATTACTCTAACCAAATCTCGTACACTATACGCAAAAACAATAAAGCCACTTAGATTGTTTATACATAACAAAGTACTTAACTTAAAGGTAAAACAATTAATTTCAACCTCAGGTAGCTTTCGGGAACTATATAAACACAGTCCCACCAATACACAACCGAGAAAATCTGTACGCATTACAAAAACGAGCCGGCGTAGGAGGGTTTTGTGGGTACTCGGCACACTGATTCTCATCAGCAACAGAAATGTCACGCCAGAACATTGAATAAAAGTATCGCGCCCTCCAACAAATGTGAACAATAACAATTTGGTGAATGTCAACTGGGGGATTGTGTGCTATGAATGTTGGCACTATACACTGTTGAGGTTAGAATCATTTTATGATTGTGAGACCTTTTTTTTTTTAAGAACAAGGTAAAATATTTTGTCACTATTTATATCATTGTTCTTTTACTTTCCTTAAAAACGAACAATTTTTTTTATATCTGCAAACAGTAGTTATTTTGATTTGAACTGATTTTAAATCAGTGCCAAAGTATTGAATTAAAACATTCAGAAACTAAGCTTGTATACTGAAAAAAATATTAGTTTATAACCAACGTTTTTACTGTAAAGGTCGTGGATATTTTATATTTAGCATTATTCGGAAGTTAGTACATTGACATATTCACGACTGTCGAATGCTTCGAACTTTTTCAGTTTTTCAGTATTTTTAATCATCGTTCAAAATTCGATTTTATTCGATTTTTGTTCAAGCTGCATATTGATGAATCTAATTTAGTCCAAAACTATTTTAATTTAGTTATAGCAAAATGTCATATTTTGGCGTGCAATTACATATTTTGTTGTAAGCAAAAAGATTTTCTTGTGTATTTATATTTTTTGTTGTGAAAAACATTATTTGTCGTGCATTTTATTTTTGTGTCTTGAATTAAACCAATTTTATCTTGATTAATACCAATCCTGTCATGTAAATGAGTATCAAGCAAAAAATTGTTATTAATGAATAATTAAGATAGCACAAAATATTGCAATACAACTGTTTTTTCAATTTAGAAAAAAATAAATATTGCAAAATATTTCTGAAAATAATATTATTTTATTCAATCAATATAAAAATACTGCTAAAAATCTAAAATAAATACATATTTACTTATGAAATAAATTATTACAATAAGAATTTCGTAAAAAGGAAATTCTAGTCACGTAATAAATTTACTCTAAAAAATAAATACGTTGAAAATTTATCCACAGTGTACACACACGCGCAAAAAAATGCACTTGAATTTTTCGTTACCAATTCTTCAAGTCTCAAACTCTACTTATCCAATATTTTCCGGCTGTATTTCTTTACTTTTATTTTCGCGCGAAATACGCACAAATATTTTGAAGAATCATTGTCGAGGTCGCCGTGTATCAGTTCCACAGTCAGCCGCCGTTTCGGTCCGCGCAATTGATGAACGGATGGATTTGGTCCGAGGTCCTTAGGGCCCCGAGGTGCCATTACTCGTGGTCACCGGCCGAACAGGGTGATGTACAGCCTATCTCTATCGGAAAATGCGGACCTTGCCCGGGCTGAGACGCGTTTCGACTCATTGCTTTACCATTACATTGAATCTATCTACTCTTGCTCTTGAAAGAATTTGTTTTTTTTTTTATAAAAAGTAGGAGAAAAGGAGGCATCTTTTATTTAAAAACCTTGCGTTGCCGGTTTTTGCAGGAGCGGATGGGAAAGGGTTTAAGGTCGAGAATATATTACGTAGCGTAACCTATTATTCTAGTTTTCTACTCGTTTTTCGTAGAAGACTTGATTCAATTAATTCCACGTCTTGGACATTTACCTAGACAACAAAATGTGAGGGTTGTGCCCGGCTGAATAGGTTATATTTATTAGCTTACATTTAGAAGAAGGACATAGAAATGTCAAGATTTTTAGTTAAAATTTTTCTTATACTTAAAACCAGTATTGGAATTTATCGAGATAATTCATTTAAATACAATAATTATTATCCTTTATTTTTCTTATTTAGTTAAATTTAATTATATGTATTATCTAATCTGGATTAATTTTCTTATAGTCTATTGTAAAATTATCTAGATAAAGTTGTGGTATTTAAAAGTTTTGTTTTCTTTCAGCATAAAATTTTTCAATAAAATCAATGAAGTATTTGTTGTTGATTCAGAATATAAAGCAGATATGAATATTTTAAAATAAATATTATATAATATAATTTACAGTATTTTTCTCACTAAAACAATTTCAAAATTTGTAATACCGCAAATGATTAACGTAACGACAATTTTTGTCATAAAAATACTTGTAATTCAAAACATTTTTATCAAATTTTCTCATCAAAGCAGCTATTACTCGTAAAAGCAAATAAGAGCTAATTAAAAAATTCTAACACACATTTAATTAAAAAACAACAAAGCAAAACAAATTAGTATTTTGGTAGGTACCATCATAGTATATATATATATATATATATATATATATATATATATATATATTTTCTACCTTTATCGGATTAAAATTGAATAAAGAAAAAGTTATAAAGATTTTAAAACGACCTTATAAATAATGGAGTATTACATTTTTTGCTGCAAAAAAAAAACTTTCATAAGAAAAATGTTAATATTGCATGCATATTTATGAGTTCTCAGTTCTCAGGACTTTTTAAAACTTTTCACACTACGAGTACAAAACTTCGTTGTGTTATAATATAGTTTAATATCAACTTGACTAAAAGAGAGAAGAAAAAAAAGCATTAATGATATTTTTAATTTGATTACGTGTCATGGAAATCAAACACGCATCATATCTGACTACGGCACGACTAATTATTAATGCATCAGCTATTAGATAATAAATTAAATTTTCCCTTACTTCCTTTTGATTTATACACTGCGTTTATTCATTATTTATGATGAAGAAAATTTCACTAGTTTCATTTCTTAATATTTACTAACTACTAGACTTATAAATTATAAACAGATGTTTCAAACTATTACAAACTTACAAACAGATATGATGACAATTAAAATTTCTATCTTTAAAATATTTAATGAAATGTAAATATTATAAATTATTTTTGAAATGTTAAATATTATCTGAAAATTTACTTTTTGCTATTTTATACATAACTAGCTAACAATTGTTTTATATAAAAATTATTAAGCATATATTTATCTACACTGTAAAAAAATTTTCTGTAATTTTACAAAAGCATATAACATTTAACAAAAAAATATGTAAATTATTTTTGATAGGAAACTTTTTGTCCGAGTTTAATTTGATATTATTAGATTTTGCTTTACAAATAATACTCTTTTACTAGTATATCTACAAAATTCTAAAGAAATTCTTAGTATTTAGGTCTATATCATATTAAAACATTTTTATACGGAAATGGGATTTATATTACATGTTTTTTGTGTAAAATAAAAAAAAATCATAAAACATTTTTATGATCGTCGAAATTTATTTGGCAGTAAAACATGGAAAACATAATAAAAGTTGTTTAAACCATTACTGTTAATAGTAATAAAAAGTACTTTTATTGACTTTATATTTTTATAAAAATAGTATTACAAAGAATTTTACATTCAACTCTTAAACAAACTTTTATCAAAATGTTAAATTTAATACTTAATCAGATATTGTTCTAATCAATAATCATACATTTATGTCAAATAGTAATAAACAAAAAAAATTGATTATTTTTTAATGTTTTACTTGCGTTATTTAAAAAATAAATAATTATCAGTTTTGTAATTATATTAGATGAAACATATAATTTGAGAATATTCAACAATTGTAATTAGATATTTTCTAATTCAAATATAAAAATAGTAAATACTGTAAAAGTGTATTGAACTTATAAATTATATCTACTAAATATACATCAATAATAAAAAACTAATATCCTCTATACATCTAAGATCCACCCTACCTGAACAGCTAACAGTCGACTTGACCCTCGAATGTCTAAAAATGTTAAAACATTGTCGACGCTTTTACGCAGGAGAATCGCCCTTCTCCCTGAAAATACCCGAAAATTTGCCTGGTAGTGACCGTGAGTCACGTGATGATATGAGAAATTCAACAGTAGTAGGAATGACACGCAGCGTGGCCCCGAGTATTGGCGTTTGCGTGTACGGTCAACTAAAGGGCCTTAGTCTGCAGGTGAGTCCCACATTTTTCACTAAAGGGGAACTTGTGACAGCTCGTGTCCGGGTCCCATTCCCAATGATAATGGAACATGTTTTGCCCGGGTCTTTCAAATCATATATATATATATATATATATATATATATATATATATATATATATACACACACACACACACACAGAGTGGGTAAAAAAAATACATAGGTGCGTGATTTATTATTCAGTAATTTAATACGTAAAATGATCAACGTGAACGTGGTGTAAGCGCGTGACGTTGCATGCTTTAAGTGGCTTGCTGCACTTTTTTTTTCGTAGCCGATATACTTTTTTTCGGTAGTCATTTTTTATTATTTTACTGCTTGTTATTTAGATTTTTTTGAATAAAATTTTAAGAAAATTTAAAACGAAAGCGTTATAAATTACTTATTTGTAATAAATTTAGTAAAAAATTTAAACTTCAATATTATATAATTCATTTCAAATGATTAAATGTAGTTGATATATGAAATATAATTTAATAAAGTATTTGATAAAATTGCTATATTTATTTAAATTAGATATATGTAGGATATTGCATTATAAATTGTCTAATTTTACGAAATTAAAAGTATATTTTGATTTACTCGATAGATATTTTGATAAATAATCATCTGTCGAGAACCATCAGTAACCGTAAATATATATGTACGTTCATCCAACATAACGACTCATCTAGATACATAAAAACGATGAAATGCAGAAAATAAACGGTCAAAAGTGTTTTATCTTCATTACTGTAATTAAAAAAAAAAAAACTACCTCTACCAATTCAACATAGACTTAGCGGCACATCGTATTTCTGTTGCTATGGAGATAGAAGTAATTAAATATAAATATTTCTGTACGACTGGTTTGATGACAGAGCAGTTTACCTAAATGAAGTTTTTAATTAAAATTGCGATGCATTTCTTGTAAACATGACTCGTGTTTATGATAATTATGAATTTGAAACTCTACGTTCTGGAAAACATCGTATTAGTTTACATTAAAAAAAAATGTTTGTAATTATTATTACATTTTTTTTTAACCGTATGTCAAACGTGTATGTAACAAGATTTTTGCAATAATCAACTGACATTCACGGTAATATAAAAGTTCAATAAAAAAACATTGTTGATTTATACGGATTATAATGAATTATTTTATAAAGTTTTTCACAAAGTTTTATTTAAACACTTTTTAATGACTTTTTAATTAAAATAGAACAGCATAAAAATTACTTTTATTTTATCATGCTATTTTTTAACTTTCCATTTAATTTGTTTAACGACAATATTTACTGTTATATTTTCCATAAAAAGAAAAGCATTAAATTATTTATTAAAAGTTAAAAGTTAGACAAAAGATCTAAAATTTCATATTTTACTATTCAGAATAAATGTTCTTTACTAGATGATTATTGAAAAACATTTTTATTAACAAAGATAAATAAAAACTTTTCAAGTCTTTGTTGTTTTTATATAATTTTTACAGATTTTGTTTTAATAACAATTTAATCAGTCAGTTTCAAATAACATAATAATTATATACTATACGAGTATTCCATCAATTCATAAATAATAAGACAAACGTTCAGCAGAACTTTAAACTAAAGTAGTTTTATTTTAACAAGAATAAAAATATCGAGCGGACAAATTAAATTCAAAATTTTACTAAAAAATATAAAACAAAATATGTAAAAAAATATAGTGACAGAATTTAATTGAAAAATGTACTAAAAAACATAGCAGCATATATTCATTCAATACTCTTCAAAATACAATTATGGAACTTTTTACAATACAAAAACATATTTAATTAAAATAAAACTTTTAAAACAGTTTTTTTTTTCTTGTTATACGTATAACGTAACTTTTGCTCAGTACTGTAAACGCAACGTAAAATAACGTTACGATTGGTCGTGGCTGAATTCAGGCCGGTTCTCAATCGAATTCTCATTTTCGGTTGAATTAAAACGTCGTTAATTATGCTCGCATTATCATTTGGCTTATTTATGGACGTTCGAAAATAGTAACACGGTTACACAAACACACAGACATTTTAGTCAGACAGTCATAGAACGAATGAAAATGACTACAAACTAAAGTACAATCAACTGTATGTATTACTATTGTTGAATTTTGTTTCGTGTCATATCTCAATTTAGTATTTCGACAGTTTGAAGTCTTATTTCTTTTCTCTCGTTTTAATTGAGTAATAAATTAGGTTATCGTTGTCGCTTTTGAAGTTTTGTTTTGTAAAACTTAACTGTCCATAATGTTTGCAAAATAAGATATTATACCATTCAAAATGTCTCCTTAAAATATTTTACTATAAAAATTCTTATGTTAGAAAGTTACATCAGTGAGTACGGAGTGAGTGTGTATGTGTTTGGAAAATGTTTGACAGGGGTTTAATGAGGGTAAGAACGGTTGAAGCAAGAATGTGCTTTTAGGAAACCTCAAATTTATGAATTATTTTTGCATAATATTTATTACCTACTTTCATCGTTAATAATTTACGCGTGAAAGAGTGGAGAGTGAAAATTTTATTATAACGGTGTATGTGTACATGTCAGTTTTAACAGCCAACCTAATAAATATACTTTTTTTTATTATAGTAAATTTAAATATAGGAACCACGTCATCGTTATATGTACATTTTTTATTGCTAAAATTATTTTTAGATCAATTTTAATATACAGTTTTTGCATTATAGCATGTGTGCTGATTTATTATGATTTTAATTTGGTTTATTAACATGTCCTAATAATTAAGATAAATTATTTTGTTTTTCAATAAAAAAATCTCAACTTACGACAGATAAAACTATGTTTTAAGAGTTTAGAAATAACTTTTAGTTAAAAATTCTTTAAATTAACTGACTAATTATGATTCATATAATATAATAAAAACTTTTTAAAGTTATATTTAGTAGAAACAATGTTTTTAAATAAAAAGTGATTAAAAAAAATTGTATGCAAAAAATTGATCTGTATTTTTGAATAAATATATTTACAATAGCAAATTTAATATAGGAAATTGTTGTTCAAATTTTACGCGTATTCAAAAAAATTTACAATATTTATTAATTAAATAATTGGTATTTTTGTTTCAATAAATTAGATATGTATACTCTATACGTATTTCGGGTGATCAGGCCAGTAGTCTGGAGTTTTGGTTGTCGAATTTATGGACACGAGTAAAACGACCGGTAGTCATTTGTCCGCAGGTGTGTTGTAACATATGGTACTGCTATGTTCTGCTATACAAGAGACAGACGAATAATACTGCAATTTCTGATATGATATTGTTTAGCGTTGCTTTTTTTTTGTTGGCGATGTTGAGGAAAACAATTTTGATTTTGAAACGTTAATAGATATGTAGCAGAAATATTAAATAATTGTTTTTTTTAATTACTACTATTACTTGGCGAAAAATAATTTTGACATAGTACATAGTTTGTGCCACATTTTTTTAAATATACGGCATAATTGTGTATTCATATATGTAATATTTCTTCAAGCAATGCTGGGTAAGTTAGGAAAAAAAATAATTTGTATCTTTTATGATTACATATAATTTCGGCATAGTAGAAAAAATTTGTGTACTGCAAAATTTTATAATTTACTAACTAAAAAAAGCCAGATTTTATTACACTGTTTGATGTTATCTTTTTCTTTGTAATTTTGTTACTTGTATTTTGTTACCTAATAAATTGTTTATATCTTTTGTTTTGTTTGTTTATTATTTATGCCATTTGT